>OX031008.1:123252528-124559195 GCA_943735925.1 Pollenia amentaria
CTGCCTGGTATTAAAAATGGACCAAATCGGGACGTTGCCTGGGCCATCGGAAAAAGAGTTTTTGTACGGCAACGATCACTATGAATAACCGATGTCATACAACACAAACAAAAAGGACAAAGTAGATGCACTTTCTTTATATTAATGCTGCTAAGAAAATGCCACAAATTAAAAATGTTTTTTCACCTTGATCTCATAAAAATGTCTTCACAAAAGAGGATTGCGATTTCAAACTTAACAAAGCCCCAAATCAAACACATAAATGTGTAACTGACATAACGAGTTCATTATGTGATATTTATTTTTCACAAAGTTATGGCTCAACATTTATTAAAAATAAAAAACTTTATCTAAGCAATTTTTCTTTTACAACTTAAAAAGAAATTTAATCTTTTGCAACCTGTTTTCCCTGAAATAGATGTAAGTGTATTTGTATGTTGCCACATACACATGTGAATATTCATAAAATTTGTACAAATGTGTGCATTTATTTGAGGTGTTATATTTTCAGCTAAAAGTTTTATCGCTTTATTACAATCATAATAATAATAATAATAATCATATTTGGTGATAATGAAGATGATGCTGGTGATAAGCATCTGGAAGTGTCATAATGGTGTGATAATAATAATTTTTATAACGCACTTTATTAACCGCATGATATCAACTAAAAAAAAAATTAAACATACAGACATACTAACATTTAAAAGCAGACAGACTTTTATATAAATAAAAACATATAATGTCAAATTTTCTTTTCACATGAGTTTACCTTTTTACTTTTTAGAATTGCAGAACACAAAAGAATAAAGTTTTCATTTGAGTTTTATATATACAATATTTATTTTTATTTTTTTTTGGCAATTTTTATATGGATTTGATATTTGAATAATAAAAATTAGAGAGGTTTTTCAATTTGGGTAAAGTAATGATGGTATTTAATGACCTACACCATGCCAGAGCAAAAACAATAATTTTTAATGTCGTTATTGCATTAAAAATTGGCAATTTTTTAGACGACTAATTTTTCATTAAAAATTTTAAGTTCTTTGGGATTGTATTTTTTTTTTTTTAATATGCTAAGGTGTTTTCACAATACAAGTGATTGAAAATGTAGTAAAATTAATATGAAAAGCACTCAGTTTTTTTAGGTGTTTTTCATATTAAATTTACTACACGTTTAATCACTTGTATTGTGGAAACCGCAAATAAGTTAAATTCTTAAAGCTTTTAGTAATAAGATTAACTTTATTGTACAAGCTTAAGATCAAATTTTAGGCAGTAGCCAACTTATACGCTGAGGCCCCTTGATACCATGTGATACCATGGGATTCTATTAAACCGAACTCCCACCAAAGAATCAAACCGCAATATTATTCAAAGTGGAAATTGCACTCCAGTTCAGTGCCAGGGATATCAAAAATTTATCGAAAAAGGCGGATCCAACTTCGGGCAGTCGACTTTCCGTTAGTGTAAGGCAGAATTCCTATGGAGGCGTTCCTCGTTCTCTTTCTCATTTTCGACTTACAAGCTGAGGCAGTAATCACAGTGTTTGCCTCCCAAATAAAAAAAATGCATGCCTACACAGAAAAAATTATTAAATTTCTCCAATCACTAAATTTATTCAAAATTCATAATATCAAGCAAACAAGTTGTTGATTTTGCACCTTTTACCAAAATGATTATATTGATTACTAAAAATTTTAAAATTTTGAAAAAATATTTTCAATAAATGATATTTTCAATTTTAATTAATGATCAAAAAATTTTGCCATTTCAAACAATGTGTTAATTTATTTTAATAAATATTGACAATTTCCAACAAAAATTCAACATGTTTAAATTATTGATTTTAAACGAAAAAAGGATTTTGGTTATTTAATTAAAATTTTAATTGAAAATTTATTTCAAAACAACTAAAATGTTAATTAAATCAAAATTGAATTTTTGAGTTTTTTTTCAACAAAAAAAAAAAAAAATTGATTCAATTATATCATTAATTAAATTTAAATACTTTTTAACCCATTTTTTTAATTGATAAAACACTTTTTTTCTGTGTACCTTTAAGACAATATGCCGTAATCACATTTATCAAAAGCAACACATCCTTTTAGGTCATCGATACTATAAACATGGTACGTTTTTCATCCATACGGGGCCACAATTGCCTGGTTATCCTAAAATCACAGTTCTTGGTACATCTATCGTTAGCAGTGTCAGTAGTCGATACACGCAGAGAAAAATAATTTTTCAATATGGTCAACTCCAATAAAGCTATTTTTTGCGAACATTTTTAAACATATTCTGGTTAATTTTGCCATATTATTGTCACCGGCAATCACTTATGGTTAAATTGGTCCACCATTACGAAGCCACAAATATATAGTGGCTGCCTTTAAACATGTTATGGTTAAATATGACAATAATTTGTTTTTAAAATAAGAAAAGTATTTTCCTCTGTTCGAAGAACAACATGCTATGGTTGAAAAGCAACTATGCTATAATTGGAAAAACATATTTTTGTTATTACCTACTATAACATGTTCGGAGGTAACTATAATATGATTATGGCTTCTTGATGGAGGACAAATTTAACCATAATATATTTAAAATTGTTCGTTAAAAATAGTTTTGTTGGAGGTGATCATATTGATAAATAATTTTTCTCTATGTAAGGCCGAAATTTGAAGGAGAGCAAAGGTGCCCCTACGCTTTCCTAAACCAGTGCATCCCGCAAGATGGTGTCAAGTCCAGCAAACAAATCCGTCTTAATGTTGCAATTTCTGTTCCCGGTTTCAATCGCTGTGAAGGAGAATTCAAGGCCATGACGGCCGTAATGCTATTAGTGTAAATACCCACAGTTGTCGTAACGACAGCAGATAATCTGAGCCATCCCAGAGCATCCTTCATCGTTTGGAAAACACTACAGTAATCTAGAAGTCTCCATGAAAAATTGAGGCTTTGCTCATTGTATAAAATGATTTTATTTTATTTATCTTTCAACTTTTAAAGCCATTTGCGTCTCATTCATGCCTTTGTACAATTAAAAAAATCATGTAAAAATCTTCCTTAAGCATTCAATTGCTTGAATGAACATTTAGTAATCTCTAGTTTAAGAAATGGCAACAAAACGAATGGAATCTTATAGAAAGTCTGGCAGATGTATTACAAGGAAATAGTACAAATTGGTCTTTTGTGTACAATAAGTTGAATGCCACGAAAAGGCTAATAAAGACACCAGTCTTTATGAGCCGCTTAAGAGTGTTCAAATTCTAAAGTAAATGATAAAAAAAAAAAACCAAATCTTGTGTAATAAAGAAAACAGATCTTTTTTTTCCTTAAAGGCTCCACGAACTTAATATGCAATAGTTAATTGGAAATAAATAACTATTAGTGGATTATGGGCAACCAAACAGTTATTTTTTATAAAAAGTTATACAATAGCTGATATAGATTTTATAAAATATTGAAATAACATTATAAAGAAACTTAAAGAGTTAAACTTATAAAAAGAATTTCTAAAAGTTGTGTAAAGGATTTGCGCTTTTACATTTTCAAAAGAAAAAAAAAAAACACAGACAAGAATCGTATATGAGGTTTATATTTCATTCTACTACGTTTTAAGAAAATAAATAATTTTTCTAAAAAAAGGCTTATAAATGGTAGCCCAACCATAATGCACGATGTTAATTGTGAGTTACACTTTAACGTCAAGTTTTTTGCCCAACTTAATTTGACATTTCTTTGTTTTAGAGTTTGACAAATCCAAGTTGACAGAATCAATATTTTTTTTTAAAAAGCAAAGAAAAGTTTAAGCAATGAAAAGTTAAAATTTTGCAACTTTTCAACTTTTGACTTAAGTTTTTTAAACACTTGATTCAACCATGGAGAGGTACACAATTGAGCAACGATGTTTGGTGCGGTTTCTTTGAAAAAGAGGTCGGTCAAGCAGTATCCAAGAATGTTGTTCGCTATTGCGAGATGATGCCGGACGTCTTGTGGCCAGAAATTGAGGATATGGACTTGGAAGATATTTGGTTCCAACAGGATAGTGCCACAGCCTACAAAACAATGGCTCTTTTGCCGTGTCATCATGTGATCTATGGCCATATTTAAAAGAAATAGTGTACGTCAATAAGCCAAGAACAATTCAAGAGCTACAGGATGATATAATTCGGCACATGAACTACATAAAACCTCAATTATGTCTCAGAGTCATTGCGAGCATTTGGCCGATATTTTGTTTGACGCATAGTTGTCATACATAGATCTTTCTATCATAATAAAAAATATTAAGATAATTCTCTGAAGAGTTTTTATTTTATTTACGGTTAACATGGTGCGATTTATTTGCACCACCCTTAATATACATACACATTTCTTTTCTTTAAAAGTTATAAAATAAAGAAATAAAAGTCATAAGGCTTGAAATTTAAATCGCAGATTTTCAATCAAATTTTAAAATTGCAAAAATGAGCGTATTTTTTTCTGATTTCAAAAGTAGTTTAGATAGAGGAAAAGGGTTCTCAAAGTATGAGAAATAAAAAACCAAATATTTTTATGAACTTTGAACACGGGAGAGTTTTCGAAATTGGTTCGATTTCAATTAAATGTGGATATTGCTTAATTTTGGTTAAAAAAATTAAAATATTTTCACAGAGTTTAATTTTTCCAATTAAAAAATAAAAGCCGGCAAGAATACAACAAAGTCAGATCAGAAGAAGTATTTTCTGTTTAAAGCTACTTTTAGATAAATTTTTTTTTTTAACAATCATTGTATAATATAATATATAATTGTACACAGAAAAAAATTACGACAAATGAATTGTCATATTGAATACCATATTCATCAATACAATTCATTTTTTTAATTGAAAAGGCACCAACAACCGAATTTGTAAATATAAAAATACTTTTGTTAATTAAAATTGTTAATATTCAGCAAATTTTTTTAACAATAAATTTGTTATATTGAATAAAATATTTGTTGACAATTAAATATACATTTTTAGTACGAGTTTGTCATATTGATAAAATCTTTTGTTGATAATTAGTCTTTTGCCGTTTTGAAAGAATGAAATGCATTTAACAAATTTTTTTAACTCTTTTTTTTTTATATTATACATTAGTATATAAAATTACATCACAAATACCATAAAAACTTATTTTTGAAACAGCCTCGGACCTGGATACACAAGGATGTTCCAACATCTGCACATAATGGAATCTTGAAACCATTAGCAACTGGAATTTGAAAACTATATTAAGCAAAAGGCCTGTTTAAATCTCCATACTATTCCAGCAACAACTTTATGATATATGTTTGTACATATGTATGTATGTTGGTATTTATTTTTTTAACTAAAACAAATTGGTCATGTGACAATTTACAAATATGTTAATTAAAAAAAAATTGGTAATTATATTAGACGAATTTTAAAAATGTTTCTTTAATAGCTGTTGTTTTTTTTTCTGTGTAATTTATACTTTAAAAGAATAAGTATCTTTAAAAAAACACTTAAAATTTTTGTAAAAATAAGAATTATTTTAAAATCTGATAATGTTTAATTGAAATATGTGTGTTAGCAAAAAGATACTTTTTCGCATATACATGCTATTTTTACAAAAATGTACACTTATTATAGATATATCGTCAGCTCATTATTTGTTTAACCTAACGACCATTTTTAAACAATTTGAGTAAGGTATCGGGTTTATATATTTTGAATACCCGCTTTCTAAATCAAACCCGTGTTTGCCGAAATTTATTATGGTTTCTAAAATATTACGCATTAATTTTGCTCTATATCAACTATTTTATATATTTTTAAGTATTGTTTTGCTCTACACGCCGCTATTTGGCGAATGCAGCAAATTCACTGATATACTAGCTTATTACCAGCTAAACTACCGGGTTCTCGTAAAAATTTTTTTTAACAAATTATACTTTTCTATTGAAAACGTCTTAAAAGATTGAGATACATTTTCACAAAGATAAATTGAAGAAAAAAAAACATTTTTTCACAATATACATAATAATTTTTATTTCCAAAAATATACTTTTCAACAATAATATATTTTTTTTTACATATATATAAATTTTTCACAAAACGATACTTTTTCCAGAAAAAGATACTTTTTTTACAAAAACATACTTAAAAAAAAAATCCTTTTTTCAAAAAAGATACTCTGTTGACAAAATGTACTTTTGTCAAAAAAAAAGATACTTTATTCACAAAAATGTACTTTTATCACAAAAAGATACTTTTTCCACACAGAGATACTTTATTTACAAAAACATACTTTATTCAAAAAAATAAACGTTTTTTACAAAAATATATTCGTATCACAAAAAGATACATTTTCCACAAAAATATACTTATTCCACAAAAATATACTTTTTTCACAAAAATAAACTTTTATCACAAAAAGATACTTTATTTACAGAAACATACTTTATTCACAAAAAGAAACTCTTTCCACAAGAAGATACTTCTTCCACAAACAGATATTTTTTTTCAAACAAATAGATACTTTTTCACAAAAGATACTTTTTCACTAAAAGATACTCTTTTTTACAAAAAACTACTTTATTCAAAAATATATACTTCTTTCATAAAAATATATTTTTATCCCAAAAAAATACTTTTTCCATAAAAACATACTTCTTCCACAAACAGATATTTTTGCTCAAAAAATACTTTTTCCACAAAAAGACACTTTTTCGAAAATAGTATACTTTTTTCAGAAAAATATACTTTTTTCACAAAAATATACTTTTATCACAAAAAGATACTTTTTCACAAAAATATACTTGTTCACAAAAAATACTTTATTTACAAAAAAACACTTTATTCAAAAAAAGATACTTTTTTTTACAAAAATATATTTTTATCACAAAAAGATACTTTATTCACAAAAATATACTTTTTCCACAATAATATACATTTTTCACAAAAATACTTTATTTACAAAAACGTACTTTTTCAGAAATATATACCTTTTTCACAAAAAGATACTTTATTCACAAAAATATATTTTTATCACAAAAATATATTTCCACAAAAAGCTGTTTCTTCCACAAACAAATATTTTTCCACAAGAAGATATTTTTTCCACAATGATATACTTTTTTTTTCAAAAAAGTATACTTTTTTTTACAAATATATACCTTTTTCACAAAAAGATACTTTATTCACAAAAATAAATTTTTATCACAAAAAGGCTCTTTTTCCACAAAAAATAACTTTATTTCAAAAATTACCTTATTTAAAAAAAGGCACTCTTTTTAAAAATAGACACATTTTTACAAAGAGAAAAATTATTTTTTTTACAAAAATATATCCCTTTTTCCAAAATTTAAAAAAACATATAATTTTTGAAAAAAGGAAAGAAAAAGAAGATATTTTTAATAAAATTTTCCTTTGAAATGTTCAAAAGTACAACATTTTACTTAATACATTAAAAACCCCGGCCCCGGCCCCGGCCTTAGTCTTTTTCCCCATTTATTCTCAATCAATTGTCCAAAAACCCAACTGGCATAAAGTTGCTTCATAAATGTCCTTATTACAAGCAACAGAAGTACATTGAAACATGTATAAAGTGAACTCTCATAAAAAATAGTAAATATTACAAAATAATGTCTACGACATTTGACCAAAACATATTTTTAATAAATAACTGACAAAAAAGTAACTGCATTGCTAAACTCTTTTTTCCATCTCCACACACATCCTTAAGAATCCTTTACAGACAAAGTAAATAAAATAAAATTTATTAGATTTGAAGAAAACAAGTTGGAAAAAGTTTTCTTTATAAACAACAAATTGAATGTAATTTGTAAACAATAAATGAGAAGGACAAATTTATAAAAGTGACCAAATTTATTAGAAAAATTTTTCTTATAAGCAAAATACAAAACCTTTTTTAAATTAAGTTTAAAATGTTCTAAGAAGAAGAATTTAAATTTTAGAATTCGCAACGGGTATATTTGGCCAACGCTAAATTATGGCATTTTATAAAAGTACTTTTTCATATTGCGCTTTACAAAAATTTTCAGGAAATTCAACATTATGGTTAAATTAGTCCTCCATTAAGAAGCCACAACTATATAATGGATGCCTCTTATCATTGTATGGTTAAATATGACAATAATTTGTTTTTAAATTAACAAAAGTATTTTCCTTCTTTCCAATAGTAACATGCTATGGTTACAAACCAACCATGCTGTTATAAGTGTTAAACATATTCTAGTTATTATTAACCAGAAGATGTTCAGAGGCAACCATAATATGGTTATAGTTTCTAGATGGAGGTCTAATGGAACCATAATATGGTTATCGGTGCCAATAATAAATTAAACTTAATATGCTTAAAATTTTCTTTAAAAATAGTTTTGTTGGAGGTGATCATACTTAAACATGTTCTTTCTCTGGGTGTATGAGTACTTAAACTGCTTTGAATCAGATAAGCATTTGAGGTTAGGTAGCACCAGCTCCTAAACAAAATGGAAAGTACCATTTGTGGGTCATACTCTCAAATTGCAACCTGTATATAAAATATGTTTATCGCATATGCGGGAGCATTGAGTTAGTGCTACATAAAAATCATTATGTGATTAAGATCCACTATGAAATAAGGCCATAGAGACAACATTCGTTGTCGCCAAATATTAATATTTTTGATCTTGTTTCCAATTGCATACAAGGTATGTAAAGTAAAGTAAATGCTTATATAATATAAACAAATTAGAGTGATGTATTCGGCTGTGACGAATCTTTGATACCCTCCACCGACAGTTCGAATATTTTAGGAGTGGGCTCTATATGATATCTATGTTTTATTAACTTATCTTTAAAAAACGGACGTCAGCATTAAAATTGGTAGCGATTTAGACCTATATTAAGTTATTGACCGACAATCAGAAAGTTTTATGCTTTTCTTTTTAGAAATTTTAAATAGCTTGAGTAAAATATCAGGCTTCGTCACAGTTCTAGCCGAACTATAATGATTTTCAGGAAGGGAATTTGTATTGGACCCATGCACAGTGGCTGAAAATCGTTTTTCATTGGCCGAAATTCTGTAACCTTTGAACCGAAGGAGATATTTTAGTGAAATTTTTAATCGACAGATAGATTCTTAAACTTTTTTCCACTTTCAATTAAATCGGTTGCGTAGTTATTGGGGAATTCAAGGGCAAAATGGAACTTTAGATTTTTTTAAATTTAGCGTGAAATATGTTTTTTTTTTATTTATTTTTAATTATTTAAAAATGTCGTATTTGGATTTAAATAATAATCATTAACTTTTTTTTTGTAATAATGGGACACTCAAAAAAAAAAATTTTAGCATTAAAAAAAATAGTAAAATTAAATGGAAATTTTGCTATTATTACAGAAAAATTAACAATTTTTGGCTGTCAAATTTGTTTACACTTAAAAAAACTTTAAAAATATTATCTAAATTCTTGCTATTACTACAGAAGAATCTATTATTTTATGCTGTAAATTTGTTAATATTAGCAAAATAAATTCGTTGAATTCTGATTTTTTTTTAAATTTTGATACGAAAATATAGGTATTTATTTTTTGAATATTTCTTATTTATTAAAACATTTCATACATATGTGGATAAAAAAACCTTTTAAAAATAAAAGCAGCAACAGATTTTAATAGCTTTTGTAACAATGTGAGTTTCTGTTTGTTATTATTTTTTACTAATACAATGTCTGTCTTAGATCTAATGAACTATAATTATTGTTCATTTAATTAAAAGATTGATTGGACATATTCCATATTCTGTTCTGTGTTATTTCTGTTCTTAAGTAATTTTTTTACTTTTTCGTCTAAATCCCGATGTTCCACTTTCCATTGATTTCGAATACTGGAGATGAACGGATCTGACGTTGCCAATAATATATTAAATAGATCTTCATTTGTGGAATTTCGTGAAACTTTTCTAGTATCGTAGTCTGTATAAAATCTGTAATCCTTATTCCTTTTTTATTCACAATAAACCTGTTTAGCGTAAAAGCGTGTTTAAGCTCTTTATTCTACTTTAAAATAAGCTAGTGTAAGCGTAGTGTAACGGATAAGGATGAATCAGGGCAGCTACACGTTTTTCTGATTGTGTAACAATAATAAAATTTTTTATATGTACTACCTGTATTCTGTTCGATCACGATCAATATTCCCTATATCATAAATTATTTTGAAGGCAATAGCACATGATTCTGCGGAATAAAAAAAATTGTAAAAAAAAAAATTTTTCAAACAAAAAAAAAATTTTTTTTGGAGTAATTTCATTAAAATTAAAAAAGTGTTAAACATACGGGTCCAAACGGGTACAAGAGTATATAAAGGCTTAAAGAAAACACTTTTACATTTCCCTCAGTGTTTTAACCTTCTTAATCCATTTTGATCCGCAAAAGCTCTATTCTACTAAAATTGAAATTGGACAAAAATATAGTAGTTTAGAAAATATGTCTTAACATCTCAAATATAAATAACACAATAGTCACACATATTACTTTTTTAAAGACTACCAACCTAGCAAAAAAGCTATCAGGTCATTATCGATGATAGTTTTTGAGCAATGACAATTTCTTTCGGATTAAATATAAAAAATCACTTTTTTCCTAATTTAAAAAAAGGTTGTGTTTAACAACATGGCACGACCACAATTGCCAACATTTTGACCTAATTTTTTAGCTACCTAAGTTTTAATATGTTTACTATTAAATAAGATTAAAATTTTGGAAACCGGTGACAAACAAAAATTGGACCTTTGGCCAATGAAATATAATTTTCAGCCACTGTGCCATTTTAAATTACGGACCAATCATCTTACAATTCTGTAGTGTGATTTTTGGTTTTAAAAAAAATTAATTCCAATACAGTAGTGAAATTAGTTATAGCGTTTACAGTAAATTGCAGAAGGCTGCTTAATATGGGATTTTTTCTGGCCATATGAAGCTAAATTGGACCAAATTTTACACCAATATTTATATCTGCTAGGCGTGTTTAATTAAATTCCCATAGTGGGCTTTATATGGGGCCTATGGTAAATTATTGATTTAATTATATATGTTAACATGAAGAAAACATACATAAAAGTATATATTTACATGTTAAAGTACGAAGCAGTACTAAAAAGATCCCTAACACAGATTCACATTCACTCAGGACCTTGCATGTCTAATTTTATGTTTCTTGCTTCAATATTAAGGAAAATTAAAAAAAGTAGAAGTTGTAGAACAAAAAAATACCAATATTCTTTATCTTATAGGTTCTCATTAACTCAGGACCCTGCACCTACAATCTTATGTATCTAAGTTTAATATTATAGAAAATAAGAGTAAAATTTAATTTCCGACTTTTCCTTTTTGATTTTTATTTCTCCCTGCTGAAATGTCAAAAATAACAATATTGTAGTGGGAACCCATAATTAATACGTAAGTATTAATTCTAGGGTATTCAGTTAATCGGGCTTAATCGGTTAATCGCTCGATTAATTAACAGAGGTTTTGATTTAATCGGTTAATAATCGGTAAATTTTGTAATTGATCGGTTAACCGATTAATACACTTTTTTATAAATAAGTTAATTTCAAAAAACAATAACATTACAAAAATAAGAATTCTTGAACTAAAACGAGCAAAAAAAAAAATTAATTCATAAATATGTAAAACATATTTTTTTATTAATACATAAATTTTATTTTTTTATTAAAAAATTAACTGTGAGATAATTTTATAAGTTTAAGGAGATTTTATAAAATAATATTGTAGAAAAATAATTTGATTTAAATTTTTCGGATTTAAGCGATTCTTTTTCTTTAGTTGTGATAAAACTTGTCTTGGAAAAAATTCTTTCACTTATCGTTGATGTTGTTGAAATCGAAAGCAACCCTTTTTCTGGATTTCTCCAAGCGTATAAAATCTTCCAGTATTGATATTAGACTCCTGCTTTAACTTTCTTAAATTCTTAACACTTTTAATTGTTTCGATTAACTCTATTAAAAGATTCATATTAGAATATATGAAAAGAAGCAATTAACTAAAATATGTTAAACAAAAAGCTGTTGACAGCAAACACTTATTTTAAATGAAGATCTCTGAACACCTTCTTTGTTTTCCAAACATAAACCTTTTCTATATGAGACGTATCAAATAATTAATAACTAAAAAATATATAATAATTAGGGATGTAAAGCTACGCCTTTTTGCCGATACGATACCGATACCGATACTCAAAAGGAAATATCGCCGATACCAACACCTATACGAATATTAAATTTAAATTCAAGGTAAAAATAACAAAACTCAACTTAATTATTAAGATTTTCAAAACAACGAAATGAATTTAATTATAAATTAATTTATTTTTTAAACAAAAAAACAGTGTAAGAGACTATTAATATTCAAAATATATATTAATAGTATTTTTGTTCAAAAAGCAAAGTATTCTCAACTTTTGCTGAGATAATTTTGCAACGCCGTTTGAAGCAGACCTGCAGTAAAAAATCGGCTCTCAGATGTGACTAAACTCATTTGACAACTTAAGTATTTCTGCGCGATGGTCTTAAGTTTTAACTAAAATATTTAATAGCGCTAGTAGACAAACGGATCTGCGCCTCTAGACAAATTAGAAGATTTAATGTACCTCTAGACTTCTTATTTAGCTGAACAGAGGATCATTCTTCCCTACATTTTCTTTTAAGATTTTCAAAAACTTACTTTGGAAACTTATCAAAACTTTTACTAGGTGTAGGGGTGACCGTTTCTGCAGCACTTCCAGAATGTAGAGCCGATCTTTTTCGATCTATTGTCTTTGAAATTTTCTAGCTTTGAATCGAAGGTAGAGAATTGTAGATAAACAATATATTTCATTATACTCTTAACACTCAAATCTTTCACTCAGAGCTAAAGCTACGTCAATCACTAATTTTTGGGAATTTGAACAATTCTGCATTTCAGTTTTTTCACTCATTGTATTTTCTAATAATGTTCGAAGACTGTTTTCTATCGAAATAGCGTCATGCTTATGGAATTTGTGGTATCTTTGAAGTTACCCAAACTTTGTAGCGAAATGATTTTTAATTTCACTAAAATTATTAAAAATTAATAGAAAATTCTTTCAACGTACAATAACATAAGAGATTTATCAATGGAAGAACGTTGGCCCATTATGGTGCAAAGCAAAATGGCTGATGCTGCAGGTCCACACCAAGCGTTCAATGCGTTTATGTATCAGTCAAAAAAGTCGTAGTGTAAAATTGCTACACAGAAAATGGGTAAATTGCATATATGTATCGAAAGCATGAAATAGGATTACTTTCTACTTTAGCATGCGTCTCGAAAAAAGGAAAAACGCTAGGTGTGGACCGACACCAGCTTAATGATTAAAAGAAACAATTTCTGTTTGATTTTTTGCTATTAGTTTTTATGCAAAAAATAAGGATTGAAAATTTAATTTTTTGTTCAAAAAAAAACTAACGCTTGATCCATTTCGAGGTTCCCTACTTTTTTAAAGAAAAAAAAAAAAAACACAGAATATTCATATTTAATGGGTAATGTTTATTATCATTAGAAAGAACATTCTTTGGCATTTACTTTTTTGAAGATTATGTCTATCAAATGTTGGCCGTTGCTACGTCGCAGATGGTCCATCCGTTGAGTCCAATTTTCGATGACCCCTTCGAGCATTTCGACTGGTAACTGGCGAATGACACGCGTGATGTTTTCCTCCAAGGCCTGAATCGAAGCGGGTTTGTCTGCATAAACTTTAGACTTTACATATCCCCACAGGAAAAAGTCTAACGGTGTGATATCACACGATCTTGGTGGCCAATCGACCGGCCTAAAACGTGAAATTATGTGCTCACCGAAGTGTTCTCTCAATAAATCCATTGATTGATGCGATGTGTGGGAAGTGCCGCAGTCTTGCTGAAACCAAATGTTGTCGAGATCATGAGCTTCAATTTTAGGCATCAAATAGTCGGTTATCATGGCATTGACGGTTATGTTCGCACCGGCATCATTTTTAAACAAATATGGACCGATGATTCCACCATCCACCATTGTGTTGCGATTAATTCGCTCAGTAGGCCGATTATGTTGACCATAAATTGAGTTAAGTGCACGAAACACATTCCTCACAGAATTTGAATTTTCGTAATAAAGTTGAACGATTTGTAAACGTTGTTCAGGCGTAAGTCTTTCCATTATGAAATGCTACACAATACTAAACAAAAATAACATGACAGCATGACACGACTCACACGTGATCTGTCAAAAAAAGGCTATTGAAAAAAGTATCTCTACTTGAATCACACATTATAAAAAAGTATCGCCGTATCGACAGTAAAATATCGCCGATTCCGATATATCGGCACATGCGAAGTATCGCCGATATAGCGGTAGCGGTATCGGTATTCGTTAGTTATAATGCTATAAAAACTTAAAAATTTTGCTACATCGGTTAATCGACTGAAATTAACCGGTTTAATCGTTAATCGAAAATAGCCAATTCTAAATTACCGAATCAGTTAATCGGGTAGTTATTAATCGGCTAACCGTTAGTCGGTTTACCGAATGAATACCCTAGTGAATGGTAACGGATCTTAATTTGAAAAAAATAACAACTTATATTATTAAAGCCATCTTCAAAACTCCCTTTAATTACTTTACTTACTGTACTCTCGATGTTAAAACTATTGTACGTGTCCATATAAAAATTTCCCAAATATTTATTTTGTAATTCTATATTTTGTAGATATTAAAATGTGGCTATATCTAAAAAGCAAACAAAAGCTGTAAAATAGATTAATCTATTCAAAGGACTTAAAAACAAACACAAATACTTACAAATATTTCTAGGTCCACCTTTAAGGATATACAAACAATTTGTAGCAAAACTACAATAACAATACAAGAAACTATAAATTTTTGTTACAATAGCAAAAACGTAAGAAGGAACACTACAATCCGTGCATTGGCTTCTCAAGTTTATTTGAAAACAGAGAATATTAAACTTCTTACAAAGAAAAAAAGGACTAAATTTGTAGCTACAGATATTGTCTTTTCGGAGACAAAGTTGGAATAGAGCAAAATAAGTGAAGGGTAAGAGGGTAGCAAACTTTCTGTTTGCAATTATTTGACCATTCATATAAATGCTCATGTGTGTCTGTGCTATTTTCCTATAAATTTGTATCTTTATCAAAGCAAACAAACTGCACAACTGAACGGATGTATTGTTGTCCTGTTGTCCTGTTGTTTAGTGCTGTTTCAATTTTCTTGACACTTCAACACACAATCATACATGTCCCACACAAAATGTACAAAAACAGGAAGTTTATAACAGAACTTTTAAATCCGGTAACTGGACTGGTACAAGATAATGTTGTTATTTAAGACATTTATATATTCATTCTATACAATTAAGTCAAACACATGTCTTTCATGCTTAAGTTTTGGTAGTAACGGAAATACCTTTTACACTTTTAGGATGTTAGGAGGATTTCTAATGCTGCATTTGCTACAAATGACCACATGTTAAAGTAAAATTCGAAACAATTGGTGAAAGGCTTTTGTAATGGACAGTTTTTTTTTTGGGTTATTAATAAATTTTGTGTGTTTGACAGGAGGAAAAAAAGAAATTTTTACTGTTGATATAAAGTCCATTCAAAATAAGAGTATTCTAGTTTTTTGAAATATAATATTACAAATTGTTTTTTAAAAGAAGACTCGTCGATAACTAATTCAAGATCTTACCCTTAAGGGCTAATATTGTCCGTCGCACAATATGGGACTTTGGCTGATACTTTTTTTTGGCAATCTGCCAATTGTAAGCCCTAAACAAGCTTCATCTATTTCCTTCTAAGAATCTAGTGCCAATAACAAGATGCACTTCAAGGCACTAGACACAACCATGGATTAATGTAAGTACCTGACTGTCCTTTTTATCCATTGCAAAGAAAGAGATATATGTTAAATTCTGAAAAAATCCATATATATCGCATTTACTTACAGAGCAAAAGGTGAAAGGCAAAATTTTATAATATACGTTTGCATGAAACTTGATAATGATACTCATGGAACCTTCATTATAATTTTGTATTCGCTTCATTTGTATTCAGTATGATGAATAACTTTGACATGAGAGCAATGAACTCCCGATATTTGAGAGACGAGTAAAATAAAGTTAGTTTGTTCACTTATACAAGAGCATATCAACATTAACGATCTGAACCAAACAACCATTGAATAAATGTCGAATAAGTTCATGGAAAAGCACATCGATTTAAAAGTCAGTGCTGCCAGTTAAAGGAAAATAATGACCATTCAGGATAGAGAAAAATAAAAATAACCATGAACAGCAAAAGCAACAAAAAAAAAAAAAAAAAAATGTTTGACTTTGTTTTCAATGTAAATTTTAAAATTTCAAAAACATTCACTAACTTTAAAAACATTTTCCAGCAATATGTTTTGCTTCGAAGTACATAAAAAAGTGATTATTAAAAAAAAAAATCAAAATGCTTTACAAATTACATACATTATTGTAAAGGTAACAAAATTACATGAATTAACTGAAGTGGCAACATTGCTATTGTATATTTATTAGGGTATTCAGTTAATCGGGCTTTCGCTTTAATCGGTTAATCGCTTGATTAGCTAACCCAAGTTTTGGTTTAATCTGTTAATAATCGGATAATTTTGTTATTGATCGGTTATCCGATTAATAAAGTTTTGTATTATAAATTGAATAATTTCAATATATAAAAATCCATAAATTATTTATTATTTGTAGTTTTTTAGTAAAAAAACACCCAATAACATAACCAACTTAACAATTCTTGAACAAAAACGAGCAAACAAAAGAATAATTCATTAATATTAATACATATTATTTAATGAATACATATTATATGTTTTTTATAAGTTATTTCAATAGTTTAAGAAGATCTTATATATTTATCGTATACAAATAATTTGGTTTACATGCCTAGGATTTAAGCGTTTAGTTTCTTTAGTTTTGATAAAACTTGACTTTAAAAAAAATTTAAATAAATAAATGAAAGCTTTCATCGTAGATGTTGAAGAAATCAAAGGCAACCCATAATACAGAATATCTAATTTCTCTGTCATTTTCCTGGATTTCTCTAAACATATAAAATGTTTCATTATGCCATTAGAGTCCTGTTTTAATTTTTTAAATTTTAAAATTTTCTAATTGTTTCGGTTAATTCTGTTAAAAGATTGATATAAGAAAATCTGAGAAGAAGCAAATAACTAAACACATACAAAGTACGTGAAACAAAAAGCTGTTTAAAGCAAACACTTATTTAAAATATTTTCTAAACACATGCCTTTTGTATA
The DNA here is from genome assembly GCA_943735925.1 of Pollenia amentaria. Classification (NCBI taxonomy): domain Eukaryota; kingdom Metazoa; phylum Arthropoda; class Insecta; order Diptera; family Polleniidae; genus Pollenia; species Pollenia amentaria. The sequence goes on from OX031008.1 coordinate 123,269,906, forward strand.
TAAGACGAATTAAAAACACACAAAAATATGTTATAATACTACAAAAAGTAAAAAATTTGGTACATCGGTTAATCGACTTAAATTAACCGGTTTAATCGTTAATCGAAAATAGGCAATGTTTAATTAACCGATCAGTTAATCGGGTAGTAATTAATCGGTTAACCGAATATATACCCTAATATTTATACAAAAATGAGAGACAGTAAGAACTGTAAAACAAAATCCGTCGCATTGAACAACGTCTTTGTGTATGTCATATAAAACAAAATGTGTTTACTAGTAGGACGAATAAAACAACTGCTTGTTCAGTAATCGTTATTTTGTTTGAACACGAGCTTCCGTGAATAAAAATTTCAATGTGTTGAAGAATGAAATTGTTTATGCAGCCATTTAGTGTTTAATTAAAAAAAATTCTTGGTATCACTGTAAGAAAGTTTCTAGTTTTCCTAAGCAATTTGGAATGAAAATCCAGTACAATCGGTGCAGTAGGAAAAGAGTCATTGACATAATTGTGGAATAACCGCTCTAAAAATTTATATTTTTGTTACAAATACTAAGATAAGTGAAACGCGGAGTTCTCCGGAATCTCACTCTCTGAAAATACTTTAGCAAGCCTTAATCGTAAAGAAAGGCAATGATGTACTAAAATTAGGTCCTTTATAGTTTTATGAGACAAGAAGTTACAAAGCTATATCCCGTTAAGATCGGTCCACAATTTTCTATATAGGTTCCATTTAAAGCCACCTTCCAAAAAGTAATTACAATCACCTAAGACTCTAAAAGAAATAAATTACCATATTAAAATTTGGTCAAATTTAGATAAATATTTTAAGATCGGAACTTAATTTTCTATTGGCACAATAAAAAACCCCCCTTACGAAAATCAATTTTATTATTACAACTTTGCTTTAAACAAAAGTGAGTTACAATCAAGTTCATCGTACCGAGTAGGTTTAAGTTAAGTTGAAATTATAAATAACTTGTTCTATATATTATAGCATTTATTCGAAATAAGACTCAGCTAAGCTTTATATAACTACTAGCTGTTTGGTCGCGGCGCTGCTCAGGATTTTCTAAATATGTAAAAATGCCAAGAAAAATTATGTTTCTAACACGACTGCGCATATGAGAAAAAAAATTTGACCATTATTAAAGGAAATTTTATTGTGGAATTTCGGTTTTTTGAGTCTGTTCAATTAACTAAACCATTTTTAAGTAACGCGAACATATGTTGTGCAACCTCCTCCATTTTCGAAATAACGGTATATCTCGAAAATCAGAGCTAACCTAAAAAAAAAAACGGCTAGCACCACTGTATTCAGCGTACCCGAATTAGGTTAAAACGCCAGGTGTCCAGCTTGTCTCAAAAAAAAGTGTCAATTAGCACAGTGTAATTATTATTTAGGCCCTAATCATGTAAAACGCAACGCAATGCCAAAGAGTAACATTGAAAGCACAAATAACGTAATAAATATTTTGTAATTTTGTTGTTGCTTTTTATAGAAATTCACACTGCGATTTAAGAGTTCAAACGCTGCACAGCTTGTGGCGTTGAAAATTGTAAAACGGCACATGAATTTCTGTAGAAAACAACAACAAAGTTACAAAATATTTATGACATTGTTTTTGCTTTCAATTTTATTTTTTGGTGTTGCGTTGCGTTGATTAGGGCCTTTATGGTAATGGAAATAGATAACAGTCATACGTCTCGCTGCATTACTCTTTTGATTTTAAATTATACGTATGATTAACACAGTACAACATTTTTCAGTTAATTGATTGCCAACTCAATTCTGTGAACTGTATGTGAAATTAGACCCAAAAAGAAGAATTTCTGCATCATTCGTTTTGTCTTCTTACCTGCGATTTGAAGTTAGTATCGATTTGAAGTTAGTACTATCGTATAGGGGAATTTATCACGTTTTAGGCCCTGTTGTTTGACATAGCTCGACAACCACTAGCCCAATTTAGTTGAAATAAATTTTAAAAAATTAAGAATTACAATTCCCTTAATCTGTTCATAAATTGTTTTCCTATACAAGTAACACTTTCGAAGTTAAAAATGAATGTATGAAGGGAAAAAATTATTTTTTGCCTAAAAATTTAAATTTTTTTTTTTAAAATACATAAAAAATCCAAAATGGAAAAAAGTTTCAATACTAGTTATTTTTTCGCAAAGTCACATAACCTATGAGCAAAATGAGACAAAGATCATAAAAATCGATGCACGCGTTTCGCTTTTATTCGCAATTGAGTAAATGTATGAATTTCAAAAATTTGCTCGAGATATGCACAACATTATTTGGAGAAAACATTGACACCTTTTTCATGATTCTGAGAATTAAAAAAAAAGGAATAATCAAAAGGTTATTTGATTTTTATGATTGCGGTAATAAATGTACGTGGACAATTAAACGGAAAGTGGACCATTTTATTATTTGGGTTTTTCCGGTGGCTACCTATATGATTTTTTTACAGAAATTGCACCCACATTTAAGGGTGGTCATTATTTGGAAAGTTTTGCACAGTTTGAAACGTACAAGTGCTGAATCAGGTATATAGCCAGCCGCCCTTAAAATATGCGCCCATTTATAAGTACCTGGCAGTAAAATATTCAAAAATACGTAGTATTTATAGGTGTGCATTGATCGATTTTTGGCATTCAGCCAGTGCCGACGAACGCGAACAGCAAAAGTGATTTTTCTCCAGTTTTTTAAAAGTGAATAACAACAAAACATAAAATATATCAATATGGAAAACAACAAGTGCCCATATTTGGATGAATATTGTTACGTTTGTGGTCATATCGTCCGAAAAATACAGAAAAAAGATCGAAAAAATTTGTTTACTGAGCAATTCAAAACCGCGTATTGTAATTATTTCGATGAAGCAGATTTAAGTGGTGCAAATTTTACGCCGAACACAGTGTGCAACAGTTGTTATACTACCCTTCTAAAATGGATTCACGGAAAAAGTAGAAAGTTATCTTTTATGAAGCCAGTAATTTGGGTGGAAGACACAACTGGACATGATGAATCCAGGTGCTATGCATGCATAAATTTTCGTCCTGGATTAAACAGACAACAATTGAAAACAAAAGTATACACTGCTGCATTTACTGCCACACTTCCAGTGCAACGCCCTGCTGATACCGATGCACCTAAACCTCCGAGTGCGGATACTGTGTCCCTGCTAGCCGAAACCGTTTTCACCAATCCGACCGATTTGGATGATGCTGATTGGATACCCGATATTGAAAATAGTGCACCACAACCGCTACCACAAATCGAAATGGATTACATTGTGGCCAAGCTGGGACTATCACAACACGATTCCGAATGGCTGACATCATTTTTGAAGAGAAGAAAACTCACACAGCAAAATGTCAGCACAACATCATACCGACAACGCCAAGACGATACAGACTCAGACCATGAATATGAACAACCTACGAAGAAAACAAGATCATCAGAACCACAAGCGTCAACTTCTACAAGGATGGATATTGCCAATAATTGAAAAAATGTTCTAAATTTTGTTTTTATGCATATTATAATTGCGTATTAATTGCATATTATTTTATTTTCATTTAGTTTTTATAAATAAAGTTTTTTTTTGCATGATAATTTTTTAATTTATATTTTTATTTTAAGGGTGGTGGCTATAACTGATTTTTGAAATTCATACCTTTACTCAATTGCGAATAAAAGCGAAACGCGTGCATCGATTTTTATGATCTTTGTCTCATTTTGCTCATAGGTTATGTGACTTTGCGAAAAAATAACTAGACTTGAAACTTTTTTCCATTTTGGATTTTTTATGTATTTTTAAAAAAAAAAAATTAAATTTTTAGGAAAAAAATAATTTTTTCCCTTCATACATTCATTTTTAACTTCGAAAGTGTTACTTGTATAGGAAAACAATTTATGAACAGATTAAGGGAATTGTAATTCTTAATTTTTTAAAATTTATTTCAACTAAATTGGGCTAGTGGTTGTCGAGCTATGTCAAACAACAGGGCCTAAAACGTGATAAATTCCCCTATACGATAGTACTAACTTCAAATCGATACTAACTTCAAATCGCAGGTAAGAAGACAAAACGAATGATGCAGAAATTCTTCTTTTTGGGTCTAATTTCACATACAGTTCACAGAATTGAGTTGGCAAATCATGTGTTGTACTGTGTAATATTTAATGTCTTATCATAAAAAGTATCTCTCAAAAGTCACATACATAATATTTTTTTTTTGTTATTGTAACCAAAAAAAAGGAATACAAACAAACTCAATAAAATCAATTAGTAATCTTAATTAAACACAAAATGTTATTTATATTAAATCCAATTAACATTTAATTAGCTTTAAGGCTTAAAACAAACTGAATTAAATAAGTTAAAAAAAAAACGATACAAAATGAAATATTATTTAAAGAACAAGCATTTTAAGATTAAAAAAAATAAACCTCTTTTATATTTTATTACATAATGAAATCAATTTTACCAACAAAATAATCTAAATGCTCTTAACCATAGCAAAACATCTATCCAATTTGATAAAAGGCGCCAATACTATTTGCTCTTGACCCTTAACTGGTGAAATAGATTGGCCTTAACCGTGATTATAAGCAAGTTTAATTATGATTTTAATCACAATCATCAGCATCATTATCAAAACCCTCAAAACTCAGCCAATATTTATGCATGCACTCGTTTGCAAAAATTGTATTTGAACACGTGTCTATTGGCAGCAACACTTTAACGCAAACATTTAAAAAGTATAACATTCGTAAAATCATCATATACCCCTGATCTAAGGAAAGTTTCATTTCAAAAAATCATTTATAAATTCGAAAAGTCTCCTTCAAGCGTTCCACTCAATTTTGAACATTTATTAGCATTATCTGTAGTTTTACTAGTGTTTGATTTGCAAACAAACAACCAAAAACTCTTGCAACCATCCATGAACCAGACTAATTCCCACCATGTTCGTTTTGAATTTTTCACAACTCTTGTTTCATGCTGTTTGTTTACTTGTCCGAATGAATTGAACTGTCTAAATACGAAAAAACACCTGAGAATTTTGAAAAAATTAAAAAAAAAACATTCGACCAAAATCTCCCTTGACTGAGCACCATCAGACAGCAGAACATTGAGTTCCGTAAAATAATCAAAATGTGGTATAAAATTTATCATTGTGCTGTATTGGCAAATACAAATGTTATTGGCTCTTCGTGCTCTTTTTCCCCAATACCTTTTTATTATTCATTGGCATTTTTGAATAGGACTAAGCAAACAACGTGATGGGTTGTCAGTCGTTACGGACAAGTACAAACAAATCGAAAACTAAGTATTATCATCCATAATCGTATTTGAGCATGCATTTTTATTTTTGGAATATTTTATGTGGTATATAAAATATTTTATACGATTTGTAACAAATTATTGTAATATAATGGAAAAAACTTTTTGTGGCGAAAACACTTAGTCCTCGTACCAATTATGAAATATTTTCTGTAAAAATTTATTTCAATTCTCTTTTGAAACTGCTCTGGTGTCAATACTATGAAACTTTTGTTTCGCAGAATTTTAGGTATTTTGTATGCCTTCTCTTCAAACCCAGTAAAACTACATGTACGGGAAACAAAGCAAATTTTTCCATTTACCTTTCCAAAGTCACCGACAATGTTTCGCATTAAATGTTTCAAAAAATGGACATGGACTTATTGCTGAAACATGTTGGATGAAAGCGGTAACAATAAATAAATATTTAATACAAAATTCAAGCATAAATAACCAGTAAAAATGGAGCTTAAGCCAAGTACTCTGTACGAATTTGTGAAAAATGTTCAGCAACATCTATTATATCATACGAAAAATTTGACATGTATCACGTTGACGTTCTTAATCTTTCAAAGTAAGCGACATTGTTTTACATATGTAAACAAATCCTACATGTATTTAAGTAAAAAGTATTTTTTTAAATAAAAAATTAAATAAAAACGAATATGAATATGGATGAAAGACTGTTACCGGTTGTGTTATTTATGTTTTTCCGTTCCCATTTAATATTAAGTTTAAAATTTTTTTCATTTGCTTAAAATTCCACGTGAAATAAGTGCAGCCTTTATTATTTCGCAGTTGTAAAAAAAATGTTGCCAGAAACATTCCATAAATTTTTCACAAATTGAACAGAGTACAATTCCATAAACTTAATTTCATAGAAATTCCTGACAAGTTTTTTTTCATATGAGTTTTAACAGTATTTCACGTGAAAAGTTGAACAGACTACCAGTAGTGCGATACACTAACTTTTTTACGATAATCGTATCGTTAAAATAAATATAACGAACATTTATCGAATTTGCTATTCAGTAACATTTTTAACGATATTCGCTGTCGATTAAAGTCAGCTGTTATTTTAAGCATTTTTTTCGTTATTTTAACGACAATAATTAACGTTGTGTTTCTTACATACATACATACATATGTACATATGTATGAACAAAAACAAAATTCTAAATTCAAAATGTACAAAAAAAAAGCAAATTATGAACAAAAACAAAACACTAAATATAAAATTCAAAAAATTAAATATAAAAACAGTAAATTAAGCACAATTTGATTTATTTTTTTTATTCTCTTTTGCGCTTTTCGTATATTTTAACATTTTGTAGGCAAAGATGTTACAAAAACTACAGCTGTTTATAATCCTTAATAATAAATTACAGAATCCCTCTATCGTTACTGCGTTGATCAACCTTTAGCTTTATTTTTAACAATTTCTATTGATTAACTTATCTTTATTTGCAAAAAGATTATTGCATTATGTAATTTAGAAACTGATACAAAAAACATTTCGCTATCTGTATTGAAGTGTGGCAGTGATAAGTCTAAGATTGCTTACTTCGACTAATGGGGGTAAATGAAATTTTCATTAAAATTTTTCATTTTGGTGACTGTACTCCAAAAGTTTATGATGGCCATCTTAAATAAGTTATCAATTTATTGCTCTTAAAAATTAAATTCTTGTAAAAGAGAATTTCACAAATTTACCTTAAAATAAAAGTTTAAATGGGGGCAAGCGATCACTTAATGAAACTTGTAATGTTGCCGTATTAACAGTTTTATTAGTATTTTGTCACAAATCGAAAAGATTGCCAAATACATAAAATTTTGCAACATTTTTGGAAAGTCCCTAGATTTTAATGATTTCAAAATAGCTGTCCTTCTTTTCCCTACGGCCACTTTTTACGAATAGGGATTTTTCCTTACGTATAACATCACTGAGTCTAATATTTAATACTCAGAATGCCATAATCTCTTGATAGACGAACAGGTACATTAAGGCTAATTTTTCCCAAAAGAAATTGAGAATTGACACTTCCGTTTATGAGCTTAAGAAAATAAGAAAGTAAATCACTTTGACTTAAGTCAATTACAGTGACATTTTGTCATTAAATTGAGCCTTATGAGTCCTATCTACGATGTTAATGAGTCATCGCATTGATGACATATTTAATTAAACGATTTTTGAACTTGATGACAATTTGGCCAAGTGATGTTAAGGCTGACATCACAATGATGAAAAGTGTCATGGGGTCAAATAAAAAAACACTTTTCATAGTACTGATGTCAAAATACATGATAACGCTCATCGCCTTTTCTATCGGTGTAGAAAAAGACCATTTAACATTTTCCGACGAATTCTTTAAGTTGGTAACTTGTTGTGTAATGAGTACTTTGGATCCCATATCACAGAACTGGCTAAACCAAAGTGGTAAGCAGTTGCTAGGTAACAAAGGGATCTGAAAACCGTGTATACTTTCTTTTTATTAACCCCAGGATTGCAGTAGCTTTCAGTAGATACCTAAAATCCAACTTTCTGTCAATATTTACTCCTAAATCATTGATGAAATCATATAGTTGAAGTATATAAGCATTTATAGTTATTTGGAGATGTTCTTGAGAAATTCACATTTTTACATTTTTTACATTGAGTTCAATTGAATTATCAATACACCAAGATGTCAAGTAATTAATATCATTCTGTAGAATAACTTGTTGATCAAAATTAACGAAGGAGTTTGAATTCGTTATAACTTTTTATTTAAGAAATAATTAATCATTTTTTTTTTAATACAGTATATAAATAGGGAATATTTTTAGTTTAGTTATGAAATGTTGTTTATTTCGTCGCGTATATTGCTTTTTAATTGCTAGATAGTTGTAGGCTTATTAATGTAGACTTTTCCTTTCAAATAACCCCAAAGAAAACAGTCTGGGGCGGTTAAATCCTGTGAACGCGGAGGCCAATTAAAATCACTTGTACGCGAAATAATTCGTTCACCAAAGATGTCCCGTATGGATCGTTGATTTGAAAAATAAAGCTCAACAATTTGGGCACGTTGTTCAATTGAGTACTGCTCCATTTTAAATTCCCCAAGTCCTCGTTACAAAATACTGAAAAGAAAAGAAAAAAAAAATTATAATAAAAAAGTTATAAGCAATTCACACCCTTCGGTAATTTTGGGCCACCCTGTATATATCTGTGGTTGCAAGCGATAACCGCCTAAGTCGACTTAAAAAACAATTGAGTTTATATATGTTTTTTTTTAAATATTTCTAAAATAAATTAATTTTTCGTTATAATTTTTTTTTATCTTAGCATTGTGGGGATAAGAATCTATGATTTTGAATTACTTTTTTTCTAATGCAATTAATTGTTTCACAAATGCAAGCATAAATATAAAGTGTCTTTTCTCAAAAACTATTTCGACTTAGGCGGTTATTGCTTGTGACCACAGATATAATAAATATTTTTAATGAAGACGATCATCATCAGTGTTTTGAAATTTTTTTCAACAGAAGGAAGATTATTTGAAAATAGGGTAAATAAGAGTGGCCCAAGATGACTGCCCTGTGGCACACCAGAAAATATATCCATATAGTTAAAATATCTTAAAAATTGCTTTTTATTCGTTAAATAAGACTCAATCCATTTCGTTAGCGCAGTGCTAAATCGTAAACGATTAAGCTTATGAACGAGTAAGTTATGATTTACTTTGTCCAATGGTTTATTTTGGTTTGTTTGCCAGCTGTAAATCCTTCGATAACAAGTAAAAATTCTTTTACTGAAAACACTTTTCAGTAAATTTTTTGTTATAAAGTACTTTTTGATTACTTTTAGTGAAGACTTTTTTTTATTTAAAAATTATTTTTTGTTCAATTTTTTTCGGGAAAAATACCCAGGCAATTTTTTAAAGAAAAATTTGTTACTATTTTTTTTTTTATTAAACACTTTTCTGTGAAAACTTCGTAGATATTTGTTTGAAGTAGGGATCTAAAGATACGCCATTTTTGATATGATGATACAGATACCGATAATCAAAAGTATCGGCGTTACCGATACCGACACGAATATTAAATTTAAATTCAAGGTAAAACTAACTAAACTCGAAGGGAATCATTATTTTATTATACAAAATTAAAGTGTAAGGAATTTAATTTAATGGTTATATTAACAAAAAATAAATTATATTTTTATAGAAAAGAACAGAGTACGAGATTATAAATATTTCAAATTTAAATTAATAAGATTTTTGTTAAAAATACAAGGTGTTCTCAACTTTTGCGAAGATCGCAAATCCGTTCGAACTATTGTAAAACTTAAGTATTTCTCCACCAAGCGGATCTTTAAATATTAAGAGATCTTAGGTACACTTCGACTTCTATTTTGGCAGAAGCACAACACAGGATAGACAATTACTAATCCCTCTCAAATGTTCTTATAATTTGTTCTCAAACGCTCGAAAGGCAATTTTTAGACTTATAATATTCTTATCAATTTCTATTCGTGTCTTCCACAGTTTCAAAATGCATCGTCATAGTAGCTCAGTAAAACGTTTTTGATATGATTGCAGCCGATTATCTTTAAAATGTACGAAGAGTTTTAAATAAACAATAGGTTTCATTATTCTCTAAGCCCTCAAATCTTTCATTCAGAACTACTCTTAAGTAAGTCGCCAATTTTTGGGCTTCTGAAATATTCTCTATCTCAGTTTATTCGTTTATTATATTTTCGTAATGTTCGAAGAATGTTAACTATCTGAATAGCGCCACAAGCAGTGGCCTTGCTTATGGATTTTGTAGTCTTTTTTTCAGCAAAATAATTTTTATTTTTACAAATATCTCATTAAAAATAAGCATAAAAATATAAAAATGTACAAAAAATTTGTACGTTTTTTTGTACTACAAGTACATAAAAGATTTAGCAGTGAGGGAACATTTTACTTTTATTGTGCAAAGCAAAACGGCTAAAGCTGGAGGTCCATAGTACACGTTCAATTCGTTGATGCGCTAAAGCAACTGCCAAAGAAGTAGAATCGGTGTTGAATTGTATTGACAAGTTACACAGCAAACGCATCTCATGCATATATGTATACAAAGCATTAAGTAGGATTTCTTTTTCCATTTACATGCGTCTTGATTTTTTTGATCCCATTTTAATTAAAATTAAAAATATCATATATTGAAAAAAAAATGTTCACAATTTTAAAATTTTTATTAATCAATAGATATTGGGAATTATTTCTTTTCATAAGCAACTTTATTATATTCAAATTTAACTCATAGAATAAATTCGAAAAATAAAAAATTTTGAATATAATAAAGTTGCTTATGAAAAGAAATAATTCCCAATATTTATTTGTTAAATTAGATGAGTAAAATACATTCAATTTATAAATTATCACTATCCAGTGTGACACAAAGAATGCTGCCGAAATCCGTAGCGGGCCAGAAAATGCATTACATTCTGCTGGTGTCTAAATAATTGGAAATTCTTCTCTACATACAATATACTTCATTGCTATCCAAAGGATAGCTAAGGTAAAATGTAACAAGAGAACACAAGATAATAGTCTGGTAGTGTATAAAGTCATTCCTAAAAAAATTTAAGGAATAGAGCTATTACAAAAAGCTTTATAAAATACATAACTGAAATTTAACTCATAGAATAAACTCGAAAACTAAAAAATTTTGAATTTTTTAATCAATATAATCATTTTGGTAATAGGTGCAAAGTCAACAAATTGTTTGCTAGATATTGTTATTTTGGTGATTAGAGATAATTTTTTATTTTTTCTGCGTATGTATATAATTTTAATCGAATTCGTTTACAACCACTTCTAATTCATCAGTTCTCATTTTGTTTTATTCTTTAAAACATTTATTTTTTTATATTTTAAAATGATTCGACTTTACTCAAGCAAAAGTTTGTATTTGAGCTCATCCATCAGATATTTTCAATGATATTTCATCATTATTATCAGTGCCATTACGAATATGAGCAGAAGATGGATGTGTGTGTGTGTGGTATTGTAAGATTTTGGCTTAACAGAAGCAGCAATAATGTAAATGCCAAAAGGGCATATCATTTCATCTAATTTCCAATTTATATTGGTGTTTCTCTTTTATACGAGTAGTACAAGGGATATGTACATATTTAAGTAAAAATTATGTCTGTGTTTAAGAAATATTTTGATAATAATTTCCAAAAATATTCAACATAATTTTTTACTGGTGTTCTTTATTTTTTTTTTTTTTTTTTTTTTTGCTAGAAGACGATTCAACTTGAAATAGATCTAAGTACTATTTGCCATTTAACTTTTATTTTCCATTAGAATTTTGTAAAAATTAAAGTCTTTTGCCTAAGTGCCGGCATGTAGTAACAATAATTCTTACTAAGCCAATAAAACACTTTAACGTGTTTTATTTTTTTTTTTGAAGAGAAGGCAGACACCTTAAAAAATAAAAAACCCATGAGGAAGAAAAAAAAACGGGCCACAAAATTTCTATGGCAGACATGTGTGGCATGTAGTATTCATGGCCATTTCATATGGTGCGTTAGTTTAATTGTTTTGTCTAGGACAGTGTTTCGGAGAGTAAAGATTTGCTGCACTAGAAGCACTACAGTGTTTTGGAGTAGAGAAATATTACGAAGGACTTTTTAGAGAAAGTAAAAACTGTATTAACAACATGCCAGATTTTTAAAAATTATTAAAAAATAAGTACAGGGACATCGGGATCGCTTGATTACTTCTCAGTTCTAATTGACTTGACAGACTCAAAAAAGACTCGTTTGCAAGCCAAAACTTTTATTAAAATTTCTAGATAGGATTCCTCAACAAGAGAGGCTGGAGTCACAAGTGTTTGAAGGCAATACAACTTTTTTACATACTCTTTTAAATACTAAACTAACATTTAAAAAATAAAGACATATTTTTACCAATATAAAAAATAATGCGAAACAATAATTTTCTTACGTAGTTGTGCGATAATAAATTTGACAAAACTATTACCGAATTATAAACATGGACAACCATTGATGAGACATAAAAACCATGTTCTTTATCACTTTAATTGAAAAAAAGCAAATCATTTGCTCACGGACGCTTATTCTAAATATCTAACATCGATTTAAATGCACAAGATGAAGTTGAGTGGTTCAGAATAAGTTCTTTGACACGAAAAACGAAGATAGTCCTAGTCTGCCAAAGAAATTGAAAAACAAAGAATTGCAGGCTTTCCTGCATAAATAGTATTGATATACTAAACACTCAGTTGCGAAATTATTGGGAGCCACAGGATTTATTTAATAGCAATGAAATTATTTTTCACACAAGTCAAAGCTAAAATGCATTGAAAGGCGACCTTAAATTAAAACTATCACAGGAAAAGAACAAATTATATCCACTACAATAACCCTAAGCACAAGAAATCGTATGTGAAACTCGTCCCACGAGCCGCACCAACGGCAAAGTCGATTATCAATAGAACTTTGATAATACTCTGAATGATGTGAGACCAGAGAGGACCAATCTTTAATGAGCTGCTAAAGCAATGACAGATAGCCACAGATGACCTTAACTGAATACAACTGATTAGCGTGGAAGGAGTTTTTGACGAAAAATGCTCGGAATATGCAACCAGGAATGAAACCGTAAGATTCCATCGGTCACATGATGCAAAACCACCTAATACTAAAGGGTGATTAATCATGAGCTTTGATTTATAATGTAAAATAAAACACAAAAATTCAAAAGTGAAGTTAAATTTTTTATTATTGGTTAAAAGAATAACTTTACATTACATATCCCCAGAGAAAAAAGTCCAACGGTGTGATATCGCACGATCTAGGAGGTCAAGATACGGGTGCAGAACGTGATATTTAGTTCTCACCAAAATGATTTCTCAACAAGGTCATCGCTTCACGTGGTGTATGGCTCGTAGAGCCGTCTCGTTGAAACCAGAGCTCACCGCGACCATGCGCTTGAATTTCAGGATGCACATAATCCGTTAACATGGTGCGACCAAGGTTAACATTCATTGACGGTAACATTCGGATTTTCCTAATTTTTGAAGAAATATGGACCAATGATTCCACCTGCCCATAAGCCAACTCAAGCCGTTGTTTTTAATGGATGAAGTGATAGCTCTTGGTACTCTTCGCTCTTCAGCCCAAATACGGCAATTTTGCTTATGAACGTATCCATTGAGCCAGAAATATGCTTCGTCAATGAACAAAATTTCACGAAAACCACTTTTCTCCCAGAACGCTGATTTTCGTTATACAGCTGAACAATTTGGCGACGCTGTCGTGGTGTGAGTTGGTTTATGATGACTTGTTAAACAATACTGAACAAAATATCTTGCTTTTATTTGTTTCGAATAATGCAAAACAAATAATGCAGAGGCTAAATTACGGCATTCGATATCGATCGAAATTACAGTACAATTTAAATCGAAATTTCGATCGATATCGAATGCCATAATTTGGCCCCAGAAAAGCGTATCCGATATTGGCTTGATTAGTTCCAAAAGGAGTTGGCGGTTTTTTGTTGCCCAGAATTCATTTGTTGCCAAAAAGATGGAAAGAAGTCATAGCTAATGAAGGGCAAAACTGTGAATACATTTATATCGTATCAATATTTTTCAATTAATGCCTAAAATTTTTTAAAAAAAATCCCGCATAAGTTTTATGTTTAGTAACATTTTTACTTGGTTTTGAATCTATTTTAAACACTGTTTTCTATCTTCATACAATGTCCTCAAAAAAACCAAACTTTAGAACATGTTTTCCCCCCAGTCAATGAAAATTTATATATAGAACATCATAAACCATGTAAGCTGAGATTTGTTAGTGATTTTCACATGTTAACTAGGATTTTTTTTTATAATTTTTTGCTTTTATTTTGCCACTTTTTTCTTACACTATTTTTCTTTTTAAACTCCAATTTTGCGGCCATAAAACTTTAACGAAAACACAAAAATAACCAAAAAAAAATGGCAGAAAAACTCTTAAAAAAATCATATAAAAACGTTTGATGTTGATTAAAATGGAGCCATGTGTGTTCGATTACACTCATACAAAAACATTAGCACTCATACTTATAAGCCAACATTTTCAGATGTGAATAATGTATTGTACACATACAGATTTTTAAAGAGCTTTTCAAAGATTTAATGTTTTTTTTTTTTTATTTTGTTTGGCTAAAAGTAGAATATAAATTTTGGCTAAAGAGTTGTAGAAAAACATTTTATCACATACAAATACATTTACACATACAAATATGACAACAATATACACTCCATAAAAAAGTTGTAACTCACAAACACACGCACCCAACAACATCGTAACAATTTACGAAAAGTATTAAAGTTGACACAAGAGGATTAACAAGTATATAAAACAACACATACACACATACGCAGATAAACGAATAAAGCACCAAATAAGTCTTACAGTAAAGGGCAATAAATATGCAAAGTCGGGATTAACATTCCTGACCTTGTTTTAAGATAACCTCAAAAATCAAGCTTTAGTTTTCTTGTGATCTATAACGGGCCATAGCCTCATATAATCCCTGCTGCTGGCAACACTTCAATAAAAGTGAATAATTTCAATGAAATATAAAACATGGATATTTAGCGTCGTACCAAAAAATAATACAAATAAAAGTGCTATATTCGGCTATGCCGAATCTTATATGCCCTTCACCATGGCGCGATAAGATAAGAAAAATATATAAATATCGCTCTTTAGATATAAGATAAGAAAAATATATAAATATCGCTCTTTAGATATTAATAAATCAACTTTGTGCCACGCCATACTTTTTCGAATGTTGAGTTTTGTCATTTTATTTTGCGCCACGCCCACTTCTCCACTCCAGCCTTCACTTAGTCCGCTGTATCTTTTGATAACTAAGATACTTGTTCTTAATTTGAAAACTTTGGCTCATGCCTTTCTCCAGATTTACAGATACTCGTATCTATGTCTTTCACCGGAAGGTGCTACGCCCACTTCTTCAATCCCAACCATAGTTTTAGAGAGGCTGTTTATTGATACACCAACTATGTTTGCCAAATTTGGACAATGTTTTCTCTTATCGTTCTTTAGATATAAATAAATATATTTTGCAGCACGGCCACTTCTCCACTCTAGCCTACATATTTTCGAATGTTGTCTATTGACAAAAAAGATGCTTGTGCATAGTTTGGAATTTTTATCTCCTGCTATTCACCAGATATACACAAATCTAAAAGGGATTTGAATGGGTTGTGCCATTCCCACTTCACCAATCCCGGCCACATTTTGTTAAATATTGTGTGCTCATAACAAAGATACTTTTACTAAATTGGAAAACCTTAGCTCTTTAATTAAATTTTACAGATTGAGTTCTACCTAACATATATGATTTGATCTAGCTCAGCACGTTACTATTGAAACCCATGACTTCCAGTTTTGTCAACAAAAGCGTATGGTTGACTTTAGCGAAAGCCTTGCTGAAATGAGTGTAAATAACGTCAGTGTGGTGTCCGATGGCAAAAGCTCTATTAACTAACGTTGTAAAGTGGAGAATGTTTGTCATAGTAGAGAATCCCTTCCGAAAGCCATGTTGCCGTAAACAAGTTAATAGTATCAATAAAATGTTTAATTCACTTGATTAAACGTTTAATTCACTTGATTAAATTTTTAGTTAAAACTGATTTTATTTTTGATTAATGCTTTAATTGGGGAAAAATGTTAGAGAATTTGTTCTGTGTATAACATTAAATGTTTAAAAAGTTTCCATACCCACTGTGTACACAAAATACCATTAAAGCAGTTTTTCAAGTAAATCTATATCTATGATCGTAGTACGAGCATAAATATGTTGCACAGTATTTTGTAATTGTATTTAAACATTTTAACATTGCCATTTACCCACAAGACATTTAACTATCAAAAAACAAAAAATGAAAAAAAAACAACAACCAAAATAGTTTTACAAAATAATTTTAAGGATTTTATATCCTTTAAGCGATATTTAACCATATAGTAAACTGTACATGAACAAGTTACTTTCATTTTTATGAAAGAAACACTTAAATGTTGATGAAAACTTCTCAAGTGATTAAAAAGTTTGAACAACAAAATAACACTGATTAAAATGCAAGTACGTGTAACAAATAAACAACTACTTTTTTTTAATTTATGGAAATTTGCTAATGATGGTTAAAAAAGAAAATAAGTTATCAATTGGTATAGCAACGAAAAATTTTAATAGATTCGAAATTGTATTTAAATCACCAATTTTTTTTTTTTGTTGCTTAAATCTACAAAAGCTTTAATTGTTTTCTAAGATAAACTAAAGTAAATCCTTTCGCCTTGAATTCAGAAAGTTTTCAAAGAAAACTTTTTAAGACTTTTCAAGTTCGTATGAAAATATTTTCAAAATCAGGTGAAGAGTTTTAGAAAATAAGTTGGCTTAAATGTTCTAAAATTAAAACCTTGTTTAATTTTTGAAAAGTTTAGTAAAAAACTAATAAGAAATTTTTCAATTCGGACCATGTGAGAAGGCCTTATTCAGCCATGGCCAATCTATGATATCCATTAATAACAAACTGAAACACAAATTTCGTTGCCGTTACTTATTTCTTGCAGAAATCATCTCGATTCGTAGCGGACGATATATAATAAAGGTTTCACTCCCAAGAAGTCAGCAACTTATTGCACACAAATTTCATCTCATTGCCAGGCAGGGGTGGTTTGATGGGAAAACCAGGAAAATTTGGCCCATCAAAGATGAGAAAGGCCACGGCGCCAGTGTTCTGTCCCTATATAGAGACTCGGCAAAACTATAGTTCTTATCGCAGAACGACAAAATTAGGTTTAAACGTACTTAATATCTAAGTTAAGAAAAATTTGATGCTTGAAAAAAAAAATTGCTGCAAGCATATGCCTACCTCCCATACATCCAGAATTAAAAAAATTAGATTTTTAGCACAATTCATATCAGAACGTAGCAAAACAAAGTATCAGTCCGTAAAAAAATTTTAGTTTCTAGCATTGTTTCAAATTTTGTTGCATTCGGTGCAAGGACATGCCTACCTTCCACATATCCTTTTTTAAACTATGTTTTCGCTGCATTTATGATTGGAATACACTAAAAATTAATACGTAAGTCTTAAATAATGCGTTATGTTCCAAATTTCGCTTTATTCGGTACTTACAGTTCTAAAAAAATGCGAAAATATGATGGTGGTGCTAAGTAAAAGTTAAGTCAAATGCTTTTGCTTTTGTTTTTTTATTATAGAATTTTTAGCTTTTATCCGATTTCAGTCCAATATGTCCTAAAATTTTTTTATAAAAATAGAATTATAAAACTATCTATTTTGCTATTTATTGTGGTACAAAACATCTTCCTAAGTGACAATAATTGGCAATAAACAGGAAAACCAAAAATTTGCAATTGCGTGTTTTTCCTTGTGCTACCAATGAAAGCAGAAACAATATATTTATCCGTTTAAGAGCTTTTTACGAATTGTGGCATCGATTTGTTAATGCATATTTAACCCTTAACAGCATTTTTTTTTGCATAGTTTAGTTTAAAAGAGTATTTTTGTAGCATTTTTTTTTTTAATTTATACCTCATATTTTGCTATTTTGAGCCATATTTTGGCCAATATATTAAATGCGTACAAGAGCTTTCGCAGCAAATAATTTTTTTTGATCAAAATTCTGTTATTTCTGTTCTACATCTATCTGTATACCCAATGTGTTGCTTCAATTTCTCCATCTACATTTAATTTGTACTCTAAAATTGTAAGCCAAAAGCAGGTTGTCATTAAAGATAAATACTATTTTGAACTTTAAAATTTTATGTATAAGCAAAAAGTAAGGAGAAAGCAATAATATACGTTTTTGTCGATGTAATACATAAAACTCTGGACTAATCTTTTAGCATACAGAACGACTCAGAATCACTGATCTAACGATGTCCGTCTGGCTGGGTGTCTGTCCATGTGTACAAAGTACAACTTGCAATTTTGTAGATAATTTTATCAACTTTGGTAAATTTATTTTAGTTGTACTAAGAACGAAGTCTATGTAAATGGTGAGAATCGGTCTATAACTTCGCATATTAACCATAAAAACCTCTTTACAAATTTTTGTGTTCGTAAACCATCCAATTATGTTGGCATTTAGATTAAATTCGGCGCAAAAATATTTTGCTGCTAATAAAATTCTTTTTGAATCGGTTCACATTTGCCCAAAGCTCCCATCCATAAAGCTTTAACTTTCTTTTAAATGTTAACATTAATAAAGAATTTCCTTGAAATCCCTTTTAGAAAAAAATCTCATATGGATGTAAATATCTAGATAATATTCGCCACAAATAACTCTTATGTGAATTTTTACATCATAACTAGAGTTTTTTTATTCCCGCACTTTTTGGATTCCCGCGAAAGCGGGAAATAAAAATCAAATTCCAAGGATCCCGGGACTCCCGCTCAAAATTTATTATCTATTTCTTTACTTATTTCTCCAATGAAACTAATATTTCTTACTGATAATTGCGCTTAAAATAATTAAGTCTAGTATCCATTATGTAACAAAAACGTAAAAAATTTAATATTAAAATTATTTTAAGATACTTAAGAGGTTATTTTTATGTCAAATTCAGAGATCATTTGCATAATTAGAATGAAAATATTGTTCCGAAATTAGATTTGTCTGAGAATTATTTATGGTTTTAGTTATAAGCTATCTTGTAAATTATAGTTTTATGTCATATTAGTTACTATTTTTATGAACGCCACTGTAAAAAATTTTCTAGCAATTGTAATTGTAGACTTTAGATTTAGATGTATAACAGTTATGTTAAAATAATTCGAACACAACATTCTAGAAAATACTAGACGGTTCTTGAATAGTTAGAACTATAAATTCAGTCAGGCTAACTCATAAAAGTTTAGTTTAGTTTGATTGGAGACATTAAACGGTTCAGATCGCTACTTACAATTGTGGTTAAAATTTGTAAACATTATAATTAATTTCAATAAAGTTTGTTGAGTTGAATTCGTGTGTGTATTAATTTTGAATTGCAATTGAAAGAACTCAAAGGTTTATTATAAAGGGAAAAAACCTTAACGCGTTTTAAAAACGTAACAGTATTAAAGTCTTACATCCAATTTCATCAAGTTCAGTTAAAACTTAACTGTTACCTTAACTTCCAGCTAACAATATGTTTTCGACAGTTATAACTGGTAGTTAATTATAAGTAAACTTGGTGAAATTGGCCGTTAGTGGAATAAAATTTCTGGAAGGGCGATTAGGAACTGAAAGCATAATATTACGAAGTAGGAATTCTGAAACAATTTTACCGTTTAACAAATTCAGCAGGAAGGAGAAATTGTATTTGCTACATATATTTAAAAACATATTTTTTACAATCTTATACCCCTTAATCAGCAGTGGTGTATGAAGTTATACTAAGTTTGCCATTCCATGTGAATCTTTTTTTAATATTCATCTAGGATCCCATAACGTATTTGTATTGTGAGTACTTCGTTTATTCTAAGCTGATTTCGCCATATGGGTGTCAAATTGTTTCTAGATCTTCTAGGCTGTTTGTGGCTTAATTCCAGCAGAATCGCTTCAGTATGAAAAAGAGTTATGCACCCAAATGTGGAACTACCTCAATAAAAACTCAACAAAAACTTACATAACTTTGTGGCAAAATGCACCCATTGTCATTGAATTTCAACAAATTTGTTTTATAAGGCACCAAATTTCGGAAATCATGTAAGTTTGGCTAAAAGTGTAACTAATAATGCTTTTGTGGTGCAATTAAGCATAATATACATTCATAAGACTCAAAATTACTTGAAATGCCGCATAAAAAGCATTATCGAGGATAATACTTTACTACGCCCTTAACTGCAAAACCTTATAATATTATTGTAATATTTACACTTCAGTTTGCTAAGACAAGAAATACAATTTTGGAAGAGAGGTCTCTAATTTATCATAGGCCCTATATAATGCCCATTCTCAAAAATTAGCTTAATAAGTCTTAAACTGTAGCAAATTTTAATATTGTGGTAAAATTAAGTTGGATTAAACTACTAACACAGTCTAGACACTAGTCCGACATAGATTTACTAAAGTTTGAAAAAAGATTTTCTTCAAAATTTCCCGGGAATCCCGCAATTAATTCCCGGGAAAGCGGGAATTGAAAACTATTGAAAATCCCGGGAATTCCCGGAACGGGAAATCCCGAAAGAAAACTCTAATCTTAACACAACTTTGTTTTTGTGAGTCCAAGAGTGCACATCGTTTCCAAATTGGGTAAAATATCGAAAGATTGCCTGTAAATACTATGGTATTTGAGCTGTATCGATTATAATTTTAAGATTAATTTTTTTTTAAATTGTTGAATATTTTGTTTTCAAATGAGCAATTTTTGATTTTTGGGGCATTTTTTTTAACAATTTTTAGGGAATATTTATTTAATGCGCATAACACGCGTTTTTAAAGCATATTTCTGTTTTATTCTCTGGTGGTAAACAATAAAATTTTTATAGAATCTTAGCTTTGATTAACTATAAATCAGTTATTTTTTATCCAATTAGCTACTATTAGACGCGTAATTTAGCATCCTTTAAAACAGCATATAATTAATATTGATTGAACCAGCATTTGACTCTGGATGACGGCTGAAAGAGAAGTATAAGTCGAAGAACACAAACGTACCGTTATGTGATATATTTGACGTGGTTTATTTAAACGAAGTTTGTATTAAGAACATATAGACCAACTTCTTCATTTTTATAAAAATTTATGTAAAAAATATTTTCATCGCAGTCCTGTGTAATAAACTCTTTTCTGAGAGTGTAAAAATTACAAAAGTTCCATTTTCTGGCAGAAAAATTTTGAATTTTTTCTGAACTGAAAAATAAAATATCACAATTTTTTTTTATATATATCATGACTCAATTAGTAAGTCTGATCAATACGCCTGCTGATTTTTTGTAGAGTTGTGTTTTTATTGTGCAATTGCTTTTGTAGCAATTGTTTTTGACCTCTTGTCCACATTTCTACACAAACAAATGCATTGGGTGTTGACATCTTTAATATCATTGACACAAACAAAATGCGTGTTGCTTTTTCTATTGTTGCATTGTTGTAGTTTTGCGTGGACCTACTAATTGGGCCATGTTATATATTTTTAGTACCGTCAAACATTATAAAATATTAGGGGAGCCCAAAAAAAAATTTGATTACTTAAAATTTTGTTATTTTTTCCCTATTTTAAAAAAAATACTTAGTACATAACAAATTAATTAATATTTTATAGTAGAGAAGAAATAAAAAGATTTATAAGGTAATATTTTCCAATTTTGGCTGTACCATAAACTTACCTCCTTGTATTTTTTTTTTTTTTTTTTTTTTTTGTAACAAATATGACTCAAGAAATGAACGCAGTTTTTATATTTCCGACAGAAAATTGTATGACTTCTTTGCAGATTCTGTTAAAGCACTTCACTAAGTACTTAAATCTTAAAAAAAATTAAGGTACTCTGAAAAAATTGTTAATTATACTCTACCAAACTTAAGCAATTTCAGGTAGTTTCAATAAAAAATCTCTAAGTTTACGATAATACAAATTTTTTTCTCAGTAATATTCGGCCATGTTCTGGAAATCGAAATCACGTGAAATTGACATCGATGAAGATTTTCAATTGAATTTTTGTAAAAAGGAACGTAGGATTCCTGATTTCAAAAGTAGTTTAGGTAGAGGAAAGTGATCCTCAAAGTATGAGATATAGAAAAGGAAATATTTTTATGAACTTTAGACACGGGACAGTTTCCAAAATTGGTTCGATTTCAATTCCACGTGATTTCGAATTCTAGAACATGTCCGATTGTTTACCAACAATAATTTCCATTTTTTTTTGTGCATTTGGTGGTAAACAAAACTTCTAAAAGAATATATTAAGAAATTAATTTTTGGCAATTTTTTTTAGTAAAACAGTTAAAAGTCGTTTTTTGATTTAACAGTTTAGCTCAAAAGTTGTTTGACTTTGGTGCCCTCTACTGTAAATAAAAAGTGAGAATGATGAAGTCAACTTATAAATCTTTTTAAGGCTCTTTTTTTGTTTTGCAAAAATATATATTTCATAAATATTCTAAGCACTTGATTAATCTTAAGTTTTGCCTATGGGACAGAGCACTATGCGGCAGGCATTAAGGCAGTCCTGACTTCACTTCAGGAACCTTGTTGCGGCTATAACTGGCCATTGGGAGACATGCCCGAAGGCTAGGGCTCCGTTACAATGACCTATGTTGAAGTTGCAGCGACGAGGAGGAGGAAAAGTCCATGGAACATTTTCTCTGTCATTGCCCGGCATTCGGAAACTTAAGACTCAAACTTTTCATTGAATCAACCGAATACCTGGGTGAGAATGTCAACAGACAAGTAACACAGGACTCTTATGACGCTGAAATATGGTAACATAACGGGAACTAATTTCTGGACTTACGTGAGCTGTGTTTGATTGCGGCTGCCAATGGAACCTAACCAAACCTTTTGCTTAGGGCTGTTTTGATTCCAAAACCTTTAAAAGAATCAATCGTTCTAACACCTTTAAATAATTATGTCCACTATAAGTACAAAAAAAATTTATTTGGGCAACATTTTGTTGCTTTAGCTACTCTTCTATGGGCGTTTATGTAAAAATGGAGTGGAGAAGGATGGCATTTGTATAGGCGCTACGTGTTCGTAACAAAACAATTAGCAAAGAAAAATTTTGTTGCTTATTTCCTGTGGTCATTTCTGTCAAAAAAAAAAAAAAAAAAAAATACTTAACTCCTGAAATCTACATATTTCACATATATATGTAGAACATATTTAAGTCAAATCGAGCCTTTGCCGCAATAGAGTCATAACTCAAATTTGAATTTTCTAACAACTTAAAATTTAATTCTTCTCTCTAGAGTTGAGTATATAAGATATTTGTAAGAAATTTTTACATGATATAAACGATATGGCGATAACCTACTCATTATTAGGTAGTATGCGGCCCTACGTTCCGCTGGAAATTGAAGAATTAAATATATTGGCTCTAAATCAGGTTTTTTGGGTTATGACTTAATTGCAGCAAAGGCTCGAAATATTGTAACCTTCCCGTGTGGTAAATTTTGTGCCAAAAGACTTAACCCCTGGGACATTTTAATAGGCTCCATTTTATATTCTAAGCGAATAATAATAATTAATAATTCTTTTTATTAAACAAAATTTTCCTAAATCAATTATCGTTAGCCCAATTTGGGCACGCACATGAATATACAAGAGTTTAACATTGCCGGATCTCTAGAGATCGCAACTGACCAGAGAGCCAATTTGGTTGCATGAAAGTCAGAAACCCTTCTCCCCTCTCTTCTTATCTAACTCTTAGTTGAGGACCCTTCAGGGATAACCTAATGATTGTGATTCGGGTCAAATGTCGCGGGCATAGAGATTAAGGGAAAGTTCGGATGCCGGTGGATCTCCCTAGGTGGCTTTTACATGCTGCTTGCTTCAAAGTTGTAAAGGAGGCTGCAACGCTCTAGCCCCTTTATAAGAGGCGAGTATAAAACTCTGCCGAATTATGCACTTAAATTCTTGGGTGCGCTTACACATAGGTGCGTTAGGTACACGCTTTGTTTGCCACACGGTGCTAAGACCACAGTAAAGTATGCCACCATTGTTGCATTATCAGCCCCGTTAAAATTTGTGTGTGTAGTTTTCTTAAGTCGCAGGAATATTCGAATAAGCCACAAAAGACGAAGGCCAAAATCCATGTTTTTTCCATTACCATTTTCACTATTTAATTTCTGTCATTGATTTAGGGTGATAATTTAACAAAAAAAAAACTTTAATCCAATTTTAAGGCTTCTAAGCGCGTAATTAATTATTATTAATCATATATGAAATTATTAAGCACATCTTCTAAACTTTCTAAAATTTTTTCAAAATTTTTAATAGGTAAATTAAACCTTAACTACTTTTGATTAAATAGCACATGTTCATACCACTCTAATAATCATTAAATATTCATTCATTTTATTGCAACAAGTTGTATTTTTAGTATCTTGTTTCATTCAAACTTGTCTCTATTAGTTTTTATGAACTTTCATTTTATTTCGTACAATTTTTAAATTACCCAAAAAATATTTGGAAAGTTTATCCTTCAGTCTTGTTGCAAATTATGAACAGATTTTTATTATAATAAACTGGTTGCATTAAATGCAAGTACAGTGGTTCGTTGACAAAAAAAATTGTTTTTTATCACCGCAAACTATGACAACTTTAGGTTTATGGCATTGACTATAAACACTTTTTGCATTATAAAAGAGAGTAAATAATATTTTTTTAAAGTTTAAAATTGTTAGCCACTCTTTCTCTTTTTCCACATGTAACCCACTGCATGTTTGTGTTTGTATGATGCTAAAAATCTCCGTAAGTTTTCTCGTTTTGGTGTTTTAACTTTAATAATTTTTTAGTGGAAAAGTTTTGCACTTTATTTTCTACTCATTGTGCAAAATTTTAATAAACAGTTTTATTTCAACGATTTTTCACTTGTCGTAAAAGCACAAAAAAAATTCAATCTTCAAACAAAAAAGTTAAAAGAAATTTTTCAAAGCCAACATGTAAAAATTAGGGGAAGTTTTCAAGTTTTCTGTTAAAAAAAAAATAAGTGTTTGCCAATTTCGTAAGGTTTGTGAATAAAAGTGAACATTTTTAGCAGTAAGTATTTTTTTACAAGAATATAATTATTTCACAACCAACCAAGCCCGATGGAACTTACAATTTGAAAAAATTGGACAAAAAATTTTAATGATCAATATTTGGTATTAAGATATCAAAATAATTTCGGGCCTATGGGTACCGTGGCTGTTCTTGACGAACTTTGGACGTCCAATTATGGGCTACTTTTTCAAGCATTGTTGGCCGAATGTCACCAAAAACATTAAAAATGCCACACTTGAATTAATCAAAAGGTGTCAAATCGCACGTCCTTTGAGGGGATAATTGACAGGTCCATTTCTAGATAATAACTTATTGTCAAATTTGTATTTTAGTACGGCGGTGTTTGGGGTCGCGAAAGTTGAACCCAAGTAAAAACTACAACTCGCCCGGATAAATTTAATTCACAACAAAAAGTGATTGATCATCACCTTGTTACATTTTTGTGATTTTTTTTTCATTATTTATTTATTAAATCTTTATATATTAAATATGAACTAACAATAATTAATCAAATCTTATGTTTACATATGTAGATGTTTAGCGGTCTTCTCGACGGATGAGTCCTGCAGTATCTATTCTCCTTAACCCTCTGCGACTGACGTGACTTTCTAATAACAATTCCAATAACGTGGTAGTCCGCTAGACACCATTTTGATGGCTTATATTTTCAAAGTTCTGTCTTGTAAACCTTCTGAAATTATTTTTTATTTTAGAGTAATGTTATAGCTTGTTATTTGCTGTAATTTATTTTTGCGAACAAAACGACAATTGATGTTAAACAATATTTAATGGCATGGCACAAAATAGAAAATCCATTTTTTCTTTCATTGGTGTCTGTTAAGCCTATAGTATACGGCATGTAAAAAGCCACATGCGCATGTAGTTCTGACGTAATTTTGACGTCAATGGCTTTTTACATGCCGTGTACTATAGGCTTTAGACAACACGTCAGTCGCAACTAGAGTGGCCGCGGTCATTTAAAATATTTCGAGCTAATGGATTTTGGTACGACTCAAACCTTTGTAAATATTTTACTGCATACTTCGTAATAATAGTTTTTAATAATGGCACACTGAGATCCTTGTGAATATTTCTGTTTTTAACATACCAGGGAGCGACTGTGATTATTCGAAGAAGTTTATTTTGGCGCCTTTGAATTTTTCCGATATTTGAGGCCGAGGAAGTGCCCCATAGCTGAATACCGTAGCACCAGATTGGCTTTAATATAGAGTTGTAAAGTAGAAGTTTGTGAATGTAATGAAGTCTAAACGGTGTATTGTTTTTTGTTTATTTTCATCATGAATTTCAAAAAAGGATCATTAACAAATTTGTAGAAATTCAGTTTTTTCCCCTTTCTCTTTCCCTAGCGGTGATAAGCAGGTGGCATTTTAAAATGAATTTCAAAAATGGCTCATCTCCATATCTATTTAGAATATTTGATATGTGTGTTTTAGTTAGCAATAGAAAACAACCTTGCATTAAACATTTTTACAGTACACGCAGAGAAAAAACATGCTTAAATATGTTTACCTCCAACAAAACTATTTTTAAAGAAAACTTTAAACATATTGGCCCATAATCGTAGTCAAAAATAAAGTCGACTTTTTGTAAAGAACACTTTGGAACAATGGGGCTCACATGCATTTAAAGCCGGCTTTGGTTTAAAGTATACATTATTTTGACAATGAGTATGGGCCATTATGTTTAATTTAATTTACCACACCTTCAAACCCCACATGTTCGAAGGCAACCATAATATGGTTGTGCCATCTTGATGGAGGAATTGTTCAATTTAAAAGGAAGTTCTAAGAGCGAAATTTTTTTTGGTATATTGCTCGTCTCTAAATTATATGTCTCAGCTGTTTAACATCAGAATCATATGGGTTCCAGGAAACAGGACTATTCAGGGGCACATTATGACGAATAAGCTTGTAAGAGTAGGTACAAACCTTCGGATACTCCTCAATTTAGACAGCGTCCTGTTACTTTCGCTCTTCTGTAAAATTAAATATCGGCAAGCCACTATCGATATTGCTAACGATATGTGTGCCATAAATAGTGATTTTAGATTTACCAAGCTATTTTGAACCCGTATGACCAAAAACGATGTGTCACTTTTTGTATCCCAGAATCACTGGACAATGTCTAACATGTAGGCATACACACCTTAAGGAGGCTAGACTTTATGATTACTACCGTATCTGCTCTGATGATAATAATTAAATGATTATGAAACATATTCTTTTCCAATGTGATGCCACTGGCCAAAATGGGATCAGCCACTTTCGATGAATTATATGATTTTACCATTAAACTGACGTGAGTTTTAAACTTCGTAAGGAATTTGGGTTGTTTGTTTAACGGTGAAAATTCTATTGAGTAGAAATTCATGGTATCACAATGAATCAAAGGGTGTCAGCTGAAAGCTGAACCTAATGTTTACAAAAGAAAAGATAACCACAAAAGTTGATTAACGGATTAAGACTGCAATTAAATATTCGTACGAGTCTTATCAAAACACAAAAAGATGGTTTTATGTATTCTACTGCTCTACTCTGGTGAGACATTTGAAAAAGATCTTGGTGAAATCATGAATCGATTATTACCATTTCAACTACAACGACCACAAAACTATGCATTCTCCTGAAACTACTTTGAAACTGTATATTTCAACTTTTCACAGCATGCAACGCTATTTATAACCTTGTTCTACAGCGTCTATTCTGTACCCCACTTAATAGTTTTATATGGACACAAAACTAACCAGCCATCGTTTAATCGGTTCAAAAATTGAATATGAGTTGATCGGCAAAGTAATAGATAATTGCTCAATAATAAAAACAAGTAAGCAAGTATAGTCGGTCAAGCGAGACCATATGATACCCTATCTGTTTTAAATATCATTAAAATTGGTTTGATATTATTTGAGAAGAAGAAATTGCCCCCTAACTCCCCTTGCGGTCCTATTTAAAAAAAAAATAAATATATTATGTGTCCATATATATATGGATCTATCTATGTCTTAAAATTCATTAAAATTGGTTTGATAGTGTGCACGAAGACTCTGTTCCGTAAAGCAGCTTGTTTGGGAGCTACACAGAAAAAATTTTTAAATTTCTCCAATCACCAAATTTATTCCAAATTCATAATATCAAGCAAACAATTTGTTGATTTTGCACCTATTAGCAAAATGATTATATAAATTACTAAAAATTTAAAAGTTGTGAACATTTTTTTTCAATAAATGATGTTTTTAATTTTAATTTAAAAAAAGGATCAAAAACTTTGCCATTTCAAACAATGTGTAAATTTATTAAAATAAATATTGACAATTCCCAACAAGAATTCTACATGTTTTAATTATATTATTTTAAAGGAAAAAAGTCAACTAAGATTTTTTGTTATTTAATTAAAATTTTAATTGAAAATTTATTTCAAAACAACTAAAATGTTAATTAAAATTTTAATTGAAAATTTATTTCAAAACAACTAAAATGTTAATTAAATCAAAATTAAATTTTTAATTTTCTTTCAACTAAAAAAATAATTGATTCAATTATCATATTTATTAAATTTAAATGCTTTTTAAACCATTTTTTTTAATTGATTAAACACTTTTTTCTGTGTATATAACATTATGGACTGATTCGCCCCATTTTCAATAGGCTTGATCCTTGCATAAATTAGAACCTGTGTACCAAATGTCATCAAAATCTTCGAAATTGCGACCTGTACGGACATTGTTAGATCGACTCAGAAAGTGATTTAGAGTCGATCGGTATACTTTAAGGTGGGTCCACTACTGATATTTTAAGTTGTTACACACAGCTGCACTATTATGGTGTCGGTATAAAAATTGTTTGTGTAAATAAAGGGTGGTCCATCCATAATGCACGATGTTAATTGTGAGTCACACCTTAACGTCAAGTCTCTTGCCCAACTTAATTAGACATTTGCTTGTTTCAGTGTTTAAAAAATTCAACCATGAAGAGGTACACAAGTGAGCAGCGCGCTAAGATTGTTGAAGCCTGGTGACTCTACAAAGGTGAATATATAAAGAAAACTATCTTCTGCGATGGCGTAAACTTTTACCTTAATGGATTCGTTATCAAGAAGAATTGCCCCGTTTGGGCAAATGAGAATCCACCAGTGATTGTTGAAAAGCCGATGCATTTACAAAGAGTAAATGTTTGGTGAGGTTTATTGGCCGGGACGTACTTAGTTACCGTGAATCGTTTTGCTATCGCGAGATGATAATGACCTTTTTGTGGTCAGAAATTGAGGATATGGACCTGCACGACACTTCCACCATGATGGTGCCCCTTGCCACGAAACAATGGCTCTTTTGCACGAGAAATTTAATGGCCGTGTTTTCTTCCGTAGCGGAGATGTTAATTTGCCGCCACGATCATGTGATTTGACAACATTGGACTTCTTTCTTTGGGGATATTTAAAATAAAAAGTGTACGTCATTAAGCCAAGAAAAATTCAAGAGCTTAAGGATGAGATAGTTCGGCACATTAACGACATTGAACCTCCATTATGTCTCAGAATTTTAATTTGTATTTGTATTTGTGTTTATCATAATAAAAAAATATTGAGATAAGTCTCTGAAAATGTTTGGTTATTTTTGTTACAGGTAACATCGTGCCTTTTAGTTGTGCCATCCTTTTATAAGTGAACCATTATTTTCCTGAATTATTACATATTAACAAAATTACTCAACAAAGATTTTTATATAAATCTTTTCAAATATTAATTTTTCTTAACTGAACGCCGGAAATGAGTTATACAACTGTTACCGGAAGCTATTTACATAAAATTAACAAATACATCACGTGACTTGGAATGAAAACATCCTTTACCTTAAAATAAATCCTTTACCCAGCTTTGCAAATTACCGGACATTTTAATGACTCTCTGCAAAACAAAAACAAACGTAAACTCTTACTCAGCACAAAACTAAACAATATTTTATAGCAATTTAATTTTACGGCCGAGATTGTTTAACAAAATAAATAAAAATAAAATTAAAGAAAAAAAGAAAAATAAATAAAAAAAATAAATAACCATCTGTTCGTAAAGGAAAATAAACGTAAAATGGCTGAATGCGACGTGTTTTCGTTGCCTACAAAGAAATAAACTAAAACTCAACACTCCAGTCGAAACAAAAGCTGGAAACACCTTCAGAAAGTAGATTATCTTTTACGCATATTAATATAAATATAAATAATAATGATTTCGTCATTAAATCAGGCAACTTTTTGTGGCCAGAATAAATAAAAAAATGTTGTATAAAAAAACGTCTACAAAAGTCCATGGCATATGCGGGTGGTTTAACTCCCACAAGGCACAGGTGTAAATTGCTGTTGCAATAAAAAAATAAATTCTCGCTTGAACACTTTCAGTGAAACTTCCTTCGTTTAGTTAAAACCAACCGGACTAACACTAAAACAATTGTCTACTATGTTTGTTTCATCTTGTTTGTTGATTACTTTTTATTGTGGAAATACTCAAACCAATAATTTTAAACGGGCAAGAGCTAAAACGTTGTGGCAAAACTTTCAAAAAAAAAACTGCATTGTATTCGTTTTACTAGTGAAGCAGTTGTATCTTCTCGGACAAAAATGAGCAACAGTTTTCATTTTAACGCCTCATTAACTTGACTTAAACGTAGCCGCATTGTTATTATGGAGTCAGGTAAGAAAGAGTGGTGACAGGGGCGTGGAGACTGAAAAAAATCAAGAATACCATTTTCCATGTGACGAATCTTTATTACCCTCCATTAAGAATTATATTTTTTTGGAGTAAGCTTCATATAGGGTCTGTTAATTTTAGACCAATCTTCGTTAAATCCGAACAATTTTGGTTCATATAAATCCAACGTGTGTCAAAGTTGATGAGAGTGTTTTAATTTGTGACAGTTTTAGGAGCTTTATGGGACTTTCGATAAATTATGGATCGAGCATCGCATAATGTAGTACCATAATTTCTAGTTGGTATTAACCCAAACTTCATAACAAGTTCAATATATAATTACTTAATTAAATTTAACGTAAATTAAAGTATTTTTTCTAAAGTGGGTTTTATATTACAAACAATTATCACGAAATTGAGTGATGCACTGAAAGAATTTTCTTCACAGACCCAATGGATTTTATCAGTAAAAAAAATGCTTTAAAAAGTATTTAAATTTAATAAATGTGATAATTGAATCAATTATTTTTTTAATTGAAAAAAAAATTAAAAATGTAATTTTGATTTAATTAACATTTTAGTTGTAAAATATAAAAGGGTGGCCCAATTTTTAAATAAAATATTAATTGAATAACAAAAAATCTTAATTGACTTTTTTCGTTTAAAATAAAATAATTAAAACTTCCAAAATTGTTGTTGGTAATTGTCAATATTTAATTAAATAAATTAGCACATTGTTTGAAATGGCAAAGTTTTTTGATCATTTTTTTAATTAAAATTATTTAATTAAAAAAAAATATTGAAGATTTTAAAATTTTTAGTTATCAATATAATCATTTTGGTAACAGGTGCAAAATCAACAACTTCTTTGCTTGATACTCGTATTATGAATTTGGTATAAATTTGTTGATGAGAGACAATTTTTAATTTTTTCTGTGTTGGATTAATGAAGAATTTTTCATTAGCCTCTCGTTATTGAAATGTTTCACAAAATAAATGAAAATGTTGCATTAACTTTATGCAAGAAAGACCGTAACTTTTTGTCAGAACGCTAAAAAACATTTGATTAAGATAATAATAAAGAGTCAAACGTTTACAGAACTTATTTCTTTATTTTAAGTTGTTGAGAAAAGTTTTTGTATTTCACTGAAATTTTTTGTTGCAATGAAATTTTTTATTTGTCCAATGACATAAATTCATTAAATCAATTAGCTTTATCGAGGTTGGTGTATATAGACCAACATTTAGACATACGCTGTCGTGATTGAAAAGCTTAACGACATTTTTTGCAAAAGATACGAAAACCCCGGAAACAATTTTTTGTAATAGACTTGGAAACAGTATCGTATTTATTTTCGTTTTTGCTAATTACGATACAATTTTTTAAAAACGCCTACCGTTCTCCACAAAAACGAACTAGTTGTTAATAAAACAAAAAACTCTTTAGAGAATTATCTTAATATTTTTTGTTATCATAGAAGGATCCATATTTTCAATGACTCCCGGGACATAAGTCAGGTTCAAAGTCGTTAATTTGCCGAATTATCTCATCCTTAAGCTCTTAAATTGTTATGGCTTATTGACGTAGACATTTAATTATTCCCAAAGAAAGAAGTCCAACGGTGTCAAATAGCATGATAGTGGTGGCCAACTAACATCTCCACGATATGAGATATGTGTGTATGTAGGAGGCCATAAGAAGCACCATGACCCAGATGATCTTTTGTGCAGACGACGTGAAATAACACGGCTATTGAATTTTCGCGCAAAGAGCCACTGTTTCGTTGGCCATATGGCAAGTGCCAGCATCTTGTTGGAACCAGATGTCGTCCAGGTCCATATCTTTAATTTCTGGCCGTAAGAAGTCCGTTATCGTCTCGCGAGAGTGAACAACATTCACGATAACTGCATGGCCGACCTTATTTTCGCAGAAGTACGGCCCATAAGCCACACAAAACAGTGCTTTCACATTTCCAACAGCCCCGGTTTGCTGAAATTTGCGCACAATTCTCCAGATTGTGGTAGTATTTGCACGAATTGACTGACCAAAAAAATCACAAGGTGCACGAAATGTAAATAACATTTCGTTAAAGGCTTCAACAATCTTAACAAGCTGCTTAATTGTTTGCGTCTGTATCGTTAAATATGTCAAACACTGAAACAAAGGAATCTTAAATTAATTTGAAAAAAACTTGACGTTAAGGTGTGACTCGCAACTTACATCGTGCATTATGGTTGGACCACCCTTTATGTACTAAATTTCATAATTTTTAAGACAGCCTTTTATTGGTTTTCATGGTTTTTTATTTGTGGTTATTTATTTTAGCCATTTTTTTTAATCTTCGTTTTGAGTGTTTTTCTATTTCATTACGTTTTTCTTTATTCGAGTTCCAAATGATGAAGTTATATAATTTTTTTTTAGCCCGCGACGACCTTCATTAGCATTCTTTCAATTTTTTTTAGCTTGTACTACTCCGTAAATTTGTGTATTTAAATTAACAATTAACGGAAAAAGAATGTGAGAATTTTTGCTCTTGTTTTTTCTTGCTCATTGTTTGTTTTTGACTTATCATTTGGATCTATAATAAGTCCACAATTGCTGTGGATCCCATCAAAAAAAAAAAAACTCAAAAATTATACTCTCATGTGTCTAAAACTGAAATTAGTAATGAAATTGCAGTAAAATGTTCATCAATTTGGGTTTATATGACAAGAGATCTTAAAATTGTATGAAAAAAAAAATTATTTTTTTTTGTTTGTCTTTTGTCGCAAACAAAGGATAACGGGTGCATATCCTGAAACAACTAAAAAAATATGCTACAAAATTTGGCAACAGTTCCATACGACTCAAAATCTTGATGCCAGATTTTATAAAAATTGGTTCAATTTATCACAGATTTATCCCAGAATATTCAAAATATCCTTATTGTAAATGATATAAAGGATTAAAGTAAAGTACAGCATTCATAACTACAGGATAATACCCAACTTCCTCTTTGTTTAATATGCATTTTGATCTATGTACTGTCATCAGCAAATATACAGACGAACGAGCAAACCTTTAATTAAACGGGTCTCTGATGATAATTCCAATGTATGACAAACGGAATTATAAATGAAGGCAATTATGAAATTGTTGGGAATACATTTCATTAATACGTATGATTGTTATTATTAAATTTTTAAATAATATTAAAGATACGGCTTACACGAATTTAGGTACAAGGTAGCGCAAAAGCTTTGAACCGATGTTTAAAAATTAGTTTTACTTTTGGATTGTTTTTATTTGATGCCTAAATTTTGTATACACAGAAAAAATTATTAAATTTCTCCAATCACCAAATTTATTCTAAATTCATAATATTAAGCAAACAAGTTGTTGATTTTGCACCTATTACCAAAATGATTATATTGATTACTAAAAATTTTAAAATTTTGAAAAAATATTTTCAATAAATGATATTTTTAATTTTAATTAAAAAAGTTATCAAAAAACTTTGCCATTTCAAAAAATGTGTTAATTTATTTAAATAAATATTGACAATTCACAACAACAATTCTACAAGTTTGAATTATTTTATTTTAAACAAAAAAAAAAATCAATTAAGATTTTTTGTTATTTAATTAAAATTTGAATTGAAAATTTATTTCAAAACAGCTAAAATGTTAATTAAATCAATATAAAATTTTTAATTTTCTTTCAACTAAAAAAATAATTGATTCAATTATCACAGTAATTAAATTTAAAATTTTTTAAACCATTTTTTTAATTGATTAAACACTTTTTTATGTGTATATAACATTATGGACTGATTCGCCCCATTTTCAATAGGCTTGATCCTTGCATAAATTAGAACCTGTGTACCAAATGTCATCAAAATCTTCGAAATTGCGACCTCATTTAAAGTCTACTCTCGAGAAACAGGTTACTTCCCCTAAAACCGGAACAAATAATGATGTTGTAATAGAATTTGGTATGCCACAATATTGTATGACTAAAAATCACACTATCAAATTTCGTGAAGAGTGGTCCATAATTGGTCGTCTCGAAAAACACTTTAGTATCCCTTAAACCGTTACTTAGAACGCCATTTCCATAAAATTTGGTATATAATAGCTTCCTAAGATTGAAAATTAAACTTCTTAATTTTGTTAAGATCGGCCTTACGAAGAGCACTTTCAGAAGCATGAAATGCTGAAAAAAATTTATTACCGTATTAAAATGAAGTATTATTGAGGTTTTCTTAATACTAGAAATCACTTTGCCGAGTTTTGTGATGAGCGATATATTCTTTGCAATAGGTCTAAGATAAAATCCCATTCTGAAATTCACTTACATACGCCTTAAAGTATTTGTGAAACAAATTATGATATTTAAATTTTAATTAGCTAAAATTAAGTTTTTATGACTTTCTGTAATAGACTTTAATATGCCTTTAACCTTGATGGATTAAATAATATGAGGTCAGTGAATATAAATATTGGTTAATAATTTAATGTTCGCTGGTTACGAGTGGTTAAATTTTAAGGGCCGATGTTGAATGGTTATCACACCTAAACGTCAAGTTTTTTTCTGCATTTCATTTGACATTTCTTAATTCCAGACTAACTCAATTTGAACCATGGAAAGATACACAATCGAGCAATGCGTTAAAGTTAGTAATGAGGCACATTTTCACCTCAGTGGATTCGTCAATAAGCAGAATTGCCGCATTTGGGCGAATGATAATTCAAGAGTGATTGTCAAAAACCAATGCACCCACAGAGAGTGAGTGTTTGGTGCGCTTTATGGGCTGGCGGCATCAGCAGGCCGTATTTTTTCTAAAATTAGGCAGGTCAGGCAGTAACTGTGAATGGTGTTCGCTATCGTGAGATGATAACGAACTTTTTATGGCCCGAATTGGAAGTTATGGATGTGGACGATATGTGGTTTCAACGGTATCACTTGCCACACAGCTAACGAAATAATAGCTCTGTTGCGCGACAAATTCAATGGCCGTATTATCTCACGTGGTGGCGATGTCAATTGGCCGCCAAGATCATGTGATTTGACACCATTGGTCTTTCTTCTTTAGGTTATTTGAAAGAAAAGGTGTACGTCGATAAGCCAGTAACAATTCAAGGGCTAAAGAATGAGATAATTCGGCACATTAACGGCATAGAACCTCAATTATGCCTCAGCGTCATCGAAAATTTGGACCATCGGATGGATATCACGGCGGCCATTTGGCCGATATTTTGTTCCATACATAATTGAATATTATAAACCAAGGAAATGACAATAATTTCCTAAATAATTTGTGTTCTATTCAAAATCACCATCGGCCCTTAAAATTTAACCACCCTTTATAAAACCCACTCCTAAATCATTCGAACTCTAAGTGAAGGGTATCAAAGATTCGGCATAACCGAGTACGGCACTCTTACTTGTACTAAGTGGCCGCTGCCTCTTAGAACTTTCGGCGATAGATTTCCGCATTTTGTGGACTTTAAGAGTCGACACCTCTTATTTTGTAAAACTTTAACTTCACTTAAAGAATAATTATATAAGAAAAATTTCCTAACACAAAGTGAAGGCATTTACAAAATAACATTTGAAGAAACCCAGAGAGATTAGGCGACCCACTAACGAAGTTTTAAGAAGTATATCGCTCCATTTCCTGTTGACGTGTAGCTTGTAGCTGTTTACTTCACAAATGTCAAAGCAGCACTGATATTTACCGCCATTTGCAATAATTATGGCATCTTCTCATAATGTAATGACTTTGGGCGACCTTATATTATTTAATATTTTAAAAATTATAAGGACAAGACAACCTTATCTTTGTTAGAAAATAAAAAAGACAAACAAATTGTAACCCCTCTTTAAACTGTAAGTCCCTGCTGCTTAAAAAAACTCTACCACAGAAAACGTTTAAACTTTAAATTCAACTCCAACTACTGTTTAGTCCTGTTACCACTTGTTAACTGCATTTATATATATGTATCTATTAAAGATATATATTCGGGTGTGTGTTCGTCTGTGTATCTAAAACTACTCCGCTTAAGCCCTTTTTGAATGCAAGGCAACATAAGCAAAAACCCAACTCTTAGTTGCAACAATCTGTTTACGTAACAACTACCAACCAACTTACGAACCAACAAAAACAACAATAATAATTTAGCAATTTTAGTTCAGTTTAATTACCCGCCACATTTCATTTTCATCCAAAAAGTCACGTGAATCTGTACAATTAGATGTGATGGTTTTTTAAATGGCCAGAATGGAACATTAAGGAGTTTAAGCAAACAACAACAACAACAGCAAAAACAAATTCGGATTTTTCTTACACTTAAACATAGACAAAGTTATAATATTTTTGTTGTTATTTTTTGTAGACATTATGATAAATATTAAAGGATATTGTCTGTATCTCTGCTTTTACTTGTAAGCATTATTATGTTGGTGTTGTTGTTTTTATTGAGTTTTCTTGGAAAGTGGAGAAAATAGAAAAGATGTTGTTTTGAAAACAAAGTAAATAAAGGTATTTTGTTCTTCTTCTTTTCCTTTCTTCCTTGGTGTTAATAAGCCAATGGCTGACTTGGAGCTTGGCATTTTGTTAATTTACCAAAGGTACATCATAGCCAGCAATACAGAGTAGAGGAGTAGTATTACCAGCGTCATCATTTAATGATGCTTTTTTTCATACTCATCTTTGTTGTTGCTGTTTTTATTTAATAAACAATGTGTGTGTTAATGACACTTTTTGTGTTGTTTTAGGTTTCTCGAAAATGAACCACGAAGATGTAATTAAATCGACAAAAAAAATTTAAATAATATGGAAAAAAGGAATAGAAGGGATGGCGCTTATTTTCTGCACCATAAAGCGAGTTGCAACGGTAAGTAAATATTTGCAATTATTTTAATTTTTTAAGTGAATTTTGGTGAAAAGTAATTATTTAAAATTTTTTGCAAAACTTTATTCTAAAAGTCGACAAAATTTTACAAAATATTTTTAGACTCTTAATATAACTATACACTCACAATATTATTACATTAATGGACTGTATGTTATTCAAGAAGTATTCCGTTCAGTCATTTTTAAATAAATAAACATTTAAAATTCCAAACAAATTTATTTTTAACTGACATTGATTAAAAAAACTAAGTGAACATTAATACGGATTTTCGGTTGCATTTAATATTGTCAGCTGTAAAATTATTCTGTATGTAAAATTAAATTAAAATGAAATTTAAAACAACTGAAAACTTACTTAAAAACCAATCTACTTATTTTGTTTACTGTCAAAAATTCAACCGCGAATTCCACAAAAAATTAACCACAAATTCCGTAAAAACAAACGAATTTTCAGTTATTTTATATAATTTAAATACCAAAAACTAATTTTTCAGTCATCTATGACTATATAATCTATAATTTTAGAATTTTCTGTAAGGAAATGGCGTGAATTTAAGAAATTTTAAACCTAACTTTTTATAAGCTGTCCGCATAATAAGATAAGTATTTGGCAGTATTTTCAATTTATAAAGAAGGTTTGACAACAATCGCCATATTGCCAAACGTGAATTTCCATCGCCGAAAGGGTTAAAAAATCGCGTTATTTGATAGCCCTGCCTCTGACAGTTAAAAAGCGGAAAAAAATTTAATTTTTCCTTTCTTGTTATTTATAAATGTGAAGTACAAATTTCATTTATTGTACAGGACTTATTCTAAAAAATTCAATTTATTTACTTTCATTATACTGAAATTCGTATGGCAATTTGACGGGTTTAACTCTTATAAAATAAAAATATTTTTAATGAAAAAGGTCTCAAATAAATGAAAACTTTTAATTTATTTTCTCGTTTTTTTTTTAATATGTTCAATAATTACATTTCTTGTTGTGGTTTCTTAATTTGTGATTGATATTTTCAAATTTTCCTTTAGTTTTCACGTTTTTCTCAATTTACATTGAGAAATATTTTTTCACATTTGGTAACTTTTTCAAAAATTTTGTTTGTAAAAATGTTATTAGTCGTGGCAGCACTGATAACAGGGTAAGTAAATAAAGTTAAATATTCTCTCTCTCTCTCTCTCTCTCTGATTAGAAAAACAAGTGGACAGGTGTCTGGTATTTTTTAGAAATTCGAGTAAAACCTGAATTATATAAAATTACATACTGAATTACATAAAATAACTGAAAATTCATTTGTCTTAACGGAATTTGTCAGTAATTTTTGGTAGTTAATTTATATTAAATAACTGAAAGTTAATTTGTTTTTACGGAATTCACAGCTGAATTTTTGACAGTACAATTTTAATGAACTTTTCGTTAAAAATAAATGAAAAATAAGTAAAACGGTTTTTAACTAAATATTCATTTATTTTATATTACAATTTCAGTTAATTTTACGTACAGAATATTGTGAGTGTAGTATTCGCAATCGCATATTGATGGATATTAAAAAAATTAAAATAAATGTGAATTTTCTAAAAAAAGGGTGTTCGATTAAAACTGGTTAAATTTCATACATCCATAGGTGTAACGGAGATTGACTTAGAAAGATCTAAAGTAAAACATCTACGCTAAATGTAAACTTTTATATGATCTCACACAGCATTAAATATTAGATAAAAAAGAATGCATTAAATATAAGATATTTTTGCCAGAAGATGACTAACAAAGTTAGTCGAAATATTAACCCGAATTGTTACAAACCTTTTTACAACAGTCTGATATGTAAAGTGGTGAAAACTGGTGTATACATATGGCTAAATGGGCACAAACATGCATTGTTTTACTTATAAAAAATTTGTTATTAAACAATTGAATCATTTATTTTGAAAAGGTACAAGTTTTTTTAAATTGAGTTTTTCTCTGTTTTTGGAGGTACATATATACCAATATACTGTGAGAACGAAAGTTTTCATAACTCTTCCATAGCGGTGAAAAGCATTTAAAATGAATTTCAAAAAGGGATCATCACCATATTTATTTAGAATAATTGACATTTGTGTTTTAGTTGGCAATAGAAAACAACCTTGCATTAAAAATTTTTACAGTTAGAGGTTAGTTTTGAGTAAGTGGTAAATTTGATATGAAAAATTATTTTTTATTTTGCCATTATTAAAAACTTTAAGTGAACACCGCTTCAGGAGAAAAATATAAATTTATACACATTTTTTTTAACTTCATTTTAAAAATGAGAGAATATGCCCTGATGATGCTGAAATCCAGATTGCTCATTTCCAAAATTTTTATGAAGACATTCTGCAACGGCCAACCGACATGTTTTCACAGGCAGATGTAGAAGATTTCTTATTCGTATGTTTATCTTGATGAAATATTTTTGCTTATGATATTTATGTGTTTTAATTAGTATTGTGGTTATTTTATTGAATTGTTACTGGTTTCTAATCCAAATTTTGATTTTTTAATCAGGCTTAAGCTCATTGAATTTAATTTTCATTTAATTATTTTTATGAAGAAAGGAATTTTGCAATATGAAATGACCATTCTTGACTGAGTTGGGAATTGAACCCAGGTTTTCACGCACAGGTGGCCCTGACTTTTTACAACATGAAATTAATTAATATTTATTGATCATTTTCCATTCTTGACTGAGTTGGGAATTGAACCCAGGTTTTCACGGACAGGCTGCCCTGACTAGTTTAGATTTTAACCACACAATTTCTTCAGAGGGGTTTGCCGTTTAGCACTCACTGCCACTAACGACGGATGACGTCATTAGTCAAACATCAATCTTTAAACCAAAATGGCATTTTACCTTAGTAGATCGAAATTTGATTTGAATGAATGATTACCTATTTTAATTGATTTACATGTTCTTCGTTAATTCTATTTTTCGTAATTTTGGTCAATAATTCTTCTTGGAATTCTTTTTTTGTTATTCATGTTTTTTGTCTTCCTTTTTCTTGTTGACCTTTTTCAGCACAACTTGAAGGACATATGTAAACATATATCACGTGCCTTAGCTGTTAATAATAATTAGTATTGTGGTTATTTTATTGAACTGTGAATACTTTTTAATCCAAATTTAGATATTTTAATCAGGCTTAAGTTCATTGAATTTTAATTTTCATTAAATTATTTTTATGAATAAATGTGTTTTCTAATTTCTCGTCTTAATAAACAGATAAAAATATACCAAGATGTTCTTTTTGTTATTTTATATTAAAAAGCTTTCGGTGAAAATGTTGTTTACTTTCATAAAGATTTTCGAGTTCATAAATGAATCTTCAATGGGTTAATCTTATCTTAAAATGCAAAAAATATATTTAAACGTGTCCGCCGGGAAAGTATACTAGTTTGTTTGTAAATGGCGTTACTGGTCTCGTGGAAGAAGCTCTTGTATCAACTGAATCTTAAATGTTCTTTGAAGACCAAGCTCCTGAGCACGGCGTCGAATTGCGGTTGATGGATTGTTTTGAACACTTTCTTGAGCAGCAGTAATGTTTTCAGCCGATCTTGCAGTACGTTGTTGTCCATGCTTGGGCCTATCACCTGCATACCCTCTTTCTTCGAAATCAATCACTACACGATAAATAGTGCGTTTTGTTGGCACGTTGTTTTTCCCAAAAATTTCACGTAACTTTCTCATCGTCACAGTAATCGATGGTTGATTTTTATATAATGTCTTAGCGATTAAAATAATTAAATATTTTTCCATAAAAAATTTACCACGTGTCTACTTTACGACTGCCAAATATAAACTGTCAAGACTAATGTTTACCAAAATGGCAGCAAACCCAAGTAGTTTATCTTCCCGGCGAACGCCCTGTATTACTTAAAACACTGTTTTGTTTTTACTATTATCACATAAACAGAGGCTTACAATTTAAGGAAAAAAACTCTGCTTAAAGAGGTCAAATGGTTTAAAAGATGTGCAGTTTTTTGTGTCTCCTGAACACTTTGTATTTTTGTACATGGGCCCTTTTCGAAATAAATGATTCAATTATTTATTTTGCATTTGAATACATTGTAAGATATTTTTTGGATTTTTGAAAAATGAATCGTACTTTGTAGGTTATGTACGGTATCATATAAAACATTTAACGCATTTGATAAATGCTGTTCGACCATTTGATTTGCAGAATTGCCAAGACCAACGTCTTTTATTTTAATAAGTGTAATATCCCAGTAAAAATGGAACACACAGCGATTTGTCAAATAGAATTTTCCAGTCGGGTGGTTCCGAATTCGCGTTCCAAAGGTTCTTTTCGTATAAACTTTATGCAAATGAAAAGTTTTGACATACAAAAACCGCTTGCCGCTCATATTTAGGTAGCTCTGTTAAAAACCTGTTTCGTGGCAAGGGAATGTCGTGGCTCTTCAAATTTTATATATATATATTTTTTAATTTATTAAAAATTCGTATTGGTAGCACATAAATTGTGCTTACTTTTTAAAATGCTTTTTTTAGTGCTTCGCAAAATAAGAAAATTTGTTATTGGGATAGTGACGACAACCCATCAACACATAATATATCTTGTACTACGATGGCTGTTCCTTCGTGCTTCTGTTCACTGACAAGCCACAAATTTTCCTTTAATTCGGCAATGTAATAGATCTTCCTCTTTTCAACCAAATTTGTAATATAATTGGGTGTAGTTTTCGGGACATCTGCCAAGCGCTTTGAACGGTATTATCCATCAGCCACGTAACAATTTTTTGCCATCACTTTATTCCTCTACATGATGTTTTAGAAACGGATACGTTTTGACCCATTCGATTTACACCACGCATAAATTTGTTATAGTTGATTATAAATGAAAAAGCTTGACAGTTATGCAGCTCATCTATTATAATATCCATAATTATGGATGGCCTACGACGTCTAGTTCTTAATAGAATCTCACAATTAACTTCTAGTTGTCTTGGACATACATCATCTGGAATACCTAATAGTTCGATTTCAGCACCATCTTCTCCACTCAAATAACCTTTATTTCTAGAGGCACAAAAAAATTTTATGTACATTGTTTTCGCCACCTTCATCTTCACTCCCAAGCATTTCAATACAGTGCAAACCCATTTTTCTAGCGTAATTTTGCTTTTAAATCGTTAAAAAAAAAGTAAAATAAAGTAAAAAGTAAAAAAGTGTTTTGTTAAATATGTATTTGTATTGCTTTTGTACGCGTGTGTACATATGGACACATCTATAACATTCTTTCATAAACGTCATAAGAGTAAAATTTAAAAAAATCACGTATTTGATTTATTAACAGCCTGGCCCCCGCTATCGTTCGCTTGCATTTTCAACGACAAACAGCAGTATTGCGGCCGACAAAAAGTTTTTAGCACGACAAGTCGATCGACAATGCAAGCGACTGTTAACGTAACGTTTTCATACAAATTTGCGCCCCACTAAGAAATATTATGCAACCACAAATGTCATTATCAGTCACTTGTGCTGTAGTTGTCGATATATGTATTTTGTTAAAATATTTAACACACACTAAAATTTTTTTATTATTTTATTTCTTCATTTATGGAATTGATGATCTTGCAATACAGCCAATTCTGATTTGTTTCTAGCCAGAGTTCTACTTTTTGGCTTAATTTATATGTCATGTCGATTTTAAATTCCAAACTAGCGTTTTATTTATGTAATTGATGATGTGGTAAAACAACCATTTGACGATAAATAAATGGATTACGTTAGAAACGTAAAACCTGTCGACCGACAAGTCGATAGTAAGTGGACCGCTTAAGAGAACGATACTGAGTGACTTGTTGCCGCTCGCTTAAGTTGTCGATCGAGATCGGGGGCCTGGCTGTTAGTAACCATCTAACTGTATTAATCATCAAAAACTCCTCAAATGAGTTTTATTTTAGACTGAAATTTAACTCTCTTTTTGAGAGTTTTATTCGACCTTTTAGTTTAACTTTGAAAAATAACTCTTAGCTGTGGAGTTGAGATCGTTTTTTTAAGATTACCATAGATTCTGAAAGGACTCGTCAATACGAATCTATCGGTATAGGTCTACGCTGACTCTAACATGAAGAGTTTTTAAGTTTAAATTGACTGGATAACTGTTATTTACGGTCCCTGTTTTCTAGTGATGACACTAAAATAAACGAAAGATGTAGAATGGAATAAAATGAGAAAGGTACATCTTGTAAAGATGTGGATTTTTTGCGATATGTATTTCTTATAGGAAGATGTTAACATCTTTGCAAATAGATGGTAGATGTTAGATGTTGATCAGTGTAAAAGGCAAGTAAGAGTACCTTTTACTATCACACAAGTTATTTTTAGGAAAATATAACCCTGTCATAACAATTTGTTATTGTTTTTTGAAAATTTTCCAAAAAAAAATTTGATAAGGGAAGCATTTTCGTCCAAATACTCAACACTTGTGTGATATTGTAAAATGGTCTTTACCGATTAAATAAGGGATTCACTTAACCGTTTAAAAGATCGCCTCACATTTTTTAGTAAAAAAATATTTTATTCTATTTTATAAGAAGAAATTTATTAGTCAATTCACAAGTTGTGTAATATTGGTTGTATTTTCTATATTTTGATTAATGTGAGATTCATAGAATTATATCATATAAAACCAGTGTGATATAATACAACACTGCCCATATGATATTTGGTATTTTTTCATTAAAACTAGTCACTTTTTTACTAAAAAAAAAAAAATGGGATTTTATTAAATAATTGCTATTTTCCTAATCTGTGGACTCCAACTTAATTAAATTGCCAAATTAGAGATAGATCTTTTATAGCATGAAATTATTAAAAAGAAAATATCTCTCACCTACGAAACTTTTAAAAATCCAATAAATGCCTTCCAAAACAATTTTTGATTTATATGTATAATTTTCTCTCTTTTAAAGATAAAGGATACTCCATCCTTTTACCTTCTTCTCACTTATCAA
This sequence comes from Pollenia amentaria, assembly GCA_943735925.1. NCBI lineage: Eukaryota > Metazoa > Arthropoda > Insecta > Diptera > Polleniidae > Pollenia > Pollenia amentaria. Next base: position 123,314,617 of record OX031008.1, read on the forward strand.
CTCACCATAAATACCCATTAAAGCATTATAAAGAAAGGAAAGAAATCACAAGCCGGAATTGTATTGAAAAATCAATTCCTTAAATCATAAGAAAAGCCAATTAAGTAGTTCAATATATCAAATGCTTTCAAAATTCTCATCTTACAATTTACAATACACTCATACACATGTACTCCATTACGTACATATGTATGTGCCTTCTTGGCTAAAAGTGTGTGTCAGTCAAATGGCCGCAACAGGAGAATGAAGACCACAACAAAACTTACACTCCTATTTGCTAATGTGTAGGAGTGCGTGCGTCTGATGTGGTGTCTTTAATGTGCAAGACTTTGTGTACTTAAAAACTCATACCTAATTTAACACTTTCTTGCATTTTCTCATTGAGGTTTGTGTTTAATTAATACTTTCAGCCAATTGTGTATATCAAATTGGCCTGTTCAGTGTTAATTACACACACATAGACACACGTACATCATAGTAAGCAGGACATAAGGATAGTTGTTCATAAAGCTTAAGAAGAAAAAAATATGATTCAATATTTGATCTTATGTTGCATACATGAAGACATTTATCATTGCAAAAGAAATACACTGAAAAAAAAAATTAAAAAACTATTTAAAAAAATTTTGTTTTTGCACAAGTCATTAAAATAAAGCGCTTTATGCTTATTTCTGGTATAAAAGTTGAATTTTAGACTTAATTTCGTGACAAACATTTTCGCAACAACTTCAATTAAAATCCAACAGTTCAATGAAAAATCACAATTGTTATAAAATAGCTATGGCACAAGCTCTATATGTTTACATGTGTCCTTTAAGTTGTTTAAAGAAATGTCAACTAGAAAAAGATAAAAAGAAAAACAAAAAGTACGAAAAAACAAGAAAAAAAGAAAAAAAAACATGTAAATAAAATTGAAAACTGATAAATAATTAAAGCAAATTTCGATCTAACAACACAATTGGTTAAAGACTGGTGTTTGACTATAGACTGGCAGACGCCGCAGTGGTGCCAACGGTAGAATGCATAGAATTCTGATGATGCGAATGTCGTTATTACCGAAACATGTAAATTAGACCCGGATTCAATCCCGTGTTCTGTCAAGAATTATCAAAAAAAAATTTAATTAATTTTATGTTGTAAATTCCTTCCTTAAAAATAATTTAATGAAAATTAAATTTGATTAACTTAAGCCTAATTAAAATATCAAAAACTTCGATTAAAAACCAACAGTTCAATTAAAAATCACAATTGTTTCGCAGAATATTTCAACTACATACATCCCTTTCTTAAATGTTAATATGGCTTTTTTTAAAAAAATTCCAAATAGGACCAATTTTCAGAAGAGTTAGAGTGATAATTATATCAACAAAATGTTGCTTGTAATGTTCTGAATAAATATTCTGATGACGCTATATACATATATCAAAAACATAAGTATCACACGATTTTCTACGTTTGCTTACTACACAGGGTTGCAACTTTAAATAGACCGTAAAATTAGTTCCAGATGTTAACTTTTAAAACACCGATACAGGTTTATCTGTTTTAGTCCTTTCTACAAGAATCAGTTGGCAGAACATTGTTATTTTTTGTGTGTTGGACAGTGTAATTTGTTTAATAACTAATTAGGCAATTCACAAAGTATTCTATTGTGTCATACGTGTTGTCAAGAATGCAATATTCATAAAATTATAGCATATACAACCAGTCTGACACAATATACACCTTTTGATTTGCCTAAGTAAAAATATATCAATGACAACTTTGAGAGTTTTTCTAACGTTTACCTGAAATAATTCTTACAACTTGTATCTTCAGGCACTATTGAAGAAAACTGTGGTGACTCGCTGAAAAAACACTCTCCGAGCTTTCTTATACGGATGTCAGTTTGTCTAAAAAATGGGTCATTCTCAGAACCCAGAACAAACCAACATTGTTTTAGAACTATTCCTGCAAAAGAGCCTTTCAATCCATATACCATAGCGCTAATTCTATCAAAGCCTTTTCTCCAGTTTTTTTCAAAATAAAAGTAGCCAGAGAACCAGAGTCAATTAGGGCTCTAGGAGAAAAAGCTTTATCACGAGATATAATATTTACCACAGCCGTTCCCAATAAAATTTGCTCTCTGGCAGTTGCAAAAAAGTTTTTTACTGTTTGACTTTACGTCGCTGCCTGAATGGTAATTTTTCTAGCTTGGCTACTAACTAGGCAGACCGATTATTCGACTTTTTTCAATAAGCAGTTTTCGAATATTACGAATAGTTGCTATTTTAAAAAACTCGGTTTTTCGAATACTTAAAAACACAAAAATCAAATTAGTTTTTAAATTAAACGTTAATTTGAATAAAAACAAAACAATTTGCAAAGGTAAGGAACCAAAAAAATACATAGATATGACTTAGATCAGACCCAACAAATATTTTACGATAAAATCCAAGAAAAGTAGAACCAGTAAATTGATCAAACTTTAGGTAAATTTTCAACCATTTTTTATTGATTTACTAAACTTTATTTTTAAGAAGATATTTGTATAATGTAACTTAGAAACTGTTGAATGATATTTGATCTAGAGAAACGTTTTGCAAAAGCAAATAAATTTTAGGAATTTTATAAAGTTATTGCTTGAAATATTCTCTCAAATTTATTTTGAATGAGTTTTAATTTGTTGGTGATTAAGCATGTCTATATAAATCAACCATATTTTTCAAAAGTTGCAAACAAAACCTCTTAGCCAGGATTATCCATTTCAAATTGTTTTGTTTCAGCATTATAGAAACGAATAGTGAACTGAACATCAATTCGTCGTCGACTACAATTTAAAACATTCCATGACATTGTTTGATTTCTTCAATTTTGTTTTTTTGTTCTTGGTGTTTTAATAAATAAAACTGGTAGAAAATTTTCCCATATCGTTGATTCCGCCGTAATGTTGTAGTTTTCACCATGAAGAGATGCTAGAACTTCTTAAGAGTTTTAAGTGCCTTAACGGGCATTTCGTCCTCGGCAACACAACGGGCTAATATTTCACCCAATGATTTATTTTTTGCAGCGTATTTTAGTAAAGTATTATTTGTCGTCTCCTTAGAACTATTTCGAACGGAGTTAAATTTCATTTGGATCACATTAATGTCAAGCATGTATACTAATTAAAGGTGATTAATAAGTCGTGACATAGAAGAACCTTTGTAACTTATCATTTTAGGGCACTTCAGGCAACTATCTTTGTCTTTTTAATCGCGTTCGAAGAATATCTAGAGATAACCTTTATATAAAAATATATTTAATATTTAGAAGACTCTTGCACAAATTACTATTGACTTTTTAACTGAACACGTTTTTGTAGTATTTTGAATAGTTTTTGGTTTTTTTCTACAAGAACACACGCTTTTATAAGCGATTTGTATTTACAGTGTTCATAATGTTTTTTGACCTTTGTTACATTTTGTTTTGACATTCTTCATAAAAAGTTTAAGTTGAGCCAATATTCAATTAGAAAACACTTAAATTACGGGCACATCTACAAGAGAAAGGCAAATGTATAAAAATTACACATTACTAAAATAACCGGTTTATTATACCATTATTCGATATTCGAAAAATGGGCATTTTGAAATAACCGACTTGGGCAAAGCTAAAATAACCGGTTAAAACCGGTCAAATAATAACCGTTCGATCTCCCTACTACTAACACTATGCGATGAATTCGTTAGGTCCCGTTGCAAAATAGTATAATATTTTAATTTGCATGCCGGATAACCATATGTGTTTATACTACAACTATCTAGTTTATGAGCACTACCTTAACATTTATTGAGATGTACAACCAAAAACGTTTTCTCGGGAATCATTTCGACAAACTTTGAACACACTCTTAATAAATGGTTCTTCGAGCACTTAACACTGCTTTGGGTCGATACCTTAGCTTCAAAAGGTTCTAACTGTACCACATGTAAATCCATTGGGCGTGGCACTAGTTCTATTCAGATTCAGGGAATTCAGTATATCCTACCAAAAATAAATGGTCCAAGAGCAATAAGATTAATATATATATATAATATATATAAGTTCCCGTAGTTCCTATAAGGAGCATAGGGCCATAACAAAATTATTCCATTCTGATTTGTCCGATGCAAGTTTTTTTATTTCGTTCCAGCTCTTGTTTGTTTAGCCGCTTCACATTCGACTTGACGGCGCCAGGTGTGTGATGGTCTTCCTTTTCTGCGGCTTCCTTGCGGATTCCATTCAATAGCTTGTCTTGTGAAATCGTCAACGGGTTTTCGTAATGTATGCCCTAGCCAGCGCCATTTCCTTTTCCGGATCTCGACATTTACGGGGATTTGCAAGGTTTGGACCCATAGCCTTTCATTGGATATCGTAACTGGCCAGAATATTTTTAAAATTCTGCGTAGGCAGCGATTTATGAAAACCTGTAGCGAGATGACATCCTTCTGCACTGCATTCCACGATTCACATCCATAGAGAAGAGATGATTTTATTCAGGAGTTAAATATGTTTATCTTGGTCCTTTTCGAGATATGTGCTGATCTCCATATGGGGATTAGAATGCCAAAGGAGTGCTTACCAGTTTTTATTCGGTTTCTTACGTCGTCTGCAGAGCCACCTGTTATAGTCAGAAGACTTCCGAGATAGCAGAACATTGATACATCTTCAAGATTCTTTCCGTCTATTGCGAATGCTCTGTTGTTAGAAGCATTAATTCTCATTGCCTTAGTTTTGGCAATATTTATTTTCATACCAGCCTTCTGTTTGTACTACATTGATCATAGCCTGCATGTCATTGAAGTTGTGGGATAGTAGACATATGTCGTCGGCATAGTCGAAATCTTCTAGCCTTCTGTTGAGACCCCAAGTTATTCCCCTCTGTTCACATGTGGCTCTTCTCATTGTGTTGTAAAGGACGATATTAAAAAGTAGGGGCGACAGAACACAGCCTTGTCTCACTCCAGTTTGGGAATGAGTCACTAATACAGCCATCATGAAGAATTCGTCAGTCTGCGTTGTGATATAGGGCTTTAACAATATCAATTATTTTTGTTGGGGTGCCTTTGCATGCTAACGTACTCCATATGGATAAATGGGAGAGCGTATCGAATGCTTTCTCAAAATCGATGAATATCAAGTAGAGCGGCGTCCTCCACTCAACAGATTGCTCAATTATAATCCGTAAGCTGTTGACATGGTCAATGCATGATTTGTGGGGGCAAAAGCCAGCCTGCTCATTGCGGAGAAACGGATCAAATGCGACTGATAGCCTTTTGTGGATAACTTGAGAGATAATCTTGTTTGCGATGTTAATAAGGGTTATGCCACGCCAATTCTTGCATTGTTGTAGGTCTCCTTTTTTTGGTATATTAACTATAAGGCCTTCCTTTAAGTCATCGCACAGTGAGTTTGTTATCCAAAGATTTTTTATAACGTGGTTGATAAACTTGGCGCTGATTTCAGGAGATGCCTTCAATAGTTCAGGAGACAAATTATCCGGTCCAGGAGCTTTGTTATTTTTCAGGGACACTATGGCATCCATTATTTCGGGAGTTTCTGGGCAGTCTGTGGGTATATCATCCCGAGCATTGTGTTCAATGCAATCACATAGGTTGTGACCAGTGTTCGATGTGTTCGCTAACATCGAGGAGTAATGCTCTACCCATACATCCATCTGGTCTCTTTTGGATGTGATTAAATCTCCATTATTAGTTTTAAGTGGTTTGTTAGTAGCAAACGATTTCTGGCTTATTTTCTTTGCAATTCTGTATAAATCTTTTGTTCTATGGGTTGCGGATGCTGTTTCGGCTTCTTTAGCCAGATCGTCAATCCATTTACGCTTATCTTGGCGGGCACTTTTTTTGACACTCTTGTCCAGCGTAAAGTATATTGAGCGCAGATTTGCCTTTTCGTTACGGGTTCTACCGATATTCAATAAGCCTTTTATGTCTCTTCTTTCGGATATGAGGTTCCAGGTATTGTCAGGATCCATTGCTTTATTTTATTTTCTTTATAGCCTATATGTTCGTCGGCTGCGGTTTTTTAATTTATCGACGTTATACTTCCTTAGGTGACCTGAATCCTCTGAATCTAAATATAAATGATTAATTTTTCATACACCTTTAAGACTAGATAAAATATTAAAGTATAGATATTACTACTCTTTTTTATGAGTGTAGAATTCAACTAAAAATTCAATTTTCTTCTATAAATCAAAAGCTATGAAATGTTTCAATGTCCAAAATGGCCACATAGATGTACCATAACCTTCAAATTATCACAAAAGAAAAAACAACAAGAAACATTTTTAATGGCTTTGATGATAAAGATGACGACAATATTGATGTTGATGGATACGCCAACATAAGAAAACACATAAACCATTTTAATGAAAGTGTTATGTGTAGGAAAACACAAAAAGTTAAAAAAAAGGTTTCAAAGAGCTTAAAACAGTTTAGTGGTTAAGTGTCCATTATATAGAGATGGTTAACCAAAAAACCAATAAGGTCTTAAATTTCACACATTTACTATTTTGAACGGAATTTTTTATAAAATATTTTAGGAGGATGTATGAGAAGTTTTACATTACCTTGCTATTTTCTAGTTAGTTTTGGGTTAGGATACTTATTTCTGATATTTTTTACTTCTTTTTAATAAATATTAAAAATCAAGTTGTTCGATATTGAAAATGTATGAAATCTAGTCGCTTCGGAGTAAGACTGTGTTATCGGCCACATACGGTATGAGAAAAATCCAACTAATATGGCCTTACTTATTTCTCTACATGAAGAAAATGGATTAAATCTGTGGGTTATTTTCTATAGACCCCTTGCAAATGCTTTATTTGGTAAAATATTTGTGCACGTTAGCGTTCCATGTGGTATGCGCTAGTGCAACGAAATTGATCTTAAATTCTTCTTTATACAGATTTAGTTCAATATTGTTAATAGGCTTAATCAATAAATAATTTTACATATTCCCCATATTTGCCTTCGCTTTTTATAGATTGTCGTCGTTTTGTTTGAACTAGCGATGGTGGGATTTACAAATTCCAATCAGACAAATGTATCGTTCTGTACTCCATTTTGCCTTTTCCAGGAAGACTGTCATTGATATCGCTATTAGGAAAACATTTGTGCTTGAACTAACCCAGTAAAAAAAAATTCGTGTTTTTTGAAGCACTTAAGAGAAAAAGCGCATAATTGAGCGCTTCAATAAGAGAGCTCTTATAAAGCTTATAAAGCAGTAAATGATAATGAATAAAAAATACAAATAAAACTGCTATTTTAGTGCTGACAACACACCCAGAGAAAAAATATGTTCAAATTTGGTCACCTCCAACAAAACTATTTTTAAAGAGAATTGCAAACATATTAGGTTTAAATTTAACCATACTATTGTCACCGACAAACATATAATTGTTACCTCCATCAAGAAGGCACAACCATATTATGGTTGCCTCCGAACATCTTTTGGCTAGTAATAACTAAAATATGTTTAACATTTATAATAGCATGGTTGATTTTCAACCAAAGCATGTTGCTCTTAGAAAAGAGGAAAATACTATTGTTAATTTAAAAACAAATTATTGTCATATTTAACCATAACATGTTTAGAGGCAACCATAATATGGTTGTGGCTTCTTGATGGAGGACTAATTTAACAATTATATGTTTGTCGGTGACAATAATATGGTTAAATTTAAACATAATATGTTTAAAATTTTGTCTAAAAATAGTTTTGTTGGAGGTGACCATATCTAATCATATTTTTTCTCTGCGTGCAAAGAAGGTTTTCAAGCGATAACAAAATAAAAATATATTATGGTTTACAAAAATGATTGAAAAAGGCATTTAAGCAAGGAAACGCAAAACATTAATGAATATGTTTATATAGTTAGCGCTTTAGGAGTGCTTTTTTTGCATGTTTTATTATGTTAAAAGAAGCGCTTATTGTTAGCAGAAAAGTCCTCCAAACCGGGAACAACCCATACAAAAAAAAGACATCCCATCAGCAGGTTTAAAGCAATTTGAGGTATGAATTCATATATAAAACCTGTTCCTTTTGGAGCACATTTTTTACTGGGAACCCAAATAGAGAACTTAAGAATAGTATCTCGATTCTCTGGATAGAGAACTTAAGAATAGTATTGTAGGCTAGTGTAGTTCAGTTTCGTCTAGGGAAGACCTACGGCTCCATAAATCTTTAGTAAAAACTCTGTTACTTACGCTTAACGATGTGTGCAAAATATTATTACTTTTATTAATAGGATTCAATATTAATATATTTAAGTAAAAAATAAATTGCGATGGCGGCACAAGAATCGTAGGTAATCGGCAGATCCGCCTGATATTCGTGATTTATCTCTTCCCGTGGTAAATGTGTGACAATAACTTAAAGATAAGCTAAATACCAGTTACTAGAAAATACAACTGAAACAAAGGGGTGAAATCCTTGTGCCGAAACAGAGAAGCGAAGTCTGTAAACCAAAACAGAATGCCAAAGCCCCAGTGCCAAAACAGGAAAGCCGAACTTCCTTTGCAAAACAGAAGACCGAAATCCTTTTATCGCAACAGACAACCGAAGTTTCTACGAAAACCTAAAGACCAAAATCCTTGTGCAAAATTATAGAACAGAAATCCTTGTGCCAGAACAAAAAACCGAAGTCCCTGTACAGAAACAGAACACCGAAGCCCATGTACCTGAATAGAGACTGAAGTTCATGTGCCAAAATAGAAGATCGAAGTCCTTGTGCCGCAACAGACAACCGATGCTTCTTTGCAAACCAGAAGACCAAAGGAGATATGTGCAAAACATAAAAACCGAAGTTCCTATGTCAATCCAAGAGTCCAAATTCCATATGCCGATTATACTGCACCAAAACAGGAACCGATTAGGATCCGAGTATACTATACCAAAATAGGAGATCTAGTTTCCCGTGCCAGAACAGGACTACCCTGTTCAAGCTAATAGCCTTTTCACACTTGTCAACATCTAACATCAATTTGCGCAGATGTTAACATCTTCCCATAAGAAATACGAAATAGGGTTATAATCAACATCTTTACAAGATGTTGCTATATCATTGTCTACCATTCTACATCTTCCGATTATGATGACAAGAAAATTGGCAAACAAATTCATTTGTTATTGTGTAATAGTAGATGTTAGATGTTTCAAGTGTGAATGCATGTTTCACATTTTCAACATCTTCCATGCGTTCCCCGAAATGTATGCAATTGTATAAAGGGTATAACAATCGAAGCAATTTCCATTGTCAGCAGCCTTTGTTTCAAAAGCATGTCGCTGTCGTCTTTATTTATATAAGAAAATTCGTATACAGTAGGGATCGCCCTGACCTACCAAACTAAATTATTAACGTTACAGCCCAGCACAAATTTTTGAAGATTTGGAAGCAATAAATACGTATACTGCATCCCAAACGCTTCGTTTTTTACTTCTTAAAATTACTGCCTTACTCTACTGCTGTAAGATAAAGCATACAACCCAATTTTTAAATGTGGTGCTTAATACTAGAAGAGCATCATTGTTTAATCGTTTTTTTTTAAGATTACTTCCTTTATTCTTTTGATAAAAAATTTTAAATAAATTTTACAACAATTCAATAATAAGTATTATTGTGGTTATTTTATTAAACAGTTTATGGTTTTTAATCGAAATTATTATTTTATTTTTTTTTTAATCAGGCTTAAGTTCATCAAATTTAATTTTCATTAAATTATTTCTATGAAGAAAGGAATTTTAAAACATGAAATTAATTATAATTTATTGATAATTTTTCATTCTTGACTGAGCTGGGAATTGAACCCAGGTTTTCACGGACACGTTGCCGTGACTGGTTTCGATTGTACCCACACATTCTTTTCAGAGGGGTTTGCCGTTTAGCACCCACTGCCATTGACGACGGATGACGTCATTAGTCAAACATCAATCTTTAAACCAAATGGTATTTTACCTTGGTAGATCGAAATTTGTTTGAATGAATGACTTCCTATTTTAATTGATTTATTTATTTAAAACGAAAAAATTAATTAAGACTTTATTTAACTAATATTTTATTTTAAAAAATGTATTTCAAAACAACTTAAATGTTAATTAAATCAAAATTATATTTTTAATTTTTTTTTTCAACTAAAAAAATAATTGATTTAATATCACATTAATTAAATTTAAATAATTTGCCACCAATTGTTTTAATTGATAAAAAACTACAGAAAATGATTCTTGTTTTAAAATACAAGTGTATAAAGCAGTGTTACCACCAGCAAACTTCATAATCAGCCTCGAAAATTTATCCGATTTTAATTAATTTACATCTGACGTACAATCAACGTTTTATTTTATAAAAAGAGAAACATATACAAAAAAGAAAAAACTCAAAAAATCATCTTAAAGAGATCAATTTTAGTCATAATATTTAGATTTTTATTGTAATTTTAAATAAATTAATAAAAATAACATTAAAATCCCCTTATGCAAAAAAAGTTAAAGTTCACATAAGTTAACCAATATGGTAAGCTGAGCAAAAGTATATGGGCCTAATGTGTTGGTTAACTAATATGAACTCTAACTTTTTTTGCATAAGAGGGAAAGACTTCAAAAAGGTGAATAAAAAATAAAACAAGAAACCAAAAATAATGAGTTTAACATCCATATTTTGTTGCTTAAATCTAGGGAAGGAGCAAAGTGTTCATTGCCGTTCTATTAAAATGGGTGTTTCTTAAGACCAATAGAACTTACGAAAGAGCTAGCTATGAAACGAACTATCATACTGCTCTCACTTTTTGACACTTATGATCTGAATGCTCTGGCAAATAATCATGAATAGATTAATGCTTGAACCAAGCATACGGACATCCCTAAATCGTCTTGAAAATTACTTAAGGCCCGACCAAGAATATATACTTTATAAAGTCTAAGATGGCTATTAAAAAATTTCCCATACAATAGCAAAGTTAGTATACCTCATTCAAGTGGTGGAGCGTAAACCACCTCTAACGAACAACATTTAAAAAAAAAAGAAAAGTGAAAAATGAATTTATTAAAAAAAAATTGGCATTGTTAAATTACAAAACATCAATCGATTGACAATGCAGCCTTTTTGTATTTATGTGTAAATATTATCACTTCGTTTTCATACGAACTTTCTGCGCCATACGAGTTATTTTTTAACGTGGACGAGAAAAAAAAGGAAAAACCTCAGAATTCATTTTTGAGCAGCATTATTGTTATACTCAACTTTACCATCATTATTGTCGTTAATATTGACACCATCAGTTTCATTCATTGACTGAATCAGTTTGTTTTTTCTCCTACTCTTTAACCATGTTTTTTTTTTGTAATCTCTATGTATTTAAATGATTTTTACAAAAGGCTTTATAATGTCATTTTACTTGGCTTTAGGTGGTATCGTCCTGGTGCGAGGACAATGTGTGTATGCACATATACTTGTAAGAGTATGAGAATGAATACGGTATGACAACCGCGTATAAAAAGATAGGCATCTTTCCTTGTCATCACTTGTGCATTGGTAAAGTAACAATTTGTATGAATATTATATTGTGTGTGGGTGTGAGTGTAATCACATGTATACAATTTATAAGGATTCACAGCCTTTAATCTTTGTAATCGTTACAATAGCCAGACCCTTTTTCTCTCCTGTAAAAAAGGACGCTTCTTATCACTGTGGATTTGTGGTTTTTGTATGTGAGTATATAAAATGTGTGTGTATGTGTGTATTTTGTTTCATCGGAGATTGTGTAATGTGATGCTGTTAAAGATACTTAAGTGTATACATTTTTTTTTAATGAATTTTCATTGCAATTAAATGATTTTGCACAACAAATTAATTAATGTTCTGCTAAGACATTGTTGCCTGTGGCCACAAGGAAGATTTTAATAAATAATTTTGACTTTTTTATTACGTTTTATTTTTGAAAACAGTGTGAGAAAAATGTTTGATATATTGGTGGGATTCACAAGGTGTGCTACCAAGTCATATCGTCATAATGTCCTAAATAATATTTTACAATTGTTTCAAAAAAAAATATTTTTTTATGTTGTTTGAAACACAACAATATTTTTTTTTTAAGCAATTGTAAAATATTATTTAGGACATTATGACGATATGACTTGATAGCACACCTTGTGAATCCCCCAATTATATATGTAGTAAAGAAATATAATGACATTTGTTCCGATGCCATAGGATTTTTGTAGCAAATACCATAATACGTATCATCTACAAAGCTGCATTTAACTCTCTCTTTGATAGCTTTGGCAATAGCCCAACTGTTTTGTGATTGATGTGCATCCATAAATGAAATGGCAAGCCAGCATTATCCGGGATAAGTTCCCTGTTTTTAAAACAAAAATATAAAATTTACATGTTCTTCTTTACTTCTGCTTTTCGTATTTTTTTGTCAAGAATTGCTCTTGAAATCCAAAGAACATTTTTTGTTTCTCATGTTTTGTCTTTCTTTTTCTTGTTGAACTTTTTCAGCACAACTTAATGGACAAATGTAAACTTATTGCTCGTGCCTTAGCTGTTAACAATAATTAGTATTGCGGTTATTTTATCGAACTGTTAATAGTTTTTAATCCAAATTTTGATATTTCATTCAGGCTTAAGTTCATTGAATTTAATATTTATTAAATTATTTTTATGAAGAAAGGTATTTTACAACATGAAATTAATTAAAATTTATTAACAATTTTTCATTCTTCACCGAGTTAGGAGTTGAACCCAGGAAACCGGGGTAACCACACAATCTCTTTAGATGGGTTTGCCGTAAAATATTCAACGCCATTGACGACGGATGACGTCAATAGTCAAAAATCAATTTGTAAACCAAATGGTATCACATATACGATACCAGGCTATTATATAGTCTGATATAGGTTGCCTGATCGGTCGACAAATTGCTGAGGTATTAGGAAAAACCGCGGCTGCCTCTCATTTTACCCATTAATTCCTTGCAGTTGTTGGTTTTTGTTTTATTTTATGAATATGACACTTCCCAAACAAAGACATAATAGATTTCTGTATATCTGGAGAATGCCAAGAGTCAGTTTTCAAATTAGTTATCAAGAGACAACATCCGACAAAATCTGGGTGGTTGAGGAGAAGTGAGCGTGACACAAAATTGATTTATTTAAATAGACAATATCCCACAAAATCTGGGCGGTATTGGATATGTGAGCGTGGCACAAAATAGATTTATATCTATCGTAAGAACGGTAAGAGTAAAATTGTCTAAATTTGGTACACATAGGATTGTCAATTCAAGCCCTTTCTAAAAAAATGGGATTTGAGATGTAGGCGTGGCACATCCTGTACAAAGACCTATATGGGGAACGGCAAGAGCCAAGGTTTCTAAATAAGGCACACGCATTTTGGTTACCAATAGCAACATCCGACAAAATTAGGGCGGGAGTGGAGAAGTGGGCGTTCACAAAATAGATTTATTGATTTCAAAAGAAAGGGTATTTTTATAACTTGCTGTTATCATTGCATCATGGTTACGGGTGTATTATGTTCGGCATAGCCGAACATAGAACTATTACTTGTTTTTATATAAATTATTGAACCGCAACCATATCATAATACCATATTTCCCGTACTTAGCCACCAAAACTATTTTATTAAACATGCAAGAGGCCTTCTCGTTCGTAATATAGTTGCAATAACAATAAGTGCAATTAAAGTGGTCCAATGTCGCGGGATATGTAGAAGTTGCGAAAACAAGGATGAAGTAAAGTTTAAAGAATATGCTCTCTGTCAACGTCTAGAACTTTCTAGACTAAGGACTAGTTTACTATATAAGTAATTTTTACAGGGACTGGTAGCACAGCTCACGTGGATCAATGGATTAGTTCCCCTTGTGTTTAAATGTCACACCGCCTTCCAAGGGTCCTATGTTACCTGGCTGCTAATATTTTTACTCACCCACTCAATAAAGGAGAAGATCTTATTTAAATAAATAATGGGTGATTCAAGCCTTTTTTTGACAGATCACGTGTGCGTCATGCTGCCATGTTGTTTTTGTTTAGTATTGTTTGGCATTTAGTAATGGAAAGATTTACGCCTGAACAACTTTTACAAATCGTTCAACTTTATTACGAACATTCACGTTTTGTGAGGAATGTGTTTCGTGCACTTCGCTCAACTTATGGTCAACATAATCGGCCTACTGAGCGTACTATTCGCAACACCATTACCCATTTTGAGACCCAGCATTCATTATTGGATAATATTTGACCCAATAGACTACGTACAACACGCTGTGAAGAAAATAATGCGGCCACAGCTGAGAGTGTACACGAAGGCCATTGAAAGCGTACAAAATACAACTTGTGCAACAACTGAAGCCGCTCGACCTTCCCAAGCGACATCGCCTTGATAACCGACTATTTGATGCCTGAAATTGAGGCTCGTGATCTCGGCGACATTTGGTTTCAGAAAGACGGCGTCACTTCCCACACATCGCATCAATCAATGGATTTATTGAGAGAACACTTCGGTGAGCACATAATTTCACGTTTTGGGCCGGTCGATTGGCCACCAAGATCGTGTGATATCACACCGTTAGACTTTTTCCTGTGGGGATATGTAAAGTCTAAAGTTTATGCGAACAAACCTCCTTCGATTCAGGCCTTGGAGGGAAACATCACGCGTGTCATTCGCAAGCTACCAGTCGAAATGCTCGAACGAGTCATCCAAATTGGACTCAACGGATGGACCATCTGCGACGTAGCAACGGCCAACATTTGATAGACATAATCTTCAAAAAATAAATGCCAAAGAATGTTATTTCAAATGATAATAAGCATTCCCCATTAAATTTGAACTTCTGTGTTTTTTTCTTTAAAAAAGTAGGTAACCTCGAAATGGATCACGCTTTATTAGGGAGACACGTTTTATCTCCAAGGTTCCTGAGGTTATGTCTGGACAGGGACTGGTATGTTTATAAGATTTTTTTGGACCAGAAGCTAAAACCAAACATGTTAGCATCTGGTTTGTTTGGCTTTAAAGCCGCGATTCGACGCTTGTCTTTCCGGGTATTTCAAGGAGACAAAATTAAATTAGGTCTTGTTTGTCCGCTTAACAGAACCAGATGTAGGATAGAGATAATCTTGTAAGCCCTTAAATATTTCTGCACAGCTATCTCCCTGAAGTTGCCAATAACACCGCTTTCCAAAAAGAAGATACCGACACCGAAAAAATTAACAAACATTTCTGTAGACTTCGTAGACACTTTAGTTATGCCTACGAAAGATTTTTTTGTAAAATAAATTTGCAACACCCGGCAAATCTCCTCTCTCCTCTAAATATCCTCTACTGAGATTCGTTATTTTAAGAACTGATAGCCATGACCCAATTAGTTTAAAAATCGAAAACTTTTCTAATACCTTTGCTTCTTCTAGATATTTTGCTTATTTTTATTTCTTTTAGTGTATGTTATATTCTAATTTACATATTAATCTTCCCTTAAATCTCCTAATTTTTTTTTCTCCACGCAAAACTTTAGCCTGATTTTACTTTTCTACTTAAATATGTTAATTTTGCCACAAATTAAAATGATGACTTTTACGCAACAAATAAATAAATAAATCCAAAAAATTCAATTAATGTTCATTAAGCGACAATTTGATTAAGTTAAGCAATGAAAACCGAGTGAATAAAATTAAATCCAAATTCAACTGAAAATCCAATTAAAGTTTTTAACATGATTTCTTTGCTTCTTGTGCCGAAATTGAACAAAACAGAATATCCGCTTAAAATACTTAATCTTACAATATAAAAAAAAATGTAAGCAAAGCACACAGCCATAATTTAAAGAAATAGCCAGTAAAAAGATAAAAAGTAAATTAAAAGCCACGAATTACTTACCAAAACAGCGCAGGGATATCAAGAAGAGAAAAAGTGCTTAATAACATAAACTTTGTAAAGTCAAATCATAATTAATTTTTGAAAATTAAAAAAGAAACGAAATACAATGAAAACAACTAATGAACTAGCAAAATCTTGCTAACACAATGAATTGACTATAAATTTTATATACATATAAACATACACAGATACATGTATGAATCCAAGTATTGTAGAAACATATATAAAGAAGTAAAAAAGATATATGCGGTCGTGCTGAATCGAAAACACCCACCATCATCAGCGTGTAAGCCGAATTGCATTAAGAGCTTTTTCATGGGAGGATCTTTGTTTGGGGAGTTGTTGAAATAATGGACCAATTTTATTTAGGCCCTTATTGTGCAAAACGCAAGGCAACGCCAAAACTAAGATTGAAAACACAAACAATGTCAATTTTTTAATATTAAAATTATCAACGCCACATGATATGCAGAGCTTGAAACTTACACAGAAAAAATTATTAAATTTCTCCAGTCACCAAATTTATTCTAAATTCATAATATCAAGCAAACAAGTTGTTGATTTTGCACCTATTACCAAAATGATTATATCTATATCAGTGATGGAAAATTCAGTACTATGGTACTTTTGTCAGTAATTTTTTATTTCAAAAATACCACGGTACCCCCACGTCAGTTTTAATACTCTTTTCTTGTTATGCTTCTTTGTTGAGAAATTTAGCGTCTCTATTTTTTTTAACATTGACAACACATTGCCTACACAAAATTTATTGTTCTTTTTTTCGTTCATGTTAAGCCAAATTAAGAACGAAATGGACGAACTTATGTTTCCTGATAATTCACGTATTGCTATTGGAATTTTGTCAATACCCCATTTATCAGCAGCAGTTGAGCGCACGTTTTCAGTGCAAGATGCTATAAAAACGAAAAAAAAGAAATCGTTTGCAAGTACAAACTCTTTCAAATTTAATTAAAATTAAAAATCTATTAATGTCAAATGATTCTTGTTGTTACAATTATAATATTACTAATGATTTCATTAAGTAAAATAAACAAATTGCCTAACAGCCTTAGACATCTAATACATACATATGTATCACAAGCAAATAGATATGTATGCAATAAAAAAAAGGTTTGAAAAAAGTACCAAAATGTTGAAAAAGTACTATTTTGCTTGATGGTTAGTACCATCTCAATTTTTTAGTTTTCCACCACTGATCTATATATATAAAAATAAGTTGCATTGTGTTAGTAATTGATGTTCTCTGGTATGTGTGAACCGATTTTGTTCCAGCAAAGTTTATATGAAAGGTGACGTCAATACCATGTATAAACGGTATGTTTATTGGTTCATGAGTTATAGCCATTTTAGTGAACACTGCATTAATTTCGAAATATTTGAAAATATTTGGGTTAATATTTTGAAAAACTGAAATACACTTCGTTTTTAAATTCATTACAATTCAATTTCAGTCAAACCATTAATTTAATTTATATACTTAGCTATTGTAAATCACAACTTCGGGGATCTATGAAATAAATTACATATAAACACATCACTAAAAACTTAAATATTTAAATACATTTTGCACAGCAATGAGCTTTCTTATATGTTAGGCGAAGATGTATTCATTCCAAGCATCCCAATGATTCCGTCTGATATGCCATTTGAATTTAAACGACTTTAGTTCCCTGTTCGCCTTGCGTTTGCGGTTACCATTAATAAGGCGCAAGGCCAATCCTTAGGAATTTGTGGAGTGAATTTAGAGTATCCAGTTTTCTCATATGGACAGTTGTATGTAGCCTGTTTGCGCGTTGGCAAACCACCGGTTTTGTATATTTACACCGAAAATGGAAAAACAACAAATGTTGTTTACCACAGAGCATTACAATAAAAGCAATTTATCACTGATTTAAATGAGTTCTAATTGATTTTTTTATTTTCTTTTTTGCACTAAGAAGTGTGCAGGGGAGGGGGTTCGCTAGTTGATTACTAAAAATTTTAAAATTTTGAAAAAATATTTTCAACAAATGATATTTTTAATTTTAATTAAAAAAGTGATTAAAAAACTTTGCCATTTCAAACAATGTGTTAATTTATTGAAATAAATATTGACAATTCCCAACAACAATTCTACATGTTTAAATTATTTAATTTTAAACGAAAAAAGTCAATTAAGATTTTTTGTTATTTAATTAAAATTTTAATTGAAAATTTATTTCAAAACAACTAAAATGTTAATTAAATCAATATTAAATTTTTAATTTTCACATTAATTAAATTTAAATACTTTTTAAAAAATTTTTTTAATTGATAAAACAGTTTTTTCTGTGTAAAAATTTAATAAGAATTTCTGTAGTAAAGCAACAACAAAATTATAAATACATTTTTCACTTTGGTCTTGCTTTCAATGTATTTTGTGGCGTTGCGTTGCGTTTTACACAAATAGGGCCTTACTTATGAAAGTAAACACTTTTTATACAAGGTGGGGCAAATGTCGTCACCCTATCGGACGATGCTATATCCTTGCAAATGGCGATACATTTCTTTTTTTGCTTTGACATTTATGAAGTTAACATAAACAAAATACACGCTAAGCTCGTGTAAGCGACGTTCAAGCCATCATGAATCTTGACAATGAGGAAGACGACTTTTCATCGAAAATCATCATGAGGGACGACGCCCATTAGCATTTCTGTGGGCACGTGAATAAGGAGAATTATTGCTCCAGAAGCACCGAAAAGCTGCGTAAAATACACAAAGAGCTATACACCAGCTCAAAGTTACTATTACTACTGTAAACGGCGAGCTCCCTCCCGGTGGATCCTCTCAAGGGTATTTAACCATACGACGTTTTATCTTCGGGTGCAAATCAGGCACAGCCAATAACTGGGATTCTGCCAACATTTTAAATTTATTGATCTCTTGAGTTCGCGGCTGATCAGAGATCATATTTGATACTTTGGCTGTTGTAGCGCTTGGTGATATGTCACCGGTCTGGCTGTTGGTTGGGGTCTCCGTTATTATGGTTCTTTGGTGAATTGTTTCCTATCTTTCTAGGAAATTGCCTTTGCACAAGTTTCGCCTGTCGGCTGACAGCATACTTTAGGGCAAGGCAAAGTACTGAAAAGCCCTCTAAAATGCTGATTTTCACCACTTTCATGAGAGTTCGGCTTTAGGGAGGACTATATTTAGGTACTGTTATTATAAAACAGAAGCTGCTGGCTTTTTCCAAAAGCGGTGGAGGTAAGATAGGTCCAGCTCCTAAACAATGAGCAACCGTATAATTTTTCCTGATTATACACTCAAAATTGCTATATGTGTATGATTCTGCCTCTCACACACGGGGACGGTTCATAAACGCATTATATGCCACTCAGTGGTTAGATCCACCTGAGGTTAGCCCAAAATGGCAGATACTCATGTAAATCTTTCAAACATATGTGAACGCGCAGCACTACAGAGCCATGCTCAGTAACTTTCTTCTAACTCATCTGGACGAATTGGTATTGGAGAAGTTGTGATTCCAAGATAATAGAGTAACGGAGCACACTGCACGACGTGTATACGAAATTCTGAGGCCTGCTTTTTCAGGTCGGTGATTTTGGTGATTTGCACTAACCGGAGAGGTCGCCCGATTTAATCGCTCTAGACTTTTTGTGGGGTTTCTTAAAGTCAAAAGCCTATGTCAATAATCCTCAGACTTTCGAAGTACTTAAGCTTCAAGACCATTCTCGTTATCTGTAAGTTCGATGTACCACTTAGAATAAAAATATCAATATCTTGTGATGGACAATTAACTGATTCTGTGCGTTAGGAAAGAGCTTACAACTTTTTATTTTCTTTAGTTACAGTAGTTTTGTCTGTTAATTTTTTAAAACTTTTAGTTTCCGCAACCAAAAATTGGCCGGGAGACCAAAAATGTTCAGGAAGGTTAAAGAGAATATATATCATGTGATGTGAGTAATTTATAATTCCATAAATCGGGCCCTTATGGTCATCAACGCTATCCAAATGGCCGATATAAATTTGTCTACTTAATGAAAAAAAAAATTAAGACCTCAAATAAACACAATCCGAGAACAAAACTTTGGTTTAAAAATTTTTTTTTTTTAAATTACTGTCAAAGTACAACAGGTATCAACGTTTGAGCCACCTGCTATAAGGGAAGCCTTTATGCTGATTTATATTCCTAGGGGAATAGGAACTAACACGTAACTTGCCACGTGAGAGTTTTAAAGTGGTAGGGACCGGTTCTAGTTCTACCACTTTATATGAAGGGGACTTCTCACTTTAACAAAGACGTCCTAGCAGGGAGTTAATTGGCACGTTTTTGACACTTTGTAACAGGTCATTGAAATTACCTTAATGGACACATTCAACTTCTGTCGCAGATATTGTCCCGTGTGAACCATGTTCATATGATAGATCCCCACCAAAAACTTATATTGCAAAGAAATGAGCTAAAAATCTAATATAACTACTCTTCAATACTTATAAATTGTCATTTTAACTCATTATTTTAACATCGTGATGTCATTGGTATTTAGCACCATCGCTTACAAATAGGGAGTTAAAAAAGTCATTACCACGTTCGCTTACAAATAGTGAGTTAAATAAGTCATTACCACGTTCGCTTACAAATAAGTACTTCACATTGGTGTCAACTTCACATTGGTGTCTTCATATTCAAATCTATTTCAAATTGTTCTTCATTTATAACGAATAAAAAAAAACAAATTTTAAGGACAAATACGTTTTTAAAATCAATTTGTATTAGATTTGAATAAATAAAACCTTTAATGCATTTTATTATGAATTAATTATTAATTTCGTTAATCAAATCTTAAACAAGTTCTTCTGTATCAGATTATATGTCAGCCGTTACTAAACTACTTCTATGTAATGCAGATTGTATGAAGTAGTCATGGAAAAGTAAGTTCTTCAGTAATCGCAAGTCATTACCAAGTTTTTCCTGGGTCCCCTTCATATAAACTTATACAGCCAGAGAGAATCATCCACTTCCCACACAAAATCCAGTCACATTACTAGTTTTTGTCAATTGCCTTTCCTCTGGCGCAAACTTTAAATACATTATCACCAGTTTAGTGATATGCCTTGTAATCACTTATCACAATTTGTTCCTTTTTGTTATAATATTAATTTCACAGGTCACGGAATAAGTGCTTTAAGAAGAATTGGCACACATTGCAGGCAGGGGTAAACTTAGCTCATTGCATATGGCCGCTATCGCCTCAAAAATCTTATTTCTGGCGACATCTGTATGGAAGTAAGCTGAAATAATAAACCGATTAGTTCTTCTATTAATACTTAACATTTCTCGTATGTACAAAATATTAATAGAAAATTTTGCAACAAAAACTGTCGTACAAACTGTCTCATTCCGGGAGAACATTTAACTAGGGGCAAGGAGAAATAGTAGAGCGAATTATGTAACTTTTTTGCTGGAAGCAATTTTTATATTAAAAAAAATTTTAACTTGATTTTGTTCCTATAACTCATAGCACAGAAAAAACTAAAAATTGTCTCTAATTGCCAAATTTATACCAAATTCATAGAATTAAGAAAATAATTTGCTGATTTTGCACCCATTACCAAAATGATTATAATGATTATTATGATAACCAAAAATTGTAAAATTGGGAATTTTTATTTGAATAAATGATGTTTTTAATTTTAATTAAATAAATAATCAAAAAACTTTGGCGTTTCAAACAATTTGTTAATTGATTTAAATAAATATACAGAGCTCAGGGTTTGACAATTCCCAACAACAATTATACATGTTCAAATTATTCTGTTTTAAACAAATAAATTAATTAAGATTTTTTGTTATTTAATTAATATTTTAAATAAAAATTTATTTCAAAGCAACAAAAATGTTAATAAAATCAATATTATATTTTTAATTTTTAACATTTTTTATTTTTCGAATTTATTCTATGAGCTGAATTTCACTTATGTATTTTATAAAGCTTTTTATAATAGTCTAGTAGTGTAGAAAGTCATTCCGAAAAATTAAAGGAATAGAACTATTATAAAAAGCTTTATAAAATACGTAACTGAAATTTAGATCATAGAATAAATTCGAAAAATATAAAATGTTGAATATAATAAAGTAGCTTATGAAAAGAAATAATTCCTAGATTATTTTTTTAATGTTCTTTCAACTAAAAAAATAAATAATAATCAATAAAAAATAATCAATTATCATATTAATTATTTTGAATCACTTTTTAAACCATTTTTTTAACTGATAAAGAACTACTGCGTAAAACAAATTAATATACCATTCATTTTATTTTTTGCTGATGGGTTGGTTAAAAAGGACAAAGATAATAGTAATTTTAACAAACTATAAAAAAGAATTAAAAATAAGTGAAATGTTCATGAGCCACAAACATCGTCGGTGTACTCGATATTTGCAAGTTTTTCAATAATGCGATTTAGAAGTGCTCCGAAGCTAAATTTTAATCCAAATTTTTTGTAAAACATTCCCCACTGTACTAGAATTTTCGGGAGTGCAAGAACTAAATGATCTAACTGAATCTGGCGGCTCTGTTTTAGGTTGGATATTGTGGTACCTGTGCACATGCAGCCTAGATTTAAAGATAGCGCAAAGAAAGCAAGAGTCAATACTTTTTTCGGCGGCATGAAATAACTCCCCACGAAATAAGTCCCCAAAAAAATTATGAAATAAAAATTTCATATGAAATAAATCCCCAATTCTTAAAATGAAATAAATCCCTAATGAAATGAAATAGCTCCCAAAATCAAAATGAAATAATTCCCCAATATTTAGGAACTTATTTCATATGAAATAATTCCCCAAAATATTTTTTGGAACTTATTTCATTTCAGATTTATTTTATATGAAATAACGACCCAATATAAAAATGAAATAAGTCCCCAAAAAAATGAAATAAATCCCCAAAAAACGTTGTTGTTGCCTCTCATATATTTTTTTGGGGAGTTATTTCATTTCCGTTTTGGGGACTTATTTCGTGGGGGGTTATTTCATGCCGCCACTTTTTTCCGCGGCAGTTTTTCTTTTGAAATACATTTGATCTGTAACTGGAAACCGTAAAATTGGAGCCCACGCTATCAAAGTATTTCACAGCAACCATGTACAATTCGCAATATAGTGGATCATGCACAAGGGTGTTTTCTAACATGTTTTTAGAACTTTCCAACTATGAGATATCTCATAACCCATTTAACACTGCAGGGGAAATTTTTAATAAACATTGCGTTCCAACAACGGAAGAGTATCTGCTTCGTCCTTAATGTTGTGCCATTAGGTGACTTTTAGCTAGACTTTGAAGGTTCTTGAGGCTGTGTTTTGACGCCTTTTAAAACAAATTATTTCTAAAACACCTCACCTCACTTAGAAAATATTTTTGTACAATTAAAAAAAATTTTATACGCACATTTCCTAAGTGCAAAATAAATGTATTTATAAAATAATCCCCAAAATCTCTTATAGCCCTTATCGAGGCCAAACTCTGATGTCCCTAAAAATAATCCCGTGTGCATGAATTTATACCAACAGCCTCACATCGAACAGGCATTTTTATTGGCACAAGGTAAAATAATAAACTAATAATGACCATTTTCAAACCATTAAACATATCAAAATAAAATATTCAGTAAATCATTATCAGTAAACAGGCTTGTCACTAAAATCAATACCGTTTAAAAGTGAAAATAATTCCGTAATTTGCTCTACCAAAAACGAAAATTTAATAAAAGAAGATAAAAAAAAATCGATCGGAATAATAATTAAGGAATTAAAACTATTTCGATCGGAATTAGGCCTGAACAAAAAAAATCAAGTTTTAATTCTGAACTTGAGTGAAAGAAGCTTAAATGCTAAAAATGTATTACTAAGAAATTGTCATATAAATACTTACCCCCATATTCATAAAAAAATATTTTAGGTTTATCAGGTTTATGAAACGAATTTTCTATAAATTTTTTTTAAAAAACCTTTTATTATTCAAAAATACTTTTATGATTATGGGTGTTAGAGTTTTGAGTAAAAAAATAAATAATTTTGATATTTTTCACATTTGTCGAATCCTTCGAGTCGAGTACCTCCCTGGAAAAAAAGTAACTCAAAACCCCCATGAAAACTAAACTGCATAAACGAAATTATAGCGATTGTTATAAAATATCCACATTAAATTAATTTCCAACAAAGTTTAAGCAATAATTTTCTCTTGAAACAAAATATAACGAAAAAATGCAACAGTATAGAAAAAGGAAGCTCCTTTTGCTAAATGAATAAAAGAAATTCAGTTAAAATAAGGAAAATGCAACAAACAAGAGCCGGAGCACAAGACCACCTCTGACCTTAAATGAATTATTGTTAACTTACGTGGTTAAATAGAGAAATCTGTGTGTCTAAGAGTGAGTGTGTGTTTGGTTCTGTAAGTTTGTACACTAATACAATCAACTAGTTAAAGTCCTTATAGCACTACAGTCATCTAAGTAAAAATGAAACCTCTTAACAATTTATACAGAAAGAAGAAAAAAAGATAGTTTAATTTCTTTTTATTAAATATTTGCTGCATTCTTCTATTATCCTTAATATTCGTGCAATTGGATGTGTGCGTGTGTGTTTGTGTGTGTGTGTTGGGAAGCCATTGCATTAAAGAATATTGTTGCTGTCTGTGTTGCTTTGGTTACCTTGGTCAAGAAAATATTATTACAGCACTTTTTGTTTGTATTTGTTTGTCTAAGTATTTTTCTTCTTTTTTTTTATTTATTTATCTATATCCTTTGTTTGCTTTTCATATTAATCGAGGTTTTTTTCCGGCATTTATGTGGTTGACTTTTATGAGTAAAAAATTTATAGTTTTGGGTAATTTACCTGATCGTTGTTTTTGCTGTTTTTCTCCTCATTCTCTTTGTTATTGCTATTTTTGTATGTAACGATACGTACGGATATTGAAGCATTTACTTGAGAAATGATACTTGGACATTATTTTAAGGACTTTTAAAGGAAATTTAATACTTTGCTTATAATTTTACGATGATGTTTAGAAAGCAATGGAAATGGAAAGTAAAATAAAGAAATCAAAATGTATAAGTATCTATAAATCATAAATGTTACAAATATAAAGATATATTGAATACCAAACCAAATATATTTATCGAAATAATTTCAGGAATGTTTAAACAATCAATTAATTATATCAAAAGTCATTTTAAGTACGAATTAAGTTTGGAATTTGGTAGGTTGATTTAAAATATATTTGGTATTTGTGTGTTCAAAATTAATATACATTGTAACCAATGGCAACATGCTATAAACGCCCTGTGGGTTTCAACATTGTCCTCTATTATTAAAGCGAATGCAAAAGCTGATATAATATATTATATATTATTGCTATAAATTTGTTGTTAAACTACAAAACAACAAATTTCCAGCAAAAAAAAAAAAAAAATTACGAATAATTTTTGTAGCCACCACCAGCACAACTAGAGGTGAAAGAGGGTATACTTAGTTTGTCATTCCGTGTGAAACTTTTTATTATTCATCTCAGACTCCAAAAAGTATTAATATTCCAGCTTATTGACTAATTCTAAGACAATTAAGCCATGTCCGTCTGTCTGTCCGTCCATCCATCTGTCCGTCCTTCCACTCTTGAAACCCCGCTCACTTTCAAACAACTCAAATGAGAAGAACAATATTAGTGTCAAATTACTTATTGTTATCCTAAGCACATTAGAAATCTAGCAAATCAGTTCAGTAGGATAAAAGTTATTAATCCAAATGTGGAACCACTACCCAAAAAAAATATGATTATTTTCTTACAAAAATTAACATAAAAATGGTGGCAAATTAACGAAATTATATAAGACTAGCATTTAACCCGCTACTTCGTTAGCATCTCCTTTTCTTTCGGGGACATATTTTTACGCCAAAGCTTATGTTTCTAGGTTTTAACCCGCTACTGTGTGACAGGTACGATTTTCACCTCTTAAACGTTCGAATTACGAAAATGTACTAAATTTTTATTTGTATTTTTAGATAAGTTATGAATGTGAAATATTTTTTATTTTAATGTTTATTCGTTTAAAAGATAGATGGCATAGCAAAAAAGTTTTAAAATACAGGTTTTACCCGTTTACTCCCCAAAAAGGCCGAACTTAAAAAAAGTACCAGGCACCTGTCCGCTTATTTTTTTTATTAAACAACAATAAGTTATAAATTTTTGAATAAAAAAAAAATTTTTTGAAAAAAAGTACCAAAAATAGTTACGGTTTTTACCCCTTAAATGTCCGAATTTCGAAAAAGTACCAAATTCTTACTTGGATTTTTTAGATAAGTTTCAAATTTGATATAACCCTTATTTCTATGTTTATGGGCTTAAAAGATAGATGGGGTGACAAAAAAGTACCAAAATACAGGTTTTACCCGTTTACCCCGTTAAAGGGCTGAATTTCCAAAAAGTACCAGACACCTGTCCGCTTATATTTTTAAAGAACAACGATAAGTATTAAATTTTTTTTGTATCTCTTTTAGTTTTAGAGATATAAGGTTACCGAATTTAGCCCCCTAAACATTTGAATTTCCAAACATCCCGTCTTTGTGGAACGATTTGGGGAGAGACCAAGCCCTGGTCCAAATTTCAAGTTTTTACCTTCATGCGTTTAGGCTGTGCGATGATGAATCAGTGAGTGAGTGAGTCAGTAACTTTACAATTTTATATATATAGATTGTGCACAAATTCATTCTTTATGACTTTTTTTTTATTATTCCTACTCTAAATCCCTCGAAGCTTTTTTCTTGTCTGCAGGAGACCAGAGTCTCTGGCGGAAATCGAACCCGCAACACCGGTACTGATAGACTAGCTCACTACCAGCTAGCCTACCGGGGCACCCACTAGAAATCATACGGATAAATTTTTGTGAAATCGTTCCATAATTTCCCATAGGCCCCATATAGTGATCACTAAAGGAAATTATTTAAATACGTCTAAAGCCGTAGCAGATATAGATATTGTGGTGAAATTTGGTCCTATTTAGCTTCATACGGCCAGAAACAGTACCATGCGATTTTGTGATAATTGGCCAATAACACTGGTTCACAAATTTTTAACTTTTTGCAATAACCTTAACATTAATTTTTCTCAAGAATCGTTTTCGAGATATTCGTGCAAAACCTTTGCTGTTTTTGTGGCTATTTCCTAATCTTAAAGGGGTCTGTCACGGTCAAAATTTCTAATCAAGCGCTATGGTAGTATCAGGACAAATGTGTTTGTATGTACGTGTGACACCGACGATGCTGGATGGAAAAACTTAAAATTTAGATATGACGGCTAATATTACGTCTAGCACAGGTGCACTAAGAAATTCGCCTGCATGACAAGCAAAGATAAACTGTGTTCAACGGATAAAAACTCACTGAGTTACACTCCTATGGATTTAAAAAAAAAGTTCTATCTTTTTTTAACATTCAACACGAGATTTTATGAATACAAATTTGAGGCAGTCGTGATTTTTGCTCATACTTCAGCCATTTGAGTACTGATCTTGCTGAATTTCAATTGCTCAAAATAACGCATTAAATATATCACAACTTTAGCCCCATCATATATAGCGTCTTCTGAAAACCCATTTAAACGGAGACATGGACAGACGAACCTTGTTAAATCAATTTCGCTATTCAAAAGGCCCAGCATATATATACCTTATAGGTCTTACATCAATCTTGTAGAAATTACAAAAGGTATAACAAACTTGCAAAATATGATCCCAAAAAATTTATTAAACTTGATCAAATATTATATTTAAAATATTGTTTAAGCTTAAGGTCGCTTCTTGTTTATTAAATTAATTAAATTATTTTTTATCTGTGGAAATCTTCTTCAGGATTTTTTTTTAATATAATATAATATTACAAAATAGTTTTTGACAACAAATGGAAAAATTGGGTGTTGTAAAATTTTGGGCCCATTCTTCATTTTCTGGGGTCATTTTGCGCACCGCCTTTTTTACATAACAAAAACGGAGGCATTTAATAGCCCCTAAAATATAAACTGTACATTAGACCTGGCGCAGCTAATATGGGGTTTTTTATTCTTTGGAATTTTGAGTGTGGGTAGCGATGAAAATATGCGATTTGATACAAAAATTAATGTAGCAAATTTTTAGGCTGATCGGATGGTGCCAACCCGTGCCATAATGAGGTCAAAGGTCAAAATTTTGAAAAACCACAAAAATAGTCTTTTTTGCATTTTATCCATTTTTTTTTTTAAAAATTTTCAATTTTTTATACTTCTTTTTAAATTGTATTACTATAACTTCTTCTAGTTTCATACTAATTATAATTAAAATATGTATGTCTTGTTGTATGAAAATACAGATAAATAAAGAAATAAATAAATAAATAAAAATAAATACTATAAATTAAACTACTAAAAATTAGAACATTATTTATAACTTGTAAATTAGTTATTAGTTGTATTAGGGCTGAAGTATACAATGCCACGAGAATCAAATACATTTATATTATAATCTTTAATTGAGCTCTAAGTTGCAAAAATTTATGGTATTTCTAATACTATAGTAACATATTTATAGAAATTAAAAAATGCTAACAATTTTAATACCAACAACTATTATTGAAAAGACGGTAAAATTTTTTGTTCGTCAAAAAGAAAATTATGAAGAATAAAAGTGCACTTTAGGTGTATGTAGTATTTGGACCCACAGTGGTTATTTTTTTGTGCATTTAATTTCACGTACAGACTTGACTATGGAACATGGAATTTGAGAGTGGTGAATATCGGGTGAAGATGTGCAGGCGATTGATGTGAAACAGACTAATAACATTCCAAGTTGCTCCAATAAGCCGATTCGAAAACGTGGAAAGAAGAATTTTATAGACGACAGAATGCTTTGACTGTCATATCTGTCGAGGAACGCGAAACAAGCAAGAAGTTTTGTCTTGAATATTTAGCGAAAGTCCACATTCGGCATGATTATAGAGAATTTCTACAGCTTGCATTTAGTTTTCTTGGTGGTAGCATTCCCAATTTCACATTTCGTGCAAGGTTCATGTCCAAGGCCATCTATTGCCTAAAAATGTATATTTTTCACGCACACTTTAAAACTTCTGGGAGTCAGTTGAATGGAATTTGTAATATGTGCATTTTCTTAGTAAGTCTCTATATTCCATTCTGGTTCAGAACCGCAAATGCATTTGAAACGCCAAATAGAGATATAAAACTGATAAAGGGGATTATTGGCTATTTTGATAAAAAAAATCTTTACAGCGCTATTGGAAAAAATTCGGAACCATCTGTGGTATTTATCAGAGGAAGCAGTTGCACTTGCCTTTTTTGATCCGCATTTAGACTCAGAAATAAAGAAAAATATGGTTGCGGCGTTGCAAATATACACCGATAAAGACAATCATATCGGTGATGATGTTGATATTTTTCCGTCGAAAAAAGTGTGTGCAAGCGTTGATAAATTACAATTATTCATATCCAAGAATTTAAGCTCATTTTTGACTACCAAAACAAAAATTTCGTTTTCTCATTTGGAAATTTCTATGGATTTCTTACGCTTTGATCCGTCAAATTAGCCTAAGAGCGAAGCATTTCATAAAGGGGAACATATCGTCAAATGCATTACTGTTGTGAATGATAGTGCCGAAAGAAAAGTCAAACTAATTACTGACTTTAACAGATTCTTAATACACAACGAAGACGATAAACAGTACTTGTTACACATTGTAGAGCGATACCGTAAGGATTTCCCAGCATATACAAAATCTTCATTGATTTAAAATAAAAACAATAATGGCCATTTTCTCATTAGCCGATTATCTTTTTTCCCAACGAAACACTGGACATTAAAGAAATTTGATTTTCTCAATGTCTCATTTGCTTATATTCTGTCTCAAAGCTAGCCGGTACTCATCTGCCAATTATTTATTTGCCGCTTGTTTGCCGTACAGATAAATTCAATCAGCTGACTCCCAACTTGTTACATGTATTTTGAGAGGTGTTGCCAACTGAAAACAATGTTGTCGGTATATTGAGAAAACCAAAATCGTTAACGATCAGTTTATCGGTCAAATAAATTTATGTCGACATTAAGTAACAGGCAGTTTGTCGATGCATTGAGAAAATGGCCATAAGCCTTTTTAATAAAAATTAAAGAAAAACATTATATTTATAGCATTTCTTATTAAAAAATTTATAAATTGCAAAAAAAGAGTATTTTGGTAGTTTTTTAAAATTTCGACCTTTGACCTCATTATGGCACGGGTTGGCACCATCCGATCAGCCTGAAAATTTGCTACATAAATTTTGGCATCAAATCGTATATTTTCATCGCTACCCACACTCAAGTTTCAAAAAAAAATTTTAACGCCAGGTCTACTGTACATTAATGTTTTCCAACTAAAAGCACAAAGAGTAAAAAATTTTGAACTTTTGTCCCAGCAAAGAAAAATATCCGAACTTTGTACTACGAGTGATATTTTCTAATGCAAAATATACGAACTTTTTCAATTTCAAGTCTCTGGATTGCTTATTGTTAAGAAAACTTAAATGGCTCTTTTTCTACTACTTTTATGCTTTTACTTGTATAATGCACTCTTGATACACCAATGAAATTAAATTAAGTGTTGCCTTTCATTCGTATTTTACTTCAGTTCCATTTTTGAAGTTTCCATAAAATTATTTAATAAAAAAATTTACTACATTTGGGCCAAATGTAGTTTGTCCATCCATCAATGAACGAATAAAAAAATTTAAAAAGCAGATCCATGAATTAACCGGATTGTTCTATAATTATGGTGGGTCTAATAGATTCGGAATGGTCAAAAAATATCCAACTTCTTACTTATCTTTATTGTGATTGAAAAAAGGGTTAAGAAATTATTATTATTATTATTATTTTTATTATTATTATTTATCTATTACATAATACAATTATTATAACTAATATATGTGAAAGAGAAAGGAGTACTAGCAGCATAGGCTTCCGACTCCGTGGTTAACCGTTTATTTAAATTTGAGTTAGTAGTCCATTTTCTGACAAAAATTTACAGATTAGTTTTATGTTTCTATCACAGACATTTGTTAACAGTTTAGTTGGTGAAATTGATCCGAATAATTTTGTTCTGGAAGAGTTGTAAGCAGGCCATACATCTAAGATGTGGGTAATATTAAGAAGCGTGTTGCCAGTTGTACATTGTGGTGCTGTGTTTTTTTCCAATAGGTACTTATGCGAGAATTGGCAATGTCCAATTCTTAGGCGTACTATGGAGTTTGTTTCTTTCCTTGTCGCTTTTTTTTGGATATGTTTGTTCTTTTTCCAGTAGGGTTAACGTTTTTGTACACATGTTGATAATTCGACCATTTTTGGTTATATGTATCTTCCAAATAGTTAGAGATTGAGTTATAAGTATCTCGGTACTCCCAGGTGGCGCCATGTTAAAGTGAATTGTCACGTGACATGTTTAGTGTAAGTTCCCTTTCCCGTAGGGATATTTGACGCTTGTAACTACTTTCTGCTACTTAAACTAAATTGTATGCACTCAATTATTTGAATTCTTTATTTTAAATGTAATTTTTTTATAAAACAAACCTTTTTGATTTTCAATAACTTAAATACAAATAAAATTGCAATTTCATTTAGATAAGCAGCCATAAAAACTCCAGAACTGGAAATAAAGACATAAACCGTTTTTTTTTTCTTTTTTATAAACCAACAATAAATTCATCAGAAACTGGGAAGATAAATTTTATTTATAAAAAAATATGGAATTGTTTTCCCATCATCATAGCAACAATAATAATATTGTTGTTATAGTCCATCTGTCCGTCCTTCAATAGATGTTCAATAACCCGAAACATAATCATAAATATAGACAGTTGATTTTGTTTAGAAGGACATACAATAGCAAAACCCAGCAACAAATGAAAATCAACAAAAACAACAACAATAATAATAACTAAATATGTATTACAAATAAAGGAAAAAATGAAATAGAACTGGTCATCCTTTTGGTCATATAAGGATTTTGAATGTATGTGTGCTGGTATCCAATTTTATATTTTAACGTATCAATGGCATCTGTATTATGAAAGTTATTTACGTCTTTAATGGAGTAAAATGCCGTAGTCTTCGAATATGTTTTTTCTTCTACTATTTTTTCCACATTTTTCTTAGTCAAATGTCCACTTAAATAAATGTTACTTACGAGTGTATGGCTTTTTTTCTTGTAATTTTCGTGCAAATACAAATTTTTGCTTGGTGATTAAAGGACTGAATGAATGAGAATGTGTAGAACTGATACGAAAGTGTAATCAAACAAAAATAAAAAATAATAATAATAAACCTGTTACAATTGTTGGACAGTAGTGAGGAAAAAATTAGCATCATAAGGCTAGCTAGGATATAATGCGTTTCAAATTCACAGAATCATTTTTGATCTAAAGTAGTCATTCTCCCGCAGAAGTAAGCTTAAGCTCCAAAATAACACAACATTTTGCAATTACTCAAGAAAATGTGCTCCAAATTTATAGCAGCTACCTTTAATGACCCATTTCTAGGGTTCACTACAGTCTTTTTGAACTAACACATGTATGGTGATACATGATATCAAAAAGTGTTTCGTTCCTAAGGAAACGGTAATAAGCCCAAGTCAATGGCTCTACAATATAGTGGCAGTTCACTTCCTCAACCTTAAAATATTTTCTTGGTTCGCTTTAGCTCTGAGCGCTGTAGGTAGGGATTGCTCTTCGAAATCGAAACCACGGTTTGCCTAAAAACCGAAACCGAAAACCGACAAAAAAACCTATGTTTTCAGCTTTTACTTTAAAAATATATTTATGCTTTATACTTGTTATACATAAAGTTTATACATGTTTCAAAAATTCTTAAAATTAAAAAAGTACTGAAAGGGTGCTTCATCGGTTTAAAATAGAAGAATCTTTTGTTGAAATCTTGAAAAATCATGTTTTTTAAGCAGAGATCCAAAAGAGTTTATTTATAGATTAAAATTATTTTTTTTTGAAGATTTTTTTGGTTCGTTATAAATTTCTTGAAGAACTTTTTTTTAAATGGTATGAAAAATAAAAAAAAAAATCACTCAAAAATGTAAAATTATGCAAAAGAAAAATATACATTGAAAACCAAAATATGCAAAAATAAATCGATGCCATTTAAACGCAAATTTAATGATTCGGAAAGATAACTGGTCGACTTCGTTATAACACCATCGACAAAAAACATGCATTTGCATGGAAATCGCAGATTAATTAGAAATAACATTTGACAGCATATTTAACCTCTTTTTACTTATTTTATTTTACTAATTTTATTTCAGAAGTGTCTGAACTAAAATCTGAAGTTTGGAAACATTTCAAATTATCAGAGCACTAGTCAAACACAGCAAAATGCAAGATTTGTAAGAAAAACCGAAAACCGAACCTAAACCGACCGGTTTTGATCATTTTAAAACCGAAGACGCGGTTTCATATTTTTACGGTTTTTAGCAAACTATAGTTGTAGGTATAACTTTCTGTTCCGAATAGCCAAATATAGCACTCATACTTGTTTGACTTACAACTAGAGTTTGTTTCAAGGATTTCCCGTTACAGGTACTCGATACAACTGGTTCAAACTTTTTTTTTTAATTAAAAGGTTTAACCCGCCACTTCCAGGCAAATATTTCCATTATTTATTTTTATTCCATATATTAATAACAATTTCCGTAGAGTTTTTTGCTTCTCCGATTCTTCTTATTTAAATTCTTTTGTAACAATGGGAAAAGGAAAAAACTGGAAATTTGTATACACAGTTCGGTTTTATATGTTACATCTACAATAGAAAATTATGTATTTTCTAACTAAATTTACCAAGTTATAGTGAGCCTACTGTAGGGAAATAAGTAGACCAGTGTCTATGGCGGGAATCGACTAACCTACTGGGATATCCTAAAATATTTGTATTAAA
Source organism: Pollenia amentaria (assembly GCA_943735925.1). Lineage (NCBI taxonomy): Eukaryota > Metazoa > Arthropoda > Insecta > Diptera > Polleniidae > Pollenia > Pollenia amentaria. Next base: position 123,348,545 of record OX031008.1, read on the forward strand.
AGAATGAACAAAATTGGTTAAAAATTCTTCCTTATAAAAGAACTTTGATAGAGGTAAATATTTTCCTCAAAAGAACATACAATTAATGAACAAATTCAATTACTTTAGAAACCTCGATTAGAGAAAATTGAACTGCCGTAATATCCACAAAAAAAAATGCATTATCCTAAACCGAACTTAAACAGAGCTTTAACAGAATTACAACAAAACAAGAATTTTCCCACAACAGAACTAGAACAGAAATAGAATAGATCTAGAGCAGAACTAGAACGTAACTAAAATAAATCCAGAATAGAGCCAGAATAGAATTACATCAGAACTGAAACAGAACTAGAACATAATTACACCAAAAATAAAGCAAATCTGGAAAAAACAGAAACAGAACTAGCACTAAACCATAAGAGAAGTAGAACGAAACCACAACAATACTTAAATAGAACTTACCTTTAACAGAGTTAGAATATTGTAGGGAACGCTAGATCAAAAACAAAATTGCGCTATAAAAGAATTATAGCAGAACTAAAACGAACTTGAAAGGAATTGCGATAGTACTGAAAAATAACTAGAGCTAAACTATTAATAAAGTATAACAGAACCAGATTAGTATTACAACACAGCTAAAACCGAACTAGAATCTAAATCATAACAGAACTACAGAGCTCGAGCAAAAAATGTGCCAGCCACAACCGAACAAGAAGAGAGCTATAAACGAACAGTAACATAACTCCAATAAAACTAATACAAAATTAGAAAAAAACTACGAACGAATTTATTATTCTCTATTTTAAATTAACAAATATTTTTGTTTAGAAATATTAACGACAAATATCGGTAAAAATTTAAGAACGTCAAAGTCAAGGCGAATTTACTTCAGGTGGCGGCGAGACTACAACAAGTCAACAACACAAAAAACAACATGGTATTTTGTGTTTTGTTTTTCGGTCATGGAATGTCAAAAACAGGGCGAATTAATGTATAAATGAATTCGCCTTTCATAAAACAGTTGACTAAAACAGGGCTACCAGAATTGGGGTTCTAATCTCAAATTAGATAAAAAAAATTGGTTTCGGGCTTATTTTGAGGATGTAAAAAATATTTTTTTTTTTGGGTAAATTATTTAAAGTTTTGTTTATTTTACAAGATAACCTAAATAAAAAGGCTAATATTTTTTATGTAAAAAACTCCTTTAATACAATTTATATTAAACAAATTATAACGCAAATTCAATATCTGTCGGCTGAAAAATCTGATTTTGCTGATCGCCACATCAGTTTTTTATTCAAAATGTTTCTGCAGCAAAATTTTTTTTATCTTAAAAAACATGGTCGAATGACTAGGTCGCGCAAAACTACAACAATGCATCGATAGGGAAAACAACACTAATTTTGTTTGTGTAAAACATGATAAGGATGTCAAAAACCATTGCACAGAAAAACAGAACCTACTAATTGGACCATATAAAAAACGTTTATGTACCCCTTCTGTTTAGGTCAACCTGTAAACATTCTAAGAAGTAAAATTACTTTTAAACGTATACCTATATGTCCACAAATATTGATATTTCACGCGTAAAATGAATATGCTTGTCGGGTCATTATAATAATGCTAATTCTATACATTTGAAATGTTCATAGCTTCAAAAGTTCATAAACGATATAAAATCATTCAACATGGATGTTCAGGCTGAAACCATTCATTCTAAAAGTATGTTTGGCAATGTGCACATGTTCCTTTAGGCCCTAATCATGTAAAACGCAGCGCAACGCCAAAGAATAATATTGAAAGCACAAACAATGTCATAAATATTTTGTAATTTTGTTGTTGCTTTCAACCGAAATTCATGTACAGTATATTAAAATTTTTAACGACACAAGCTCTGCAGCGTTTGAAATTTTAAAACGCAATGTGAATTTCTGTTGAACCAACAAAAAAATTACAAAATATTTATGACATTGTTTGTGCTTTCAACGTTATTCTTTGGCGTTGCGCTGCGTTTTACATGATTAGGGCCTTAATTATATTTAAGCCGGCAGTCATACAGGAAATTATTTTATAATATTTTGGATTAACTGAATGATCCCTTTTCCTAAATACAGTATATTTTTGGTCAGAATTTGAAAGATAAGTACCAAATTGTGAAATTTCTTAAAATACACTATTGCTTTAGTGTGATTATGCTAATATGAGTTTAAAATACAAATTTATAAGATAAAAATAATGCCCACTGATAAATAATATTAAAACATTATTTTATTTAGTAATAACTTATTTATTGGCTTCTTATTTTTAGATATTTTAAGAAATTTTTATTTTAAATTTGGGAATGAAGAAAGAATGTATGTGGCAGCCCTAGCCTAAAATGAACAAAAACATTTGAGTCAAAAAATATAAAATAAAATAAATTATTTTTAGAATCAAGAAAATAACAGTTTTTATAACATAAACTTGTGCAATTTTTGTGAGCACTTAATTGCAAATTCGTTGGAAGTGAACGTGGCATTGAAATTAATTTAAACCGTTTCTTTTATGTATTCATTTTATGCATTTGAACATTAAAACAGCACATAAACATAAAAACACCTTTAAGATTTAGTGATAATGGTAAAAATTGGTTTTTGTGACCAAAAAACGATCTGTACCTTATTCTTACACATAGTTTAATTAATCGTCCCTTTATTTTTTAACTATTTCATTAATAATTTGCAAACTAAAATTTAATTTAAAAACACAATTTTAAAAAGCACATGTAAACAAAACTTTTGACAATTCTGGCATGACTAAAAAAAATAACAGGCTGTCTCTTCGCCGCCACCTGAAGTAAATTCGCCTTGGTCAAAGTTGAAATTTTTTAAAATTAATAAAAAAATATAAAATAAATTTGCTTGTAATTTTTTTAACCCTAGGATTACCATCTTGGTCTGGCCAGACCAATTCGTGTTTCGCTTGCAATATTTTTCGAATATAACAAAAAAATAGAAAAAACAAGGAGGTGAATTCTATAAATGATATGTGCCGAATTGAATGAAACTGATTTGGATTCGATTGAAGCAAATTAGTGGGGTGAAATTCGATTTTGATGTAAAAGTCTTTAAAATAACACTCTTGGTGTGGCTAGACAAAATTGTTTTGCTTGCAATATCTTTCAAATAGGACAACATATAAAAAAAAAAAAAAAGTGAATTCTATAAATGATATATTCTGATTCTAATAAATCAAGTTTGAATCAAATCAGAAAACTACGGCCCACTATGCACTTAGTTCAATTTAACCAAACGCAAAACTCGTTTCATCTGTGGTAGACTCGAAAAAGCAGCTTGAAAAATTAAAGACTAAATTTTCGATGACTTGCATGTAGAATAAAATAATGAAAAATTGAAATTATTTAATAAAAGGTAAGCAAATATTATAAAAAATGTTAAGTTTGTATTTGAAAATCTGAATTTGTAGTGCTTTGAATAAAAAACCATCGAACAATATGGCAATGTTGCTTTAAGAAACATTTAATAAGCTTTCTAATGCATGAAATGATGTTCAAATCCATTCAGAACTGCTTGAGTTTCAGGCAAATTACTAAATCAAGATTTTTTCATTTTTTGAAAAAAAGGTATTTTGCCTAAAAAAATGAAAAAACGATTTGAGAGACCACTTCCCATTCATCAATATTTAAGTGTTATACACCAAAATTCTTGGTTTTTATAGTAGATAAAGAAAATCGATGTTCATGAAGAAATTTCGAAAAAAAATGAAAACTCAGACGGTCTAATATATATATCCTTATTTAGTATATAGACTAAAAATTTTTTTTTTTATAAGTCAATATAAAATTTGATAGGTAAATTTTTTCTATTAAATTTTCATGCAAATTAAAAATTTTTACTGCCGTAGACAGAAAAAACTAAAAAATCTAATATAATAAGCCTACATTCAATAAAAAATATATTTATTTAGTATCAAAGTTGTTTTTGGGAATACTATAATTTATTAAAAGATTTTGTTTGTTGTGCTTAATTCCCTTTTTTTATTAATTGATAAAAAAATACTGAAATTAATTAATGGAGAATAAGCTGTTCCTATGCACATTTCACTGGTTGTTTTTGTTTTTAATATGTTTTTTTCTTTACCCACTTACAACTGCAATTAATGTTGGGAGAATTGCAAATAATTGTAGTTGGGAATGTAAGAAAAGATAAACTCACCACTGATTTATTGTTTGGTATTTTGTTTAAGCTTTGATATCGTTGCAAACAAGACTTTCTGAGTGTTTGTAGGTAATTCTCATTCCCTCCGTAGTTTTGTTTGCTGATAGCTTTGGCTTTTCTTAAATAATATAGAAGAACGTTTCCTGATGATCTGGCCAAAGCAACCAGTGAATTGCGCATAGGAACAGCTTATACTATAACAATAAGTTTCAGTATTTTTTTTATAAATTATTTAAAAAGGGAATTAAGTACAACAAACAAAATCTTTTAATTATATTAATTAAGTTTTTATTTAATTGGCTTTTTAGCTATTATAATTGTGGTCTGGCTAGACCAAGAGGAGAACTTAGTGATAAAGAGTTACTGATAATCCTAGGGTTAATAAAACATGAATGAAATCGAGTAAATATTGATTATAATTCCTAGCAAATATGTAAGTTTAAAATCTTTTTATACATAAGAAAAAAAAAGTCGAGCTGCCCGCGCCACTCGAGCACAACATTTTGCTTTTACTTTTACTGCTTTTACATTACTGTATGTGGAGAGGATATTGTGTGTTTATGCAAATATATGTAACACATTTAAATACAGGTTGAAGACCCACCTTTTTAAATGCCGATTGACTAAGAATCAATTTCAGAATCGATATAACGAGATTCGTGCTTCCATCCGGCTGGCTGGTTGTCTGTCCAAGTAAACCTTATGCGCATATTTGGAAATAATTTGATCAAATTTGACACATACATATGTCTTTGTTATCACAAAGTCGAAGGCTATTCAAAGTGGTGAAAAGCGGGTCCTAATTTTATATAGCCCACATGCAAACTCCTTTTCGGAATAGAGTTTTTGTGTCCATTAACGATATTGTTTTATAGGTATTTAGGTTTAATTAGGACCAAAAATATTTTGCGGCAACCTTAATTAGCAGAACAACCGGTCCATGATTGGCCACAGCTCTCCTACAAATATACCCCCGAAAAAAGCTTATAATAAGTAACCTTTATAATATCTTCTATTTTATCTCATAGTAGTAATCATAGTAATAAAAGCAGATAATAAAAATAATATTTGTCACAAAAATCTCTTATGTGAATCTTAGCCTCACAACATACAGGTGTGTGATGAAAATCTATCGATTTTAAAACGAACGTTTTTAAAAGGTGTGATGAATTTCGAGCGATTTTAAAATCCATTTCTGCAGTATAGTCTTACATTTTTGTTCAGAATATACTTCAGTCGACATATATAATATAAAATATAAAAGAATAAAGACAGAAAATAAAAGGAATATGTATAAAAAATCCATTTTAAGAGATACTTAAAACGATATTTTCAGTTTCAAATCGTTTCGTTTTTAAAATCAGTTTCCATCACATACCTGCGGAAACATGATCGCCTATGGGTGCCAAGTAATGTGGTGTAGGGTCGACTATACATTCTTACTTTGTTGTATAAAAAAATGGCTTCTTTACTATATATTTTTGAACAGTTAACGATACATTTATTACGATTGTGTCGTTAGCTACCGATATTATTTACCGACAAAAATTTTTAACGAATTTTGACTGCTTAACGATAAGTTTTGTCATTAAAAAGTTACTGAATTTCAGTACTGGAAAAGAAGAAGAACAAAACTGGAACAAAGGCTGAATAGAGCGAGAACAGAAATACAGCTGAACTTAAACAGAACTAAAACATCATTATAATAGAACTAAAACAAAACAAGAAAATAACTAGGACTAGAACTTACCCCTAAAAAAACTAGAACAAAAATAGAACAGATCTGGAAAAGAAATAGAACAAAACTAGAATAGAGCTAGAACAGCATTACAGCAGAACGGAAACATAACTAAAACAAAATTACGACAGTTCTTAAACAAAAATAGAACTAAGCCATAACAGAACTACAACAGAGATAAAACAGAACTAGATCAGAGTTATAACAGAGCTAAAACAGAACCAGAATAGAATAAAACCATAACAAAACTAGGTCAGAACGAGAAAAGAGCTGGAACAAGACTGGAATAAAATAAGAACCAAACTAGAACAGAACTAAACCCAGACCAGAATAAGAACGGAACTAAGTAAACATTTGTGTGTATTGAAAAAAAATATATTGTAATTTCTCTCACGACTGTTAAAATAACTGCAACACACACACCCATTTCCTTACACACTTCAGTTGGTAAAGCTATTTGAATTTATTTTCAGTTAAACAAATAGGTTGATATTCTACCTACCGAAAGAAAAAATTGGCAAAAAGTCATTGTAAGTAGTAACTTTATTTACACAACAAATCTACCATATAAAGTCGTCTGTTAAAGAAACTAAAGATTTTTCCACTTTTTTCTACATTGAGTTAAATGTTCTTTCCATTTTGCCCAATTCATGGATTTTGATCATGGATAGTATCCAAACAAATGTCAATGAGCGAGTGTATATGAATATATGTCCCATCAATAGCCTCTGGCCCTTTTTTCTGAAAGCAACTATGATTGTTACAGTTACCATTGATTTTATATGGAATGGCTTTTTACCAATAATTCTTACCTGTTTGGTATTTATTGTAACTATTGTACAAATATGTTTGTATGTACATATGTATTCATCGGTATCTCATATGTTGTATGTTGTGTGGAGTTTAAAGGCAAATCTACTCCCATACTCAGTTGATGGCAGAGTAGTTAGTTGTTCACGTTGCTATACATTTTGCTTTAATTCGTTTCATTACAGTTCAGTGAATATTTGGGTTCCATAACAATCGGTTATCAATGAATTGTACCTAATGCCTTTTGGAACGCGTTGTTAGCTGACTCCTATTACGGGTATTTTTCTCTTTAATTTTTTTTCATACTCTTCCTCCTGCTTTCTTCTATTTTTCTTTTTTTATATGACTGGTCTACCGTTGGACTATCTGTCTGTATGAATATTTGTGCTTATTTTTCATTCATTCTCTATATCCATTTATGTCTTTAAATGCTTTGTTAGTTAAAGTTGGTTAGTTCTTTTAAACAAAGATCCATTTAACCCATTAGTGGAAGTTTGTAATAAAAATTTATGTTGCACATTGCAATTATTGTGGGTTTCGTGCATTTGTTAAGTGGTCATGTGGAGTGACGAAATGTAATTATAGTCAGTTTATAAAGAGAGAATTTTTCTGAAATTTTTATTCAAATATGTTTTTGGTAATGAAAAAGTATGTACGGCTTTGCATCAGCAATAGTAACCAATATTAAGGAACCACTAAAACACCACGTAAAAGTTAAACTTAAATTTAAGTGCCTTAATAATTCAAAATATGCAGTAGGTGTGCTCAATATATTTCAGGTTTTGCTTTAGGTTCAGTTCTGATTGTACACAGAACAAAATTACGACAAATCAATTGTCACATTGAATATAATATTCGTCAATACAATTAATTTTTTAATTGAAAAGGAAACAACAACCGAATTTATAAATATAAAAAATACTTTTGCTAATTAAAATTGTTCACAGTCAACAGATATTTTTAAAATGGGTTTGTAACATTAAATAAAATATTTGTTAGCAGTCAAATAAAAATTTTAATTTCAAAATTGTCATATTGACATAATATTTTGTTGCTAATTCATTTTAAGAAGGGAAATGCTTTCAAAACTGTGTTTTAATTAATTTTTATATTAAAATATATAGAAAATTTCATCACAAATAACTTTAACAGAGACAGACTTAGGCTGGATTTTTGAGATCTCAGTTAAACCAGGTTTAGTTAATCTGAAAACAGATGTGTGCCACCATTAAAAAGTTTTTATACAATATTGTGACGGAACAGCTTAGTTTTGCTTAAAATGTTAATCTTTATTGAAATAAAATAAAAAACATCACATTTTGGCGGAAAATCCGAGGTTCAGCGTACGCTAAAAACTTTAAACTTAATCCACATCTCAAAAACCCGGCCTTAGAAGTGGATATACTAAAAAGTTTTAACATGTGCACAAAACGGATTCTTGATATAATCGTCATCTATAATTTTAAACACCCGTTAAAATTTCGATAAGAATTTTTAAATAATAGCTTTACTTAACCCAAAGATTTACTCAGTTTCCAATGACAGTAATATCGTTTATTCTCTACGAGAAAAAAAAACCAAAAAGAATATTGAATATTTTAATTTTGTATTGAAAAAGTTTGGCACAAAATGATTTTATTTTTTCAACTAAATGACAATTTGCAAAAAATTTAATTAAGACTATTGCTAAAAATATTTGAAAAGTTTAAATAATTTTTATTATATACATACTTATAATTGGTATTTTTTTTCTTTGTATATAAACAAAAAGTAAATAAGTAACTGGATACTAAAAAAGTACTAGTTAAGTTCTAGTCCCGTACTACCGGGTGACCCAAATAAGACATATCAATGTCGTTGATAGAGGTATTGTGGTAGTATTGCTTGTTATATTTAAATTTTGTGCATGGATCTTAATATCCAAGTCTAAAATTTTATGCAATGTTATTCTAGAAATGCCCTTTATGCCAAAACAACGACGAGTTGAGACAGATGATCACTCTTGTAGAGCTTCCAGGTAGCCTTTGGTGCGAATATTTCGACGAGTACCTCTACTAGGACGATTGATCACTGAATCCCGTTGCTCAAAACGGTCGACTAAGTTCCTGATTCTGATGGCAATGGGAGCGGATCTTGAATAAAAATATTAACGATACTTCCGATGCGTCATAACAATTGATCGTTGACAAAATAAAAAATCAATAATGCCAGAAACATAACTCAGACGAACGACGAATTTATTTCACGCGAATATTCGTGTTCAAAAATAAAACATATTTTTGTATATGAAAAGACCAACAATTCTGGATTATTGTGAGAGATAATAATATTAAAAATATTTTTAAAATTGGTGAGGGCAACTCTAAATATTGAATGGGCCAATCATTTAAGAGATTAGGAGTAATTATAATTTCGGGGTTTGGGAAATAAATTAATAAAAAGGAGAATTACACAGAGAAAATAAAAAATTTGTCTTATATCACCAAATTCATAAAATCAAACAAACAATTTTGCACCTATTACTAAAATGATTATATTGATTACTAAAACTTGTAAAAATTGAAAGATTTTGACAATTCCCAACAACAATTCTACAAGTTTAAATTATTTTATCAATTAATCAATTAAGATTTTTTGTTATTTAATTAATATCTTAATTAAAAATGTATTGCAAAACAGCTAAAACGTCAATTAAATCAAATTTATATTTTAAGCTTTTCAACTTAAAAAATAATTAATACAACTATCACTTTAATTAAATTGAAATATTTTTCAAACTATTTTTAATTGATAAAAACTACTGGACATTTTTTTGTGTAATTGAATAATAAAAAAGTTCTAGTTAAGTTCTAGTACCGGGTGACGCAAATAAGACATATCAATCTCATTGGTAGAGGTCTTGTGGTAGTTCTGCTTGTACTATTTAAATTTTGTATATGCATCTTAAGATCCAACTTTAAAATTCTCTGCAATCTTGTTCTGGAAATGCCCAATGTGCCGAAACGACGACGAGTTGATACAGATGGATCATTTTCAACAATCTGCTGCACAGCTTCCAGGTTGCCTTTAGTGCGAATATTTCGAAGAGTACCTCTATCAGAACGGTCGATCACTAAATCCCGATGCTCAAAACGGCCGACTAAATTCCTTAAAATATTTTATTTCCTCAGTATTTTTTTATTGATTATTTATATATTAAATACGAACTAACAATAATTAATCAAACATTTTCCTAATACTTAATGTAGTCTTCATGGTTTCTGTTCACATATGTAGGTGTTTATCGCTCTTCTCAAAATTTAAAATATTTCGAACTAGTGGATTTGGGTGAAGGGGAAGACTTTTTAAATATTTTACTACATATTTATTTCGTCATCATAGTTTTACCTAATGGCACATTGGGATCCTGTGTGATTATTCGAAAAAGTTTATTTTAGCGCCTTTAAATTTTTCGATATAAGAGGCCTTAAAGATAGAGTTGTAAAGTACAATTTGCAGTCGCGGCAAAGAAGAGAATTTCTTCCGATAAGTGAATTAATTTGAATGACTTTTAGTTTCATTTGAGCTAATTTGGCTTCTATATGCCATTTCCATGTTAAACGCCGATCTAGATGTATAACGAGGTATTTTACATGTGAGTGTTGGGGTATTATTTAATTATTGATTTTAATAGGGGGGCACGTGTCCCGACGCAATGTGAATGTTATATGTACGCATTTTTGCTCGTTGTCCTTTATCCTCCATTGTTTTAACCACTTTTCCAGTTCAAATATATGATCCTGCAAGAAATAAGCTGCTTTATGACAGGTTTCGTGTACGCTTAGAAAAGCTGTATCATCCGCAAATGTTGAAGTTTGGGTGTAGTTTTTTGTTAGCATGTCTGATTTATAAATTAAGTATAATAGAGAGCCCAGGATGCTGCCCTGTGTGATCCCAGCGTAAATTAGCTGGGGAGAACTTAAAAAATCGCCTTCTTTAATAATAAATTGACGACCAACTTAGTAGCTTTCTAGTAGCTTGTGTGAGTTTACTGCAGTTTATGTAATAATCCTTCATGCCAAACGTTATCAAAAGCTTGCTACACATCGATGAAGATTTCAGAGCAAAATTTTTTTTCAAAGGCTTTTCTTATGGCATTTAAATTTGTTGGCCATATTTTAGCGAATGAACCTAATTTCCTTACTTTTATGAATTAAAGTAACACTTATGCAGAATATTATAGTCCAGATAAGTTTGAATATACCCTAAAGATTTAACTAAAATCGGATAACATTAATCCAAATATCATGAAGGTTAAAAGTCAAATTTTTACTTATTTTGGAATTTCTAGGGGAAAGATAGCGAAGTATTGTATATATTTGTGCCGATTAATTGCACTTGGTGTCAAAATCACTCCAAACTTTTTAAACTTTGAAAAGTCTGTGAAATAAAATGGTACCACAAGTCATTTGATGTACATATCGAGGCATAAACGCAAAAAAATGGCTTAAGCGACATAATTTTCAACTTTCGTTTTTTTAATAAATAAATTTATTGGCAACACTTTCATCATCTACTAAAATTTCATGGTTACAGAAGGTACCATTGCGATTTTATAGCAAAAACAATTTTAGCTTAAGCGCCAATTTTTATACACAAATTTTATGCAATATAATAAAAAAAAAACCTTCCCCTGAAAATTTTGTTTTTTTCGCTTGAGCTTTTTTTGTGGTTATAACTCGATATGTTGATGTCGATAATTTCAGAGTTTCATACTAGCCCACAAATATTTAAAAAAAATCCCGAATCCTTTTTTTCTTTGATGGACTTAAAAAAACAACATTTTTTGAAGCTCGTTATTTGAAAAAATTCAATTCTTTTAAAGCTATCGGGTATTATAAAGTACTCCAAAGAATAGTATTGACTAATCGAAAAATTTGACAGCATTAGCTTGTAATGTAAACAAAATCAGCTGTTTTCAACGAATATTATTTTTAGAATAAATTGAGTGGCCGTAAGGTATACATGATATAATTAAAAAATTATAATTAAGTGAAGACTATAATAAAGTGACAGATTCGACCACAACTAATGCAGTATTTATCACATATTTTGGTTGATGGAAAATTTGCTGAATAAAAATGGCTAATGGCAAATGAAACATTGCTTAATCTAGTCATTAAATGTCTAAATTGGCAACACTGAAGAAAACTAACATAAAATATCTATCCAGCCATTCTTGTGCTAAAGTAACAGGTCTCAGGAAATAGGGAATAGGGCGACTCAAGAATTCAAGAACTTCATGAAAATATTCATTAATTCTGCTGGTAATTCAACTGTCGTAACTTTAAAATGTTCTTGTCTCGGTTTAAGCGACTGAGGTAACAACTAGACGTTTATTTTCAAAGCAGCAATTTTTATATTTGTAACGGGTAGGGTTTTTAATTGCCCCGACTTTTTTTCCATTCCTGTAATAGCATACAATTTGTCCTTCATTCACGCGAATCAATCAATGGTAGTTTTATGGAACAAAACCTTCTTAATAAGAACAGCTGAGTGTTTGTACTGTTTGGAATATATTTCGGACCGTAATATATTCCAACAAAAGTCACTCAGCTTGCCATTTGTTCTAAAACGTTATGCATCGTCGTCAAAACTTATCGAGGCATTGCAAAAGTTCTTAGAAAATTTGCCATAATAGAATGATGAGGAATTTATTTTGCGACACATTCCAGCTAATGAATTTCCCTAAAATAAGAAGATTTTACATTTCTGTTTCAATTTGTTATAAGGAATTTGCCAGACATTATGTTTTTGCCTGATGGTCGGTCATATAGTCGGTTTTTTAATTTTTCCCAAAATTGGACGGTCCTTTTCTTACTTTCTCAATAATGTGAATAAACAGAAGGGGGTTTTAAATTTGTTGTTGCAAACTTTATCCTTAGGGCGGTCCGTCTACTCTCAGTTGAAATGCCACGCTCCATAATTGTGGCAAAATATACTTTGATATAAATATCATTCATCATATATAGCTGTTATTTTATTTGATACTCAAAAATATTTTGTGTTCAGACTACGTTAATGAAATATTTGATGTTTGCTGTCAAATATTTAATCAGTCTGAACGTACCTTTAATTTATTTCTTCCACAAAAAAATCAAACAATTTCGAAAACAAAAAAACTTTCCTCGCTCTTCCATGTTGCCGCGATTCCTGACGATGTGACGGCTAAGTCGATTCTACGTTTACTCCTTACTTTTGCTTTAAGTATACTCATTATGAAGATTTTTTCCAGTGCCACCAGGAGCATCCAAAAAAATAATAACTCGCCTTTCTTTGCTAAAATATTGGCAAGAATATGCTGATATATGTAATATTGCTCATTCGTCCGTAGCTCTTCATAAGTTGTCACTGATTTTCCGATCACTTATGTAGACTAAAAATCTTTTTTTGTATAAGTCAGTATAAAATTTGATAGGTAAATTTTTTCTATTAAATTTTCATGCAAATTAAAAATTTTTAAAATTTAAGAATTATTTTTGACAATTAAATTTTCATGTACAAAAAAAATACAAAAAAAAATTTTTTTTTAAAAAAATTATATTCATTTTTAAAGGTTTACTGCCAACTTATTTTAAAAACAAATTTCCATATAAATTTTAATTAAAATAGATTTCATATCCAATTTATTTTTTTATGAATACGGCCGTTAATATAAATAATTTATTTTTGCATATACATATATATAGATATATTTATATATACATATACATAATTTAAAGGTATATAAATATATGTCTAATACACTATTAATTTATTAATTATTAAATAATTTATATTATTCATTTATATATATATATATATCATATATTTTTAATAAATAATAATATAACTCCATTTCTACATAATAATTATGAAAAACATGACTAGTAAAACTTTAATTTAGTACCTTCCGTTATTGAATTTGTTTTTTTTTTGTGCTAAGTTTTGTCCAATGGGCCGGTTCGCACTGTCTTGCAATTATCTTTCCAGTTGACGTTTAAATGAGGCGATATTTGTTTTAATTTTAAAGGCTTAGAGGATCAGATAATTCACAGAAAATTAACATCACTGTAACATCAAATCGTTCAACCCAGTTTCCTCTAAAGAAGTGTCCCATAGTCTGGCGGTCTTGAGCAATCCAAAAACCTTACATGCATATTGAGATGTCCGATGGAGTACACCGTTCGCAGTCATCAAGCCTTTAAAATAGATTGCTGCTCTTACCTCATGGAGCAGCAGGCGTAGATGGTAACTTTGCGTGTTGTAAGGATGAATGGTATAGACTCTTCCCAGGGCAAAAAGCTTTTCCCTGGAATGAGACACAAATACAAAATACATATATGTTTAGTTCTTTTAGCTATTTTATATTCAATCATTTTTGCCTCAATGTGTTTTTAATGAAAAAAATGGCCAACAAAAATTTTTCACAAAAACATAACACGTACACACAGCTATTCGTGCTGTATCTGCAAATAATATTGGACTACTTGATCAATTTAAGATTAAGGCCCTAATCATGCACAACGCAGCGCAACGCCAAACAATAACATTGAAAACACAAACAATGTCATAAATATTTTGTAATTTTGTTGTTGCTTCCAACAGAAATTCATGTACCGTTTTAAAATTTTCAACGACACCAGCAATGGAGCGTTTGAAATTTTAAGACGCAATGTGAATTTCTGTAGAAAGCAACAACAAAATTACAAAATATTTATGACATTGTTTGTGCTTTCAATGTTATTCTTTGGCGTTGCGTTAGTTCTGTGGCGTTGCGCTGCGTTGTACATGATTAGGGCCTAAATGGTCTACTTACAACATGGTCCGATGTAATGCAGTCATGGACTATGTCATTGTTAAAAAAGAGTTTGTAGTTAAATGAAATGTCTTCGTTCTTAAACGACATGTCTTCGTTTTTAAACGTCATGTCTTCATTTTTAAGTGACATGTCTGCGTTTTTAAACGATTTCAAAACGAATAATCTGGAGTATACCATGGAGTAGTTTCAAAACTAAGCCACTGGGAGTATGTATGAACATGGAGTAGTTTTAAGACTTCTCCGTTGCAATGTAAAGCTGGGTTATATGGTTCAGCCCTAGGACATCGTAATGTTAAATAGACCATGTTTTTTAATATATTTGGGTTACCTTTGGACTAGTCATAGTCCCTTATGGGCTTTCTTTTAGATGTGAGTGTGGACTAGTCGTATTAATTGCCGAGCAATAACAACAATACTAGTACAAAGCGTTGCTAAAAATGTTTTTTTTTACTCAATCCTTCACCAATGAGCAAAAAAACTAAAGAACATTGAAATAGAATGTATGAGTACAGAACCACTACCCATTTAAAAAAAAATTGTGTTTTTTGAAGCACTTAAGAGAAAAAGCTCATAATCGAGCGCTGCAAAAAGAGAGCACTTATGCAGCGGTAATTTATAACGAATAAAATATACAAAAAAGCTGATATTTTAGTGCTGACAACGAAGAAGGTTTTAAAGCGAAAATAAATAAAAAATATATAATGGTATACGTAAATAATTGCAAAAAAGCATTTAAGCAAAACATTAATGAATATGTTAATATAGTTAGCCCCTAAGAAAGCACTTTAGGGGTGCTTTGCTTGCATATTTTATTAGGTTCAAAGAAGCGCTTATTGTTAGCAGAAAATAGTCCTCCACACCGGGAACACCCCATACAAAAATCATGCATCCCATCATACATAAGCCTGCTTATTTTGGAGCACATGGGTATATACAATTGCACTGTTTTATAACGAAACGCAGAACACTACATAATGTTTATTACTTTGGTTCAAAATTTGTATGAACGGTAATAGGTATTGGTTACAAATACACAAACACTTATAAAATATATATCATTTATTGGTGTGTGTATCGTACGCTCAATAATATTCGGTTTGTTTGCAAACACTTGTTAAAACCTGCAAAATAAAACAAAAACAACTATATTACAAAATAAAAAGCTATACGTACGTGCTGAACTTTGGTAGGTCTTATTTGGGCCACCCTATAGTTCTATTCTAGATAAGTTCTATTTCAATTCAAGTTCAGTTCATAAGTTTACATTTTGGTTCTAGTTCATTGTGTTGCGGGGTTTTGTAGGAAACTGACATTCATCGACAGTTTGGCATTGGGTAGAGAAGTATTTTTACAGCAAGAAGGATGTTAATTCTCTTAACGGGTTAATTTTGATTGCATTGTGTAAATATATTTAAATTTACTGTTTCATTTGCTTTTATTCATTTATTTTCATTTTCTGTTTTTTTTTCACTTTTTTGTTCTCACTATACGTCAGTTCTTTCTTTGTTGCTTTGTATTTTGCTGGCTCGACTAGTGTTGATATTTTGAATATCAGGTACGAATGTATGTATATATGTGTGTGCTCGATAGTTAAGGTGTGTTGGAATTGGTAAGTATGTTTGTGTATGTAAATTGTAAATTCCAGGTTCAATTGCACGTAAGCAAGGTTAGATTTGTATTTATTGTAGTTTTTATACCAGAATTATATTACTACAACAAAAACAAAATCTGCAACAATACAGAGCTTCTGGCAATGAAATAAATTTTGTTGTTGCAAGCTGGTTGGTAGTAAGTTAATGTTTTTTTTGCGCTTTTTTTAACAGAGATTGTTATTGACACATTGTTTTAAATACTGACCCTTTTTGCCGTTGTAGGTGAAAATGTTTCTGTATATTTTAAGCAATAAATAAATTTGTATTTTACTATTAATTTATTATTTTAATCTCTTTCTTTTTGTATTTTTAATATTTAGCTGTACCTAAATTGTAAATAAATCTTTTTAACCAGAGAGCAAAAATCTAATTCAATTTTAAATGACACTATCTAAATCTATTCTATATAAATTTTTATCAACTAAACAATTACAAGGACATAAATTTTATTTGTTTATAAAACAAATATTAGTCCAGTAAACGAATAATAATAAAAAGGAATCAAAAACAAAACCAAATTTTATTTTCTTTGTCATGAAATTTTAATAGACTAAAGGCAGTTGGGATTATAAAAAAATCGGCAATCAAATAAACTTGTTACCCTAAAACTAAAAGCTTAAAATTTTTTTACATCACAATTAATACTTGTTCAAATGAACGAAGACATAAAACTTCTTAAAAAAAAACAAGTTGTCTTCTCTAGTCTTGCTTTGTTCCGTAGAGAACAAAAAAATTTATATTTTTTTCAATATTGATCTTATAAAAATATCTACCAGTGTTCAGTATGAGTGATATATTCGGCTGCGTCGTGTCTTTGCAACCCTTCACTGAGAAGTGGGCTTTTTTGGGGCCTATGGTAAATTATAGACCAATCTTTTTACAAAATTTTATAGTGCTATTTCTAGTCTTATAAAACTATAACATGTATGACTATAGCGTTGTTTGTTACAGTTTAAAAAGCACTTAAATATTTTCAGATATTTTTAGCTTATTATGGACCGACAATCACGAAATTTAGCAGTATGATTTCTAGTCATAAAGAACGAGTGTGTTCAAAATTTAATAACAATCGGTCATCCATTTATAACACTGAGCTAGAATTTAACAATTTTTTTTTTTTTTTTTGT
The DNA here is from genome assembly GCA_943735925.1 of Pollenia amentaria. Taxonomy (NCBI): domain Eukaryota; kingdom Metazoa; phylum Arthropoda; class Insecta; order Diptera; family Polleniidae; genus Pollenia; species Pollenia amentaria. The sequence continues at coordinate 123,365,911 of OX031008.1, forward strand.
GAGAAGCCGGGCACCCTGTCCCTGCCTAGAAGTCGACCCTAGGGGGATAAAATGTATGACCGGGTTCCATTCATTTTTTGTCCTTAACACTATCTCAAAACATGCTTGCCCCTTATCAGCACACATTAGAGTCTCCCATACAAATAAGACGATTTAATGAAATTCTTAAATTTTGCCCCAGAACGACCCCACTTTATTTTTCATCTTCATCATTTGTTTTTCACAAACCTTCCCGCTATCTCCCATTTCTTAAGGGAGCTCACATACAAAATATTCAATACAGGCTAGAAATATATTGAAGAAAAAGGCTAATAATTGTCTAGGAGTCACCCCTATGGGTATAAAATGTATGACCGACCCTCAATTGTCGTTCGCCCTAAACATTTTCTTAAAACTTTCTTGCCCTTTATATCCACCCCTTAGGGGGAAGGGGCTCCCGTACAAGTATGGCGTTTTATGAAATTCTTAAATTAATTTAACATTTTTTATCTTTTGTTAATTAAATCAAAAGTTGTAGGCATATTTTTATCATTTATGGCTTATTTTGTTTGAAACTTATTTCCTATACGTTTAAAAAAATTAAAAGCATAGCTGCATTTTCCATTTTTTATGAGTTTTTAAAAAACAAAAATTTCTCAATTTTTGGCAAAATTTTTTTTTTCGAAAACAACTGCGCATATTAGAAAAAGGGTTTAACCTTACTTAAAGGTAATTTTATTTTGGAATTCCGGTTTTTTAATTTTTTCAATAAACTAAGCCGTTTTTGAGCTACGTTTTCGAAATAACGGCAGATCTCGAAAACAAGAGCTAATCTAACAAATGTTTAGCACCACTGGATTTGGCGTACCCGAATTAGGCTAAAACGCCATATGTCCTGCTGATTGTCAGTTTTTTTTAACTAGCAGTGAAATCGTTTTTTTAATAAAATTATAAAGTTTTTAAGGCAGTTTTTGCACATTTGAATTTATAGCTATTTTCCTACTGCACCGATTGTGCTGGACTTAAATTCCATATTGCTTGTGAGAACTAAAAAAAAACTGACACCCATACAGTTCTTTTCTTTCGAGTCGTTCGAAAGTTAGAGTGATTTCAACAGACGGACAGACAGGCAGATAGACGGACATGGTTAAATCGGCTTAGAATTTCTCAAGGACGGAATGAAACAAATAGTATACCCTCTTCAAAACTACTTCGTTGTGGAGGGTATTAAAAGTCCTTTATAAAAAACCCCGTCAAGATAATAAAAAAGGGAAAACTACTTTTGACATTAGAATATGAGCTTAGTTCAGTCTTGCCACATTTAATTGATTATTATTATTTGATTTTGTTAAAATTAATACTTTTTGATTCATGTTTTCAACCTATATATTTTTTAAAATCTATTTCTTTATTTCTATTATTTTGTAACTAGTTTTAAGTACTGCAATATGAGACCATTGGTCTTGTGTATGGAACGACAAATAAATAAACAAATGAAAATAAAAAATAAATGAAAAAATAAAAAATAAACTTTATTTTACATTAAAATGTACACAAATGAAAAATTTTAATATCTTAAAATTAAATCCATCGACCGAATTTTACTTTTTTCACCGTAAAAGTCGTTTCTTTGTATTAATTTAGAAAAAATTTGCTTTTGGCATAAACACAACAAACTTTTTTTAAGTTTTGGTACAAAGTTTTTTAAAATTAATGGGCTTAGTCAGGCCATTACACAGAAAAAAACAAAATTGTATTTCAATTAAAAAATTTGTGATATTAATTAAATAATTAATTAAATTTAAGCCAGCAAAGAAATAAATTGTATCAATTAAATATTTTTTGATACTAACAACATTTTCTACAGTAATGTTTTTGACATAAGTTAACGTTTATTTCCCTTAATTAAATGTTTAATTAAAACTGATCTTATTTTGTTAATTAAAAAAAAATTGCCGAGAATTTTTTCTGTGTGCCTGCCTAAATTAGCACCACTGATGTTATTATTAAGTAATAATTCTGTACCCAGTGTAGAGTATCAGAGTTTGAACTTTATTGTTTTACTTTAAAAAGATATTGCCACCAGCTCATATTCATTTACTTTCTTAACACTAAAAGCACAAAATATTAACAACAAGAAAAAGTTTTCCTTTAAAAAAAAAACACAAAATCTCAACATTTTATACGTCTTAGTCTAAAAACTCACCCGCAAAAATAATCTGCCAGCAAAATCACACCCTGCCCATGGTGATGGGTCAAGAGTCATGAAAAAGTCTTAAAAAGTAAAATTTTTGCCCCAAAACAAAAATAACAAATAACTTTTAATGTTTTTGGTTTGTAAAACACTTTGAAACACTTTGCACCCAAAAATAACATAAAAGTTTTGCGAGACAACTAATAGAGTTCAAATAAACGCACAAACTCCCGTTGACTAGTCTATACAAACGAAAAACTTTTATTTGGGCCCCTTTTATTAAACAAACATCTCCAACCAGAGACGGTTTCACACACAAATATACATTTATCTGTTTATACTTACACACACCCAATTATGTTTTTTTAAACGGCAACAACAATAAACATTTTAAAGTTTTCTTACGGCCAAACGAAAGCGAAAGCTCTGCCTAAAAGGTTTCCTTACACTTTTAAACATTTTAATGAAATTTCTACCCGAAGAACTTTTTTTTTCTTGGGGGTAATTCTTTAAAAGTCCTGTCATCTTAATTGGATTCATTGCTAATATACATATTGTACAAAATATGTTTAAAGATTTTAAACTTTTTAGTAATACTTTACAAAAAAATGACAAAAAAAAAATTTAATGGGTTATTTTGTAGATCCCTTCACCTTTCGTTAGGAAATTTTTCATATTAAATTTCTGGAATTTTCAAAAATTTGTATCAATATATTTTTTAAGTGAGATGATGTGTTTTAAAAAACAAAGAGCTTATTAAATGAAACAAATTCTAAAGAGGAACATAATTAAAACATGCACAAAAATTGGACTATTGAACACTTGAACTAAAAGCGAAAAGTTCTTACTAGATTTTGAACAAGGATCTGAGCTTAAAGTCCAAACTTGAATGTGAACGGGATTCAGAACAAAAACTGGAAGATAAACTAGAAACTTAACTAGAACTTGAACTTGAAAATTAATGTGAACCATAATTGACAATTAATAAATACCTAAACTAAAGCCCCAACTGTAAGTTCAACTAGCATCTGAACCAGAACAAATAATAAAATCTAAACTAGAACCTGTACTGGAACTTTAACAAGAACCTGAAGTAGAACCTAGATTGAGAACATGAAAATGCAACTTAACTAAAGCTAAAATAGGGAACTGAACTAGAACTAAACTAGAGCTGTACTTGAACTGAACTAGAACTGAACTAGAACTGAAGTAGAACGCAACTAGAACTGAACTAGAACTGAATTAAAACTGAACTAGAACTGAACAAGAGCTGAACTAGAACTGAACTAGAACTGAACTAGAACTGAACTAGAACTGAACTAGAACTGAACTAGAACTGAACTAGAACTGAACTAGAACTGAACTAGAACTGAACTAGAACTGAACTAGAACTGAACTAGAACTGAACTAGAACTGAACTAGAACTGAACTAGAACTGAACTAGAACTGAACTAGAACTGAACTAGAACTGAACTAGAACTGAACTAGAACTGAACTAGAACTGAACTAGAACTGAACTAGAACTGACCTAGAACCGAACTAGCACTGAACTAGAACTGAACTAGAACTGAACTAGAACTGACCTAGAACTGAACTAGAACTGAACGTGAACTGAACTAGAACTGAACTAGAACTGAACTAGAACTGAACTAGAACCGAACTAGCACTGAACTAGAACTGAACTAGAACTGAGCTAGAACTGAACTGGAACTGAATTAGAACTAAACTAGAACTAAACTAGAACTGAACTAGAACTGAACTAGAACTGAACTAGAACTGAACTAGAACTGAACTAGAACTGAACTAGAACTGAACTAGAACTGAACTAGAACTGAACTAGAACTGAAATAGGACTAAACTAGAACTGAACTAGAACTGAACAAGAACTGAACTAGAACTGAAGTAGAACTCAACTAGAACTGAACTTGAACTCACCTAGAACTCAACTAGAACTAGCCTACTAGAACTGAACTGTTTTGTAAGCTTTTATGAATGTAACGTTAAAGCTGAAGCAATTGATTATCAATATTAATAAAAAAAGAAAAATATATAAGTGTGAAGAGAGAAAAAAGCAGTGCTTAAAAACTGCAGTCAATGTCATAAGATTTTGCTATATCTCCGACGTCTGAATTTTTCATTGGCCAAAAACACTGTGGCTTTTACTTTTCACTCTTAAAGTATAAACAGTAGCAGTTAAGATAAAAAGTATTTCCGCAGTCGACAGGTTCAAAAGTGTTTAGTTTGTTAAGTGTTTTGATATTTTAGTTTGAACTATAAACGGTTTATCCGATTATGATAAAATTTCATGGGGCACTTAAAAACCTGTGTGTTTAGGGGTCTATGGACATATCGACATATAGCACTTTTACTTTTTTTTTTTCATTATATACGTTTTAATGCATAAAATTAAAAGTAATGAACCATCTAACGGTTTTGGCTGCCTTAAGGCAGTTATGATTTTTAACTTTGAAAAGCAAAATTTAAAAATGCTAAAATTTCTGTTGCTTAATTTAAAATTTTAATATGAACTTTATTTTTAGGGTAACATGACCGTTTTCCAAATGTATTGTTACTAAGCAAAATTTTTTTTAACAAAATATACAAAAATAAATTAATGCTGGAGTAAGAATGTTATTTGTACGATTTTCAGTAATTAATTGCACTTTATACACTTTTTCTTTGCATTCTTTACATAAAATTTCCGAGAACTTTCGCGAAATAAGGAAACTTAGAAGACCTTTCTAGAACCAACTGGGAACCAAAGTATTTTTCTATTTGAATTATATGTTTTTTAAAAATTAAGTAAAGTTATTTTACCTTAATTTAAATTTTTCTTTAATATCATCCCATTATTTTCATAAAACTCTCACTTGTTTAAAATAATTCCCTCAAAATAGAATGAATCAAACAAAAACAATTCTCATTCCAACATTCAATTACTCTTCATTTGAAAAGTTTATTTTTATTTATAAACTTTATGGTCAGGTTAACAACTTCCGTTTTGTGTATTTCCAACAACAACAACAACGGCGGCAACAACAAAAAACAATGAACAGAATAAATAACAACAAAACAAATAAATTTAAATACAACAACAGCAAACAAATAAAATATAATAATTTCATCAATGTGTTACACACATGAAAAAAGTCTTTAAACTCTGTTTGGCACAGCTGAATGACGGTGATGGTGGTGGGTTTGGCTTTAAACTCTAAAATAGTTATTTTATTATATAAATGAAAAGAAAAAACTTTAAACTAAACATTGTTACAGATTTCCGGTTTTGAATAAAAATTATCACAGCACACTCCAAAATATTTACAAAACCAACAAGGTTCAATAACTATCAACAACAAAACTATACAAATTAACAAAAACAGGTTTTAGATTTTAATAAAGTTTAACTAAGGTAAATTAAACTAAATGTATTTATTATGAATGTGGTGGTGGTTTTGGTGATAGTGGTGATTAAAAACTGGGCTGCACTCAGGTGTGATAAATGGAAAAAGAGAGTGTAAGCTTTTTGGGATATTTGCTGGTAATTAGGAGAAATTTTACAAACAAATAAATAATTATTCGTCGAAATATTTGGAAATAAACAAGACTTTATAAGTAACAGCCCATTTACACTACAAACAAATTTCGAAAAAATCTAGTTGATTTTGACTAGATTTCCCACACAAAACAAAATTTATTTCGTGACTAGATTTTGATAAAAATCTACTAAAAATCTAGAAGTACTTAAAGTTAGTTTACACTATTATACTTTGTATTAATGCATGCCATAAACTCAAGTAATATGTAAAAGTGTAATACAGTGTTACCACCAGCATAATTCAAAACTAAACTTGAGATGACGCAAAATTACCCAATTTAAATGAAATTACACCTGATAACAAATTAACGTTTAATTATAAAAAAAACTTTTACAAAAAGAACAAATTAGAAGTACATACATAGTCGGTCGATGCCGACCATTTCCACCCTACGCCACAGTATTTTTAGAAAAATTTTTAAGAGTGTTATCTTGTTGCCTTCTTAGGCTCCATATGCAATTATCGACCTATTAAAATAAAATTAGAAGAATTTTTTAAGCAGAATATTATCTAGGTAACTACATATATCTATTTGAGATGTTATCGTTTTAAAGTTATTTAAGGGAGGGGGTTTATATATGACCTACGTTCAATGCTTTACCTACCAGCACAAAATTTTGCCATGGCATAGTAGCTATTTTTTTTTTTTTTTTATAAGTCAGTTATGATATTATTTTCGTGAGTGGTAGTTGTATGGGAGCCATAGTCATATATGGACTGATCCCAAAATTAATTTCGTAAGATAATTTAGGTTGAAATAAAATATATTTGGGCCAAATTTTGTCCAAATAAAATGGAAAAAAGTTCGTATGGGGCTATGTAAAATTATGGACGGCAATTATCTTAAAAATTGCGACCTGTAGCCCTTTTCTGTATTTCTCTCAGCGGAAAATTTCCCGCATGAAACAAGTGAATTATAACAAAAACAGTGCAATATGAAACAAAAAATGGTTTTTCTCACATAAGTGCTTCTGTATCTTTACTTTGGGAGAATTATCTGTCATTTCAATAATTTTCCAGCATTTTTTGGAAGGATGTGAGAAATAGTGTTTCTGTATAAATATTTTGCTAAAAGTTTCTCACAAGAACTGTCAAAATAAGTTACATTTAAAATTGATGCGAGAAAAATAAAATTTCAAAAAATGGAACACAAATTATGTACGTATGTACACAAGAATGTGTATTATTTTTTTTTTATTTGAAGAGAAAAAATTTAAATGATGAAAATAATTAAAACACAATTGTTTTACTTTGTTATTTTAATTTTTTTAAGTCCTTCATTGTTTTCGTTTTATGCAGGGCTGCCAGATAAATTTGTGAAAAAATCATTAATTTCCTAAGAAAAAATAAAAAAAAATCGGCTAATTTGTTTTAAAACATTAAAACATAATCAAAAAAAAAATTGGTAAAGTGCATGGGTAAAATACATATTTTATATATATATATACGTATATACTTAAACTTAAGGTCTATTTAAATAAAATTATTTATTTTATTTTTCTCTTTAATCCGATAACAATGTAAAATTTCAGATTGTTTTTTTTTTCCTGAAAAGATCACTTAAAGGCGTGACAAAATATCATATTGAACTTGCCAAAAAAAAGAGGAAAAAATTTCCTATAATGCATTGATTGAAAAATGGGGGAATAGTTTAATGTTTTGATCACATAAACAAATGTATTAAATAATCTAAGGAAATAAAAACTAAACAGTTTTCTTTCGAAATTTTGATTTTGCCGATAAATTTTTTAAGCTGCCTTGTTTTTAAAGATATCGTTTTTCTGTGGTGCCGAATATACAAACATATTAAACTTATTAAAATTATTTTATTTCGGAGACTGAATAATATCGTCACTAGAAAAAATCAGCAAATCGGCACTTTGCCAATTTTGGAAATAAAATCGTCAAAATGACAATATATCGCCAAACTAGGCCTTTTTATTATATCTATTTTTTTCGTTGACGTTTCGCTTGCATTTGACACTTAATTACTGGAAGTATTCCATTCTGTTCTCGCATTCAAATACAGAAACACTTTTTTCTCACAAATCGAGAAACGAAGGCATTTTTTGCTCCACACTTAATGTGAGAAATTTTGCAATGCGAGAAATACAGAAACGAGCTACTGTACTTTGAACAGAAGATCTACATGGACAGACAACTAACCATCGGAACGGACGACTCTGATACTGATGCTAAGTTGATCGATATACTACAACTCATGTTTGTATGTGTTTCATATATGACCACAAACTTATAATTAATACCCTATTCACTTAAATAAGATCAATATTAGTCATACTATTAAGATTCATTCAAAATAATGGAAAAAATATTACATTAAAAACCTCAAAAAATCATTAAAAAAATTAAATAAAAATTCGAAATATTAACTTCTACTTCCATATAAATAGGGAAGGTTCAAAATGTTCATAGCCGTTGTATCCTTTATTCATTAAAAATAACTCCTGTAATGGTTTCAGATGATAGTCTGTTTCTCAAATCAGTTAAACAAATGTTAAGGGTGCTAAATATTTCTCAAATTAAGCATTTTAAATGTTAAAGCAAACACAAAATTCATTACTTGTTATACTATTGGGAAAATATCTTTTTTGTATTTGTATTTATTTATTAAATTTCAAATTTCTAATACAACAAGACATAATATCTTATAAATTATAGTATTAGAATCTGAAAAGTTATATTGATAAAACATAATGAGTGGAAGTCACATACATAAGTATATAAATTTAAGAATAAAACTAATATATTAAGAACAGAGAAATAATATAGAAATATAGAAAAAATAAGTTACAGATTACGTTCGGTAAAATTGATTAAGTAAATATTTAAATTTATTTGCGTTGATAGTAGTTTGCAAGTTTAAAGGAAGTAGGTTCTTTTTCCAATAAACTTCGGGTTCTAAATAACTATGAAGCTCATATTTATCGAAATCTAATTGCCCATCTGGCGCCAATCATTATCGATCTATTGTTTCATAAACTATGGCATTTTTTTTTAACAAACAGTGTCTTTGGTTGAATATATTGTAAATTTTTTAGATCAACAATATCTTACTTGGTATAAATTTTATAACTCAAATCAAATCCTTATATTATTTGTTTTAAAACTAAAGAATTTCAAATACCACCTGATCTACACCTCAAAGAAATTACCCACGCTCTACCCATGTGAGAAAAAATTACATAAAATTCGGGTAATTACCCACAAAGTGGCAACACTGGTGTTATAGCAAAAATGACAAGTATTGCAAAAACAACTTGATATACATCATCGTTTTTTGAAACTTTTCTAAAAAATCATACTTTTTATTTGATTAGGGTTGCCTTTTAACAAAAGCATGGTCACGTGTGATAGTGTGAACACAATCTGTAATGTTAAATTAGATTTTTTGACAGACGCAACAAAAATTTCGCAAAGTATTATGGAATACGCAAGACTTGTGTGATAGTGTAAACAAGCATTTAGTGATGCAACTATGGTTTTTTTCCAGGGCTGTGGAAAAAAACCTACCCTTGATACTAAATGTATATGAGACTGGCGCTTACTTGATTTTAAACTCTTTTAATACCATCCACCAGTAGTGGTTAATGAGGGTGTACTAAGTTTGTCATTCCGTGTGAAACTGTTTTATTATGCATCTAAGATCCCATAAAGTATTTATATTCTGGTCTATTTAGTAGCTCCAAGTCGATTTAGCCTCAAAAGGTTAGAACTCAAAAGGTAAACACAATGTTGGTGTCAAATTGCTTCTAATTATCCTAAGCAGTTTGGGATTGATCTCCAGGATAATTCGATCATTAGGATCAGAGTTATCAATCAAAATGTAGAATCAACACCCTAATTGACAATTTTGTTACAAAAACTAATATAAAAAGTGACATAATCTACGGCATGATATACGATTTTGAACAAACCCGTTCTGTAAGACAAAAAATCATACTGTACGTCTAAAACCGGAATATAGCTTAGTACGCCTAAAACCGTAACAAATAATGCTATCATAATAAAATTTGGTAAGTCGCAGTTTTATAAGTCTGGAAATGATACTTTAAAATTTCGTGAAGACCGGTCCATAATTTACCCTAGGCCGCATATAAAACCTTATCTCAGAAAACAGTTAATATGCTAAGCAACGTAAAAAATAATGCTATTGTAATACAATTTGGAACGTCAAAGATTTAAAGGACTAAAAATTACATTATAAAATTTCGTGAAGCTCGGGCCATATTTAACCATATACGTCCAATATTACGTTTACTCTGAATAATTATTTAAATACGCCTAAAACCGTAGCAGATATAGATATTGGGGTAAAATTTTGTTCATATGGCCAGAAATAATATGCAATTTTCTAACTATCGGGACATATTTACCGTAGATCCCATATTAAGCAGCCCTCTGAAAAGCAATTAAAACGGTAGAACACAGAAAAAAAAATTTTATTAATTAAAAAAATGGTTTAAAAAGTATTTAAATTTAATAAATGTGATAATTGAATCAATTATTTTTTTAGTTGAAAGAAAATTAAAAATTTAATTTTGATTTAATTAACGTTTTAGTTGTTTTAAAATAAATTTTTTATTAAAATATTAATTAAATAACAAACTGCCAGGACCACAATGTCGACAAGAACATTTCTTTCGCATTTTTATATTGAAAACAATAATAACAAATTTAAATTTGTTTTTTTTTTCAATATATATATAAGAAAGAAATGTTCTTGTCGACATAGTGGGCCAGGCCCAAAATATCTTAATTTACTTTTTTCGTTTAAATTAAAATAATTTTAACTTGTAGAATTGTTGTTGGGAATTGTCAATATTTCATCAAATAAATTAACACATTGTTTGAAATGGCAAAGTTTTTTGATCATTTTTTTCAATTACAATTGAAAATATCATTTATTGAAAAAAAAAATCACAATTTTACAATTTTTAGTAATCAATATAATGACTTTGGTAATAGGTGCAAAATCAACAAATTGTTTGCTTGATATTATGAATTTGGTATAAATGTGTTGATTAGAGACGATTTTAAATTTTTTCTTTTAAAAAATTTCAGTATTGTATTGAAATTTGTTCTATTTAGATGTTTAATAACAGAAATCACTATGCAGGATTTCGTGATTATTAGTCCATAATTTACATGGGTCTAATATAAATTCTCCTCTTGAAAATCATTTTAGTTAGGCATAAACTGTTACGAATCATGATATTTTATTTAAGTTAGCTAAAAATAAAAGCAAAACATTGTCCAATTGGTTTAAACCGAAACCACATTTTATACTGATATCCGTTTTTATAAAGATTAATTAATAATTTATAGCTTTTATATATTCTAAATGTCGGTGTAAGGTACAAAAGATTCGACACAGCCGCATATAGCACTCAAACTTGTTTTCAATGCAGTACCTTTTAAATGGGTCAATATAGCAAGATAAACATTCTGTAAAAATTTCAAATTGATATTTGAAATATTATTGCATCTTCAATTTTTATTTTGGAAAATATTAAAAAAAATTTTTTAATTTATTATGCCGAAAAATTTTGGAGTCGGAGTCGCGAGTTTTTGCGGGTACTACGACTCTGACTCCGGTACAAAAACCTTAACTCCGACTCTTCAAATCATACTCCGACTTTACAGGTCTGGTTTTTTCCATATAGCACTTAATAAATGACATTTGTAAAAAAAACACCAAAAACAACACTGGCTGGTTGTTAAAACTGCTAAAAAAATTTAAAAAATGGAATAGACAAATAATATTAATAAAATAAATTTATTTAATTATAAATAATGGGTAACCCAATTTTTTTAAAGCATATTTCTTTATATGTAAGTGTGTGTTACACTAAAAACTTTCGGTCACCTGTTTTTGTTATGCCAAAAAAATCACGCTGATGTCAAAAAAGTATATATAACCCCTGAAAAGATAACGTTACGCCTGAAAGACGTGTACTAGTTTATATCCTTTAAAGGACATCACCGAAAATAATATTGATACATTTTTTGGTTAAAATCATTTATTTATTAAATTTCTTTTAAAATAAAGTAATTTTTTAACAGAAAACAATAATAAAAATGAAATAAAATAAAATGCAATAAGTCTTAAAAAAATATCACAACTAAAAGAGTTATTTATAAAGGACTTCAGTTCGGCTCTAAAAACTAAAATAGATCCTTTTGTTGTACTTTGCTTAGATAATAATATCTGTACCAAAAAAAAAAAAATAATAAATTCAAATAGCATTATATGCAAGACTTGCAAACTAAATATTTGTGGTCGCCACATATAGATGCATTGCATTTTAAACATACCATTTTGGACGTACGTCGAATTTTTGACGAACAGAAACCACAGTATTTTCTCTTTTTGTTATTCAGGCTGTTCTCCACTGCTACTGAAATTATTGTTTACATCATCTGCTAAATCTTTTTTAATGTTACCTTGCAAAGTTTTCGATAAAGCAGGAATTTTTAGCCTTTTGTTTGGTGCATTGAACAATTTCTGAAATTATTTTGGTAGTAACAAAAATGAAGAAGCATGAAATTGGGTTGCACAGCTTTTTACATTCCCAAATTAGTCCTCTTGCCGTTCGAACTATATTCATTGAAGAAATTCGGCCAACGCTTTGACCCTTTGATGTAGTTCAGCAGTGCTTACTTTTACGTCTTATAGTGGGATAATATACCGTAATAATTGGCTATCGGCAAAAGTAGTAAAATTATCAGGTTCTTGAGGATTTTCCTTAGTCAGTGGTATATTCTTATCAGCATTAAGGATGTCAACAAGCTTGTCTTATACATCACTTTGAGCATTATCCTCCATTTATTCATCTTCCGATTTGCTCACATTTTCCAGTGAATCTGAGGCGTCCAACACGCTTTTAAAGAGCAGCAACTTCTGCGTCATCCAAGCCGCGCTTACAAGACATTTTTACAGCTAATTTAAATAACAAATACCTTAAAATTCAACTAAAACAAAAAGTTATTTTTGCGACAAAAGTTACACTAAAGATAACGATACGTCTCTGTTGTGTTTAGTTCAATAAAACAGGGCAACACACCTTTTAGTTTTCCAGACTTCTGTCCATTGTTTGTGGCATAGATGGGGGACTACACTAAATATTGACTTAAATCAACATTGCACTCTCACTAAACAAAACTGCAAAATTTACTTTGCACTATTTTTGAGTGTTTGTAATTCTTATTCCCTCTGAAGTCTTATTAACTGATATCTTTGGCTTTTCTAAAACGTTTTGGGAAAACGTTTCCTGATGACCTGGCCTAAGCAACCAGTGAAATGTGCATAGAAACAGCGTATCCTTCAACAAGAGATTTTAGTGGTTTTTTTGTCAAGAATAATAATAGAGAATTAAGCAGGACAAACAAAATGTTTTAATGTAAAATTATGTATGTATTCCCAAAAATAATTTTGATAATTTTTTCCAGCTTTAGTGATGATTGGTATTTTTTTTCACTTGCACTAAAAAAAAAATCCATAACTGTGATTGTATGCATTCAATTCCGCACTCATTTCAAATATTGCAAAATTTATACTTGTCATCCAATCAAAAAAGCTGTTTATATGCAGCTCTCTCTAAAATTTAATTTTGTGTGTGCATTGGTTTTTGTTTTTTGTGATGATTTTCATTAGCAAAGGAAATTAAACAAAATTAAATTTTGTCAATAATGGAATTACTCTTGGCTTTACGCATGAAAAAACAAGTTTTTATACCCACATGCACACTTTTTTCCACCTAGTCTAAAGCAGCAATTGTGCCGAAAATAAATTTTCAATTGGCTTCTGAGAAAAATTGCATGTTCTTCGAAAAAATCAAGTTTAAGTCAAAATCTTCTTGAAGCCATTAAAACCGAACGGCAGTAAAACTAGCAAAACCTAAATAGGGCTTAGTACTGTTATCACTTTGCCTTAATATTTATAATTACACATACATATACTTGAAATTGTGATATCAGATTTAGTAAAGATTGGCTTATACTTTATCATAATAGTACACTTCCGAAAGGATATTTAAAGCTTGGGAATATCCGAAATTATCATTCTGACTTTTTTTTAATTTGTTCAATCGATTGATTTTAAATACTCTTGAATATCGCACTTAATCAACAATAGTGTGTTTACTCAAAACTTTTATTTTTTCACTTTTTAGAAAAAATTTACAGCTCTAAAAATATCGAGTTATCTTGTCTTCTTTTTGGTAATGAAACACAAGTGCAACCACTGTGCGTTGTAAAAATACCGTGCTATTTTGTCTACTTTTTGGATAATGAAACGGTTCGTTGAAAAGTTATTTTTGATATGCCTTTAATGTAAAATTAAAAATCAAAAAAAGGGATGAGTTAAAGGTACTAAAGTACTATGATCTACCCTAAAACAATTTTTTTTTTAAATAACTCAAATTTTAGAGCTTGAAACTGTTTATGTATAAGCAGACCTTGCCCTGCATCCTCCATTAGGTCGCTTTTCAAGTTATGACAAAAAGTGTGTTGTTTTTTTTTAGCAGTGCGATATTATCCAAAAATACTCGTATATTATTGCAATCCTAATAATTTACCAAATTTTATTGGAATTGGTCCATATTTATCAATAGCTCCCATACAAATACCACTCCTGAAAATGGCTTTTATTGCAATAAATTTCTTCAAAATGTCGGTATGGTAATAAAGTACAGCGACAGTAACTTTTGCGTTAGCTTCTATGTCACGGCAAAATGTTGTGTTGGTAGATCCTGGGGGCTAAATCTGGCAGTCGTGATCGAATACTTTTTTGATTCGAAAGCTATTTTATCTCTTATTCTTTCAGTCGATACTGAACGTACCAAAACTATTTTTCCAGTGTTGTGAAAACTCAAATAAATGCTTTACAAAACTGAAAAAATAGTTTCGATTCGTTCAGAATTGATTGAAAGATTAAGAAATAAAATTGCTTTCGAATCGATAAAGAATTCGATCACGACTGCCAGAATCAGCCCCTGAATTGAGCATAGGTCCCGAAAAAATCTCACATATGCGTATTTTCACAGGAAAGTCTACTTTTTAGAATTGTTTCTCAAAGAATAATTACTATATTCAACATTTTTTTATTTTTTCAAATTTATTCTATGAGTTAAATTTCAGTTATGTATTTTATAAAGCTTTTTGTAATAGCTCTATTCCTTAAATTTATAGAAATGACTTTATACACTACCAGACTATTATATTGTATTTTCTTGCTACATTTACCTTAGCTTTCCGTTGGATAGCAATGAAGTATATTTATGTACAGAAAAATTTACAATTATTAGACACCGGCAGAATGTAATGCATTTTCTGGCCCGCTACGGCCTTTGTCAGCATTCTTTGTGTCACACTGGATAGTGATACTTTATAAATTGAATGTATTTAACTCAACTATTTTAACAAATAGATATTGGGAATTATTTCTTTTTCAGAAGCAACTTTATTATATTCAACATTTTTATTTATTAATTTTTTTTTTTTTTTTTTTTGTATTTTGGTGTAAAGCACAATTTACTGAAAGAGAGTCCAAATTTGAACAACATGGTTCTAAAATACAAGCTTAATTGATGGTGGCGAAACGTGACACTTCTGTGGAGGTGCCCATATCTATATATTTAGCTATGTAGATAATATGCAACACAAAAAACTATTACATAAATTTTAAGCTTATAAAGTAATCCAGATAGTATCCACCAGGGTTATGAGTTTTTAAATTTTTTTGCAAATATCAAATTGTACCTCCATAGCCAAAATGTCCATAACAAATATAAACAAACGCCATCTTTCCGCACCAAACGAGTTGAAATTTTTTCTATATTAAAAAAAAAAATATTAACTATTAAATTTACAATTGTCACAATTTGAAACGGCTTAAGAATATCGTAGCTGTTTTAAGAAATCTAACAGAAACTCTTTGTATATTGTTGTTAGATTTAACAGAAGAGCTACGATTTTTGATTCAACGTTTAAATGTAGATTTTTAGAAATTGCATTTGGTGCGAAAGGTTTTTCTGCCAAACTGACCAGCAAACACGATTTTTATCACTTATTTAGTATTGGCTATCACGTGGTGATAGGTAATTTTTTTTGTAAAAAAATGAGTCATAACCCTAGTGGCCACTCTTGAACATTTACCTCTCAGTACTATGGGGTAGATTTTCATATGGTCGGGCTTGGCCTACTGGTCGTTAATTGATATTTTTGTTCTTTTATTATATATTTTTTTTTTTACTGTATATCTTAAATATTTCTATCCTGTCCAGTACTAAATGCATCTCAATTTTTCCTTCGGTACCCAAAAGTGTTACAATTCACAGCATGAGATTATAAATTTTTAAAACCCCCAAGTAAATTAATTAACATATTTTAAGTCCTCTAGTAATTAACAGTTGGTTACATTAAATTTTCTATCAAATATACTCTTAAATGTTTTTAAAAAATTTTTTAATGTAAAAACTAAAATGAAAATCAATTTAAATGCACACACATACACAGTATGTACTTTATGGAAGTCAGTACAAACTTACTTACAAACATTTCAAGTTTCTCAATAATCCCTTATAATGAGGGCCCAGTATGTAAATAATTTGTATATTACAACAAATACAACAAGAATATTTTTCCAAAATTGTTTGTTGTTTTTGATTGTTTATATGCTGAGATTGATTTCATAGTTTAAGGACATACGCACTTCACTACACAAACACATGAAAAAAAAACGTAAAAAAAAAAGCAAAAATGGACAAAGCCGCGGGCGGTATATTCTGTGTATAGCAATAACAAGAAGGAGAAGAAAAAGGGTCACAAGCCGAATAACTACAGACTTTATTTAGCCACCACAACCACCACCACTATTACGGAATGATGGCATGGAACTGTAGAACACCAGGATTGTGTTTTGTTGTATGGAAGGAGTTTTAAAGTTTGATGTGCAAGTAATAATTTTTGTAAATTTTTTTCGAGTCTGCAAGAAAGTTTGATATGTTCGTTATTGATATGATGGTTTATGTCCAAAATAAAATACCCATAACACATGCACAAGAGCAACAAATGTTGAATGATAAATTTTCATTCTTTCACGGTCGAACTGTTAACTGTTTTTGGCTAAACTCTATCACGTTGTGACTGCTTGTGTTTTTTTTATTTAATGTGTAACGAGGGTGGGCTTTGAAGTGTATTTGGAATAAAATTATCTGAAATTTTTTTAAATATTCGCTATGTTGGAGTAAAATAAAAGAAATAACAATAAATTTGTTGAGAATATTGTCTTGTGATTTAAGCGTTTTGTATTCTAATTTAGCGATCTTGATTTAGCTTTAAGATCTTTCTTTCGAAATTTCAGATACATATTTTTTAATTATTAATGTTTTTTATACCCTCCACCACAAGTGGTGAATTAGGGTATAGTTTGTCATTTCGTGTGAAACTTTTTTACTATACATCCAAGACCCCATAAAGTCCGTCTGTCTGTCCGTCTGTCGAAAACACGCTCACTTTCGAAAAACGCAAAAAAAGAACAAACTTGGTCTCAAATTGCTTGTAGTTATCCAAAGCAGTTTGGGATTGAAATCCAGGAACATCGGATCAGTAGGATCAGAACTATGAATCAAAATGTGAAACCACCACCCTAAAAAAATTGATAATTTTGATACAAAAACTAACATAAATGGTGGAATAATGCACGGAATGATATAAAATGTTGTACGAATTCGCTTTATACGACTGCAAATCCATAGTACCAAATTTTGTGAAGATCGGTCTATAATTGACTATAGGCCCCATATAAGCCCAACTCGGGGAAAGCAGTTTAGTGCGCCTAAAACCGTTATAAATTACGTGATCATACTAAAATGTTATCACTGTGAAATTTCGAGAAGATCGGTCCATCATTTACTCTGGGCCCTATATAAACCCTAATCCCGGAAAACAGTTTAGTACGCCTAAAACCGTAATAAATAATGATATCATAACAACATTTAATACTTCACAGTTTTATAGGACTAGAAATCGCACTAATAAATTTCGTGATGGTCGGTCCATAATTTTCCCTAGGCCCCATATAAACCCTACTCTCCGAAAACAGTTTATTGCGCCTAAAACCAAATAAAGCCCACTTTGGGAAAAGAATTAAATTCGTCTAAAACCATAACAGATATAAGAATTGCGGTAAAATTTCTTCCAACTTAGATTCATATGGCCAGAAAAAATATCATGCAATTTTGTGAAATTAACTGTTAACGCTAAAACTAATTACAGTGCTCTATTGAATTTTATTCTAATTTATTTTTTGTAATACCAGAAGTCAGTCTTCAGAATTTTTGGATGATTGGTCCATAATTTACCATATGTCCAATAAAAATTACCCTTCTAAAAATCATTTTAGTTCGGCTAAAACTTTTACGAATCATGATATTTTACTCAAGCCAGTTCAAAGTTCTAAAAAGAAACGCATAAAACTTTCTTATTGTCTGCCAATAATTTAATATATTGTAAGACTAAACCGCAACCAATTTTAATGATAACGTTCGTTTTTGTGAAGCTTAGTAAATAATATATATCGTTACCTAAAACGCAAAAGGCCCTACCTAACACTTTGAAAATTTTACAGGAGAAGCAAAAAACTATTTAAAATGGTAAATTGATAAATTGCCTCAATCTGTTTATAATTATTCTTTCTTCTATTTTTCTTGTTAAGCCTACCAGTGGTTTTGCCAAATAACAATGTTACATATAATGCACACTGTTAGTTATGTCTATTAGCGTTTATCATATAATATTTTGTAGATAGGGCTTTTTGTTGGTTGTTAATAAAATCTCTAATTTTGGTCGAAAGATTCCAATTTTGTGTTGATGCAATACATCAGAATCAATGAAAAAGTCGATTTTTATTTTTTGGTTAGTTAGGGCCTTTTGCGTTTTAGGTAACGATATGTATTTACAATATAGAGCCCACTTCTGTCGGTGGAGGGTATCAAAGATTCGGCACAGCTGAATATAGCACTTTAACTTGTTTTTTATTCAAATAAAGACCCTTTGAAACTAAAAAAAACCAATTTAATTTTAAAGGTTTATAAAGGGCTTATTAACCAAATCTTTATAGAAAAACCGTTTCATTAGCTTATTACAAGCCAGTACCCATGTTCTGTAACTTTGGTGAGAACTTCTCGCATCGAAAAGATGTGAAACAAAAAATTCCATCTTCTCTCGAAAAGTGAGAAAAAAGTGTGTCTGTAACTCATGCCGAAAACTAGCAATAAAGATTACGTCGTTACGTTATAAATGTCATAATATTCCACTCAAAGCCGATGTGAAATTGCAGTAGTTGAGAACGCCAGAAACACATATCGTTGACGTCGGCCAAAATTTACTAAAATTTAATAATTTTTAATGACGGCGGCGAAAATACAACCGTCGGCTTTTAGCAAATAATATAGAGTGCGACTTTAATTATTGTTGTTTAAAAAATAGCTTTGAAAACGTTCGTATATTTTTCAAAAATTTTAAAAGCAAAATAATTAAACAAGTCAAAAACCAAATACTTATCTCTTCCATGTTATTATTCATTGCATTTTGCATATTTAATATAGTTTTTAGTGTTAATATTTTATTTTGAGTTTATTTGTCAGTTCAAAACGGGAACTTTCTCACAAAAATTTTAAAGACACACTTTTTCTGTAAATTGACGAGTAATTTCCTTACGTGAAAGCTATTACTTGCTGCAAATGTTACATACGCAGTTAAATGAGAAAAACAGTTTCAATTTATGGCATTTTTCTTCAATTTCTCGCATTTTAATCGAAAATTTTCTCGAAGCGAGAGTTACAGAACATGGGCACAGTTTTATTTTAATAAATAAGGCCGTATAAAATTTCAATTAAGCATACAACCCAGTAAGAAATCTTATATAAGAAACTTAAAAACTTACTGCAGTATTCACAAAAATTATTTTGATTAAATAAAGGTTTACGAAATAAATTTTCGTTAAAAATTTTACTTAATAAGCGCTTGTTTAATGTAATAGCATCAGATACTTCAATATAAGTATTAAAATTATTAAATTCAAAACTCATTCAGCGTACAGGATCAAAATTCATACACTTTGACCGAAGTATTGAAGTCTTAGGGAAATATAATTTTTGAAAGGCGAATAGGTAGACAGAATAAATTATCAGTAGTTTTTTTTATCAATTAAAAAAATTGTTTAAAAAATATTTAAATTTAATTAAAGTGATAATTGAATCTATTATTTTTTAAGTTGATAGAAAATCAAAAATATAATTTTGATTAAATTAACATGTAAGTTGTTTTGAAATGAATTTTTAATTAAAATATTAATTAACTAACAACAAATCTTAATTGGTTCTTTTTTTCGTTAAAAAAAATTTAACTTGAAGGATCGCTCTTGGGAATTGTCAAAACCTGAGCCATATTTAATTAAATCAATTAACACATTATTTGAAACGGCAGTTTTTTGATAATTTTTTTTTTTGATCATTTAAATAAAATTAAAATTTATTGAAAAAAAAATATTCAAAATTTAAAATGTTAAGTAATTTATATAATCATTTTTGTAAGAGGTGCAAAATCAACAAATTGCTTGCTTGATTCCATGAATTTGGTGATTAGAGACAATTTTTAATTTTTTCTGTTAACTGAAAACCAAATATTAAAAAATATAATTTTGATTTAATTTACATTTTAGTTGTTTTGAAATAAATTTGGAATTAAAATATTAATTTAATAACAAAAAACTTAATTGAGTTTTTCGTTAAAAATAAAATAATTTAAACTTGTAAAATTGTTATTGGGATTTGCCAAAACCTGATCTATATTTCATTAAATCAAATTACACATTGTTGGAAACGGCAAAGTTTTTCGATATTTTTTTTAATTAAAATTCAAAATATCGTTTATTGAAAAAAAAATATTCACAATTTTCAATTTTTACAGTTTTTAGTAATAAATATATTAATTTTGATAATAGGTGCAAATTCAACAAATTGTTTGCTTCATTCTATGAACTTGGTGATTAGAGACAATTTTCTGTGTATAGTACAATATATGGCGACCTACTTTTAGTTATTTTAAAAGTAAAATTTTAGTTTCCCACTGTGTTGTTAACAAGCTCAAAAAAAATTCATATCATAATTCCATATTTTAGAGGGTTATACATTTTAATAACTTGTGTTAATTGTTAATAACTAAAAATTTTCAGAAAGGCTCTGTAGAACATAAAACTTTTATGGATCGGAACTATTTTTTGCTATTAAAAAATTTTTTTTAAATTTTTTGAGTTCTTAAAACGTCTAAAAACGATGTTTTATAATGCCCTCAATTTTTGTTTGCTTCTATTGTAAATGTCGGTTCATTGCTATCAAACAAATTTGTTTAATTTCTACAATTTTTTGCCACCCGAATTAGGAGGAGATACGGACAGTGGTTGCTGCTCCCTGTTGCATATGATATGAAATATTTACACACTAAAATAGACAAAAAGCAACAACAACAATATCACAAAAAAAACAATAAATATGGCATAAATAGAATAGACACGTACCAAAACCAAACCGAAAGTGTCACGCTCAATGAACAACCAGCCGTAGCAGTAGACCAAAATGACAACAGCAACTAAACAAGACGAAAGTATCAAACCTATTTTTGGTTTGACATTACGTTTGTTAAATTTTCAGCTGCAACCAGCTTAACATCTTTAAAAATAAATTCTATTAAAAGTAGCAACAACAAGTTTCGAAACAATAACGTTGTAAAGCGGGGTGGTAAAATGGGGCTGCGCAAAAGCTGAACTACAACTCCCCCTTTCTAACATTTTTCTTGAGTTACAACCATCTCTATCATCATCATCGGTATCATCATGACGGACGACCTTAATCATGATAATGATGAATGAACTAAACGAACTTATATATTGGCACGAGTTGAATACACTGATTTTAACGACCACTATTAAAATCGTTTAAACTAAGAGCAACAAAAACAGCAATAACATTATTGTGAATGAAAGCAACAGGCTCACACACACAATCTGTGCTACGCAGGAGAATATTTTTACAACTTTATTCGTTTTTACCGTTATTTTGATAAAAAAAAAAAAGAAAAAAGCTAAATATTCGGCTTTATTTTACTTTTATTTTCTTCCTTCTCTCTTTCTAACGCTCTTTTAATTCATTTTTCTCTCCTTTGCTTACTCTCATTGATTCACACAAATAAAATATAAAAACTTACAAACACCGTTATGAAGAGGGGTTGTTTGAAGCAATAACAACAACAACAAAGAAATGTGTTTGTTGGCTTAAATAGAAAAATTGTTGAGTTTTTCTATGTCGTATTTTTGCATCGTATGTTGTTTTCGTTGTTAATGAAAAACAGTTGTTGTATCATTCGTTACGGAACTCTCAAGGCGGAAGTATCTGTTCGTGTCAACTAAGCAAAAATAAAAAAAAGAAAGAAAACTAAACCGAAATTCAAACAATAAATTCTTATATAGTATAAAACATAAACATGTGTTTAACTGTTAACGGTTTTTTTTAACATTGTCTGTTCGTAACTAACGGTTTGATTACGTAGTAAATAACGATAAATGAAAAAATATAAAAATATGGATTTAAGAAAAAAGTTTAAAATATAAAAAAATTAACAAAAACAAAAAGTATTTTATATATTAAAAATAAACAAATTTAATAATATTAAAGTTGAGAACAGTGTTAATTTTCAAAACTTCCTCAAATTGGAATTAATTGTGAACTGGATTTAAATATTTAAAATAAAAGGTATAAAAATATAGTTTTGTAAAACACTTCAAATTTCAAAATAAAAATGAAAATATCACCACTTTATTACAAGCTACTAAAATATTTTTAAAAATATTTTCTACACAAGTAAATATTAATATTTAAATAAAATCATATTAGAAAGTTTCCCAAGATGATAAAAAGTTTATTGTTAAAAAAAAAAAAAAAAATCGACCTTAATTATTTAATAAGTCTCAATATTTTAAATTCCTTAAAATTCCAAAATTCTTTTGTGCTTATTTACTCTATTAGTTTTGACTCAAAATCTAGAGCTATAAAATAGTTTTGTCTTAAAATAAAGCGACAAAATTTTTTTGTTAAAAAATTATATTTATAATTATTTCAATATTTTTTTTTTTTTTTTACAATAAAATTCTGATTATAAATTTTTATTTCTTCAGAGAATTTTTTTTTAATTTAAAATACTAAACATCATGATACAAATACAGAAGGTACCCAGCGGTAACAAGAATGAGTAAAGAGGCCTACACAGAAAAAAGCCCTCTTCGCCGCATTCCATACTTTTTTATTTTTTAACACAGGTTGTTAAGGATGTTTTACACTATCACACAAGTCTTACGTATTTCGACAAAAATGCATCTCTGATCTAATTATGGTACGAAAATTAAAAAAAACCAATAACAACTTATCATGACAGGCTTGTATATTCCTCAAAATACGTACGACTTATGTGATAGTGTAAAACATCCTTTATTGGGAGCAAGCCCTTCCACACTCCCTTTAATAATTACTTCATTACCTTCTCAAACAAGAGAGTAAAGAAGGTCACAAAAAAAACTGAACAACTTCCTTTCTTACTTTTTAAAGAAGGGAGAAGCGAATGGATACTGAATATCTTGGAAGGTCTATCAAAAAATAAATTTATACCTTCTAGAAGGCATACTTCTGAAGGCAGGATATCATACAAAGTTAATCTTTTAGAAAGGAGTATAGAGGCCTTCAAAAAGGACTGCCACTTACAGTCCCTTTAATATTTATCGCTGGGTAGTTCCACTCACTCTTTTTACCGCCATATTAACATTCTGACATATATTGGAATTATGACAATTTGTTCATCCATATTTAATTTGATTTTCCCAATTTTCTGTTTTTGTTTTGATTATTTATTGAAATTTTAAAACCTTGACAAAAGAGGCTTGCAGCATGCATTTACATGTAAAAAAGATTAACTTGGATATATAAATATCAGCCAACGAAAAACTTATCTAAAAATATTGTGGAGCTCTTAAGGACACAACACACGACATGTTTTTTACATCTGTCTTTTCAACTTTTCAAGTCACATGTAATTCCGCATGTCTGTCAAAATTGTTGTCTTGCAGAATTTTTATAATATTCAGTCACAAACGTGCATGCTAATTACTTCTGAGATATTATCGGTTATTTTCGCATGGTTTTGAAAAACCCAAAGAAGTTTTCCGTTTCGAAATAGCGTGCTACCGCCATTTAAATATTTACTTGCGCCGTAAAAGGGCTCAGCCATCTTAACTTTTTTTCTTTAAAGTCGAAGATACCAATTTAGGATATAATAATGAAGCGCTTTATATATATGTATTTATATCGTCACCTAAATTTTAAAAGGGCGTAACAACACTTTTAATTTTTTTAAAGGAGAAGCAAAAAACCTTACAAATAAATAACAACAAGGTGTATTTGGCGTTTGAATTTTTTCACAATTTTTTGTGAACATGTAGCTTAATAAAACGAACCAAAATCAATCAAAAACTCTATTTCCATTTTTTTTTTATTACCCCCTTTTGCATTTTTTTTGTTATTGTGTTTTGAAAATTTTCAAAGGGAAGCACTTTCGTCAAAATACTTAAGGCTTGTGTGATAGTGTAAAACGGCCTTAAATGATAAAATTAACATACATATCAGTCTTGCCACATTTTTAAGAGGTAAAAACAGCAAAAACCCATAATGTTTTATCAAAAAATCTGCATCTAGATTTTAAAAATCTTCAAAGCACATTTGTTACATTTACAAAATATACAACAACTCATTTCAAAATAAACGGCCATGTTATGGAATTTTGAATCGATGGAGACTTTAAATATTTATTTTTAAATTTAGCTATCTTGATTTTAAAAGAAGTCTTCGAAGTATTAAGTAAAAGAAAGGAAATATTTTTTGAACTTTCAACACAGAAACGTTTTTTAATTTGATAAATTTTAATTTTACTCGAATACGATTTTCAGAACATGGCTGATAATTTATGGATATTTTAACATTTAAAATATCTATCCAAATTTAATTACTCAGGCTGGGTATGGATTAATCACATCTTTGCAATTTTAAACAGCAAGTTAAATGTAAATTGCTTGACATGTTATTTAAACTATTAAAAGTCTTATTGAAAATTTACAAGATATCAAGTATTGAAATTATTAAAGATATTTATACATAAGTACATATGAATATATATGTACATTATCAATAAAGTAGTTTTTGGGAATATATAATTTTGCATTAAAAGGTTTTGCATTTCACTGGTTGCTTAGGCCAGATCATCAGGAAACGTTCTCCTAAATAATTTTAGAAAAGCCAAAGCTACCAGCAAACAAGACTACAGAGGGCATGAGAATTACCTACACACAAAACGTCTTGTTTGCAACGATATCAAAGCTTTAACAAAATACTAACAATAAAACAGTGAATTTATATTTTCTTACATTCCCACTGTATATTGTTTCGTGTTAAACCAGATGACATAAATCCGACAATATTAATGTGTCAAGACAATGTGAATTATGTAAGTCATCTTCTGTGAATAAAATTTCTACTAATGAATCAACTTCTAAACGGGTTGACATCATGGTTGAACTATTTATCTTATTCCTCATGTATTTCCTTTAAACTTTTCTTGCGACAATTTGGTTCGCGTAATGTGACAACCGTTATATATTTTTTCCCAACGCAATCTTTATTTATAATTTTCTGTAGTAAAAGTGCAAAAATCTCCGTAAGTACCGAATATATCAACACTTAAAAAACATAAATTTTTCTATTTTCTTCCATGAATGGTTGATATTTTTTGTTTTTTAATGCAAGAAGTGGAAATAGTACAAAAAAGTTTCCACCGCGAAATCTGCACTTCTGGCTTCACTGATGCATATCGATGCCTTACTTTCTCAACCTCGTATCTTAAAAAAATACGGCTTGGACTTTTTCATATAAAACGATTGTTTTTTTTTTTGTGTTCTATTACTGCAACAACTTATTATTTCAATACTTTGTCTCATTTCTGTAAATATTAATAAATTATTGAAATAATAAGTTTTTGCAGTAATAGAACACAAAAAAAAAACAATCGTTTTATATGAAAAAGTCCAAGCCGTATTTTTTTAAGATACGAGGTTGAGAAAGTAAGGCATCGATATATCGGTATTGTAAAATATCAACACCAGCCGGCTTATGATTCCGGCAATTGTAGAACGCCGTTTCCAGTTTAATCACGGCATAGATTTCTGACAATATCTTATTTTATAATAAACAGTAGATGTAAACTGTTTTGTCAGAAGAAAATTGAACATGCTCTAATTAAAATGTTGTCAGGTGACTTTGCGTCTGACTTTAACAGAAGCAATTTTATAAAGGTAACACACGACATGTATGTATTTTGTAGTAGAAAATTTGACAAGTCAGATATAAAAAACTTGTCGTGTAAAGGTACCTTTAATTACGATAGTACAACAGCTACATACATACATTTTATGTAAGTATGTGCGTTTTTAAGAGAAAAAGTTTGTGCTGATGGGCTAAACACATAAAAATATTAGTTTTAGATCCAGTTTAAATATACCGATCAACTTATCATCACCTCCTGAATCGATCTTACGATGTTATTTCGTCCGACTGGCTGTCCATGTAAACATTGTCTGCAAGGTTGTGAAGTACTCAATTTTGGAGATGAATAATTTAATGCAATTTGTAATGCACCTTTTATTTGAAACGAGGGTGAAGGCTATTAAAAATTACGCGTATCGGTCCATAATTTCACATAGTCCCTATGCAAACTTCCTTTCGAAATATTCGTTGTGCTGTAAATCTATGTCAGTATATAAAAAAAGTTTGGCCCAAAAATATTAAAAAAAAATTACACATTTTAACTTATAATTTCCAAAAGGTATTAAATGATTTTTTTTACATATATGGCAAAGTTTTTTTTTTTTAAATACTTCCCATAAACACCAAAAAAAAAATTATTGTGAGAGAGGAGTGGAACTGCCTTCTTTATTTGTTTCATGCAATAAACGTACAAAACAATTGTTCTTTTGCAAAGAAACTTTAGGCACAAATATAAAACTTTAAATTTTTATTACAGTTTTTTTCCGGTACAAAGATTGATATTTAAAAAAAGAATCTACAATTTAAAAGTACCATTTATGAGAAGAAAATATTAAATCTAGGATACTTTCTCTTATTGGTGTATTTCTGAATGAACTTTAAACCACTTGAAAGGTATGACTTTAATATTACTTTAATATTTTTATTTTCATGAATTTACAACGAAATAAAAATATTAAAGTGATATTCTAGAATAGATTTATTATTGATTTAAATATACATAAGTATTCCAAAAATTTACGTGATTACCGGCCATGGTGGCCTACCTCAAGGTAGTCTTCGCACCGGGTAGCAAACAATACGTTTGCCAACCGCCACTGTATGTGAGAGCAACCAATAGACCCAGCTAACATTTTAGATGTATTACTTGGAAGAATTATACATTCGCCCCTTGCTTATGGGCTTGCTTTGAAACCTTTGCTAGTTTTGAAGAAAGCAGCATAGCGTAAATAGCACTTAGTAAGATCCGCCAGCCGTACATCCCCACAAGTGGTGGACAATTAACTTTTGAAGACATCTTATTTCTCGCGACTTTGAGTTTGAGCCAGACTCACCAAGTGATTCCCGAAGGGGTCTCAAATAAAGCCAGTCTAAAATTGATATTCATGGGGTTCCTGACTTTTCATAATATCAGATTGAATCTCTGGCTATCCTCGATCTCCAGAGATCTGTAAATTTTAAATTATGCCGAATTCCAAGTTCTTACGGCATTTGATTTGCCTGAAGAATGTAACACCAAAAAGTGAAATATCCTTAGGATGTCCCTCTACATACCCCCGAGGAGGTAATGTAAAAAATATTATACCCGCAGTTTTTAACTAAATTGTCCAATTAAAAAAATAACCTTTCATCAATACTACTAGAGATGTGTTAGAGTTTCCTTCTCTTTCATTAGGTCGGATCTTTTGAAATGGATAAATAGCAAAAAGTGGAAACGCTTCAAAAATTTTTAAAAAAGGTAATCGAGTTTGGAATTAATAAGCAATTTAGGTGGAATGACTTCTAAACTGGAGTATCATGTTAATTATTTTTGCAAGGCATGAGACTAAAATAGTTAATTGATTATTTTCCTAACTTTTTTAATCTTAAAGGAAGTAAGCAGTGATTTTTTATACAAAATCATAACGTACACAGAAAAAAAATAATAAGTGATTTCAATTAAAACATTTGTGATATTAACTTAAAAAAATAATTGAATTTGTAATTATCAAATAAACGTTTAATTTACTTGATTAATTATTTCATTCACTTCATTAAACGTTTAATGCACTTGATTAAATTTTTAATTAAAACTAATTTTATTTTTGATTAATGCTTTAATTGGTGAACAATTTTGGACAATTTTTTCACAGAAATTCATATACTTTTCACTTTTACAGTAAATATTTTCAGTCATTACTTAAAAAATTAGTTCTTTAACCACTTCGTATTTTAATGATCTAATGTAATGCGTTTGGTAATCGAAGGATCAAAGTTGGTAACCAAAAAATTAAGTCATTATATGGCAAGCCGTTCTTTTGGTAATGTGTAATTTTCTGCTATATACATATATACATATATCTTTTAAGAATAATATGAAAGTTAAATTTATTATAAACAGTTTTATTGCTCTTAATATTTTTAAGCTGTATAAAGGCCATAATCAGTTATTTACCTCTTTTTACGATTTGGGAGAAAAAAAGCTTATGTGCCAAATTTAATATCGCTCGTGATAAAATAGAACTGAGAAGTTTGCTGAATGGTTAATTTTATACCATGATGATATTTTAAACGCTTAACTCAAATATTAAAGCTTAGTAAGTATCTTTGGAAGCTCTTGCAAAGCCTATAATAATTTTTTAAGTCCAACTTTCAAGACAATTCATTTTATAGAATGGAAAGTGCTAGACAAGATCTACTAAAAATTTCTAGGGTTTTCTTTGTAATGTAGCTGTTTCTAATAAATCTATACAAGTTCTAAATTTAAAACTCTATTATGGATATGTAAAACTTTATTCAAATTAGCGTATCACTTTAGAAAATCCAAATTTATTATATATAATTATTTTCTTAGTCCCCCACTGTGCATTGATGTAAAATAAAACGTGTTTTCGTAAAATATTAAGAACTACGAATTAATGAACTCTAATATTTGTTGTTATTAACACAAACTTGTGAAATAATTTTTTTTTGAAAGATGCGTCATGTTCAATTTTTTTTTTTATTTTTATTTTGCTCATATAATTAATAAATCGTAACGAAATAAACGTCATTAACTTCAGTTGTTGTATAAATGTGAGAAGCTGATGTAATTAAATTTTGAAATAAAATTGATTGAAAACTATAATTAAACAAAGTAAAAATATTTTTTTTACCGTTTTTGACAACATGTGTTTTTACTTTTAAAATTATGAGCATTTTACTGTTCCAAACAATTTAGAAGTTACTGTGAAATAATTTCCATGAAAAAAACTTAATTTTTGAATATCTATATATAAATCGGCAAGGGCAAATCAGTTAAGAACACTTTCCTTTTCTGTATGTCAATCGATTTGAACAAAAAATACATCATTTGAAAGGTATTTACTTACGTAAGTACACAATATATATCGCTATAATATTGAACTTATGACATAAAATTATAGATGTAGGGTTTTTGAATTTTCGTTAATATTGGGACTGAAACATAAAATTAAACATGCATGGTTCTGAGTTGATAAGAATCTGAAAGAGGGAGATTTTGGTACGTTTTCCTTCTACAACTGGTACTTTTATTCGATTTTCGTTAATATTGGGTCTATGAACATAAAATTAAATATGCAATGTCCTGAGTGGGTGAGAATTTATAAAAGGAAATCGTGTGGAGCATTTTGTTCTTCAATTGGTATTTTTTTAATTTTCGTTAGTATTAGACTTTTAAACATAAAATTAAACACTCAACGTCCTAAGTAAAAGAAAATCTGTTAGAGGGATCTTTTTGGTACTTTTTCGGTCTTTAACTGGTGCTTTTGGAATTTGTATTAATACTGAACCTAGAAACATCAAATTCAACATGCAGAGTCTAAAGAGATTGAGGAACTATATAAGGAGACTTTTAAGTACTTTCTTGATTTTCAATTGGTACCTTTTGATTTTTTTTATATTATTGAACTTACAAAACCAAATTAAACATTTGCGAACCTGAGACCGGCGGTTGGTCCCTCGACAAATCGATCCTCTAAGGCGAAAGTAAACAAATGCGTTTGTATTCTTCATATTTGCATAAATAATTATGGTCGAACTTAGACCACTTGGCAAACACTAGTTCAAAAAATTTTATATGAAAAAATTTTCAACGCAAGGATTTACAAAATTAACCCCTTAGAAATAACTTGGAATAAAATAAGAATATTCTTTAAAAAAATCAGATAATCATAATTAAATATAATTTTACCTGAAATCGAGACATTTGTCTTGCCACTTTTTGCTAACAAATAATTTTTCAGAAATTTTTTTTCGGAATGTGAAAGCTTAAAGGCCCCACCATAATATGCATGAGGCCACATAAGTTAACTTAAGCAACAGTGCGAATAAATATAAAGCATATGTGGCCAACTATAATGTACATAATGAAACTTTTCGTTAAGTTTCGTCAAATGTCATTTGCTTAAGCAAAGAGCCAAACTAAACGCATATTCCGTGCGGAATCAGCTGTTTGTGTGTTGTTACAAAAAATAAAATAAATTGAAATGGATAAATAAAAACAAGAATATAGAAAAAGTGGAATTCTACATGTTTTAATTTTGTATCCATTTTTTTTATTAAAAACTATGTTCAACAATCACCAATTTTTTTCTTTTTTAAACGTTGCTGTCAAATTAAATATTAATGTTGTCCTTTTATTGTTTTTATTTAAATAGACGACCCTTGAAAAAGTCACCAAAAAAAGTGACGAAACTTCGGGTGAAATGTCATAAAATTTTTTTTATTTACATCAATATCATTAGCTCTTATTAGCTTAAAAAGAAAAATAAACTGAAAAATAAAACATAAAATAAACAAATACATTGCTGTAATTTTTGGTACTTCTTTATTTGAAGTACTCGCAAGAAAACCAAATATTGCAGAAATATGCAACATGGATCTTAAGTTTATGTAAGTACAATTATGGCCACCTTAAAGTCTGTTTTAATTTTCTCATACATTTGACAGACTTTTCGTTAATGTTTGACAGTACTTTAAGCTAACTTATGCATATAATGGTTGGGCTTTAACAATTCGTATTCATAAACGATGCATTTAAAAACCGTTTATTTAGTAAAATTTTCATAGAAAATTTGGCTTAAGTTAAAAATATTTTTATGAAAACGGCAGGCTAATATTTAAAAATCTGTTATTAGTGTTAAAAATAAGGGCCATGTCCGACATTTTGACACCCTACACATCTTGTATCGACAAAATTAAAAGGCTTATCGGTGAAAATTTAGAAATCGTTGAATCATTCACGCTATTATCAATCGACTCTGTCCTTAGGCCAAAAAAAATTAGCAAAAAAATTTCATCATATTATTTAAAAAATGGCGTACAGATAAAATTATAGCCCTATGGACGGATGTACATCGTTACATCGATGTAGATAGTTAATGAAGAATCGCGAACCAAAATTTCTATATATTAAACAGATCAGCCCAAAACGCATAGTACTCTCCCCAACTTTGATGGTGTAGGGCAAAAAAATTATTTCCTTTGTAATTTAAAGCTTTTTAAAAAAATTTGCTTGCCAACATTTTTTAAATTTTATGTTCTAAAACTTTGTTAAATTCCTGAAACACAAGTTGATGTAAATACTTTATCAACATCATGTTGATCGTCATTTTAATAAGCAATTGAACACTCATAGAATTTAACGAAGTGTACTAACGTGTGTATGCGTGTGTGTTTAGTTAGAATCTTTTTGTCATCATCAATATTATCATCATGAAAACTAATGAACATATAATCGCAAACACTCTCCCACATGTTACTGACAAATGATGAGCTTGAACCCATTTAATCATGTGCGCTGATGCGATATCGAATTCCAACTGCAATAGACCGTAACAACATGACAACAAAACTTCATATACAAGCATATTAAACAGGACTGGGAACTTTGCAAATTTTACAATATATTTGATATTAAAAATCTTCTAAGAACAAATTTTTTTTAGCAAATAGCACAGAAGTGATTTAGAAAACCACAATCAAAAGATAAAAAAATTCTATATTGTATTTTAACTTCTCCACCAACACTTCCATAATATATAAAAGAAAATGAACAGTGCAATTGAAACTTGACTTTCACAGCAGTTTGATGGAAAAGTATTGCATTGCCATTGATTTAAACTTTCTTCCATAGTAATTTCTCTAAATTTGACTTTTCCTAAAGAAGAAACATTTTCCCATCTCTGACTGCATCTCACCAACTAACGGGTAGAAGAACTTTAAAATTACATCAAAAAAACATAGAAATTTGCCGAAACACATTCACACTTATACTCTCTTAGTCATTGGAACTTATTCAAACTGGCGCGTTTAATTGTGCAGCAACAATATTGTTTAGCCAAAAGCGAGAGTGTGTGAGTAAAATAAAATTACTTAACAAATACTCACACTTTTATTTCTGTATTTTTAATATGTATGTATATTTAAAATATGTACATGTGTTGTAATTTTCATTTGACAGAGAATGGAAAATAACTAAACAGAACAAAACAGCTAACGAAAATAGTAGACTCGCACATTTAGCTTTTAGATTGTTCTGGTTGAGTAGTTCGATTAACAGTAAAACTAAACGAAACTTTTTAACAGCCAACTAAAATATTGATGATGTATAACGATGACTTTATAACAAATAAAACAAAAACAAAACATGAGAAACGTTAATAAACTCATTTAAAAATTACAAACTTAGCAAAGTTTTTGTTCTAAGACGGACGGACAAACAATAGCAACAATTTTTGTTGTGTTCGATGATTGCGTTTGAAGTATAATCATTCTAACACGCCCACATAAATTAAAGAATTTTATATGTTTTAAATTAAAAGTTGATTTTTTATTATATGAGATAGTTTTTGTTTTTGCAAAACGTTAAAAAAAACAACCAGGGCCGTAGGGGCCGAAAATTGTGTAAAATGTAAAGGGGGCTGCTTTTTAGAACTTGAACTTTGCTAATCTGCTGGGCCTCTCCGGGAGCTATGAGGAAATATAATGAATAATTATGTTCAAAATCATGTTTTTTTTTATTTAATCTAATAAATAAATAAGATATAAATGAATAAATGACATATACCGAAATTTTGACCGATATTTTATGGTGTTTTTTTTCTACAAAAAAATACCACCTTGTTAAAAGGTGCATGTATAAAATGTCTGTAAATTTGCTATTTTATTATTTGACGAAAAGTAAACTCAAGTTATCAAATAGTACAATTCCCTGTTTTTAACAGCTGACAAAAAGTTTGTTCTTAGAAATTTAAAATAAAATTTTAAATATGTTTATTGCATCAACAACAAAATTAATGACGAAATTCCAGTTTGTCCGAAAAAAGTTCAATGTAAACATTAGATTTAAAATAAAGTTGGCAAAACTACACCATTTTTCATTGAAATTGAGAAAATTCCAAATGAAAATGAGAATTTCAATTTGAAATTGAGAAAATTCCAATTGAAATTGAGAATATCAATTTGAAATTGAAAAAATTCCAATTGAAATTGAGAATATCAATTTGAAATTGAGAAAATTCCAATTAAAATTGAGAATATCAATTTGAAATTGAGAAAATTCCAATTGAAATTGAGAACATCAATTTGAAATTGAGAAAATTCCAATTGAAATTGAGAATATCAACTTGAAATTGAGAAATTTTAATTTGAAATTGAGAAAAACCCAAATGAAATTGAGAAATTTTAATTTTAAATTGATAAAAGTGAATTATATGATTTTTATTATATTCATGCAACAAACATCAGGATGAAGAAATGAAAATAAATACAAATCGCAGTATTATTGACCACATCTTCCAGATCCAAAGCTGATTGATAAAACGTTGTAGTATGTTGTATGGCTCTACTGCAATCTCCAGTAGACAGTAAGACATGTATACTTAGAAGCCTTAATCACCTCTTCTAAAAAGGCAAGCCTTTGCTCTCCTACATTGGGGGGAATTACGTTCGGTACATTCATATTTGTTTTCGCCATACTTTTTAGTTTTGACCAAATAATTTCTATGGGGTAAAGCATCGGTCAATAGGGGCTCAAACGAAGGAGTGTAGCTGGAGAGTATTGTGAAAAAAAAGATGAATACACCAAACGTTATTCCCCCAATTTAGTAGAAGAGCAGAGACTTGACTTTTTAGAAGAGGTGATGCTTCTAAGACATGTACAACTACTGGATATTGCAGTAGAGCCATACAACATACAACGTTTTACCAATCTGCGCTGGATCTGAAAGATGTGCCTGTTGGTCAATAATACTGCGATTTGTATTTATTTTAATTTTTTTCATCATTATGTTTGTTATGTACGTTCGTTGTATGAATATTAAAAAAAATATATAATTTAATTTTATAAATTAAAATTTCTCAATTTCATTTGGAATTTTCTCAATTTCAAATAAAATTTTCCCAATTTCATTTGGAATTTTCTCAATTTCAAATTGATATTCTCAATTTCAATTGGAATTTTCTCAATTTCAAATTGATATTCTCAATTTTAATTGGAATTTTCTCAATTTCAAATTGATATTCTCAATTTCAATTGGAATTTTCTTAATTTCAAATTGATATTCTCAATTTCAATTGGAATTTTCTCAATTTCAAACTGAAATTCTCATTTTCATTTGGAATTTTCTCAATTTCATCTGGAATTTTCTCATTTTCAATGAAAAATGGTGTAGTGGACGCTTAATTGAAAATTTAAATAAAATTAGCATTTCATCCTCATTAGATGACGAGGATTAAGCCAATAATTGATGTATTGTCATTTCTGCACATATAAAGGATGCGGTAATATCTTGAAAAATGTTTAAAAATACTGAAAATTTTTCTTTTTTTTGAGTTTTCCTAAAACTAAAGTTTTTGGCTGACTATTTAAGTCATATTGCCAGGGTATCCCACGAAATTTTGGAGCCTCAACCACAAGTCCTCGTTCGACCTAAACCTTCGTATAGGAAGGTGAGAGCTTCCAAAATCCACTCCAGAGTATTTTGGTCTCCAACAGTAAACGTCTGAGTTATGTATATATGGTTCTCCACCAGTAACATTGAGTTATAAATGGTTCTCTACCAGACAAATACGTTAAAAAATTCAAGGTTAAAAACAATTGCAAAAACTGTAACTCGGTACAGTTATACGATGCCAAGCTATTAACCAATGCGAGGTGACAACGCAAAAACGCACGAAAAGTAGACAAACAAGAACGATCTGATTGTCCTTAAAAAATAATGGCAACGAGCGCGAGCTGCTTCCCCACTCAGAGCAGGTTTACGGGTGAAAATTTTTCTTAAGTTTTTTTTTCATAAAATATGTTAACATAAAAATACCGTTGCCAGACTGCCGATTTATCGACACCACGTTTTAAAGATTTTTTGATTTGAAGACTTTTTATGGGAACAATTTTATAACACCGAATGCACTTGGATTTTGTTTTACTGACCACCTATTATTAACAATGTAATGCTTTCTTATGTCTTTCTATAAAATAATAGAAAAAATAACTTTAATTTTAATAGAATTCATAACATTCCTTCCAGACTATCCATTATTATGTGTGCTGAAGAACAAAACTGTGGCAAAATTTGCGTCGCACAATTGCTTATGCTTTATAATGCGGGGAAAACATATGGCATGACAACCCATAACAAAAGCAACAATAACAATCAAGATTGCGTTTGTTTATATCGCAATACTGCAGTGATGTTACACATAGTTGTGCAAACAATTGTTTTAACAACGCTGTTTTAACAAGAACAAAGCATCTACAGCAGCAGTCTACACTATCCAAATTCATGTTTGCACAATAAATCGTTTGTGGTTCAACATAGCGTTGGCTAATCTAGATGGTCTGTAAGCTAAAAAACTTTTCTGTTTACAATACCTCATTGCATGGTAATGTAATCGTATTCACTGCACAGCGATTGCGAAATTTGTGCATTGTTTTTATTTGTGATGCTTTGTCAACGCATTTGATTTCAGTGATGTTTTGCAACAGTAAGCTCAGTAAATTATTAATTGATGGACACAGTATCTGAAAGAGAAAAGGCATATCTATGCAAAAATTTAAGTCCTTTACAATTCAGAAGAAGAATTCTCGAGATTTCTTGGAATAGCTAAAACAATTGCAGAAAAATAAAATTTTCGCAAATATCTCGTAAAAGCTTCTTAAGAAAAATAAATCAATGACTTATTCGTGTTCAGCAGCCCATATTTAGTTTAAAAAATCTAAATTTTGAGGTTCGTTTTTTGTGGCTTAGGGTCAGTCAGTGGAGGTAAACATTTTTTAATGCAAAATAAATGCTATATTTTGTTTTCAAAAATTCATCATAAATGAAAATATAAGGACAAAAGTTTTAGATTTTTATAATTTATCCGAAAGCCAGATATATAATGAATAAATGTTCATATTATTTGTCATTCATTTTTATGGGCATGACTCACATCTTGCCCTAAATAAGGTGGTAATGCTAATACATTTCATCATGACTTGAGAATGATTTGTCCGATTTGTATAAAATTCTCCTTATGGCATTGTAACAATAGGCTTTTATATTTTCAACAGTTTTAAAGATATTCAGAAATAAGTGGTAAAACTTTTGTTAATGCAAAATTAAAGCTATTTTT
The DNA here is from genome assembly GCA_943735925.1 of Pollenia amentaria. Classification (NCBI taxonomy): domain Eukaryota; kingdom Metazoa; phylum Arthropoda; class Insecta; order Diptera; family Polleniidae; genus Pollenia; species Pollenia amentaria. Next base: position 123,402,738 of record OX031008.1, read on the forward strand.
CTTTTTCTAATATTCATAAAAAAAATTATAAGAACCAAAAATTTACATTTTTATCTTTAATCAGAAAGCCAGTTATATAACCCAGTAGGAAAATGTAATCAATAGGAATCGAAAGTGTAACCATATCTTGTTCAATATTTGATTCTAGAACTCATTCCTCTTAGCACAGAACATGTCCAAGGATTGTAATAAATTATGTTAATGAATACAGCGAATGAATTAAATAACTCATAACGGATTTAAATTAAGAAAATATGTGAAAAAAAGAATTCAAATAATTGTCACGAACAGAAAATAAAACACGAATAATTGTTTCTAACAGAAACAATACATTCCTTGTTTTGCAAATGTGGGAATATACGTGGTAACCAATGCATAATTATTGTGTCAATAAAATTACCTTCTCGATTCCAATGAATGCAATTTTATCAGGCGCCGAAAATAACAGTTATTTTAAAGTTTTAAAACGAAAAAGCATAAAGAAGTAAATACTGGAAAACTGATTCAAGTACACCATATTGATCCTTATGAACTTTTCTGTGTTAAAATATTATAATTTTTATTTTTTCGATCAAAAAATACAGTTATTTTTTGATTTAGATTTTTTTGGACAAAAACAACAGTTAATTTTTGATTTTTATTTTTTCGATCAAAAATAAAAGTTATTTTTTAAAGATATGTACGTGTTATAATTTATGAGTTGTCTTTAAATATTTATTTAAATGTGTGATCATCATCATTAAATAAATATTTAAAGTCAACTAAATAATTATAACACGTACATTTCTTCAAAGAATAAGTTTTATTTTTGCTCGAAAAAATAAGAAACATAAAATAACTGTTTTTTTTTTACCGATAAAATAAAAATCAAAAAATAACTGTTAGTTTTGTTCAAAAAAATAAAAATCAAAAAATAACTGTTATTTTTGTTCAAAAAAATAAAAATCAAAAATTAACTGTTATCATCTGACTTTTATGAAAAAAGGAATAACTGTTACGGTCCCTGATTTTTATCATTTCCAGAATAGTGCATTATTATTTTAGATATTTATGCAATCAATTCCTTATTTTCCCGCCGGGTATGAATAAAATAAGCCATTAATCATAAAAATCGGCTTTTCGGTAAATTATAAAATGTAAAATGTTTGCCCTTTTAATTTTTTTATGAATTTTTAAAAACAAAAAATAGCAATAATTTTTCATTAAAAAGGATTCCTTAAACTCTTCGAATCTGTGGAAAATGTAACTGTTCAAATGACAAACCGTTCTCAATGTTGAAATGTAGTAGTGTCTTATTTTGGGCACCAAGTATGTCATGCCTATAAAAAAATCTGTGCCCAGTAGAAAAAAATAAAAAAAGGATTTGATTTAAGCGCATAGATCTGTCTGTATTCCACATATCGAGGGCCTATATTCAAAATCCTCTATCTTAAAAAACACAACTTTACAGGAGAGCCAAAAAACTGTTTTTTTTTTCGCGTATAACTTGAGTTATTAAAATTCGCTACTCTACAATATTTTTTAAATCAACTACTGAATCTTACAGATAATTGTTCATAAAATTTTGCATTATTGGGGACTTTATGCGAGATAGAGGGTTTTGCTTCTCAAAAATATTCAATATGAAAATGAAAAGATAGAGGGTTTTGCATTTTAATAAAAATAAATTATTTTGATGTTATTTATGCCATCTGTCGGTGTTTAACGTGGTTTATTTAAGAATATACAACATAAGATAAAAAAATTAACAATTAAACAAAAAGTTATAGCAACAATTTTTTTTTTGTTTTTGCTTTTTTAAGTTTGTTTGGAACTTGATTGGTGTAAATGATCGCAAAAATAATGGTATTCCGGTGGTATAATGTCAAATTCATGTTCAGATTGCAAAAAAATAGTAAAAAAAACATGTATTGCAAGAACAAGTTATTCCAAAAAATATTCGAAAATTAATTATTAGAAAAGATAGAGGTTTTTGCATTCAGAAAAATTAATTGTGTAAGATAGAGAAAGTAAAAAAATGCAAATAAAACAGCAAAAAAAATATTTTTGGTTATGAAAATCACACCATAGATGAGGGTTGTTTTACTGAACATTTTACCATTAAAAAGTTATTTTCATGAAAATCAAAGATAGAGGGTTTTGAATATAGGCCCTCGATATTTTTATTTAAAGGATCGAAAATGTTTTGATTTTTGACGACCAGTGTTATATAAAAACCCCACAAATTTTGTTTGACAGTGTAAGATCTTCTCTTCCTTAATTCCAATAAACTATAAATATACAATAATTAAACAGTTTACGTTACTTCAAATATTGTCTTATGAACTTTATGTACTTGAATAAAGCTAATAAGTCATTTAAGAGAGAATGAAAAAAAAATCCAAAAACGAAAACAATAAGTACAAGTTAATCGATAAAAAAAACCATTATCAATTTATAAGTATCTTCATAAAACCGTGCTTTTCTCTATTTTATGTTAAATGACAATAGCGAGTGAGTACTTAATAGAAAATAATATTAATTTTCTTGTTTAAGTTTTCAACAATATGTTTGTTGTTTGGTTTTTTTTTTTTTTTTTTTTTTTGCGTGTCACTAGAGGATTTTTTTACCCTATTGTTACGTTTTTTTGTTGACTTTTAAAATCCTCCAGCGCAACAAGCGGTGAATGAATATGGAATATTTAGTTGCTCTTTCTATGTGTAACAATAAAAAAATATTAACCTTAGACCTCATAAAGTATATACACAGAAAAAAGTGTTTTATCAATTAAAAAAACGGCTTAAAAAGTATTTAAATTTAATTAATATGATAAATGAATCAAGAAAATTAAAAATTTAATTTTGATTTAATTAACATTTTAGTTGTTTTTAAATAAATTTTCAATTAAAATTTTAATTAAATAACAAAAAATCTTAATTGACTTTTTTTGTTTAAAATAAAATAATTAAAACATGTACAATTCTTGTTAGGAATTTTCAATATTTATTTAAATAAATTTACACATTGTTTGAAATGGCAAAGTTTTTTTAACACTTTTTTAATTAAAATTAATAATATAATTTATTGAAAATATTTTTTCAAAAAATTAAAATTTTTAGTAATCAATATAATCATTTTGGTAATAGGTGCAAAATCACAACAACTTGTTTGCTTTATATTATGAATTTAGAAAAAATTTGGTGATTGGAGAAATTAAATAATTTTTTCTGTGTACATATCGCACACTAAGGCCCGTTTGACAACTTGTTGATAGCTAAAGGTAGGATTTTATCGGCCATATAAAATTTGTTCCATTATTACAATCTCACCTGCGAGGTCTTCCTTTAACTTATCTCGCACTTTAGGGTAAAGTAAAGTTTTAATAATCGAACATTTTTTATACGGTCAATAAAATCCTACCTTAAGCTATCGGTAAGTTGTGAAAGCGGGCCTACAATTAACAGGCACAACTTAAAGTTTATGAAGATCATTTTTTCATTAACCAGTTCACAAATCAAACCTTTAGCGACCACATAAATTTCGTTTGCTTCACTGTCCTCTATAAGATTTGTGAAACTCAATTGACTAAAAAATGACAGCCAATTTTCTGCCTCTCGTAAACATTTTTGATTTTTTTGTTGTGCCTGCACCCAGAAAAAAAACATGTTTTAATATGGTCACCTCCAATAAAACTATTTTTAAAGAAAATTTTAAACAAGGTTTGTGTAATTTTACCATATTATTGTTACTGAAAACCATATTATATTTAAACTAGTCCTCCATCAAGAGGTCACAAGTCCGTTTACTTTCAAATTGTTTTTAAGTCTTCCAAGATCTTAAGAACTTAAATCAAGCGCAACTAAAAGCATTAGAGACACAAACGTGGGCCAAACTCCCTAAGAAAATTTTATTTTTATCCTATTTACACAGTTTTTACTAGAAGGAACCAACATTGTTTCCTTTTTTCTAATTCATCTGAACAGCATATTGTTATTCCGTCCAAAATTGTGGCCTATACATCACAAATATCTAGATTTAAAAAATTTACGCTATAGAGACCCAGCGCACAGTAGGAAATTTGGCCCGTAATCTTGGCCAAAAATAATTCCTTGCACTAATTATAATAATGAGCTTGTTAATGACGTTCGATTAAGAATAAATCAAAGCAAATAACTGCATATTAGGTTTTTGCAAAAAAAAAAAATTTGATATAAATTAAAACGTTTTCATCAGTTTTTAGATAAGGAAATTTCGCATAATAAGGTGGATAATGTTGGCAACCCTGTGTTAAAAACGTCAAAAAAATAAGCTCCTGAAGTGCATTTTTCTTTTTATTAAAATTAATATAAATAAACTTGTGTTTTATTAAAAAAAACTGTGAACATTGATTAAAACAAACAACAAATTAAATAAATATATAGGAATATGGCATCAAAAAGTCGTCGTAGTGTTGTAAATGCAAAAACAATTTGTGGACAATGCAAACTTGAAATTATAGAAAATAAAGAAGATAATATAGAGTGTGATAACTGCTCAAAAAAATTTCATTCTCTTTGTACGAGACTCGATAAACGTCAATATCAATATTTTCTTGATAATGAGAGTGAAGAATATGTATGCCACCTGTGTGCGGGTGAAAGTGATGTGTCAATAACAGCCGAATTAAGAGAGATAAAAACAAATTTAAAAAAACTTGATCAGCTGTCTTCTATTACACAAGCAATTGAATTTATGTCCAGTCAATATGATGAGTTACTAAAAGGTGTTGCCGAGAACAATAAAAAATTAGAAATTATACAAAAAGAAAATCGTATCTTAAAAAATGAAGTTAACGCATTAAAAGAATCTGTTAAATTTTTAAACGGTGAACGAGTTAAAAATGACTGTATTGTTAGAGGTGTAGTTGCAAATAATAATGAAACTGCCGTAGAGACAATTATTGAGTTATCAAAAAAAGCTGGTGTTGAATTAAAAGAAGAAAACATTGATGAGGCATATTTTTTCAAAAACAAAGGAGAAAAACCAAATGAAAAGAAAACGATGGTTGTTAAATTCAGTAACAAAAACTCTAAAGATAAACTTATGATGTGCAAAGCTAAACTTAAAGACACTGAAGATACAAAAAAAGTTTTTATTAGCGATTATTTAAGCAAGGAAACCTTAAATCTATTTCATTATGCAAAATCGCTGAAAACTATTGGTTATAATTATGTTTATACAAGTGGATCAAGAGTATTTGCAAGAAAAACGGAAATTTCAAGGCCTAAGCTAATAAGGAGCGAAGATGATGTTGACAAGATTATGTCGGAAGCTGCTACACTGAGACAACTGTATAAACCAACTAGTCAAACTGCCACTGCTGATGAAGATGAAAATGATAATGGCTCAGAATTTTTATCTCCAGCTTAAAAATTTTATATTTTGTAATAGTAAATAAATCACATAAAAAATACATTATGAATAATAAATATTTCAACAATTTTGAAAATTTTTTAAGATATTTAAAAACTTTAACTTTTTCGTATTTAAATATTATTTCTGTAAATGTTAGAAGCATTTCATCAATAAATAAGTTTAATCAATTTAAAACGTTTGTCGCTGACTTTCCAAAGTTGCCCAATATTATTGCAATTCAGGAAACGTGGTTTCGTGAGGAGTTATCTCAAATTTATCAAATATCTGGTTACAATTGCATTCACTGCTGTAGGAAAGATGGATTTGGAGGAACATCAATCTTTATAAGAGATAACTTGCAGTATAGTGTTGAAGTTTGTGAAAGCAAGATGTTTTGTGATGTAATAGTTTTAACATTGGAAAATTACAAAATAAATGGTAGACCAATAAAAATAATATCCTTTTATCGATCTCAAAAATGTAACCTAAAACAATTCTATGAGATAATTGAAGATTTCATGCAGATGTATGGTAGATGCTTTTGTATTCTTGTTGGCGACTCCAATGTTGATCTCTTGCAAAATGTTTCTGCTGAGTTATTAAATTTACTGGAAAGCTACGATTTTAGGAATTGTCACTCGTTAATTACACGTCCAATATCAGGAACATCTATTGACAATGTCTTTACTAATATCCCTGATTCTGTTCTTGTTGATGCTGTTGAATTCAAGTTATCTGATCACAACATGGTATCTTGTAAAATTAGAAAGGAACTTCCAAACCCAAATTACACAGAAGTAGTTAAAAAAAGTTGTGATTATAATAAGCTTAAAGAATACATATTGAATGATAATTCTATTCAGCAAATTGGTAATCCATCTATTGACACTTCGAATCTAATTCAATGTCTGTTAAATGCACATTTAAATTCAACATGTGTAACAGCTAAAAGAGAATTGCTTAAAAATAAAATAACACCATGGATGAATGAACATTTGCAGAGTTTAATAATACTCAAAAAAAGAATCTTAAGACAAAGAAGGAGAAATCCTAGTGATTTTAATATTCAGAACAAACTGAAAAGATTAAGCAAAGTTATTAAAGTTGCCTATCGTGAGTCTATGAACAACTATTATCATAACAATATCAACAATATTCAGCAAGATCCCAAAAAGTGCTGGAGGTTCTTAAATGAAAGTTTAGGAAGGAATACAAAAACGCAAGTAAATCTGAAGAATTCGAATGGAGAACTAATAACTGATGATAAATATAAGTGTGAACTTCTTAACAAATACTTTTTACAAACGCCAAAACTAATGAAAGAACAAATTCACTATTCATACAATGATTGTTGTAATGGACTTAGAACTTTAAGGCACTGTAATAATGCTTTTAGTTTCACGAGTATAACAATGGAGGAAATCTACGAGATAATATCAAATCTCTCTACAAATAAATCCCCTGGTCATGATGGTTTATTGCCCAAAATATTTACCAAATGTGGTTTAGAGCTATCGCCTTATTTACTAAATATTTTTAGTAACATTATTTCAACATCTCAATACCCAGATATACTGAAAATATCAAAAATCGTTCCAATACCTAAGACTTTAAACGCTAATAGAGAAGATATGTACAGGCCTATAGCTTTATTACCTGTTCTTGATAAAATTTTTGAAAAACTAATACACCAACAACTTTTAAATTATCTTGAAACAAATAATCTATTGTACAATTGTCAATACGGATTCAGAAAAGGTAGTGGCACGGAGAATGCTGTAGTTAATGTTGTAAATTACATATGCCAAGGTTTAGATCAAGGTTATAAAGGAGTCGCTGGTATTTTCTATGACTTTTCAAAAGCTTTTGATCTTGTAGATCATGAGATCATGCTTGAAAAACTCCAATACTATGGAATTCGAAATACAGAACTTAATTTGTTTAAAAGTTATTTGACAAACCGCAAACAATATGTTGAATTAAATAATAGTCGAAGCTGTATTGGGGATATTCAGCATGGTGTTCCACAAGGCAGCGTTTTGGGCCCACTGTTATTTACTATTTATATAAATGATATTGTGAATCTCGAGCTTAATGGAAAAATTTACTTGTATGCAGATGATATTTCTATTTTTTACCCCTATAAACATGAGACAGCGTTAAGAGCCTACATGCAGAAAGATGCAGACATAATTTTTGAATACGCTAGGATAAATAAGCTAGTCATTAATGCAACAAAGACTAAAGTTATACGGTTTAAGCCACATTTAGATACTAATGATGACTTTGGTGTTATTGTGAATGGAGAAGAGGTTTTGGAGTGTAACTCTGTAAAATATTTAGGTGTAATATTGCAAAGCAACCTAAAATGGAACCTACATATTGAAAATATTAAATCAAAAATATATCCAGTAATAGGAATTTTATATAAATTTAAATATAAGTTTAATGAAAATACAAAATTAATGCTTTACCAGACATTGATTCAAAGTCACTTGAATTATTTAATAACTATATATGGCTACAAAAATAGTACAGAATTGCAGTCTCTCCAAAGAGTACAAAACAAGGCACTAAAAACCGTATACAACCTGCCATTAACCTACCCTACGATCACATTGTATAAAGAAGTTTGTAAAAGTATCTTACCCGTAAAAGGAACCTATAAACTACAATTACTAGTGTTTGTTTTTAAATCTCTCTACAATATTGGTCATAATACGATAACCTTCTCAAGGAATCAAACAACTCTGAATACCAGAAACAGTTCCAATTTAAGAACAACAAGATGCAGACTTGAAACCACAAAGCAGAGGATTGAATATATTGGATGTTTTGAGTACAATAGTTTGCCTCAATATTTAAAAAATATAAATACTATATCTGCTTTCAAGAAGAATGTTAAAAAATTCTTATTAAACAATTTAGAGATGCTTCTAAGATAATTTTTCACTTTAAATTTTTTATATAACATTGTAAATAATGTAAATTTGTATATATTTAAATACTATAAACAAATATTTTTAATTTTATTTTAATACAAGTTTAAAAATTTTGTATAAGCAAATGCCAACTCGCCTCAACAATGTCATAATGACGCTGAGGCAATTAAATTGTAACATGGAAACTTGTAAATAAAATACTTTTTTTCAAAAAAAAAAAAAAAAAAAAAAAAAAAAAAGAAAGGGGATAGTTAGTACCCTAGGGGAAAGGAAACTAACACTTAACTTGTCACGAGACAAGTTCCTTTAACATGGCGATGTCCTACGAGGGGTTAATTCGCACCTTTTTGACACTTTGTACCAGTTCACTAAAATAACCTTAATGGCCACATCCAATTTCGGTTAAAATAATGTCTGTCGCAGATATTGTCACAAATGATCCATGTCAATATTAACGATCCCCTTCATATAAAGTAATAGAACTAGAGAGAATCAGCCACTACCCGCACAAAATTCAGTCACATGAATAGTTTTGTGCCAATTATATTTCTTCGGACCAAATACACTCTAAACACATTATCAACAGTGAAGTGATAGGTCTTGTTTTCACATATCCCAACTCGTTTCTTTTAATTATAAAATTTTTGTTTACTGGTCACTGGATAAGTTATTTAAGAGCAATTGACACAAATTTCCCGCAGGGTAATTAAAAAAAAACCAAAATATGTTGGTGGTCGTTGTTGCTATTGTAAACAAAACGTGCAATTCTAACTTTATCTCAATTAACTAAGTTTTTTCATAAATATACACTGAACTGCCTTGTTTTTCCTTGATGAAAAGTGTTAAGAAAAGAATTCTGTATTATTTTTTTTTATATTACGTTCTACAATTCAACGGGAATTAAATGTTTTACAACAATGGTTCCAGAAATGGGAAATTGAAACAAATACAGAAAAGTCAAATCATGTCACATTTACTCTGCGAAGAGATGTGTGTCCCCCATTGTACTTAAATGGCTTACAAGTACCTAACACAAATTGTGTCAAATATCTAGGAATGTATCTTGACAAACGACTTGCATGGAAAGACCATATCGAAGCTAAAAAGGAACATCTAAATATCAAGACTAAAAAATTTTCTGGTTGCTAGGACCAAAGTCTCAACTTAGCCTTGAAAACAAAACTAAGTTGTACAAAGGTATTTTGAAACCGGTGTGGACCTATGGTATTGAGTTGTGGGGAACGGGCAGTCACTCAAACGTGGAGATATTGCAAAGCTATCAATCAAAAACTTTAAGACGAATACTAGATGCTCCATGGTTTATGACCAACAAACAAATTCATAGAGATCTTCCGATACCTTTTGTTTTGAATGAAATAAATAAATTTAGCACTCGATATATTAATAGACTTGGTAATCATTGTAACATATAAGCAATTTCTTTGTTAAGCCTAGTACTCTGTTCAACATTTCACGTGAAATGCTGTCAGAACTCATATGAAAAAAACTTGTGCGGAATTTCTATGAAAAAATGTTGATAGAGTTGTACTCTGTTTAATTTGTGAAAAAGTTGCGAAATGTTTCTGGCAACATTTTTTTTACAACTGCGAAATAATATAAGCTGCACTTATTTCACGTGGAATTTTAAGGAAATGAAAAAAGTTTAAACTTAATATTAAAATGAGAACTGCAAAACATTAATAACACAACCGGTAACAGTTTTTCATCAATATTTACTTTCATTTTTACTTAATTTTGTATTTAAATAAATACTTTTTAGTTAAATACATGTGGGTTTTGTTTACATATGCAAAACAATGTCGCATACTTTGAAAGATTAAAAACGTCAAATTTTGCAAACTCTCGAGATAGGTAACATTGATACATGTCAAATTTTTCGCATGAAATAATAGATGTTGCTGAACATTTTTCACAAATTGGAACAGAGTACTAGGCTTTAGATGAAACAAATGAAGTTAGAAGACTGAAAAGGTTACACGTATTAGATCTCCAATATAGAAAATAAAAATTTTGTATATAAAATTTATAATATTAAAAAACTTATTATTTTAAAATAGTAAATATGTAAATAGTTTATTAAACTAATTGAAGTTTAATAACACATGTAATGTTTAATAACAATGTAATGTTTTCCTTTAATTGATCAAATTTACTAAATATTGTAAAATAGAATGTATATAAAAACTAATGAGAAAAAAAAATATTACTTTTAGATTTTTTTCGTTTATTGACTTATATCATTTTCTTTCAGACAGCCTAAACTAAACCGAACTTTCTAATGTTTGGATTTTTAAAAAAATAAAATACAAGAAACTGATGCTGTTTAAAATTTTATCATTAGTTTATAATTTAAATAATGTTTCAAAACAATATTTCTGTGGTCACAAGCAATAACCGCCTAAGTCGAAATAGTTTTTGAGAAAAGCACTTTATATTTATGCTTGGGTTTCTGAAAATATTAATTGCATTAGAGAAAAAGTAATTCAGAATCAATAATTCTTATCCCCACAACGGTAAGATAAAAAAATTATAACGAAAGTTGTATTTATTTCAGAAATATTTAATAAAAACAAATATAAACTCGCTATAAACGGTTATCGCTTGTGACCACAGATTTGGCCACGTTCAAGCAAAAGGTACAAACTTTTTGCAAAAATGTATCGTTAAAGCCAAGTACTATGTTTGAACTTGCGAAAAATGGATTATTTCACACGAAAATTATGACATGTATCACATTATCTGGCTCACGATTTTTCAAAACTTTACGTTTTTGTTAGTTACAAGTATACAATATTATTTTGCGAAGGTTAACAAAAACCATGTTTTTTAATTGTCATTAAAGAAGTAAAACAATATTATTTTTATAAACTCCCAAATCAAAAAAAAAAAAAATTATATATTTTATTATTTTAGCACTTTTCTTCATTTTTCTTTGTGAAACGCATGTTATAAAAAACACTTTACAAATACAAAATAAAATAATTACAAAAAATTATAAGCTGTTGCTTAAAATTCCGAGCGAAATAGTATGAGCTGCACTTGTTTTGCACGGAAAATAAAAAATGTTTCCTAAAACATTTTGAATGTTGTCGTAATATAAATAGAGTACAACTCTATCAACATTTTTTCTTTTGTATTTCACAGAAATTTTTTTATATTGAATATGACAAAATTTGGCCCGAAATATTGAACAGAGTTCCAGGCTTATGGCCGTAATTTCTACAAAAAGAAAGCTGGTCTTGTTCGTACCTAACAGGTATTTTTACCTATTTCAACATTTAGTTGCCTTCGTCTATCTACCTTAAGTTTTCTTTTAAAATATGGTAGCACTTACACCATAGATTTCTATACACAGCTAGATTTCTTTTTGTAGAAATTACGGGCATTAAGGTAGCACAATGTCCACGGAAAACTTAACTACTTTTTCAAGCAAAACCAAAACTGATTTTGTCTGCATGTTTTGTACGCCATTTTGTTAGCCGCCTTGCGTATTTTCATCGTGCCGAATTTAAAAAAAAGTATCGATTAGTTTTCGAGATATTCAGTTTTTTTTTTACTTTTTTCCGTATGTGGGCCACCCTTAGAAATTCAACTATTCCAAAAACCAAAAACCCTATCGTGCCTGCCCATGAAAAACTCTAAATTCCAAACTTATGCCATATCAATCCAAAACTTTGGCTGAACTTTATTTTGGTCTAAAAAGTAGCTCAAATTACATAGTGTGCATAGAGTGAACACAACATCACTTTAAAAAACACAGACAAAAACTTTAAATGGCTGTGTGTGTGTTCGCTTATTTCTTTTTTTAGCTTCTAAAGATATTCGTATTCACGTAAATAGTCGCTGGGGGAGCAGCAATGAAAAAAATATTGCACAACAACTTAAGTGAACAGTTTCGTGAGAACATGTACAACATACAATTTGCTATTTTTTTTTTTTTGAACTAAACAAAAATTATATACAAACACCCTCCTAATACTCATATACATGCACTGAAATACTGTCATTGTCTTAAACAATTTTATATACTAAAACGATTTATAAATTTATGTCCATCTTGTACCCAGAGTGTCTTTGAATTTGTATGAATATATGACTGTGTGTGTGTGTGTGAATATTTATATTTCTATGTATTTAAGTTTGTATCTATTCATCCATGCTGTGTTAAATACTTTTGGGAATTACGATAATGGAAATTAAGCTTTGATGCTTTAACAAATTGGGTGCTTTAACTAACGGCAAATTTCTTTAAAAGCAAATCAGTTTCTTTTGGGTCTTTTCTTTTGGTTCTTTTAGATCAAATATAAATTGAGTTAGTCAAGTTTTGCTATTTAAAAGCAAAAGAAACTTAAATGGTATACAGTACAAACACTGGATTATATTTATTCTTAAGGGAATTGTAAATGAATAAATAGGATTTAGAATTAAAGAAAATATTTACACACATTTTTATTTTAATTAATGGTTGATTCATTTTAGAGTAAATTTTTTATATAAAAGAATATTTAATCAGATATTGTTATTTTTTTATATATATATGTATTTATTTCATTTAAATGGTCTTTTTTAAAGCCATGATGACTTTAAATGAAATATTAAAAGATTGAAAAAAGTATTTGGAGCCTAAAAGATTGGTATTAATGTTCAAAATATTAGGTTTTATTGTCTATGAAAAGCTCCTCCCGCCTCTTGGCATTGCACACTCGGGTGACAGAGATGCTTTAAGTAGTCAAAGTTCCTGTTGCCCCTTTCAAATTCATTTTATGGCTGTAGTTTATACCCAACTGAAGGGTATAAACCTGTTACCGTTCAATAGAACGGTTTGGTTAGATAATTTCGACTCCTTAACAAGAGGTCAAGTATATAATTTAAGGCCCTAATCATGTACAACGCAGCGCAACGCCAAACAATAACATTGAAAGCACAAACAATGTCATAAATATTTTGTAATTTTTTTGTTGCGCTGCGTTGTACATGATTAGGGCCTAAATAGGTAACGGGTCATGTGCTAAAAGTGCCACCTGAGTATTTGAATAACTACAAGAGGAGAATTTATTGTTTATGCTATAACAGCTTATATGAGGCCATAATCACAGAAAAAATTATTAAATTTCTCCAATCACCAAATTTACTCCAAATTCATAATATCAAGAAAACAAGTTATTGATTTTGCACCTACCCAGCAAAAACTTTACTTACATGGTAAGTTAACAAGTAACATTGGAGACATATGAACACTACTTATTTTTCGGCTGAATAACTACTTATTTTTGTTCGAGTTGTCCACAGAATTCAGTAGTTACAATACACTTACTAGAAGTCACAAAATATCTAGTTATTATTTAACTACCAGTAAGTTGAATTGTAAGTACTTACCATATACTTACTAGAAGTCAAAAAATAACTAGTTTTTATTTAATTTGCGCTAGTTAATAGACCTAATAATTAGTTATGGAGCTAGTTACCAGTAAGTAAATATTCAGTACTGAAAACCAGACAACTGATAAGTAGTTATTTAGCTGATTATTAGTAAGCAAATATTCATAACTGAAAATAATAGTAGTGAAAAGTACTTACTGAGGTCATTACTAGCAAGTACTTATTGAGGTTTTCAGAATAATGATAATTGTAATGACAACTACTTACCAGGTAACGTATGAAATAACTACGACCTATTACCAAAAATCAAAAAGTTTTTCCTGGGTATTACCAAAATGATTATATTGATTACTAAAAATTTTAAAATTTTGAAAAAATATTTTCAATAAATGATATTTTTAATTAAAAAAGTGATCAAAAAACTTTGCCATTTCAAACAATAGGTTAATTTATTTAAAAAAATATTAACAATTCCCAACAACAATTAATTCTACATGTTTAAATTATTTTATTTTAACCGAAAAAAGTCAATTAAGATTTTTTGTTATTTAATCAAAATTTTAATTTATTTCAAAACAACTAAAATGTTAATTAAATCAATGTTAAATTTTTAACTTTCTTTCAATTGAAAAAATTATTATTGATTCAATTATCACATTAATTAAATTTAAATACTTTTTAAACCATTTGTTTAATTGATAAAACTCTTTATTCTGTGATAGCAGGAAGCCGCAATAATCCAGACAATCAGATGTTATCAGATTTTTCTACCTGAACTAAAAAAATAGAACTACTTATCCTTTGAGGTCAAACACAATTTAAATTAACTTTAGCTGAAGTGGAGCGTATTTTATCCAGATTATACTGAATGGAGGTAGACAAATAGAAATCACAAATAATAACCTAGTAAGATAAAATTGTCGATGCGTTGATTTCAAACGATTTTGCTACACTTTTTTTTATTTTACCTAACGACCTTCTGGGTCTTACATCGAATCCTATCTATTCTTTCGCAGATGACAGCAGCATTTGTCATACATTTTTCTTTAATCATACACCAACCCATACTGAGGTTACACCTATGAGGTAGAACATGAACAAAACACTCAATCATGACTATAAGACAATCTCTGAGTTGGGTGTTGCAAATAGGGCTGATCTTAATGCTCGTAAGACCAAATGTTGTATTGTGACCCACAGACATATTGGGGAGTCAGCGTCATGTGTATCAATAGGTGGTTTAGCTTGCAACAAACATGTTTATCCAGTGTCGAAAAAACATTCAACTATCTTGGTTTCTTAAAACGGTGCAAGAATTTCTTCACTCCTTCTGATCTTCACACTATTTATGCCGCTTATATCTTACCGAAAATGGTGTACAACCACCATTTCTGGGCAGGGGCTTCAAGGGCTATCTTGAAGCTTCTGGATCGGGTGCAAAGGAATGCTTTAAAGTTCGTCAATGACAGTAGGGTATCCAGCTCTATTGACTCATTAGAGCATAGTTGGAATGTGGGTTATGCGTCATTGTTCTATCGATAATTCCACTTTAGGTGTTCATCTTATATGGGCGAATACATCCCTCAGACGCAGGTGAATTCCCTTTGTATTCGCCTTTCCAGCAGATCCCATCCGTTCGTTGTCGACTGTCCAATGTATCGCACAGCGCATTAAAGAGAAAATTCATTTTTTCGGTTAAACTGGCCATATGTGGAATAGACTACAAACAGAAGTCTTCCCAGATGGCTACAATTTGGAAGAATTCAAATTAAATGTCCACAAACACTACTCCCTCTTTCCTTCTCCTCATAAGCTTTTTTCCTAATACCAATACAATGCATTGCACTAGTAGGGGGCATCCCTGAGTGTTAGCTCAAAGTAAACAAACAAATCTACTTTTCTTAGGCATTATTAGTAATGTCTCTGATTCTTTTTATTATCGTTCCTGAATGATCTAAAATATTAAAATCACAATATTTAAAGTGGTAAACACATAATTCGCAACCTCACTATTTCCAGGAGGAATGTCTGCAGCACACTATTTTTTAACAATAAACAAATTTTCACTGGAATACTTTTTTGCTCTAACTTTAATGCAATATTTAGTCCTGCTTTACACGCAGTAGGCTTAGGTTATGCATTTTTTGGTAAGGTTTTTTTCGGAACGTGTGTTAACGTGCATACATGAAATGTTTGTTTCATCAACTTTCTAATTCTTTAGCTTAAATTTTTGAAATACTACAAATGCAAAACAAAGGGAGAACAGAAAAAGTACAGTCATGTATGTACCCCCTTTTCATTCTCTTTGCTTCACTCTGCTGAATAATCAAGACTTGTTGTCACAAATCTGATGCATGTGAATCAGCACTGACAGTCAAAAAGACAATTTTCTCACAATTCACAGTGTTCGATTGAAAAATTTGGACGACAAAAATCATAACTGCGTGAGTAACAGAGATAGAATGCGGATTTTTTTGTTCAAGTACTTTTTATGTGTACAAGTAAAGTTGGGCAAAAATTTGGCAAATCCGCACACTTTGACTACTACCTGTCATATACATTTCTGTCTGACCTTCCGTTTTTGAACACGATAACTCATGAAGGGATTGAGCTATAATCGTGAAATTCAGGGTTAAAGCGTTTCAATAAGAAATCCATTATAGGCTTGCATATATGTAGTTGTTTTTCTGGGCGAAATAACACCCATATAGCTCAAGCTTATGAAATACTACTTTGTATACTAAACTCTAGTAAATTTGCTTAAAGTTTGATATATAGATGTAATTATATAAGTGCTCGTCTTTCTTTAAAACATGCCACAAACACGCCCAGTTTCAATGGTGTAAAATTTTTCCATTTTAGGATGACAATTTTCAATGTTGAAGAAACTTAAATGTTCATATTTTATTCAATTTTAGAATTATGTGCAGAGGATTAAAGTAAAAATGTTTAACACTGCATGCTTAAGGTTATTTTTTATACGTTATGACTAATATTAGTCGATTAGACTAACATGCCCAAAATATGAACTTTGTGGAACGGAGTGCCCCTAATCCATAAAAGTTACTGGAAAAGTAAAATACTACACCTTATTGAATGTAAAAACAAAAAACATTTGTGTTTGTTTTGTTTTTTATTTTATTTATAAATAAATTATTTACTGTTCTTCATTAGTCAACTCAGAGAAAAAGTTAAAATGTTAGTCGAAACGACTAACGTTAAGCATGCAGGCTTAATATATCAAATTGTGTGGTTGTTGCTGAATTACTGTAGATGTTTGCAGCTGTAAAATCAACTATTCGATCGTTTTGGTCTATTTTTAAATATGTTAAAACATCGCTACGAGTTATTCTATCAGAGGTCATATTGACAGTTTGGGGGCAAAATTTCTGTTCATTTTCTTCAAAAACAAGATCAATAGAAAACAGCAGCGTTGCAGATGTGGTTCATCGGGCGACGATCAAAAGATCTGGTTTAAGAAATTTAAAAAAAAATTATTAAAAAAATCCCTTAGTTAAACACTTAATAGAAAACTTACTTTTTATTAGAAAAGAAAAATTAATTCCGCTTAAGAGTACTTCACACTATCACTCAAGTCTTACGTATTTTGAGGAAAATGCAACCCTGACATGATAAGTTGTTATAGTTTTTTTTTTAAATTTTCAAACAATAATTAGATCAGAGATGCATTTTCGTCAAAATACGTAAGACTTTTGTTATATTGTAAAACGGCCTTTAGAAACACTACAACAATTTAAATAAAAAATAAGGTTATTAGTAGCGGTTTTTACCCTTTGCATTAAGTGTACAACTCTGCTTTATTTTATACAATTGTATACTACAAACCCTGAGTCTCTTTTTCGCCTGTATTGTAAATTAATGAATTTCCTGAGAGAGAGAGAAAGAGACAGATAGAATTTCGTCAACTGTTTTATTCTGGTAAATTAACATACGTGCTTACTACAGCTTTTTGCTGGATTTTTCAACCGCAGCTTATTAATTTTAGTCTAAAGGCCGCGTTAGCCGACCGTAAATGTAGAAATGTAGAAATGTAAATGTTATGTAAGCAGCTGATCGTCTCTGTTATATGGAAAGCAATACAAATGCTTAACTGACTGTTATGTCACGTAACCGTAACGTGCCAACCTGTAGAAAATAGAATTTCATTACGAGGTTACGTGACAGTTGTAGACAGTGATGGGCTGCTTGTATTTTAAATGGAATAAGGGTAAATAAAAACTGTGGTTTTAAATGGTATCAAAACCTAGTTTTGTTTAAGCACATTTTCAAAATTATATAAGTTAACGTGTATTTATGTATATGCTATAATACATATTGGTTCATTGTTAATCTATAATATAAATAACAAATATTAAATAATTTTTAATACCATTTTAATCACTTGGTACTTTTCCTGCAAAGCGGTCACCATTTGAACATTTTAAATTCCCATCACTGTGTGTGTTGTTTTATGTATACTAATGATTTTTTGTTTATGTTTCTGAAAAACAGATGACACGTTCTTACATGTTCTATAAGTGCACAAACGAGCTTACAGTACGTTACGGTACGTTACATTGCATTTCATTACATTTACGGTCGGCTAAAGCGGCCTTAAACATTTCGTTGTTGCAGTGTTGTTAATGTTAGTACTTTAACTAAATTAATAAGATTTTACTTTCAATGCTGGAAACCGCTAATATTTTAAAATATTTTAGCCATTACAGATGTTCAAACTCAAATGAATTTCGGTCACAATTTTTTGCTTTCCTATATTTATTTTCAACATGTCATTCATGGCACCGTTATGAGAGTTAATAAATATACAAAAATCGCATAAATTCTTGTTAATTTGATAATTACCCTAGAGGGAAGCGAACTTACACTAAAGTCGTCCCGTGATAGGTTCTTTGTTGGCTGAGACTAGTTCTAATATTTTATATGAATGGGACCTATCACTTTTACATGGGGTTGTCATTGGATGGGGTTAATTGGCGCCTAACAGCCACCAATTGGCCAGTCACACTTTTATTCAACATAACCGTGTTAAATTTTATATACTACATTTCTTTTTATTTATTAAAATTAGTTCTTGGTATTTATCCAATAAAAAAGCTCTGGAATTAATTTTAAGAACAAATTTTTAAATAGTACCAAAGAAATTTATCACACCATCGGTGAATACTGAACCTGTTACAAAAACGGTCCTAACAAATAAATAAAAAATAAGTTTTATAAAAAAATATTAAAACAAAATTAATACAAAATTAAAAAATCAACCTAATTGTTCTTACTTAATATACCAGTTAATCCGGGTTTACACATGCAAGTGCAAGGTCGAAAAACTCAATACACGCACACAAGTTTACTTACACCACCACATTTTTCATACTTGCAGCTCAACTTGCAAGAGAATTTGCTTGCAAGTAAATTTTTGACACTTGCAGTAAGTAAATTGACAATTAAAGGAACAGTGTTACCGTGGATGCCTTTTGTATAAATTTACTAGTACTTACTAAAATAAAAATTATGTTTATAGCTGATTTTCTGTGTATTTATATAAATAGAAAAAAAAAACAAAACAAAAACACTATTATACAGCAGCACATCTGCCTGGTATTTTTAAACATAAATTGCAATAATTAAATATTTTGCTCAGAAATTATATGATATCGTTAACTCCGGCAATACTGGATTCACATATTTTAAAAATAAACATAATTTTTTCATCAAGATGGACCAAAAATTAAATAAAGAAGAAATTATTAAATCAATTTCGTGATAACGTTAACGTGATCATATTTTTTAAACCCAAAAAAAAAGCTTTTTTCATAAGATGTCTTCGCTTCGAAAACATTTAAAAAATAAACTTGCAACTCACTGTGTAAACACTCAAGCTACTTGCAAGATTTTCGGCTATTTCTTCGACATTTTCGTCGATAATACATATACACTATTTGCAAGTTATTACTTGCATGTGTAAAGGCAGTGTAAGGGATTAGTTCTCCTTTCACATGTCATTAGTTATTTTTTTTTCTTCTTATTCTATTTTCACAACTTCCAGGAGCAGTTCTGTTGGAATAATTGACACAAATTTTCCGCAGAGTCGTTTTAATATTAGGTGGCCAATTTTACTATTTAATAAACTTTTTATATGTTGTTTTGCCGTTCTAATTCTTAAAATCGAACACTGTGCAATTGCATGTAAATAAAAGTGACTTACATTTTTTAAGAATGTTTGCTTAAATACAAATACCATACGCTGTTAATTAAAAATACAAACACCATACGCTGTTAATTAATATTTTTGCTTAATAATAAATGGAAATTTCGTTACTTTCTAAGAGCATATTTTGAATTCTTTGAAGCATATTTTGTGCGCTTATTTACTAATAACAAATTTTAGAAATTCCAGGCTCAAGTTTTTTTTAAATTGAGTTAAAGTGGGAAACCTGCCATTTTTTGTACTCCTGCTTATTTGCGCCATCGATATTTCAATTGTAATATTAGGTTCTTTAAAAGTCCTGCGATTAATATCTCTGAAAAATTATTCTAAGAAATTTAATTATTTTTGCTACAGTTCAAACGAAAAACTTATTTGCTTTTTAATATGAATGCATTTTTCCCACATTTTTTCTCTCGCTTTCCATCGCTCTCTCTCTCTCTCTTTCATTCTTTTGAACAAATTCTTTTAATTAACTTCTTTACAAAAACACCTAAGTAATTATATAAGTACAAAAGTATGAGCTTTCTCCCATATATGTATCCATAGACACATATAGATCATATCTATGTATACGTATAAAATAAAAATGTCACTTCAAATAATTCTACAACAATCAACAACAACAAGACCAAAAAAAAAATTATTAAACTCAATACATACAAAGAAGCTGTATGATTAAATTACATAAAACAAAGGTGTCTGGTAAAAATGAAATGAAATGACAACTAAAGGCAATGAAGTGGAATAAAGAATTAATAAAACGCATACAGCAAAACAAACTCTCGCACATAAATTTCTAAAAAAGATATAAACAGCAAAAAATAGAAGAATATACCGATAGAAGAACTAAAGGCAACAATATTATTCATCAAATATGTTCTTAAAAAAATAATAAGGTATTAAAAAATATAAGTGTTATGATAGATAGAATAAAGTGAAGCATTACATATGTCTGTATATATATAAACTTTGAACCGTACACTTTGAGATATTGTTGAGTTACTCGTAAATGTGGTTGTACGTGTGAAGGATATGTGTATTGTATTGTTAATTTTATACGACTCAACATAACGATTCGAAAATAAATGACATGCACACAGTTATTGATATGCTGATAAAAACACAATATCACAAAAACACTAACAAACATACTAAGTTACATAGACACTTTAATATACAAAGATTAGGGTGGTACCTAGGCTCAAGATGGGTTAAGGTATGTTCACACTTAACAAATATTTGGCAAAAAAAATTTGGAAAAAGCTTACATTCTTAAATATAAATCGGCAAAGTATTTAAGAACACTTTCCTCCTCTCCTTGTCAACCGATTTCAGCAATTGACACCATTTGGAAGGCATTTGACACCATTTAAATTTAGAGAAGTGCATGATATTTATTTTTTAAAAGTGTGAAGGGTAAAAAAGGATAAAAACGGTCAAATTCAGTAACCTCAAATCTCCAAAACTAAAAGAGTCACAAACAAATTTTATACTTATCGTTGATCATTTGAAAAATAAGCGGAGAGGTATCTGGTACTTTTTTGAAAATCTGCTCTTTTGGAGAGAATTATGGTCTCTAACTACAATATTGAAATGTGGAGAAAAAGTATCAAAAAGTAATTATTCGGGCAATTTAATGTCTCTGCCTTATTTTTCCGAGCTGCATGCAGTTACTTTTAAATTTTCTATAATATTGAACTTAGAAACATAAAATTATAGGTGCAGGGTATTGAGTAAATAAGAATTTATAAGATGAAAAATGTTGGTACTTGTGTGTTCTTCAACAGGCACTTTTTGAATTTTCGTTAATATTAGAATCTTTAAGTACTTTTTTGTCCTTCAACTGGTGCTTTTTGAATTTCCGTTAGTTTTGGGTCTTGAAACTTAAAATTAAACATACATTGTCCTAAAAGAACAAGAATCTCTATGAGGGATCTGGTACTTTTTGAATTTTTATTAACACTGAACATACACTGAAAAATCAATCTATTCGTACTTAAATTAATCTGAAGCGGTATCAATAGTACGGTAACTACGGATTTTTTTAAATCAAGTACAGAAAGATTGATTCAAGTACGGATTATTCAAGTGCGAAATACTTATACATATTTAATCCCAAGTCTCAAAATGCGCTTGATTCAGGAATTATAAAGTTGATTTTATCCCGCATTTGTACTTGAAATAATCCAAAAGTGAAATTAGATTGATTCTAACCTAAAACACTTACCCCAGGGACAGAAGGATAATATTATTATGATTGATTTACTAACCCGTTTTACACCTTACAGAATTTCAATTATAAAACACCAGGCATCCTGTCCGACATTCTGCTTTAAAAATTTGATGTAATTAACTAAATATTATCTAAGTATAAGCTAAATGGGAACTTTTGCTTTTTATTTTACTTTTTTAACCTGAATAAATGTATGCTTTTCTTCTTGTTCTGTTGTTGTAGTTTCTACAAAAAAAAAACAAGCAAATCGTGTATTACATTCTAGTGTGGTGTTGTTGTAGCTTCAACAATAAACTTTGACAAGCACAAGGCGTATACACGCATAAAGAATGTAATGCTGAGAAATAAGACTGAAAAGTTATATGAGATTAAACCGCGCACTTTGTAATATTACTCTCAGAGCAGCACTGCCAACGAAAAGTTAAGTCTTCTTTTACTTGGTTTGAGAATATTATACTTATTTTAAAAAATTTCGGGATTGATTTTCGAAAGGAATGTCATTTTGGATTGTTTTAAGTACGTTTGAGTGTTATGCGTACTTAAATTTTCAAGTACGACTCGTATTTAAATTAAGTATAAAAAACTTAATTTTGTTTCTGTTTAGAAACATATAATTCAACATGCAGAGTCCAGAGTGATTGAGAAACTATAAGAGGAGACTTTTTGGTACTTATTTGTTTTTCAGTTGGTATTTTCTGATTTGCTTTATATTATTGAACTTAGTTAATTATATTAAGCAGTAGAGGACTTGAGG
The DNA here is from genome assembly GCA_943735925.1 of Pollenia amentaria. NCBI lineage: Eukaryota > Metazoa > Arthropoda > Insecta > Diptera > Polleniidae > Pollenia > Pollenia amentaria. The sequence goes on from OX031008.1 coordinate 123,425,666, forward strand.
GGAAGATAACATATGGAACAGATGTTGGTGACTCGCCAAATTGACCAAATAAGAAAGAAAAAGAAAATGCTCAAAACATGTAAATTTATACGAGTGTGTACGTACTTATACTTTTGTATGTATTCTTCATACTATTTGCATAAATAACACTAGGATATTTGAAACAACAGACAAGCCAGGGCGTTTTATCATAATTCGGGTACGCTGAAATCAGTGGTGCTTACCGTTTTTTAGGTTAGTTCTAGTTTTCGAGATATACCGTTATTTCGAAAATGGAGGATGTTATACAACATATCTTCGCGTAACTCAAAAACGGTTCAGTTTATGGAACAAAGTCAAAAAGCCGAAATTCCACAATAAAATTTTCTTTAAGAAAGGTTAAACTTTTTTACACATATGCGCATTCGTGTTAGAAACCAAATTTTTTTAGCAACATTTTGAAATTTTTGTCTTTTAAAAATTCATCAAAAATGAGAAAGTGCTATGCTTCAAATTTTTCCAGACATATAAAAAACGAAGTTGCAAACAAAATAAGCCATAAACGATAATTCACAAGACGAAAAATTTTAATTCATTTAAGCATATCATAAAACGCAATATTTGTATGGGAGCCCCCCCCCCCCCCCCCCCAAAGCAGTGGTGTTAAAGGGCAAGTATGTCTCGAAAAAATGTTAGGGACAAAAAACTAATTGCGGTCATTATATCCCACTAGGGGCGACTCCTGGGCAGTTATAGGACTTTTTTCAATATATTTTCTAGTCTGTATTAAACATTATGTATGGGAGTGCCCTTAATAAACCTCCTCCATTTACGAAATGGAGGAAAACCAGAGCTAGCCTAAAAAAAATGGTTAGCACCACTGGATGCAGCGTAATCGAATTATGTTAAAACGTCCAACTAGTCTCAAAAAAAAGTGTCAATTTCTAGCACAGTGCAATTATACTCGTATTTTGAATACTGGGCAAATAATAGTATTAATTTATGAAAAATCCTCGTAGAAGAAAACTAATCAGTTGTTAAACGCAGACGTTATAGGAAATTAAACAAATATTTAATCAAATCAGTGGCTGTGTGTTCGGCGTCAAAGCTATGGTCACACTTAATGTGCTTTAGGAAAACTTATATCATTTTATTATTTCATCTATCCCCGAAACAAATGTCATCTAGGAAAAAACGTCAGAGTTTTTTATTACCCAAGTTTCTTTTGAGTCAAACAGTGAACGAAAATTTTTTTGATTTCATTTAACTTTTATACATTAATCATTGCAAAATGAGTTTGTTGGCAACACAAACTAATGCAATTAAATTTTAAGCAAATAATAAAAAAAACATAAAAATAATTCAAAATTAATCCTGTTCCATTAAGGTTCAATGTCCTTTTCCTAAATATAAATATTTGGCTTTTTTACAGGAGTCTATACATAGTCAAAACGCTTGTCATGCAGGCAGATTCACTCGTGTACGTGTGCTGGACGTAATATTCGCCGTCATATCTAAATGTTTTTATTTTCGATCCAGCATCGTCGGTGTCACACATACAAACACATTTGCACTACTTGATATTTTTTTTATTCCTACGTTAATTCCGCGAAGCTCTTCGCTTGTCTGCAGGACAAGAGTCCCTGGCGGGAATCGAACCTGCAACCCCAGTACTGATAGACTAGCTCACTACCTACCGGGGCACCCAAATCAATTATGAAATACTTGACCACGTACAGACTCCCTAACACTCAGGGGTCTAGAACAACAATTTTTTACATGCAAATCTGATTACATTTGCAAAAATTTCTTATTGAATTTTCGATCCAATTAATATAAGATTTTTGCAAAAAAAATTAAATAAAAATAAGGGGTTTTTCGTAGAGGTCATGCTTATTTAAAAAAAGTACTGGAGGACATTATTTAACTTTTTTTTAAAGTTGTTTCCAAACATGTTTTCCACTATTTCTCTCTTTAGCCACTTCTTGTTATTGCTTTCTACGATTTAAAGGTGGTATTTATTATGGTGATTCAAAGAACGTCGCACAGAACAAGTAAAGGGCGCTTAGGGATGGCAACTGAACTGAAGTTGTGTTGCCAGCAGCGAAGTCAGGCAGCGTCGCTAATGTTAAAATATAACTAAAATATAAAAAATAGTATTGTGGTTATTTTATTGAACTGTTAATGGTTTTTATTCTAAATTTTGATATTTTAATCAGGTTTAAGTTCATTAAATTTAATTTTCATTAAATTTTTTTTATGAAGAAAGTAATTTTACAACATGAAATAAATTAAAATTTATTGATAATATTTCATTCTTAACTGAGCTGGAATTGAACCCAGGTTTTCACGGACAGGTTGTCCAGACTAGTTTCGATTGTAACCACACAATCTCTTAAGTGGGGTTTGTCACTTAGCTCTCACCGCCTTTGACGACGGATGACGTCATTAGTCAAACATCAATCTTTAAACCAAATGGTATTTTACCTTGGTAGATCGAAATTTGCTTTAAATGAATGATTACCTATTTTAATTGATCTACATGTTCTTCCTTACTTCTTGTTTTTAAAAAGAATTTTATATATTTTAACATGAGCGGCGTTACCTGAATTCGCTGCTGGCAACATAACTTAAGTTCAGTTGCTGCTGCTTTAAAGATATGTAAGAATGGATATTGTAAAAATTCAGAAAATAAATTAAAAAGCAGACCTTTAAAACAAAATCAATATTAGCGCATTATATTTATTAGACTATAGTAATGCTGTGTATTTGGTATGACTTCCATGGTGTTTTGCATTATGAGCTAATAAAAATCTGTATAGAATTTCACATGGGAGCTAAACGAATAGCAATTGATTTATTTTACGAGAGCAATAAAGGAACAAGTTTTAGAAAGACCCATTAGATATGAATTTATAAGGTTTATCCAAAAAATGCACACCTTCATATACCTATTTCTGTAGAAAGTTTTGGGTAAACAGCGGATTAGAAGTTTCACCTTAAATCAATATTTATGAGTCATTTTGTGAAAAAGTTACGAAATGTTTCTGCCAACATTTTTTTTACAACTGCGAAATAATATTAGTTGCACCTACGGTAGACTTAGGTAGAACATAAGGAAAATAATTTAAACATGCGTCAAAAATCAAATAAATTAATTTGGCATTACATGGGTAAATAATGACAACTCTACCTAATGCATATATACCTGGCACTTGTTATACTATGATTGCAGCTATTTCGCGCGGAAATTTGACCAACAGCTAATCAGTTTTGTGAAGCTTAAATTTCTTTTGCGATAATATTTAAAAGAATTAAAAAAACGGATATTAAGTGAGAAAAAAATTAATAAACACAACCGATTGCAGTTTTTTATCCATATTTCACATTGTTTTTAGTTGAATTTGTTATTTAAACAACACGCTTAAATAAAATACCTTCTTGCTTAATGAAAATATAGAAAAACATATGCGTTTTGTTTACATACGAAAAACAATATCGGATACTTTGCGAGATAGGTAACATTGATACATGTAAAGTTTTTGTATAAGATAATAAATGTTGCGAAACATTTTAAAAATTTTTTATCTTATTTCCACTTTATATGGCGTATCATTGCAGCAAAGTCTTTTAGAAATTCTAGAAGTTCTAGCACAACAGCATTCCCTTCTTTTTGCAGCCCTTAAAGAATCGCTTGCAGGATCCTTTAGGAAGGGTCTGCGCAATGGCATTACAAATTTAGATCGAAATATGACTAGAAAGTGCTAACAATTGTATATTCAGATCAAATGTTTTTGATTAATATCTGATACGCTTAAGCTTTGATCGCACTCAACAAATATTTAACGCCCTACACGCAACCATTAGTTTCATTAAACAATTGATCGATTTTTTAAAACGTTTGCTAGATCCAACATCAATTAAAAGAGTACAAATTATATTATACTACGATATTTATAAATAAAGTTTAGTAAATCAATTGTTAGAAGAAATCTAAAGATTGATAACGATTTTTTTTTTTGATTTTTTCGTCGAATATTTGTTAAGTGTGAACATACATTTATTCTTTTTTCTTTGCTTTTTGAAAAATTTTTTTTTTATAATTAAGACCCATCCCTATTTTATTACAAAATTAAGACAAAGTTTTATTTTGCCTTAAAATACAAGAAAAAAAAGCCCTATTCACTTAAAAATTTTATTTCATATTGTGGCTGTTCATTTTATTTCGTTTGGCTTCTTCTGATTATTTCATCGCACACAAAGATCTGTCTATCTGATTGTTTTGACTAAAATGTCATAAAGTTTTGTAACAAAAAAAAAAAAAAAAAAAAAAAAAAAAAACACGCACACACACATACATTTACCAAAAATACTTTTCATTTACAAAGTCACATGTTTATTCAAAAATATTACACACCAACAGATATTTAAAACAAACAGTGCATTTTACAGCTACTTTTCCATATGTATATGTATTCATGTGTGTCTAAATGTACAACTTTGTTGCAAAGGTATTAAGTAAAAAAAACACCAACCTCAAAAATATTCCCTTTCACACACACCAACACACATACACTTATGTATTAAAACTTGTTTTGTTATATTGTTTATAAACAAGCATAAACATTTACGTAAATGCAAGTCATATGTATGTATGTATACTTGTCATTATGCTTCCTTTCAATTTCTGTAGCATACTGTTGGGAGTTTACATCTATACTAACAACTCTTTCTTTTTCTGGTTCTGCTTCTTTCTCTTGCTCTTAATTTTACTCTGTATGATAGATTGTTTAAACAATGCATAACAGGGTTTTTGTGTAAATGTTGTAACTTTTTTTGCATACACATGTAACAACAATTGTTTGTTTAAAATATACAAACCTATGTAACCCAGCTAACATTTTTTAAACAAACATTTGTCATTTATGAGACCTTTTCGACTTCTTGCACGCTTTAAATCATAAAGGAGCTTATTCTTTCTTACATAAAAAATTATTTTATTGAAGAAAGAATGTCCACCCCGTACTACAGTTCTTAAGTCCCAGCGGTAAAAAGGAGTACGGATGCCTTCTGAAGGTCTCTGTTCTTCTTCTTTTGGATGTAGAAGGCCTGCTGGCTCCATTGCATACTCATATCTTTTTTACACACGATGTCATTGCGGGGTAGGCCTTCCGCTTTCGCTTCTTTCGCAGTTACAAAAAAATAATAATTTTGCTTTTGCTGGGACAAAAAAAAACTAAACAAAATATGATACTCCTTCTATTCTCCCATCTCGTGGAAGGGAAGGTGGAGTGTGTATATTATCTTTTATTTGAAAGAGCGGACCCTTCTATGAGACATTCTTTAGCAGTAAGATAAGAATGATAATTGAATCCAAAAAATTTTAAGCAGGCCTTTATATTATATAAGGCCTGAAGTAAGAAGATCTTCTGAGTTTTCCCGCTGTGGTGTCACACGTTTTCCTAGATAGCTGTAACTTATTTTCAAAGTCTTATTTCTAGTTATTAATTTTTAAGTCGAATAAGTTATCACTTGTAAGTCTTCTACCAGTTGTTTTTCATATTTCTAACGGCATATAAGTCAGATAAAATCTTATTTTTTAATAAGTTTTTTTTTCAGTGTTCTAATATGTACATTATATTCTGTACTTCAGTATTATGTACGGTAGAAGTACGAAATAGTGTTTGTGCAGTAAATACCTTAAAAAAAGTTTTCCAGCTTGTGATCTTCGATGAAAACATTTTATTGCGTTCTGTTTTTCATAAAAAAAAACACAAACTTCGTTGTGTTCGGTTAAGCATATTAATGTTTGTTCTTTTCAGTTGTGCTCAGCGCCCATTTCGCTCGTAAAGACAACAAAATTTTTTTTACAAAAACAAAATACATATGCATGTTCAGATCTATTAGTTATTTTTTTGCAATAATTTTTGTTTAAATGTATTTTTAACGAAAAAAAACAAAAAGCCAACAAACTTTTTTTACAAAAACAAAACATGTACACAATAAACAAATTTCCGAGCAACAACAATAATACTAGTGAGAAGCGTTGCTGAGGTTTTATGTTTGAGCATTCCTTCATTAATGAGAAAAAAAAACACTACAGAACATTAACATATAATATATGTGCACAGAACAAATATAATTTTACTGTTCTATAACGAAACACAGAACACAACATAATGGTTTTGTACCAATACACAAATACTAAAGAAATAGATATCGTTCCTAGGGGTGTGTACCGTACGCCTAATAATGTTCGGTTTGTTTTCGAACACTGTTTTTTATACTCTCCACCAAATTTCAAATTTAAATAAAAATTTTCGTTTAGAAATTTATATTGAAAACAAAAAAAATTTAATTTTTTTTATTGTTGTTCCAATATAAATTCCCAAGTAAAAATTGTTATTTTATTTTGCAAAAACAGGCAGTAAGAGTGTATGTCATTCCGTGTGAAACTTTTTGATATAAACCTAAGGCCCCATAAAGTGCATATGTATGTTTAAGATCCCTGAGTAATTATAAGTCGATTTAGCCTGCTGTTTCTCTGTTCATCTGTTCAAAATACGCTGACTTTCAAAAGACTCAACAAAAAATAAATGATTTTGTTTTTAAATTGTTTCTGGTTCTCTTCCTAAGCAGTTTGGAATTGAAATCCAGCATAATCGGTTGAGTAGAAGAATAGTTATGAATCCTACTGCGGAAAAACCTCCTAAAAAAAATCGATATTTTTGTTACAAAAAGTAACATCAATTGCACCAATTCTCATTAAATTTTGCACTAATATGCTTTATATGACAAAAAAATCATAGTTTTGTAAATATCGGTTTACAATTTACCATAGGCCTAATAGTAAACCACTCTTGGAAAATTCCTTACTTCGCCTTAAACTGTAACAAATAAAGCTATTGCAGTAAAATCTGGTCTGTTATAGTCTTATCAGATTGTGAATCACTCTGACAAAAACCTTGAAATATTTGAGCGCTCGGTGGAGGGTACGGAAGATTCGGCATAGCTGAATAAAGCACTCTTTCCTATTTTAGTCAAGTTTGTGATTGCATCCATTAATTTATTACTTTTTTAAATATTAAATTGTTTGCTTGATTTTTCTTTTTAAAATTTTCACTTGTTAAATAATTATATTGTCACGATTTTACATCATATACTGATAGAAAAAGCGTCATAACACTGATGCATTTTGACATCAGAACTTTGACAAGGCGCTTCCTTTTTGACCCCATAACACTTTTCATCATTGTGATATCAGCATTAACATAACTTAGCCAAATTGTCATTGACATTGGCATCACAGAAATGACGAATCGGAATCGGTTTAATAAAACATGCCTTTAGTGCGATGACTCAGTAACGTCGGAGAAAGGACTCATTAGGTTCAATTTAATGACAAACTGTTATTGACGCAATTCAAATTGAGAGAATATTATTATTTCATTACCCGCTACATATGTTTGTTTATCTTTTGTTGTTTTCCGCCCTTTATTTACAGAAGACCTCATAATTATAAGACACCAGCAGATTACAATGAATTGAAATCTTTATTTTAAGAGAATAAATTAATATATTGAAAAAAACAGCGTGCTCGATATGGTTTTCAGAATCATTTTCCTTCGAAAATTTGATGTATTTATCTAAATAATATAAAAAATAGAATATGGGAATTTTTCCTTACTTTACTTTTTAAACATGAAAATAATGTTAATAATACACAAAATGTGGCATCGAATTGATGACACTGAAGTCATAGCATATATGACGCATAAAATATGACAAAATTTTATGATGACGTTCGTCATTGGATTGATGTCACTTTTTGCCTCATTGATGCCATTTGTAATAATATTTATATCGCAGTTCTGATGTTAGGGCATCATCAATATGAAGATGCATTTTTCTATGAGTTTAAAATTCTTTTTGTCTAATTCCCTCTATAATAAACCGTAGAGCTCTTTTTAGTTGCAAATCAAAATAAATACAGATACCTGATCAGGTTAACATTCTTTATTGTTGTTAATTATTTAGTTCACAAATATTATCTATTTCTGTTAGAAATGAACTGAACCCTCTCCACTATGGTGGTATTGGTATAAAAACAGTTAGATTTGAAACAGTCATGTTTTTAAGTTTTCTGATCACTTTCATAATCAATTTATATTTTGTTTTTTTTTACTTTCAATTAATCAGTTAATATAAGCAAGCGAAAATTTTTCTGAGTCCTTTTTGATAAGTGCAAGTGTTTAAACAAATATGAGTCATTACACTGAAAAGACAAAACAGTTCATCCGTACTTAAATCAAGCCGAAGCACTGTCAATAGTACGGTAAGTACGGGTTTCTTTAAATCAAGTACAGAACACTTGATTCAAGTTGGGATTATTCAAGTGCCCCGTACTAAGAATAATCCGAAAAAGGAATTGACTTGATTAAAAGTGAGATAAAATTAATCTCAAACTGTGCTTGGGTCAAGAATGGCTAAGTTGGTTTTATACCAACTCGATAGGTGGAATATATAATAAACTTACACATGTTTATATCACTTTTGTTATTTGTATTCCTCCCTTTGTTTACAGAAGAACTATCTACTTATGAGACACTAGCAGCATGTCCGCTATGGTTTTCGTAATCATCTTATTTTGAAATTGTTATGTATTTAAATTAATAACTAAAAAAATAGAATATGGGAATTATTGTTTCTTGTTTTACTTCTTACACATTAAAGTAATCTGTAATGTTGTTGTTGCTTCTACATAAAACAAGTAAATCGTTTTTTTCTTTATTTCTTTTGTAGTGTTGCTGTTGCTTCTACAACAAACTTTTACAAACACATGCTTATGCACGCATTTGTTTTCGAAAGTTATCCCATTTTTGTCTGTTTTAAGTACTTTTTAGTACATATTTAAATTCTTAAGAACGACTCATACTGAAGTCAATAGAAAAAACTTAAATTTAGTACGAGTTGTTTCTTTCTGTGTACTAGTATGCAAAGAAGGCTTACTTAAGCGTTTTACGAAGAAATTATCCTTCAAATGCTAGTTGGGGATAAAAACATGTTTACACGTAAGTATATGTGTATGTGTACTATGAATGATTGTGTGTTTCAAACTTGCGTGTTTAAATTTATTGTGTACCTGTGTGAATGTGGCTTATTTCATACAGGTATTACTAGTATACACTTGAGGCGTTGTCTTATTGTTTTTTAATGTTGAAATACGATTGATATATCCGTTTGATAACATTCATAGACATTCTATACAAATGTCTATCCACATATTTTTGTTTGTGTTCGAATGTCTGTATTTCTGGAACTGTATTGGAACTAAGTTATGATATGAATGTATATTTCAAGTTCCTCTCTATTGTTGTGAAAACTTTTTTTTTTTGATATGCAGTTTGATATTTTAATGTCACAGTTAGTGTTATTGTCAAATCTCCATCCCCTAACAGCCTTGAATTATTTTTTATACATAATTTAAATTGAAAAGGAAAATATTTCAACTGCACTTAAGTTAAATTTATGAATTTATTTTCAAAGTATGCAAGAAGTTTATATTAAAATGAGAAAAAGTTTAATTACTTGTGGCTAAAGGTACAAGAAATTTATGGAAAAGGTATTTAAAAAGGGTAGAATGCAAATTCCAAAAATTTTCGGGTCTCTAGTAATAAGATTACTACTAAGTTTGTCAAGTATCTCATCAAATACCAGAAATTCCAAAAAAAATCTGCTAAATCGTAAAATTAAGAAAATATGCTAAAAACCTGATAAAACTAAATATAATAAACTTAAAAATTTTAATAATTTAAAAAAAATATGCTAAATTTTAAAACAAAAATAATAAAAAAATTTGCTAAATATTTGCTGAATTTATTATCAAAGTTGTTTGTGGGAATACTAGTATTTATTAAAAGATTTTGTTTGTTGTGCTTAATTCCCTTTTTTAACAATTGATAAAAATACTGAAATTTATTGTTGGAGGATAAGCTGTTCCTATGCGCATTTTACTGGTTGCTTAGCCCAGATCATCAGGAAACGTTCTCCTAAATAATTTTAGAAAAGTCAAAGCTATTAGCAAACAAGACTACAGAGGGAATAACAAGGACCTACAAACACTCAAAAAGTGCTTTTTGCAACGATATCAAAGCTTAAACAAAATACCAAACAATAAATCAGTGATGAGTTTATCTTTTCTATCTCTGCTGAATTTGTATAAAAAATTGTGCTAAAAATCTGCTAAATAAAAAGGAATTTTAGTATGTATTTATATCAAAAATAATTATATTTTTAATAAGTAAAAATATGCTAATAAATCTTCCTTGGACAAAGAAATATGCTAAAAATCAGTTAGCATATCTAACTAAAAATACAAAAGTAATAACTATATACAGTGTTACCATTTTAGCATATTTTCTGCCAGATTTAGCAGATTGGGTTGGGGAATTTTTAAAACATATCGCACTTGTTCCTCGAAACAGAGTCAACTCAAAATTTATAAATTTGTAAAAGAGACAAAAAACTTTTTTTTTATATGTATTCTTATATTACAAATGTGTGTCACACTAGATTACTTTCTCTTCTTTCCTTCTTTCTTTCACTAATTAAGGCGTCACAATGCCCCATATCGGTCTCTGGGTGAGGGTGTAAAGTTTGCTTTACTCCAGCCTTTCTACCCTGACCTAATCTATATTACAAATTGGAAAAAAAATGCATTTTTTCGGCAAAATACTAGAGAAATAGATTTAAGATTTTTACAGTGGCTAGATATGGCCACTGTTTATCGTTTTCTTCCAAAAAGTGAAAATTGAAAATTTTGAGTTGACGCTGTTTAGAGGAACAAGTGCGATATGTTTTAAAAATTCCCCAATCCAATCTGCTAAATCTGGAAGAAAATATGCTAAAATGGCAACACTGTATATAGCTATTTACTTTTGTATTTTTAGTCAATAAAATATCAAAAAAAAATCATAATATCAATTATTTATTGATTTTTGCCCTTTTCTTCATTTTTCATACATTTCTCGAATTTTCGATGTAAAATAGAGCTGTAAAATGTGAATTACATTATAAAAAACATTTTTTTCTTCAAATTACTTTACTCCATTTACCAAGGTTTGGCAGCTATGGGCCTAAAATGGTGAAAATATTATATGAAAAAATAAAAAAGTTTGACAATGTCCGTCAGATCCTTGCAAAATTACTGCACTGTGCTTTTTATACTCACACCATAATTGTAGAGAGGGTATTATGAAACATCAGCACCATGTTTGTAACACTTTAAAATATTGGTCCTTAAAGTTCTCTTGCCATATCCTATATAAATCGAGTCAGTGATTGTGATCGCAGGTATCGTCATTATCTTACAGTAAGATAATGACGAAGGTAGCAGCAACACACGCTTATAAGGACAAATTTATTGTACTGTCCCTGATGATGTTATTCAAAGAATAACGAAATATTGGAAAAAAGAATAAAGAATATTTTATACAAAAAAAGGACCTCGAGCTTGATTATTTATTTAATATTTATATTAATAAAAAGGTAGAAAAACAACATCATCTATTATAAAAAGTATTTAGTTTAAAAGAAATATTTTCCATTGAGCCGGTTTTGGAATAATAATTAAATTAATTAATATAATTATAAAAGTCTTTTGGCAACGCTTCTTACATTGATTAATATTCTCACTAATACTACTAAATTTTATTAATGTACATATCTGTTCGTCCTGGTCTGCACTAAATACAGTTTTTTCGGCTTTGTTTGTTTTTCACTTTTTCCACTAGTCTATAACTGCAAATGGTCCAAAGATAGGAAAACAATATTCCAATTTTTTTCAGAGATACAGCCGTAAGAAGAATTAAAAAAAATTTGGGAATTCAGCACGTCATATGGAAATCGTATCCATTATAAATTTTGTATTCCCAAAAATAACTTTTGAAAATAAATTTGCATGTGCCCGTGAAAAAAAAAATTAAGTGTTAAATTGCACTATTTTGGTTTTTTTAAACAAACAATAAAATGAAGAAATTTGTTTTTTCATTTGGTTTTTTCTTTTTACCCACTAACAGCTACAATTTGAGTCGGAAAACACCAGCCAATTGTAAGGGGATGTAAAAAAAGGTAAACTCACTGTTTATTGTTGTTGTTTTGTTTAAGCTTTGATATTGTTACCAGTAAGACCTGAGTGTTTAAAATTCTTATTCGCTTTACAAGTTTGTTTGTATAATATTTTCAGATTTTCTAAAGTCTTTGGAAAAACGTTTCCTGATGATCTGGCCTAAGCAACCAGTGAAATGCCCATAGAAACTAACTTTCCCTCAACAATACATATCAGTGTATTAATTAAAAATTTTGGAATTTTGCAAGTCATATAGAAATCTTATTAATCAGAAATATTTTTCGGAAAAATCTAGTTTTAGCCAAAATATACATGAGGTTATAAAATCTAGACAGCAGCTTAAATAAGCAGATCCTTAATAGGGTTTTGTTAGTTTCATTAAGTCTTTCGAGAAATTCCACTCAAGAAGGAATTTGCATTTTATGTATTACAATTTAAGTAAACAGCTCGCTTAATTGAAATTTGGAATATTTTCAATCAACTTACTAAATCAAACATTATGAATTTAATAGTATACTGAACTCAAATCTATAAATAATAAAGTTAAAATTTTAATTGAACTAGCTAAATAAAAAGCAAACTATATTGAAGTAATATATATAAAACCAAAATATAACAAAACAGTATGTTTCGTTAGTTGAATTTAGACTTAAGACAATACTAATAAAAATTTTAATTTTTAACAAACTATTCAGCTCCTTTTTTCAGTCCTTCCTTTAAAATACCCAGTTTTTCTTAGTAAAAAAATTTAACCAGCTGATTTGAAATTTTAGTCTGTGAAGAACTTAAGTAATTTTCAATTTATAATAAATAAAATTGCAATATAAAAACATAAGTAAAAGTGCTATATTCAGCTGTGCCGAATCTTATATATCCTTAACCATTGTATTAAAATTTTTAACAAAACCTTAAATTCGGGAGTGCACTTGTTATTGGCACCAGGTGAATTAATAGTCAGATTTTGTTCATTTTCGTTTCCGTTACAATTTTTTATATCTGAAATCTATATGACCTAAATTGAGCCTTACTAGATTATTTGTTATGGGTGCTTTTGTGCCAAAACCATTATTTAAGGAAGAAAAATGGTGCTTATTTTTTTTCACTCCGTCATTTATGAATCGTTATGAAATTATGAATTTCGCTTATGTTCGTTACCAGTATTCTACTAAAGGTGCCCGTAGACGATATGTTTTTTACATCTGACTTGTCAACTTTTCAAGTCATATGTAATTGTGAATGTCTGTCAAAATTGCTGTTTTACATAAGGTTTATAATATTTGGTCACACAGGTACATGTAATTTGCTTCTGACATTGTTTCAAAATATCGTGCTGCCGCCACAAAAATTTTTATTTGCGCCGTAAAAGAGTTCAGCCATCTGAACATTTATTTCTTTAAATTCGAAGACACCAATTTTGGATATTATAATAAAACTTTTTTTTATATATATGAACATAATTAATATATCGGTATTGTAAGATATTAACTTCAGTCGGCTAATAATTCCGTCAATAGTGCACAGCCGCTGCCGGTTTTTGCCCGGCATAGATTTCTGACACAGCTGATGTCAGATGGTTTGTCAGAAGAAATAGAGCATGCTCTAATTGAAATTTTGTCAGATGACTTTGCGTCTGACTTTAACAGATGCAATGTTTTAAAAGTTTCACGCGACATGTATGTATTTTACTTTTGGAAATTTAACAAGCCAGATGTAAAAAACATGTCGTCTACGGGAACCTTAAGTTCTTTTATGATAAAACTGAAGAAGCAAAGTGAGGAAGCAAAGTTCATAAATTATAAGGAGGAGACTTAAAAAAGTGAAAGTATATGTAGAGGTAAAAAACTGAGGCAGTTGTGGTTGAATTTTAATAGCAAGCTTCTTCGGACTACGTGCGATCTAACTCTTTAACCACATAGTCCCCATCATATCTGGGGTCTTTGGAAAACCTATTTCCACATACACGAGAATAGCCAAACTGACAGACGGACAGATGGACATAGTTTTTTCAACTCCGCTACTCATAGGGATCCAAAATATATTTACTTTAATTTTGACATTAAAATTTTAGAAATTACAAACGGAATCAAAAACTTGAATAAAAACGAATTTATTAAATTTTTTTATATTATATATATCAACTTTGATGAATTAAAGTTAAAAGCCTTCGAGAAGCATAACAATTTTCGATTTGTTTAGAAAACTAGATTTTGAAGTATAGTTATTGTTAGAAAAACATATTCATCCAGCTGAATATAAAATATTAAAGGCAATATTACATAAACGTTTTTAAAAGGAATTAAACTATCCCAATAAAAAATTTTCTTATTTTGCGAAGCACTAATGGAACATTTTAAAAAGTAAGCACACATTTATGCGCTACGCAGTAAGACATACGGAGATGCAGTAGGGTAAGTGAACGAATTCTTAATAAATTTAAGAAAATATATAAATAAAATTTGAAGGGCCACGACATTCCTTTACGGCGAAGCAGTACGGTAACAAAAAATTTAGTATGCAAAGCTGATCATTACACTTACCAATTTTTATATGAGCTGAAAAACCCGTTTTCTGTGTCAAAAATGTATTGCTTCAAAGTGGGAACTGGCCATATAAAATTCATGTCTTCCGTAAGCGATATGGTAAGCGAAACTTTTACGTTTCTCCCTTACAAACCTGCTTTGTTGGAAGCTCTATTTTTTATTGGGTATTATTTTGTACTATATTCAGCTAGTTCAACTTAAATTAAGACTACTAAACTGCAAAAGAAGAATAATTTCTTTAGAAAATTATTTTCAGAGTTGCAATTTTTTTAATATTAAATTCAGCCAGCCAAGTATATATTATTGAAGGATATATTGTAAACGGATAAAAGAAGGAATTTAAGTTTTATTTTAAACTACATTTTTTTATTCAGCTTTATTTATGTTTTAAGCTTTCAAAGTCTTAAAATTTTGATTATTGAATTGTTATTCAAAAGTGTATTCAGCAAGACAAGATTACAATATTAGATAATTTATTTTTGACCTAATAATAAAAGAAAACAATTTACTACTAAAGATTACAATTTAGCAAACTTGGATTAATTACAAAGCTTAAAAGGGAGATTAGCTTGAAAATAATTATATTATGACTAAATTATAGTTCAATAGTATTAAGTTAGCTGAATGTGTGATTTTTTTAATATGCATATTTTCACTTAAAAAAATTGCGAAGTATTCAAATAATCGCCTAATAAAATTTGTTTTTTTTTTATTTATTTATTTGTAAAAATTTAACTCGTTTATTCATCTAAAACTAAATTTTTTCCATGGTTAATTAAATAATTCGGAGAATAAAACTTAAAAAAGTTCTCATTTTATTCAAGTCTTTTTTCTTAATTGATTTATACAAATTTTGTTCTAATAATTTCTATCTTGAAACTAAATTGCTGAGAAAGTTTCTTTCAGGTTGTTTAGATTTTAGGGGTTTTTTTTTAGTTCATAGCAACAGATGCTATTTTATAAATCTCAAATACATTTTAAATTAAATTAAAGGTTTTTTCTTTTTTAAATCTCTTTCCACAAAATCCAACAGAAATTGAAACTCAATAAAATCCAAAACCCATGTCTTCCTACGAAAACAGACAAAAGATAACAAAGTTTGCAAAATATTTAAAACTTTCTGTTTATATTTTGTTGTTATTGCCGTTGCCACATTTTAGCAAAGCCTTGTTAATTCTGTAAATACCTGAACTGACCAGAAAATCTAGTCTGACAAATGCACAAAAAACCCAAACCAAAATTTTACATGCGAATGTCACCAGCCACTACTACCACTAATACACAACAGTGGCAGCAAAAACATCAATTGCAGAAGCTAAAACTAAAGGATTGCAACAACATGGTTGCAACTTTTAATGCAATTAATTTGTAAATGATTGGTGGAATAGAGTAGGGCGAGCTAATGAAAATCTGGAGGGATAAAGGCAATAAAAGAGTTTGGAAGAAAGTTTCAACAAATTAAGGAATATAAAGACGTAAAATATTTAGAGTAAAAATTAGAGCCCTTCTGCTCTTCACTACCAAAGGAAGGAGGTTCGATATAAGAAAGCGCGTCTATTTTTCAAACTAAAGATCACCAGTTTGAAGGTAATATAATAAAATTTTGGCGAGCATTAGTTCTTTAATTTCCTTAGCTGCTATTATATATCATACTGGACTATGGCCGTAATGCCCATTAGCATTACTGTTATGCCAGTGGTCAGGCAGAATTTAGCATACAAATGTTTTATTTTGACTTAAATTTAAAGTTGGAGACAGCTGAGTACTTTCTGTGTCACTGTAGCAGTCTACAGAAGAGCAGGGAGAGATGGCTAGATAATAGATAAGAGAGATGTCGGGACATGCGAATCTGACGGGAATCGTAATGGGAAGGACCTGGCTGCGCAGCAGGAGACTGGGGTACATGTTCAGTTTTCTGTTTAGTAGGGTTACTCTTGCTTGTGTTGTCCGATTTTTATCTTCAGCTACTCTCTCTTTTCCTGTGCTTTCACCCTTTATTGATCTCTGGGTGAGAGTGTGAAGTTTACTTTGCACCAGCCTTTCTACCTAACCTAACCTTAATCATCTTACCAAATTAAAGCTTATATTTGATACCAGCTTCCATTCATACTGCGCAGAAATAACTTTTTTACTAACCCATTTGTAGTACCGTTTAGTTTAAAATTTACTTCATATCCAATACATGAAAATCACGAATACGAATACGAATATTGCTGTCTAAATCAAAGTTTTACCTTAAAAGGTAACCTTTGCCTATTTATAGGTCCTGAGGTCTTTTTCGGTATCCCTGCTGAAAGCATAAGGAAAACGATTAAATCATAGTCTCAACGAAATTTTATTCACTTTTACGGACAAATATTTCTGGGATTCGGCAAACTTAAAGATTTGTCACTTTATCCCTGCTTGCATAATGTGAACTAAAGTACTTACTGGCCTATTCACTGGACATTGCAGTCTCAGATAGCATCAGTTTATATAAGAAATTTGCAAATACCAAATAGCGAAACTTCTGCGAGATATATCATAATACATTTGAACATATGTTCTGTTACTCTTCCGTTTGACAGATTTCATGGTGGAAATTTTTTTTTGGGGAACGCATCCAACTAAAATGTTTGCTCTCTCTCTCTCTCTCTCCTGACAAAATAGTTGGCTTTATACGTAGCTTAAAGTTGATATAACCTCTTATTTTGTGGTAGTAAGTCAATAAATGCCCTTGGGTCACAATTAGGGTCCGAAGTCCGGACCCAGATGTTACTTTTAAAGTAAATCTACTGCAAACAATTATATAACCGTAAAATTCATGTAAAATAACTTGTACTTTAACTTACAGCACATATTATGACTGTGAGCGATGAAGTGGTTAGAGGATCATATGATGGGTATTATTCTCCTTCAGCCCGCAAAAACTCCCTGTGGAGCATAGGTCCTCTACAAAATGTCTCCGAGATATTCGATCATTCGGAAGTATTTTTAATTTATTCCAGCTTCTTCTGTTGTTTTCAATGTCACAAAGCAAGATTGTTTTCCATGTAGTCTTTGGCGCAAGCCCTTCTTCAACTGCCTTGCGGATTACAGTCTAGGGCTTGTCGGCAAATATAATCTGTCTCCTTCATGAGAGTGTTCCCGATCCATTACCACTTTCTTCGATAAATATATCCTGACTTTATTCTCTCACTTGTTTTCTTATAGATTAATATAAATATTCAGCGAAAAAGTAAGCAGAATATTAAAAAAAAATTGAAATATAGCATCATCTCTTGGAAATTTAAAAAAAAAATTTGGAAATTCATTTTTCTCAATGTTAGCAGTTCATTGAAAACAAAATATTGAGAATTAAATTTTGTAATCTAAATTAAGATGCTGACAACTTAAATACCACCCAGCGACACACTGTGCTGTAACAACTTATCTTCAAATACAGCCACTGTGCATTGGCGCACTATTTCTGATTCACACCAAAATTCCATTCCTTTTCAAAATCGTTGATACCGAATTGCATACCAATTACTTTTGTAATTATTTCGACTTCTTATAAGGAACCTTATGATTTATTTAATGAATATCTTTTTTTTTTAATGATTTTATTTACGGTTAACATTTATTTAAATTTAGATTATGATTTGGAATAATTTTTAAAAAAAAAATTAATTAATTTCATGTTCACAGAAAAAAGTGTTTTATCAATTAAAAAAATGGCTTAAAAAGTATTTAAATTTAATTAATGTGATAATTGAATCAATTATTTTTTTAGTTGAAAGATTTTCGTTGTTTTGAAATAAATTTTTAATTAAAATATTAATTAAATAACAAAAAAGTTTAATTGACTTTTTTCGTTTAAAATAAAATAATTTTAACGTGTAGAATTGTTGTTGGGAACTGTCAATATTTAATTTAATAAATTAACACATTGTTTGAAATGGCAAAGTTTTTTGATGATTTTTTTATTTAAAATTAAAAATATCATTTATTGAAAAAAAATATTCACAATTTTACAATTTTTAGTAATCAATATTATCATTTTGGTAATAGGTGCAAAATCAACAAATTGTTTCTTTATATTATGAATTTGGTATAAATTTGTTGATTAGAGAAAATTAATAATTTTTTCTGTGTTGTAAAATTCCTTTCTTAATAAAAATAATTTATTAAAAAATTTAATTTAATTATTATTAGCCTGATTAAAAGATGAAAAATTTGGATTTAAAACCACAAACAGTTCACTTACAATACTAATTAATTTGGAATATTTTCACATTATGCTTAGAAGAATATATTTTTCAAATAGAGCCCTGGTTTGCGTTGACCTTACCTGCTCTTCCCACACCATTTCCCATAACTTTTGGATATTCCCGTTAAGCTGGTAAATAGTTTAAGGCTTATTGGCATACTCCTAACCCCTTAGGTAACCCAAAAGAAAAAAAAACCGGAAGCCGTTAAATTGGGCAAACGTGGTGGACAGTTAAATTCAGAATAACGCTACTAAATTCGATCACCAAAAATAATCGCTTAGAAGAGGCATAGCTGGACGAGCTGTGGATGTGTTGGATTCTGTATGGCTCTCTGCTTAGGGTCTTAAGAAATTTTAAATTATTTCCCGGTATTGAATGCCGTTCACATTAATCGCAACTTGTTCATCGTGGTTCAACCATAACGCACGATGTTAATTGTGAGTCACACCTTAACGTTTAGTTTTTTCTCCAACTTAATTTGACATTTCTCTGTTTCAGTGTTTGACAAATTCAAACCATTTATGAAAATGGGCGTTCATATCAAAATTAATTTCGTGCACTTCGTGATTTTTTTGGTCAGCCAAATTTCTCTACAATCGGGAGAATTGTTTCCAAATATCAGCAAACCGGGTGTGTAGAAAAAGTGAAAACACCTGTGCATGCTCGCCCAGTTCGTTCTAAGGAAAACATTGCTCTTGTCCGTGATAGGGCCGTACTTCTTCGAAACTGAGTACGTCGGCCAATCAGTTACCGTGAACGGTGTTCGCTATCGAGAGATAATAACGGACTTCTTGTAGCCAGAAATTGATGATATGGACCTGGACGATATGTGGTTCCCACAGGATAGTACCGTTTGCCACACAGGCAACGAAACAATGGCTCTCATGCGTGAGAAATTCAATGGCCGTGTTATCTGATATAGTGGCGATGTTAATTGGCCGTCACGATCATGTGATGTGAGACCGTTGGACTACCTTCTTTGGGGATATTTAAAAGAAAAATTGTACGTCAATAAGCCAAAAACAATTCGAGAGCTAAAGGATGAGATAATTCGGCACATTAACGACATTGAACCTCAATTATGACTCAGTCATTGAAAATATGGATCATCGGATAGAGGTATGCCACCGAATCCGTGTTAAGCATTTGGCCGATATTTTGTTTCACACATTGCCATAGATACTTCTATCATAATAAAAAAAATTATTAAAATAATTCTCTAAAACTTTTTGTCTTATTTACAATTAATATCGTGAGCTTTTGTTGGACCACCCTTTATGTGCATGTTATGTTCAACAATTATTCTGGGATTTTGGGTGCTATATATTATACAATTTTATTTATTCACTTATCATTAAGGTGAAATTCTGTAAAATGTAAATTCTGAGTTTCAAAATAAAATTGAACAAATTTGGTTCTTTGTTCTATACTAATCCTTTCCATCATAAATTTTCCAATGTTCTCAAAATGAATTCTAAAAAAACCAAAAAACTTATTATATCATAAAGTTCCATATGCGCCACCCTGTACATAAAAGCAAAGAAAATGTCTTCAGAAACTTTACAAACTTTTAGAAAAATGTTAAAAATTCAAAACATTTTTTATTTAAATGCCTCTAAACAACACATATAAATTAAAAAAATAATAACAAGATCATTTTAAAAAACACTCTCCTATAAAAGTATCTAACCAAAAGCAGGACACAATTAGATTAGTGACATAAACATTTTGTGGCAAAATTAATGCATTCTTCCTAAACTCATACATAATCATTTTAGTCAAAAATATATACACACATACATAAATATCTTAAAATTTTTGTGTGTGTATATTTTTGCTATCGACATTGTGATATTTTGAAATTTTCTAAAGCAAAATAATTTTGTGACAAATTTTAACAAACATTTTTTTGTTTAACGAAATAAAACTGTTGTATAGTGATTGATACTCATACTCACGCAAAAACTGAAGTATTTGATTACTTGTCTGACATACATCCAACCACAAGGTGTATGTTTTTATTCCTGAGTATGAGTCTTTTTCTAGTTTGCGTAACTTAAACCCATTTAATTGAATTTTTTTGTTATAAAACTTTATTTTTTTGTTGAAATTTTTTTCCATTATTTGAAGTTGAGCAAAAATGTCTATATTCATATGTCTAGCACCTAAAAAATATGCATTTAATATACAAAATTTATGTTTGTGCTAACTCACTTTGTTAGTCTGTCACAAACACACACTAAATGTCATTTTAACAAACAATTTAATTAGTAACTAATTTATAACAAAATTTAATTAACTTTAATTCACTTTTGAGTGCTTTTTTTTGCTTTAGTACTACACAAACGAACACAAATAAAGTCTATATACTTTTATAAACTTTTATGTCTATATGAGCGTTTAAGTAGAAGGATCTTTTAAATAAAAATGTTTTTATTACGGTTGGGGTTTTTTGCCACAGCAAAAAAAAAAAACGTGACCAACATAAAGATAAATATTTTGGCAAATATTGAAGAAGGGTTAAAACAGAGGCAAAAACAAACTACAACTTTAAATTTAATTAAATTTAATAATATGCTCCCTTTCATTAGCAAATTGAAGTTCTGCAAAACAATAATTTATCATTATTAAAAAAAAAAGACGAATTTAGTTGAAACCTTAAAAGTTTTTAAAATTGTAAAGTTATTGCCAAATATCACCAGAACTCAATTTCAAAAACGTGACCAGAATTTATAACTATTACAAAGAAAAAGTTATCAGTAGTTTTTTTTTATCAATTTTTTATAAATTTAAAAAGTATTTCAAATTAATTCATGTGGTAATTGACCCAATTATATTATTAGTTGAAAAAAATTAAAATGTAATTTTGATTAAATTAAATTTTAGATGGTTTGAAATAAATTTTTAATTAATATAGTAACTAAATATCAAAAAATCTCAATTGATATTTTCGTTTAAAAACAATAATTTAAAGTTGTAGAATTTTCAAATCCTGAGCTATATTTAAATTAATCAATTAACACATTGTTTGAAACGGCAAAGTTTTTTGACCATTTTTTTAATTAAAATTACAAATATCATTTATTGAAAAAAAATATATTCACAATTTTACATTTTTTACCATTATTAGCAATCAACATAATAATTTTGGTATAGATGCAAAATCAAAAACTTGTTTGCTTGATTCTATGAATTTGGTATAAATTTGGTGATTAGAGACAAATTTTAATTTTTTCTGTGAAGGCTGAAATTTTATTATGACACTTTCGCTCGAGTGAAAAGGCATGACTTTAGGCTTTTTCAAAAAAATAAAAATTTAAATTCCAATGCATTTTAAGAAGTGCATAAATAATTCTGTGACTATAAGAAAGAAATGCTTAAGTCTATTTTTAGTTTTGAAGGAGAGCAATTTAAAACTTTGAAGGTGATTTTTGAAAATTTATCTCTATTATAAAATTGTCATCGTTTCTCTTTGGTTAAAGTTTTTGTAAGTTTTAATATCCAAATATTCCTATTGTCACAGATGGAAACTAATCTTCAGTTTTTATAACAAATGATATTGTAAATTAAAAAAAGACAGGCAGGAATTAATTTTGGCTATAACTTCCTGAAAAAAGTACAATGTAATTTAGCCCTTGCCCATGTTTACTTTTGAACGTGAAGATCTCAAAGGTGCCATTGACTCAGAATTAGCTTTTGTCATCTTAAGCACATTTTCCTCTTTGTCAAAGAATTCACTCCTACACGTACATATGTATACAGTTTTTTAAAATACAAAACAATAAAGGACCAACTATAATGTTATTAAGTTGACTTAAGCAATTGTGCGAATATGACTAACAGGCATATGTATGTGTCAAACCAGAATCTTTTTGTTAAGTTTTATGAATCTGTCATTTGCTTAAACAAAGTGCGAAACGGATTGCACTTTCCGTACGGAATCAAATGTCTTTTAATTTTATTTTTGTTTTTAACTTATTTGAGAGACTTTTTGTTAGTTTTTGACAGAAGCAAATTATAGTTGGGCCTTTAGTTCTAACAGAAACAACTGAAAAAACGTGATAATATTGTCTTTAAAGGGTACGATTAAAGTTCCTAATAACCGAAGCCCCGAAAACATAAATTTGTTAATATCTTAAAAATAGGGAATTAGTTCATTATGAATTAAAACCCCAATTTGAAAATGAAAGAAATCAATAAAACTATGAAATAACCCCCAAAACAAAAATTGACTAAAACCTGGAAGTGAAAACTTTTTCTTTATGATGTATCGCTCATATGCCGCAACGTCGTCATAACTAAATAAACGGAATGTTGGAGTAAGTGATGCAGAATTTCTCGCTAGACGCATAAAATTATTACAGTAACTGATTGTAGGTTATTAAATTCGTTTTCCGTACTGTTAAAATTTAATAGTAATATACATATTTTACGAATAACTTTATTTTTTTGAAATTTGTGTTTGTTATTCCAAAAAAAAACTACAAAAAAATAAGGTTTTTTTCGTACTAATGTTGTTTTGTAGTTTGATTTTTCGCAGTTAAATTATATTTTTTTAAAGCAACAACTGTTAAATTTTACAAAATATGCTGTTAAATAAAAAAAATTCTAAAATTAATGTAAAATTCATGTTGTTGTTTAACATAAATTTTCTGTTGAATTTACCTACATAATATTTTGAGTGTATGTTTTTCTTTATATTGTGTATAAAATTCATCTTTATATATTTTACTAGCTGTTATGCCTGACCCTGCCAGGGAGGAATAGCACCGAGTGCCGCCCATATACCGAAAATCAAAAATCTGGCTTGGTTACGATCATCCGCAGATAAAGTACCTTAAGTATGCCACATTTCAGCTTCCTATGTCATCAGACGGCTTCAGAAAGTTGCGGAAAGAGAATAGGACATACATACAAATATCCGGGCATACTAAAAAATTATATATCGTATAGATACTTTTCCCCTTTAAAGAGAATGGGTCGTAGTTATGTCTTAGGGGTGCGAGCAAATCAAAAACTTTTTTTTTTTGAGTTCCATTATAAAATAGAAACAAGTTCTCACATAAAAAAAAAAGATTATTTGTTAAATTTTAAATCTTCCAATATTAAATCTTAGAGCATCTGGTGTTTGTTATATCCCTAGAGGGAAGCGAACTTACACTAAAGAGGTGCCGTAATCTTGTTTGGTAACAGACTTGTAACATTTTATATGAATGGGACCTATCACTTTTACATGGGGTTGCCATTGGAGTGGTTAATAGACACCTAACAGCCACCATTTGACCAGTCACACATCTATTCTCAGTAAACGTGTAAAGTGTTAGTTACTTAAACGCTAGTCCTTGGTATTTTTCCAATTAAAAGTCCTAGAATTCATTTTAATAACAAATTTTTAAATATGTAGTCCCAAAGAATCACACCACCGGTGAATACCGGACCTGTCACAAAAACGGTCCTCATAAATAAACAAGAAATTATTTACACAGAAAAAATTAAAAAATTTCTCTTATCACCAAATTTATACCAAATTCATAATATCAAGCAAACAAGTTGTTGATTTTGCATCTTTTACCAAAATGATTATATTGATTACTAAAAATTGTGAACATTTTTTTTTTCTAGAAATTATATTTTTAATTTTAATTAAAAAAATGATCAAAAAACTTAACCATTTCAAACAATGTGTTAATTTATTTAAATAAATATTGACAATTCCCAACAACAATTCTACAAGTTTAAATTATTTTATTTTAAGCGAAAAAAGTCAATTAAGATTTTTTGTTATTTAATTAATATATTAATTTAAACCTTATTTTAAAACAACTAAAATGTTAATTAAATCAAAAAAAAGTTTTTAATTTTCTTTCAATTAAAAAAATAATTGATTCAATTATCACATTAATTAAATTTAAATACTATTTAAACCATTTTTTGTTCTTACTTAGTATACCTGTTAAGTGATTAGTTCTCCTTTCACATGTCATTAGGTATTTGTTTTTGTTCATGTTATATGTTCTCAAATTCCAGGACACAAATTTCTCGCAGGGAGCTTACATGAGAAAATCGTAGCGGCCGGCCGAAAGCCAGCCATGCAGACAAGTTTCGATTGGTGATTCGGGATTTTGGAAATGGGGATTTTATTTCAAACCTTAAAAAATTACATTTACCAATATTTGAAATATTTAACGTAATATGAATGATATATGAAATAAGTCCCTTAAAATATTAATTGGGTTTTGTTTCAGTAACAAATTTAGGTTCTTATTTTATTATGAAACAAGCCCCCATCAGAAAGTAAAACGTATTTCATAAAAAATTAACAAACTCCCTAAAAGTCGCTGTTGTTATTCTCTGTATAAAAAATTGGAGAATCAATTTATTTTTGCTTTAGGGACATAATTTATCGAGGACTCCGTTCGAAGAGCAGTTTCTAAAGCTCGATAGAACTAACGAACGGGTAAGCTGTCAAACAAACTGCCATACTGTGCTCGCTTTTAAACATTTATGACCAGTATACTCTGGAAAATTATCATTGATAGAATCACGCTTAAACAAAAAAACCAAGTTGTTCAAATTTACGTTCAAAATCAGCTATAGATATTTTATCAGCAAAATTGTGTTAGAGATTGGTAATAAACAAAATTTCCATATGTGCACTAATTCATAACGCCAAAAAAAATTCATAAGTTCAGTTTTAATTAAAAATTTAATAAAAATGAGCAAAACGTTTACCTATATCAACAAAATCACTGCAGGAAAGTGTTGTTAATATCAAAACATATTTAATTGATACTGTTGTAAATTTAATTAATTTTTTAATTAACATCAGAAACTTTTTAATTGAAAATAATTATTATTTTTCTTCTGTAATCATACCCTATAGACTGCATTACATCCAGAAAAATGCACTATTTGGTGCGTTGACACGCTAGTGGCATCATCGGACCCCATTTCTTCAAAAATTAAGCCGTAGCTCGCGTTATGTTCAATGGAGACCAGAAAGGCACCATGATCAACCATTTGTTGTTTGAAAATATAAATGACAGATCCGAGCGAGGAGCGGTTTCAACAGGATGCCATTACTTGCCATACAGCGATCGCAACCATCGGCTTATTGAAATCAAAATTTGGCGATAAGTTGATTTCGAGAAATGGACCTGTTAATTGGCCTCCAAGATCGCACGATTTCACACCTCTCGATAATTTTCTGTGGGGGACGTGAAGTCACTTGATTATGCTGATAAACTAGCAACAGTTGACGCATTGATGGCGATCATTGTTCGTATTATTCGTGGCATACGGCCAGCAAAGCTTCGAAAAGTTGGCCAAAATTGGGCTGCAGAATGCGCTTTGTTTAGAACAGCCCCAGTGCCAATATGTTCGAAATCATTTTCGAATGTTCATCATTAATGAGATAATATATTAAAACCTAAAAATACGGGATTTTTTAAGTTTTGAAGGTTATTGTGTAAAATTGGTACTATATTAATTTATTGGTACTGTATTGATTTAGCATCATCGTTAACTACAACCTTTTGTTATCTTTCTGGTGATATTTGGCACTTGGCCTCGCCATTTTTTTGTTAATAGTTCTTACAAGTCCTGCAAGTTGGGACCTTTAGGTGTCATTATGTAATAATTAGGCTGTTAAGCGTGTTTTTTTTTTAGGCTAAAGATTTTTTCAAGCGAATCAACTCGATAAAGGAATGCTGTGATCATTTTGGTCGCATTTATAAACTCGTATTAGATACGAACTTTCTCGTCTTACCAAAATAGAGCATTACCATGGATATTCGACGATAGTGTTAGTTCATCTAGTTGGCTTTGCTTTATATACGATTTTGTTTGTGTTTCGGTTTATGGTAAACCAGTGTCTTATTGCCAATAACGATTCGAAGAATTTCAGATGATTATTATAAGTAAACAAATTAGGTTGGTCTTCTTAAATTCTTTTTTATGGCCTCCGCAATTCGTTGCTGTATTCATAAAATTCCTTTTACTTTCATATCCTCTCAAGGATATTATAAAACTCTTCTTCCAGATTAAAAATATAAATTGTTTTAAACTCAATAAAATCTTTGCAGAATAAAATATTTCAAAATAAACTGTATCTATCAAGTGTCTTATATTATCTTTAGATATTTGCATTCAAAACACACAAACACTACAGTAAATAATTGCAAGTATATCTATGTGTAAATTTGATTTGATTTGATTTTATTTGCCAAACACCTTCAAGTTTACTTAAACATATTGCCTATTACCAACAACTAACACATACTTACAAACACTCAAACATACATCCTATAGCACACGTACACAAATACATATGTAAGTATACTCTCTCATATACCTTAAAATATTCTCCTACCAGATTAGTTTAAATGTATGTGTTTGTTTGAGGATTTCAATAGAATTGTCTATTTGAGCATCTTACATTGACGATTTTCTTACAATCAATATACATTTACACCTGTAAGTAGATTTACTTAAAGATTTTCTACTTAAATGTTTTGGAAAACTCCAACTTACTTTCAACTTGTATAGTAATTTGCTTTTTGGTCATGTCCTGTAAGGCTTTCTAGGATCTAGGTATTTAAGTGGCAGTATTTTGGGGGTTATTTGTTGGTATTAAATTCCTAAGTGTGTTAGAATTTAATTGATAGAAATTGTTAGGCGAAAGGTGTGTACGAGTAAATACCTGAAGGGCTAAGAGATTCAATTTGTTACTTCATATTATTTGGCAAGCATATTTGGGGTAGTTAATTGTATTTTAAGTAAAATTTAAATATTTTAATGAAATTATAAACCGATTTTAAATGTTTGTATTTTTTTTTTTTAATTACAGGTTCGAGTAATGGCGGAGTTATAGACACAAAGCAAGATTTTCAGGTTAAGGTGAGTTTAAAAATTAAAAGAATTTGTTTTTTAGCAAATCCAAAGTTTTTTCAGAAGCTCTGTTCTAAATAAGGAGTGGACTTAACTACGAAAAAAGAAGTCTACAGGTCAGACTATAAGATGGAGCTTATAGTTTACATTATAATCTAAAACTGACTCAAATTTATAATTCACTAAAGTGTAGACTTTGAACAGCATTGTTTACTAGAATACTGACTAGGAAAGCGACCAAGTTATAGGCTGGCAGTATAGAGTAAAAATTAAAATCAGAGAAAACTGAAATTTAAATGTTGTTTTTGTATTTTGTTATATGTGACCCGGTTTATGAAAAGGTGGCTTATGACTCAAAAACAAACCGAGAAACTGACGAAATGCACTGTTTATCTTAAACAGCTGATTTTTCGAAATTTTGTTTTTGAGTCATGAGCCACCTTTTCATAGTCCGGGTCACATATAATTTTAAATATTTGAGATTTATCTTTCTTTGAAATGACATTTTTTATGATTTATTTTATAATTAATGAGTAGAAACTTTTTATAGGAATTTATTGCTATCAAAATTGAAGAAAATGCAGAAAGTGAATTTTTCTGGCTTTTTCCCTTAGCACGGCAGTATTGACTAGATTATAAACTAAACTGTTGACTATTTTAATTTATAGATGGAACAAAGATTTGACTTAAGTTTAGAAATTATAAGTAAACTGAATACATTGGAATACAGACTATACACTGAACTATAAACTAGAGGGCGGACTGAGACATATACTACAATACAGACTAGATTCTAAATTAAAGATAAGACATACTGGATATGCAGAAATATGGCCTAACCTATATACTGAAAAAGAGACTTAGTTAAAGCCTAGAGGGCAACGGCACGCTAAACTAGACTATGGGCTGGCTTATAAATAGACTAGTCTTAAGACCAGATTATAGTTTGGACTAAACACTAGACTATAAAATGAAAAATATACTGAAATATAGATGGCAATGAATACCAATTTAAAGACTAGATCAAAGACTGAAATATATATCGGGTGATTCATCGTGAGGTTTGATTTATAATGTTAAATAAAACATATACATCAATTTGAAATATTATCGGTTAAAAAACAATTCATGGGATTTACTGTTTGAAAATGGTATCATGTAAACGTCGGCCATGACTACGTCCTAGGAGCTTCATTCGAAAGATCCAATTTTGGGCGACTCGTTCGAGCATAACGACTGGTATCTCGCGAATAACACGAGTTATGTTGGCATCCAAAGCGTCAATCGTAGCTGGCTTATTCAAGAAGAATTCAGACTTTACAAAACGGTTACCATTGACGGTAACATTCTGTTTTTCCTCATTTTTTAAAAAATATATACCAATGATTCCACCAGCCCATAAACCATACCATCCCGTTATTTTTAGTGGATTTAATGGTAGCTCTTGGTATTAGATCAAAAACTTTTAAAATTTATTTTATTTTTTGAAATCCTTAATTTTTCTTTTCAAAGCATTTTGGATTTTTTTTTTTTAATTTGTTGGGCTTTTCTTCTTTCCACATTGTTATTTTTACTTGCTGCAATATCAATGAATTTGTTTTGAATATTAAGTGAACTAAATCCCTCCTGATAAGTTATTGTTTCACCAATATATCCGTAGTTGGAATATACAAGTGCTAATTGACCTCTGATTTTATTTAAATTTAATATCGCTTTTTCTTTTTTAATTGCACAATAAGTATCAACAAGCTCTTCAAACATTTCTGCTCAATGTCTTTTAAATATAATTCAGAAGCGTCTAGAAAGGTTCCCTATCTTATTACTACTGTCTACGATGGAAAAGGAAGCAAGGGATACATTTCATTAAAAATTGCAATATTATAGAATTGGCTTCCAATTTCCTTTGCAAAGCGGTACCAGTTTTGGATACAATATTTAAAACCCCTTGGCAGCCTTAACCATGTAAGGTGTTGCATTGATTAAAAAATAGAAGGATCTTTTGTCGAAATCTTGAAAGTCTTTTATTTTATCTAAAACCAAAACTAACTTATACTGCATTACCACAATTATGAAATTTAACTGTTATACTTTTTATAGATTTATTTAATCTTTTTACTCCTTGTATGTGCAGACGGCCGTAAAAAGTTTATTCTAATACTTTTGATTTCTGCTCGATGTTTAATTTCATTGCATTCAACGAGTGGGCCGGTGCTTCAAAGTCTATTTTGGAGCTTCTCCACCGCGTGCAGGAGAGGGCGAAGGTTCTCATTGGCGACAGTAGGGTATCCAATTCTATTGACTTCATTGAGCAGCGTCGCAATGTGGGTTGTAGTTGCCTATTTTATCGTTACTACAACGGGATGTGTTCTGATGAAATTAGGGATTTGGTTCCCGAAACCCATAGCTTTGTTCGTAATACACGTTTTTCCTCAGGAGCCCATCCTTTTGGGGTCGATTGGCCGTGAATCGTACAACGCATTACAGAGAAAATTCGTTTTTTGGCCGGACTGTTCGTATGTGGAATAACCTTCCTGCTGAAGTCTTCCCTCTCACTTTCAACATGAATAAGTTCAAGTCGAATGTTTACAAGCACTACTCCCTCTTTCCTCCTTCCCATAACCTATTTTCCTAGTTCCAACACAATGCAATGCATTAGTAGGGGTCATCCCCAGAGTGCTGGTCCTAACAAAAAAAAAAAAAAAAAAAAAATGTATATCACCTGCTGCAGCGTTTCGTGTTTCGCATCCATACAAGAATGTCGATTTAGCGTTGGAGTTAAGCAGGATTTTTACCTACACAGAGAAAACTTTTGGTAGTATTTTATCAATTAAAAAAAAATGTTTGAAAATTATTTCAATTTAATTAATAGAATAATTGTATTAATTATATTTTTAGTTGGAAAAAATGATTATATTGATTACTAAAAATTGTAAAAATTTTAAAATTTTGAATTTGTTTGGATAATTTTTTTAATTTCAATTAAATATATCATTTATTGAAAAAACAATCACAATTTTAAATTTGTTTAATTTTTGGTAACCAATATAATCATTTTGGTAATAGACGCGAAATCAACTAATTGTTTGCTTGGCGCTATGAATTATTTGGTGATAAGAGACAGATTTTAATTTTTACTGTGTATAAACAAAGAAAAAAATAAAAATTGATATCAACTAAAAAATTTGTGATATTTATTAAAAAATTTATTAAATTTGCACCCGTAAAGAAATTAATAATATCAATTAACGTTTAATTCACTTGATTGAACCTTTAATTCACTTGATTAAACGTTTAATTGACTTGATGAAATTTTTAATTCAAACTGATTTTATTTTTGATTAGTGCTTTAATTAATGAACAATTATGGAGAATTTTTTCTGTAAAGTATTACCAATTATTTGATTTTAATTTAACTGACTACTGTTAAAGCTAACGAACATTTTAACATTACAATTACAAGTTGCTCTTAAAACTGGATCTAAGGAAGAAAATGTTTTTGTTGATAAGCAACTATACAATTGTTTGCTGTAAATATATGAATATTCCTGTTAGCTTAAATCGGACAACAATATGGTTGAATGTCGTTTACATAAATTCAAAAAAAAATCCAACTCAACAAATTTATTTCGTTACTTTTTAATCCAAATATGTATAGATAGCTACTTATTTCTTTCCAAAAAAAAAAACTGTTATCACTTTATAAAATTACTCATTAGCACGTACTTATAAACGAAAAACTTTAAAATATAATAACATCCTTATAACAAATAATATTAAACCCACATTTATTGTACTTGCCTCAAGAAACTCCCACTTCTTGCAACTAAAACTTCTAGACTTCATTTACACCCTGAAATACATAAAGACAGCTGATAGCAGTAATAATCAGCTCTTTAGTTTATTAACATAAATAGACAAAATCTTAGAGCTGTAAAATAATGAGGGAGGGTTGGGTTTTAGTGAAAATACCTTGAAACAATTTCTAATTCTAGCAGAAATTTTATATAATTTGCAAGGTTACACATTTTAACAACTATGGAGAAGAAGAAACTAGATGTCTTAAAAAAACCCTTAAAAATAACAAGTGAAAAATGTAAAGAACAAATTTGTTGTAATTTTTTTTTTTTTTTTTTTGCATATTTTATTTTCATATTCTGTGCAGTCATGTGAAGCTGTTGTTTTTAGCCAGAGGCCATCAGATGTTATCAAAATAGCGGAGTTTTTCATGAATGTATGTGTGTGTGTTTCTTTAGCAACCAGTTTAAGGGGTGGAAGAGTATTAAAAGTAAATTTGAGAGAAGGGTAGCCAAAAGAATTAAAAGATTTTAACATCTAGGTTATACTATGGACCACACTACGGGATTGTTTATAGCATATAATTGAGTCTAAACCTTAGCCCCTTTTCGCCGCATTCCTGTTGATCGATGCTGAAAAAAATAACGAATTAAGATTCTTAGTAACTAAGAAAAAAAAATAGAAAAAAAAAAGAAAAAGAGTGCTGCTAATTTTAGTCACCTGTCGGCGAAAAGGGGTAAACTTAAACTAAAGACTTAACAAAAGCTTATGTTATAAGCAACACTATATTTTAGCCAGTTATTTACACTACGCCGAATTCTGGGGAAGACCCATGAAAACCAAATCGATAGTTATCCTTTCAGAAATCATTTTCCTTTAGACTTCAATGCTTTCGGTCCAATTATGCAAATTTTGATCCTATGCTCAGAATGAGCTCTGATTTTAACAACTTTTATACATATACCTATATAGATATCACTTATCCCATTGGAGTAAAAAGTAACGTCCTAAGTATCTTAAGATAACTTTTATCTTAAATTTTTCCTTTTTTTT
The DNA here is from genome assembly GCA_943735925.1 of Pollenia amentaria. Classification (NCBI taxonomy): domain Eukaryota; kingdom Metazoa; phylum Arthropoda; class Insecta; order Diptera; family Polleniidae; genus Pollenia; species Pollenia amentaria. The sequence continues at coordinate 123,458,281 of OX031008.1, forward strand.
GTCATTTATTTTAGATACTTAAGATATAATTTGTTTAAGCATACCAGCCAGTAGGAAATATAAGTCTCAGTGTTCAAACAGAACTGCGTCGAGACCACATTTTCTATACAATTTGACATGCAAATTTGACGTAAAAAGACGTCGTGAAATGAACTTTATTTTATTTTGAGAGCGGGTTTTCTAATGCTCTCACATATAGACACGTATTATCCTAACAATGCTGCTAAACTTTCATTAAATTTCATAAATTTTTTAAACAGAAATTGAAATACAAAAAAAAAAATTAAAAATGAAAGTAATAAAATAAGAGAGAATTTGAAGTTACTGCCGACCTTTTAATTATGGGCTTTAGGATTTTTGCCTGAAGTTAAAGACTCAATTCGGTTTGAACACTCATTTGCGATTTAATTAAATAATATAAATAATTAACAAAATAAAATTTGTCCCCTCATCGTCAATTACCAAGCCAGATTTGATAGCCCGATACGTACGAAGGTGTATGAGGCAATGTCTGAGTTTGGTATCCCTGCAAAATTGATAGGACTATACAGGATGACTTTAGCTGAAACAAAATTATCAGTTTAAGTTGGCAAGAATATCTCTGAATCGTTCATTACCAAACGAGGATTCAGAAAAGGCGATAGATTATCGTATGATCTTTTCAAAATACTGTATTAGCTTCAGCTAATACAACAGACACCAATTACCCCAGAAAATACATGATACTTGCATATACTGACGACATCGATATTATAAGACGCACACTGCGAGAGGTAACTGCAGCCTTCACAAATATCGATAAGGAATGAAAGAAAATTTATCTGACCGTTAATTGGACAAAAACTAAGCTGATGTTATTAACGAACAAGCAGTCTATGAGAATTGGAGTGCAAGTAAACGTTGATCAATAAAACTTTGCGGTAGTAGGCGAGTTTATTTACCTCGGCACCGCCACAAACAAAACTAATAACATCGGTTTGGACATAAAGCGAAGAATAATAATAAACCTAACATATGTTACTTTGTCCTAAGTAAGCACTTCAGAAATAAGGCCCTCTCTCGGCAGTCAAATCTTACACTCTACAAGATGCTCATACTGCCCATGCTATTGTATGGAACTGAAGCTTGGGTTCTTCTGCAAGCAGATTAAGCTATTCTTGGGGTGGTTAAGAGAAAGATTCTTCGCAAGAATTATGGACCGATCTGCGTTATAGTTAGATGTCTTAAAATGTCAAGGCTGCGTTGCCTTGGCAATGTCGTGCTAATGGATGAAAGTGCTCCAGCATGAAAAACCTGCGAAAATGAGTCCAAAGAAACTCGCAGAAGAGGTCGTCCGAAACTCCGCTAAAGGACCAGCAGGTTCAGGGGAATCTCTTAAAACTTGAGGTAAAAATCGTTTATTTTAAAAACCAGTCAAGTAAAAAAAAACCGAAGATTGACTTATTGAATGATTGCTATCTTTTAAAGGTCAAAATATCGTTTAATGCAAAAAAATCAAATACTGTTCCCATATGATGGCAAAACAAAGCCGAGAAATCCGAAAACTAGCAGTTCTGTAAAGGTAATTTGAAGTTTGCTTGGAAGTTTTCTTTGATTTACTCAAGATCAAAAACTGTTCGCTTGACTGGTTTTCGGAATAAGTGATTCAACTAGAGAAAATGCGCACCAAATCGAAGCGCTTGGAAAAATATTTTATGCTCAGCCATTGACCTAAAGAGGTTGGAGCAAGCAGCAAATAATTAAGTATATTTTAGCCTCCTAGTAATACTTTATAGTCAAGAGTATCATCTGTACTGTTTTTATTGGACGTAGCGATAGTGCCTGTAGTCTCATTAACCCAGTAGCGCCGGTAGGCTAGTTGGTAGTGAGCTAGTCTATCAGCGCCGGGGTTGCGGGTTCGATTCCCACCAGAGACTCTGGTTTTCTTTACTGCAGACAAGCATAGAGCTTCGCGGGACTAGTATAGGAAGAACAAAGGGCGATATACTACATAATAGACTGATGACTATACAATAGAATAGATTATATAAATTAAAGCCTAAAATATAGCCTACACTATTACTTACACTATAGCCAACACTAAAGCAAACGCTATAGCATAGACTATAATCTACACTTGTGTCGTTTTTTTCCTACTAGGAAGGTGGAAGCTTTCCTAACATACGATGCCACTTAAGGGATAGCTCGTTATATCGGATTTTTACCGACTTAAACAACCTCCTCTGTCATCCTTACGACCTGATAGATTTAATATCAGGACCGGAAAAGCTTAGATTGTCTCTACCATGCCGTGTAGCGAATACCTCTTTCTATCCTCTTTCTTCTAAAGGTCTTTATGGATATATTTAACAATGTGATATGTAGCTTCCCAGTGCTGCTGCTTACTTTGAAGGAAATCTAGTACAATATCAACTCTTAGTTGTTGCCCGAAAGCATCCTCTGTTCTATACCGCACTTCGTTGAATAAGGGGCAGTTAAATAGTAAGTGCACAGGGTCCTCTTCTATATCCCAAAAATAAGGACAAATCATTGATTTTCCTAGCTTATTTACTATGCTATAGCCTATATTATTAACTACACTATATACCATATAATACACTAAAGCCTAGCCTGTGTAGACTATGAAACATCTATTGTATTTTTAGTATTCCTTCCCCTACCTTGAAAATTTTTTTTATATTTTTACGCTTACGCCCTCGTCTCCCTGGGCTATGGAACATTTTTCATATCATTATGAGTTTTAAATTGTTGTTAAAGACAAACGCATATACCAACAGTACTTTGCTGATAATAACACAGAACATTTTCTCCAATTTCTGCTCGACTCGCTGTAATTTTCGTTAAAAGAAATGAGCAAAAAAAAAATAAAATTATTACATTAAGTTTATAGCAGCGTTTAGTTAGATAAGTACCCCAACTACGCAAACAGGGACATTCAGACAAATAAGTGAATGTGTGTATTTAAGTACTCTGCATGTGTATGGCTTTTAGACTTTAGATTTTGGTTGTTAAGTAACGGTATTAGCTGTTACTGCCATTTCAAGTGAGGGTGAAGGTGAGTGTATATGAGAGTGTCTCTGGCACTCATATGTGTGATTTTGTGGCTTAAAAGGAAAAAACAGACAGACTTTTATTTTCCCGACCAAAAACAAAAAAAAAAAGAAGGCAGCGAAATGCTTAAGTTCTTTGTTTTTGTTATTTTTTTTTTTTTTTTGTTTTGCCTTTTTTACAATATGTGAAGTTTTGTGGAAAAATTAAATCTTTGTTTGTTGACATTATGCTGAGATAATTATATTGTTTTATGTATACAAAGTCCCATAAAAAAGCACATAAATATGAGTGTAAAAAAGATGTAAGCATTCTATAAAACTAAATAGGTTTTGTGTTTGTAAGAGACCTGCTACTGATGCTGGTGCTACTGCTGAAAGTGCTCTAGAGATCAAGGAAGCCAGTAAGTCTAGCGGGCGTTAATATTGTTAGCGTCGTGTTTAATATAATGAAAGCATTAATTTCATATCCTTTTTAATTATTTTTATGTAATAATATGTTTGAAAGCAAAATAAGTTAAAATTTCGGTGTTGTTTACTATAAGAAAAAAGGAAGGAATTAATAAAACGTATGATGGGAAATGAAAAATTTGTGATAATCATAATTAAACAAATTTTTAAGCTTTAGTACTTGACTATAATAACTCTGTTATTAACTGTGATTTTGTACAAAAGAGATCTTGCTTATAATTGATTTAATTTTTTTTTTTTTTTTGTTTATTCATATATATTTTATCAATCGCACTTGTTCAACAATAGTTTATTAACTCAAAATTTAAAAATTTTCGGTAGAAAAAAAACAATCTTACATTAAAACAATTTTACATTAAAATCATATAAAAAAGAACTTTTAAACCAACCGTTTCATTACCAAAAGAAGACAAAATACCATGATATTTTTATAGCGGCTTGAAATGAATTTTAAGTCGAACAATGTTCAAGAAAGTCCTAGAATTTTGTTTTTTTCTTTCTTTATTACACCACTGTGCGTCATCCAGAATAATTGACTTTTTTAACAAATCTTTAGTTTTCTTTTCTTCTACCCATATTTCTTCTCACACTCATCCAGATTTGGTTGGTTAAAAGGTAAATAAATTAGGTGTCTGTTTACTTTGGCTCTTCTGAGACCTCCACCATCAACCGTGTTATTTAGACTTTCATCGTCTTGTGTATTTCTTTAACAAATAGTTTGTTTGTTTTTATGTTTTATTCTGCAACTGGAAGCGGATAAACATAAAATTAAGGAAGTTATGATACAAATTGTCTAAGGCAAATATTTTGCTAAAATTTTGTGTTGTGAAGAGCATTTTTTTATAACTGCGTATTTGTTTATCTGTTGTTAAAAACGGTAGGAGTTTTTTGACTACTTTTCTAACATATTTTACACTGAACCAAATCTCGTTTAAATTTAAACAGATCTTTCAGAATAAAAATCAATATTTTATTCAAACTTAGACAAACTGGCTTAACAAAAACATACTTTTATTCAAGGTTAATTGATATTTTTAATTAAAATTTTCATAAAATTTGTAATTAGTAAACTTTTATTAAAAAACAAATTTTTAGATAAACACAGTGAAACCTAACATTACAGACACCTCCCAAAACCGGACACATTTTGTTGGTCCAACCTAATTATTAGTTTTTCAATACAAAATGTATACCCATAACCAGACACTTTCATAACCGGATGCGGACACTAAATTTGAAAATTCTTAGTTTCAAAATATTTCTCATAAACGGACAGAAGCACTGAAATACACCAACAAGAGTTGTTTTCTATTAGTAGTTCTTCTTCTTGCTACTCTGATTTATATTTGTGTTAATGCCACTGAAATTGGTGATTTCCTGTTAACACACCCAGAGAAAAATGATGTTTCATTATGGTCAACTCCAACAAAACAATTTTTTAAGAAAATTTTAAACATTTTCACCCCTATCGTGAATATTTGCGATTATGAAAAACTCACATGAAAAAAGTTAATTCAAAGGAGAATAATAACGTGGAAAAAATGTTCGCGGGAAAACATTCCCCTTATCGTGAAAATTTTTTTTTCTTCGTAATATTTTTAATAATTTACAAAATTAATTTTAAGGCTAAGACCAGTTAAAAAGGCTCAAACTTATTTCTATATTGCTCAACAAAATGCAAAACAACAGGTCAAATGCCTGAGGATTTTTGAAGCTTTCTTTTAAACAACATAAAAGTTGCAATAAAACTATCACGCCAGTACAATATATTTAACTCTGTAGTTTTTTAATCTTTCTTCTTTTTTGTTCACGGCAGTTTCACGATAGCATTTTTCCATTCGAGGGGAATAAAAATCTAATGAGAACAAAAATTCCACTGGTTATTCACGATAGGGGTGATTATGTTAAATTTAACCATAGTATTGTCACCGGCAACCACATTATAGTGAAATTAGTCATCCATCAAGAAGCCACAACCACATCTAGCCTTTTCTGCAAAAGAGTCATAACTGTATTTAGTTATTAAATTCCCAGTGGAACATAGGGCCGCCTTCTAGATAATAATTTGGAGTTAACCGCCATATCGTTTCTTCATATTGTGTAATAATTTTATAAAAATATCTTATATACTCAACTCAAGAGAGAAGAATTAAATTTTAAGCTGCTAGAACAATAAAGTTATAATAAAGTTGAGTTATGACTCTATTGCAGCAAAGGCTCGATACTATGTTTGCCTCCGCATTGTAATGCATGCACATACTCATGTGTTGAGGATTGCAAAAAAATTTCTGTTTATTTGGAGAAGTTGTGTGTTTACCTCATGTTGTCTGCTTGAGAACCACAAATTGGATTTCGGAAATCTAGATTCTCAAAAAGTAGTTATAATCTTCTGGATATTCACGACGAACATGATAGATATTTCACTTGCAACGTATGCAAATTCACAAAAAATATACGGTCAAACAAATGACTTTGACGAATTTTTAAAAGTAGATGAAAGCATCTACACTGACAATGAGTACATTGAAAAATTAACTTCAAGCGCAGTTATGGAGATAAGTCAGTCTGAAGACGGGATACATGTAGAAATATCTGATTCTATGAACTCGTATGGTGATGAATTAAAACAAATTGGCCATTTGAAGAATTTAGCCTTTGTCACATTTCAACACATCAAAAACATTGAAAGTCATTTTGAAATTCAACAGATCAAATTAAGCCGATCTACACAGAAAAAATTAATCACCAAATTCATACAAATTCATAGAATCAAGCAAACAGTTTGTTGATTTTGCACCTATTACCAAAATGATTGTATTAATTACTAAAAATAGTAAAAATTGTAAAATTGTAAATATTTTTTTCAATAAATGATATTTAAAATTTTAATTAAAAAATTGATCAAAAAACTTTGCGGTTTCAAACAATGTGTTAATTGATTTAGTTACATATAGCTGATGTTTTGACAATTCCCAACAACAATTCTACAAGTTTAAATTATTTTAATTAATATTTTAATTAACAATTTTTTTCAAAACAACTAAAATGTTAATTAAATCCAAAGTATATTCTTAAATTTCTTTCAACTAAAAAAAATAATTGATTCAATTATCACATTAATTAAATTGAAATACTTTTTAAACTATTTTTTTAATTGGTAAAAAACTATTGATAATTTTTTTCTGTGTAACATAGTACAAAATTTTTGATCTCATTGATTTGGGACTCAATTCTGACAATTGCACGTGAAAGCCTCAAGCCCAAAAATAAGAACTTCTGCGTCATTGTTTTGTCAAGTCAAGGCTGCATTAATAATTTAATGGCCATACGAATTTTGTTTGCTAAAGGTGGATTTTTATATTTTTTTCTATATTTTTACACGGTTACATCTCGGTATTGCATACAGAATATCTCTTTTGCGTCTGAAGCAAACTTGTAGATATTGAATAGGAGAAAAAAACGCGGTACACACTTACCCGAAAAAAGTGCACGCAGTGCCTTAAAAATCGCAAAAATGGCAATTTTTCACAATTTTTTTCCAGTTTTCACTTTTTTGCTCAATAATTAGATTCAAAAGCCACAAATATGCTAAATAAAGTAAAGACTAAATAAAGTTTTCAATCTACAATAGTCTAGTAATTAATTGCTTAAATGAATTGCAACAATGTAAAATGAAGTATTTGAAATACTCAATGTGTACCCCCCTTATAAGCGGACATCTCTCATAACACGACCAAAACACCGCGACTGAGAGTGTCCGATTATGAGAGGTTTCACTGTATATCAAATAAAAATTACCTTCTATTCACCTTTCATTTTTTTGTTTCAGTGTGTTTTTATTACAAATATTTTTTTTTAGCAGAAAAAGGCACATTTTTCTAACCCTCATTTGTGTTAAGGTTATTTGATTTAGTTGTTTTTTTTCATAGCTGCACCTTTTTAAATATATTTTATGCCTCCGTTTGCGGCATATTAGATATTATTACATTTTAATGATGTTATTGTGATTTTATTTTCTCTTCTTCCTTCATCTTACTTTCTTAGTGCCTTCATCTGTTACTTAGAGAAATTCCATTAAGTATAACTTAATTATTATGGTTATTATATCCGGAGGGGTAAAAGATTTTAACAACTTCCGTAATGTTTCTTTTTATTTAATATAGAAAATTTTTGGTAACTTTATTTAAAGTGAAATAAACGTAAATGGTTGATAATTTAAATTTTTTTAGTTGATGATTTTTGTTTTTTTTTTTTTTTTTTTTGTTCTTTTTAAGGAAATTGCTTAGTAATGAAGTTTGGAATAAAAATTTAAATGTCTTTAGTTTCTATGCAGACATTTTAAATCTTTTTTTTTAAATCTCTTTTATTTTACTTTCGACTTTAATCACCTTCAATTCTATTTCATCATTTATTTATTTATTTTTTCTTTTATTGTTTCACGTTTTAATTTCGTCTCCATAAAAACCGCCATTAACACATCATTGACCAAAATCATTTATTGTCCTTTTTTCCTTTATTTTTTTTTTTTAGCAAATAAAACAACAAAAAAAAAACATAAATTGTTTTATTTCTGTTAGAAATAACAGAATACATCCACAATATTTAAATCATTTCGGTATCAATTGAATTAAATTGTCTTGCTGGAGGATTATGTGGTGACCTGTCGTTTATTTTCATTTCCACCAAACCACCAATATCATGAAATCGAGCTCTTACCTTCAAAAATAAACACCCTCCTCATTACCTTTTGCCTTAATATTAACATTATTTTAAGGTTTTATTGCATTTTTTCGCTTTCTGTCTTTCTGTATGTCTTTCCTTCTCTTTTTACTTTTCTGGTTATTTGAAATTTGTCCTCTTTTCATTCCTTCCCACTTTAGCCACATTAGCAAACAAGTGAAGGTAAATTCCAAATGGTCTTAGATGGTCAGTGGAATTAATGTTGGCTTAAGCTTAACATGAATAAAGCAAAAATATTTACAAAAAAAAAGCTCATAGAATAACAGACATTATCCTTATTCCTTTAGAGAAAACAAAAAATACACGGTCCGGGAAAACTGGAATACCACTAAAATAAATAAATATAAAAAACAACAATACCTTTTAAATTGTACTAGATTTTTTTTTCTCCATAAAAATATAGCAATATACTCGTATTTGGTATCTGCTAAACTCATCATACCAAAGTCAATGCCAAGGGTTAAGATAAATATTTATTTTAGCTTTTTTTTTTTTTTTTTTTGTTTAATTTACACCCTTTCGCTTTTTCTTTGGATCTTATGGACCACACATTGTTTGAAAATTAACTTAATATAAAAAATTCATTGAATTGATTTTTGTTTTTCGTATTTATTTTTTTTTTTTTTTTTTTTTGTTATCTTAATGAAGATATTTAAAATAACAAATGCATACCATGTATTTGATAATGAAAATGAATATATTTAGCATAATCGGCCGACAGTGGGGCAACTATATAAGATACCATGAAAGCTTTTAAGTTAGATGTTATAGCTATCGCCGAAGGTATAAAGTACATATTCTGGATCCTTATTGGAAGAGAAGTTATGATCCGGGTAACCGTCCATCCTCCTGTTGAAATTGGTTTTCCGAAGACCCCAGATATGATGGGCCTTGCTTAGTAGATATTTATGTCAGATATGCTCATTTAAATTTTGCTCATATAAAATAACTGATATTTAAGCAAAAGGCCACGACTGCCTCTAATTTTACCCATTAATCCCTTGTTGTTGTTTTTTTTTTTTTTTTTTTGTACATCTGGTGAACGTCAAGAGTTAAAATTTCCAAATTATGTACAAGCATTTTGGCTATCAATACACAAGTTCGAAACAGACGAATGGTGATAGTGGGGTGGGCATCAGGGGCCCGGATTTCCAAAGGGGCTTGCCAATGTGCAAACAGCCCACGCTCTTTCAGGCGGAGATCTACGCCATCCTAATATTCGCTAGCGAATGTCTGAGGAGGAGGGCAAAGGGCTTGAGATTGTTTATTATGTCGGATAGCCAAGCCGCTCTTAGAGCACTATCTTCTTTTGAGGTGAAGTTCAAACTGGTCATGGACTGTCTAATATCTCTGAATGAGTTAGGGAAACACAATGACTTAAAGTTGTGTTGGGTGCCCGGCCATTAGGGTCATGTGGGCAATGATAGGCTGACTACTTGGCAAATAAGGGCGCTCGCTACATTCATACATTAATACATAACTTCTCCAAAAAAATAGGCGGTATTAGAGTAGTGGTCGTGGCACTTTCCATAGACACACATTATAAACTTCTTTATATCTGGAGAACGAAAAGAGCCAAAGTTTCCAAATTAGGTACAAACATCTCGGCTATTAATACACATTATCCCACAAAGTGTGGGCAAAATTGGAGAAGTGGGCATGGCACAAAATTGTTTTTTATATTTAAAGAACGGTTAAAGAAATAATGTCCAAATTTGGTACATTTAGCTGGGTTATTAATACACAATGTCTTTAAAAATATGGGCGGGATCGGAGAAGTGGACGTGGCACATCCTGTACAAAAACATTAGAGGTTTCGGCAAGAGCCAAAGTTTCGAAGTTGTGTACAAGCATATTGGTTATCAATACACAACCTCCGAAAAAACGTGGGTGGGATTGGGAAGTGGGCTTGGCAAAAATATATTTACTTTTACCTTAAGCAACATGGCAACATGGTGAAGGGTATATAAGACTCAGCATTGCCGAATATAGCACTGTTACTTGTTCTTCTTATGGTGGAATCACCCATGTTTTTCGGAGAAAGTTTGTGTCCAGACAAAATTTTTACTGAGAGTTTTCTGTAGCCTGTTTCACACATTTCGAAAAGTGTGTCTGACAAATCAAAATCAAAGCCATATATACAAAAAATCTATAAGATTTAGTACTTCAGCGACAGAATTTTTTTTTTTTTTTTTCAAACTGCATACTTTAAATTATTTTGAATGGCTGTGTGTTAGAAATGGATAAAAAAGAATTATCACTCACAATTTGTGAAGAAGAAACACATACTTTCTCTGATAAAATTAAGCACATTGGCAACCCAATTCAAGTTTGTCCGGACAAAATATACAATTAAACCAATTCACAATGAGAGTTGTTCCTTAAAAAATATTTTCTCTCTCTTAAAAAGAGAGATGCTTAAATACATATATAAATGGGTGAATATACCTTTATAAACCGAAAAATTATGCCTTAAGGTATGTTCAGACCTAACAAATATTTGACGAAAAAATACAAAAAAACATGACCGGCAAATTGTCAAACTTTAGCTTTATTTTTAAAATTTTTTATTGATTTCCTTATCTTTATTTGTAAGAAAATAATTCTATAATTCAATTAAGAAACTGCTAAATGATGTTTAATCCAGCAAACATTTTACAAAAGCAAACAATGTTTTTAGTAACACTAGGAGTTACGTGTAGGATGTCAAAAATTTAATAGGTGTAAACATAGCTTTATATACACGGTGACCACTATAACAGTGGACTATTTTAACCTCTGTGCATTATTTTTCTATTTGTGTACACTATTTTTTCAGTTATTTTCTACCAGTCCCTTTTTTAACAAATTGTTTTCTTACAAATATTACCTTTTGTTTACTATTTTCATTATACCCAAAGTACTTACAAAGAATTTAAAATCAGCTTTTTAAGCTTTTTATTATAAGATGCCCACATTTAGAGCATTTAAAATAACTGGGACACAGTAAAACACGTTGATTAGCATTATTGCCAGCCTTAAGGTCAACATTGAAACAATTTGTACATGTTGTAGACTACTTTCTTCAACAAAAAAATATTCAGACAATATTGCTTAACTTGTTTAATAATCCATTTTTATGGTAACTTTTCAGATACACCCAGACGTGTGTTTTTCCTAAATATATTCCGCGTTTCGGAACACAATATATTTCGATACATGAAGCCGCAATGATATTAAAAGAACTAAAATCAAAATTAATTGAAGGTAATGATGAGGTCTTTTTTACCATTTAATGTGCAAAATGCTACTTTGTCTCCGGAGTCAAAGGGGTTTGACTGAACAATTGAAAATTAAGGCTTCATTCCAAAACATCATAATATTTTGCGGCCGAAGTTAAGAATGTATCACTGAGTTTAACAAAGCACATTTTGCTTATTGTGTTCGCATCGGGATAGTTTAATTGGTGCAGTTTGGGACACTTGAGCAATAGATTTACATATGCACCTGCCGTTTGACCAAATCTCATGATAGGTATTATATACATTGGTGACAAACAATGCGTTTACCAGACGCCCCCCGACTTCGAGAGTAACCAATATACACAGGTAGCAATTTAAGTGAATAATCCGGCAAGATTATCCACTCACCCATTATATAGGAGCTGGAGCTATCTAACCTCTGCTGATTAAAGTGGCAACAGCAGCTAGGAATAAACCTCCCTGAGGTTTCACTTTCCCCCAAGTTGCGAAAAATCAGCCATTTAGTATGATTTTCAGGATATCACTTCAGGCGACTTTGGGTAGTAGAGCACAAGCGCCATATAGTCCCCAAAGTATACTGGCGATACTTCTGCAAAGACAATCTTCCTAAATGACAAGAAGCATTTCACGCAAAAACTATAATAACGGAGGCCTCAATCAATAGGCAGTCCGGTGCCTGACCACCTAGGGCTACTGACTCTCATAGTACCAGAAAAGTTCTCTGGTCAGCCTCGATCGGAAGAAACCCATTGATGGCACCTGATTGTGCCCCGAAGGATGTGGCACCAAAAGGTGAAATATCTGTAAGATAATAAATGCTCCACCCCCGAGGGGCACTTTGGGACAGATAACATTGTAAAATTCTACACGGTTTTGTTGAATGCATTTCATAAAAAGCGAGTGGCTTTGCAACCGACGTTTTGAAACTCAGCCTTTAAGAAAAAAAAAATTAAGGGAATTGCGGAATTTGCCTGGATACTTTTAAATACAATATCGTTCTGGTATTCAGTTAAAAAATCATGGACTTAAGTTAAAAAAATTATACTAATACTACCCGTGCTGTTACATGGTTCTGAAGCATGGGTACTTGCGAAGGCGGACGAGGCACGACTTGGCGTATTCTAGAGAAAAATTTATCATTTAATCGATGTACCAATCTGCTTTGACAGAAAATATCGGTGTCGTATAAGCCAAGAGCTTTGCGAGCTCTATGCCGACAATTTAATGGCGTAGTTAAGCGCATTAAATTGTAGCGACTACGTTCGCTAGGTCATATTGTGAGAATGATTGAAGATGCTTCAGCTAAAAGCTCATTTGAATACAAGCCTGGTGACAGTTCACGTAGAAGGGGAAGACAAAAACTCTTAAGGAAGGATCAGGTGGAGGAAAACATATCGAAACTTGGTGTCACAATTGGAAAGAAGCGCAGAAGATCGAAGCTCTTGGAAATCTTTCTACGTTCGGTTGCATGGACCAATTTTCTGTAATAGCCGATTAAATAAGTCAAGTTAAAAAAGCTAATAAAATACGAATTTATCTTAGTAAAAAATTACGAGAACGCAAAAAAAAATAGAAAAATGGGAAAAAACTGAGATCATGATTATAAAATTACTAAAATTCTTACGTTTTTTTAAAAAAAATTCCCTACAAAAATATTTTGAAATTAGTAGACTATATATTTGCTCTGCTTACGTCTAGTGCTCCAACAGAAAGCATTTGTACAAAACCCAACAGTATTTTGTATTCAGGGAAATCTTAAAAGAACCAATTTCTTTTAATCTGTCTGAATCATAAATGGCAAAACATTTTAAACATTTTTTACGAATAGGCCTGATGTTTGAAAAAATGCATTCGGTGTCTTATTTGCTCAAGTAAAATCATATTTGACAGCGTGAAAAACAACTTTGTTATATTACAGCGTGTAATATGTATACCAAGTGAAAAGACTGTATCATTAATTATGAAGTGTAGGCTACATCATGCCATTCGACTAAGGGTAAACTACCCCTACTCTGCTTCATTTCAATTCGTTACGACAAACGGAACGTTACTTTCAATTTATCTCCATTTCCATTGGTATTTATTTCATTTATCCCACAGTAGAAAAATCACTAATAAACTAACAATTTTTAACATAACTTCACTTTGCCATTCAGCGACCTTTGGCTAAACAAATTATTAAACAATGAATTTATCAAGACCTTACCACAAAGACAATGCAAATCTATAAGAAATTTGGTTGTCAAGCAACCGTTTAAACACATCCGAGAAAAAGTAATATTAACTGCAGACATTTATCTAGAAAAGAATCCTGGTTTTTTGAGGACAAAACTAAAAATAAAAAGACAGTCTAGTCTTAGGCAAAAAAAACAACTCATTTTAAACTTACAACAAGACAAACTATAAATGAAATTTATTTGTTGTACTAAATATCTTTTATTGTTAATTTTTTTTGCCAAAATTTTAAATAGAAGAAAAAAATAAAAAGGAATTAAGCTTGAGGGAACATTTAGTTTCAAAACATTCTTTCCATATAATGTTTTATTTTATTTACATTCATTTTGTCTTTTGCAAACAGACCAACAATAAAACTAAAGCATACTTACCAGGTACTGTTAGACACAACAATATGGTCCCCTTTATACAACTCTGCTCTTAATAACTCCTCTTGCTTGCGTACTTTTTTATTCTGCTAGTGTCTGCTGCTGCTGTTATTTTTTATTTTTTTATTATTTTTTTTTTTGTGCAGTAAACAGGAAGTTGGTTTTATTACCAACACATAAGTGCTGTTGTGTTGCATTTCCGTTCACAAGTAAATTAAATTTTATTTGATTTTAAGTGAATTATTTACTCTTTTTGTCATTGTTGTTGCTGTTGTGTTTTATAAACTTGTATTCAAGATAAAATAAAGCTATAATAGAAAATTAAATTGAAGATTGGAGAACACAGTGGAGAGTACAGTGGAATGTTTTTCTGAAAGCCAAAAGAAGTTTAGTGTATAAGAGTAACACTACACCTGCTTTGTTTGTTTCTAAATGGGTTTTAGTTTAAAAATTTGTTTTCATAAAATGTTTTGAAAACTTAATGAAATTTGCTTATGATATAAAAATAAAGCAAATGGCAAAAAAAAAACAAATTTAACAATAATAAAATAAAAAAATATATTCAATATCAAAATCTTTGGATGGATTTGGTAACCTCCACAAAATAGGTGTATGATAGTTGTATCTTGTAGCTCGTTTATGTATTTCTCGCATCGTATGAAGTGTGAAACAAAAAATTCCATCGTTTCAGGATTTTTGAGAAAAAAGTGTTTCTGTATTTGAATGCGAGAACAGACAACACAAATTCTGTTTAAACTGGAATACTTCCAGTAATTAAGGGTCAATTGCAAACGTCAATGAAAGAAATAGATATAATATAAATATGGCTGCCAGATTTTACGATTTATCGTCATTTTGACGATTTTTTGTACCGAAATTGGCAAAGTGCCGATTTGCTGAGGTTTTTAAATGACGATATTATTCAGTCTTCGAAATAAAACAATTTTAAATATTTTTTTATGTTTGTGTATTAGGCACCACAAAAAAAAATTCTCTTAAAACAAGGCAGCTTAAAGTTTTATATTACCCCTATTGTGAAAATTGTCCTCGAAATTGTTTGTCTGTTCCCTAAAAAATGTTTCGGCAAAACAAAATTTCGAGAAAAAACTGTTTAATTTGTATTTCCTTGGATTATTTAATATATTTTTTTATGTGATCAAAATATTAAACTATTACCCCATTTTCAGGCAATGCACTATAAGAAATGTTTGCCTTTTTTTGCCAAAAGGGTTATTTTTTGATCAATCTGATATTTTGTCACGCCTTTATGTGAATTTTCAAGAAAAAATAACAATCTGAAATTTTAAATTGTTATCGGATTAAAGAAAAAATAAAATAAATAATTTTATAAAAATAGACCTCAAGGTTAAGTATGTATGTGTAAAATACCCATGACCTTAATTTATGTTTTATTTATTTTTTAATAAAAATCGAACAAAATTTGTCAAAATTAATTTTAAATTGTCCAATTTTTTAAAACAAAAAACAGGCGACTTTTTTTATTATTTTACTAAGGAAATGAATGATTTTTTATCTGGCAGCCCTGCATAAAAAGAAAACAATGAAAGGCTAAAAAAAATTAAAATAACAAAATATAAATTTTGTTCTATTTATTTTTATTATTTAAATTCTTTCTTTTCAAATTAATAAAATTATAATACACATTCTTGTGTACATACATGTGAATATGTACATATATACTTATGTAATTATTTTTTCGGATAATTTGGGCTCCATTTTTTCTCGCATTAATTTCAAATGTGACTTATTTTGACAGATCTTGTGAGAAACTTTTCGCAAAATATTGTTACAGAAACAATTTTTCTGACATCCTTCCAATAATTGCTGGAAAATTATTTAAATGACAGATAATTACCGCAAAGTAAAGATACAGAAACACCATTTTTTGTTTCATATTGCACAGTTTTTTTCATAATTCACTTGTTCATGAGGGAAATTTTACGATGCGAGAAATACAGAAACGAGCTACTGCATAAGCAATCAGGCCTTATTTTTTCTATTAGTAATAAAGTTTTTGAGAATTAATCAGCCTTATTACGGTTCTCGATGTCGAAACGTCTCTCTACTAGATTAAGGTTACACATAACATGTGTTCTTTAATCTACTACAAAATTCGACTTACGTTGTTATCGACATAGAGAACCGTAATAAGGCTGATTATCTTTATTTTTTTCTTACCTAAGCTGACGAACATAGGAAGCATACACCAAACAGCATTAACTCGTTTTAAGCGAACAGTAGCAAAAAAACGTTCGGAATATGCGACCAAACATAAAGCTGTAATATTCTTTTATGCCAACGATCGAATATATTTTTGAAGACCAGTTAAAAATTATTTAGAAAATAGTGGTTAGGAAGCTTTTCCTTACCTGCCTATAGTCCAGACCTTGGCCAATCGAACTACCAGCTGCTTTCATCAGGAATACGCTTTACTTTAGCACAAGGTATTAAAAAGAGGATTCTTTCTTGGCTGAAAGAAATCAACAGTCTTCTTCCGCGAAAAATATATATGTATATGTTACCAAAAAAATTTAAAAAGTATATACAATAATTTAACAAAATATCGATTATATATCACCAAATGGAATACAGTTTTTTTTAACTTGATTGTTTTAAATCGATAAAAAAAATACTAAAGAAAGTCGGACAAAAATCATGGCTATAAAGTTGGCTAAGTAAAACTTTGGCCCCTTGTGTTCAAAAAAGTTTTCTACTTCTACAGCGACATTAGAACACTCAATATCAAGTTATAAATTGAAGCACCCTTTTTAGTTGTTTTTTTTTTTTTAGGCGGCTCATTTTTCCAAAAATTTAAATAAACGGTAATAATTAAATATAGAAAATAGATTTTGATAAGGCATAAGATATAAATGATGTATAAATTAAATTTGAAGCTTAGCCTGCATGCAAGACAAGCATAACACAAACATTTTTATTCTTTGCTTTGCTCCCAGTTGAAAGATTCTATAGGTATAAAAAGAGTTTTTAAACCAATATATTTCTTATAGTTGGTGTTTACAAATTATCATCAGCTTAGTGGAACATTTATTTTCAGAAAGATCTCTGAAATAACACGGAGTATTCGAACATTTATACTAAGGAATTCTAGGGATCAAAATTTTTATCTTTTAAATGGAGCTAAATAAATTAAGGCCCCTATTATGAGTTACATTCGATAAACGATTTTCGCTGGCTATCGAACATCGACTATCGAATGTTAATTTGGTATTATGAGTAGGCAGCACTGTCGAAATTTTCGTTGTGCATCGAATTTTTCAACGAAAACAAATTTGCTTTCGACGGTGTAAATAATTTAAAAAAATTGTTGAAAATGTAAATTTTTTTTAATTTATTAGTCTTGGTGTGCAAATTCAACATTCTTAATTATTTTTGGTTATTTTATGCAAGTCTAAAGTCGACAATAGTAAGCAGCAGTTGGAAAAGCTTGTTTCCCTTATGGAACAAAATCCTTTGTTGGAAAAGGGAATTTTTACAAAAGTTCAGGCTACAGGTACAGTCCAGTTCCAGGAAGCGTTTATCTTCATCAGAGGAATCATGCTACCATAATTCCGTCGTAGTCATGATTTATATTAGTTTTATTTTTTAAATTTGTAAAAAAAAATTGATTTAAAGTGACAGCTGATAGAAAATGTACTACTGTGAATAAACTAAATCACAATAGTACTTTTTTATTGAATGTGTGCCATAATACCAAATGAAAATTCGTTCGATCAACTAAGTGTTGATATGACAATGAGAAGTTTCCTTGTAATTCTATATTATTGCAATAATTAAATGGCAATTTATTTAAACAATAAACATGATTAGGACATTTCTAAATGTGCCTTCTTGGCAAAACTGGTAGGAAAAGAGCACGTCTTTAAAAATCATATTTTATTGCGATTCGTAATAACCAAGCTTTGCCAAATCTATTGGTCCAACATGAAGTAACAATTGAATAAAAAAAATTTGAAATTGGCCATACGTAAATTTAAGGGCTTAAAGCACAAGCAAATTAATATCCCAGCTGACTAAATTGCCATATGTGAAGTTTAAAATCCCTTCCCTAATCTGCAGGTCTAAATGGCTCCCACATTCAGTATCCCTTTCCGAGCCCAGTATCGCCAACTCATCGGCCATTTAATAACCGGTGATGTTGGAGCGAACCGGTTCTCAGCATATCCCCACTACATACTCCTTAAGATTTTCCTAACAGCTCTTCTAAAATCGTTTACTAGCTTGGAATCCACAAAACAGACCCTCAAGACCCTATGAGCAACCTGGCAGTCCACGAATATAGTGACCTTCGAGCCTCCCTCATGTAACACCTAACTAGTTATACCGCCTTCAAAATTTCTAGAACATCCACTAAAAATACACTGCAGTCGTCAAGAAGCCTTGATCTTCTAATATCTATAACCTCAAGGTGTACCGCGCCCCTTATCCTCGAGCCGTCCATAAAAATAGCAAATACCTCATATGTACAATCTGCGCTTGGCTGACCAGCTCTCCTTCCTTCCACCCTTGACAAATGCTCAAAGTCGACCCTTGTTCCCAGGTAATCCGTGGACCCGGACGGGCCCAGGCAATAACCACCAATATCAATATCAACCAAGATCTGCAACCGACATATCGCGAAATTTCCTACCAGTCCCAATTTGTTCAGTCTTAGAAGACTTCTGGCTACCATTCCCATCACATACTGCTCAATAGGCAGAGAATTCTTCCAACTTAACAGCCCCTTGCGTGTAAAGAAAAGAGTCAACAATAAAACATAACTGCATTACAGATTTAAAAAATTTTGCAAACTTTCGGTTTTAGCAATTTTTCCCCCTTTTCAACTTTTACAAAGCTGTAAAATCAAATTTTCAGATTTTTTTATAAAAACCCATTTTAATTTTAAATACTAAATTACGTTCCTACAACTACAAGGTCAGACTAGCAGAATCAAGTAATAAGTTAAACATATGTTTTATATACATATGTTCTAACACAAGTTATCACAAATTAACAATACAGGGTGGCTGATGAAAGCCGCTGCCAAAAGAAAAGTTGATCTGGACGGCAACGTAATTGTAATTGTCGCTTATGGAGTGGTTTCAACCCATAAATACTGCATGAAAGGAAATTGCATGCGATTCGCGTCACAGTGTGGTGTGCAGTTTTTTCACGCTGTATTACCGGGCCATACTTCTTTGAAAAGACGGACGCAGCGTTACGGTAAGTGGAGACCGTTACTTGATAATTTTTCTATTCCGGAACTACGCTGAAAGAAAATTCTTTTTAACTCTGTGTGGTTTCAACAAGATGGTGCAACTGCACACAAAGCTCAGCCGGTTATGGCCGAAATACGCAGAAAATTTCATAACAGGCTCATTTCAAGAAACTCAAACTTCCGTTGGCCCCCGAGGTCGCCTGACCTAAGGGCGGGTATTTGAATTCAATTATCTGTAAGACTAATTACACTATTTTCAATACAATTCAATGGGCTTTCATATGAAAAAGGATTGAAAAACTCCATGCATTACAAAACAAAAAATTACAGTTTTTTCATGTAGCAAAATTCTTGCAAAACCCATCAGCCGTCCGGTATAGACAAACCCCAATATTCATAAAAAATATTTTTGATTTATGAAAGGTTTATTAAACAAATTTTCATAGAAAATGCGTTTCATAAACTTGTTATAAGCCTGAAATATATTCTATGAATATGGGGGAAAGAGTTTGAGTCAAATTAATTGATTTTATCTTTCAGAATGGATATCATCAACATACTGATATAAAAAAGTAGAAAACAATTTTTTTAGATCATGTCAACAAGGGTATCCAATGTAATCATAAAAAACCAAAAAAAACGCTGTTTGATTACATATGCTGCCTTAATTCGAGCGAAATTTTTGCAGGGCGTTATATGTAATTAAAATGATCAAATTATCTTAATAATCAAAATAACATATTCTAAAAATTCCAGTCCAACAAAAACAAAAATTTTATTTCGAATCCATTTCATTCAGGAGCGATGTATAGCGTTCTTTCTTTTTTAGCTAATAAGTTTTCCCTTCAAAAAAACTTTATTATTTAATTTAACAACATTTTACTAAAATTTAATAAACAAAAAAGTTATTTAAACATAATTGTTGCAACATAATAAAATTATTTTAACAATCACAAACAACTGAACTTTTTAGAAATACAACAAATTTAATAAACAAGAAATTAACTCTATCAATTTGTTACAAATAAAAAGTGACATAAAAATGCCAAACAAAACAACAACAAAAAAAACTTTACACAAATGTCAAATTAATTGTGGCTTACAATGTTAAAGACAAATATTAACTTTTGGTTTTAAGTGTGGTTTTAATTTGTGATATAAACACAACAACAGCAAAAACAACAAAATTTATACATAATTTATGACAATTTCACACACAATCCTATACTATACAAACCTGCACACACACACACACACACACATACATACAACATTTTCAAAATAAACACCAACGTACAGGGCTGAATTTAACAGACATACATATGCATGTACATATCGCCCACATAATCATAAACAGGCACAACTCAAAATACAAAAATGCTTAAAAGTGGCAGAAAACTGCCTTCAAAAACAGGGTTGCCATTTTTCAATCAAATTAAGTTTCGCGAATGTTAGAGAAAACAGTGACGCAAAGCAATTTTCCTGGTCGCTATAAATTTGATTTGTGAACTGGTTTATGAAAAAAATAAAATCTACAACTGTGCCTGTTTATGATTTAGTGCGCGATATGTTTAAGTATATTTTGTTACAAATGTTCCAAAGTTTTATATTTGTCACTCTTTTACAGACATGTTTCGAACATTTTGTCTACCCGCAAAAGGTAGTAGCAAGAACACATGGACAGACAGATAGACAAACATAATAATTTATATTGGTTTATATGATAATTATAATAAACAACATGTTTCGTTTTCATACCCAGAAAAGTTTTATACGCTTATTAGTTGTATTTAAAAGACATATTTTCGAAAATAATTTGACATTAAAGTTAATTAATGCGTTTGTGACATTAACTAACACTAAATGAATTTTGGTCGATAACTTTTCTTAATAGGCAAAAAGTTTTAAAAATAATATTTCTTTTTAAAGGAAAAATAAAACCCAGTTTTTATATACATGCGAAAAAGGTTTATCTCGGAAAGGTAAGTGTTCAAACAGAACTGCGTCAAGGCCAGATCTGCTTTACAGTTAAACATAAAAATGTGTTGTAGAAAACCTTAATGAAATAAAATCTATTTTATTTTGAGAACTTTTTTTCTAATGCTCTCACATATGGACACTTAAGCTTTGTTTACATTATGTGTATTTGTCATGTGGATTGTCACTTTTTCACATGTTAAATTTGTGCATATCGTATGAACACCTCCAAACAATATCATGTGTTATTTCTTTGTGTACAGTGCATATGACATTTTTGATTTAGAACTATTTTCAAGTGACAAAGCATCTGCCATCAGCTGGTTCGTATTAACAAAATTGTTTGTGGCGGCAAAATTTAATTGAATTTTTATCAAATATAAAAATAAAAAAAAATAATAAAAAATGCACAAATAATTAATAAAAAAGGAGGGAAAATTTGAAAAGTAATTAGCAAAGTATGTATGTATTTCTGTTTTTTAACAATTTATAAAAACAAAATATAACAAATTTCAATTTAATTTTTGTACATATAACCACTCAGCGGTTTTAAGATTGTTTTTCTTGATAGGTTATGTACTTCACATACCAACGTTTGAACATGAAATTTATAAACCTTAGGTATTACTGACGTGTGCCAGGCAAAACCCACATGGCCAGTTGGAACAGTGGGACTGTGAGTAGGACCACTAAGATTTTATGGGGTAACCCAGACGAGAGGAGGACAAGAAACCTCCTCAACGGGAGTAAATCCGAAGTTAGTATGATGGTGCGCATCCTGACTGGTCATGCAGGACTACGGGCACAACTACACCAAATTGGACGGGCAGAATCTGACGAATGTAGAGCATGTGGCGAAGAGAGCGAGATCCTAGAACACTTCCTCTGCTACTGTCAGGCCTTCGTCGACTTACGATCCAAACACATTGGGAGCGATGTCATTTGTGGCTTGGGATCCCTGAGGAACGTTGACTGGAAAATCTTAAGGAATTACGTCCGCGAAACTGGGTTTCCTAACGCCGGACGTTAACCTCTCCCTATAGGTCGAGGTAGCACTATCAATCTAAATCTCCCATGTTTTTCTTCGTAAGGAGCGCACAACAGGCCCGATGGTGGCCTAGGTGTATATGGCTAAAGATATGAGGCTTAATTTCGATTCTTCGTCCTCTTTTCGACCTTACCTAACCTAACCTATGTATTACTCAAACTTTGACATGCACATGAAATTACATGTGTATAGAAAAGTGACATTCCACATGACAAATACGCATAATGTGAACATAGCTTTATTCTCCCAACAATGCTACCATACTTTCATTAAATTTCGTACATTTTGTAAACAGAAAACTAAAAAAGAAAGAAAATAAAAAATTAAACAATAAAATGAGAGAAAATTTGAAGTTACAGAAAACTAAAAACAAAAGAAAATAAAAAATTAAACAATAAAATGAGAGAAAATTTTAAGTTACTGATGAAGCAAGGCGATTTGATGTAAACGGTGGTGGTGATATTACAACAATTACAACACCAAAACACAACATTGTATTTTATTTGTTGCTTTCGTTCAAATTTCGATATATCAAAAACACAAGCAACTTTCGACACCACTCTCTCTTAGTTACAATAAGGCGGGCATTACAGCTGTCCAGACATCATCTCAGAAACCTAATTGCGGTTATAACTGGCCCCTGGCCCATTGAAAGGTACGCCCAAAGGCTGGGGCTCCCTTACAATGACTTATGTAGAAGTTGTGGCGACCAGGAGAAGGAAGAGTCAACGCAACATCTTCTCTTTAATTGTCCGGCCTTCGGAGATCTGAGACTTTAAAAGTTTGGTCGAAGAACCCTTGGGGACAAAACTTGTCTCTCTGATATTGATTTAAGCAGGATCTACTCCTTCACTGAATCAACCGGTTGGCTGAGTGAGAATATTTGCAGCCAGGTAACATAGGACCCATGGAATACGGTGTAACATGATAACACAAAGGGAACTAATTAATGGGCACACGTGAGCTGTGCTTCATCACGGCTGCCAATAGAACCTAACCTAACCTAGTAAGAAAAAAATGTAGCCACCTTAAAAATTAATTCGCCTTGTGCTGGCATTTTTATTATGAATTTTAGAATTTTTGCCTGAAGTTGAAGAATCAATTATGTTTGAACACTAATGCTGAAAGAACTTAACTTTATTTATTTGTTAATTTTTGAAAATCTATCTTCTTCTATCTTCTATCTTCTATATATATAAAAATGGATTATGTATGTTTGTTTGTTTGTTTGTTTGTCGCTTTATAGACTCCGAAACTACTGAACCGATTTTCCTGAAATTTTTACAGTAACATCACGTGAGCCCTAAAAATAAAATAGGCTACTTATTTTTTCGATAGGGGCAGGGGAATTGGTACCCCCCATAGGATGCCAATGTTAATTATCGCACGATTTTCCTGAAATTTTTACAGTAACATCACGTGAGCCCTAAAAATAAAATAGGCTACTTATTTTTTCGATAGGGGCAGGGGAATTGGTACCCCCCATAGGATGCCAATGTTAATTATCGCATATCTTAAGAGCCGCTGCACGCATTTTGCTGAACTTTTTGTAGTAGGATCTTCTGAGCCCCGGAATTGAAATAAAATAGCAGCGGGGGTATAGGAATACCCCATAGGACGCCAATGTTTAACATCGCATATCTTAAGAACTGTAATAGTGAGAATGTTCAAACTTTCTAAAAGTCACTCTTATGGTATACTACACTTTTGAAAATAAAAATAAAGCGGGTAGGCGCAGGGGGGGAAATACCTCCCATAGGATGCATACATTAAATATCGCTCAACTGAAGAACTATTAAAGGGAGAGTCTTCAAACGTGGTTAAAGCTACTATTATAGTAAACTATAAATTTCAATATAAAAATGTGCGGGGTCAGTGTAGCGAAGCGCACCGGGTTAAGCTAGTATTCAATAAATAAATATAAAAATAACAAATATGTATATGAGTTTTGTTATTAGGGAAAAAATTAAAACATTGTTTTAACAAAAATTTTCATGCACACTAACTCCTTTTAACGAATGTTCGTTCTATAACTTATTATTCAATCTTCACTTGAAGTTCATTCTTACAACTTCGTTCCGAACAAGTTAAGAGACGAAAGCATTGAATCGCATGTTTCTACTTTGAGTATGTTCAAAGTTAATTTTAAAGCAATGCCAATTTCGAAAGCACTTGCTAAGCTGAAGCACCACTTTGGGGTAAAGAAAAAATAAATGCAACAAATTTATTTAAATTTGACTAAATATTTTCGTTAATTCTATTTTTTTTTTAATTTCCGACCTCAACCTAAAACTTTTCTGCATTAAGCTTCATACGTTTTGTCATTTATCTTGCTTTTTTATAAGTGAAATTCATTGACAAGAGTCCGTACTTTTAAAATTATGACTTGAATTTTAAAAAAATATCATCCATTCAAAATATTGAATTTTAAATGGATGTTTTAAATACGGGCTCTGAAAATCTTAAAAACACTCATACTCTTCTTTTTTTTTCTTTTTTTTTTTTTTTTTTGATTTATTCTTGACACAATTTCGTGACATAATTTAAAAAATGGCCAAAAAGTAGCATTAATTGATTTAAAAGGATACAAAATGGTACTTTAAAATAGGGGCATAAAAGTGGCAAGGGCCAAAAAAATTTTAAAATTTCCATTTAAGGGTCACAACAGCATCGCTGCACATATAAAATCTGCTTGCGACATGCCGCTTGCAAAAGCTGTTGCAGTAGTGTTTCCAACAAAAAAAAATTAAGTGCATTTTCTAAAAAAGGTCAAAAAGTAGCACGAAACAGTAGTAATGATAAAAAGGGTAACTTAAAAATAGTGTCATAAATGGTATCAAGAGCGTCGAAAAGTGTCATGCTTTTTTACAGATCACGCGTGACTCATATCAAACTGCTTTGTGATTTTTGTTCAGTATCATTTGGCAAGTCATCATGGAAAGACTCACAGCACAATAGTGTCTACAAATTGTTTTGAATGGGCTCTGGAAAAACTCAATAAAAATGGTGTGGTTTATAGGCTGGTGGAATTATTGGTCCATATTTCTTAAAAAATCGGGTTGTTACCGTCAATGGTAACCGTTATCGCACCATGTTCACTAACTATGTGCTTCCTGAAATTCAATCGCTTGGTCTCGGTGAGCTCTGGTTTCAACCAAACGGCGCTACTAGCCATACAGCGCGTGAAACAATTCCCTTGTTGAGAAATAATTTTGTTCAGCACTTAATTTCACATTATTCTACGGAAAGTGGCCACCTTTATCGTGCGGTATCACACCTTTGGACTATTTTTTCTTTTTTTTTTTCGATCAAATCATCGGAAACTTCTGCGACCACAAACTTCCTAAAAATACCAAAATGCGTATCGATCGTTAATTTTGAGATCAATGGTAAATAACTAAAAAAAATAGTTAAAGATATAAGCAAATCTTATATTTTGAACTCAAGACAACATCAATTAATTGGCGTTGAAAGTTGTTATTGCTTATGCCTTATCGGAAAAGAAATTTGTATGACCCAGTTTTGCCTTAAGCAGACAAATGTGGACCAGGTAGAATACCTGTCTAATCTATTTATAAATCTGGTAGAAAATCCACATTTCATCAAAGAAAATTTTGAATAACAAATAAGAAAAAATTTATACTGAGTAGATATTTTTATTTTTATTATTTAGTTTGACGCATTTTCACCATAAGTCTCACTATTTAATCGCTTTCCCTTATTGAAGTTATTTTAACATTCGACCTGAATGTTAAGTAATAATTTTTAAAAGCAGAATTCTATTAACTCTATATTTTACCTCTCATCTATTTAAGTTGTGTAATAAAGCAGCAAATTATGAGCTTTACTATTTCAGCACAGTAACACAAATCTATTAAAATTGGTATCAAAATTAATTGACTTGAAAAACATTTAATTTCTCTGTACAGAAAATTTATTAGAAATTACAACTTATTAAAGATTTATCTGATCATCATATTTAAATTTGTTGCATCCGCTAGCCCCAAAATCGCAACGACTATTATAGAACAAAAAAAAACATTTACATTTACTCTATAGAATTTTTAACGAAATACAAAGTGAAATTTCCTTGTACTTTAATATCGTTATATCAAATGGAAAATCATTTTTACAATCAACATGATGAGGGGATTTCTTATATTCCCTTTCTAAATATCAGAATTATCGATTTTCATAGAAAATTTAATTTTGGGTACAAGTATTCTTAGTCAAAATTTATTATAATTTATAAAAAATTTAAGTAAAATCAATAAAACTATTCGTCAAAATTTTTAAAATAATGCTAAAAAAAACTAAAAACATTTTATAAAAATGCTAAATAAAATGCTAAATGCTAAATGAAAATTTTACAGCAAAAAGAAATTTTTAATGCTAAATTTAGCTGCAGAAAGTCCCAAATGGCCACACTGCTCCGAGTAGAGATGAGCGATCCCGTGATTTTTAAAGATCATCGTGATTAGTGAATGTGATTTAAAAATCACTGCTCCTTTAAACTGTGATTGTGATCACGGCTTATAAGTTTTCTGTTTTTTTTTAGCAGTTGCGGCCAAGCTATATGTACAATGCGCGAGCTTTTGCAAGAGCTTTTGTAACCACTTTACAAAGAAACAACAACAAATTGTAAGAGCTTTCAAATCTGTTTACTTTCATATACATACATACTTGAACAAATAAATTTTGGCATAAAAAATTCTAATAAGATAGAAGAGAGAATGAAAGGAACAGCAATATCATTCGACATTTCATTCAAAAAACGCTATTACCCACACAAACAGTGAAATATCATAAATTTGTATATGTAACAAAATACAAAAAGAACGATTTAGAAAGTATCTGTTACTTGACAAATTTGGTCACAACTGTGATTCGTGATTTTTCAGTAACAGTGATTAAATCACAGGTACAGAAATATCGCTCATCTCTAGCTCAGAGTATTCAATATTTATTACTCATACGTATAGTAATCTCATTAATAATAACGCCCTCGAAAGTATGCTAATAATTTTTTATATTCTTTTTCTTAGAAGTGAATGAGGGCGTATTTGTTTTTTTTAATGATTTAATATCACTTATACGTTCAAAATTACGATCACTTAGGATTTTTTTAATATTTTTCAAAAATAATAAAACTTTAATTATTAAAATTAAACATTAATAATGTTTCCCACAATGCAAACGGCCTTATCTTAGATTTTTTTTTTTTTTTTAGAATTTTACAGAAGGAGCAAACACCAATTTTAAATGATAAATTGCCTTAAATTGTTAATAATTTATTTATATTTAATAAATAAATTATTTGGCAGTAAGCCACCAGTTATTTTGACAATTGACAATGTTGCATATTATGCAAACGGTAAATTAGGTCTTTATGGCCGGGGTTTTTTATATTTGGATAAATTTTAAACTTAGTTTAACGTACTCTGAAATACATATTTTTTCCGGCGATATGTGATCTATTTTATTATTTCATTAAAGACAAACATTTTAAGCAAAGCTAAACTGTCAAAATGTTGCATACCAACCTGGTAATGTCTGCAAAAATCTGTTTTCTCAGATTAACTTAACCTAGTTTTAATGAGATCTCAAAAACCCGGCCTAAGCGTTTATCGTTGAAAGGAACGTTTGTTTTTTTTTTTAATCGCTTATTTTGGTCAAAAGATTTTCGTGGCCATTTGTGTTGATACGATAGCTCACAATCAATGAAAAGTCGCTTATTTTAGTTTTAGTTAGTAAGGGCCATTTGCTTATTAAGTTGTGATACCGTTTTTTTTTTTAAATATAAACACTATGCAACGCCTGTAAATCATGCCAATTACTTTCGAAACCGCGTTTTTAGCATGCCAATAAGCCACATTGTCGCATTTACGTGTGACAGATAGGTACGAACAATTCTTTGGCGGTAGGCAAAAAGGTCAGGAACTGAATTTTTTCGTAATGTAAAATGGAGAAATATTTACTTGGTGTGTTTTATAGACTATTTTTCTTAAGAGCAGATGAGTACGATTAGAAGCAGTTGTGCTTGACTCAAAACAAATTCATACAGGTGACATTTTCGAGTCATCCGTTTATTGTTTATTTATTTGTGTATATGTATACTGAATGTCAAGCTTTGTTTACATTTGTGAAAAATTTGTTAAAATTTAATAAAAATCCAAATACTTGAAAAAAAAACTTATTTAAATTTTATAAAACAAAAAAAGTGAATATAAAATACAACGTCAGTAAACTAAAAGTGCCGTAAGGTATAAATGGAGCTGCAATAAATTTGCAATACAGGAAAAGGTCTTACCTTTTAAAGCAATTGTGTATATTTTATAAACAAAAAAATTCACTTGTTTATATTTTCAACAAATAATTTTGACATTCACTCCAAGTTTTTACAAAAACAAAATACATAGTATTTTTCAAAAAAAAAAAAGAGATAGCTAGCATAACTCTATCGCATGATGCGGTCACCTGTATGAATTCGCCTTGGCTTGACTTCAGTTATTGATACCAAAAGAAAGAGAGAAAAAATTTCATTAAAGCCAATCAATAACTCAAAATGCAATTTTGTTTGACTTGAAACCTCTTTGCATAACGCCATAGGACTATCTGTACTAAATCATAAGTCTCAACAACTTTAAAAAAAAAATAAAGGTGGTGAGAATGTTCCGTCCATGAGCACATTTTTTTGTTAAGGATATTTCTAAAAATACATAATTGTTTGACAAACAATTGGCCACCAGGTTGACTCAATCTAACCCTTTTGAATTATTCACCCTGGGGATACGTGAAGTTATTTGCATTTACGATAAACTTTCTTTTTTCTCAACCACTGTTCTTCTGTTACAAACTAACAAAATATTTATAAATAAACTTAACTAAAAAGTACTTGTGTTTTATACATGCAAATGTGACAGGATCTATGTAAATGTATTGTATCTTGTTTATTTGTTTATTTGTATGTAAATTTATTTTGTATATATAATATTTTGCAAATTTTGCATAAAGTTTTTACATTATTACTGTTAGATGTTGCAAACAATTGTAAGCATTTAAATTTATTTGCATGTGTAAATGTATTTGTATTTTTAATGTACAGTAAACGGTGGAATCTCTAGTGGCCGGGACAATTAAAATGTTTCTATACAGGGCGAAAGACCTCTCAAAATAAATCAATGCGTTTTTGTGTAACGCTTCTGGGACCAGGTAACAGTGTCCGGTGAAAGAGGGTGTTAACTTCAAGAAGGTGTCCGTTATGGGAGATTTCACTGATATAAAAACGATTACATAATACACAAACATATCGCCTCAATATCCACAAAATGTCGTAAGTTGTTTAAGGAACTCCTTAAATGTATTAGTTAATAAAATGGAGTTGAAAATGTGATGAGAAATTCATTAATATCTTAATAAATTTGTTAATAAAAAAAAACGCGTGAAAATTCAAATAAATGTAAATAAAGAGAAAATACGGGAGATTTCTAAAACTTTTGCTCGTCGATCAATTATGAGTCAATTTAAACGTTTTATGATTTCGATGCTTATCTTTTTTTTTTTTGTTTTTTTTTAATATGTTTATCCCACAAAGTTCTACAATTGTCTGCAGGAGACCAGCGTCTCTGGCAGGAATCGAGCCCGTAACTGCCGCACTTATAGACTAGCTCACTACCAAATAGCCTACCAACATCTGTTTATTGTTTATTTTTTTATTTTATAGCTTATTTTCAATGTAATTAATTATTATAAATCCGCTAAGGCGCTAAGGCCTAGTGGCATTTTTGAGGCGAGCTGGCAAAGTTAATTTAAAATAAATTTCTATATACATAATCGTATAAACATATATATAATATTTATTTATTCATTGTCTATGGATTTTTCCTTTCAAACATTTTACAAATTTCAATTTACACTTTAATAAAATAGACTATAAACTAACATTTGATTAGATTACATTAATATTATTGCATATTAATTAAGAAAAGCAATTATAAAGCTACTTAATGACTTTGGTTCCAATGAAACTCAATAAATCTATATAATTGATTGAAGGTGTTCCACATTTTTCTAAGAGGGTCAGCATCGCCATAATAATGTTCAAAATAAACGTGGCATTCAGCATTGTTCTACGACTATTTAAAGTAGGGAGTTTTATCAGAGCCAGTCGAACTGTGTATGAAGGAATAGTTAGTGGGTTGAAATGTAATCCACGAAAATAGAAGAGCAGGAATTGTTTCTGTACCGATTCGATTAAATTAGAACACGTTTGGTAAATGGGGTCCCATAGAATTGATCCATACTCAAGAATCGGCCTAACAAGTGACATATATAAGGTTTTTGTAAAATACGGGACATCGAACTCTTTTGCTCAGCGTTTTATATAGCCAAGTATTTCTCTAGCTTTATTTATCATAAACATTATATGCGAATTAAAGCTCAGTTTAGGGTCAAGAAGTATTCCAAGCTGTTTTATTTCTTGAAAAACGCATTAGTATATATAGGGTAATTCAAGTAGAGATACTTTTTTCAATAGCCTTTTTTGACAGATCACGTCTCAGTCGTGTCATGCTGTCATGTTATTTTGTTTAGAGTTGTTTGGCATTTCATAATGGAAAGACTTACGCCTGAACAATGTATACAAATCGTTCAACTTTATTACGAAAATTTATGTTCTGTGAGGAATGTGTTTCGTGCACTTCGCTCAACTTACGGTCAACATAATCGGCCTACTGAGCGTACTATTCGCCACACCATCACCCATTTTGAGACCCAACATTCAGTATTGGATAATCACCCCTATCGTGGAAAACAAGTGGAATTTTTGTTCCCATTAAATTTTTATTCCCCTCGAAGGGAAAAATGCTAGCGTGAAACTCCCGTGAACAATTTTTCGCACTATCTGTTCTCAGTGAATGTAAAAAAGAAGAAATATTAAAAAACATTTAAAAAAAATTTTTAAAAGAAAAGTTAAAAAAAAATGAAATAAAATATATTGTAATGAAGTGATAGTTTGATTGCAACATTAGCTTATTGCGCTTTTATGTAGTAAAAAAATTCTAAAAGTCTGCCACCACGTCTTTCAAAAGTTATGAAGCTTTTCCTCAGACAATCGACCTGTGTTCTGCATTCTGTTGAACAATATACATACGAGTATAAGTTTGTACCTCTTTTAACGGAAATTGACCTTAAAATTAATTTTGTAAACTTTAATATTCGAATTATGAGAAGAATTACTTACATAAATGTTTTGTTCCCCAGCAAAAATAAAGTGAGAAATTCAAAGGGAAAAGTGAACGAATTACGAGGGAAAAAATTGTTCACGATAAGGGGAATTTTTTTCCTGCGAACATTTTTTTCACGTTATTATTCTCCTATGAATTAATTTTTTTCATGGGAGTTTTTTATGATCGCAAATAAGTGAAAAGGGAACAAATTACGAGGGAAAAATTATTCACGATAGGGGTGAATATTTGACCGAATAGACCACGTCCAGCACGCTGTGAAGAAAATATAGCGGCCATAGCTGAGAGTATACACGACGACCGTGGAGAGTCGATTCGGCGCCGTTCGCATCAACTCGGACTGACGTATGGAACGACTTGGCCCATTTTACGTCGAGATCTTAAATTGAAAGCGTACAAAATACAGCTTGAGCAACAACTGAACCCGCTCGACCTTCCCAAGCGACATCGCTTCGCTTTATGGGCTCTTGAAAAGTTTCAAGAAGATCCAACGTTTTCGAGGCAAATTTTGTATAGCGATGAGGCCCATTTCTGGCTCAATGGGTACGTAAACAAACAAAATTGCCGCATTTGGGACGAAGAGCAACCTGAAGAGATTTTAAGAACTGCCACTTTTCTTTAAAAATGATGCCGGTGCGAACGTAGCCGTCAATGGCGACCGTTATCGTGCCATGATAACCGACTATTTGATGCCTAAAATTGAAGCTCGTGATCTCGGCGACATTTGGTTTCAGAAAGTCGGCGCAAGTGTTTTCTTTTTTTTACGATGTTTCTCTGATGAAACCTATAGGTCCAACTATAATATGCTTAAATTGGCTTAAGCAACTGTGAGAATATGAATCTGGCATTTGCTTAAGTAAAGTGCGAAACTGATCGAGCTTTCCGTACGGAATAAAATTTTTATTTTTATATTTGTTTTTAAATGCAGTTGAGAAGCTTTTTGGTAATTTTTGACAGCAGCTTAAGCAATCTTATGCATTTTATAGTTGAGCCTTAGGTCATTGAAATAAGCAGGCAGTGCAAATAACGATTATTTTTTCTAATTTTAAGTAAGTTAAACGAGAAGTGCTACATGCAAAGGGCCTATACCAAGATAATTCCTGTTTCATAAACCACCTTTCGATTCAAAAAAAAATTACAAAATAACTTTTATTTCTGAGGAAAAAATAAAACTCAAAGAATAATATTCATTTTCTAAGAAAAAAATAAAATATTTGAAATAATGATTAAAAACTAAATTTTAAAATAAAATTTATAACCCTTAGAGCATAAACAGATCCAGCAATAGCTTGCAATAACTAAACAACTTACTTCTCAATGACTACTTCATACCATCTGCTTAACATACACGTAGATTAGTAATGGCCGACATACAACCTGATACATATGCACTTGTTTATGAGTTGATTAGCGAAATTTATAATTAATTCATAATAAAATGCATATAACGATTTATTTATTCAAATCTAATACAAATTGAATTTTAATACATATTTGTTCTTCCAATTTGTTTTTATTTGTGGTAAATGAAGAACAATTTGTTATAGATTTGAATATGAAAAATTTAAATACTTAATTGATTTTGATATGTATTTAAAAATAAAAAATTTTAATAAAAGCTACACTACCCAATAAACCAAACGATATTATAACGATATCGCCTAGGTGATTTAAGTTATAATATATGATATTGATCTTGTATGATAAACGAAAGTATTTGAATTGTGCATTTCCCTTTAACATCGTTTTTGCAATCATATCGCTCTCTGGCTTATTGGGTATGAATATGCTCTTAATCAAATGTAGTCAAATTTTGCATTTGAAAGTAAATTAAATAAAAAACACAATTTGTTTGACAACTTCAGTTTTGTTGATACCAATGTGAAGTACCTGTTTGTAAGCGAATGTGGTTATGACTTATTTAACTCTCTATTTGTAAGCGAAGGTGGTAAGTACTTGCCTCCAATGACATCACCGTGTTAAAATAATGTAAATTTTTTGCTGTGGAATAACTGCGTCGAGATGACATTTTCAATACGATTTGACATAAGAAGGAAATTCGTTGTGAAATAAAATTATTTATATATTGAGAACGTTTTTTTATTGCTCTCAAATATACAAACTTATTCCACCAACAATGCTGCCATACTTTAATGAAATTTCACACATTTTGTGAGCAGAAAATGAAAAACATAAGAAAACTAAAGCATTAAAAAAAAATTAAACGAGTGAGAATTTCAACTTACTGCCGACTTTAATTGTGGGCTTTAGGATTTTTGCCAGAAGTTGAAGAATAAATTCTGTTTAAACACTTTTTATCCATTGAAACAACTGAATTGTATTATATATATATATACATATACAGGGGTGTTCTGGAAATCGAAAACGCAAAACGCATGAATTTTGAAGTTCTTTTTAATACACCCTTCATCTAATTTTTCAACTTTTTCTTATAGAATTCTGTTTAATGGAGAAATATTTGTATTGCATGGTATTTTTATTTCTTTTAGTACAAAAATCTTATTAAAAAAACGACTTTTAAATTCTTGCGTTTTGCGTTTTCGATTTCCAGAACACCCCTGATATTCTTATTTTTGCCCTTGGGATGTTTCAGTTAACTGTTTCGCGATTTTACATACTAAAAATCTTAAAAAAAATTGGTCAAAAAGACCAAATATCAGTCAGATAAACAAAAACATTATGAATGATTTAAATATTAGATTTTAAAAAAAATTATTTGGCCTATATTAAAAAAAATAATTTAATCAATTGAACAGCTCTAACAAAAAATTTTCTAAAGTTTAACGTACAACTTTTTGTAGAAATAACGACCATATGAATGTACGACATGCAACATTCAATGTCATGCAATATTTTTTCTATTTTATGGTTTTTAATTTTCAGTTTCAAAACTCTTGGAAACAAGTGTTGGCATTATACAATACAATTAATAAAAATATTGAACATTGAAAATTGTTTGTATTTAACATGTTGAACTTTATTAATTCTACACTCACAATATTATTACAGTAACGGACTGTAGGTTATTCAAGAAGTATGCCGTTCAGTCATTTTAAATAAATGAACATTAAAAATTCCAAGCAAATTTATTTTTAATTGATTTTAACATTTATTAAAAAAAAAACTAAGTGTACATTAATACGGATTTTCGGTTGCATTTAATATTGTCAGTTGATTAAGTAAAAGTATTCTGTATGTAAAATTAAGTGAAAATGAAATTTAAAACAACTGTAAATTTACTTAAAAACCGATCTACTTATTTTGCATTTTATTTTAACGAAAAGTTAATTTAATTTTTACTGTCAAAAATTCAACCGCGAATTCCATAAAAAATTAGCTTCCGTAAAAACAAACGAATTTTCAGTTATTTTATATAATTTAACTACCAAGAACTTAATTTTCAGTTATCTATTTATAGATCTGTGGCAAAAAGTAAAAGTAAAAAACGATTTGCTTGTTTTGTGTAGAAAATTCCCATATTCTATTTGTTAAAATTATTTCGTTAAATACATCAAATTTTTAGGTAAAATAATTGCGAATACCATATCGGGCATGCTGCTGGTGTTTTATTATTGAAAGTTCTTCTGTAAACAAAGTGGTCAGTACAACAAAAGTAAAACAAATATGTATAACGGGGTAAGTAAATAAAAATAAATATTCTATCTATCTCTCATTAGAATAACAAGCGGACAGGAGTCTGGTGTTTTTTTAGAAATTCGAGTAAAACCTGCGTTATATAAAATTACTGAATAACTGAAAATTCATTTGTTTTAACGGAATTTGTCAGTGATTTTTTGACAGTTAAATTATATAAAATAACAGAAAATAAATTTGTTTTTACGGAATTCGCAGTTGAATTTTTGACAGTAAAATAAAATTAAATAAACTTTTCGTTAAATATAAATGAAAAATAAGTAGACCGGTTTTTAACTGAATATTAATTTATTTAACATTACAATTTCAGCTAATTTTACGTACAGAATATTTTGAGTGTATAAGAATAACTGTTAACATATGCGAATAAAAAATATTTAATTTTAACAAAAAGTAGATTATAAAAATGCAAAAATATATAAAAATATTAAAAAATATAATATTTAATTTTAACAAAAAGTAGATTATGAAAATGCAAAAATATATAAAATATGAAAAAATATAATATATAACATATAAAGTTAACTTTTTAAAAGCAAATTTTTAAAATTTCATTACTAAACCTCTAAGAATTTTACTCAAAAAAGTTGAACTTTTTTCACAATTTAATGTTAATTTTTTTTTAGGTATTTTGACTTAAGTCGTTTGCTTAATTTCCTTAAAACTTTCTTCTTTACAATTTTTTTTATATCTCTTTGTAATCTGTAATTTTATTTACCAACCACTTTGAGAAACTTTATTTTTAAATTACTTTTCAAAAAATTTCCATCTCTACACACGCCTCGATCAATAATATTGTGTATCAAATGTAAACACAACAAAATGCTACAGGCTGATGGAAAAAAATCAAATGTAAACCACAAATGGAAATCAATTCACGCACTCAATTAATCAGTGGCAGTATTGAATTTAATTCTAGTAAACAAACCGACAGAGCTCTAAAAAAGACAGACAGACAGACGAAAATATGTACTGCTACAGATTAAGTCAAGCATTTATAACTTTTTGACTACTATTACCCCAAAAAAATAGTATATAGCAATTTAAAATAGACAACTCAGTTACATCGATTCCTACACTTGCAAATTTGTTAACAGACAGCAGTTTTTATTTGGAATATTTGTATGTTTGTTTGCAAGCCAAGAGACAGACATCAAAAGCATACACAATCTAAAATAGCTTAAAGGCATTATTTAAATGTCATGGTAGTATCAGCATTATTAAATACAAAAATTTTACAAAATTTAAATGGAAATAAATATCTACATATAACAGCAAATAGAAAGACAATGAGATTGAGAGAGAGAGAGAGAGAGAGGGAAAAAATAATTTTAGAACTTGGTAAATCAAAAATATAGTATATATGTAAGTGATGAATTATCTTATTAAGAATATAACAAATATTCGATTTTTACAAAAAAGGGATATATCTCTTGCATTTTATATGTTCAAGAAGAAACTCCAAAAAGTATGCTGCAATTTGTAACATAAAAAACTGTGTAACTTTTAATGTTACCATGTTAACAGAAATTTCGATTTCTCGCCAAATGTTGCAATTTCTTAACCCATTTGGTGACTTTGATGCGATATTCAAAATGGTTGGTTGGCGATATGGGAAACGAAATTGTAAAGACGTTTTCTTATTTAAAACTAAAATGTTTTTAAAAAAATGTAAAGTTTTTTCTCTTGTTTTTTAATCTTATTTAAAATTTTTATTTTTTATCATAATTGTTTGACAACTTGACCACTCGGATTATTTTGTGAACCAGTATTTACAGTTATTGCGTCTATAAATGAATTTTCATCGCTGAATGTATTTCCGTCGGAAAAAGTGTATGACTCACAATACGAAGGTTACTTTTTTGGTTTTACATTGGAAATATTTCCAAATAATTGTCCAAAAAATATTAAACGGATTATTTTCTAAATCCACTCACTTTGCGTTGAGTATTTTTTTATTTTTCAAAATTTTTTAAAGCTGTGTTATTTTTTTATTAACTGAAGATAAATTTTTTGCAACTTTTTTGATTTAATTTTAATGATATACCCTCTACCACTAGTAGTGAATGAGCCTTTATCCTTGTGTAGTTCTTAGACGATTAAGTCATGTCCGCCTGCCTGTCCGACTGCAACACGCTTACTTTCGAAAGACTCAAAAGCAACGAAAAATATTGATATTAAACTCATTCTTGTTCCGCAAAGCAGCAAATCGGCTTAGTAGAAAAAGAGTAATGAACCTAAATGTGCAACAACCTCCCTAAATAATTTATATTTTTGTTATAAAAATAAACAAAAAGTAAAAGTGGTGACAGACTGTACCGGTTCTCATTAAATTTTTTACAATCTCGTTTTATATGACATGAAATCGCACTAAAATTTGGAAAGCGTTCTTTCTAAAATCATTTAAAAAAGCATTAAATTCTTACAAAATTTTATTACAGTATAGTGATTCGGTTTAATTTAAGTTTTTTTTTTTGATATTTTTGATGAGCGATCTATAATTTATGATCGGTTCAACATAAAATCTGCTCCTGAAAATCACTTTAATGCCCCTTATAATATTTCCCATATAAAGCCCACTCCTGAATTATTCGAACTCTCGGTGAAGGGTATTAAAGATTCGACATAGCAGAATATAGCACTCTTACTTCTTTTATATTTTATTTCCAAATTTCATTGTAAAAGACTACGAAATACTAACGGTCAATTTTTCCGAGTACAGTTATAATAAACTATCATATTTAAATGTCGAAAACATATCGTTTACTGAAAGTTAAAGTAATAGTTAGTTTCAACTGAACTTGATAAAGTTGGCCGTAATTCATGTAATTTTTACCATGGAAAATATTTTCAAATTAATGTCAAATAAATCATTTTTCTTTTTATTTTTTATATAATATTTGTTTACACTTTTTAAGCATTTTTTGTCATTTTATTAGCATTTTTTTCCAAAAATAGCATTTTTCCTTCATTAAGTTTTGGCAGCACTGATTAAGCGCGATGTGTATTTTCAAAAACCTAAAATTGAGCAACTTCAACCTAAACATGTTACTAAAATTAGTCTAAATATATTAAATTTAACTTATACATATCTGAGATTTTAGAAACGCTAAAACTACTTTTCTGTACTCTTGGTTATATTTAAGTCAAATATGAAGATATTTTTTTTTTTTTTCTAAACAAAAATTCAGTTTGGCGTCATTTTCTAAAAAACTTAATTAAGAAATTTGGCATAACAACTTAAATCGGCGAAATCGAAAAAGTTTATTTTAGGAAAACCAATCAAAAGATCTTGCTGCATCCAACACCACTGCGTATGAGCCATTCATATCGAGCCTTTGCTGCAATAGAGTCATGAATCAAATTTGAATTTTCTAGGACCTTCCGTCCCACTAGGAATTAAAAAATTAAATACAATTGCTCAAAAATTAGGTTTTTTGAGTTATGACTTTATTGCAGCAAAGACTCGATAAGTCCTTAGCGCTAAAAATAAAAATTTCGCAAAATCATAAATTAAAAAACATACCATTATGTTTCTTTATTATATTTTTCACACTATGGATATGTCGATAAACATTTGAAGGATTTTTGACCTTTTGGTGTAGAGAGCTCAGGTGCTGTCAATAAGTGGAATTCAGTCGCATTCAAAATTAACGGATCTATCTCTTGAGATCCCGCTTACCAGAGATTACTATTACTACTACCGCGGAAGTCAGTAGCCCCTAAGACTTCGATTCCAGCTCATGGTTGGCTAAGGCATCTTTCGATATTTAATGTTGGTTGTTACATTAAAGAAACAAAACAGAGCAAAAATTAGCTACATTCGACTGTGCTGAATCTTTTAAACCTTTTGCCTAAAGTAATGCAGCCTCCCAGACCAATGACCTGCTAACACAATTAACCCTAGTTCTTATACCCGGAAAATGACTAGGGTTAATAACCCCAAAAACAACAACAGGGGCTTTTAATATAAAAATAGGAGAAAATCGTGGTTTTTTGCTAATATCCCAGTCATTTATGAAGAGATTGAGGTGCATTTCAATAGCAAAAGTTAAAGGAGCATTTGTTACAGAAATTTAAAACAACCTATTTGCCATAATTTTTAGCGTCTTCGTCACACGATCAGATGGTTTCGCTACTCATAAGGATATATAATATATACACTAAATAGGATATAATATCAATATTGTAGGTTAAACTGAAAAAGGAATGATAAACTTATATTTGCCCTTTCCGTCACCTGTAGTGCAGGGTATAAAAATACACCCTTTAAAACAATAAAAACGAGTTTGATATATTTTATTTATTGATTAATTTAAACACATAGTTTTCTTGTTTCTCTCAGAGTATAATATACTAATGAGAGCAACCCAAGTTTGCTAATAAATTGTTGTTTTGGTTTAAAACTCTTATTGCATTTACTACTGCGTATAATGAATTTTTAATTCTTAGAAATAATAATCATACGTTCATAATCCCGATCCTAGAAAAATTTAGCAATTCATTAAGATAAACTTTTTTTTTTAAATAACATTAAAGTGTTCAAACAAAATTGAATCTTCAACATTGGACAAAAATCCTAAAGCCCATAATTAAAACGTCGGCAATTACTTCAAATTCTCTCTCATTTTATGGCTTTTATTATTTATTTTCTTGTGTTGGCCTGTGTTGCTATTGAATAGTTTTTGGTCATACCCATGTATAAGACTTACCAACAAAATCATACAAAAACAATACAATCATTTATTGTCTTTAAAACATTTACTCATTTTGGTTATAAGAGCGTATGATTAATTTTTTTTTATATTTGTTCAATTCACAAGTTCTTTCGTATGACTTATCGTTAAAAAAAATACGATTTTGGTTTATGCACTTGTGAATAGACAAATTTGCTGTATCTTACTTTGTAGTATTGCTTAGTGTCAAAAAATAGAAAATATCAAGTCAAGCCGCATAGCCAATTCACTTAATGTAAACCATTAAAGAAAATTAAAAAATTTCTAATTACTAAAATTGAAAAACTATGAACAATAAAACTGAACAACAAATTATTTAATTTAAGTTATAATTTATTACTTCGCTCTTGGTTTTAATTTATTTTTTCTTCCTTTTTAATAAAATTTGCCATTCACATTGGCTGATACAATGAAATTAAAATTTGAGATGAAATGGTAATAAATATTAATTGATAAGCAGTTTTAATTAAAAAAGTTTAAAAATAAATTGAAATGAATCAAAAATATATTAAGAATTTAAAAGAATTAAAGTTGATGTAGAAGTTTTCTTTTTTTTAAATAAACTGTCATTTCCAGGGCTGGCATAAATACAACATTTTCTCTAAACACATAAAAATTAATCGTTTAATGAGACAATACTTTTGTATGAAAATTACCAACAACAAATATACAATATTGTATAATTAGACGATTATAGTACGAATACGACGATACTACCAGCTTGTGAATTGGACCATTAACTAAACCTATTATTTACAATATCGTAAACCTAATTTTGCTTTTAATTGGAGATTTTATTAAATTTCATTATAAATAGGAAATTCCAATTAGGAAGAGAAATACAATAATATTAATAGAAAACGGTTCTAATAACAATGTTTAGTTTTAGAAGGGTTTAAGAAGAGTGCAGAAAAGAGATGATATTTTTTGTGTGTAAAATTTATTTTTCTTTAAATTTAATTGAAAAAAAAATATCTCTAAATAATCACTTTTTTTCTTCCCCTGCCAACTTTGGTGTCAAGTGTAGCGTTAAACAAATATTAAAACCCAATAACACACAAACAACCGTTGAGAGTATAGCAAAAAAGCCTTAAAGCGATTAAAACCAAAGCGAAAACAAATTAAGTGAAATATTTAATTTAAACAGCATAAATTTTTCATAACTTATCAGTCCACAAAGACATACAGGAACACATACTTAGCAAAGAAGTATTTCCACTGACGAAGGAAAAAAAAGATTCATTATGCCTTATGAAAACACACAAACAATTACGATAACGACAATAATTATCTGTTGAAACGCAGTAAATAAGCAGACAATGCCTAAAGGCATATTTATCATAAATTTTGTAGCTTTGGCTGTAGACTTTACCAGCTTTTATGAAATGTCTTAATTATAGCGCTTGTCTCTGGTAATGGCATTCATGCCATATAAACACTTAAAGGAAAAATTTGTCGCATTTCGAGAAACAATCACACTCACTAAATCATATTTAAACAGGCTTGACTAATACATACAAATACATACAGAGGTATACTTATCGTAGATGTGTAACAGGTTTTCTTTTGTTTGCACCAACACAAATGAACTTTATTGCTTCCTGTTAAACAAAATTTTATTTTTCCGTTTAACTTGTTTTTGGAGGCTTTTGCTAGAAATTTAATTTATTACTTTTTTTTGTTTGCCAAAATTGGGGTCACCATTTATTTTATTGAAATTTCATTTTCTTCATCTTTTGTTTGCTTAAGGGCGCTGAAGAGCATGAGAATTTAATAAGGTTTGTTAAAATCAGTATAATAAATGTTACGGCATGTTTTGAGAAAGAGAAAAATAAAACATATGAATTTATTTTTTTTTTATTTATATTAATAAATTTACTTTGTTTGCTGTCCACTAATAGAGACATTTTTCATTATTTTTGTTTACTTTTAGAAATTAGGCCGAAGGAGGACTTTGAATGGAGAACTATGAGATCGGAAATATGGTGGCGTTGCGTTAGTGATACCAGGTAGGAAGTTTTTAATAATTTGTTTTCTTTTTTCTTTTACGGACAAATTTTATATCACTGCCAAAAGCTCTTTAAGTCTAAATGAAAATCCAAGACATAATATTAAATATATGTATAGGCTTTTCAACAGAAATGTTCACCGCTAGTCAGAACTTTAAACATTGGTGAACAACAGATTATTTAAAGTTTTATAGCAGAGGAGATGTCCATATTATTACAAAACAGGGTAGCGCATAATATGGCTTGATTTCTTTACAATTTTATTTTTGCCTAGTGTTGTAAAGAGGACTTTGGGAATTCTGGGACTAGGCACAGAAAAATCCAGGCCTTATCACAATTTGATAATGAGCGATGAAGCTCATTTGCTGTTAAGTTGACGTAGCCATGACATGTTAAACTGTCGGATTTGGGCTACGGGGAATCCAAGAATAGTTCACCAGTGACAATTACACCCACTTAAGTGTACTGCTTGGTGCAGCAGTGTATCTTCCGAAAAAATAATTGGCCCATATTTTTCTGAAAATGGCATTGGTGTTTTATCTGTGCCAACGGTGTTGCATATCACACGATTTTGAAAAAAGTTGTAACGCCCGCTGTGGTTTCAACAATATGGAGCTACAGCAGGTGCTTCAAAAGCTTTAAAAAGGGAATATTTGGCAAACACATTATTTCCCACACAAGGGATTTTAACTGACCTCCACTTTTGCCAAAGCTATTTATACTGGCAGTTTTCGTAAGGAATATTTAAAAAAGTGAGCATGTTAACAAGCCAAGGACCATCTCTTGATTTAAACCCAATATTCGAAATGAACTCATGCCCATTTTACACGAAAATTGCAAAAGATATGGAAAATATATCAAAAAAAGCACGCAACGTGCACAACAGAAAATGACTAGCTGTGGAATAA
This sequence comes from Pollenia amentaria, assembly GCA_943735925.1. Lineage (NCBI taxonomy): Eukaryota > Metazoa > Arthropoda > Insecta > Diptera > Polleniidae > Pollenia > Pollenia amentaria. Next base: position 123,501,218 of record OX031008.1, read on the forward strand.
ATGTTCATGAATTCATGCCATACGGCCGCCTACATGGCAGATCTTAACCACTGGGTAACAAACATTGCTTTTACCAACCGCCTTCGAGTGTGAGCGCAACCAACATACCCAGGTAGCAACTTGAGTTCATGATCCGGCAAGTTTATACATCAGCCGCTTGTTTAGGAGCTGGAGCTGTCTAACCTCCGCTGCTGGTAGCATATGTTGAGTATCAACAGTGCCCAGAGGTGATCCCTTCTCAGGCCGAACTATACCTCCCCCCGTCTTTGCGAAACTTACGCAAAGACAATCTTCCTGAATGACAGAAAATATTTCCGCAGGAAGCATATCAACGAAGGCCTTAACAATTAGACAGTCCGGCGCCCTTCGTACCAGTTACGATCCCTGGTCAGCCGCGATCGCAAGTAATCGTGAAGTTCTTGTCAGCTCTGTAAATTTTGGATTTCTACCCAATCGCAGGTTTTTGATTGCATCTGATTTCTCGGGAGGATTTAATACCAGATGGTAAATTATCCCTTAAATTACCCCACAAGCCCTGGGTTACCCACCACCCACATGACATAATTTTTAAAGCTTAAAAAATTAATAAAACGCGTAAATAAAAAATGTAATAACATTTCAAATTATATAATGCTCACTTTGCGCCACCCTATATTATATTTAAAATACCAGAAAATGTAGGGTGTTTCACTTTTTTTGACCTGCGTTATTATGTGTGATTATTTATTTGTTACCAGAATATATAAAAATTGCCGTTCGTCTGTCTTTAATAGACGCTGCAAGTCCCGTTAGAGTAAACCTAAATGAGAAACATTAACAAAAATATTTCTTAAACCAGGAAGTCATTTAAGGCTGTCTTTAATAGACGCTGCAAGTCCCGTTAGAGTAAACCTAAATGAGAAACATTAACAAAAATATTTCTTAAACCAGGAAGTCATTTAAGGCATAGGAACATAACAAGCGTTAATTCGTCGACGAGTTTAAAAACTTAGCGCATAATAAATGGCAAGTTACACAACCTTAAAGTCTTTTCTTTCAGCAGTTTTTAATTTGCCTAACACTTTTCTTATAGAATTCCAAGCTTCAGCTCTTTTATTTATACTATACGTTTTAGAAACTCTTCAATAAGATTTTCCTCCATCATATACCAATTTGTTAAATTATTCTTTTTTGTTGTCAGCTGATTACTTGGCAAAAATACACAACGTGTTAAAAAGTTCAAAGTAAACCAACTTTCTGCCGCAAACGCGTCAAAATGTTTTTGTGTAACTTGGTCTATGAAAAAACACCAGCTTCACTTTTTTGGCAGAAGTCTAAAGAGCGCTCGCGCACTAACGCGTGCTATGTACTTTTAGCTTTACTAATAGAAATATAAAAAGGTTTGATAATATTTAATTTATTGAGTCGAACACTCAAAGCTTGAAAAAACGTCCGATTTTAAAACATACAGATATACTTTTTTTGCAGACAATTTAATTAATTAAAATAAATTTGATTTCCCTCAATTTTTAAAACTCCTAAAATTTCCTTCCTCAATATCAAATTCCTTTGAAATTTAAAATTTCTCTTCAGTTATTCCAAACGATGCCTCTCAGATTCTTAATAAGCTAAATGTTTGAGTAAATAATTATTTGTATGTATGTGTATTCTATAGTTATGTGCTTATTAATCAGATTAATATGGCACAAAATTAAATTGTTATTTATTTCGTGTACAATTTACTAAATAGCAAAACTACTCCCAGTTGTTCTGCTACTTCAGCTACCACTTTTCCACTCCCTGCCATGTTTTTGTGTGGTAATATAATTTTGTATGCCATTATTTTGTTTCATTATCGTATTATAATTATATTAAAATAGTCTTTGTCAGTTGTTGAGTGTGTTAAATTAGCAGCATAACAACAATTTAACAGCATTTAAATGTTTTTCAAAACAGCACAGTGGGCTAGAATTAAAATAGCTATGAGATCAATCTAAAAAAGTTTATTAGCTGGTTTGATGATTGACATAAGAAATGTTAAAAAGCATTTATGTTGATCTTAGTATAATAGACAGCATAAAGCCGCTTAAGGAATGCAACATGGGATTTCTAAGTTGGACATTTTGGCATATACAATGTTGTTATTCGTTGTTTTTTTTTTGTCTAAGATTCTGTTAATATCTTTTTAGACAGGCTGGATTTTCATATAAGCCAGATTTAACTCCCTAGCAATTCTATTCTGCCCCACTGTTGTTTATAGGGAATACTCACTTTTATATATCCTTGACTGAAGTACTAATGCTCTTACATTACCAAAATGTATCAGTACATTGCTTTAATTACAAATCCCTTAATAATTTGAATTTTGTTTAAAAGCATGTTCAAATTTATTTCAAATTAATTTGCTGTTAAATTTATAGTAAAGAAGACATCTTAGTTTGATTTTTTTTAAATGATTTACGAGTATAATTGAGGTGTAGTATAACTTTATTGTAATTGTATTAGTTGTCTATTTGAACAAATTAATTATATATTAAACAGATTGTGTGAAATTAAATGTTTGGGCTTAAAATAAAGAAATGTTTGCCTATGAATATAGATTTTGCGGAAAGAAGTGATTGTGTTGGTAATTTTATTGAGGAAGGAAAGTACTCGAAGGCAAATTCGAAAACGTTTTCCTAAAATATTTGTTTTTTTTTTTTGAAACAGATTCAATTACGCTCTGTGTGGTATGTTTTACAAATTCTTCGAATAGCATGTTCTCAGAAAATATTATATTCCATTATGGCCGTATACCATCAAGGCATGCCGATATGCAGGATAAAATCGATCACCGAATCTAACAGTGTTGGATTAAAGATAAACCTCTTTATGCAAAATAAAGTTAAAACCCAGCAAAAGTAAATGGACTTAATGTGCTTTTTAACTTATGTAAACTATCGGGTATGTATTTGAAAATCGATCGATTTTAAAACGAAAGTTTTTAAAAGGTGTGATGAATTTCGAGTGATTTTAAAATCAATTTCCGAATTAAAATCCTAATTTTTGTTCAAAATACAGTACAATTAACTCATGTAAAAACGATATTATCGTTTTCAAATCGTTTCGTTTTTCAAATCGATTTCCATAACTCTGCAAAGGCCAAAGTTACAGCTGACGAAACACTGAAGGTCCCCATTAAAGTTTAATTCAAACATGAAATCGATTCTTGAAAAGAATCTTCGATTTTCGGAAATGAAAAATTGGAAGATCTGGTGGCCAAATAACATATCCAACAAATTACTTCTTGGGAAATGCAACCGAATTAAAATACAAAATTTAATTAAAAACAGGCGATGGAATTAGGCTGGTCGCACCCTGCGGAAATCACTAATAGAAATATTCCCGCGAGGTACCAGGAACTAAGGAAAGCCAAAGCATCCATGGGTCCTTCATTGGTCGCTTTGTGATACCCAGCACCAATGCCCTTCCTATAGAGCAGTCACAGAGATGGTGTCGTCTTCCTAATGAAGAGAAAAAGTTACGACTGATACCACTATTCTAATCTGGTCCCTATTAAACCTTAGTAGAGAGTTAGTTCTCCTCTCATCATAGCCAGGCTATAGTGCCCTGGATATGGACCATCTCCGCAATTCTATAAGACTCGCGCTTGATAAGTGATTTGCAATGAGCCATTGGAAGGCCAACGAATTGATCAATGGATGTGTCATCCATGTGACCACCTCTTTTGGCTATTAAAGATTATATGAAAAAAATTTCAACCGGGCAAAAATCACCACTCGAGATAGAGGCCCCATGCTCCACTGGGCGCTTAATGAGATACAAATCGGAAGATGTCCTCAAATATCTAGCTATTATCAACGATGATGGTATGTCGACGTAAAATTAATATTTCGAGAGGTTAAACAAAATAATGTAATATTGATTTACATGAGTACCTGCATGACGGCTGCCTGCCGATTCTAATAGGGATCTCAACCACTAGGCGATTTATATATGCATTTATCAAGTTGCCCGCGTATGTGAGAATAATTTTTAGCTCACAGGTTGCCATTTAAGAGTCTTATTTCCAAATCACAGTAGGTGTCTTACATGAGCCCCCCTACGAATAATGACACCCTGTTTTTATCTACGATATGGGTATAACCACAGCCACGTCGTGCTCTCCAACATTATTCCTTCAACGAAAGACAAGACCATCTGCCGAATCCTCGGGATTCTTGGAAAGCATATTAACGGAGACCTTACCAATAGCCAGACCCGCTTGCCAGGCCTACTGACTCCCGATGCACCATAATTTAAGTACTGAGGTACAACTTTTGACCTACAACCACTGGGGGATTCAAAATACTTAAAGATCCATACTTTTTCATTCTACATAAAGAGGAACCTGGTCTCTTGAATTTGATATAGTATGTGATATTTGTTAAATTCGCGAATTTATAGCGACAAGCCGTAATCGCAGGATTGCGCTATAGGACAGACTTCTTTTTAATACAAATTTATATATATGCCATAATTATGCGAAATATTCGGGCCCGGTATGCGAAATATTAGAGTATGATTTGCCGCTGAAATTTGTCTCGTCTTTACAGTTTTTTCTTTTATGTTTTTCCTTTACCAGGAGCAAACGTTTAACAAATAAATAAAAAATTTTCTCTCGAACTAAAATTAATTTTCTGTTTAATGAGGCAACAGTGAGGGAATAAAACAAATCGCACAAGTTCATTCACTTGTGTACCCCTTTTACTTTGTCTACTACAGCCACAAAAATATAATTAGGCGCTTTTTATGTGTTCTACGATTTCCTTGCGTTCTATTTAAAAACTATATTTGTGCCAAATCTCATTTCCTTATATGCACCCAGAGCAAACACATTTTTCGATATGGTCACCTCCAACAGTTTTTTAACGAACATGAACGGAATAATATATGGTTGTAGCTTCTTCAGGGAGGACTTATTCGACCATAATATGGTAACCGGTGACAATAATGTGGTTAAATTAACCATAATATGTTTAAATATTACAAGTTAAAAATGTGGTTAAATTAACCATAATATGTTTAAATATTACAAGTTAAAAATATTATTGTTGGACGTGGCCATATCAGAAAATATGTTTTCTCTGCGTGTGTTGTCTGCTGTCTTTCAGGGCAGACTGTAAAATTAAAAGAAATTATAAACAGCTCGTTTCCAAAGAAATCAAGCACGTCCTTTTGTACTAACATGTCCTTTTATATTTGTATTGGTTTTGTGATTTCGTTTGAACCACGTTAAAAAAAATTATCCGAGAATTAGTTAAGAAAATATGCTATATCCATGATCTACCGATGTCGGCTAGAAATGTGATTGATCTCGCATTAGATGTGTTTGAAAGTTTTTCGGACCACTATTTCAGCTAAACCTCATATAAACGTCCTTTCGGAATAAGACATTTGATACAACAGCGTCAAATGCGGTATGAGATATAGAGAATTTGTCCAAAAATATATTTTTAAAAATAAAGTTTGCTATGGCAAATAGGCCAATTTGATTTATTATTTCAGAGATTGGAAGCGTTTGCCAGAGGAACGATCTCGTCCTTAGTGGTACGACTAATAAGTTTAACGATGAGTCGGTTTGACAAATTTTTCAGATAAAATCATAATGGTTTAATTTGTGTTTCATAATTTTTAAACGTTTCATTAAATAAAAATTTTTTTCTATAAAAAAAAGATATTGTAAAAATTTAGGAAATTACGTTAAAGTTGAAAAAATGTTTCTCAGATAAAAGAACTTTTACAAGAATTAAATAAATATCGTTAAAAGAAATTTTTCGGAAATTTAGTTAAAATTAAAGAACGTTTCCTGATGATCTGGCCTAAGCAACCAGTGAAATGCGCATAGGAACAGCTTATCCTCCAACAATAAATTTCAGTATTTTTATCAATTATTAAAAAAAAGGGAATTAAGCACAACAAACAAAATCTTTAAAAAATGTATGAAATATTTAAATAAACTATTTAAATAAATAAAAAAAAAAATGCATTAAATTAAAACTAGTTTTTTTTAAATTTCGTTGAATGCTTTATAAGAAAATTAAATTTAAAACTGTTAATTTTATTCTTTACAAAAAAAAATAAAAATAACAATTAGGTACATTTATGTCATGAAACTTCCCTCATTAACCTTAAGACATCCTTTTCTCTTTGTGTTAACATCTACATACATAGGGGGGATTCACAAGGTGTGCTATCAAGTCATATCGTCATAATGTCCTAAATAATATTTTACAATTGTTTAAAAAAAAAATATTTTTTTATGTTGTTTGAAACAGAACAATATTTTTTTTTTAAACAATTGTAAAATATTTTTTAGGACATTATGACGATATGACTTGATAGCACACCTTGTGAATCCCCAATAATGTTTGTTACAAAAAAATAGAAAAACACCAAAATTCACATGCGAACATTCTTTGAAGTAAAAAATTAAAAGTCTTTGCTTTGCAGGCCTTTAATAAAAGTTAAAGATGTTTTTTTTTGTCTGCCCCGTTTCTTGTTTAAAAAATTTCTTAAAACCGGTTATTTAAATAGGAACAATTAATTAACTTAATTGCTTAAAAAAAAAAGTTTTCCATGAGATGATTTTTTTCTAAATTTTTAAGATTGTCAAATGATGAGAAAAGACAAAACGTAAACCATAAACAAAGGTCCTCCCTAAAACTGAAACGAATACAAAGGAACTCATTTATTACTCGTGTTCAGGATTTATTTTAAAAAGCCTACTTATTTAAGGGTTAATAAGAAATTGCTTGGTGTATTTTCGCTAAGACCTGACTGTTTGCCTCTTTCTATACACTCCAACCCGAGTGGCAAATGATGAAGTTATATTAAGTTTGTCATTTTGTGGGTTACATCAAAGGCAAATTAGCCATATCAGCCTGTCAAACATTCTGTTAGTATTTCTAGCTCAACAGAAAGAACTATTTCGAAGCCAAATTCTTTCTAATTATCCCAAGAAGTATGCCAAATAGGTTAAACAGGAGAGAAGTTATAGAATAAAAAATTAAGTTTTATTTCTAAACTCCATAACCATTACAAATTATTATATTGTGATAAAATTTGGCGTTATACGACTTCAAATTATAAAATCAAATTCTTTAATGGCATCCATAATTTATCATAATAATGTTTTCTCCCGACTTTATGTCCATAATAGGTAATTGCTCCATAAAAATCCCACACCTGAAACTAACTGACGTGAACATTTACTAACAAAAAACGTTTCATCAACGAAATGTTATACAAGTTCATTCACTTGTGTACCCCTTTTATTTTCTCTACTACAGCCACAAAAATATAATTCGGCGCTTTTTATTTGTTCTCCGATTTCCTTGAGTTCTATTTAAAAACTATATAATTTTTAGGTGGCTTAAGGTTAAAATGTTAGATTGCAGAATATATTTTTGAATAACGATAACGTCACAAATAAACTTCACATCATGAAAAATTGTTGTTACATTTTATAATATTTATTCACAATTGGACTTAGGTTCAATGTTAAGCCAAGCTTCGATTTACTTAATAAGAACTATTCTAATTCTTGGTGGATGGAGTATAAAAAGGAAGAAATTTGTTTATACTGAGAATAATCCAGGCTGCATTTTTTGAAAAATAAATCCGTATATATTTTTTCGGTCTATTTGCAAAAGTTAACGAAAAACGTATACTCTTATCGTTTTACGTGAATATTAAGAAACTTTTTCTGTTTAAAGCCTGATACTCTGTACAACATTTCACGTGAAATCCTATCAAAACTCATATGCAAAAAACTTATACGGAATATCTATGAAATAGTGTTGATAGAGTAGTACTCTGTACATTTAGTAAAAAAGTTGCGAAATGTTTCTGGCAACATTTTTTTACAACTGTGAAATAAAGCAAATGCTCTTTAATTCATACGGAATTTTGACAGCTGTAAATAAAGTTTTTAATAAATTTTGTAAAAACTTAAATATTATCAGCAACCAGCAATGTATTTTGAAAATTACTTTCTATTTTATTTAATTTTTTATTAAAAAAGAACACTTTTTAGTAAAATACAAGTAGGTTTTTTTTTATATACGCAAAACAATTCCCGCATACCTTGAAAGATTTAAAACTTCAAATTGTGCAAACTCTCGATATAGGTAACAATGATACATGTCAAATTTCTCGTATGAAATAATAGATGTTGCTGAACATTTTTCACAAATTGGAACAGAGTACTAGCCTTAACTCAAAAAAGTTTCGGGTTAAACGATTTTACGAATATAATTGGTTATACATATTTACATAGATATCGCACTTGATCATAAAGAGGGTATTAACTAAAAATTTTTATTTTTCCCCTTTTTTTTTAAATGAACACGTAATATTCATTTTGTCGACTTTTTCCTAATGAAACGATTAATTTAAAATTTTTTTTTCATATGCCTTTAATATTAAATTAAAAATTGTTTTGCTTCTACTGGAAATTTTTATGTTTTGAGTTAATACTAGGGTATTCATACAATCGAGATTTTACTTTAATCGGTTAACCGCTCGATTAATTAACCGAGGTTTTGTTTAATCGGTTAATAATCGGTTAATTTTGTTATTGATCGACTAATCGATTAATAATTTTTTTTATATATTAAGCAATTTCAATATATAAAAAGACAAAAATTATTGATAACTTGGAGTTTATTAGTAAAAAAAGAACCAATAACAACTAAAACGACCAAACAAAAAAATTATTTATAAATATAAAATATATATATATTTTTAATTATAAATATTATGTTTTTAATAAAAAATAAACTAAGATATCATTTTATTAGTACTTTCAATAGCTTAAGGACATATTATAAAATAAACTTTTAGACAAATTTTTTGATTTAAATGTTTAGGATTTAAGCAATTTCTTTAGTTTTGATAAAACTTCACTTGGAAAAATTCCTTCACTTGTCGTAGATGTTAGAGAAATCGAAAGCAATATCCTTTTCCTGTCATAAGAGTCCAGTATGTCGTTAGATTCCTGTTTTATTTTTTTAAAATTGCTAACACTTATTATTTCGGTTAGTTGATATGTGAACAAACAAATAACTAAGCACATACATATGAAAAGTACGTGAAGCAAAGAGCTGTGGACACAACAAACACTTAATTAAAATGAAGATCCCTGAACACCTTCTTTGTTTGTATGAAAAAATATTTTCTAAACACAGTGTTTCGTCTTAATGTACTGGTTCACACTCTTCAAGTCTTAGCCGTCAAATCTTGAGCTTTTATGAGAAAAGGGAAAAAAGAATTCCATTTCATTTCCTTTCTCTCCCAAAAACTAACGACTAACAAAAATAAAAAACACCAAAAAATATGTTATAATACTACAAAAAATTTTGTTACGTCGGTTAATTAACTGGTTTATTAACTGAAATTAACTGGTTTAATCGTAAATCGAAAATAGCCAATTTTAAATTAACCGATCAGTTAATCGGGTAGTAATTAATCGGTTAACCGATTAAGGGTTAACCGAATAATTGCCCTAGTTAATACTCTCTCTATGATCAACTGCGATATGTACTTTTCAAAAATTTGTGAACATGACTGCCAGATAAATTTGTTAAAATATTTTCGATATTCTGAATTTAAAGTTAAGGAGCCATGATCTGAAGAATTAAATTACCAACACAAGAAGTGTTGCTTAATGTAAGAAAAAACCCTTCATGTTAATTTTTTTCCTTTAACTAAAAAAAATTGGCATAGGGAAATTCTAACACATTTTTTAAATCGTAGCGCCTTTTATACAATAAAGTTCTTAAAAATAGATAAGCAAATTTTTCATTCTTTAAAAAATTTAACTTATAATTAGTGTTTAATTAAAAATTGTAAGATTAGCTATTGTTTAATACACAGTTAATATTTTACTTCAAACGATTGCTTGATTTAAAGCAGAAATGAAAAAACTTTTTCTTGGCATTTTTATTACTTTTTATGGACTGTTTTTAAAAAAAATTCTAGCAACACTATACACAAACTGTCTTATGCAAAACAAGTTAAAGTTCGCATTAGTTAGCCAATGCATTAAGCCCATACACCTTTGCTCGGCTTACCCCCGTTTTCACAACTTACCGATAGCTAAAGGTAGGATTTTATCGGCAGTATAAAAAGTGTTCCCTTATTAAAACTTTACTTTAGCCTATCAGGTAGTATGAACATTCCTTTAACTAATTGCTCACTTTAGGTTAAAGTAAAGTTGGAATAATGGAACACTTCTTATATGGCCTATAAAATCCTACCTTAAGCTATCGGTATGTCGTGAAAACGGGCCTTAATGTATTGGTTAACTAAAGTGAACTTTAATTTTTTCTTCCATAAGACAGAAAAAATTCAAGTTGATATAGCCATGTCACAGAGTACAATTCCGTTCGGAAACGGAATTCATTCCGTATTTTTGTGCTTCAGAAAATTACGAAAAAACTTTGCGGAATGAAACAATTTTTGGTTTCATGAACGGAATGGGAGTTTTCTGTATCTTAGAGGCCAAAAAACTATAAAAATATACTTTCTATTAATAAAAAAATATGTTTTCTTCGGTTCCGAACGGAATTGTGCTCTGTGACATGGCTGATTTATTTCATTTTTTCATATTCTTAAGCAGTTTTGCACATCACTGTATTGTCTTTTAAGGTCGTAAAGAAAAATTCCAAAAATTTCAACACATTCAATGTCTGTCACCACATATATGCATAAACATATGGGGCAGTCCACGCCAAATGTGATGGCTTAAAAACCATTTTTTTACTTCCCCAATTATGTGATATTATTTTTTTTAGTATACTTCAAAAGGGCATTTATCGTAAATTTTGAAAATTTGTTGATCACTCGTTCAAATTACACTTTTTGAAGTTTATTGATAATAACTAGGGATGTAACGAATACCGATACCGATATATCGGCTTTACTTAAGATTTCCCGATATATCGGTATCGGCGATATTTTGCATTCGATGCGATGATACTTTTTATATTTTTTTGGAGTATTTTTGAACAAATAATTTAATATTCTATAAAGAAAATCACGATGGGCAGTGCAACGTGTAATATTCCTTTATATTATTCTTATGAATTAAGCACATCACTTAATTTTATTGTACATTAATTATGTATTGTTCTTTTATTTGTCGAACAGCCGCTTGTACGAATATTCTCCTTGTCTCTTAGTTTACAATTACCTCTACCATTATTTCTTTAAAATACATAACAATTATATTATAAAGAATATTATACTTCTTAATAAAATTTTTAAGTAATCGCTGAGAATATGCTAGTTAGCAAGTTAGCAAGTAAGCATATTCTCAGCGATATGATTGGCTGGCATTACTGCTTCAACAAAGTGTGAAGCTCCTGTTACATTCAGAGGGTATGGTAAATATGACATGTCAAACACACTACAAAAGTGTGGAAATGTGTGCAGAAATATACACATTAGCATAACACAACAACAAAATGTACGTATTTGCAATTTGCTTCATTTTACATCCTTTGCACTTAACCTGGAGCAAAAATATTTAGTGTATACAAATTTTCAAAAAAAAAAATTAAAGGATCAAAAAATTAAAAACACGATTAAAAATTTTGAATTCAAAAATCTTAATCAAAACCACTCAGAAAATTTATTTATTTTTTTTTTTTTCTTTAAAAAAAATATCCAAAAACGAATATTTAAAAAAAAAAATCCAATTTGGTCCATTATTTAGAAAGAAATGAAAAAACCCTCCAAGTAATTTAAAGTGTTTTTCGATTGTCTACGAATTTTTACTACTTCGTCACATTTAGTATTTAAACAGTAGATTTTTCGGTAATTATTTTACTTTTTCGTCACTTCAGATAATTGTAAAAGTTATATAATTATAACAATAGCACATTTAAACATTTCCCATATTATACCGACTTCTTCGCAAGGATTTGCTGTTAAATACTGAATATTTCAAAAGTAAAATGCGTAAAAGAGGACAGTTTGTATTTAAATTGCAATGTGATCGGTGGTATGTGAGCGTGAAATAACATTAAATTATACAATTATGTCGAATGAAGTGAAAATTTATATATTTGAAAATGTAAATGGTTATAATATTGTACTCAAAATAAGGACCCCGCGGAATCCAAATGTTACCGCAAAGCGTTCTAGTATGTACACGAAAGTTGTATAAATTAGTGCACAATACAGCTCAAATTTATTCTTCGCTTAGACTGGGTAAATACATTAATTTTTTTAGAGCCAATGAAAGTGAAATTAAAGAAATAAATTGATAATAGTCTTTTTTTAAAGGATATTAGTGATTTTTTTTAACTGTTTGTTTATTTAATGACTTGAAAAATTTTTGAGGAAAATTATTGTCTTTATTTAATTTTTCAGCGAAGAAAATTTGTAAAATAAGTTTTTTAAAGTAGTAAAAAAATATGCTTCATATAATATAATAAAAGTTTACATCTTTAGTGCTTGAACAAATTTGTTATTTGCTGTAAATTCCTTGAAAAAAATGTGTTCACATTAGTTTTTTAACTTTAAAACATTAACAATTCTTTTGATTAAATGTACTGTAGATTTTTTAATATTTGTAAAACTTTTACCTCTTTAATTTTTTATTTCACTCAGACAAAGATAAATATTAAAATAGCCCACTTTTTATTATAAAGAACAATTAGAAAAAATGGAACTTCAAAAGAGTACTTTTTTGAGCTAAAAGCGATACTACTAAATGTAATTGATATTAAACTACCTAAACACTAAGTGGACTCTTAATGTAAATATTACCATAGTTGGTGGGGCACTTCTTCCCGAACGATGTAACTACATCAATAAGAATTCAATAGCAAAAGCGATAGATTTTTGCTTATTGTGGACACCATGTAGGGTATTTTTCTATCGAAATTCTTTGCAAGCAAAAACTAAAAAAAAAATTTATATCGAACGAGTAATCAAAAAACTGTCAAAATTAACTTTTGAAGTGTACTAAAAAATATCACAAAATTGGGGAAATCAAAAAGAAATTTTTTTCAAACCATCCGGTTTGGCATGAAATGCCCCATATACATACACATATAAGTACTATATAAATTGCCTGAAGTATATATATATGTGTATGTAATCTCATGTGTATTGGAGCACGTGTTTTGTATGATTAATTTTACACTTAAACATTTGTATGCCTACGCTTTCTAGTACACACATATACATACACAAACACATGCAAGTCATAACAGTAGCTTTAATTTTTTATTAATTTTAAGGTAAATTTGAAAAGATCTTCAAGTTAATTGAATAAGTTGCTCTATTTATTATACACTTATATATATACTTATACATTTATATTTACTCCTCAAAATATGCTATACAAATGATTTCTTATATAAGTAGAAATTTTCCATATTTTTAAAATTTAAATAATCCAAATAGATTTACATATTAGACAAAATTCAACAGTAAGCAAAGCATTTGCTTAATTGTTAACGACTTGAGAAATTCTTTTTTGATTTTTATTTTCTATTTTAGTGATTATTGTTAAGTAAATGTAATTTAGTTCAAAAATTCGCAAATACATAGTATTTAAATTTATTAAAGAATATAAAAACTACTTCAAAAAATTTTAAATACTATAATTATTTCAATATTTTTTAAGTGTTTGATTGGAAAATATTATACAGGGAAGGGAGCTTTTCAAGAAAGAGCATGTTAGAACTGTACCATAGAAGATTGATTGGAACGAAAAGAGAGGAAAAAACATAACTCATATGTCAAAAAAAAAAAACACATTTCTCTATGATTGGGTTTTTTTTTATTTTTTGCTGTTCTGACTTTACGCGTATGAAATTTTAAGAGATAATTCTTATTTTGTTTAGAGAGAGTTTCCATTCTAGTTTTCTATGATCTTTGCACTAGACAAAATTACTTAAAAAATCTCACGCATAAGTATTACATAAAAAAAATGACTTAACATAACATAATGCATATTGACTAGTTTAAAATCATAGCTGTAAGATGTGAATGCAATCGAAAATTAAATTTTTTAAATTTAATTTTTAGTAAATATTTTTAGCTGCGAATATATTCAATCTAAATTCTAATTTTTTTGATATAAATTTTTAATAAATTGTTTTTCTTGAATCAATTTAAATTCGATAGTAATGTATTTAAAATGAAAAACAATAAATGTAAATTGAATTATCTTTTTACGATCAATATACAATTTATTAATATTCGTTGCAACATAATAAAATTTAATATATTTTCATATAAAAAACTTGATTAAAATTCATTTTTATTTTATTAAAATGCAAAGAAATCTTGTAGAAAATAAATAAATTTATTCAAACAAACTATAAACAAATTAAGAATATTCCAACTATAAATTAGCAACTACATAATATTAAAAAAAAACTTAAATTTTATTATTCATTTGGTCAGTACACAGAAAAAATAAAAAATTGCTTATAATCACCAAATTCATAGAATCAAGCAACGAATTCGTTGGTTTTGCACATATTACCAACATCATTATATTGATTACTAAAAATTTTAATTTTTTTCAATAAATGATATTTTTAATTTTAATTAAAGAAAATTTTATATTAATTCGAATGTGTACTCTAAATCAAATTAAAATTTAAAAAGCTTTTATACTTTAATAGTTTAATTCCTTCAATATTTTGCAAGAATATTTTCTATGCACTACACATTTTAATTAATGGTGGCTATTCTTGAAAATGCGTCGAAGGAGTGAACATTTACATGAAAACAAAAACAAATTTACAAAAAATTTACAAAATTGGTTTTTGTTTATGATACAAAATGTACAGTTTTTTAAAGGGACAGAAACGCGTTAAATCTCTCACGTTAATTTAATTTTAAAAGTTTATAGATAACAAAAACCATTTTTGTAAGTTTTGTTTTTGTTTTCATGTAAATGTTCACTCCTTGGACGCATTTACAAGAATAGCCACCAATATAAAAATGTATAACAAAACAAATTAAATTCAACATGAGAACTACAATTCCCAGATTCTATTTATTAAAAAAATTATCAAAAAGTTTGCCACAAACAATGTGTTAAATAATTTAACTAAATATAGATCAGGTTTTGACAATAACCAATAATTCTACAAGTTTAAATTATTTTATTTTAAGCGAAAAAAATCCATTAGGATTTTTTGTTATTTAATTAATATTTTAAATCAAAATTATATTTTTAATTTTTTTTTTCAACTAAAAAAATAATTGATTCAATTATCAGATTATTTTAATTGAAATATTTCGAAACAATTATTCGTTGAAACCTAATAAAATTTAATATATTTGAATATAAAAAACTTGATTAATGTTCATTTTTATTTTATTAAAATGCAAAGAAATCTTGTAGAAAATAAATAAATTTAAAGTATGTTTGTTATTTTTTTGGCCAAGTTGTTTGGATATTATATATAAGTTTTTGTTAAGCTAATTGGGCCTAATATATTAATGTAAATAAAAAACCTTTTTTACTTGTTTCTCCCAACGTTTCGTCAATTATTTGTTGACATCTTCAGGGGTTGTCTATTTAATATTTTTTTTAAAAAAACAATATATTATTACAAAATTAGAAAACAACAATATAAATAAACTTACAATTACTAAGTAGTTTTTCACATTAAATTATACATTGAATGTTACACAGCTTACATAAAACATAAAACATTTAACATATAATTAAATTAAACACACAACTTAAATTACTATCACAGCTTATCTTTTCTATTTTATTGCAACTCTGTAGCTTAAACTTATATTATTTGTGTCTTCCTTTAAATTCATTGTTCTGTCAATGTTTTGTTGTATACGTAAGCTTTCTATTGTGAAACGTTTTTTCTGTTTTGCTTCTACGTCTAATATTTTTATTCTGTCAAAGTCAGGTTTATGCTTTTCGCAAATCATATGTTTTGACAAAGCTGTTGATTCCTTATGTTTATCTATGTCATTTTTGTGTTCATACATTCTTGTTTGTAAATTTCTCTTTTTTGTTCCAATATAAATTAAATCACATTTTTGTTCGTCATTTCCCTTACATGCAATTTCGTACACAACGTTGTTTTGTTGTTGTTTTTCTACAGGCATTTTAATTTTAGAAAAAATAGAGTTGAGTGTAGTATGTGGTTTGTAGGCGTAACATATGTTTTGTGTGTCTATCGTTGTTTTAATATTTCTGTTGTCCGTTAAACCAGGAATAAACTTTACACTGTAAAAAACTTTGTCATTATTTTCAGTGTTGTTTGAAGTTATGTTGTTTTTTAATTTTCTTTGTGTTTCTTCAATTAATTGGTGTATAAGTTTTATTGGAAAGCTATTATTTATTAATATTGCTGTAATTTTCTTTATGTTTTTAATGTGGAATTCTTCATCGCTAATATATAGTACCCTAAAAATGAAATTTTTTGCCGTATTTATTATTTGATATTTTGGTTGAGTTGCATTAAAATTCATCAGTCTACCAGATGATATTTCTTTTGAATACCAGTCAAATTTAATAAAACTATTATGTCAATATATGTATGTATCCAAATATGCAATTTTAAAATTCTCCTCAATTTCCGTAGTAAACTGGATTTTTGGATGATATGCGTTGAAGGCATTCATGATCTCTTCTTTGTCGTCCCGTTGTACTATAGCTAGTATGTCATCTACATATTTCACTATGTATTTTAAATTTATATCTTTCTTTTTTAATTCGGCTATTGCTTCGTCGAGTAAACTGTCCAGTACTACATCAGCTATAGTAGGAGAAAGGGGGTTCCCCATTGGCATTCCAAAAATCTGGCTATAGATTTTATTTTCGTAGATGAAATAATTGTTATCCGTGAGACAAAATTTAAGTATTTTCAAAAAAGTGGACTTCGAGATTTTTGTTTGTTTTTTAATAGTTTCCCATTTTCCCATTATGTTTTTTATGGCAGTATGCACAGGGATGTTCGTAAATAATGACACGACATCAAATGATATGAGAACTTCATTGTCCGCGATAAATGTATGTTGTAATTGTTTTTTAAGTTCTGCAGAGTTTTTAATATTATATTTTTCGGAAATTATATGTTTGAGAATTTGGCCAATATATTTGGAGAGTTGGTAACATGGGACATTCATCGACGATACAATCGGTCTAAGGGGAGTATTTGTTTTGTGAATTTTTGGGAGACCGTAAATTCTCGGAGCAATGGCTGCGCTGCATAATAATTGTCTTTTTTGCCATTGATCTATACACTCATCTTTGAATATTTCTAAAACTATGTTATTATTTTCTTTTTGAAGTTTTGACGTTGGGTCTGTTCGTATTGTTCTATATGTATTTTTGTCTTCTAGCAGTTTTTCCATTTTATTATTGTAATCCTTCTTATACATTAGAACCGTTTTATTCCCCTTGTCCGCTTGTATAGTAATAACGTCGTCGTGTTTTTTCAAAAATTTCTTTGTTTTCTCAAAAACTGTAAGAATAAATTTCTCCTTTGGGGTATTTTTAAGTTTTCTGTTAAAACCTGTAATTTTGTTAGCTAATTTTGTCCTAGCGTTTTTTAAAAAAATATTAAATAGACAACCCCTGAAGATGTCAACAAATAATTAACGAAACGTTGGGAGAAACATGTAAAAAAGGTTTTTTAGTTACATTAATATATTAGGCCCAATTAGCTTAACAAAAACTTATATATAATATAAATAAATTTATTCAAACAAACTATAAACAAATTAAAAATATTCCAATTATAAATTATCAAATACAAAATATTAAAAAAAAACGTAATATTTATTATTCTAAAGAAAATTCAGCAACTTATTAATTTTACTATTTTAAAACCAAATTTATTAAAATTACAAAAATGTCTAGATTTACAGAACAATACAAAAATTTGTTTTAAGAACTGTTTTTAAAATTAATAGTTGTTAAAAATGATTAGCAGTAAAAGAATTTCTTCTTGAATATTCAATAATCCTGCTAGTGAAAAAAGTCTCTCGATGGGTGTATTTTATTTTAAAAAAATTTCATAGATTCTCGGATATTTCTTTAAGTTTTTTAACGATGCACAAATATCACTGAGATATGATAATAGTTAATTTTCGGACGGTGAAACAACCTTTTCATTTGCATCTAGAAACAAAATAAAACATAATTTAAAAACGAAGAATGAGGAAAACACCCTGCAATTTTTCTTTCACACCTGGCTGAGATTTTTAACTATCATAAAAGATTCGTAAGTGGAAGAGGGTTAAATTTCAAGACATTAAGCCCTATTTTTGTTATCTTTGAACGTTAGTTGTGAAATTAAAATTTTATAAAAGATTGGTTTTTTTCACGCGGTAAATATATGAGTAGGTAACTATATGAGTAGGTGAGATGCAAAACTCGTTCGTTGCAAAATTAAAAGGCGAGATGACAATAGATTCACTCAGTTCCTTGAAAAAAAAAACATTGAAGAGATAGTGTGGTTGCTATCGAAACTCGTCATAAAATTTATAGTAATATTTATTTTAAATATTGAAAAAATTTACAATTTTCTTTTTCTTTAAGACAAAACAAAGTATTTATAATTTTTTTTTTTTAATTAAATTATTTTAATTGTATTTTTTTGAATCAAAGTATTTGCAGTTTTTTAATTAAATTATTTGGATGATTTTTTGTTGATTTAAATTATTTGTAAATTTTTTATTGATTATTGATAAAAAAAAAACGAAAACTAATTTGAATTTTTTTAAGTTGATTTTTTTTACAAAAAATTTTGTTAATTTATATATTAAATAAAAAAATTTCTTATATACTAATCTTAGTCGAATAATATTAAAATAATTTATATTAACAATAACTTTATTCAAATTCATGGAAGTGAAATATGATTTAACTTGGCCATCAAGCAAATAATCCAAATTTGCAAATATTTAATTTCAATTTACCAAAATTGGATTTCAGTTATGTTATTACCAACATCAAATGATTTTTGTTAATTTTTATTCTTGATATTCTGATAAAATTGTAGTTTAATTTAGTTTTAACAAATATTTGCAGTAAAAATATTCATAATAAGCAGCTATGATTAAAATATATTAAAACTTTTTATAGATTTTATTATATTGTTTGTTTACATGAAGAAAATTTTGTAATTTAAACACCATATGTTACAATATCTTTATAATTTAGTAATTTAACTCATTTTCAATATCAAATCAGAACAAGTTTACAAGCGTCATAAATTAAGTCATGGCCTGAGGAAATTTTTAATTTCACTAACCTTTTCATCCCTGCCATCATCAGTATGAATATTTATATAAAAGCGTATGTAAGCAAAAAATAAAAAAACTTACAAATTTTATTTCATTTGAGTTATTTATCATTTTTTCAACACATTCGCTTTTACATTTTTTTGTAAATATTCAAATTTTTTTTTTTTTTTTAACACAATGAAAATATTTAAAGTTTTTTTATAAGAATGTTCATTGTCACTTGTGTAAGTATATGCTCTGTACATAGAAAAACTACTAGAGTAGAAAGAGTCTTAAAAACAAAAAAAATAATGAAAAATCTCTTAAAATTTCCCTCCAAGCAATTGGTAGAGTGTTTTTCGATTATCTACGAATTTTAACTACATCGTCACATTTGGTAGTTAAACAGTAGATTTTTCGGAATTTAGCAACAACAAAATACGTTAGAATCAAATTATGAGTTCTTAAATTATACTTTTTCGTCACTTTAATGAGTTGTTCAGATAAATTTAACAGTTATACAACTGCAACAATGGCACAATTGAACATTTCACATATTATATAGACTTCTTCGCAACGATTTGCTGTTTAATAGTGAATATTACAAAAGCAAAATGCGTAAAAGAGCACAGTTTGTATATAAGTTGCCATGTGATCAGGCTACGTGCGTGTAAAATAATATAAATTTATAAAATTATGTAAAATAAAGTGAAATTTTTAATATTGGAAAAATTAAATAGTTATAGTATTGTACTTACAATTAGGACTCCGCGGAATCAAAATATTACCGAATTGTGTTCTTGTTTACGAAAGTTGTATAAATGAGTGCATAAAACAGCCCAAACTTAATCTTCGGTTAGATTGGTTAAATGTTTAATAATTTCTCATGCATAATTTTTTAGAGCAAATGAAAATGAAATTAAAAATAATAATTTAATAATAATATTTTTTAAAGGATATTAGTGATTTGTTTAAACTGTTTGTTTATTTAATGACTTTAAAAATTTTTGTGTTAAAATTTGTGTGTTTGTTAAAATTTTTTAGTGAAGATCAACGTTAATAGTGAAGAAAATTTGTTAAATAAGTTTTGTAAAGCAATAAAAAGAAATGCTAGTTATAATATGATGAAAGTTTACAAAGTTTGTGTTTCAACAAATTTGTGATTTTGTGTAATTTCCTTTAACAAAATTTGTCCACATTAGGTTTTTAACTTTAAAACATTAATAGCTATTTTGATTAAATGTACTGTAGATTTTTTAATATTTGTTTACTTAGATTTCCCTTACAAAATCAAACAACGATAAACAGTAAAATGACCCATTTTTTATTATAAAAAACAATAAGAAAAAATTTAACTTCAAAAGAGTGCTTTTTGGAGCCAAAAGCGATACTACTAAATTTAATTGATATTAAACTTCCAAAGCACTCTAATTCGTCATAAAATATAGTCACTAAGTGGATTCTTAAAGTAAATATTACCATAGTGGGACACTTCTTCCCGAACGATGTAACTACATCAATAAGAATTCAATAGCAAAAGCGATAGATCTTTGCTAAATGGGGAAACTATTTAGATTATTTTTCGATCGAAATTGTTTGCAGGGTTCGTACGTGTAAAATCTGAACAGCAACAAAGACAACTTTATTACTAACACAATCATACAGTTAGAGCTTTTCATCTCTCTTTCTATTCTAGTCATATTCTATGGTTGTGTACGTTGTATTTCGGTATTGTATTGCAATTTTTCAAACATTTATACACATTTTTTGAGGGTAAGCCACAGTACTTTTGCAATCGTATACATGTAAATATAATTCCGAATTTTTTTTTATTTTTTTCATTGATCCGTATGTTACAAGTGTTAATAGCAACTGGAGGATAAATGTTTAAATAAATTTATACACTTATTTACATGTAAAGCTTAAAACATTATGTATGTATGTATGTATATTTATGCTTTATATTCGTTTTAAAGCTTTTTGTACTTAAAAAAAGAAGGGAACCACATAAGTTAGTTGGTAGCTATTTATAAGCATTGTTTCACAGTGGCGTAAAACTAAAAGAAAGTGATAATAAATACAGAACTTCTTAGCTATTTGGTAGATTTGCCTATCTTATCAATACATAATATGTTTACCCCTTCTGCATTCCTTGGGTCGATATGACCCAAATTTACTTTTCAACTCAATTTTTTATGTTGATCGAAAATTTTTTTTAACCCTAACATAAATGGAACTAAATATTTATTAGCAAGTACAAGGTATAGTCATTTGAAATTTTGTTATCACTTTTAAAGCCCATATATCGTCAAACAAGAGAAAAAAGGAAAAAAAATTTAAACAAGCGTCAAAAATCAAATAAATAATTTTGACATTGCATAGGTAAATAACGACAATTCTCCCTAATAAACATACATGATACTTATTATACTATGGTTATATAAATATATATTTGTAATCTTGTTGAGTCAGTGTGACAATGCTGAATTGTTGGCCTTAATTCTTGGCCTACAATAAGCAGTTGGTAACCTCAAATAAGCTGCTATTGATGTGGCAATATTAACTTTATGATGTGAATCCCCTCTTCTAACGCAGATGAATTTAAGGTACAATTGTATGGTGTTTAGCCCCAACGTTTTGTAATTATTGCACAAAGATCACAAATGGGGAAAGTTAGGAAAGAATGCAGAAGGATTAAACTAAATTTACCTTTACAATTTGAAGTTAAAAATTCGCCTGTGCCAAATCTTTAACATAATTATTTAGTATAATACTTTTATGGAATAGGCACTATGCTTAAGATTATAATTAATCATGCAACTGAAATTTATTTATGACTATCACCCATGTTCTGAAAATCAAAATTTAGTTATATTGAAATCGAAATTTTTTTTAAAACGATCCTGTTTTGAAAGTTTCTTAAAATACTCCATTTTTATATCTACTTCATTCTTTGAATTCCACTTTTTTATCAGAAAATCTACTCTCATTTTGAAACTATTCAACTGAAAATCTCGATCGTTTTCAATTTCACTCGTTTTTGATATATATATAAACACAAAGAACACAAAGGGCACACAAACACTAGGGACATAATCGCCGAAATCAGGAAACTGGAGCAAATAAATCTGCCGAATCCGACAGCATACCAAACTTTTCAAATTCAACTAACCATGGATGACGAACGGTTTAACTGAAACACTTTAAAAATTAAATGACCCTGACTACGCTGCCTTCTCTCAGATATTTTCTCACACATAAAGGACAATATAAATGTTTTGCATTGAAATTCACTCAAAGTCGGACTGTGCGTCAAAACTAACCAGAATTGACGTCACCAACACTAGAGGTCTTGCTATTAAGAATAATATCATTGCAGATGTACATACATATAATCATTTCAATATATCGGTTGTACAATTTGAGCAAACAGCGGCGTAAATGAAGACGTAGATGCACGCATTAACCAGGCCTGGCAGTATGTGTACTCGCTTAGGGAAGTGTGGATGTCAACTGACGTATCCGCACTCAGAAAAAACACATTTTATATGGCTACCTCCAACAAAACTATTTTTTAGCGAAAAAAGCTAAATTAAACGTATTATGGTTACCTGAACAATGTTATTGTGACCACCTTATCTCCGAAAGTATATTTTCAATGGAAAAGCGAAACCTACGCAAAGGAAATCTTCCTGAAAAACAGAAAGCATTTCACGCACGAGGCATACTAATGGAGGCCTCAACCAAGAAATCCTGAGATCTGTCAAATTTTGGATTTTTGCCGAATCCCAGGTATTGACAGCACTTAATTATGCCCCGGAAGATACAACAACAAAAAATTAAAATTCTTTACATGTTCCCTATACTCCCGGGTATTCAACACTTTTGTCAATTATTTTGTTTTCACTTTTGTCAAAAGACTTTTTTTTACAGCTGTAAAGCTAGAATTCGTGAAAAAGGATGCAATAGATTTTTGTTAAAGGTTGGATTATTTTCATAAAATAATTATAAGTTAATTTTGTTAATTTAATATGTTATTTAAACAAAATATATGCAATTATTTGGAATTAAATAATTGCATAATCTACACTAGAAAATGTCCACTAGAACTATCAACACAAGAACCTTATCAATAATTCTAAGGCCCATAGGGGACTTTTAATGACAAGCAAAAAATCTATAACACAAACCATTTTCTGGTCTACAGTTGGTCAGTACACAGAAAAAATAAAAAATTGCTTATAAACACCAAATTCATAGAATCAAGCAAACAATTCGTTGGTTTTGCACCTATTACCAAAATTATTATATTAATTACTAAACATTTGAATTTTTTTCAATAAATGATATTTTTCATTTTAATTAAAAAAATTATTATAAATTTTTATATTAATTCGAATAGGTATTCTAAGTCATATTAAAATTTAAAAAGCTTTTATACTTTAATAGTCTTATTCCTTCAATATTTTCAAGGAATATTTTCTATGCAGTACACATTTTAATTAATGGTGGCTATTCTTGAAAACGCGTGGAAGAGTGAACATATACATGAAAACAAAAACAAATTTACAAAATTTAAATTCAACAGGAGAACTAAAATTCCCAGATTCTTTTTGTTAAAAAAATAATCAAAAACTTTGCCCCAAACAATGTTTTAATTAATTTAATTAAATATAGATCAGGTCTTGACAATTCCCAATAACAATTCTACAAGTTTAAATAATGTTTTTTTAAGTGAAAAAATCAATTAGAATTTTTTTTTCAACTCAAAAAATAATTAATTCAGTTATCAGATTAATTAAATTACAATATTTTCCAAATAATTTTTTTAATTGATAAAAAAAACTACTGAAATTTTTTCTGTGTGTACTGGTGATACAGTCAACAATAAATCAGAACACTTTCAATATTGAAAATTTCTATAGGATTAAAACCTTTAAAATTTTTCAAAAATAATAAAATTATTGAACGGTTTTTCTGAAGAGTTTAAAATTCGGACGGACAGGAAATTCAAATTTTTCTAGTTTTTCTATTAAGTAAGAAAATGCAAAAAAAGATCTCTACTTTTACATCACCAAGTAATCAGTATAAGAAACTTTCTATCGCTAAAGTTAAATAAATGTTTCATTGATTATAAACGTGTTTATACAACAACGAAAACACAAGCTGTAAGGGCAATATAGACATTTGCCATTTTTCACCAAACAAGATTTTGTGGTTTTAGCATTTGCTAAATAGCTCCAATTAGCCAAAAAGGAAAAAAGTCAACAATTTTTCGACATGGCAAACAAGTTTGGGAATTTTTGCTTCATCAATGTATTTCCAATGAACCAGAGTTACAAAATTGCCTCTGGGTTTTTTTCATAACAAACACCTCAAAACTCAATTAAATGAGAGAATGTCTGTGTGTTAGTGAAATACAATACAAACGGAAATGGCCGCAAATGTTGCGGCTATAACAACAAACAGCAATGCAAACAAAAAACATTACAAAAAAAATACAGATATGTGTGTATTTTACAACAATATGTTGCATATTGTAGCCGATAATCAAAGCTCAATGAAGTAAAAAATTTTATTATAGAGCCATTTTCTGTGTATTGGATAGGAGGAATTGTGATTTCGTAGAAAAATTTTTTATAATTCGGTAGTTTTATAAATTTTTGCAAATTATAAAAAGACCGGCTAAAAATAAATCTTAGAATTAAATATATAGATCCTAAAGTGTCTGGACAGACAAAAGTTAAAAAATTTCAGTTACAATCAAAACGTTGTATAAGCTCGGAACACAATAATCGAACTTAACCCTGATCCTTAGATTGTCCTTGAGATTCCTAACAAGCAAAGTGAGGAGTTTTTACTCCGAAATGAAATACTAAATTACAGATTTTGTTTCTCTTTTAATTTTAAGTATAAGCTTCCGCTTTACTTCGAAACTACTATTTCTCTTACCTTTTTGGTAATTTTAAAATCTGTGTATATAAAAATCAACCGATTGCAAATTAATGAAATGCAATGACTTTTTATTGTAAACAAAAAGTTTTTAAAGAGAAAAAATTTAGTTAAACTTTTTTTATTTGTTTTAAATTCTTTTTTAAATGATGTCATAAAATAAATTGACCAAAATAACAGTTAATAGTAGCAAAGAATTTATTAATGTTTCATAATAAAACATTTTAACAATAACAATTATTTTGTAAGCCATTAGGCAAACAAATTAATGGTAATATATTTTATATAAAAAAAAATTCAAAAACAATTATACAAAAATTAATGCATATAAAATAAACAAATAAAAATTTATATAAAATTGGTTTTTATGCTTAAAACAAATTTAATATTTGTATTTAAAAATATCTTTTATTTTATTTATCCGGGAGAAAATGGATATATCCTCAGAACCAATTCGGTTTTAAGAAGGGTAATTCAACGATTCATGCTCTTTTGAAATTCCACTCTGGAGTAGTACAGAATTTAAGACAGGGCCAATGCACTGTCGCAGTTTCTCTTGACATCGAAAAAGCTTTTGATAAGGCCTATCACGATGGCATATTATTCAAAATGATAAGGAAAGTTTTGAATCATTAATTATAAAACTCAATTATAAATAATTTTTTCGAGGACAGGAAATTTGCGTTTAGATTGATAGTGTGTTATCATCTCAGGGTAGTGTTTCATATGGCGTTCCGCAGGGATCTGTATTGGCACCTCATTTATATTCTATTTTTATAAATGATTTTCGACATGAACATAATGTTTCCAAATGAATACTTTATCCCGGCGATTCTCTGCTTTATGCTCAGGGTGAGTCATCTCAAATTGCGCTCCAACGTGTTTGTTCACGCCTTAAATATGTTGACGAATTTTATTCTCATGTGGGAATAAAAATTAATGCCTCGAAAAGCAACGCAATAGAGTACGAAGCCTAATTTTTGACATAAAGTACGGAGTGGTGTCACTAAGGTCCCCCACAGAAAAATGGGATTATATAGTATAAAGGTTTGCATATTAGCATAGAAAAGATAATTATAAAAGTAAAAAGGGATTATTTTTATTAATTTTCAGCATTTATTTTCAAAAGTCGCATCAAAAAGTATTAATTTTCAAATAATTTTCATTTTCAAATATTTTATGTTTTGACCTCAAATAAACTTAAAATTACTATTAACAAACACAAACTAAGGAATTCAATTCTTTTCTCAACAAAAAAAAATACAAAATAAAATAAATATAATAATTCAACACCTATAACATAAATAGAATTATCCCTTGCATCAGACTTATATTTGTAACGTAAAGTACGACGTGGGGTAACTTGGGTCCCCCAAGCGAATAACTTACCTTCTAATAACGAACTGATTAATATTTTAATGCCAATTATAAGTTTTTGTATACTATTCAAAATAAAACTCGACTACCTAAAACGAAAAAGATAGAAAGAAATTATTTTCGAAGTTATTAAAAAAAAACTTGCATTGGGGGACCTAAAGTCCCCCACTCCGTGCTCTAAGGGTTAAGAAATGCTTCAAGAAAATGTAAATATACTGTTGTTCAGGAGAGCAAGAATTTGAACGTTTAAGGACAACATAAAATAACTTGGAGATAATTTTAACAAACTGTTGAAGTTTTATACACATGTTGCTTATAATTTGGAGAAGGCTAATCGTGTTAAAGGTGCCTTCTCAAAACTATTTTATAGTAAATCCTTGCCAATTAATACTAAATTACTGTTATTTAATTATGGTTCAGCATTTCAAAAACGTTGATAAGGCAGATGAAAATTTTTGAACGGCATATTATACGAAAGTGCATAGAGAAAAATTTCAAGACTTATGAAAAAAAATTTTCAGATAAGTTTATTTATGAAGAAGACAAAATATGTCCGCTTCCTTTCTATTCGCTCGAGTTGACAAAAGATTTGTTGACAGACTGCCTTATTTTGAAGGCAATGTAATGCAAGATATTTTGTCATACGAGCAAGAATTTAGTTGGTCAAACACTTATAACTCTTTCCACGGTTGGCATTTAACATGAACCACTGAATCATTTTCCTGGTGTAATCTTCTACTCACACACAACTCCCGGGATACATATAGGGGGTAAACAATATTATTATTTTAAATTAATTATCTTTTTTCATGTTATTATTAATATTATTTTTTTCTTTTTGTTTCCATTAGTTTTAAGCTTTAGCTTTTAAGATTTTTTAGTATAAAGTTTATAAAATGCCGATACAAATTTACTAGTACTGCTTAATGTCGGGAGCAAACATTGTTTCATTCAACATTAATAATTAATATTACATTAACCTATGTTTTCTTGAATTTTGTTAAGCAGGTCGCATAACCAAATAAATTCTAATGAACATAAAATAATACGCTATAGTTTTAAGTTTTCTTATAATTTTAAGTGTTCCTAAGTCTTGAAATA
The DNA here is from genome assembly GCA_943735925.1 of Pollenia amentaria. NCBI lineage: Eukaryota > Metazoa > Arthropoda > Insecta > Diptera > Polleniidae > Pollenia > Pollenia amentaria. The sequence continues at coordinate 123,528,905 of OX031008.1, forward strand.
TGAAAAAAGAAATCTCAATAAAGTTAACTAACTAACTCACTAATATATGGGGGATGTCATGTCAAGTGACCCAACTTTTGAAATCGATGTCTTCCGATTAGGACGAAATTTGCACCCAGGTTAGTCCTATAGTATGGCGAAAGAACTCTTTCTTTCGCACATCTACATGTAAAACAAAAACAAATTCTCAGAACTTTGTTTTTGTTTCAAATGTATTTGTGCGAAAGAAAGTGTTGTTTCGACATCGTGAAATTGGCAGTTAATTTAAGCCAATCAAAAACTCAAAATTTGTTTTTATGATTCAAGACCTTAAAAGATTAAATACATAGAGCAACTTTCAGTTTTGTTTTTTTTCCTTATAAGAGGGGAGTCAAATAAGTTTGTCAGTTTTTTAATTTGCGGCGTCCTAACTTAGAGCGCAACCTGTCGGCAGACATCTCTGTTAGTTGACTCCTATCAAAATTTTAATAAGCTGGGAAATTTATTTTGAGTTTGATAGCCATTGACAGTACCTTTCCGCATAAATTGAGGAGAAAATGAAAGAAAACTTAATTTCGTTTGCTCATTAACATCCATGGCATTTACGAATTGCTCTCACATCCACTCTATTCTCCAGATTTTACCCTGAGTGGCTATGTTTTTTAAACCCTGAAGTAATGGCTCGGCCCGAAGACTCTCACAATGAAATTATCTCGTAAACAAATTTCTATTTTGATACCACGACAAATATGTTATTCGTTTTTTTTTCCTTTGAATAAAGAGAATTTTAAGAAACGTTGGATAAAGTGTTGAAAAGTAAAATTTTTTTTTCTTCAAGAACCTGGGTTTCATTAAAAAGTCGTGGATTTATAAATCTGCCGTCGCGTTTTGCGATTGGTTGTTGTTATATTCTACTAAAAAATTTTTGATCTGGGCGCGTCATAAAAGAAAATTTTTATTGCACGTACTAACGCGACAAATTATCAAAATCGGTCGACAAGTTTTGGCATTGTCAGACAATTTTATATAACTAGAAAGTATAATCCCAACTAATATGTTGATCGGTCAATAATTTATCATAGGTCATATAAAAACCCCACTTATAAAAGACTCTTTATAAGTCTCAGATAAATCTCACTCCGAAAGAACACTAAGGATTCGTTTCTCTTAAGAAAATGTGTACGTTGCAGATCAGCTGTTCTGTTTTGCATGCTCGGCGTATGAATAAATGGGAACTCTTACGTCAACATCACATTACGATGTAGTAAACCCTAATGGGAATCGAACCAGCAACTATCTCACTGATAGAGTGGACCACTCCCAATTTAACGTAGTGGGGCATCCATATATTGTAATAAAATTTTCAGGGTATATGCAATTAACTTTTATAGTAAAAATAAATTTTTGTAATTAATTTCCAAGACTTTCAAAAAAAAGCCTTACAAATTTCCAAAAATCTAATTTTCGTTTTTTTTTTAATATATTTTTTACGTTTTTAAAATTAGATGATTAGGAATTTGGTCAAGATATTTAAAACAACTTCGTCCTAAAATCAAAAGTAAAAAATGTTAGAATTAAGAGTATGTAGTTATGTATTTTTTTAAACATATTTCTTTTCAATCTTAACTAAAATTTATAACTTCTTCTAACCTTAAGTGCAGCCGAAAATAAAATAAGTAACTCAATTTCCTCCCAAGAAAAAAAAATCAACTTCTTATTTAAAGATTACTTTTTTACTTACAATAAGGTACATCTTTATAATAATCCACCTAGACAACTAGTACTTCGAGACCGGCTAAAGACTAGAGAACAAAAAAAATACTGCAACCCAACTACAACTACAGCTGGATAAACTTTAAGCAAAAAAAAAAACTGAAAGCGACACTTTTTCTGTATTGTTGAACAAAAAAATCTCAAGACAAAAAAAACAAAAACCAGGACAAAATACGGGATAAAAAAGATGTCAGAGCAAAAAACAAAATGCAATAATATTAAGACAACAAAAGCTAACAAGGTAGTTTGGCAAATTGAGATTAAATTGCTCAGGTTTGACTTTTGTATTAAAAAATTAAGTGGGGAAGTACATGTTTTTATATACTGGATTATACTCCTATACAATAATTTTGTAACAAAATTTTTTTTGCAAATCGTTTTCTTTCTTTTTTCAAAACTTTTTGTGTTTACTTAGAAAAATTAACTAAAAAAAAATTGAGACTTCGGGATTAATAAGATAAAGAGGATAAAGAAAAAATAGCGAAGGGGGAAAAAGTTTTGTAATTAAGTAGACATTTATATGAAAAAAAAAGATTTATTAGGAGTTTGTAATTATAGATATCGTTTTACAAAGAATTACAATACTGCTGCACAATGGGTGCATTTAGAAACTGATTGTAAGGAAATCAAAACTTTCTTAACAAAGAAACTTATTTATTTAAAGCTTTCAGAGGGGAGGACGTTAAGTTACAGTCTACACAAATGTATTGAATGCAGTTTAAATACGGCGCATTCACCCACTTGTTCCGAAGCTTGCACAAACAACATTTATGTTTATAATAAATACACAATGGGTGCATTTAGAAACTGATTGTAAGGAAATCAAAACTTTCTTAACAAAGAAACTTATTTATTTAAAGCTTTCAGAGGGGAGGACGTTAAGTTACAGTCTACACAAATATATTGAATGCAGTTTAAATACGGCGCATTCACCCACTTGTTCCGAAGCCTGCACAAACAACATTTATGTTTATAATAAATAATTTGATAGAAAGGTAAAATCAACAAAATATTTTAAAATATCGACAAAATTTTAATTGAAACAAGAGTTACACCATTATCGTTAAGCAGCCTAAGTAGAAATAACGCATTTGCAGTGTAATTTTTATAGTTACATATGGCCATAAGAATAAGTTGTCATTGTCAAGTGTTGAAAATATAGTATAGGAAGGGGGAAGGGGGAGGGGGAGTGGAAAGAATACCTTTTGCAGAGAAGCTTTAGCTAACGAAACCGGCGTTTGCTCTATACAGAAGAGAAACTCCCTACGCGCCGGCCTTCGGCAAGGAATAACAAAGACCATCACTTGATTTTTGTCGCATTTTTATTTTTTTATGAATTTTTAAAGAACAAAAAAAATTTTTATTATTTATTTCTAATTGTTCTTTTTTACAAAACAAATAATGATATCTCAGAAACTACTGGGAAAATTTAAAACCAATGTAAGCACGGCTGAAAGACAATATTGTTGGCGGATTCTGAACCATTTTCAAGTTACTCCAATATATGTAGCGGAACTGGCTTAATTTTGGACATAACGGTATATCACGAAAAGTCGAACTGATAGAAAAGAAAAAGTACAGATTTAAATTCAGCGTCTAAATAACCTTAAAAACAATATTCATTTTTTAATCAACAAAAACCTTGTTCCCTTGTGTAATTTAAATATATATTCTTTAATGTTTTGTAGTTTGGTATAAAGCGCAATTTAGCGAAAGAGAGAAAAAACTTGAACAATATGGGTATAAAATACAAGCTTAATTGCTCGGTGGCATAACGTGACAATTCTGTGGAAGTGCCCATATATAACTATTTTAAGAAAATTTTCTTCTGAATAACTTACTTTTTGTAAAAAAAAAGGAACTTTTTGAAAATTTTATATTTTTTTGAAAGCGGCTTTCTCGAATAATCAAGATTTTTTAAGAGATTGGTACACTTTATAAAAACTACGATTCTTAAAAAGATATCTTTGAACACAGAAAAATAGAAAATCGTCTTTTATTAAACTATTCGTTCAGACAATTACATTTTTTACTAATTGCGCCCCTGCAAAAGAATTGATCATATAAATTAACGGATTTGTATTTTCGAGTCATGACACACAAATTTAGTCAATTAAAAAATTAATTGCATAAACTAAAAAATGCACAACAGGAAACAAGAAATTTATTGAAAAATTAAATTTACACAAATTAATTATTTACTTGAACAATTTTTGAAAAATTCTTTCTGTTAACATTAGTGTATTCATTCGGTTAAGCGTTAATCGGTTAACCGATTAATTACAACCCGATTAACTGATCGCTTAATTTAAAAATGGCTATTTTCGATTAACAATTAAACCGGTTAATTTCAGTCGATGAACCGATTAACCGACGTAACAAAATTTTTAAATTTTTGTAGTATTACAATATATTTTTTTGTGTTTTTAAATATTTGTTTCGTCTCATATGCAAAAGATTTGCCTTAAGAAAATATTATTTATACAAACAAAGAAGGGATCTTCATTTTCAATAGAACTTTGTTGTCAACAGCGTTTTGTTTCACGTACTTTTGTATATGGGCATTTCCATTGTGACGTGACGTGATATTTTTACGACAAAATGTAAAAAAATTAAATGAAGAAGTTAAATTTGTAAAAAGTTTTTTTTATATTACAAAGTAATAAAGCAGAGCAATATATTCAGAAAAAAAATTATAACAACCAACCCTAAGGATTTGAAGATAAAAATATGCGCAGGCGTGACGTTACAAAAAACAGAAGTGGATTTTGACTTGCATTACAAAACTGCATAAGTCTGCGAATTGAGCAAGACTTTTTGTATAAAACCTTTTTTAATAATCTTTGGACTTATAAAGAATTATTTTCCAAGTTATCAAATTTAAAAATCTTTAGAATATCTCTTTTTCAGTTCTCTTCCTAGATTTGTCTAAGCAATAAAATCTTCTATTATGCCCTTAGAGTCCTGTCTTAATATTTTTTTAAATATTTAACTCTTCTAATGGTTTCCGATTATTCTGTTAAATGATTGATAAAAGAAAAAAATAACAAAGCACATGCATATAAAAAGTACGTGAAACAAAAACTGTCGACATAAAACACTTATTTAAAATGAAGATCACTGAACACATTCTTTGTTTGTATGAAAAAATATTTTCTTCACACATACATACCTTTTGTATATGATACGAAACTAATAATTAAAAACACAAAAAAATATGTTGTAATACTACAAAGAATTTAAAATTTTGATACGTCTGTTAATCGCTTAATCGATTTAAAATAAACGGTTTAATCGTTAATCACAACAAGCCAATTTTAAATAAACCGATCCGTTAATCGGGTAGTAATTAATCGGTTAACCAATAAACGGTTATTGTAAATATAGTGTCTTTGATTTATGTACTTCTTTTAATAAAAAACTTTAACCACAATTTTAATCCACACCCCCTTAAAAACAACAAACAGAAAAAATTCTCGACAATATTTTTTCAACGAAACCATTATTAAAAAAAAATCAGTTTTAATTAAAAAGTTAATCAATTGAATTAAACTTTTACTTATATCAACAACATTACTGCAGAAAATGTCGTTAATATCAAAAAATATTTAATTGATACTATTAATTTGCTTCCTAGTGCAAATTTAATGAATTTTTTAATAAATATCACAATTATTTTAATTTAAATCAATTTCTTTCTTATTCTGAGAAAGGCATTAAGAAAAATTAAAGAATACCAGCTTTTTAAGCCGCCAAATTACTTTTCTTTAAGTTTACATTTTGTTTTAAAAAAACGTTCTTAAAGTTTTTTGGTTGACAACAAAAAAAACCAAAAACTTGCAATTGAAACTTAATGCCAAAATTGGCAACTAACCACATTTCATCAAGTATCAATTTAAAGCTCATCCATTTTGATACGTAAATAAAAAAAATGCTTTTTGTCCGTCCGTATGTCATGTCTTGGCAGCATTTAACTAAAAAAGAAACAAAACAAAAAACTTTTCTTTACTTTTTCGTGCACAAACACTCGAAAGAGATTTAAAGTAGAAAAAAGTACTCAAGTTGTCTGTCAACTTATGCTTCCGCACAATTTCATTGCCAAAAAAAAGAAAGTCTTTTACACACATGCTTGAAGAAAAAATGAAAATAGAAAAAGTTTCAAGAAATAAAAAAATAAAAATTGCAACAATTTCGTTAAACATTTTATTGACGTACGTGCAATTTTCTTCTTAGCCTGTTGCTCTTTGTGAGTTCCAAGAAGAAAGGAGAAGCAGAGAGTCGGAAGGAAGGTGAGTTTCGAAGAAATCCTTAAAGGATAACAAAGCAGTATTTACGTTCAAGAGATAAACGATGATGTTTTTTTTAATTTTCTGAGAATTTTATACAACGAAACTTAAAATAACGTATAGTAAAGAACATACGAGGGTAGTCATGAAAGTTTTTTATGGGTAGCTTCTAAAATTCACTTTTTAAGATTAATTTTTTAATAAAACTGTTAAAGATGTTTTTTTAATAAAAAGGAATTTGAAAGGCACTTTTGAAAACCCATTTCTAATAGAGCACACTTTGAGAAAATATAGAAAAGTGTAGTTTAAAGATCTCTTAAAAAAAATTATTTTTATTTTAAATAGATATATTTACTAAAGCACATGTAAAAAAGTACATTTACTTTAGTAAAGTATTGCATACTTTAAAGATGATACTTCTTTTAAGGCAATTTAAAAATATGTTCTTTTTTAAAAAAAATAAAATTTAAAGCACTTTTTTTAATTGTACCCTAAAAACACAAATAAAAACTTTAAGCTTTGAAATTCAAGGCAACAAAAATATGTGCGTATGTGTTCGTTACTCAGCATAATATTGCTCCTTATTTAAACTTATGTGCACATACACACCCACTCAGACTCATATAACAAACTTACAAACATGTTCCTAAATATGTGTGAGTAATCTCAGACACCATGGTATTACGCTTATATAAGCTTCAAGTGGATTTGTTTTTCCAACAACTCCTCTCGCCCAACTCCTTAAAAAATAAATTTCACCCATTTTGTCTTGCCTTATTTAGTTTCCTAGTTGATTTGATTTCCTGGTACTTTTTTTGTCTTAATTTTACAAAAAAAAAAATATAGTAGAAAAAACCCTAGTTTGACTTCTGCTTTTGGTTTGACATGTCTGTCTAGAGATTGTAAATATTCCGCCCGCAGTGCATTTTTCAATTTTCTTCACTACATGGAAATCTGAGTGTTATAAAATAATAGATGAAACAAAAAAATAAATGAAAATGAAAAAAATGTTAAGCAAGAAAACACATAATCATGATAAAGTTTAGGTTTAAGGTTTGTAACCTGGCTGTAAAAGAAAACAAAATATGTATAATAAAATAATAAAAAAAAAGTTTAAAAAAAATTGCAAACTTCCCACTGTTTGATTTTGATTACAATAATGTAAAACGTTTGCATAAGACTTTTAAAGTTTTGAAACCAAAAAAAAATTCTAAAACAGTGGTTAAATATTAAATGTGTCCAATTCACAAGCTTTTTTTTATGTTTATTTATTTAAAATATTTAACAATTTCTACTATAATAAACCCTAGTATAATGTAATACATATTTACATACATAAGTACAAAGACCCAGAAACGAGCTCTCGAGTATTAGGGATATAACATTAGTTTTGATTTGAAAATATAATAAATTTTTATGTTTAAAAAATACGATTTTTTTTATGCACTTGTGAATAGATAAATTTCTTGTATCGTTATTTTGTCGCATTGCTTAATTTCAAAAATTGAAAATATCAATTCAATGTATGTACACTGTCCATTCATTTTATGTAAACTATTTAAGACAATTAACAAATTTCTTTTTACCAAATAATAAAAAACTATGAAGCATAAAACTAAAAAAAGCGAATTTTTTAATTTAAGCTATAATTTTTTACTTTACTATTGACTATTATTTATTTTTTCTACTTCTTCTTTAATAAAATCTTTCATACACATTGGGTGATATGATGAAATTAACCACGTATGGGAGCTTTATTTTGAGTAGAAATTGTAATAAATATTAAATGTCCACTTATCTTAAGGGGAGGTATCAGTGCATATTATATCGCAGTTGTATTTCAAAAAGCTATACCTGTACCATCTGGAGTCTCTCCAGGTAGTCACTTGGGTCCAGTATTATTCCATCTTTTTATTTATTTATTTATTTGTTTATTTAGCACGCCAATGCTATAAGACCAAGTCTCTTTAACAGCATTGGGAAAATATTGTTATTAACTAATTCATACATAGTTCCAAATAACTAATATTATAATTAATCAATTATAAGGAATAAATTATACAATCAATGACAGAAATAGCAAAGTAACAAATCAATATTTAAAATTTGAACAAGTTGTTAAAGGCATATTTATAATTTGTTATGTTAAATTTAAAGGGAATTTAAATGTTTGTTTTAACAATTGTATTCCAAAAATTTCAAATTATTAAAATCAGAAATAAAATAGCAACAAAAATAAAAGAAAGTTTAATATTTAAATAAAATTAAATCATATTTGTTACGAAAAATGCTTAAAAATCTGACATTTAAAGTGCTTTGCATTGCTTGTCGTTTGAAAATTATGAGGTGTACGGTTCCAGAGACTAATGGCCAATTTTCAGGATTGACATTAAAACACATTTATGTTTACAATCGTTTTAAATACAAAATTCTCTTCTTCACTAAATACTTAAATGAAACTTAAGTCACCGATGTGGTACATTTAAATTCAACTTAAGCTTGCATTGGATTAACTTAGGAAGGTGGCCTCAATATCACAACAATACAAAAACAACAGACAAAGTAATAACAACCAGCTGTTTTTTGAGACCACCTTGTAAATAACTACATTTTTTTATGATATTTTTTTGTATTTAGTAGTGCTACCATACTTTTATCTTAATTAAATAGGACTTTCATATAAAACTCAAAAAATCAATCTGTAATTAAATACGATTTAAGTTTTTATGAAAATTAATATAGTATAGATTTAAATACTATCCTGAAAATTGGGCATAATAATGTTAATTAAAAAGTATATCTTAGATTTCTCATCACGATGTGGAATACTGTTTATCTTTTTCCCCCTATTTGATCTGAAGAAATTGAGTCTACGATACAGGTCATTCGGCTGGTCTGTGTATATAATCTTGTGTAGTAAAATTAACGAACGGCACTTTAACAGGTTATCAAATGATATATTGTATATTTTCTTTGAATAGCGTCAAATTCTAGAAAAGCGTTTCAGTCCAAAAACATATCTGACAATATTGTTATATGTTACATTTAGTTTTTCCTTACTTAACGAATCGTAGTTTGAATAAAGTTCACAACCATAAATTAGTGTTGGCAGTAGATACGATTTTGCTAATAACATTCGTATTTTTAAGGGGGTATAATGCTGACTCATCCACAAATTACGTAACATAGCAAATGTTCTACCACAAATTGCATTTATGTGATCTGACCAACTTAGTTTTTTATTGAAGATTATTCCAAGATTCTTAGCAGTCTCAACTAGTTAAATTGTTGTATTATTCATCCTTACTGGTGGTACTAAAGATGGAAACCGTTTTGGTTTTCCTATTATCATTGCATGAGACTTTTTGGCATTTAAATAAAACGAAACGAAAATACTAATGTATGCAGATGATGTAAAACTTTTTTTTAGCTACAAAACTCAACTATGTCTTCCTTACTCCAGGATGATCTGAACAGTTCGAACTTATGGTGAGATATAAACTGGATGGATCTGAACTCAAAAAAATGTAAACATATGTTATTCTACAGAAGAAGTCCTGTCTGTAGCTAAACACTTAATAATCATCAACTTGAAAGAGTAGACACATACCTTGATCTGGGTGTTTTATCATAAATTGTGTTTTAATGCGCACATATCGCAGATTGTCAACAAGACCAAAGGTGTCCTTGGATTTATCAAACGTTGGGGGAAGGAGTCTGACGATCCCCATGTTATAAAACAGATATATATTTTATTAGTGAGACCTCTAGTCGTTTGAGACCCCCAGTATGAGGTACAGAATTTATTTAATTCTGTCTTCGAATACTGCATTGGAATCCAAATATTAATTTACCTCCGTATGAAAACCGATTAAAACTAATTGATCTTCCAACCTTAAAAAATCGGAGGATATATATGACCATTACCTTCATGCTAAATCTGCTAAACGGTGAAATTGTATCAGAATTCCTACTTCGTAAGGTTGAGTTTTCAACTCCTATTCGTCCTTCCAGAAATTATATGCCCCTTAGACTTCAGTACTTTCAGTCTAATTATGCAAATTTTGAATTTAAAAATTTTTATACATATATTGATTTCACTGATCCTATTGGTGTTAAAAATAAACTCTCAAATTTCTTAAGATAAATATAATGCAAAATTTGTTCTTTTATATTATGTACAAAATTAACTAGACTTATTTAGTTTAAGCATATAAGCCACTAATAAATATAAGTTTCATTGGCGAATTAAGTTATTAAACAAGCAATTTTAATTAAAATAGTTTAAAAAAATAAATTGAAATTAATCATTTAGAAGAATTAAATTTGTGGTGGTAGTTATCACAAACTAAAAATATTTATACAAATTCACCAAGCAAGTCGAACATTTCCAGGCCTGGCAGAAATGCGGCACATAAAAATCTATCGTTTAATGAGACAACACATTAGTATGAAAATTACAAACAATAAATATACAATATTGTATAATTAGACAATTATACAACGAATGTGACGATACTACGAGCTTGTGATTGTGAATTGTGAATTTCAATTAATTCTTAGACTAACTTGTCTATTATTTTAACTTCTTTGCAGGTCTTTCGCGTTGATTTACAAAGGGAATACATGAAACTCTCCTGCAAATGAACCGCTATCAAGGTGGCCAAAATACATGATATCGCATTTATCTACAAGTCTAAAGAGGAAAAAGTCAACAGACAATAGCCGAATATTCGTCACTGGAGGAAGTCTGTCGATGTTACGCCCTTTGAGATCTTTTAATGAGCGTACCTTTTAAAATGCCCACCACTTATTGATAGTAAGTATTTGCCATTACTTTACCATACAATAGAAAAGTATTAAAAAATTCAAATTTAAGAAACCTTGAAAAATGTATTTCGTAAGAAAAGTATCCTAAATAGTGGCCTTTTAGTGCTACCATTGAAAAGGCGCTGTAAATAATTACTTAATCTAAAACTTAATTATAACTTTGTTAACGCCAACAAAAATTGTATTTCTATTAAATCCGACTTACGGGAACGGCGGAGTATATTTCGGTAAATTTCGCGATTTTAAGCCAGAATAAATTCTGCATAAGTTAGGGTAGCTGCATAATCCTTTTGTGATGATGTCTTTTCTGAACCTTTGAGCAATGCAAATTTTTGATACCACCTACCAAAAAATATTTCAACTTGTGTTGATACATCCTGTGGAGAGATCAGGTGCAGTCAATACCTGGAATTCAGCAGTTTTCAAACTGACAAATCTCTTGAGATTGCGGCTGACCAGGGATCTTACCACGAAAGTCAGGATTCCCTAGAATTTCGGTTCCAGTCTGACTTAAAGTGGGCCCCTTCAAAGATCACGAAGTGATTGTGGCTTAAACCCAAAGTAATGGGAAAGGGGGATCTCAGAAAGCCGTCTTTTAAGGCAAATTTTTCAACATGTGGATATGTTCGGCTGGCAAATCTCCTTGGTGGTTATTGCTATTTCAACAGATGCTGCTTGCTTCCAAACCGCTGCGGATGTTAGGAATCTCTGCCGAATTATGATGTCTGAATGTGTTGGTTGCTTTCATAAAGGGGTGGTGGGCGCACTATTTTCACTCAGTGCAAAGAAGACCGTAGGTTAGGCCACCATTGCAGGTTTTCACGTAAACCTCATCTAATTTATACTCCTTACCAGATATTGTCATTATTTTTTTTAAAACACATCTAGCTCCTTATGAAGGATGAGCATGGGTAATAAAATTTTACCCTAAATATTTTTTTGTATTGACAAAGTTTTTTTTTTTTAAAAAAAGATAAATAAGTCTTCAATATAATTTGGGCTCCTTTGAAATCACGTAGTAGCGACGGTTTATATCCAAAATCACAGTATAATGTTTACTCACACATGGGGGTGCCGGTGGTCGTATTGTGTCCACCCAGAGTTTTTGAGCTCCGTGGTGTGAGGCCGACCACGCTGGTATCATAACACGGTAGCGTTTTCAGCAGACAAGCAAAGAAGACCACACGTAACTAAAATATTTTAAAAACAAATATAAAGTTGCTGTGTCTCTGAGGCCTCTTTCTATCTATGAGGTTTATTTGTTCTTGGATCTAAAAGGTTATCCCTTCAATTTCACTCTCGTTTTGCTCGTTCCAGTCGAATAAGAATTGCTACAAAACGTCTCTTTATATTACACTTTTTTTGTCATAAAAGAAACATAACGACCCAGTATTGCCTTTCTATTTTTTAAAAAAAATGTAATCACCTCAGTTAAGTTTCCGTTTTTCCAAATAACCTCCGGATAAATCTGATTTCAACCTTTACATTTTCATTTAAATTTGTAGTCCCTGCTGCTTTTATCAGTCGAGTACTGACCTCAATATCCTTTATTTCCAAAAAAATTTTCTTTGAGCATAAAACTGCTTTTAAGCCACTGTATTTCCACAGCACGTGTTTGTTTGTCTCCGGAATTTCTTTGTTTATAAAATTTAGCTTTCCCCTACCGAACATCACTACGAAATGCCCCCACATATTTCCTGTGGCTTCACTTATACCCTGGACTTCATTTTCATTTTGGCTTTTCCTTAAAGTCCATCCTTGTATTGTGTTTACTTTTTAAGTCTTAGAAAGTAAAATATGTAAGAGAAAAAAAAAGAAAAATCATGTCTAGTGCAAGTCGTTGCCGTTGACTAGGATGATGATGACTCTGCTGACAAGGAAACGACCTTTTTCTTATTGTGTTTTGTTGTTTTGCTTGTTGGCTGCTGTGCTGCATTAAAACGTATGGGTTTATTTGTTTATTCCTTTCTCCAACTTCCTTAAGAAAGGATATGCAATTTAAAAATCGTGTATGTCTGTGATTTGGTTTTTTTTTTCTTAAGCTAAAAGTAATCTTGGTTAGTATTTTTTACGCTAGAAGCGTGAAAACTCCTTCAAGAGGAAAATTTGCTTAAAAAACTATTTTTTTTTGTGTTAAGTCACAGTCACGTGAATTTTGGATAAGGGTTTTCTTTCTAGAGTAAAATAAACGCAAACAACAAAATTCAAATCATGCTTATGTGTTTTCTATTTAAAAAAAGTAATATTACTTTTCAACTAACTTCAGACGGGACCTAAAATTTAAAGAAAAAAGTTTATTCTATATTAAGTTGTCCCATACACTGAACAAAATTCGCAGGTAAATTGTTTAAAACTGGCTGAATATTGAAAAAAGGAGATAAGTAATCAAATACCGATTATTAAATTAAGTATTATTAAACAAACATTTGCAATTAAAAATTTGCTTTTTTTTAATAATTTAAGATTAAAAAAACTTTTTCTTTTTAGTCTAAGTCTATTTAAATTTTATTTTAAAGAAATTTTACCTGTTCTAAAAATGCAGAGATTTCAAATCACGTTCTTATCAAATCGTAGAGTGATTTCTGATTTTAAAAATATAAATTAAACAAATTTCAAAACAGTAGTGATATATGCTTTAGCGTTTCAAGATCTTTTCAGAAGGCTGCTTAATATGGGATCTAAGGTAAATATGGACCAATAGTCAGAAAATTGCATGATATTATTTCTGGCCAAATGAACCAAAATTGGACGAAATTTTATCACAATATCTATATCTGCTACGGTTTTAGGCTTATTTAATTTATTTAATTTATTATTTAATTTCCCAGACGTACTAAACTGTTTTCCGAGTGTAGGGTTTATATAGGCCTATGGTAAGTTATGGACCGATCTTTACGAAATTTGGAAGTGTGATTTCAAGTCCATCCAATACGATGCAAGACTAATATCTACAAATCCTCCTTGGCTAAAAAACTACGAGATGATAACTTTGATTTACACTCTGCTTGGACAGTGCAGTGGAACGACTCGGGCCGAAGCAGTCCCTTATTCAACCCAGACGATAGGACCTCCGATTTTGATCTCCTTCGCAAAACCTGGTGTAATTTTAACCGCTTACGCACATCTACTGCCAGAACTATGGACTCCCTAACCAAGTGGGGTCTTGCTAATGACGCCAGCTGTCCTTACGGCCATCCTTTACAAACGGTGGACCACATAATACATAACTGCCCAGTTCTGTCTTTCCCTGGAAACACTGAAGAAATTAAGAACCTAACACCCGAAGTCATATCCTGGCTAAATTCTTTAAACTTGTAGAACATATTTTTTTCGATGAAAAAATATTATATATATAGACACATATACATATTCTCTCTGTATCTTAAATCCATACGCTTAATAAAATAAATAAATAATTCTAAACTGCTTAGGATAACATAAGTACACCCTGATTTACCACTAGTCGTGGAGGGTATAAAAAGAGTTTGAAGTCAAATAAGTGCCAGTCTAATATACATTTAATATCAAGGTTAGAGTAGGAGTCGGAGTTGCACTTAAAAAATTTCAGCGTTTAAAGTCAGAGCTAGTACTTTTTTCTGACGACTCCACAGCCCTGATTTTTACATTTTACTTTTCTTTAATCTATTTCAATATAGTTCTTTATTTTAAAGGAATTTCATTAATTTGATTTAATTTTTGCACACTCCCATCGTAAACATGAAACAAATTTCGAGCGGAATTTTATTCAAGATAAGGGTGAAAGTAATTTTTAAGAAATTTCTCAGTTTAACGAATCTTTCGTATGTAAGAAATTTTCTCATACTTTGATGATTTTTGTAAAAACTTTAATGTGTCTCGCTTTTTATACCATTCATCAGCGGTGGAAAGTGTAAAAGTATGTTTTTTCATACCTTTTGTAATTTCTTCAATATTCCCCTTAGATCCTATTAGGTATATGTATTCGGGATCTTTATACGTAGCGAAGTAAATTTTACTATGTCCGTCTAACCGTCTGTCTGTCTGTCTTAGCGTATGTCCTTCTGTGTGTTAAAATGGGTGTTCTAAAGAACCCAGATATGATGAGGACGAAATTTTTACATATACACTTTGCCTTAAAATGCTGCTAGATCAGTTATTAAATGACTTAATTATTTATAAGAAGCCACAATTTCCTCTATTCCTCTTAACAAACGAAAAAATGTATTTAACATATGAGGGGCTTAAAGCACATGGGGTTTAAGTGACTTTTTTAAAAATTGAGATTAAGTGCTCATATACGCCTTGTTCTCCACGCGAAAAAGGTATTTTAATGACAACTGCTAGAACTTGTCGCCATATCTCTTTACCAGATGAGAATTCCATATTCACCACTTGTTTCTGAACTTCTTTAAACTTCACCAACTAATTCCATATGTAATCTTAAGTAATGTAAGTGGATAAGTGTTCCAAGACATTACGTTAAGTGAAGGATATAAAATATTCTGCATAGCAGAATATAGTACTCTTAATTGTTTTTCTAAAACAATTTTTAAAGAAAATCTATATTTTCTTACATTTACTGCCTGGCTCAAATTTTAAATTTTTGTTATTGTTTTCAATAAAAATATGCGAAAGAAATGTTCATGTCGTCATCGTGGGCCTTGCAGTTAATTTATATTCCTTAATTCAAATAAATTTCGTAAATCTCTTCCCTTAATACAATTAAAAAAGTTAATCATATATTTTAGGGAAATATCTTAAATTTAGGAAAACAAATTTGATCAAATTAAATTAAATCAATAAAACTTAATCACAACAACGAGATTTGATTAAATAAGCAAAAGTTAATTCAATTAACAGAAATAAAATCTTTCAATTAACTTTCCTAACAATGTGCACTTGAAAAATTATATAAATGTTTTGTGTTAATTACGATGCTTTACTGTAATTTGAACAACAATTTTGTTGATTCGACGAAATGTAAGTAAATTTAGTTTAAGTCAAATAAATGCGTCAAACAAATTTTTACATAAACAAAATTATTTTTAGGTAATTTAAATAAAATATATTTATATTTAAAAGTTAATGTATATTTTTGTATAAAATCCGTAGGTGTGATTTACACTGGAACTCTTTAAAATTACTAGCAAAATTGGGTTCTGTGTAAAATGTCATAATTTTTCTAAACCCTGTTAGATATTGTTGTTGCCTTTTTTCCTTACAATTATTGCGACTCCTGTTGCTGTTAGTTATGTGTTGTTGTTGTTGTTCTTGCTGGAAAGAAAACAATGCCGCATCTTTAAGACGCTTATAGATATAAATCTCAATAATCGTTTATCATGACAACGGTTGCTATTTCCTTACGATGATACCGGCTTCTTAATTTTTTTTCTCTCTTCTTTCTATGCTCTATTGTGTAAATGTTAGTCTGTGTTTACGACTTAACTGTGCATGTATCTGTGTTGGTGTGTGTTTAAATAATATTTCTTTGTGTTTGTCTCCTGTGTGCATTTCCTTCCTGTGTTCGCCACCTGCTGTCATATGTTTAACGTGTAGAAAACTGGCAAAATTTTAAACAAATTGTTAAGCACGTTTAGGTTTCTTTTTTTCCCTAGAACACTTTTTTCAAATACAGTCTTCGTTATTTTTCTAAAGCAGCTGCTTGCTGGGGAATTAAAATTTGTCGTGTTTTTTTCTTGTTGTTTTTTTATCTTTTCTTCAGCATTATTGGCGTTTAACAATAATCAAGATGAATTTGTTTGTTGTCAATTTTACGCTTTAATGATGGTAAACAATTTTAAAGATGTCATCGGATTTACGTTTAAGAGGATAGTTGAAATATGCATATTGGTAATAAAAACGTGATCGGGTATTTAGCAAAAAAAAAAGGAATATCTTAATAACTTTGGCAAGGGAATTTAATATTTTTTGTAAATAATTCATTTAAAGGGATAAATTCTTTTTATGTGTCTTATTATACAGGGCGTATGAGTGATATTTTTCAGTGTAAGATTTTAAAGACTTTTTTATATAACCAAATGCCAAAGGTGAGACCACAGTGCTCTTGCCACTAGCGAAATACAATGCGTTTACTACAAACACTGCCTTGTGCTTAAAATTTATACATAAATACCCCCTCTGCCATTTTTTTCAAACACCGTCCACCATTACCCAAAAGGTCCACAGTAGTTCAGCATTAATAAACGCCAGGACCACTTATTTCTTTGGTATAGAAATGGCATATGTATACCATTTTTATCTACTGAGATATCAACGCCGGGCGAAAGACTGCTAGACTCTCTGTATTCTGCTATTTAAGAGACATTGTTTTAGCAGTAAAATTTTGATAAAAACAGTAGCTTCGCCAGGGGATTAAGTACTTATTTCAGTACATATGGCAGCTTAAGCAGAAATATAATAGAATTGCTACCAGTCTATTGTTCAAGTTCTATTCGAGAATAACATTACACAAAGAGGCATGTTAGTTACTTTAACTTCGTTCTTATTTGTTAGCTAACCCCAGCCACTTTACCAAATTCTTGAGACTCTCTTACCTGGAATTTGAATATGGTTTTTTTTATCCCCAAAAAAGATTAACCTCAAACCATTTTAGGGTGGATTTAAGCATCCTGAGAATACTAGTTTCTGTAGTACCAGATTTGACTCTATCCACCGACAAAGGCTTACGCCAGAATTTAGTGTTTCTGAGGACGCATTTGCACTTCATCACATACAGAGGGATAGACTAAAAACCATGTTGAGAGCCAGCCTAACAGACTGGCATCTAAAGGTTAAAACGAAAAATCGAAATTCCAATGATTTTATAAGAACTTCACTGAAGCGCAAACTGTTATAATGATTTTAAAAGGTAAACAATGTAAAATCTCTTAATAAGCACCTTCCACAATCGGACAGCTCCTTTCTGCGAACACTGTTACATTTTGCCCTCAGCGTTTTAAAAAAAAGAGTTTGAGTTCATTTGAGATTGCAGCCCTTCGATCATCAAATATTCCACGATAAAAATTTCATTTCTAGCCCAAACATAGTAATTCGAGTATTTGCTTGATCATTCCTTGCAACTAGATTAATTTCAATCCAACCCTACTCCCAGCAAATACTGGCACATTCTTTTAGTTTTGCAAAAACAACCAAAATAATAAATAACCAAATTCGTTCTTTGTTTTTAGACTGAAAGTAACAAAAAAATTGTAAAACTAATAAATTTGTTTTATTTAAACAAAACATTTGTTGTGTTGATGTTTATACTCATGTCACACACACACACACACAAAGAGAAACAAAAGTAAATCACTGCAAGTGCAAAACTTTTGACATTTTTGCCACTTCATATAAACAGCAGCCGCATCAAAAACAAAAAGAAAGTAAATAGCAGCGAGTCATAAAAACTATTTCATGCTCAAAGTAACTGAACATAACACCTTTTTTATTTGTTGCAAACAGCAACAAAAAAGAAAGAAGAAAATCTCATGAAAAGTGAAAAAAATTTTCTACTAAAACTTTTTGTCGCATTTTTTCAAAAAAAAAAAAAAATGATGAAAAATTGTGATTGTGCATAAGCAAATTGAAATCACAAACATTAGTTTTTTCACTCTTTGCTTTACTTGAAAAGTTCTGAAAAAAATGGGGAAAGATTTTTTTTGCGGCAAACAACCAGTCTCCTGGGTGATTTTGTTATTTTTTTTTTTTTTTTTTTTGGTTTTATGTCTGTGTTGTTTTTCATTGTGTTGATGCACTTTTGCTGAATTGTTTTGCATGATAAATGTTTAAAAAAAATAATATTTTTATTTGGCTTAAAATCACTTATATTTTCATGTCGCTATTAAATATTTTAAGTGCATTATGATATGCATTAAATAAACAAAACAATGCTACAACAAAAACATTCATTTGTTATTTAATTCTTTACCTTTTTGGCAGTTTTTTTTCATTAAGCTTTGTCTAAAAAAATTCTTTCCATTTGTCTAAAGTGGCTAGACTTTGAGAACTATCATCTTTATTATTATTGTGGTCATGTTGCAAGAGTAGTCATAAACTCTACTTTCAAGGTGTATTGTCTTATAAGTAAATAAATATGTGTATATATTCAGCTAATAGAAAACTTGCCAGAACTGCTGTAAATAAATAGACACATACATATAAACAAAAAACGCAAACAAATAAAACTTAGAAAACCGCCAAAGTCTATAAAACATTTGCGACTTTATTCCTTACGCAAAAATCACATTGACACAATATTTGAAGAAGGAGAAAAACTTTGACAAATATATAGAGAGTGTACATTTGGAAACCTGGTATTGTACATGCAGCTTGAGAGAAAAAAATCGCCAGTGTCCTTATTTCAGTATGACTGTCTAGCGTCCGTATTAATAAAACGAACGTTTATTAAATAAAAATTTCATAGAAAGCTGATTTTGTAAGCCTTTACTAACCCTAGAATGATAAACATCACCTATGAGGCAAAGAAATAATTTTTTTTTTTTGCTATATTTTCTTATTCGTATAAAAGCGCGCCTTCGCTTCGACCCTGTTGAGTGTTGTCAGCCGTGTTTGAAAGAAAATAAGCTTAACATAATTTGGCGTACGGTGCATACAGCCAGAAACGATACTATTTTTTTTAAGTTTTTGTGTATTAGGACACAACCCTAAACACCGTTCTTAATTATTTTTATGAAAGTACTGTACGCTCTATATTCTTTTTTAAAATGTTTTTATACCTTAGGTCTAGTGGGACAGCAGCTTTTCTATCTGAAACAGAATTTTTTTAAATTAATTTTAGGCTTTTAAATGTTTGATTAAGAAAGTTACTATTAAAGTCATCTATCTATAATCTATATCTATATATATAAAAATGAAATTATGTGTGTTTGTATGTTTGTATGTTTGTCGCTTTATAGACTCCGAAACTACTAAACCGATTTTCCTGAAATTTTTACAGTAACATCACGTGAGCCCTAAAAATAAAATAGGCTACTTATTTTTTCGATAGGGGCAGGGGAATTGGTACCCCCCATAGGATGCCAATATTATACTGAACCGATTTTCCTGAAATTTTTACAGTAACATCACGTGAGCCCTAAAAATAAAATAGGCTACTTATTTTTTCGATAGGGGCAGGGGAATTGGTACCCCCCATAGGATGCCAATATTATACTGAACCGATTTTCCTGAAATTTTTACAGTAACATCACGTGAGCCCTAAAAATAAAATAGGCTACTTATTTTTTCGATAGGGGCAGGGGAATTGGTACCCCCCATAGGATGCCAATATTATACTGAACCGATTTTCCTGAAATTTTTACAGTAACATCACGTGAGCCCTAAAAATAGAATAGGCTACTTATTTTTTCGATAGGGGCAGGGGAATTGGTACCCCCCATAGGATGCCAATATTAATTATCGCATATCTTAAGAGCCGCTGCACGCATTTTGCTGAACTTTTTGTAGTAGGATCTTCTGAGCCCCGGAATTGAAATAAAATAGCAGCGGGGGTATAGGAATACCCCATAGGACGCCAATGTTTAACATCGCATATCTTAAGAACTGTAATAGTGAGAATGTTCAAACTTTCTAAAAGTCACTCTTATGGTATACTACACTTTTGAAAATAAAAATAAAGCGGGTAGGCGCAGGGGGGAAATACCTCCCATAGGATGCCAGTGTAGCGAAGCGCACCGGGTTAAGCTAGTATATATATAAAATTGTAATGTTGCTGACTCACTGACTGACTACTGATTCATCATCGCACAGCCTAAACGCCTGAAGCTAAAAACTTGAAATTTGGACCAGGGGTTGGTCTCTCCCCAAATCGATCCACTAAGACGGGATTTTTAGAAATTCGAATGTTTAGGGGGTAACAAAAAAGGCAAAAACGGGTAAATTTGGTAACCTTATATTTCTAAAACTAAAAGAGATACAAAAAAATGTAATACTTATCGTTGTTCTTTAAAAAAAAAAAGCGGACAGGTGTCTGGTACTTTTTGGAAATTCAGCACTTTAACAGAGTAAACAGGTAAAATCTGTATTTTAGTACTTTTTGTCACCCCATCTATCTTTTAACCCCATAAACATAGAAATAAGGGTTATATCACATTTACAACTTATCTAAAAAATTCAAATACTAATATGGTACTTTTTCGAAATTCGGACGTTTAAGGGGTAAAAAGCGTAACTATTTTTGGTACTTTTTTTATAAAACATTTTTTTTTTATTTATTGACATAAACGTATTAAATTATGGGCTTCCACTACAATATGGAAATTTTTTATTCTTCAATGGGGAGAAAAAAGTACCAAAACATTTTTCTTCATCTACCTATATCTAATCTAAAAATGTAAAGTTACTGACTGGGGTAAATTCCCTAACCTCATGTTAATCAAAAAAATAAGTTCATGTTCAATAAAAAATAAAAATATCACATTCGTAACGTATCTAAAAAATACAAATAAAAATTTAATACATTTTCGAAATTCGAACGTTTAAGAGGTGAAAATCGTACCTATTACAAAATTGCGGGTTAAAACCTAAAAACATAAACTTTGGCGTAAAAATATGTCCACGAAAGAAAAGGAGACGCTAACGAAGTAGCAGGTTAAATGCTAGTAGTTAATAAAAGAATAAATTATATTTTGTATGTTTTTTTAAATTAAGCGAAGTTTACCATTAGACTGGACCCACACCAACAGAAGACAATATAGTTTTTCCCAGCCATAATTTTTTGAACTTATTGATCATACACGAATCATTTTTGACTCCTCTGTGCGATTAAAATAATCATTTATGCGCTTGTTTTAATGTCGAAAATGGATGTTCATTCGGGAGAAAATGGTACCCCAACCGCGATTCTTCTGAAAGAGTCTTTAATGACTCGCGTCTCTGATCAGTTACGACTCATTTATTTTCGAGACATTTTGTGCTAGTACTTGCAAAAAATGGAGGAACGTTTTCGAGTCATTTTTCAGCCACCCGCGACTCATCTGAGAAAATCTTTTATGACTAGCGTTTTCTGTTCAATTACGGGATAGTTAGTGCTTGTACAGAAGATTCGCGAAAAAGTTGACCAAAATGTCCCAAGGGCTGTTAACTTTTCCGAACTATTAACTTTTATTAGCGGTCTTACAATGTGAAAAATATGTAATCATAAACCAAGATTTTTCAGAAATGACACTCTTAAGTTATATCAATGACTTAGTTTTCATCATTACAAAATAGACTCAAATTTTATTTGTAACGGCTGGTTTAAGATCGCAATTAGTCTTGAACTACATTTTATAGTTAACTCAATTCAATTTATTTCATATTTAAAATGTTACATCTCAATTTTATATAATTAGTAAAGAGTTTAAGATTAGTATTTTTTCTGCTTAATTAAAATATATTTCGATTAGTTTTATTTAAAAATTTAGCAAAAACCTATTTAACCCCCTTTTTATTTCATTTATATATTTTTTTTTCGATTTTTTATTTTTATAAAAACACTTATTTTAAAATTTTATACATAATAATTGTGTATATAAGTAAGATAAATTAAAGGTGCTACATCCAACTCATGTATGTCTTGGAAGGAGTTCTTTTCAAATTTTAAGATAGGGAACTCTGTGTATTTTCTAAAAATATACCAGCCATCTACTACTGAAATGTTTCCGCATGTGCTTTTTTAATATGTGTTCTTCACAGCCTCGAGAATTTCGCACCATAATACGAAGCCAATAGTTTTTCTTGAATATCTTATTCAATTTTATTGAAATTCTCCCGTTTCTGCTTAAAATTTACTCTAATTTGTGATGCTCTGTACTCATTTGTTTACATTTTTTTATTAATACGCTTAGAAAAGTTAACTTAGAGTTAACTTTTTAGAGCGCCACATGGGCGCTAAAAATTGGTTAACTTAACCGCGAGATTAACTTTTACGCGATTCTACTGTAGTTTGATATTACTTTTTTTATTTAATAATTTTATATAAAATCATTAAAATCAGTTGGAATAGTTAATTAAACTTTAAAAAGTGTTAAAATGTCTACCTGTGTTATTTATGGGAAATAGTTGTGTTTCATTCCTCTAATATTAATCTAAAATAGTACACGCTAACAAATATCTGATTAGCTTATTTGGCTAAATATTTTCTTAATGTGACGCAAGATATTCCTACTACTAAATACACAACAAAAATTTTGTTAAAATTGTTTTTTCAAAATTAGCCACAGTGGCACAGAAACAAAACATTTTGGAAAACCCAGATGTTCACTTACCGTGATTAAAGTAAAGTAAAATACCACTTTAAGGCTGGATTTCAGAGATATCGGTTAAACTTGGTTTAGTTAATTGGAAAACAGATTTGTGCCGCCATTGCCAAGTTTGTATACACAATTTTGATGGAACAGCTTCGTTTTGCATAAAATGTTGGTCTTTCAGACTTCGTTAAACTAATTTTGACTTAATCTACATCTCAAAAATCCGGCCTTAGTGGCAGAAATTATTAAGTTTCACAAACAGTACGGCTCTTTCAAGTTTAACATTTTAAAATAATTTAATCAATTTTTTTTCAGAAATTCAAAAATTGTCGTTAACAAATGTTATGCAAATTGCCCAGGTTAAGTTAATAACGTCCCACTGTTTTGTACTTCAGGTGTCAGTTGTCTATATTTATCACTTGTAGACGCTTAAAGATGTGACACAAAATTTATTATAAGTATAATGATATTTAACTTATGACAACAATTTTCATGGTTTTACCACAAAAACATACACACAAGAATAACAACAGCAACAATTTTGTAATGACAAGAAAAACAAGGTGACAAAAAGAATAAAAGTAAAACCACAAGTCATAAAAGATGTGGTAGATCCATATGAGCGCACATCATATACAACAAAAAGAGATGCGATATGGAAACATATGAAGTTTTTTCTGCACAATTACACACAAAACCCAGTGTAATAGCAGATTATTCGATTTGAACAATAAAAGTTGAAATACAAAAATTCTAAAAATTGATTCCACAAGATAATCAGAGCTTTTGAAATTGAGTCAAAGTTTAAGAACTATGGCTGCTGAGCCAACAAATCTGCATACCATATGGCAACGAAAAACTTAATATTTTAAATGAAAAATTTTCTGTAACCATATTATTGTCACAGCAACAATATTATGGTTGCATTAGTCCTCCCATATTCCGGAGGGAAATTTGTACGAAGACTAGCAGAAAAGATATGCACAGAAAGAAAAAACTCGTAATAAATTTATGTTTTTTCCACTTTCTTTTAATACGAGTCGTACTTAAAAATTTTGGTACGAATAAAACCAAAGAGTACTTAAAACAATCCAAAATGGGTTTGTGTGTATGTGTTTGTAAATATTTGTTTTAGAAACGACAACAACACTACAAAAGTAGATAAAAACGATTTTCTTGCTTTGTGTAGAAACAACAACAACACTACAAGATGACAAACATACATTATTTTCATGTTCTTCAAAAGTAATATAAGAAGTAAAAATTCCCGATTTCTATTTTTTTAAATTATTTGGTTAAATATATAAAGTTTTCACAGTAGAATAATTACGAAAACTATACCGAGCGTGCTGCTGTGGTTTTTCAATTGAGAGTTCTTCTGTAAACTGTGGTTCTCTGGAGTTTAGGTTAGAATAAAAATCTCACTTTTGGATTATTTCAAGTACAAATTCAGGATTAAACCAACTTAAAAAATCTTGAATCAAGGACAGTTTTAGATAAATTTTTATCTCACTTTTACTTAAGTCAATCCCGTTTTCGGATTATCTTAAGTACGGGGCACTTGAATAATCCGTATTTGAATCAAGCATTCTGTGCTTGATTGAAAACTTAGTCCACATCACATTTGAGGTCTGCGAAAAAACACATGAAGAGACGGCCATCGTTAAATCATCTTCAGTACTGATAAGGATTCAGAATATATATACTTTTGGGGTCTAATATTACTGTTGTAGAAATTACAAGCTGAATGACAACGGAAATAGTTAATATTCAAACTCGATATAATTAAGTTTTTTATTCAGGACTAAAATTTGTAAGTCCGAAGAATTCTGGGTCCATAATAAGGCATTCGATATCGATAAAAATTCTTATTTAAATTGTTTTATAATATCGATCAGGGTTTCGATCACTTTTGTGTCGACCACATTTATACATTGATTATACTAATGGAACAGTCCGAAGCGTTCAAAACCGCTCTCCAATGTTTATTCATCTATTATAGCACAGCATTCGGCAGCATTACCAGAGATTGTAAAGGGAATGCTTTAATGTAGAGGAGGTTTTCACCGAAGCTAATAAGACTGATTAAAGCACAATACGATTGTGTCAAGTGCAAAGTTCTTAACATATTCAACAGTGCAGCCTTATGACATGTCAGCAGATTCAACAGGGCAGCCTTATGTCACCTATACTATTCCTGATAGTTCTGGACGATGTTGTAACTCGGGTTATATATGGCAAAAACCTTGGAAGCTCTAAAACCAATAACAACATTTGCGTAAATATGCAGATGACATATGCCTGAAATCATCGAGGCATACCGATATGCAGGATAAAATTGACCACCTCAATACCGAATGTATCAGTGTTGGCTTAAAGATTAACTCTGCAAAGACCAAAAAGTTAAAAATAAATGCAACCAACTCTGATGCAAATTTTAAAGCAAGTGAGAATGCTATCGATAATGTAAACTCCTTCGGGATTGGCATTTCCTCAGACGGCGAAGTTGCGACCGATACCCATAGTAGAATATCCAAAGCGCAAGATGCTTTCTTACAGCTTTGGAAAATCTGGAGGCCATCATCACCCTGCGCCCGCATCAAATTACTTATATTCAATCCAAACGTAAAATTGATCCTTTTATACGAATGTGAGATATGGCTGTTGACGGAAGAACCTTAAAATAAACTTCAAATTTTCGTTAACAAATGTCTAAGGAAAATTCTGAAAATCTGGTGGTCAAATACCATATCCAACAACTTAATTCTTGAGAAATGCGTCCAAATTGCAATACAGAATGAAATTAAAAAGAAACGATGGAATTATTTGGTCACAGCCTGATAAAATTGCCAACAGAAATATGCGGACATGCTCTCGATTGGAACCCGCAAAGTAGCGGGAAATGAGGAAAGCCAAAGCATACATTGAAACGAACTATTGAAGATGATATGTAGAAAATGAAATACAATTTCAACGGGGCAAAAATCACAGTTCGAGGAAGAGCAAAATGGCGAAGCTACGTCAAGCTCCACTGGAAGATTAAGAAGATAAGAAGAAGGAAAAAAATTAAAAATTTTATGTTTTAAGCGGGTCATAAAGCAAAAAGAAGGAGAGGGATCGTCTGGTGTAGGATATCATATAAAAGTACTTGTACCATTATATTTCCCGCGTTGTTTTTTTTTTCGTAGATTAAATTTCTTTATTCCCTCTTGAAACCCCACCAAAAGTCCTTATATGACAATTATTTTTATAACCCTCTCAAGCTGCCTGAGAACTTCACAAACTTCTGTATATTTTCCTGGCATTAAATTGCACCTTGTCTGGATATGTGTGGGAGTTAAAAAGGCTTCCTCCAGCATATTTTCAGTTTTGCTGCAAGTACCGGTAAGTAGCAGTAGTTATATTAAAGAAAAATATTTGTAAATAACATTTATTTACTGTTGAAATTTATATTCTCTTGGTTTTTTTTTCTTTCACTTATTTATTTCTGTTGTTTTGCTGTGGTGTTTTTATGTGGCGAAAATAATGCGCGTAAATAAACAAAAAAGTGTTAAAAATAAACAAAAACAAAAGTGCAAACAAAATATTATCATCATTATCATGAAGTTGTTGTCTGGTGTTATTAAAGTGATAAAAAAGAATTTTAATTTAATGTGTTTAGTAGTGACGTTTATTAAATAAAACAAAGGAGGTGCCAAAGAGCCACGTTGAAATCGGGTTTCGACAGCAGCGGTCTGTAAATTTATTCTTAACAAATAGTTCGTTGTCGACGAAACCTGCATGTAACGTGGCTTAAACAACTTTAAAATAATTGAAAAGTTAGGAAAAAGTCATTTGAAAATAAATTTAAGTTTCTTAAAATTTTTTTTATTAAATATTTCAGTTTGTCATCTTTAATTTAGAAAGAACTTCAACTTAAACAACGCAGTTGTCTCGCCCTTCAATGTAGAGAAAATGCAAGTTCGCAAAGACCTCAATACGCCCTCAGTACAAACTATGATTACAAGGTATTTAATAAAATATTTACATTGGCGTGAATTGTCCCCAAACCGAAATATATTTAATTATGGCGGCTACACTCGCTTAAGCAAAAGAGATACGACAGGACTTATCCGATCAGAAGAGTGCTAAACAACTATAAAAATAGAAACCGTGATGAGGAAAACTTTCGACCGGCATTGGCAGTGAAGGAACAAATCATAATACACAAAACATTAAAATTGTACTGACAAAAAACTTAAAAATTGTATCGAAAGTGAATAATTTTTCGTAAAATATTATTTATTCCCAGTGCAATTAATGAAAACTTTAAATATTTTAAATTTCTATTATAAATTTTTATATTAATTCGAATGTGGGAAGGAAATTTTAGGTTCGTATCTTTAAGTCTAACAGAGATATCAAGGAAAACGTTGCGTGGTTGCAAAGCAAGAAAAAAGTGGAAAAATACGTCAAATTTTCTTGAAAATTTTGTTCGAGTAACAGGTCATCATAATTTTGTAGGAGGTGATTTTTTGTCGCGGATTATTTTTATATGCTTATAACTCCCGAACCAAAGAAGATATTTAAATGAAACTTTCGCCGTAAGAAAGAGTAAATCTTGGACTTTCAAAACTCTTCATAACTAACCGCCTATTAGCACGCCCACATTTAGAAATTCTGAGATGTTTAATAAAAACTTAAGATTCTCAATAACAAGTAGGCGTGGCGTTTTCTTCCGTCACATAGTCGGGAACTAAGAGACAAGTTCTTTACCTGTGGGAAATTTTAGATTCGTATCTTTAAGTCTAACAGAGATATCAAGGAAAACGTTGCGTGGTTGCAAAGCAAGAAAAAAGTGGAAAAATACGTAAAATTTTCTTGAAAATTTTGTTCGAGTAACAGGTCATCATAATTTTGTAGGAGGTGATTTTTTGTCGCGGATTATTTTTATATGCTTATAACTCCCGAACCAAAGAAGATATTTAAATGAAACTTTCGCCGTAAGAAAGAGTAAAGCTTGGACTTTCAAAACTCTTCATAACTAACCGCCTATTAGCACGCCCACATTTAGAAATTCTGAGATGTTTAATAAAAACTTAAGATTCTCAATAACAAGTAGGCGTGGCGTTTTCTTCCGTCACATAGTCGGAAACTAGGAGACAAGTTCTTTACCTGTGGGAAATTTTAGATTCGTATCTTTAAGTCTAACAGAGATATCAAGGAAAACGTTGCGTGGTTGCAAAGCAAGAAAAAAGTGGAAAAATACGTAAAATTTTCTTGAAAATTTTGTTCGAGTAACAGGTCATCATAATTTTGTAGGAGGTGATTTTTTGCCGCGGATTATTTTGATATGCTTATAACTCCCGAACCAAAGATGATATTCAAATGAAACTTTCGGCGTAAGAAAGAGTAAAGCTTGGACTTGCAAAACTCTTCATAACTAACCGCCTATTAGCACGCCCACATTTAGAAATTCTGAGATGTTTAATAAAAACTTAAGATTCTCAATAACAAGTAGGCGTGGCGTTTTCTTCCGCCACACAGTAGGAAAGTAGGAGACAAGTTCTTCACCTGTGGGAAAGTTTAGATTCGTATCTTTAAGTCTAACAGAGATATCAAGGAAAACGTTGCGTGGTTGCAAAGCAAGAAAAAAGTGGAAAAATACGTAAAATTTTCTTGAAAATTTTATTCGAGTAACAGGTCGTCATAATTTTGTAGGAGGTGATTTTTTGCCGCGGATTATTTTGATATGCTTATAACTCCCGAACCAAAGAAGATATTCAAATGAAACTTTCGGCGTAAGAAAGAGTAAAGCTTGGACTTTCAAAACTCTTCATAACTAACCGCCTATTAGCACGCCCACATTTAGAAATTCTGAGATGTTTAATAAAAACTTAAGATTCTCAATAACAAGTAGGCGTGGCGTTTTCTTCCGTCACATAGTCGGGAACTAGGAGACAAGTTCTTTACCTGTGGGAAATTTTAGATTCGTATCTTTAAGTCTAACAGAGATATCAAGGAAAACGTTGCGTGGTTGCAAAGCAAGAAAAAAGTGGAAAAATACGTAAAATTTTCTTGAAAATTTTATTCGAGTAACAGGTCATCATAATTTTGTAGGAGGTGATTTTTTGCCGCGGATTATTTTGATATGCTTATAACTCCCGAACCAAAGAAGATATTCAAATGAAACTTTCGGCGTAAGAAAGAGTAAAGCTTGGACTTTCAAAACTCTTCATAACTAACCGCCTATTAGCACGCCCACATTTAGAAATTCTGAGATGTTTAATAAAAACTTAAGATTCTCAATAACAAGTAGGCGTGGCGTTTTCTTCCGTCACATAGTCGGGAACTAGGAGACAAGTTCTTTACCTGTGGGAAATTTTAGATTCGTATCTTTAAGTCTAACAGAGATATCAAGGAAAACGTTGCGTGGTTGCAAAGCAAGAAAAAAGTGGAAAAATACGTAAAATTTTCTTGAAAATTTTATTCGAGTAACAGGTCATCATAATTTTGTAGGAGGTGATTTTTTGCCGCGGATTATTTTGATATGCTTATAACTCCCGAACCAAAGAAGATATTCAAATGAAACTTTCGGCGTAAGAAAGAGTAAAGCTTGGACTTTCAAAACTCTTCATAACTAACCGCCTATTAGCACGCCCACATTTAGAAATTCTGAGATGTTTAATAAAAACTTAAGATTCTCAATAACAAGTAGGCGTGGCGTTTTCTTCCGTCACATAGTCGGGAACTAGGAGACAAGTTCTTTACCTGTGGGAAATTTTAGATTCGTATCTTTAAGTCTAACAGAGATATCAAGGAAAACGTTGCGTGGTTGCAAAGCAAGAAAAAAGTGGAAAAATACGTAAAATTTTCTTGAAAATTTTATTCGAGTAACAGGTCATCATAATTTTGTAGGAGGTGATTTTTTGCCGCGGATTATTTTGATATGCTTATAACTCCCGAACCAAAGAAGATATTCAAATGAAACTTTCGGCGTAAGAAAGAGTAAAGCTTGGACTTTCAAAACTCTTCATAACTAACCGCCTATTAGCACGCCCACATTTAGAAATTCTGAGATGTTTAATAAAAACTTAAGATTCTCAATAACAAGTAGGCGTGGCGTTTTCTTCCGTCACATAGTCGGGAACTAGGAGACAAGTTCTTTACCTGTGGGAAATTTTAGATTCGTATCTTTAAGTCTAACAGAGATATCAAGGAAAACGTTGCGTGGTTGCAAAGCAAGAAAAAAGTGGAAAAATACGTAAAATTTTCTTGAAAATTTTGTTCGAGTAACAGGTCATCATAATTTTGTAGGAGGTGATTTTTTGCCGCGGATTATTTTGATATGCTTATAACTCCCGAACCAAAGAAGATATTCAAATGAAACTTTCGGCGTAAGAAAGAGTAAAGCTTGGACTTTCAAAACTCTTCATAACTAACCGCCTATTAGCACGCCCACATTTAGAAATTCTGAGATGTTTAATAAAAACTTAAGATTCTCAATAACAAGTAGGCGTGGCGTTTTCTTCCGTCACATAGTCGGGAACTAGGAGACAAGTTCTTTACCTGTGGGAAATTTTAGATTCGTATCTTTAAGTCTAACAGAGATATCAAGGAAAACGTTGCGTGGTTGCAAAGCAAGAAAAAAGTGGAAAAATACGTAAAATTTTCTTGAAAATTTTATTCGGGTAACAGGTCATCATAATTTTGTAGGAGGTGATTTTTTGCCGCGGATTATTTTGATATGCTTATAACTCCCGAACCAAAGAAGATATTCAAATGAAACTTTCGGCGTAAGAAAGAGTAAAGCTTGGACTTTCAAAACTCTTCATAACTAACCGCCTATTGCTACGCCCACATTTAAAAATTCTGAGATGTTTAATAAAAACTTAAGATTCTCAATAACAAGTAGGCGTGGCGTTTTCTTCCGCCACACAGTAGGAAAGTAGGAGACAAGTTCTTCACCTGTGGGAAAGTTTAGATTCGTATCTTTAAGTCTAACAGAGATATCAAGGAAAACGTTGCGTGGTTGCAAAGCAAGAAAAAAGTGGAAAAATACGTAAAATTTTCTTGAAAATTTTATTCGAGTAACAGGTCATCATAATTTTGTAGGAGGTGATTTTTTGCCGCGGATTATTTTGATATGCTTATAACTCCCGAACCAAAGAAGATATTCAAATGAAACTTTCGGCGTAAGAAAGAGTAAAGCTTGGACTTTCAAAACTCTTCATAACTAACCGCCTATTGCTACGCCCACATTTAAAAATTCTGAGATGTTTAATAAAAACTTAAGATTCTCAATAACAAGTAGGCGTGGCGTTTTCTTCCGCCACACAGTAGGAAAGTAGGAGACAAGTTCTTCACCTGTGGGAAAGTTTAGATTCGTATCTTTAAGTCTAACAGAGATATCAAGGAAAACGTTGCGTGGTTGCAAAGCAAGAAAAAAGTGGAAAAATACGTAAAATTTTCTTGAAAATTTTATTCGAGTAACAGGTCATCATAATTTTGTAGGAGGTGATTTTTTGCCGCGGATTATTTTGATATGCTTATAACTCCCGAACCAAAGATGATATTCAAATGAAACTTTCGGCGTAAGAAAGAGTAAAGCTTGGACTTGCAAAACTCTTCATAACTAACCGCCTATTAGCACGCCCACATTTAGAAATTCTGAGATGTTTAATAAAAACTTAAGATTCTCAATAACAAGTAGGCGTGGCGTTTTCTTCCGCCACACAGTAGGAAAGTAGGAGACAAGTTCTTCACCTGTGGGAAAGTTTAGATTCGTATCTTTAAGTCTAACAGAGATATCAAGGAAAACGTTGCGTGGTTGCAAAGCAAGAAAAAAGTGGAAAAATACGTAAAATTTTCTTGAAAATTTTATTCGAGTAACAGGTCATCATAATTTTGTAGGAGGTGATTTTTTGCCGCGGATTATTTTGATATGCTTATAACTCCCGAACCAAAGAAGATATTCAAATGAAACTTTCGGCGTAAGAAAGAGTAAAGCTTGGACTTTCAAAACTCTTCATAACTAACCGCCTATTGCTACGCCCACATATAAAAATTCTGAGATGTTTAATAAAAACTTAAGATTCTCAATAACAAGTAGGCGTGGCGTGTTCTTCCGTCACACAGCCAGAAAGTAGGAGACAAGTTCTTCACCTGTGGGAAATTTTAGATTCGTATCTTTAAGTCTAACAGAGATATTAAGGAAAACGTTGCGTGGTTGCAAAGCAAGAAAAAAGTGGAAAAATACGTCAAATTTTCTTGAAAATTTTGTTCAAGTAACAGGTCATCATAATTTTGTAGGAGGTGATTTTTTGCCGCGGATTATTTTGATATGCTTATTACTCCCGAACCAAAGAAGATATTCAAATGAAACTTTCGGCGTAAGAAAGAGTAAAGCTTGGACTTTCAAAACTCTTCATAACTAACCGCCTATTGCCACGCCCACATTTAGAAATTCTGAGATGCTTAATAAAAACTTAAGATTCTCAATAACAAGTAGGCTCGGCGTTTTCTTCCGCCACACAGTAGGAAAGTAGGAGACGAGTTCTTTACCTTTGGGAAATTTTAGGTTCGTATCTTTAAGTCTAACAGAGATATCAAGGAAAACGTTGCGTGGTTGCAAAGCAAGAAAAAAGTGGAAAAATACGTCAAATTTTCTTGAAAATTTTGTTCGAGTAACAGGTCATCATAATTTTGTAGGAGGTGATTTTTTGCCGCGGATTATTTTGATATGCTTATTACTCCCGAACGAAAGAAGATATTCAAATGAAACTTTCGGCGTAAGAAAGAGTAAAGCTTGGACTTTCAAAACTCTTCATAACTAACCGCCTATTGCCACGCCCACATTTAGAAATTCTGAGATGCTTAATTAAAACTTAAGATTCTCAATAACAAGTAGGCGTGGCGTTTTCTTCCGCCACACAGTAGGAAAGTAGGAGACGAGTTCTTTACCTGTGGGAAATTTTAGGTTCGTATCTTTAAGTCTAACAGAGATATCAAGGAAAACGTTGCGTGGTTGCAAAGCAAGAAAAAAGTGGAAAAATACGTCAAATTTTCTTGAAAATTTTGTTCGAGTAACAGGTCGTCATAATTTTGTAGGAGGTGATTTTTTGCCGCGGATTATTTTGATATGCTTATAACTCCCGAACCAAAGAAGATATTCAAATGAAACTTTCGCCGTAAGAAAAAGTAAAGCTTGGACTTTCAAAACTCTTCATAACTAACCGCCCTTCATAACTTACCGCCTTTTGCCACGCCCACATTTAGAAATTATGAGTTGTTTAATAAAAACTTAAGATTATCAATAACAAGTAGGCGTGGCGTTTTCTTCCGTCACACAGTCGGAAAGTAGGAGACCTGTGGGAAATTTTAGATTCGTATAATTAAGTCTAACAGAGATATCAAGGAAAACGTTGCGTGGTTGCAAAGCAAGAAAAAAGTGGAAAAATACGTCAAATTTTCTTGAAAATTTTGTTCGAGTAACAGGTCATCATAATTTTGTAGGAGGTGATTTTTGCCGCGGATTATTTTGATATGCTTATAACTCCCGAAACAAAGAAGATATTTAAGTGAAAATTTCGCCGTAAGAAAGAGTAAAGCTCGGACTTTCAAAACTCTTCATAACTAACCGCCTATTGCCACGCCCACATTTAGAAATTCTGAGATGTTTAATAAAAACTTAAGATTCTTAATAACAAGTAGGCGCGGCATTTTCTTTCGTCACACAGTCGGAAACTAGGTGACAAGTTCTTTACCTGTGGGAAATTTTAGGTTCGTATCTTTAAGTCTAACAGAGATATCAAGGAAAACGTTGCGTGGTTGCAAAGCAAGAAAAAAGTGGAAAAATACGTCAAATTTTCTTGAAAATTTTGTTCGAGTAACAGGTCATCATAATTTTATAGGAGGTGAATTTTTGCCGCGGATTATTTTGAAATGCTTATAACTCCCGAAACAAAGAAGATATTTAAATGAAACTTTCGCCGTAAGAAAGAGTAAAGCTTGGACTTTCAAAACTCTTCATAACTAACCGCCTATTGCTACGCCCACATTTAGAAATTCTGAGATGTTTAATAAAAACTTAAGATTCTCAATAACAAGTAGGCGTGGCGTTTTCTTCCGTCACACAGTCGGAAAGTAGGAGACAAGTTTTTCACCTGTGGGAAATTTTAGATTCGTATCTTTAAGTCTAACAGAGATATCAAGGAAAACGTTGCGTGGTTGCAAAATTTTGAAAATTTTGTTCGAGTAACAAACAAGTCATCATAATTTTGTAGGAGGTGATTTTTTGCCGCGGATTATATTGATATGCTTATAACTCCCGAACCAAAGAAGATATTCAAATGAAACTTTCGCCGTAAGAAAGAGTAAAGCTTGGACTTTCAAAACTCTTCATAACTAACCGCCCTTCATAACTAACCGCCTTCTGCCACGCCCACATTTAGAAATTATGAGTTGTTTAATAAAAACTTAAGATTATCAATAACAAGTAGGCGTGGCGTTTTCTTCCGTCACACAGTCGGAAAGTAGGAGACCTGTGGGAAATTTTAGATTCGTATCATTAAGTCTAACAGAGATATCAAGGAAAACGTTGCGTGGTTGCAAAGCAAGAAAAAAGTGGAAAAATACGTAAAATTTTCTTGACAATTTTGTTCCAGTAACAGGTCATCATAATTTTGTAGGAGGTGATTTTTTGCCGCGGATTATTTTGATATGCCTTTAACTCCCGAAACAAAGAAGATATTTAAATGAAACTTTCGCCGTAAGAAAGGGTAAAGCTTGGACTTTGAAATCTCTTCATAATTAACCGCTTATTACCACGCCCATATTTAGAAACTCTCAGTTGTTAAATAAAAACTTTAAATTCTCAATAACAAGTAGGCGTGGCGTTTTCTTCCGTCACACAGTCGGAAAGTATTAGACGAGTTCTTTACCTGTGGGAAATTTTAGATTCGTATCTTTAAGTCTAACAGAGATATCAAGGAAAACGTTGCGTGGTTGCAAAGCAAGAAAAAAGTGGAAAAATACGTAAAATTTTCTTGAAAATTTTGTTCGAGTAACAGGTCATCATAATTTTGTAGGAGGTGATTTTTTGCCGCGGATTATTTTGAAACGCTTATAACTCCCGAAACAAAGAAGATATTTAAATGAAACTTTCGCCGTAAGAAAGAGCAAAGCTTGGACTTTCAAAACTCTTCATAACTAACCGCCTATTGCCACGCCCACATTTAGAAATTCTGAGATGTTTAATAAAAACTTAAGATTCTCAATAACAAGTAGGCGTGGCGTTTTCTTCCGTCACACAGTTGGAAAGTAGGAGACAATTTCTTCACCTGTGGGAAATTTTATATTCGTATCTTTAAGTCTAACAGAGATATCAAGGAAAACGTTGCGTGGTTGCCAAGCAAGAAATAAGTGGAAAAATACGTCAAATTTTCTTGAAAATTTTGTTCGAGTAACAGGTCATCATAATTTTGTAGGAGGTGATTTTTTGCCGCGGATTATTTTGATATGCTTATAACTCCTGAACCAAAAAAGATATTTAAATGAAACTTTCGCCGTAAGAAAGAGTAAAGCTTGGACTTTCAAAACTCTTCATAACTAACCGCCTATTGCCACGCCCACAATTAGAAATCCTGAGATGTTTAATAAAAACTTAAGATTCTCAATAACAAGTAGGCGTGGCGTTTTCTTTCGTCACACAGTCGGAAGCTTGGTGACAAGTTCTTTACCTGTGGGAAATTTTAGGTTCGTATCTTTAAGTCTAACAGAGATATCAAGGAAAACGTTGCGTGGTTGCAAAGCTAGAAAAAAGTGGAAAAATACGTCAAATTTTCTTGAAAATTTTGTTCGAGTAACAGGTCATCATAATTTTGTAGGAGGTGAATTTTTGCCGCCGATTATTTTGATATGCTTATAACTCCCGAAACAAAGAAGATATTTAAGTGAAACTTTCGCTGTAAGAAAGAGTAAAGCTTGGACTTTCAAAACTCTTCATAACTAACCGCCTATTAGCACGCCCACATTTAGAAATTCTGAGATGTTTAATAAAAACTTAAGATTCACAATAACAAGTAGGCGTGTCGTGTTCTTCCGTCACACAGCCGGAAAGTAGGAGACAAGTTCTTCACCTGTGGGAAATTTTAGATTCGTATCTTTAAGTCTAACAGAGATATCAAGGAAAACGTTGCGTGGTTGCAAAGCAAGAAAAAAGTGGAAAAATACGTCAAATTTTCTTGAAAATTTTGTTCGAGTAACAGGTCGTCATAATTTTGTAGGAGGTGATTTTTTGCCGCGGATTATTTTGATATGCTTATAACTCCCGAACCAAAGAAGATATTCAAATGAAACTTTCGCCGTAAGAAAGAGTAAAGCTTGGACTTTCAAAACTCTTCATAACTAACCGCCCTTCATAACTTACCGCCTTTTGCCACGCCCACATTTAGAAATTATGAGTTGTTTAATAAAAACTTAAGATTATCAATAACAAGTAGGCGTGGCGTTTTCTTCCGTCACACAGTCGGGAACTAGGAGACAAGTTCTTTACCTGTGGGAAATTTTAGATTCGTATCATTAAGTCTAACAGAGATATCAAGGAAAACGTTGCGTGGTTGCAAAGCAAGAAAAAAGTGGAAAAATACGTCAAGTTTTCTTGAATATTTTGTTCGAGTAACAGGTCATCATAATTTTGTAGGAGGTGATTTTTTGCCGCGGATTATTTTGATATGCTTATAACTCCCGAACCAAAGAAGATATTCAAATGAAACTTTCGCCGTAAGAAAGAGTAAAGCTTGGACTTTCAAACCTCTTCATAACTAACCGCCCTTCATAACTAACCGCCTTTTGCCACGCCCACATTTAGAAATTATGAGTTGCTTAATAAAAACTTAAGATTATCAATAACAAGTAGGCGTGGCGTTTTCTTCCGTCACACAGTCGGAAAGTAGGAGACCTGTGGGAAATTTTAGATTCGTATCATTAAGTCTAACAGAGATATCAAGGAAAACGTTGCGTGGTTGCAAAGCAAGAAAAAAGTCGAAAAATACGTCAAATTTTCTTGAAAATTTTGTTCGAGTAACAGGTCATCATAATTTTGTAGGAGGTGATTTTTGCCGCGGATAACTTTGATATGCTTATAACTCCCGAACCAAAGAAGATATTCAAATGAAACTTTCGGCATAAGAAAGAGTAAAGCTTGGACTTTCGAAACTCTTCATAACTAACCGCCTATTAGCACGCCCTCATTTAGAAATTCTGAGATGTTTAATAAAAACTTAAGATTCTCAATAACAAGTAAGCGTGGCGATTTCTTCCGTCACACAGTCGGAAAGTAGGAGACAAGTTTTTCACCTGTTTGAAATTTTAGATTCGTATCTTTAAGTCTAACAAAGATATCAAGGAAAACGTTGCGTGGTTGCAAAGCAAGAAAAAAGTGGAAAAATACGTCAAATTTTCTTGAAAATTTTGTTCGAGTAACAGGTCATCATAATTTTGTAGGAGGTGAATTTTTGCCGCGGATTATTTTGATATGCTTATAACTCCCGAAACAAAGAAGATATTGAAGTGAAAATTTCGCCGTAAGAAAGAGTAAAGCTCGGACTTTCAAAACTCTTCATAACTAACCGCCCTTCATAACTAACCGCCTTCTGCCACGCCCACATTTAGAAATTATGAGTTGTTTAATAAAAACTTAAGATTATCAATAACAAGTAGGCGTGGCGTTTTCTTCCGTCACACAGTCGGAAAGTAGGAGACCTGTGGGAAATTTTAGATTCGTATCATTAAGTCTAACAGAGATATCAAGGAAAACGTTGCGTGGTTGCAAAGCAAGAAAAAAGTGGAAAAATACGTAAAATTTTCTTGACAATTTTGTTCCAGTAACAGGTCATCATAATTTTGTAGGAGGTGATTTTTTGCCGCGGATTATTTTGATATGCCTTTAACTCCCGAAACAAAGAAGATATTTAAATGAAACTTTCGCCGTAAGAAAGGGTAAAGCTTGGACTTTGAAATCTCTTCATAATTAACCGCTTATTACCACGCCCATATTTAGAAACTCTCAGTTGTTAAATAAAAACTTTAAATTCTCAATAACAAGTAGGCGTGGCGTTTTCTTCCGTCACACAGTCGGAAAGTATTAGACGAGTTCTTTACCTGTGGGAAATTTTAGATTCGTATCTTTAAGTCTAACAGAGATATCAAGGAAAACGTTGCGTGGTTGCAAAGCAAGAAAAAAGTGGAAAAATACGTAAAATTTTCTTGAAAATTTTGTTCGAGTAACAGGTCATCATAATTTTGTAGGAGGTGATTTTTTGCCGCGGATTATTTTGAAACGCTTATAACTCCCGAAACAAAGAAGATATTTAAATGAAACTTTCGCCGTAAGAAAGAGCAAAGCTTGGACTTTCAAAACTCTTCATAACTAACCGCCTATTGCCACGCCCACATTTAGAAATTCTGAGATGTTTAATAAAAACTTAAGATTCTCAATAACAAGTAGGCGTGGCGTTTTCTTCCGTCACACAGTTGGAAAGTAGGAGACAATTTCTTCACCTGTGGGAAATTTTATATTCGTATCTTTAAGTCTAACAGAGATATCAAGGAAAACGTTGCGTGGTTGCCAAGCAAGAAATAAGTGGAAAAATACGTCAAATTTTATTTATTTTTTTTATTTATTTCATTTATTAATTAATCGAGCCCTTAGGCCATCTTCGATTAATATAGTTAGCTACAACTTTGTAATGATATATGATAATGTATATACTAAATATAATGTACATATATATTAAAATAACTTTAATTCTATTAACTTTTTTTAGGGAATCAATGCACATAACAAGCAACAAATGCATCAGTGATCAAAATAGCTCATTAATAATTGTTTAAAAGCGTATTTTGAGAAGTTAAATCTTCTATAATCTACCGGTAACGTGTTCCACAGTCTACACGCTCTTATAAAAAATGATTTTTCAAACGTTGAATTAGTAATTCTTGGATAAATTAGTGTCGGGTTCCTTGTTGATCTAGAAAAATGAAATATACTAACTAAATCTGATGGTGTTTGGTTAGTTATTATTTGAAAAAATTTAATTAATACTCTTATCTTTATAAAGTCTTGAAAAGAACAATAAAGGAAACTTCTAGAATATTGAGAAACATGATCAGAAATCCTAAGTCCATAAATATACCTTATAATTCGATTAAAAATAAGTGTTATCCGTCTTAAATTCAACGCTGTGGTACCACTGTAAATTTCAAAACAATAACGCACCTGAGACATGAGCAGAGCATGCGATATTTTCCATTTAACATTTACAGGGAGGTATAAATTAAGCGTATATAACGACCTGAGCAACATATTTATTCTAGCCCCTACTTTCATGATATGTCTTTCAAATGTCAAACCCTTATCAATCGTTAATCCAAGACAGTCAATTGAGTCCACACAAGGTATGCTTACTGTACCAAGTTTTATATTCATTATATTTGAACAATTACTTGTTCCAAAAGACATTATTCTTGACTTCTGTGGATTAAATCTAAGTTTATTATATTCTGCCCATTGAAGTGCCCTACATAATGTATAATTAATAACAGACTCATGACAATCCTGGAATTGTCTATCTCCAATAAGTACCAAATTTATGTCATCAGCAAACAAATAACTCTTGCAATGAGAAGTGCCTATAAATTCTTCAAATTCATTAATATATATTAGGAAAAGCAAAGGCCCAATTATTGAACCTTGTGGCACTCCACTATAGCATTCAGTTATAGACGATATCCTATCCCGATGTCCCACAAATTGCTTGCGACCCTTAAGGTAAGAATACAATACTCTACACGAGGATGAAGAAAACCTAAACTTCGTAGCAAGTTTCTCAATTAGAGTGCAATAATTAACAGTATCAAAAGCTTTACTTATATCCAGGGATACCAATGTTACAATTTTATTAAAATTTAAATTTTGCCTAATATATTCTGTCATACTTAACAACAGATTAGTGGTGCTCCCTCCAGTTCTAAAGCCAAAATGAGAATCGCTCAATAATTTACTATTGTTAATATGGTTCATCATTTGATCTTTTAATATAAATTCAAAACTTTTAGACAGGCTGCACAATATATTAATCGGTCTAAAATTATCTAAAGAAACATTCCTATCCTTCTTTTTTACGGGTACTATTCTTGAAATTTTCCATATACTGGGGTAAGTAGAGGTTGTTATTATAGTGTTAAATATGTGAAGAAGGAAATCTTCCACAAACGGATATACAATTTTTATAAACTTATGCGGTATCATGTCGAACCCAACAGAATTTGACCTAATTCTGAAGATTGCATTGTACAGTTCACTCTTTTCAATTACTTTAAACCCAAACCCTAATTGCGAAATTTCATCAAAATTGGGCACTTGATTACCAGAGTTAACCTGTGAAGAAATAAAATAATCATTAAAAACATCAGGATCATGTTGATCAAATGTATTTGAAATATTATCATCCCCACTCCTAAGAAATTTCCACATTTCCCTGTTATTTACATTCTCAAATTTTGCCTTCCAGTATTCCATCTTATGTTTTCTTATCAAACTTTTCACTCTGTTTCGGTATTTGCAATAAATAGCCCAATTATTATTCGTCATATCTTCCTTATAGGCCCTAAACGCTAAGTCCCTTATATTTCTTGCCCTTGATACATTCGGCATATTACAGAAGTTATTATTTTTATACACACATATTTTCCTCATCGGCACTGCAGAATGTAATGAATTAAGAAGTGCATATAGAATATCCATTTGTATTTCCACATTATTAGTGCTAAATAATTCATTCCATGTTTGATTTGATAAAACGTCATGAACTTTACTCATGTCCATATTATTGTAGTCCTTAAATTCTCTAACTATAGTTTTCCTTCTTACAAAAACGTCAATACATAGATAAATAAATGCATGATGAGTTAAAGATGGTACCAAGAATTGACCTGATTTTTTTACAAAATCCACATTATTTACAAATGAAAAATCCAATAAGGAGGTAGAGCCATGTTGGATATCAAAATGTGTAGGCATAGAATTATGAACATATGTAAGATTATTGGCCAAACATATTTTCCTAACCAACTCAGCCTTTGAGTTAACATATAAATTATTATTAAAATCCCCTAATATCACCATTTGACTATATCTGCAACAGATATCCCCAAAAACATTTTCCAAAATTTGGATATTACCATGAGGTGCATAAACCACTCCAATCAGTATTTTCGTATTATAACCATTCACCTCTATAAATAGACATTCTATTGTCAAAGGATCATTTAATTGAAATACAACTTTAGCAGAAATCTCATTACGAATGTAAAATGCAACTCCGCCACCCCTCAAATCTAGTCTATCATTTCTTATAACATAGTAATCCTTTATTTTAATTGAATTATCATTAACTTGTGGTTTTAACCAGGTTTCCGAAACAGCTAATACATCAGTATGCGAATCTTCAACAATCACTTTAAGTTCTTCAATTTTAGAATTACGAATTGAGGGTTTTAGACTTTGTATGTTTATATGAGCGACTTTTAAACAATTATCATATTTATCAAAACTATTTTTTAAAATGCTGTTGTCACTTACAATGGGACCTAGATTCCCTAATAACGAATTACTTATATTCATTAGATATATTTGCTTAATAGTATGTACAATAAATACTTCAATATAATATTTCTAGATTAAATATACTGGCACTTGGCTATAAAAAAATTTACAATCATATCAGTACTGACTATTGTAAAAAATTACAATACTGAATTAACTCAAAATTTAAATATTTTCAGTAAAAGCAAAACAATTTCTAATTTAACATTGAAGGCATATGAAAAAGAATTCTAAAACCAATTGTTTCATTACCAAAAGTAGACAAAATAGCACCATATTTTTACAGCAGGTAGATGTGAATACAATGTATCGATTTTTTCATAAAGTGAAAAAATAAAAATTTTGAGTTAATACACTATTGTTGTACGGGTGCGATATATCTTAATTATTTACTATAGTGCAATAAGAGAGCTCATTTGACATAGCATATAATTATCATGATTTTATCAAAAGTATATTAATTAATCACAAAAATACAAAAAAGAAGATTTCACAAATTATGCTCTATTATAAAAGAATAACTAGGATTTTATCTGAGATCAATATGAGATAAAACTGAAACATTTTAGGAACTCGTATCTTAAATTTATGATGAACACGGGTGACAGGCCATTAGGCATTATCAATATCAAAGAAGGAATAAAATTCAGCTAGATCCATTATCTTGACATCATTATTAGTTAAAGTTGCCTTGATTTTAGGCTTATCAGAGTTGATCAACCGAAATTTCAAGACTTTTTGTTGTTTACGCAATTTGCGACATTCAAACAATAGACGGCTTACTTTAGGCGTATGATGGTCATTTAAATAAATTCTCTTATTAATATCTGTTGTAATAATCGATGATAGAGATAATCCCCTCGATTTAAAATAATTTGTCATTGCAAGATCACGTTTACGAATATTGTTTACCTTTACAAGCACCGTATTTCCATTGTTAATGAAGTAGCAATTATTTATATCATTCAATTCAATGTTTACATCGAGTTCTTTAAATATTTTCATAACAATATCATATATGTTATCCTGGTACTTGGGAAGTCCGTTTATTAAAATGTCAGTTCTATTGTTACGCCTTAGCAGTACTTCATTTTGTTCTTCAAGGTACTTTAGTTTATTCGCAGTTGAATTCTCCACAATTTTAATTAATTTAGTGCAGTTATCAACCTCCTTTCTCAATTCAGTAAATTTAGTATTTAGCTCTTGCTTCACTTCAGATAAAATCGCATCAAATTTTGTTTGGATATCCAATAGACCCATTCGCAAATCCTCTCGGAAGGCTCCTACATCAGGTTCAGCACGAACTGCTTTACAGTATTCACATACATAACTAAGTGTTCCCTTACCCTTAGCTAGAACAGCAAGTTGGTCAGCATTAACGCCAACACAAACTGCATGAAACCATTTACCACACAATATACATGATATACTGCCCTGGGTCTTGGTAATATTTTTACTGCAGGACTGCAGCCCACAAATGAGGAGTTCAGACGATGGCATATTTTAAAGATATATATATCAGCAGCAACAAAACACACGTGCATGTGTCTACAAGTTGAGGTTATATTTTCAATTGTGCAAGTGATTATACTTTTCCTGTTTTGTTTTCTCTTTTTTTTTTTTTATTAATTTTAAAGATTTATTTATATTATATTTAATATATATTTTTATTTTATATTCAGCAAGTCTTCACTCTTTAGTTATTTTAGAAATATTTGATATTTTTGTAAATTTTCCACAGCCAATTATTTTTCTTTACCTATTCATTACGGAGATGCCAGACTTTTTCTTGAAAATTTTGTTCGAGTAACAGGTCATCATAATTTTGTAGGAGGTGATTTTTTGCCGCGGATTATTTTGATATGCTTATAACTCCTGAACCAAAAAAGATATTTAAATGAAACTTTCGCCGTAAGAAAGAGTAAAGCTTGGACTTTCAAAACTCTTCATAACTAACCGCCTATTGCCACGCCCACAATTAGAAATCCTGAGATGTTTAATAAAAACTTAAGATTCTCAATAACAAGTAGGCGTGGCGTTTTCTTTCGTCACACAGTCGGAAGCTTGGTGACAAGTTCTTTACCTGTGGGAAATTTTAGGTTCGTATCTTTAAGTCTAACAGAGATATCAAGGAAAACGTTGCGTGGTTGCAAAGCTAGAAAAAAGTGGAAAAATACGTCAAATTTTCTTGAAAATTTTGTTCGAGTAACAGGTCATCATAATTTTGTAGGAGGTGAATTTTTGCCGCCGATTATTTTGATATGCTTATAACTCCCGAAACAAAGAAGATATTTAAGTGAAACTTTCGCTGTAAGAAAGAGTAAAGCTTGGACTTTCAAAACTCTTCATAACTAACCGCCTATTAGCACGCCCACATTTAGAAATTCTGAGATGTTTAATAAAAACTTAAGATTCACAATAACAAGTAGGCGTGTCGTGTTCTTCCGTCACACAGCCGGAAAGTAGGAGACAAGTTCTTCACCTGTGGGAAATTTTAGATTCGTATCTTTAAGTCTAACAGAGATATCAAGGAAAACGTTGCGTGGTTGCAAAGCAAGAAAAAAGTGGAAAAATACGTCAAATTTTCTTGAAAATTTTGTTCGAGTAACAGGTCGTCATAATTTTGTAGGAGGTGATTTTTTGCCGCGGATTATTTTGATATGCTTATAACTCCCGAACCAAAGAAGATATTCAAATGAAACTTTCGCCGTAAGAAAGAGTAAAGCTTGGACTTTCAAAACTCTTCATAACTAACCGCCCTTCATAACTTACCGCCTTTTGCCACGCCCACATTTAGAAATTATGAGTTGTTTAATAAAAACTTAAGATTATCAATAACCAGTAGGCGTGGCGTTTTCTTCCGTCACACAGTCGGGAACTAGGAGACAAGTTCTTTACCTGTGGGAAATTTTAGATTCGTATCATTAAGTCTAACAGAGATATCAAGGAAAACGTTGCGTGGTTGCAAAGCAAGAAAAAAGTGGAAAAATACGTCAAGTTTTCTTGAATATTTTGTTCGAGTAACAGGTCATCATAATTTTGTAGGAGGTGATTTTTTGCCGCGGATTATTTTGATATGCTTATAACTCCCGAACCAAAGAAGATATTCAAATGAAACTTTCGCCGTAAGAAAGAGTAAAGCTTGGACTTTCAAACCTCTTCATAACTAACCGCCCTTCATAACTAACCGCCTTTTGCCACGCCCACATTTAGAAATTATGAGTTGCTTAATAAAAACTTAAGA
Source organism: Pollenia amentaria (assembly GCA_943735925.1). Classification (NCBI taxonomy): domain Eukaryota; kingdom Metazoa; phylum Arthropoda; class Insecta; order Diptera; family Polleniidae; genus Pollenia; species Pollenia amentaria. Next base: position 123,573,890 of record OX031008.1, read on the forward strand.
TTATCAATAACAAGTAGGCGTGGCGTTTTCTTCCGTCACACAGTCGGAAAGTAGGAGACCTGTGGGAAATTTTAGATTCGTATCATTAAGTCTAACAGAGATATCAAGGAAAACGTTGCGTGGTTGCAAAGCAAGAAAAAAGTCGAAAAATACGTCAAATTTTCTTGAAAATTTTGTTCGAGTAACAGGTCATCATAATTTTGTAGGAGGTGATTTTTGCCGCGGATAACTTTGATATGCTTATAACTCCCGAACCAAAGAAGATATTCAAATGAAACTTTCGGCATAAGAAAGAGTAAAGCTTGGACTTTCGAAACTCTTCATAACTAACCGCCTATTAGCACGCCCTCATTTAGAAATTCTGAGATGTTTAATAAAAACTTAAGATTCTCAATAACAAGTAAGCGTGGCGATTTCTTCCGTCACACAGTCGGAAAGTAGGAGACAAGTTTTTCACCTGTTTGAAATTTTAGATTCGTATCTTTAAGTCTAACAAAGATATCAAGGAAAACGTTGCGTGGTTGCAAAGCAAGAAAAAAGTGGAAAAATACGTCAAATTTTCTTGAAAATTTTGTTCGAGTAACAGGTCATCATAATTTTGTAGGAGGTGAATTTTTGCCGCGGATTATTTTGATATGCTTATAACTCCCGAAACAAAGAAGATATTGAAGTGAAAATTTCGCCGTAAGAAAGAGTAAAGCTCGGACTTTCAAAACTCTTCATAACTAACCGCCTATTGCCACGCCCACATTTAGAAATTCTGAGATGTTTAATAAAAACTTAAGATTCTTAATAACAAGTAGGCGCGGCATTTTCTTTCGTCACACAGTCGGAAACTAGGTGACAAGTTCTTTACCTGTGGGAAATTTTAGGTTCGTATCTTTAAGTCTAACAGAGATATCAAGGAAAACGTTGCGCGGTTGCAAAGCTAGAAAAAAGTGGAAAAATACGTCAAATTTTCTTGAAAATTTTGTTCGAGTAACAGGTCATCATAATTTTGTAGGAGGTGATTTTTTGCCGCGGATTATTTTGATATGCCTTTAACTCCCGAAACAAAGAAGATATTTAAATGAAACTTTCGCCGTAAGAAAGGGTAAAGCTTGGACTTTGAAATCTCTTCATAATTAACCGCTTATTACCACGCCCATATTTAGAAACTCTCAGTTGTTAAATAAAAACTTTAAATTCTCAATAACAAGTAGGCGTGGCGTTTTCTTCCGTCACACAGTCGGAAAGTATTAGACGAGTTCTTTACCTGTGGGAAATTTTAGATTCGTATCTTTAAGTCTAACAGAGATATCAAGGAAAACGTTGCGTGGTTGCAAAGCAAGAAAAAATTGGAAAAATACGTCAAATTTTCTTGAAAATTTTGTTCGAGTAACAGGTCATCATAATTTTGTAGGAGGTGATTTTTTGCCGCGGATTATTTTGATATGCTTATAACTCCCGAACCAAAGAAGATATTTAAATGAAACTTTCGCCGTAAGAAAGAGCAAAGCTTGGACTTTCAAAACTCTTCATAACTAACCGCCTATTGCCACGCCCACATTTAGAAATTCTGAGATGTTTAATAAAAACTTAAGATTCTCAATAACAAGTAGGCGTGGCGTTTTCTTCCGTCACACAGTTGGAAAGTAGGAGACAATTTCTTCACCTGTTTGAAATTTTAGATTCGTATCTTTAAGCCTAACAAAGATATCAAGGAAAACGTTGCGTGGTTGCAAAGCAAGAAAAAAGTGGAAAAATACGTCAAATTTTCTTGAAAATTTTGTTCGAGTAACAGGTCATCATAATTTTGTAGGAGGTGATTTTTTGCCGCGGATTATTTTGATATGCTTATAACTCCCGAACTAAAGAAGATATTTAAATGAAACTTTCGCCGTAAGAAAGAGTAAAGCTTGGACTTTCAAAACTCTTCATAACTAACCGCCTATTGCCACGCCCACATTTAGAAATTCTGAGATGTTTAATAAAAACTTAAGATTCTCAATAACAAGTAGGCGTGGCGTTTTCTTCCGTCACACAGTCGGAAAGTAGGAGACAATTTCTTCACCTGTGGGAAATTTTAGATTCGAATCTTTAAGTCTAACAGAGATATCAAGGAAAACGTTGCGTGGTTGCAAAGCAAGAAAAAAGTGGAAAAATACGTCAAATTTTCTTGAAAATTTTGTTCGAGTAACAGGTCATCATAATTTTGTAGGAGGTGATTTTTTGCCGCGGATTATTTTGATATGCTTATAACTCCCGAACCAAAGAAGATATTTAAATGAAACTTTCGCCGTAAGAGTAAAGCTTGGACTTTCAAAACTCTTCATAACTAACCGCCTATTGCCACGCCCACATTTAGAAATTCTGAGATGTTTAATAAAAACTTAAGATTCTCAATAACAAGTAGGCGTGGCGTTTTCTTCCGTCACACAGTTGGAAAGTAGGAGACAATTTCTTCACCTGTTTGAAATTTTAGATTCGTATCTTTAAGCCTAACAAAGATATCAAGGAAAACGTTGCGTGGTTGCAAAGCAAGAAAAAAGTGGAAAAATACGTCAAATTTTCTTGAAAATTTTGTTCGAGTAACAGGTCATCATAATTTTGTAGGAGGTGATTTTTTGCCGCGGATTATTTTGATATGCTTATAACTCCCGAACCAAAGAAGATATTTAAATGAAACTTTCGCCGTAAGAGTAAAGCTTGGACTTTCAAAACTCTTCATAACTAACCGCCTATTGCCACGCCCACATTTAGAAATTCTAAGATGTTTAATAAAAACTTAAGATTCTTAATAACAAGTAGGCGTGGCATTTTCTTTCGTCACACAGTCGGAAGCTTGGTGACAAGTTCTTTACCTGTGGGAAATTTTAGGTTCGTATCTTTAAGTCTAACAGAGATATCAAGGAAAACGTTGCGTGGTTGCAAAGCTAGAAAAAAGTGGAAAAATACGTCAAATTTTCTTGAAAATTTTGTTCGAGTAACAGGTCACCATAATTTTATAGGAGATGAATTTTTGCCGCGAATTATTTTGAAATGCTTATAACTCCCGAAACAAAGAAGATATTTAAATGAAACTTTCGCCGTAAGAAAGAGTAAAGCTTGGACTTTCAAAACTCTTCATAACTAACCGCCTATTGCCACGCCCACATTTAGAAATTCTGAGATGTTTAATAAAAACTTAAGATTCTCAATAACAAGTAGGCGTGGCGTTTTCTTCCGTCACACAGTCGGAAAGTAGGAGACAATTTCTTCACCTGTGGGAAATTTTAGATTCGAATCTTTAAGTCTAACAGAGATATCAAGGAAAACGTTGCGTGGTTGCAAAGCAAGAAAAAAGTGGAAAAATACGTCAAATTTTCTTGAAAATTTTGTTCGAGTAACAGGTCATCATAATTTTGTAGGAGGTGATTTTTTGCCGCGGATTATTTTGATATGCTTATAACTCCCGAACCAAAGAAGATATTTAAATGAAACTTTCGCCGTAAGAGTAAAGCTTGGACTTTCAAAACTCTTCATAACTAACCGCCTATTGCCACGCCCACATTTAGAAATTCTGAGATGTTTAATAAAAACTTAAGATTCTTAATAACAAGTAGGCGTGGCATTTTCTTTCGTCACACAGTCGGAAGCTTGGTGACAAGTTCTTTACCTGTGGGAAATTTTAGGTTCGTATCTTTAAGTCGAACAGAGATATCAAGGAAAACGTTGCGTGGTTGCAAAGCAAGAAAAAATTGGAAAAATACGTCAAATTTTCTTGAAAATTTTGTTCGAGTAACAGGTCATCATAATTTTGTAGGAGGTGATTTTTTGCCGCGGATTATTTTGATATGCTTATAACTCCCGAACCAAAGAAGATATTTAAATGAAACTTTCGCCGTAAGAAAGAGCAAAGCTTGGACTTTCAAAACTCTTCATAACTAACCGCCTATTGCCACGCCCACATTTAGAAATTCTGAGATGTTTAATAAAAACTTAAGATTCTCAATAACAAGTAGGCGTGGCGTTTTCTTCCGTCACACAGTTGGAAAGTAGGAGACAATTTCTTCACCTGTGGGAAATTTTATATTCGTATCTTTAAGTCTAACAGAGATATCAAGGAAAACGTTGCGTGGTTGCCAAGCAAGAAATAAGTGGAAAAATACGTCAAATTTTCTTGAAAATTTTGTTCGAGTAACAGGTCATCATAATTTTGTAGGAGGTGATTTTTTGCCGCGGATTATTTTGATATGCTTATAACTCCTGAACCAAAAAAGATATTTAAATGAAACTTTCGCCGTAAGAAAGAGTAAAGCTTGGACTTTCAAAACTCTTCATAACTAACCGCCTATTGCCACGCCCACAATTAGAAATCCTGAGATGTTTAATAAAAACTTAAGATTCTCAATAACAAGTAGGCGTGGCGTTTTCTTTCGTCACACAGTCAGAAACTAGGTGACAAGTTCTTTACCTGTGGGAAATTTTAGGTTCGTATCTTTAAGTCTAACAGAGATATCAAGGAAAACGTTGCGTGGTTGCAAAGCTAGAAAAAAGTGGAAAAATACGTCAAATTTTCTTGAAAATTTTGTTCGAGTAACAGGTCATCATAATTTTGTAGGAGGTGAATTTTTGCCGCCGATTATTTTGATATGCTTATAGCTCCCGAAACAAAGAAGATATTTAAGTGAAACTTTCGCTGTAAGAAAGAGTAAAGCTTGGACTTTCAAAACTCTTCATAACTAACCGCCTATTAGCACGCCCACATTTAGAAATTCTGAGATGTTTAATAAAAACTTAAGATTCACAATAACAAGTAGGCGTGTCGTGTTCTTCCGTCACACAGCCGGAAAGTAGGAGACAAGTTCTTCACCTGTGGGAAATTTTAGATTCGTATCTTTAAGTCTAACAGAGATATCAAGGAAAACGTTGCGTGGTTGCAAAGCAAGAAAAAAGTGGAAAAATACGTAAAATTTTCTTGAAAATTTTGTTCGAGTAACAGGTCATCATAATTTTATAGGAGGTGAATTTTTGCCGCGGATTATTTTGAAACGCTTATAACTCCCGAAACAAAGAAGATATTTAAATGAAACTTTCGCCGTAAGAAAGAGTAAAGCTCGGACTTTCAAAACTCTTCATAACTAACCGCCTATTGCTACGCCCACATTTAGAAATTCTGAGATGTTTAATAAAAACTTAAGATTCTCAATAACAAGTAGGCGTGGCGTTTTCTTCCGTCACATAGTCGGAAACTAGGAGACAAGTTCTTTACCTGTGGGAAATTTAATGTTCGTATCTTTAAATCTAGCTTGGACTTTTAAAACTCTTCTAACTAACCGCCTATTAGCACGCCCACATTTAGAAATTCTGAGATGTTTAATAAAAACTTAAGATTCTCAATAACAAGTAGGCGTGGCGTTTTCTTCCGCCACACAGTCGGAAAGTAGGAGACGAGTTCTTTACCTGTGGGAAATTTTAGGTTCGTATCTTTAAGTCTTACAGAGATATCAAGGAAAACGTTGCGTGGTTGCAAAGCAAGAAAAAAGTGGAAAAATACGTCAAATTTTCTTGAAAATTTTGTTCGAGTAACAGGTCATCATAATTTTGAAGGAGGTGATTTTTTGCATCGGATTATTTTGATATGCTTATAACTCCCGAACCAAAGAAGTTATTTAAATGAAACTTTAGCCGTAAGAAAGACTAAAGCTTGGACTTTCAAAACTCTTCATAACTAACCGCCTATTGCCACGCCCACATTTAGAAATTCTGAGATGTTTAATAAAAACTTAAGATTCTCAATAACAAGTAGGCGTGGCGTTTTCTTCCGTCACATAGTCGGAAACTAGGAGACAAGTTGTTTACCTGTGGGAAATTTTAGGTTCGTATCTTTAAGTCTTACAGAGATATCAAGGAAAACGTTGCGTGGTTGCAAAGCAAGAAAAAAGTGGAAAAATACGTCGTTTTCTTGAAAATTTTGTTCGAGTAACAGGTCATCATAATTTTGTAGGAGGTGATTTTTTGCCGCGGATTATTTTGATATGATTATAACTCCCGAACCAAAGAAGATATTTAAATGAAACTTTCGCCGTAAGAAAGAGTAAAGCTTGGACTTTTAAAACTCTTCATAACTAACCGCCTTTTGCCACGCCCACATTTAGAAATTCTGAGTTGTTTAATAAAAACTTAAGATTCTCAATAACAAGTAGGCGTGGCGTTTTCTTCCGTCACATAGTCGGAAACTAGGAGACAAGTTCTTTACCTGTGGGAAATTTAATGTTCGTATCTTTAAATCTAGCTTGGACTTTTAAAACTCTTCATAACTTACCGCCTTTTGCCACGCCCACATTTAGAAATTATGAGTTGTTTAATAAAAACTTAAGATTCTCAGTAACAAGTAGGCGTGGCGTTTTCTTCCGTCACATAGTCGGAAACTAGGAGACAAGTTCTTTACCTGTGGGAAATTTTATGTTCGTATCTTTAAGTTTTACAGAGATATCAAGGAAAACGTTGCGTGGTTGCAAGTCTAGAAAAAAGTGGAAAAATACGTCAAATTTTCTTGAAAATTTTGTTCGAGTAACAGGTCATCATAATTTTGTAGGAGGTGATTTTTTGCCGCGGATTATTTTGATATGCTTATAACTCCCGAAACAAAGAAGATATTTAAATGAAACTTTCGCCGTAAGAAAGAGTAAAGCTTGGACTTTCAAAACTCTTCATAACTAACCGCCTATTAGCACGCCCACATTTAGAAATTCTGAGATGTTTAATAAAAACTTAAGATTCTCAATAACAAGTAGGCGTGGCGTTTTCTTCCGTCACACAGTCGGAAAGTAGGAGACAAGTTCTTCACCTGTGGGAAATTTTAGATTCGTATCTTTAAGTCTAACAGAGATATCAAGGAAAACGTTGCGTGGTTGCAAAGCAAGAAAAAAGTGGAAAAATACGTCAAATTTTCTTGAAAATTTTATTCGAGTAACAGGTCATCATAATTTTGTAGGAGGTGATTTTTTGCCGCGGATTATTTTGATATGCTTATAACTCCCGAACCAAAGAAGATATTTAAATGAAACTTTCGGCGTAAGAAAGAGTAAAGCTTGGACTTTCAAAACTCTTCATAACTAACCGCCTTTTGCCACGCCCACATTTAGAAATTCTGAGTTGTTTAATAAAAACTTATGATTATCAATAACAAGTAGGCGTGGCGTTTTCTTCCGTCACATAGTCGGAAACTAGGAGACAAGTTCTTTACCTGTGGGAAATTTTAGGTTCGTATCTTTAAGTCGAACAGAGATATCAAGGAAAACGTTGCGTGGTTGCAAAGCAAGAAAAAAGTGGAAAAATACGTCATATTTTCTTGAAAATTTTGTTCGAGTAACAGGTCATCATAATTTTGTAGGAGGTGATTTTTTGCCGCGGATTATTTTGATATGCTTATAACTCCCGAACCAAAGAAGATATTTAAATGAAACTTTCGCCGTAAGAAAGAGTAAAGCTTGGACTTTTAAAACTCTTCATAACTAACCGCCTTTTGCCACGCCCACATTTAGAAATTCTGAGTTGTTTAATAAAAACTTAAGATTCTCAATAACAAGTAGGCGTGGCGTTTTCTTCCGTCACATAGTCGGAAACTAGGAGACAAGTTCTTTACCTGTGGGAAATTTAATGTTCGTATCTTTAAATCTAGCTTGGACTTTTAAAACTCTTCATAACTTACCGCCTTTTGCCACGCCCACATTTAGAAATTATGAGTTGTTTAATAAAAACTTAAGATTCTCAGTAACAAGTAGGCGTGGCGTTTTCTTCCGTCACATAGTCGGAAACTAGGAGACAAGTTCTTTACCTGTGGGAAATTTTATGTTCGTATCTTTAAGTTTTACAGAGATATCAAGGAAAACGTTGCGTGGTTGCAAGTCTAGAAAAAAGTGGAAAAATACGTCAAATTTTCTTGAAAATTTTGTTCGAGTAACAGGTCATCATAATTTTGTAGGAGGTGATTTTTTGCCGCGGATTATTTTGATATGCTTATAACTCCCGAAACAAAGAAGATATTTAAATGAAACTTTCGCCGTAAGAAAGAGTAAAGCTTGGACTTTCAAAACTCTTCATAACTAACCGCCTATTAGCACGCCCACATTTAGAAATTCTGAGATGTTTAATAAAAACTTAAGATTCTCAATAACAAGTAGGCGTGGCGTTTTCTTCCGTCACACAGTCGGAAAGTAGGAGACAAGTTCTTCACCTGTGGGAAATTTTAGATTCGTATCTTTAAGTCTAACAGAGATATCAAGGAAAACGTTGCGTGGTTGCAAAGCAAGAAAAAAGTGGAAAAATACGTCAAATTTTCTTGAAAATTTTATTCGAGTAACAGGTCATCATAATTTTGTAGGAGGTGATTTTTTGCCGCGGATTATTTTGATATGCTTATAACTCCCGAACCAAAGAAGATATTTAAATGAAACTTTCGGCGTAAGAAAGAGTAAAGCTTGGACTTTCAAAACTCTTCATAACTAACCGCCTTTTGCCACGCCCACATTTAGAAATTCTGAGTTGTTTAATAAAAACTTATGATTATCAATAACAAGTAGGCGTGGCGTTTTCTTCCGTCACATAGTCGGAAACTAGGAGACAAGTTCTTTACCTGTGGGAAATTTTAGGTTCGTATCTTTAAGTCGAACAGAGATATCAAGGAAAACGTTGCGTGGTTGCAAAGCAAGAAAAAAGTGGAAAAATACGTCATATTTTCTTGAAAATTTTGTTCGAGTAACAGGTCATCATAATTTTGTAGGAGGTGATTTTTTGCCGCGGATTATTTTGATATGCTTATAACTCCCGAACCAAAGAAGATATTTAAATGAAACTTTCGCCGTAAGAGAGAGTAAAGCTCGGACTTTCAAAACTCTTCATAACTAACCGCCTATTAGCATGCCCACATTTAGAAATTCTGAGATGTTTAATAAAAACTTATGATTCTCAATAACAAGTAGGCGTGGCGTTTTCTTCCGTCACATAGTCGGAAACTAGGAGACAAGTTGTGTACCTGTGGGAAAGTTTAGGTTCGTATCTTTAAGTCTAACAGAGATATCAAGGAAAACGTTGCGTGGTTGCAAAGCAAGAAAAAAGTGGAAAAATACGTCAAATTTTCTTGAAAATTTTATTCGAGTAACAGGTCATCATAATTTTGTAGGAGGTGATTTTTTGCCGCGGATTATTTTGATATGCTTATAACTCCCGAACCAAAGAAGATATTTAAATGAAACTTTCGGCGTAAGAAAGAGTAAAGCTTGGACTTTCAAAACTCTTCATAACTAACCGCCTTTTGCCACGCCCACATTTAGAAATTCTGAGTTGTTTAATAAAAACTTATGATTATCAATAACAAGTAGGCGTGGCGTTTTCTTCCGTCACATAGTCGAAAACTAGGAGAAAAGTTCTTTACCTGTGGGAAATTTTAGGTTCGTATCTTTAAGTCGAACAGAGATATCAAGGAAAACGTTGCGTGGTTGCAAAGCAAGAAAAAAGTGGAAAAATACGTCATATTTTCTTGAAAATTTTGTTCGAGTAACAGGTCATCATAATTTTGTAGGAGGTGATTTTTTGCCGCGGATTATTTTGATATGCTTATAACTCCCGAACCAAAGAAGATATTTAAATGAAACTTTCGCCGTAAGAGAGAGTAAAGCTCGGACTTTCAAAACTCTTCATAACTAGCCGCCTTTTGCCACGCCCACATTTATAAATTCTGAGTTGTTTAATAAAAACTTATGATTCTCAATAACAAGTAGGCGTGGCGTTTTCTTCCGTCACATAGTCGGAAACTAGGAGACAAGTTGTGTACCTGTGAGAAATTTTAGGTTCGTATCTTTAAGTCTAACAGAGATATCAAGGAAAACGTTGCGTGGTTGCAAAGCAAGAAAAAAGTGGAAAAATACGTCAAATTTTCTTGAAAATTTTATTCGAGTAACAGGTCATCATAATTTTGTAGGAGGTGATTTTTTGCCGCGGATTATTTTGATATGCTTATAACTCCCGAAACAAAGAAGATATTTAAATGAAACTTTCGCCGTAAGAAAGAGTAAGGCTTGGCCTTTCAAAACTCTTCATAACTAACCGCCTATTAGCATGCCCACATTTAGAAATTCTGAGATGTTTAATAAAAACTTATGATTCTCAATAACAAGTAGGCGTGGCGTTTTCTTCCGTCACATAGTCGGAAACTAGGAGACAAGTTGTGTACCTGTGGGAAAGTTTAGGTTCGTATCTTAAAGTCTAACATAGATATCAAGGAAAACGTTGCGTGGTTGCAAGGGAAGAAAAAAGTGGAAAAATACGTCAAATTTTCTTGAAAATTTTATTCGAGTAACAGGTCATCATAATTTTGTAGGAGGTGATTTTTTGCCGCGGATTATTTTGATATGCTTATAACTCCCGAAACAAAGAAGATATTTAAATGAAACTTTCGCCGTAAGAAAGGGTAAAGCTTGGACTTTGAAATCTCTTCATAATTAACCGCTTATTACCACGCCAAAATTTAGAAACTCTCAGTTGTTTAATAAAAACTTAAAATTCTCAATAACAAGTAGGCGTGGCGTTTTCTTCCGCCACAAAGTCGGAAAGTAGGAGACGAGTTCTTTAGCTGTGGGAAATTTTAGGTTCGTATCTTTAAGTCTAACAGAGATATCAAGGAAAACGTTGCGTGGTTGCAAAGCAAAAAACTGGAAAAATACGTCAAATTTTCTTGAAAATTTTGTTCGAGTAACAGGTCATCATAATTTTGTAGGAGGTGATTTTTTGCCGCGGATTATTTTGATATGCTTATAACTCCCGAACCAAAGAAGATATTTAAATGAAACTTTCGCCGTAAGAAAGAGTAAAGCTTGGACTTTCAAAACTCTTCATAACTATCCGATTATTGCCACGCCCACATTTAAAAATTCTGAGATGTTTAATAAAAACTTAAGATTCTCAATAACAAGCAGGCGTGGCGTTTTCTTCCGTCACATAGTCGGAAACTAGGAGACAAGTTCTTTACCTGTGGGAAATTTTAGATTCGTATCTTTAAGTCTAACAGAGATATCAAGGAAAACGTTGCGTTGGTTGCAAAGCAAGAAAAAAAGTGGAAAAATACGTAAAATTTTCTTGAAAATTTTGTTCGAGTAACAGGTCATCATAATTTTGTAGGAGGTGATTTTTTGCCGCGGATTATTTTGATATGCTTATAACTCCCGAACCAAAGAAGATATTTAAATGAAACTTTCGCCGTAAGAAAGAGTAAGGCTTGGCCTTTCAAAACTCTTCATAACTAACCGCCTATTGCCACGCCCACATTTAGAAATTCTGAGATGTTTACTAAAAACTTATGATTCTCAATAACAAGTAGGCGTGGCGTTTTCTTCCGTCACATAGTCGGAAACTAGGAGACAAGTTGTGTACCTGTGGGAAATTTTAGGTTCGTATCTTTAAGTCTAACAGAGATATCAATGAAAACGTTGCGTGGTTGCAAAGCAAGAAAAAAGTGGAAAAATACGTCAAATTTTCTTGAAAATTTTATTCGAGTAATAGGTCATCATAATTTTGTAGGAGGTGATTTTTTGCCGCGGATTATTTTGATATGCTTATAACTCCCGAAACAAAGAAGATATTTAAATGAAACTTTCGCCGTAAGAAAGAGTAAGGCTTGGACTTTCAAAACTCTTCATAACTAACCGCCTATTGCCACGCCCACATTAAGAAATTCTGAGATGTTTAATAAAAACTTAAGATTCTCAATAACAAGTAGGCGTGGCGTTTTCTTCCGTCACACAGTCGGAAACTAGGAGACCAGTTCTTTATCTGTGGGAAATTTTAGGTTCGTATCTTTAAGTCTAACAGAGATATCAAGGAAAACGTTGCGTGGTTGCAAAGCAAGAAAAAAGTGGAAAAATACGTCATATTTTCTTGAAAATTTTGTTCGAGTAACAGGTCATCATAATTTTGTAGGAGGTGATTTTTTGCCGCGGATTATTTTGATATGCTTATAACTCCCGAACCAAAGAAGATATTTAAATGAAACTTTCGCCGTAAGAGAGAGTAAAGCTCGGACTTTCAAAACTCTTCATAACTAGCCGCCTTTTGCCACGCCCACATTTATAAATTCTGAGTTGTTTAATAAAAACTTATGATTCTCAATAACAAGTAGGCGTGGCGTTTTCTTCCGTCACATAGTCGGAAACTAGGAGACAAGTTGTGTACCTGTGAGAAATTTTAGGTTCGTATCTTTAAGTCTAACAGAGATATCAAGGAAAACGTTGCGTGGTTGCAAAGCAAGAAAAAAGTGGAAAAATACGTCAAATTTTCTTGAAAATTTTATTCGAGTAACAGGTCATCATAATTTTGTAGGAGGTGATTTTTTGCCGCGGATTATTTTGATATGCTTATAACTCCCGAAACAAAGAAGATATTTAAATGAAACTTTCGCCGTAAGAAAGAGTAAGGCTTGGCCTTTCAAAACTCTTCATAACTAACCGCCTATTAGCATGCCCACATTTAGAAATTCTGAGATGTTTAATAAAAACTTATGATTCTCAATAACAAGTAGGCGTGGCGTTTTCTTCCGTCACATAGTCGGAAACTAGGAGACAAGTTGTGTACCTGTGGGAAAGTTTAGGTTCGTATCTTAAAGTCTAACATAGATATCAAGGAAAACGTTGCGTGGTTGCAAGGGAAGAAAAAAGTGGAAAAATACGTCAAATTTTCTTGAAAATTTTATTCGAGTAACAGGTCATCATAATTTTGTAGGAGGTGATTTTTTGCCGCGGATTATTTTGATATGCTTATAACTCCCGAAACAAAGAAGATATTTAAATGAAACTTTCGCCGTAAGAAAGGGTAAAGCTTGGACTTTGAAATCTCTTCATAATTAACCGCTTATTACCACGCCAAAATTTAGAAACTCTCAGTTGTTTAATAAAAACTTAAAATTCTCAATAACAAGTAGGCGTGGCGTTTTCTTCCGCCACAAAGTCGGAAAGTAGGAGACGAGTTCTTTAGCTGTGGGAAATTTTAGGTTCGTATCTTTAAGTCTAACAGAGATATCAAGGAAAACGTTGCGTGGTTGCAAAGCAAAAAACTGGAAAAATACGTCAAATTTTCTTGAAAATTTTGTTCGAGTAACAGGTCATCATAATTTTGTAGGAGGTGATTTTTTGCCGCGGATTATTTTGATATGCTTATAACTCCCGAACCAAAGAAGATATTTAAATGAAACTTTCGCCGTAAGAAAGAGTAAAGCTTGGACTTTCAAAACTCTTCATAACTATCCGATTATTGCCACGCCCACATTTAAAAATTCTGAGATGTTTAATAAAAACTTAAGATTCTCAATAACAAGCAGGCGTGGCGTTTTCTTCCGTCACATAGTCGGAAACTAGGAGACAAGTTCTTTACCTGTGGGAAATTTTAGATTCGTATCTTTAAGTCTAACAGAGATATCAAGGAAAACGTTGCGTTGGTTGCAAAGCAAGAAAAAAAGTGGTAAAATACGTAAAATTTTCTTGAAAATTTTGTTCGAGTAACAGGTCATCATAATTTTGTAGGAGGTGATTTTTTGCCGCGGATTATTTTGATATGCTTATAACTCCCGAACCAAAGAAGATATTTAAATGAAACTTTCGCCGTAAGAAAGAGTAAGGCTTGGCCTTTCAAAACTCTTCATAACTAACCGCCTATTGCCACGCCCACATTTAGAAATTCTGAGATGTTTACTAAAAACTTATGATTCTCAATAACAAGTAGGCGTGGCGTTTTCTTCCGTCACATAGTCGGAAACTAGGAGACAAGTTGTGTACCTGTGGGAAATTTTAGGTTCGTATCTTTAAGTCTAACAGAGATATCAAGGAAAACGTTGCGTGGTTGCAAAGCAAGAAAAAAGTGGAAAAATACGTCAAATTTTCTTGAAAATTTTATTCGAGTAATAGGTCATCATAATTTTGTAGGAGGTGATTTTTTGCCGCGGATTATTTTGATATGCTTATAACTCCCGAAACAAAGAAGATATTTAAATGAAACTTTCGCCGTAAGAAAGAGTAAGGCTTGGACTTTCAAAACTCTTCATAACTAACCGCCTATTGCCACGCCCACATTAAGAAATTCTGAGATGTTTAATAAAAACTTAAGATTCTCAATAACAAGTAGGCGTGGCGTTTTCTTCCGTCACACAGTCGGAAACTAGGAGACCAGTTCTTTATCTGTGGGAAATTTTAGGTTCGTATCTTTAAGTCTAACAGAGATATCAAGGAAAACGTTGCGTGGTTGCAAAGCAAGAAAAAAGTGGAAAAATACGTCAAATTTTCTTGAAAATTTTGTTCGAGTAACAGGTCATCATAATTTTGTAGGAGGTGATTTTATGCCGCGGATTATTTAGATATGCTTATAAATCCCGAAACAAAGAAGATATTTAAATGAAACTTTCGGCATAAGAAAGGGTAAGGCTTGGACTTTCAAAACTCTTCATAACTAACCGCCTATTAGCATGCCCACATTTAGAAATTCTGAGATGTTTAATAAAAACTTATGATTCTCAATAACAAGTAGGCGTGGCGTTTTCTTCCGTCACATAGTCGGAAACTAGGAGACAAGTTGTGTACCTGTGGGAAATTTTAGGTTCGTATCTTTAAGTCCAACAGAGATATCAAGGAAAACGTTGCGTGGTTGCAAAGCAAGAAAAAAGTGGAAAAATACGTCAAATGTTCTTGAAAATTTTATTCGAGTAACAGGTCATAATAATTTTGTAGGAGGTGATTTTTTGCCGCGGATTATTTTGATATACTTATAACTCCCGAACCAAAGAAGATATTTAAATGAAACTTTCGCCGTAAGAAAGAGTAAGGCTTGGACTTTCAAAACTCTTCATAACTAACCGCCTATTGCCACGCCCACATTAAGAAATTCTGAGATGTTTAATAAAAACTTAAGATTCTCAATAACAAGTAGGCGTGGGGTTTTTTTCCGTCACACAGTCGGAAACTAGGAGACCAGTTCTTTATCTGTGGGAAATTTTAGGTTCGTATCTTTAAGTCTAACAGAGATATCAAGGAAAACGTTGCGTGGTTGCAAAGCAAGAAAAAAGTGGAAAAATACGTCAAATTTTCTTGAAAATTTTGTTCGAGTAACAGGTCATCATTATTTTGTAGGAGGTGATTTTTTGTCGCGGATTATTTTTATATGCTTATAACTCCCGAACCAAAGAAGATATTTAAATGAAACTTTCGCCGTAAGAAATAGTAAAGCTTGGACTTTCAAAACTCTTCATAACTAACCGCCTATTGCCACGCCCACATTAAGAAATTCTGAGATGATTAATAAAAACTTAAGATTCTCAATAACAAGTAGGCGTGGCGTTTTCTTCCGTCCAAAGTCGGAAACTAGGAGACCAGTTCTTTATCTGTGGGAAATTTTAGGTTCGTATCTTTAAGTCTAACAGAGATATCAAGGAAAACGTTGCGTGGTTGCAAAGCAAGAAAAAAGTGGAAAAATACGTCAAATTTTCTTGAAAATTTTGTTCGAATAACAGGTCATCATAATTTTGTAGGAGGTGATTTTTTGCCGCGGATTATTTTGATATGCTTATTACTCCCGAACGAAAGAAGATATTCAAATGAAACTTTCGGCGTAAGAAAGAGTAAAGCTTGGACTTTCAAAACTCTTCATAACTAACCGCCTATTGCCACGCCCACATTTAGAAATTATGAGTTGTTTAATAAAAACTTAAGATTATCAATAACAAGTAGGCGTGGCGTTTTCTTCCGTCACACAGTCGGAAAGTAGGAGACCTGTGGGAAATTTTAGATTCGTATCATTAAGTCTAACAGAGATATCAAGGAAAACGTTGCGTGGTTGCAAAGCAAGAAAAAAGTGGAAAAATACGTCAAGTTTTCTTGAATATTTTGTTCGAGTAACAGGTCATCATAATTTTGTAGGAGGTGATTTTTTGCCGCGGATTATTTTGATATGCTTATAACTCCCGAACCAAAGAAGATATTCAAATGAAACTTTCGCCGTAAGAAAGAGTAAAGCTTGGACTTTCAAAACTCTTCATAACTAACCGCCCTTCATAACTAACCGCCCTTCATAACTAACCGCCTTTTGCCACGCCCACATTTAGAAATTATGAGTTGCTTAATAAAAACTTAAGATTATCAATAACAAGTAGGCGTGGCGTTTTCTTCCGTCACACAGTCGGAAAGTAGGAGACCTGTGGGAAATTTTAGATTCGTATAATTAAGTCTAACAGAGATATCAAGCAAAACGTTGCGTGGTTGCAAAGCAAGAAAAAAGTGGAAAAATACGTCAAATTTTCTTGAAAATTTTGTTCGAGTAACAGGTCATCATAATTTTGTAGGAGGTGATTTTTGCCGCGGATAATTTTGATATGCTTATAACTCCCGAACCAAAGAAGATATTCAAATGAAACTTTCGGCATAAGAAAGAGTAAAGCTTGGACTTTCGAAACTCTTCATAACTAACCGCCTATTAGCACGGCCTCATTTAGAAATTCTGAGATGTTTAATAAAAACTTAAGATTCTCAATAACAAGTAGGCGTGGCGTTTTCTTTCGTCACACAGTCAGAAACTAGGTGACAAGTTCTTTACCTGTGGGAAATTTTAGGTTCGTATCTTTAAGTCTAACAGAGATATCAAGGAAAACGTTGCGTGGTTGCAAAGCTAGAAAAAAGTGGAAAAATACGTCAAATTTTCTTGAAAATTTTGTTCGAGTAACAGGTCATCATAATTTTGTAGGAGGTGAATTTTTGCCGCGGATTATTTTGATATGCTTATAACTCCCGAAACAAAGAAGATATTTAAGTGAAAATTTCGCCGTAAGAAAGAGTAAAGCTCGGACTTTCAAAACTCTTCATAACTAACCGCCTATTGCCACGCCCACATTTAGAAATTCTGAGATGTTTAATAAAAACTTCAGATTCTTAATAACAAGTAGGCGCGGCATTTTCTTTCGTCACACAGTCGGAAACTAGGTGACAAGTTCTTTACCTGTGGGAAATTTTAGGTTCGTATCTTTAAGTCTAACAGAGATATCAAGGAAAACGTTGCGTGGTTGCAAAGCAAGAAAAAAGTGGAAAAATACGTCAAATTTTCTTGAAAATTTTGTTCGAGTAACAGGTCATCATAATTTTGTAGGAGGTGATTTTTGCCGCGGATAATTTTGATATGCTTATAACTCCCGAACCAAAGAAGATATTCAAATGAAACTTTCGGCATAAGAAAGAGTAAAGCTTGGACTTTCGAAACTCTTCATAACTAACCGCCTATTAGCACGGCCTCATTTAGAAATTCTGAGATGTTTAATAAAAACTTAAGATTCTCAATAACAAGTAGGCGTGGCGTTTTCTTTCGTCACACAGTCAGAAACTAGGTGACAAGTTCTTTACCTGTGGGAAATTTTAGGTTCGTATCTTTAAGTCTAACAGAGATATCAAGGAAAACGTTGCGTGGTTGCAAAGCTAGAAAAAAGTGGAAAAATACGTCAAATTTTCTTGAAAATTTTGTTCGAGTAACAGGTCATCATAATTTTGTAGGAGGTGAATTTTTGCCGCGGATTATTTTGATATGCTTATAACTCCCGAAACAAAGAAGATATTTAAGTGAAAATTTCGCCGTAAGAAAGAGTAAAGCTCGGACTTTCAAAACTCTTCATAACTAACCGCCTATTGCCACGCCCACATTTAGAAATTCTGAGATGTTTAATAAAAACTTAAGATTCTTAATAACAAGTAGGCGCGGCATTTTCTTTCGTCACACAGTCGGAAACTAGGTGACAAGTTCTTTACCTGTTGGAAATTTTAGGTTCGTATCTTTAAGTCTAACAGAGATATCAAGGAAAACGTTGCGTGGTTGCAAAATTTTGAAAATTTTGTTCGAGTAACAAACAAGTCATCATAATTTTGTAGGAGGTGATTTTTTGCAGCGGATTATATTGATATGCTTATAACTCCCGAACCAAAGAAGATATTTAAATGAAACTTTCGCCGTAAGAAAGAGTAAAGCTTGGACTTTCAAAACTCTTCATAACTAACCGCCTATTGCCACGCCCACATTTAGAAATTCTGAGATGTTTAATAAAATCTAAAGATTCTCAATAACAAGTAGGCGTGGCGTTTCCTTCCGTCATACAGTCGGAAACTAGGAGACAAGTTTTTTACCTGTGGGAAATTTTAGGTTCGTATCTTTAAGTCTAACAGAGATATCAAGGAAAACGTTGCGTGGTTGCAAAGCAAGAAAAAAGTGGAAAAATACGTCAAATTTTCTTGAAAATTTTGTTCGAGTTACAGGTCATCATAATTTTGTAGGAGGTGATTTTTTGCCGCGGATTATTTTGATATGCTTATAACTCCCGAACCAAAGAAGATATTCAAATGAAACTTTCGCCGTAAAAAAGAGTAAAGCTTGGACTTTCAAAACTCTTCATAACTAACCGCCCTTCATAACTAACCGCCTTCTGCCACGCCCACATTTAGAAATTATGAGTTGTTAAATAAAAACTTAAGATTATCAATAACAAGTAGGCGTGGCGTTTTCTTCCGTCACACAGTCGGAAAGTAGGAGACCTGTGGGAAATTTTAGATTCGTATCATTAAGTCTAACAGAGATATCAAGGAAAACGTTGCGTGGTTGCAAAGCAAGAAAAAAGTGGAAAAATACGTAAAATTTTCTTGACAATTTTGTTCCAGTAACAGGTCATCATAATTTTGTAGGAGGTGATTTTTTGCCGCGGATTATTTTGATATGCCTTTAACTCCCGAAACAAAGAAGATATTTAAATGAAACTTTCGCCGTAAGAAAGGGTAAAGCTTGGACTTTGAAATCTCTTCATAATTAACCGCTTATTACCACGCCCATATTTAGAAACTCTCAGTTGTTAAATAAAAACTTTAAATTCTCAATAACAAGTAGGCGTGGCGTTTTCTTCCGTCACACAGTCGGAAAGTATTAGACGAGTTCTTTACCTGTGGGAAATTTTAGATTCGTATCTTTAAGTCTAACAGAGATATCAAGGAAAACGTTGCGTGGTTGCAAAGCAAGAAAAAAGTGGAAAAATACGTCAAATTTTCTTGAAAATTTTGTTCGAGTAACAGGTCATCATAATTTTGTAGGAGGTGATTTTTTGCCGCGGATTATTTTGATATGCTTATAACTCCCGAACCAAAGAAGATATTTAAATGAAACTTTCGCCGTAAGAAAGAGCAAAGCTTGGACTTTCAAAACTCTTCATAACTAACCGCCTATTGCCACGCCCACATTTAGAAATTCTGAGATGTTTAATAAAAACTTAAGATTCTCAATAACAAGTAGGCGTGGCGTTTTCTTCCGTCACACAGTTGGAAAGTAGGAGACAATTTCTTCACCTGTGGGAAATTTTATATTCGTATCTTTAAGTCTAACAGAGATATCAAGGAAAACGTTGGTTGCGTGGTTGCCAAGCAAGAAATAAGTGGAAAAATACGTCAAATTTTCTTGAAAATTTTGTTCGAGTAACAGGTCATCATAATTTTGTAGGAGGTGATTTTTTGCCGCGGATTATTTTGATATGCTTATAACTCCCGAACCAAAGAAGATATTTAAATGAAACTTTCGCCGTAAGAAAGAGCAAAGCTTGGACTTTCAAAACTCTTCATAACTAACCGCCTATTGCCACGCCCACAATTAGAAATCCTGAGATGTTTAATAAAAACTTAAGATTCTCAATAACAAGTAGGCGTGGCGTTTTCTTTCGTCACACAGTCAGAAACTAGGTGACAAGTTCTTTACCTGTGGGAAATTTTAGGTTCGTATCTTTAAGTCTAACAGAGATATCAAGGAAAACGTTGCGTGGTTGCAAAGCTAGAAAAAAGTGGAAAAATACGTCAAATTTTCTTGAAAATTTTGTTCGAGTAACAGGTCATCATAATTTTGTAGGAGGTGAATTTTTGCCGCCGATTATTTTGATATGCTTATAACTCCCGAAACAAAGAAGATATTTAAGTGAAACTTTCGCTGTAAGAAAGAGTAAAGCTTGGACTTTCAAAACTCTTCATAACTAACCGCCTATTAGCACGCCCACATTTAGAAATTCTGAGATGTTTAATAAAAACTTAAGATTCACAATAACAAGTAGGCGTGTCGTGTTCTTCCGTCACACAGCCGGAAAGTAGGAGACAAGTTCTTCACCTGTGGGAAATTTTAGATTCGTATCTTTAAGTCTAACAGAGATATCAAGGAAAACGTTGCGTGGTTGCAAAGCAAGAAAAAAGTGGAAAAATTCGTAAAATTTTCTTGAAAATTTTGTTCGAGTAACAGGTCATCATAATTTTATAGGAGGTGAATTTTTGCCGCGGATTATTTTGAAACGCTTATAACTCCCGAAACAAAGAAGATATTTAAATGAAACTTTCGCCGTAAGAAAGAGTAAAGCTCGGACTTTCAAAACTCTTCATAACTAACCGCCTATTGCTACGCCCACATTTAGAAATTCTGAGATGTTTAATAAAAACTTAAGATTCTCAATAACAAGTAGGCGTGGCGTTTTCTTCCGTCACACAGTCGGAAAGTAGGAGACAAGTTTTTCACCTGTTTGAAATTTTAGATTCGTATCTTTAAGCCTAACAAAGATATCAAGGAAAACGTTGCGTGGTTGCAAAGCAAGAAAAAAGTGGAAAAATACGTCAAATTTTCTTGAAAATTTTGTTCGAGTAACAGGTCATCATAATTTTGTAGGAGGTGATTTTTTGCCGCGGATTATTTTGATATGCTTATAACTCCCGAACCAAAGAAGATATTTAAATGAAACTTTCGCCGTAAGAAAGAGTAAAGCTTGGACTTTCAAAACTCTTCATAACTAACCGCCTATTGCCACGCCCACATTTAGAAATTCTGAGATGTTTAATAAAAACTTAAGATTCTCAATAACAAGTAGGCGTGGCGTTTTCTTCCGTCACACAGTCGGAAAGTAGGAGACAATTTCTTCACCTGTGGGAAATTTTAGATTCGAATCTTTAAGTCTAACAGAGATATCAAGGAAAACGTTGCGTGGTTGCAAAGCAAGAAAAAAGTGGAAAAATACGTCAAATTTTCTTGAAAATTTTGTTCGAGTAACAGGTCATCATAATTTTGTAGGAGGTGATTTTTTGCCGCGGATTATTTTGATATGCTTATAACTCCCGAACCAAAGAAGATATTTAAATGAAACTTTCGCCGTAAGAGTAAAGCTTGGACTTTCAAAACTCTTCATAACTAACCGCCTATTGCCACGCCCACATTTAGAAATTCTGAGATGTTTAATAAAAACTTAAGATTCTTAATAACAAGTAGGCGTGGCATTTTCTTTCGTCACACAGTCGGAAGCTTGGTGACAAGTTCTTTACCTGTGGGAAATTTTAGGTTCGTATCTTTAAGTCTAACAGAGATATCAAGGAAAACGTTGCGTGGTTGCAAAGTAACAGGTCATCATAATTTTATAGGAGATGAATTTTTGCCGCGGATTATTTTGAAATGCTTATAACTCCCGAAACAAAGAAGATATTTAAATGAAACTTTCGCCGTAAGAAAGAGTAAAGCTTGGACTTTCAAAACTCTTCATAACTAACCGCCTATTGCCACGCCCACATTTAGAAATTCTGAGATGTTTAATAAAAACTTAAGATTCTCAATAACAAGTAGGCGTGGCGTTTTCTTCCGTCACACAGTCGGAAAGTAGGAGACAATTTCTTCACCTGTGGGAAATTTTAGATTCGAATCTTTAAGTCTAACAGAGATATCAAGGAAAACGTTGCGTGGTTGCAAAGCAAGAAAAAAGTGGAAAAATACGTCAAATTTTCTTGAAAATTTTGTTCGAGTAACAGGTCATCATAATTTTGTAGGAGGTGATTTTTTGCCGCGGATTATTTTGATATGCTTATAACTCCCGAACCAAAGAAGATATTTAAATGAAACTTTCGCCGTAAGAGTAAAGCTTGGACTTTCAAAACTCTTCATAACTAACCGCCTATTGCCACGCCCACATTTAGAAATTCTGAGATGTTTAATAAAAACTTAAGATTCTTAATAACAAGTAGGCGTGGCATTTTCTTTCGTCACACAGTCGGAAGCTTGGTGACAAGTTCTTTACCTGTGGGAAATTTTAGGTTCGTATCTTTAAGTCTAACAGAGATATCAAGGAAAACGTTGCGTGGTTGCAAAGCTAGAAAAAAGTGGAAAAATACGTCAAATTTTCTTGAAAATTTTGTTCGAGTAACAGGTCATCATTATTTTGTAGGAGGTGATTTTTTGTCGCGGATTATTTTTATATGCTTATAACTCCCGAACCAAAGAAGATATTTAAATGAAACTTTCGCCGTAAGAAAGAGTAAAGCTTGGACTTTCAAAACTCTTCATAACTAACCGCCTATTGCCACGCCCACATTTAGAAATTCTGAGATGCTTAATAAAAACTTAAGATTCTCAATAACAAGTAGGCGTGGCGTTTTCTTCCGTCACATAGTCGGAAACTAGGAGACAAGTTCTTTACCTGTGGGAAATTTAATGTTCGTATCTTTAAATCTAGCTTGGACTTTTAAAACTCTTCTAACTAACCGCCTATTAGCACGCCCACATTTAGAAATTCTGAGATGTTTAATAAAAACTTAAGATTCTCAATAACAAGTAGGCGTGGCGTTTTCTTCCGTCACACAGTCGGAAAGTAGGAGACAAGTTCTTCACCTGTGGGAAATTTTAGATTCGTATCTTTAAGTCTTACAGAGATATCAAGGAAAACGTTGCGTGGTTGCAAAGCAAGAAAAAAGTGGAAAAATACGTCAAATTTTCTTGAAAATTTTGTTCGAGTAACAGGTCATCATAATTTTGTAGGAGGTGATTTTTTGCCGCGGATTATTTTGATATGCTTATAACTCCCGAACCAAAGAAGTTATTTAAATGAAACTTTAGCCGTAAGAAAGACTAAAGCTTGGACTTTCAAAACTCTTCATAACTAACCGCCTATTGCCACGCCCACATTTAGAAATTCTGAGATGTTTAATAAAAACTTAAGATTCTCAATAACAAGTAGGCGTGGCGTTTTCTTCCGTCACATAGTCGGAAACTAGGAGACAAGTTGTTTACCTGTGGGAAATTTTAGGTTCGTATCTTTAAGTCTTACAGAGATATCAAGGAAAACGTTGCGTGGTTGCAAAGCAAGAAAAAAGTGGAAAAATACGTCGTTTTCTTGAAAATTTTGTTCGAGTAACAGGTCATCATAATTTTGTAGGAGGTGATTTTTTGCCGCGGATTATTTTGATATGATTATAACTCCCGAACCAAAGAAGATATTTAAATGAAACTTTCGCCGTAAGAAAGAGTAAAGCTTGGACTTTTAAAACTCTTCATAACTTACCGCCTTTTGCCACGCCCACATTTAGAAATTATGAGTTGTTTAATAAAAACTTAAGATTCTCAGTAACAAGTAGGCGTGGCGTTTTCTTCCGTCACATAGTCGGAAACTAGGAGACAAGTTCTTTACCTGTGGGAAATTTTATGTTCGTATCTTTAAGTTTTACAGAGATATCAAGGAAAACGTTGCGTGGTTGCAAGTCTAGAAAAAAGTGGAAAAATACGTCAAATTTTCTTGAAAATTTTGTTCGAGTAACAGGTCATCATAATTTTGTAGGAGGTGATTTTTTGCCGCGGATTATTTTGATATGCTTATAACTCCCGAAACAAAGAAGATATTTAAATGAAACTTTCGCCGTAAGAAAGAGTAAAGCTTGGACTTTCAAAACTCTTCATAACTAACCGCCTATTAGCACGCCCACATTTAGAAATTCTGAGATGTTTAATAAAAACTTAAGATTCTCAATAACAAGTAGGCGTGGCGTTTTCTTCCGTCACACAGTCGGAAAGTAGGAGACAAGTTCTTCACCTGTGGGAAATTTTAGATTCGTATCTTTAAGTCTAACAGAGATATCAAGGAAAACGTTGCGTGGTTGCAAAGCAAGAAAAAAGTGGAAAAATACGTCAAATTTTCTTGAAAATTTTATTCGAGTAACAGGTCATCATAATTTTGTAGGAGGTGATTTTTTGCCGCGGATTATTTTGATATGCTTATAACTCCCGAACCAAAGAAGATATTTAAATGAAACTTTCGGCGTAAGAAAGAGTAAAGCTTGGACTTTCAAAACTCTTCATAACTAACCGCCTTTTGCCACGCCCACATTTAGAAATTCTGAGTTGTTTAATAAAAACTTATGATTATCAATAACAAGTAGGCGTGGCGTTTTCTTCCGTCACATAGTCGGAAACTAGGAGACAAGTTCTTTACCTGTGGGAAATTTTAGGTTCGTATCTTTAAGTCGAACAGAGATATCAAGGAAAACGTTGCGTGGTTGCAAAGCAAGAAAAAAGTGGAAAAATACGTCATATTTTCTTGAAAATTTTGTTCGAGTAACAGGTCATCATAATTTTGTAGGAGGTGATTTTTTGCCGCGGATTATTTTGATATGCTTATAACTCCCGAACCAAAGAAGATATTTAAATGAAACTTTCGCCGTAAGAGAGAGTAAAGCTCGGACTTTCAAAACTCTTCATAACTAGCCGCCTTTTGCCACGCCCACATTTATAAATTCTGAGTTGTTTAATAAAAACTTATGATTCTCAATAACAAGTAGGCGTGGCGTTTTCTTCCGTCACATAGTCGGAAACTAGGAGACAAGTTGTGTACCTGTGAGAAATTTTAGGTTCGTATCTTTAAGTCTAACAGAGATATCAAGGAAAACGTTGCGTGGTTGCAAAGCAAGAAAAAAGTGGAAAAATACGTCAAATTTTCTTGAAAATTTTATTCGAGTAACAGGTCATCATAATTTGGTAGGAGGTGATTTTTTGCCGCGGATTATTTTGATATGCTTATAACTCCCGAAACAAAGAAGATATTTAAATGAAACTTTCGCCGTAAGAAAGAGTAAGGCTTGGCCTTTCAAAACTCTTCATAACTAACCGCCTATTAGCATGCCCACATTTAGAAATTCTGAGATGTTTAATAAAAACTTATGATTCTCAATAACAAGTAGGCGTGGCGTTTTCTTCCGTCACATAGTCGGAAACTAGGAGACAAGTTGTGTACCTGTGGGAAAGTTTAGGTTCGTATCTTTAAGTCTAACAGAGATATCAAGGAAAACGTTGCGTGGTTGCAAAGCAAGAAAAAAGTGGAAAAATACGTCAAATTTTCTTGAAAATTTTATTCGAGTAACAGGTCATCATAATTTTGTAGGAGGTGATTTTTTGCCGCGGATTATTTTGATATGCTTATAACTCCCGAAACAAAGAAGATATTTAAATGAAACTTTCGCCGTAAGAAAGGGTAAAGCTTGGACTTTGAAATCTCTTCATAATTAACCGCTTATTACCACGCCAAAATTTAGAAACTCTCAGTTGTTTAATAAAAACTTAAAATTCTCAATAACAAGTAGGCGTGGCGTTTTCTTCCGCCACAAAGTCGGAAAGTAGGAGACGAGTTCTTTAGCTGTGGGAAATTTTAGGTTCGTATCTTTAAGTCTAACAGAGATATCAAGGAAAACGTTGCGTGGTTGCAAAGCAAAAAAGTGGAAAAATACGTAAAATTTTCTTGAAAATTTTGTTCGAGTAACAGCTCATCATAATTTTGTAGGAGGTGATTTTTTGCCGCGGATTATTTTGATATGCTTATAACTCCCGAACCAAAGAAGATATTTAAATGAAACTTTCGCCGTAAGAAAGAGTAAAGCTTGGACTTTCAAAACTCTTCATAACTAACCGCCTTTTGCCACGCTCACATTTAGAAATTCTGAGTTGTTTAATAAAAACTTATGATTATCAATAACAAGTAGGCGTGGCGTTTTCTTCCGTCACATAGTCGGAAACTAGGAGACAAGTTCTTTACCTGTGGGAAATTTTAGGTTCGTATCTTTAAGTCTAACAGAGATATCAAGAAAAACGTTGCGTGGTTGCAAAGCAAGAAAAAAAGTGGAACTTTCAAAACTCTTCATAGCTAACCGCCTATTGCCACGCCCACATTTAGAAATTTTGAGATATTTAATAAAAACTTAAGATTCTCAAAAACGTGGAAAAATACGTCAAATTTTCTTGAAAATTTTGTTCGAGTAACAGGTCATCATCATTTTGTAGGAGGTGATTCGAGTAACAGGTCATCATAATTTTGTAGGAGGTGATTTTTGCCGCGGATTATTTAGATATGCTTATAACTCCCGAAACAAAGAAGATATTTAAATGAAACTTTCGCCGTAAGAAAGGGTAAAGCTTGGACTTTGAAATCTCTTCACAATTAACCGCTTATTACCACGCCAAAATTTAGAAACTCTCAGTTGTTTAATAAAAACTTAAAATTCTCAATAACAAGTAGGCGTGGCGTTTTCTTCCGTCACACAGTCGGAAAGTAGGAGACAAGTTCTTCACCTGTGGGAAATTTTAGATTGGTATCTTTAAGTCTAAAGGTAGAGTTAGCCGAACGTCCACGTCCCCTAACGAAACGTCTGGTCCGTTTTGTTATTTGCTTACAATGTAAATGCTTACCGAATTTAAATGTCACGTAACGGAACGTCTCAATCTGTATAAATTAGAATTTCTTGCCGTCGTTACGTGACAGTTGTAAAGCAGTGATGGCCTGCTTGTATATTAAATTGAATGCGGGTATTTTCGCTCTGTTTTTTGGTACTTTTTTCCAGTATATTTATGGACTTTCGACAAAACGACTTACAATACAACATATTTCCATATATATTAATATACATATGCTTAGATGTACAAAATAAACAAATGCATATGCACATACAATAGAAATGAGAAATATATAAAAGGCTTTAAATGGTTACAAAATATTGTTTTGCCTATGCACATTTACAAAATA
The DNA here is from genome assembly GCA_943735925.1 of Pollenia amentaria. Classification (NCBI taxonomy): domain Eukaryota; kingdom Metazoa; phylum Arthropoda; class Insecta; order Diptera; family Polleniidae; genus Pollenia; species Pollenia amentaria. The sequence goes on from OX031008.1 coordinate 123,600,747, forward strand.
ATATATGTAAATTTGTATGTATATGCTAAAATAAATATTTGTTTATTGTAAATCTATAATATAAATATCCGATATTAAATTATTAATGTTTTTTTTACTTACAGTATTAAGTGCTGTTTTAATACCATTTTAATCACTTGGTACTTTTTCTGTACAACGGTCAACATTTAAACCTTTTGATTTCCCATCACTGTGTGTGTTGTTTTATGTATACTATTGCTTTTTTGTTTATGTATGTGAAAAATATATGATACGTTTTTAGATGTTCTATAAGTGCACCAACGTGCAAGCAGTCCATTACAGTAAGTTACGGGACAGCAACGTTCGCCTAACTCAGCCTTAACAGAGATATTAAGGAAAACGTTGCGTGGTTGCAAAGCAAAAAAGTGGAAAAATACGTCAAATTTTCTTGAAAATTTTGTTCGAGTAACAGGTCATCATCATTTTGTAGGAGGTGATTTTTGCCGCGGATTATTTAGATATGCTTATAACTCCCGAAACAAAGAAGATATTTAAATGAAACTTTCGCCGTAAGAAAGGGTAAAGCTTGGACTTTGAAATCTCTTCACAATTAACCGCTTATTACCACGCCAAAATTTAGAAACTCTCAGTTGTTTAATAAAAACTTTAAATTCTCAATAACAAGTAGGCGTGGCGTTTTCTTCCGTCACACAGTCGGAAAGTAGGAGACAAGTTCTTCACCTGTGGAAAATTTTTGATTGGTATCTTTAAGTCTAACAGAGATATTAAGGAAAACGTTGCGTGGTTGCAAAGCAAAAAAGTGGAAAAATACGTCAAATTTTCTTGAAAATTTTGTTCGAGTAACAGGTCATCATCATTTTGTAGGAGGTGATTTTTGCCGCGGATTATTTAGATATGCTTATAACTCCCGAAACAAAGAAGATATTTAAATGAAACTTTCGCCGTAAGAAAGGGTAAAGCTTGGACTTTGAAATCTCTTCACAATTAACCGCTTATTACCACGCCAAAATTTAGAAACTCTCAGTTGTTAAATAAAAACTTAAAATTCTCAATAACAAGTAGGCGTGGCGTTTTCTTCCGCCACAAAGTCGGAAAGTAGGAGACGAGTTCTTTAGCTGTGGGAAATTTTAGGTTCGTATCTTTAAGTCTAACAGAGATATCAAGGAAAACGTTGCGTGGTTGCAAAGCAAAAAAGTGGAAAAATACGTAAAATTTTCTTGAAAATTTTGTTCGAGTAACAGGTCATCATAATTTTGTAGGAGGTGATTTTTTGCCGCGGATTATTTTGATATGCTTATAACTCCCGAACCAAAGAAGATATTTAAATGAAACTTTCGCCGTAAGAAAGAGTAAAGCTTGGACTTTCAAAACTCTTCATAACTAACCGCCTTTTGCCACGCCCACATTTAGAAATTCTGAGTTGTTTAATAAAAACTTATGATTATCAATAACAAGTAGGCGTGGCGTTTTCTTCCGTCACATAGTCGGAAACTAGGAGACAAGTTCTTTACCTGTGGGAAATTTTAGGTTCGTATCTTTAAGTCTAACAGAGATATCAAGAAAAACGTTGCGTGGTTGCAAAGCAAGAAAAAAGTGGAAAAATACGTCAAATTTTCTTGAAAATTTTATTCGAGTAACAGGTCATCATAATTTTGTAGGAGGTGATTTTTTGCGCGGATTATTTTGATATGCTTATAACTCCCGAACCAAAGAAGATATTTAAATGAAACTTTCGCCGTAAGAAAGAGTAAGGCTTGGCCTTTCAAAACTCTTCATAACTAACCGCCTATTGCCACGCCCACATTTAGAAATTCTGAGATGTTTACTAAAAACTTATGATTCTCAATAACAAGTAGGCGTGGCGTTTTCTTCCGTCACATAGTCGGAAACTAGGAGACAAGTTGTGTACCTGTGGGAAATTTTAGGTTCGTATCTTTAAGTCTAACAGAGATATCAAGGAAAACGTTGCGTGGTTGCAAAGCAAGAAAAAAGTGGAAAAATACGTCAAATTTTCTTGAAAATTTTATTCGAGTAATAGGTCATCATAATTTTGTAGGAGGTGATTTTTTGCCGCGGATTATTTTGATATGCTTATAACTCCCGAAACAAAGAAGATATTTAAATGAAACTTTCGCCGTAAGAAAGAGTAAGGCTTGGACTTTCAAAACTCTTCATAACTAACCGCCTATTGCCACGCCCACATTAAGAAATTCTGAGATGTTTAATAAAAACTTAAGATTCTCAATAACAAGTAGGCGTGGCGTTTTCTTCCGTCACACAGTCGGAAACTAGGAGACCAGTTCTTTATCTGTGGGAAATTTTAGGTTCGTATCTTTAAGTCTAACAGAGATATCAAGGAAAACGTTGCGTGGTTGCAAAGCAAGAAAAAAGTGGAAAAATACGTCAAATTTTCTTGAAAATTTTATTCGAGTAATAGGTCATCATAATTTTGTAGGAGGTGATTTTTTGCCGCGGATTATTTTGATATGCTTATAACTCCCGAAACAAAGAAGATATTTAAATGAAACTTTCGCCGTAAGAAAGAGTAAGGCTTGGACTTTCAAAACTCTTCATAACTAACCGCCTATTGCCACGCCCACATTAAGAAATTCTGAGATGTTTAATAAAAACTTAAGATTCTCAATAACAAGTAGGCGTGGCGTTTTCTTCCGTCACATAGTCGGAAACTAGGAGACAAGTTGTGTACCTGTGGGAAATTTTAGGTTCGTATCTTTAAGTCCAACAGAGATATCAAGGAAAACGTTGCGTGGTTGCAAAGCAAGAAAAAAGTGGAAAAATACGTCAAATGTTCTTGAAAATTTTGTTCGAGTAACAGGTCATCATTATTTTGTAGGAGGTGATTTTTTGTCGCGGATTATTTTTATATGCTTATAACTCCCGAACCAAAGAAGATATTTAAATGAAACTTTCGCCGTAAGAAAGAGTAAAGCTTGGACTTTCAAAACTCTTCATAACTAACCGCCTATTGCCACGCCCACATTAAGAAATTCTGAGATGATTAATAAAAACTTAAGATTCTCAATAACAAGTAGGCGTGGCGTTTTCTTCCGTCCAAAGTCGGAAACTAGGAGACCAGTTCTTTATCTGTGGGAAATTTTAGGTTCGTATCTTTAAGTCTAACAGAGATATCAAGGAAAACGTTGCGTGGTTGCAAAGCAAGAAAAAAGTGGAAAAATACGTCAAATTTTCTTGAAAATTTTGTTCGAGTAACAGGTCATCATAATTTTGTAGGAGGTGATTTTTTGCCGCGGATTATTTTGATATGCTTATAACTCCCGAACCAAAGAAGATATTTAAATGAAACTTTCGCCGTAAGAAAGAGTAAGGCTTGGACTTTCAAAACTCTTCATCACTAACCGCCTATTGCCACGCCCACATTTAGAAATTCTGAGAAGTTTTTATAAAATCTAAAGATTCTCAATAACAAGTAGGCGTGGCGTTTTCTTCCGTCACAAAGTCGGAAACTAGGAGACCAGTTCTTTATTTGTGGGAAATTTTAGGTTCGTATCTTTAAGTCTAACAGAGATATCAAGGAAAACGTTGCGTGGTTGCAAAGCAAGAAAAAAGTGGAAAAATACGTCAAATTTTCTTTAAAATTTTGTTCGAGTAACAGGTCATCATAATTTTGTAGGAGGTGATTTTTTGCCGCGGATTATTTTGATATGCTTATAACTCCCGAACCAAAGAAGATATTTAAATGAAACTTTCGCCGTAAGAGAGAGTAAAGCTCGGACTTTTAAAACTCTTCATAACTAGCCGCCTTTTGCCACGCCCACATTTATAAATTCTGAGTTGTTTAATAAAAACTTATGATTCTCAATAACAAGTAGGCGTGGCGTTTTCTTCCGTCACATAGTCGGAAACTAGGAGACAAGTTCTTTACCTGTGGGAAATTTTAGGTTCGTATCTTTAAGTCTAACAGAGATATCAAGGAAAACGTTGCGTGGTTGCAAAGCAAGAAAAAAGTGGAAAAATACGCCAAATTTTCTTGAAAATGTTATTCGAGTAACAGGTTATCATAATTTTGTAGGAGGTGATTTTTTGCGCGGATTATTTTGATATGCTTATAACTCCCGAACCTAAGAAGATATTAAAATAAAACTTTCGCCGTAAGAAAGAGTAAAGCTTGGACTTTCAAAACTCTTCATAACTGACCGCCTATTGCCACGCCCACATTTAGAAATTCTGAGATGATAAATAAAAACTTAAGATTCTCAATAACAAGTAGGCGTGGCGTTTTCTTCCGTCACACAGTCGGAAACTAGGAGACCAGTTCTTTATCTGTGCGAAATTTTAGGTTCGTATCTTTAAGTCTAACAGAGATATCAAGGAAAACGTTGCGTAGTTGCAAAGCAAGAAAAAAGTGGAAAAATACGTCAAATTTTTTTGAAAATTTTGTTCGAGTAACAGGTCGTCATAATTTTGTAGGAGGTGATTTTTTGCCGCGAATTATTTTGATATGCTTATAACTCCCGAACCAAAGAAGATATTTAAATGAAACTTTCGCCGTAAGAAAGAGTAAAGCTTGGACTTTCAAAGGTCTTCATAACTAACCGCCTATTGCCACGCCCACATTTAGAAATTCTGAGATGTTTAATAAAAACTTAAGATTCTCAATAACAAGTAGGCGTGGCGTTTTCTTCCGTCACATAGTCGGAAACTAGGAGACAAGTTCTTCACCTGTGGGAAATTTTAGATTCGTATCTTTAAGTCTAACAGAGATATCAAGGAAAACGTTGCGTGGTTGCAAAGCAAGAAAAAAGTGGAAAAATACGTCAAATTTTCTTGAAAATTTTATTCGAGTAACAGGTTATCATAATTTTGTAGGAGGTGATTTTTTGCGCGGATTATTTTGATATGCTTATAACTCCCGAATTAAAGAAGATATTTAAATGAAACTTTCGCCCTAAGAAAGAGTAAGGCTTGGACTTTCAAAACTATTCATAACTAACCGCCTATTGCCACGCCCACATTTAGAAATTCTGAGATGTTTAATAAAATCTAAAGATTCTCAATAACAAGTAGGCGTGGCGTTTTCTTCCGTCACACAGTCGGAAAGTAGGAGACAAGTTCTTCACCTGTGGGAAATTTTAGATTCGTATCTTTAAGTCTAACAGAGATATCAAGGAAAACGTTGCGTGGTTGCAAAGCTAGAAAAAAGTGGAAAAATATATCAAATTTTCTTGAAAATTTTATTCGAGTAACAGGTTATCATAATTTTGTAGGAGGTGATTTTTTGCCGCGGATTATTTTGATATGCTTATAACTCCCGAACAAAAAAAGATATTTAAATGAAACTTTCGGCGTAAGAAAGAGTAAAGCTTGGACTTTCAAAAGTCTTCATAACTAACCGCCTATTGCCACGCCCACATTTAGAAATTCTGGGATGTTTAATAAAAACTTAAGATTCTCAATAACAAATAGGCGTGGCGTTTTCTTCCGTCATACAGTCGGAAACTAGGAGACAAGTTGTTTACCTGTGGGAAATTTTAGGTTCGTATCTTTAAGTCTAACAGAGATATCAAGGAAAACGTTGCGTGGTTGCAAAGCTAGAAAAAAGTGGAAAAATATATCAAATTTTCTTGAAAATTTTATTCGAGTAACAGGTTATCATAATTTTGTAGGAGGTGATTTTTTGCCGCGGATTATTTTGATATGCTTATAACTCCCGAACCAAAGAAGATATTTAAATGAAACTTTCGCCGTAAGAAAGAGCAAAGCTTGGACTTTCAAAACTCTTCATAACTAACCGCCTATTGCCACGCCCACATTTAGAAATTCTGAGATGATTAATAAAAACTTAAGATTCTCAATAACAAGTAGGCGTGGCGTTTTCTTCCGTCACACAGTCGGAAACTAGGAGACCAGTTCTTTATCTGTGGGAAATTTTAGGTTCGTATCTTTAAGTCTAACAGAGATATCAAGGAAAACGTTGCGTGGTTGCAAAGCAAGAAAAAAGTGGAAAAAAAAAATACGTCAAATTTTCTTGAAAATTTTGTTCGAGTAACAGGTCATCATAATTTTTTAGGAGGTGATTTTTTGCCGCGAATTATTTTGATATGCTTATAACTCCCGAACCAAAGAAGATATTTAAATGAAACTTTCGCCGTAAGAAAGAGTAAAGCTTGGACTTTCAAAGGCCTTCATATCTAACCGCCTATTGCCACGCCCACATTTAGAAATTCTGAGATGTTTAATAAAAACTTAAGATTCTCAATAACAAGTAGGCGTGGCGTTTTCTTCCGTCACATAGTCGGAAACTAGGAGACAAGTTCTTCACCTGTGGGAAATTTTAGATTCGTATCTTTAAGTCTAACAGAGATATCAAGGAAAACGTTGCGTGGTTGCAAAGCAAGAAAAAAGTGGAAAAATACGTCAAATTTTCTTTAAAATTTTATTCGAGTAACAGGTTATCATAATTTTGTAGGAGGTGATTTTTTGCGCGGATTATTTTGATATGCTTATAACTCCCGAACCAAAGAAGATATTTAAATGAAACTTTCGCCGTAAGAAAGAGTAAGGCTTGGACTTTCAAAACTCATCATAACTAACCGCCTATTGCCACGCCCACATTTAAAAATTCTGAGATGTTTAATAAAATCTAAAGATTCTCAATAACAAGTAGGCGTGGCGTTTTCTTCCGTCACACAGTCGGAAAGTAGGAGACAAGTTATTTACCTGTGGGAAATTTTAGGTTCGTATCTTTAAGTCTAACAGAGATATCAAGGAAAACGTTGCAAGAAAAAACTGGAAAAATACGTAAAATTTTTTTGAAAATTTTGTTCGAGTAACAGGTCATCATAATTTTGTAGGAGGTGATTTTTTGCCGCGGATTATTTTGATATGCTTATAACTCCCGAAACAAAGAAGATATTTAAAAGAAACTTTCGCCGTAAGAAAGAGTAAAGCTTGGACTTTCAAAACTCTTCATAACTAACCGCCTATTGCCACGCCCACATTTAGAAATAATGAGTTGTTTAATAAAAACATAAGATTCTCAATAACAAGTAGGCGTGGCGTTTTCTTCCGTCACACAGTCGGAAAGTAGGAGACAAGTTTTTTACCTGTGGGAAATTTTAGGTTCGTATCTTTAAGTCTAACAGAGATATCAAGGAAAACGTTGCGTGGTTGAAAATCAAGATCAAAGTGGAAAAATACGTCAAATTTTCTTGAAAATTTTGTTCGAGTAACAGGTCATCATAATTTTGTAGGAGGTGATTTTTTGCCGCGGATTATTTTGATATGCTTATAACTCCCGAACCAAAGAAGATATTTAAATGAAACTTTCGCCGTAAGAAAGAGTAAAGCTTGGACTTTCAAAAGTCTTCATAACTAACCGCCTATTGCCACGCCCACATTTAGAAATTCTGGGATGTTTAATAAAAACTTAAAATTCTCTATAACAAGTAGGCGTGGCGTTTTCTTCCGTCACACAGTCGGAAACTGGGAGACAAGTTCTTTACCCGTGGGAAATTTTAGGTTCGTATCTTTAAGTCTAACAGAGATATCAAGGAAAACGTTGCGTGGTTGAAAATCAAGATCAAAGTGGAAAAATACGTAAAATTTTCTTGAAAATTTTGTTCGAGTAACAGGTCATCATAATTTTGTAGGAGGTGATTTTTTGCCGCGGATTATTTTGATATGCTTATAACTCCCGAACCAAAGAAGATATTTAAATGAAACTTTAGCCGTAAGAAAGACTAAAGCTTGGACTTTCAAAACTCTTCATAATTAACCGCCTATTGCCACGCCCATATTTAGAAACTCTCAGTTGTTTAATAAAAACTTAAAATTCTCAATAACAAGTAGGCGTGGCGTTTTCTTCCGTCCCACAGTCGGAACGTAGGAGAAGAGTTCTTTACCTGTGGGAAATTTTAGGTTCGTATCTTTAAGTCTAACAGAGATATCAAGTAAAACGTTGCGTGGTTGCAAATCAAGAAAAATGGAAAAATGCGTCAAATTTTCTTGAAAATTTTGTTCGAGTAACAGATCATCATAATTTTGTAGGAGGTAATTTTTTGCCGCCTCAAGATGCTGCGTTGTGGTTCTCCAGGCACAATTGTCTGAGAAAAACTTTAAAAGTCACCTTTTTATAATAATAAATTTTTTTCCAATTACGTGACTTTCTAACAGCTATTGTATGTTTAGAGCTCAATTTATGTATGCCTTATGCCTTAATGACAGTCTTTATCGAAAATCTTCCTGAAGAGTGCCCAGCATTTTCTTATTTCAAATGATTTTTTTATTACGTTGAATTGTATGTGCGTTTTTCTATGGTTGGGAATAGATCTATTTGTATTTAGAATTGGAGTTGGTTTTAAAACTAAAAGTTTTCCAAAAGATTTTGGTACATTAGATAATACCTAAGCTTATAGGCCTTTATGACTTAATGTATGCTCTTTTTCTAGCTTAGGCATCATGGTTACTTCTCCCATTCTAGAAAAGGGTAGTATCCAAGGCGTAACATAGCGTTTAAAATTAAAAAAATAATTTCCTTTGCTATGCGAGGTAGCTCGAAATATATTTTGTTACTTATCTCATACAAGGCGTTTTTTTTTTTTTTTTGTGGGGAGTTATATCACAAATTGCCTTTTTTAATTTTTCTTATCTCAAATCGAAGGAGTATAGTTCCTACAACATCGTCAGGTGATAACTTACAAACATTTTTTAAATGTAAACGAAAAACATTTCGTTTTTTAATATCATTTTTTGACTTAATTCCATTCGAGTTTTCTAATGGGGGTTCAAAAAAAAGTGGTCTTTTAAAATTTATAATAACATGCCTGTACGAGTAGTCTGACTGTAGTGTTAAATCTGTCACGATACAATGCTTCGGCTCTAACAATTTATTATGAATGAATAATTTCTTGACAATAATAAAAAAAATTATATAGAAACAAAATCTTTTATGAATAAAATACAAAATATGAAACAAAGTATTTTATAACAAATTGTTATTAACAAATAGTTATTAGGGTATTCATTTAATCGGGCTTTTGATTTAATCGGTTAACCGCTCAATTAATTAACCGAGGTTTTTGTTTAATCGGTTAATAATCAGTTAATTTTGTTATTGGTCGGTTAACCGATTAATAAAGTAATTTAAATAAATAAAAATTCATAAATGATTTATTATTTGGAGCTTATTATTAAAAAATGCAATAGCATAACGACTTTTGAAATTAACCGATGTAATACATATGTAATACGAATATGTAATACATATTTTTTTATTAACACGTATTATGTATTAATTAAAAAATAAACTGTAAAGCTCTGGTTACACCTTTTAAATATTTGACGTAACTACTAGTTTTATTAAAAAAAGTGTTTTATATTGAAAAACATTTGGCTTGATCAAACATCATTTAACAGTTCCTTAATGACATTAGACAATCCTCTTCCTACAAATTAAGTTTAGTTAACCAATAAAAATTGTTCAAGATAAAGTTTAAGTTTGATCAATTTAATGGTCACGTTTTTTTCGTCAAAAATTTGTTAGATCTGAACATAGTTTTGATAAAACTTGACTTGGAAAAAATTCTTTCATTAATCGTAGATGTTGGAATTTTTAACACTTCTAATTGTTTCGGTTAATAGATTGATATGAGATTAAACAAATAACTAAACAAATACATATAAAAAGTACGTGAAACAAAAAGCTGTTGACAGAAAACACTTATTTAAAATGAAGATGACTGACAACGTTCTCTGTTTGTAAGAAAAAATATTTTCTAAACACAAACCTTTTGTATATGAGACGAAACAAATAATTAAAAACAAAAATAAATATGTTATAATACTACAAAAAATTAAAAAATTTATTACATCGGTTAATCGACTAAAATTAACCGGTTTAATCGTTAATCGAAAAAAGCCAATTTTAAATTAAACGGTAAATTAGTCAGTAAATCGGGTAGTAATTAATCGAATGAATACCCTATTAGTTATTAAGGGTGGTTAAATTTTAAGGGCCGATGTTGATTTTGAATAAAACACAAATTATTTAGGAAATTATTGTCATTTCTTTTTGTTATGATAATTTTGGTATGGTTCAATTATGTATGAATCGAAAAGTCGGCCACACTTCCATCCGATGGTCCAAATTGTCGATGACGCTGAGGCATAATTGCGGTTCTATGCTGTTAATGTGCCGAATTATTTCACCCTTTAGCTCTTGAATTGTTGCTGGCTTATCGCCGTACACCTTTTCTTTCAAATAACCCCAAAGAAAGAAGTCTGACGGTGTCAAATCACATGTTCTTGGCGGCCAATTGAAATCACCACCACGTGAGATAACATGGCCATTGAAATTGTTGCAAAAAGAGCCATTGTTTCGTTAGCTGTGTGGCAAGTGGCACCGTCCTGTTGAAACCACATATCGTCCACATCCATATCTTCCAATTCGGGCATTAAAAGTTCGTTATCATCTCACGATAGCGAACACTATTCACAGTAACTGCCTAACCGGCCTCATTTTGGAAAAAATACAGCCCGATGATGCCGCCAGCCCATAAACCGCGCCTAGCCGTCAGTATTTGTGGGTGCATTGGTTTTTCGACAATGACTCTTGGATTATCATTCGCCCAAATGCGGCAATTCTGCTTTTTGACGAATCCACTGAGGTGAAAATCTGTCTCATCACTGAAGATGATTTTCACGATATGCATTTTGATTTGAACGCCCGTTTTCATAATAAGCCTGAATAACTTTAACGCGTTGCTCGATTGTGTATCATTCCATGGTTCAAATTGAGTTAGTCTGGAATTGAGAAATGTCAAATGAAATGCAGAAAAAAACTTGACGTTTAGGTGTGGCTTACATTCAACATGTAATGCCCTTTAAATTTAACCACCCGTTATAAAATTAATTCTTTAACAGGATCAAGTTCCTTAAGATTTAAATTTAAGTTCAAACAGTAATTTTTAAAAATTATGCAATCTTGGTATATTATTTCTAAACAAAGCTCTACAAATTTAATTATTCTTTCAAAAATCCCTTCTATTAAATTTCTTGCAACATTTTACATTTCTTTCTTTAAACTTATTTTCTTGCAAAAATAAGTTTAAATTTTTGCATAAATAAATTACTCCTTAATTATATTACAAAAAAATTCTTTAAAAATTCAATTACTAAAAAAAATTTTTCAATAGTAAAATTTAAATATCAAACGAAAATCTAAGAAAGTTATTTAAAATAATATAACGCTATAATTAAATATTCAAAATCAATTTACTTACCAGTAAAAAATTAAAAAAAAAATGATTCTTAAATATCGGCCTTAGGCCAAACAAACATAAACAATTTTAAACAATATTTATAAAAATTTCTTCCTACACTTTTACTAAAATGCAAGCAATGTTACACGATGCAGAGTTAAAAGGAAATTTGTTTGAAATTGTGGTTAAAATGAGACAAACATATTCAAATTAGCAGACAATTTCAACACTAAGAAAACTATTCACTACAGATAAAAAAAGGGAAATAAATTTAAGGAGAATGAAAAGAATTAGTAACTTCAAAATACTTCTAAAAGAATACATTGAAGATCACATAAAAACCAAAAATGCATTTTAATCACAAAACCATTTCTATTAAAATCCAATGACAAGTTTTCAATAAGAAATTGTAGCTTCAAATTGACCATTTACTCATAGATTTATATGACCCTTAATACAATTTGAGGTTTTTGTTACATAGGACCAACTATTTAAATTTAACAGATATTTTCAACATTTTACAGCATTAAACTGAGCTTAAATAATAAATAGAGATAAATAGAAATTTTTGGAGAGCGTACCATATCTGGACCCATGGGCAATCAAGGACCCGTCAAAACAAAGTTATCATGTGAGTATAAATTCACATCAGGATACTTTGTGCCAAATATTTTTTAGATATCAACATCTTTTTGCGAATTGCTTGTCTTAAAGCGATTTAAAAGAGGGGATTTATACAAAACCTATGGTCAGTTAAGCCCAGAACTGACCATTTGTCCCAGTACAAAATAATGCCATGATATAGTAGCAATTGTAAAACTTATTGTCGCTTAATTTTATATCAACATTGACATTTATAAGGAAGTCATGGAATTTAAATTTTTTTTCGGGAGGGTGTGGACCGTTTAAAAAAATTTTTGGTAAGATGATTTGGTTGCGATTAAATCTTTTTGGATGAAGTTTAGTCTAAGTTTTTGGCCACAAAGTCTCTATTCCGGATAGATTTTTTTATAGGGCTTTATGTTTAAGTGCTCAGAAAAAATTAAAAATTGTCTCTAATCACCATATTCATAGAGTCACGCCAACAATTTGTTACCAAAATGATTATATCGATTACTAAAAATTTAAAATTGTAAATTGTTTTTCTTTTTTTTTTCAATAAATAATATTTTAAATTCTAATTAAAAAATGATCAAAAAACTTTGCCGTTTCAAACAATGTGTTAATTGATTTAATAAAATATTGCTCAGGGTTTGACAATTCCCAACAACACTTCTACAAAAAGGTCGATCAACCTTTTTTCGATTACTCTTAATAATTTATGTATTTAGTTTCCTATATGCAGGCTTTCAAGGTCAATTATTTATTGTAAATAAACGATTATTTATTCATTCTCAATAAAATCCGACGAAAATTATTTTATTTATGGCGAAAAAATCAATTACGATTTTTTGATATTTTTATTAAAAATTTATTTCAAAACATCTAAAATGTTAATTAAATCAAAATTATATTTTTATTTTTTTTTTCAACTAAAAAGTAATTGATTCAGTTATCACATAAATTAAACTGAAATACTTTTCAAACAATTATTTTTATTTATAAAAAAAACTACTGAAGTTTTTTTCTGTGTGGACAGACAACCAGCTAGCCCCACAGCCGGACGGACGGACATCGTTACACGGACTCATAATGTAATTCTAAGTCGATCTGTATATAAAAAGCTGGGACTTGACCAATATTTTTACGTGTTAATAAATTGGTCCTGTTATTACATATCTTTTACTTCTATTATTGAAATATCTAATGCTTTTCCACAGTTCCTTTATCAAATAATTTACATTATATGTAAATCTTCTTGTGCTACAAATATTCCTAAGTTCATTCGTTACAAACAACTTGTTCCTAAAAGGACTATAAAAAGGCAAAAAAAGGTACAAGTTAGACCCCCTTAAAAGCAATAAAAAAAACAAACAAATGAAGAGAACCCGTTTGGTTACCTTTTACTCAAAATTCATGATGATGAAACCAAATAACTCAATAAGTGAGTTACATGTTGTTAACCAAAATGTAAACACCACAAAACTCAACATTGTTAACACTTCTAAAAAGGAAAACACACACACACACACAGATACAAATACAAAAGAGAACTCATAGATATAATAGTTTGTGTGTTTCAGTGAGTACACAAAATTGTTTCAATAAAAATCAAAAAGAACACTTTCGTTTAGTAGAGAAATACATGAAATACCTTCTAAACACATTTTTAATGAAAATGTGACTTCATCTAAAGGCTTCAGCTTTTTAGCTTCGACAAGACACAAAAAAAACCAATGGCACACTATCAACGTGGCACAAAATTTGAAGCAACAATTTTAAAAATGTTTTTTTCTTTTTTTTTCTCTTTGATAAGCAACTAATGTTTGCTGTTAAACACAAGGTCTATTGCCAATACAAACATAGAAACAAACAAACAAACATACATTTTGTAGTTTAGACATTCATCATAAAACAAACTCACACACCCAAGCCTCTATGCTTTGCCACTAGTGCATGCAGCAAACACTCAAATGTACAACAAATTACGAAAATGAAGAGTCACAAGCATTTTCCGGTAGAGAAAATTGTTCATTACAGCACTTCATATCCGGTTGCACCAAATTAGAAACTTTTGCAAACATCATCATCGTTATCATCAATAACAGCATGCAACACCACACAGTTGTTTATAAATTTGTATGAATGTTTGTTCAAGTGTAGCAGCATTTTAGGGTTAAATCATTTTGAAGGCTATAGTTTCATCCATAGTGGTGGGTGGTGGATGGCAGATGAAAATAAATTTAAAAAAAAAGATAGTCGGAAAAGAAATATTGAAATTTGTATTTGTTGGAATCAAGAAATGTTATAATTAGAATTCCAAGAAATATTTTTTAAAAGAAACCCGGAAATTTATGCTGAAATATTTTTTGGATTTTTTTTGCAAAGTCGAACTAACCGCCAGTTCATCAATGTTGAACAAAAGGAAAAACCTTTAAGCCCGATAAAATTAAAACGAGTCCCAGCGCAATTTGAGAAGCTGATTTGTGTATTTGTTTGCCAAGAAAAATTTTTTTTTCAACATTATTTGCAAAATCCCTTTGATACAAGAAGGGAATGAATAACGTGATACGTCTGATTTTGACATAAATCTAAAAAAAAATAAATTACCTGTTCATGGGTGATGACATCAAATTCTGATTTCAAACAGGAAGATATTAGCTTGAATGTCTCTCAATATATATTTTTTTACCAAGATATTTTTTGTTGCATTTTTTGTGATCCGTTAAGAAGATTTCAGGTTGATGGTAAGGGCTTTGAAACAAAAGCCAGTCTAACATTAGAAGCAACCCCCCAAAAAATAGTCTAAGAACATTTTTCTTGCATAAAATGAGCATTTCTTTTTAATTATTAATAACGTCTTGTTTTGTTTTTCATTGTATTCTTCATAAAAAAATGAAATAAAATAAAATATATTTTAAGCATTCCCAGCAATGAAAAAAGCCGAAAAATTAAGAACCCTAATCAAAATGTTTGCCTGTAGAAAATGTTTTCTTTATGTTTCTTCCTCACAAATTTCAACTTCAAAGATATTTGCGGACATTTGATTATTATTATTAAAGTTTTCAATTTAACTAATTAAATTTTAAACAACGATGTTGAGTCAAAACCAAAGATAGTCAAAAAAGGACCCGTTTATTGTGATAGAAAGGTACCTTTTGTTATATTCATAGTTTACTTGCCCTTTCGTTTGTAATTTCTACAATATTAATCCTTGACCCTATAGAGTATCAATATAGTGGATCCTTATGAGAAGAAACGAAAAGTGCAAATCCCGATGTCCGTCTGTCCGTGTATCCGTGGAAAAGGTTTTTCCTAAGACCCCAGATATAGTGGATACTCGATAGTTACAAATCTATGTCCGACGTTGAGTCTGAAAACTGCTTCTTGTATTGCCAGAAGAGACGTAAATAAAACAAGTTAGAGTGCTATATTCGACTATGCCGTATCTTTGATACCCTCCATTGACAGAAGTGGGCTCTATATTGCAAAAACATATACATATATTATTAACTAAACTTCACAAAAACGAACGACAGCATTAAAATTGGTTGCGATTTAGACCTGAATTAAATTATTGACCGACAATAAGAAAGTTTCATGCATTTCTTGTTAGAACTTTGAACTAGCTTGAGTAAAATATCATGATTCGTAGTTTTAGCCGAACTAAAATGATTTTTAGGAGGGTAATTTGTATTGGGCCTAGGGTAAATTATGGACCAATCATTCCAAATTTCTGAAGACTGATTTCTGGTATTACAAAAAATAAATTAGAATAAATTTCAATACAGCAGTGTAATTAGTTTTAGCGTTACCAGTGAATTTCACAAAATTACATGATATTTTTTCTAGCCATATAAATCTAATTTGGAAGAAATTTTACCGCAATATACATATCTGTTATGGTTTAAGGTGAATTTAATTATTTTCCCAAAATGGGCTTTATTTGGTTTTAGGCACAATAAACTGTTTTCCGAGAGTAGGGTTTATATGGGGCCTGGGGTAAATTATCGACCGATCTTCAAAAAATTTTACAGTGTGATTTCTGGTCGTATAAAACTGTGACGTACCAAATTTTAGTATGATAGCGTTATTTATTACAATTTTAGGCGTACTAAACTGTTTTTCGCGAGAAGGGTTTATATGGGGCCTATGGTCAATTATGGACCGATCTTCACGAAATTTAACAGTATGGTTCGCAAAATTTATTTTCATTCCGTGCATTATTCCACCATTTATGTTAGTTTTTGTATTAAAATTATAAATTTTTTTTAATGTGGTGGTTCCACATATTAATTAATAGTTCTGATCGATGTTAATGGATTTCAATCCCAAACTGCTTAGGATAACTGCAAGCAATGTAAGACCAAGTGTTTTCTTTTCTTTTGCGTTTGTCGAAAGTGAGCGTGTTTTCAACAGACGAACAGACGGACAGACACACGGACATGGCTAAATCAACTTTGAATTACTCAAGGAGCCTGAATATATATACTTTATAGGGTCTTAGATGTATAATAAAAAAGTTGCACACAGAATGACAAACTTAGTATACCCTCATTCACCACTAGTGGTGGATAAAAGTATGTCAAAGTCAACATTCTACTCCGACAAGTTCAGTGCTGCAGTAAGTTCCAGAAATACCTGGAAAGCTACTCAGGATGTAGGAATTGGCAGGAACTGTAACAACAGTAACTGTACACTTGACGCGGATGAACTCAACAAGGCTTTTACCAATTTCCCCGTAAACACTGCAGGCGTCTCAGGTATACAGAACGACAACAATACTGTAGATTCTTGTTTTAATCAAACTCAAACTCCATTTGAGTTCTCATGTGTCGATCAACCAGTTGTGATTTCCAGCTTCGTTTCTATCAAATCAAATGCATTTGGCCTCGATAACATGCATCTGAAATTCATCAGAATTATACTTTCGTTGATTCTGCCCTATATAATACGTCTCTTCAGTATCATTATAACAACAAGCACGTTTCCCGAAAAATGGAAATATGCAAAGATAATACTAATACCTAAGCCAAACACTGAATATACCCCAATCTCAATATTGAGTTTTCTTTCCAAAGCAATTGAAAAATTATTATGTATCCAAATGACAACATATATTAATGAAAATCACTTAATAACATGCAAGCAGTCTCGTTTTCGATATCAACATAGTTGCGTAACAGCTTTTACTGAAGTGACTGAGAACATAAGACGAGATCTCGATAATAGAAAAGTGAACTTTTTAGTTCTTCTTGATCATTCTAAGGCGTTTGACATGGTTAATCATCAAATTTATGCTGAAATATTTTTTGGATTTTTTTTGCAAAGTCGAACTTACCGCCAGTTCATCAATGTTGAACAAAAGGAAAAACCTTTAAGCCCGATAAAATTAAAACGAGTCCCAGCGCAATTTGAGAAGCTGATTTGTGTATTTGTTTGCCAAGAAAAATTTTTTTTTCAACATTATTTGCAAAATCCCTTTGATACAAGAAGGGAATGAATAACGTGATACGTCTGATTTTGACATAAATCTAAAAAAAAATAAATTACCTGTTCATGGGTGATGACATCAAATTCTGATTTCAAACAGGAAGATATTAGCTTGAATGTCTCTCAATATATATTTTTTTACCAAGATATTTTTTGTTGCATTTTTTGTGATCCGTTAAGAAGATTTCAGGTTGATGGTAAGGGCTTTGAAACAAAAGCCAGTCTAACATTAGAAGCAACCCCCCAAAAAATAGTCTAAGAACATTTTTCTTGCATAAAATGAGCATTTCTTTTTAATTATTAATAACGTCTTGTTTTGTTTTTCATTGTATTCTTCATAAAAAAATTAAATAAAATAAAATATATTTTAAGCATTCCCAGCAATGAAAAAAGCCGAAAAATTAAGAACCCTAATCAAAATGTTTGCCTGTAGAAAATGTTTTCTTTATGTTTCTTCCTCACAAATTTCAACTTCAAAGATATTTGCGGACATTTGATTATTATTATTAAAGTTTTCAATTTAACTAATTAAATTTTAAACAACGATGTTGAGTCAAAACCAAAGATAGTCAAAAAAGGACCCGTTTATTGTGATAGAAAGGTACCTTTTGTTATATTCATAGTTTACTTGCCCTTTCGTTTGTAATTTCTACAATATTAATCCTTGACCCTATAGAGTATCAATATAGTGGATCCTTATGAGAAGAAACGAAAAGTGCAAATCCCGATGTCCGTCTGTCCGTGTATCCGTGGAAAAGGTTTTTCCTAAGACCCCAGATATAGTGGATACTCGATAGTTACAAATCTATGTCCGACGTTGAGTCTGAAAACTGCTTCTTGTATTGCCAGAAGAGACGTAAATAAAACAAGTTAGAGTGCTATATTCGACTATGCCGTATCTTTGATACCCTCCATTGACAGAAGTGGGCTCTATATTGCAAAAACATATACATATATTATTAACTAAACTTCACAAAAACGAACGACAGCATTAAAATTGGTTGCGATTTAGACCTGAATTAAATTATTGACCGACAATAAGAAAGTTTCATGCATTTCTTGTTAGAACTTTGAACTAGCTTGAGTAAAATATCATGATTCGTAGTTTTAGCCGAACTAAAATGATTTTTAGGAGGGTAATTTGTATTGGGCCTAGGGTAAATTATGGACCAATCATTCCAAATTTCTGAAGACTGATTTCTGGTATTACAAAAAATAAATTAGAATAAATTTCAATACAGCAGTGTAATTAGTTTTAGCGTTACCAGTGAATTTCACAAAATTACATGATATTTTTTCTAGCCATATAAATCTAATTTGGAAGAAATTTTACCGCAATATACATATCTGTTATGGTTTAAGGTGAATTTAATTATTTTCCCAAAATGGGCTTTATTTGGTTTTAGGCACAATAAACTGTTTTCCGAGAGTAGGGTTTATATGGGGCCTGGGGTAAATTATCGACCGATCTTCAAAAAATTTTACAGTGTGATTTCTGGTCGTATAAAACTGTGACGTACCAAATTTTAGTATGATAGCGTTATTTATTACAATTTTAGGCGTACTAAACTGTTTTTCGCGAGAAGGGTTTATATGGGGCCTATGGTCAATTATGGACCGATCTTCACGAAATTTAACAGTATGGTTCGCAAAATTTATTTTCATTCCGTGCATTATTCCACCATTTATGTTAGTTTTTGTATTAAAATTATAAATTTTTTTTAATGTGGTGGTTCCACATATTAATTAATAGTTCTGATCGATGTTAATGGATTTCAATCCCAAACTGCTTAGGATAACTGCAAGCAATGTAAGACCAAGTGTTTTCTTTTCTTTTGCGTTTGTCGAAAGTGAGCGTGTTTTCAACAGACGAACAGACGGACAGACACACGGACATGGCTAAATCAACTTTGAATTACTCAAGGAGCCTGAATATATATACTTTATAGGGTCTTAGATGTATAATAAAAAAGTTGCACACAGAATGACAAACTTAGTATACCCTCATTCACCACTAGTGGTGGATAAAAGTATGTCAAAGTCAACATTCTACTCCGACAAGTTCAGTGCTGCAGTAAGTTCCAGAAATACCTGGAAAGCTACTCAGGATGTAGGAATTGGCAGGAACTGTAACAACAGTAACTGTACACTTGACGCGGATGAACTCAACAAGGCTTTTACCAATTTCCCCGTAAACACTGCAGGCGTCTCAGGTATACAGAACGACAACAATACTGTAGATTCTTGTTTTAATCAAACTCAAACTCCATTTGAGTTCTCATGTGTCGATCAACCAGTTGTGATTTCCAGCTTCGTTTCTATCAAATCAAATGCATTTGGCCTCGATAACATGCATCTGAAATTCATCAGAATTATACTTTCGTTGATTCTGCCCTATATAATACGTCTCTTCAGTATCATTATAACAACAAGCACGTTTCCCGAAAAATGGAAATATGCAAAGATAATACTAATACCTAAGCCAAACACTGAATATACCCCAATCTCAATATTGAGTTTTCTTTCCAAAGCAATTGAAAAATTATTATGTATCCAAATGACAACATATATTAATGAAAATCACTTAATAACATGCAAGCAGTCTCGTTTTCGATATCAACATAGTTGCGTAACAGCTTTTACTGAAGTGACTGAGAACATAAGACGAGATCTCGATAATAGAAAAGTGAACTTTTTAGTTCTTCTTGATCATTCTAAGGCGTTTGACATGGTTAATCATCAAATGCTTTGTATGAAACTGAAGAATCTTTTTAACTTTTCAACAACGGTTACATCAATGGTTTATTCTTACCTCACTAACCGTATTCAGTCTGTGTGTGTCAATAATACTATTTCCACGCCCATAGCCGTCTCAACCGGAGTTCCTCAAGGTTCAATATTAGAGCCATTGCTGTTCTCCATCTACACTAATGATTTTCCACAACAACTACCACACTGCAATATACATATGTATGCTGACGACGCACAGTGGCGCCATTTGAGTTTTTTCGTTGCAAAAATCATATCTTTTGAACCGAATAAGATAATTGAACAGTTTAAACAGCATATGATAGATAACTGTTCAGCCTATGAAATGAGCGTTTGGAAAGGGTGCTACGCTTTGTAGGGGCCTACTTATGGGTTATCAAAGTTAAAATTAGTAGAAAAATCAATTTTATGGTAACTAAAAAAAATTATTTTTACATTTTTAGATTGTTTTTATTTTTTTCTTAAGGGTTTTATGTTTTAAATTATTACCCAACAAATTAAAAAAAAAAATTATTTATTTTTTTAAATTTATTTTTTAAATTTTCTGTAAAATATTCATCACAATTCGTAAGAGAAGGTATATCTAAAAGACTAACAATTTCTAAACTATAATTATTTTGTAACTCTATTCGTGAATTCACATGCCGCAGGGAAGAAATAAGTGGATCGGAAGATGCTGCCAACATGTTGAAGAGGTCCTTATTTTGCCTTACCCTTGATGCTTTGAATGTGTTCTGCAATCTATATTTTTTATAAAATTTGTTAAGAGACTCCTGTGCTTCTTCAGAAAGCTCTCCAATTGGCAAAGGCTGGTACTCAATTATATCTTTGCCATGCGCCAATATTTTATGGACGGTCGGGGTCAACTTCTTCTGTGGATACATTTCTGCTAAAACAGATGCAGTTTTCGACGCATATTCTCCATATTTTGTAGAATTGACATTTTCTTTGCAGTTTAAAACATCCAAGATCGTTCCCAATCTTTTCACGATTTGATTGTCAATTCCAATGATTCTAGTTACTGCCTCATCATTTTCAAAAAATCTCCTAGAAGTGTTTCCATCGTTAGAGTTACCGTATCCGTGCTTGGGACAGTCTACTTTTAGTCCAACTTGTTTAAAAAAAGCCTCCTGTATTTGCTTCTTTCTGATCTTTTCCTTATCCTTTATTGATGTATTTTCATCGAAGTTTTCCTCCTCTTGTGGTAGGGTATATGCCAGTTTTAGCAAGAATTCCATACACCTTATCCTTGCGTGCAATGGTGACATTCCATATTCGTAATTCTCCTCATTTGTAGAATCGTTTAAATTACCAAAGTTCTTCTGACAAATAATAATATAAAATCGATAAAAAAAAATATAAAAATAATACGAAAAAAGGGGTTTAGATAGGTTTTTGCTAAATTTTTACCTCCAATATAATTCTGTCTATGAAAACTAATTGAAATATATTATAATTAAGCAGAAAAAGATACTAATCTTAAACTCTTTACAACTAATTATATAAAATTGAGATGTAACATATTATATATGAAATAAATTGAATTGAATTGAAAAAAGTTCTTCTGACTCTTTTTGCAAATCGGGCATGACATTGTTGAGGTTGTTCCTGTCAGTTCGTTTACGACTTTTCCGTCAACCATGGTCAGGTGGAACTCGTAATTGCATTCAATATATTTTCCTTCTCCAATTTGCAGCTTTGTAGGCTTAATCTTGCTTATTTGTTCTTCAATGTCCTTCACCGTAGTCCTTATGAGTTCTGCCGATTCCCTTGCAAACTGAAACATTATTGGTCGGCAATAATGCACTGATGACGGACGTGGATTTTTCCAGTGTATCATCCGATTTTAGCCGCAAAGGAACAACAGATGCCATAAACATATTTCCGTCCGATATTGTAGCGTCATCGAAAGATATCCTTTGCTTATAAATGCTTTGTCCGGATGATCCATCGCAGCCCCATTTGCTGATCAATGTCAACTTCTCAGGAAGAATTTTCACTTCCGTGAAAAACTTTGGTGTGGTTGACTTTCTAAACAGTTCAAATAATTTTAAATTGTTCAACGCCATGTTTTCAGTACTTAAATTGTTTAATGGTTTCAGTAATTGTTGCGCCAACTTTCAGGCGTAGACTAATCCAGGCATTATGCTTATTTTGCAATATATAGGCTTATGCTACCATGCCTAAAAATTTACCTGTTCCCTGCATACATATGGATTTAGGCTAAATAATGCAATTTTGATATTATGCATGTGTCCAAATAAGATTTGTGCCTACCTGTAGGGACCATAAGTCAATATTGTTCCTGACCATTTGTACGCCAAAGTATTGTTTATGTGAGGTACGTACCTGCTAATTTCAATGAGTAGTTTTTTTCAAACTATTAGATCAAACTACTGTCAGTCAAAACATATAAGGGATGGACGCCATACAATTTCTGCAACCATGTCTTTTTGAACTTTTTTACCTCTAGAAGCCAAACGGGCACGTACGGGCAGATAAAACCTTTTGAATTATGTAAAGAAATAATCAAAGAACAGGTTTTGCACGTATGGCAAATATAGAAAAATATAGTTTTTTTTTATTTTCCGTCAAAGTTGAAAAATAGTGAAAAAAACGGATAGTTTTTAAATAGTGATTTACCAGGAGAAACACAAAGCAAACAGTTAATTTTTTTTTTATCATTATACATTTAATAAATACATCAATCAATACAAATAAAAAATAAGGCGATTCGTTACCTATTTTTCGTGATATTACACCTGAAATCGCAACAAATTGACTAAAAATTGTGTGTTTTTTTGAAAACCGAAAGTCGGTCAACTTTGAACGGTTATATCTTCTAAACTAAAAATGTGATATTATTAAGAGTGGCATATTTGAAATCGTTGAAAAGTTTCCTATAACATGGGTTTATTCAAAACTTCGTCGGCACTCATGAAAATTTTGATTTTTGCAACCTCGCTTGCTCTACGGGCGCCACTGTGCGACGTACAGTAGCCCAGTAATCACCGTGGCGGAGAATGTTGACAAACTCAACTATGATTTGAATAGAATTTACCGCTGGGCAGACACAAACGGTTTGTGTCTTAATTCTAAATACGAGGGCGGATCCATAATTCCGTGACATTTTGAATGAAACACAGTTTTTTTTTACAAAAAAAAAATTATTTTTCAACATAATCTCCTTTTAGCTCACACTTAGTCCAACGTTTCTCCAATTTGTGTATCCCTTCCAAAAAATGGGATTTTTCGAGGTCCATAAAATAGGCATTTGTTTGACCAATAATTTCATCGTTGGAGCTAAATCTCTTTCCTCCGAGCCATTTCTTTAGGTTCGGAAATAGGAAATAGTCACTGGGGGCTAAGTCCGGAGAATATTGCGGATGAGGTACCAATTCGTAGCCCAATTCATGTAATTTTGCCATTGAGACTGCACACGTGTGCACCCGTGCATTATCTTGATGAAGAAGATTTTTCTTCTTGGCCATATGGGGTCGTTATTTTTAAATCCTCATTAAATCGGTCCAATAAGTTGGCATAACAGAAAGTCAGTAAACCACTTTTTTACCATTGAAATCGATGGTGCGGAGTCCCCATAGTATGAGCACTCGAAATTCACTTTTTTCCTTTTTAAAAAAAATCCATGAGGTTGTATGTTTTCAACAGCTGTTAAACGGAAAGTAAATGACGGAGCTGCTCGAAACTTGACCGTAGTCTATTAACAGGTGGTACTTGATGGGAGCAGTGATGCATTTCATATAACTACGATTGAAGTTCTAAAAGGACTTATTGATGCGCCTTCGTAGTCAAAATGTATGAGTATACATAGGAGATCCCAACATATCACCGGCATTAATGTATTGATTAACAATCAGCGTATTGAGATTGTTTAAAAAGTAAAAAACTAAGGGATAGTTTTAAATAACAACTTGACTTGGTCAAGTCATATCGATGCATTAGTGGCACAGATTTACCAAATGTTAAGATCGCTTTGGGCTACACAATATTTTACGGCGCTTACGGTAAGGAAGCTCCTGGCTAAATTGTATTTAAGTCCACGACTTTTGTATGGCTGTGAACTATTCGGCAAGTGTGACTAAACTAGTAGGAGAAAACTTAATGTACTTTACAATAATATTATTAGATACGTTTATAGATTGCAAAGGCATGAAAGAGTATCATCATTCTCAAAATGTCTCTATGGTGTATCATTTGAAAACTTAATAAAAATAATACTCCTCACGTTTTTGCATAAAATCATTAACAAAAACGTACCAGCTTGTTTATTTAATTTGATTAATTTCACAAGATCCTTGAGAGGAAAAAGGTTGATAATACTTGTACATCGATGCCTTATATTGGAATGGCAATTGTTCATCAATGCTGCATGTCGTTGGAATTTTCTTCCTCCTATCATACAACAAGTGAGCAACGCAACACAATTCAAAAAAAATGTTTAATTTCTTTAATAAATAGACTACAAGTTATCTAAATTTCCTATTTTTTTTAACTAAATTATAATTTTATTTTAATTTAATTATATTTTTTTATTATTGTAAAACCAATTTGTATTAATTTTAATTTTGTAGTTTTGAATTTTTAATTTTTTTGTCCCTAGTAATTAAGAAATAATCAAATTTTTGTGGCTTAATTTCTATTAACATTAAAACATTTGCTCTATAATTAGGATTTCGAATAAATAAATAAATAAAATTCGGAATTGTTTGCTATTGAAATGCACCCAGATCGGTCCTTAAATTGCTGAAATATGAACAATAAATCCCTTGTTGTTATTGTTTTTATAAATATATTTTTTCTATATATGTAGAGAACGGCAAAAGCTAAAGTTTCCAAATAACGTACAAATATTTTGGTTATCTTAAATTTGTGGAAAAACATGGGCCTCAAAATGTTGAAATTTATGACGTAATCTAGGATTTACAAAATTTTAAATCTTAAAATTTATGATGTATTGAATGATTATTATAGCGAAATTCCGTATATTAAAAATGAAATTTATGAATAGGAACAAATATTGGGACATAGTTCATGTACGAGTATGTATTTAACATCTGCATGGACATAGAAAAAACTGTCTTGGTAAATTCAATCGATTTGTTATGCTTGTCTGTCTAATTTTTAAATTGTGAGTAATTGTCAATACCGAAACATTTGAAAAAATTTACTCACAAAATGATAAAAACGAGATCAATAGAAATCTCGTTTTGCTTGAGTAACAATTGATCATTTCTTAATGTATGTAGAGACACAACAAAGTGAATGTGTCTCCGCATGTCAGAACTTTTTTTGTATGCGCACACTATAACTTCCCTCCAAGCAATTGGTAGAGTGTTTTTCGATTGTCTACGAATTTTAACTACTTCGTCACATTTGGTAGTTAAACAGTAGATTTTTCGAAATTTAACAACAACAAAATACGGTAGAGTCGCATTATGAGTTCTTAAATTATACTTTTTCGTCACTTTAATGAGTTGTTCAGATAATTGTAACAGTTATACAACTGCAACAATGGCACAATTGAATATTTCACATATTATATTGACTTCTTCGCAACGATTTGCTGTTTAATAGTGAATATTACAAAAGCAAAATGCGTAAAAGAGCACAGTTTGTATTTAAGTTGCGTGTTACGTGCGTGTAAAATAATATAAATATATAAAATTATGTAAAATAGAGTGAAATTTTTAATATTTGAAAAATGAAATAGTTATAGTATAGAAAAAAAATGTTCACGAAAGTTGTATAAATGAGTGCACAAAACAGTCCAAACTTATTCATCGGTTAGATTGGTTAAAGTTTTAATAATTTGTCATGCATATTTTTTTTAGACCAAATGAAAATTAAATTGAAAATAATAATTTGATAATTATCTTTTTTTAAAGGATATTAGTGATTTTTTTAAACTGTCTGTTTATTTATTGACTTTAAAAATTTTAGTGTGAAAATTAGTGTTTTTGTTAACTTTTTCTAGTGAAGATCAACAATAACGTTGAGTGAAGAAAATTTGTAAAATATTTGTAAAGCAATAAAGTAAATATTACCATAGTGGGACACTTCTTCCCGAACGATGTAACTACATCCAGTGTTTAAAAAACTTAAGTCAAAAGTCGAATAGTCGCAAAATTTTAACTTTTCAATGCTTTTACTTTTCTCTGCTTTTTAAAATGAAACATTGATTCTGTTAAAACTTATGAAAACAATCGGCAGTCGTGTGCTAAGTTTTCTTCTGCTTTTGATAAGTTAAAAAAATCAAAATCGCAAGCAGTGTCTTTGCTTTTGAAAGTTGTCAGAAGTCGCAGTCTTAAAAGCAGGCAGTCTTTTAGTTTTGTACATTTTTAACAGAAAAATATTCTCTTTTCTCTTCTGTTTTTTTTACATTTATACTTACTCACACACAGGGGTGCCAGATGGTGTTGGTAAAAAATCGGCATATTTTCAAAAAAAAAAATAAATATTTTAAACACAAAAAAACATGTTTTTAATGACAAAATCGAAAAATTCAGCATTACATATAAAAAGTAAACGTTTAACAACGGCTTATGTAAATTTATATATTGTAAAGTTCTGCCCTATTTACATAAGTACATTCAATGAAAAATTCAATGAAGCGGATTTTAGCGATACGGAACACATTTTTTTTTTTGGGATTTATAAAAAAATATTTTTAATTCTAAAAATACAAATATTTTTGTCAAAAACTAAAAAATAAATGCTATGGCGATTTTTGACATTGAATTTGGCGAAAAATTTCAAAATCAATCTGACAACCCTGATTGGGACTTTTTGCGACTTACAAAAGCAAAGAGATTGATTTTACTTTTACTTGCGAAACTGTTCAAAATAAAAGAAAATCAAAATCACAATTTTTAAAACAACTGCTGGCAAAAGTTTCGTTCAACTGTTTGTTTTTCGTTTTGTGATTTTGCTTTGACTGAAACTGTTGTTGATTTCAGAAGCACAAGCAGAAGTCAAATCAAAAGAAATGAAAGTTATTGCAGTTTTTTAAACACTGACTACATCAATAAGAATTGAATAGCAAAAGCGATAGATTTTTGCTAAATGGGGAAACTATTTAGATTATTTTTCGATCGAAATTGTTTGCAGGGTTACATAAAAAAAAACAGTTTATTTCCGTTTATAATGAGACAGCGAGTAAGCTATTCGGGTTTGAGATCATCAGAATGCTCAAAATCTTACAAGACAAAATGGTAAAATGAGTATATCGATGAGTTCCCGAGGTTATCATTTCTTCAAAACTAAAGATAATTAATATTTTGTTTTATTAGTTTTATTTTCTTCGACCTTTAAATATAAGTTTGATGTAATAAATATTCAAGCGCAAGGTCAATTATATAAAAAATTATTTATTTTTTATCCATTAAAAAGCGAAATATTGGATTAAAAAATAAATCGTTTTTTATATAATGGACCTTGCGCTTGAATATTTAATATTTTGTTTTAGTAAGAAATGGAAATATGATATTATTTGTGTTTTCAGTAAGGAGTTTCTTGTGTTCTCTTTAGAGAACATGGGCATATTTTTGTATGGTTATCTTGTTTCAGACCTTTAGTATGTACATATATAAGTATTTATAATTAAAAAATATACAACAATTGAAGAAAACTATTTATTTAACAAGAAATGTTTATTAACAAAATTATGTATGTGTTTATTTGATGAGGTTTATGAAACGAGTGAAGTATATTTTTATAGAAAAAGTATTACAAAATTTTTCTAGTATTGACATATGAACAAATGTATCTACATACAATTTAAAACAAGTAAATTATTTAATTGTATATTCTATACAATTTAACACCCCTGCCCAATTAAATAAATCCAATACATTTTCTTAATTTAAGAAATTTAATCTTTGGTAAAGACTTTGTGAACAAATCAGCTACTTGTTCGCTCGTTGACTTGTATAAAATTTGAATTTCTCCTTCTTGTACTAAATGACGTATAAAGTTATATTTAATGTCAATATGTTTGATACGTTGATGCTCCTTGGGCTCCTCTGCGATTCTAATGCATGACATGTTGTCTTCATATATTACAATTGGCGATTTTAATTCTATGTCCAAATCTTGAAGAATCCTCTTAAGATAAACAGCTTCACAGCTTGCGACACAGAGTGCTACGTATTCAGCTTCGGTAGACGATAGAGCGACAGTTGGTTGCTTTTTAGTTGCCCAGGATACCGTACAGCCATATATTTGAAACAAATTTCCAGAAACAGACTTACGATCTTTAATATCACTTCCCCAATCAGCATCTGAAAAACCAATAATAGCATTATCTGATTTTGAATCATATACAAGTTCCAAATTGATAGTATGTTTTAAGTATCTCAGTATGCGATTTAAATGTTGCCAATGATTATCAGTTGCACAATTTTGAAACTGGCTAAGATAATTTACAGAAAAACTAATATCTGGTCTGGTTGTTATCATTAAATACATAAGACAACCAACTAATTCTCGATAACAATGTGTAGTGGATTTAGCAGATGAATTATTTTCCAACGACAACGTTGGCTCCATAGGTGTTTCAATTCCATTGCAATTCTCCATTTCAAAACGTGTCAACAGATTTTTCACAAAAGATTTCTGACTTAGCCTTAGTTCAGATTTTTCCATATTTCTAACTATTTTAACACCTAAATAAACGTTAGCTTCTTTTAAATCCTTCATATCGAATTCGTCCATTAATAATGATCTTACAATCTCGATTTCTTTTATATCATTTCCCATAAGTAGCAAATCGTCTACATAAAGAAGTAAATAAACAACAATACCACTGTGCTTTCGAATATATAAACAGTAATCATTTTCAGACCTTTCAAAATTCAATTTTTGTATATAATTATTGAACCTTTCATTCCACATTCTCGGAGCTTGTTTAAGGCCGTATAGTGCCTTGTTTAACTTACATACCTGTTTGCTTTCATTTTTAAGACCCTGAGGTACTTTCATAAAAATATCTTCTCGTAAATTTCCGTTCAAGAAAGCTGTCTTAACCTCCATCTGATGAATATGATAATTTTTCTTATTTGCCACAGCTAACAACACTCTAAATGTACCAATTCTTGCAACGGGAGAGTACGTTTCCCCATAATCAAAACCTTTCCGTTGGGAAACCCCTCTTGCAACCACACGAGCTTTATATTCACCAGGATTTCCATTTTTGTCCAAATTACGTTTAAATACCCACTTGCAATCTACAACAGATTTTCCGGGTGGTAAATTGACAATAGTCCAGGTATTATTTTTCTTAAGAGAATTGAGTTCACTCTCAACAGCCTTATACCAATTCATTAAATCTGGTCTACCCTTTATATCATCAAATGACCTGGGAACATCAGATACAAAATTTTCCGCATTTAGAGCTATAGCACAATAACTAAGTCTTTCAGGCTGTTTTCTTTGTCTGCTACTTCTTCTTCAGGGCGTTATACAACTTCCATGGTTTTCCGAATCTTGGTTTAAGCATTCATCACGATTTTGTTCTTGATTTTCAATATCACCAAAATCTTCATATTCACTGCTATCACTGTTAATGATGACACTTTCAATATTTTCACTTGTACTTGGTCCTTCATTACATGAATTGGAAGTTGCTTCTTTTCCTGCATACGGTTGTGGGGTTGTTATGTTTTCTATTTCAATACCTGTAGAAATTTGATGTTTCTCATTAAATTTATTTATATTTATTGTTGTTTCACTCATAAAAGAATCTTCATTAAAAACCACATTTCTTGAATACACAATATTCTGAGTGTTAGGGTTCCAAAGACGATAACCATTTCCACCATAACCTACCATAATTAATTTTTCTGATTTCATATCCAATTTCATTCGATTTTTTTTTGGTATTTGGGAATATGCAATACAACCAAATGCTTTAATATTTACCAAACTGGGTTTTACATTGTACCAAATTTCAGCCGGAGTCTGATTTTCACCAATGGCACTTGTTGGACTTCTATTTGTAAGATAATTTGCACACATTATAGCTTCCGACCATAACGGTTTAATCAGACCTGAAGATGCAATCATAGATCGAGCTTTTCCATTAATGTCCTATTCATTCGCTCTGCAGTTCCATTCTGTTCCGGAGTATGTGAAATAGTATATTGAATACCTATTCCAGCAGTTTTGCAGAATAATTTGAATTCTGAAGAAGAATATTCTCCGCCATTGTCACATCTTAAGTTAGCTATTTTGGAACTGTGCATATTTTCAACCATTGATTTGTACTCTTTAAAATATTGAAATACTTCTGACTTTCTCGACAGCAAATACACTACAGTAAAATGCGAATAGTCGTCAATAAATGTTAAAATATACCTTTTACCATTCCAAGAAATAGGGGTAATTGGACCGCATACGTCACTATGTATAAGCTGCAAACAACGACTTGATTTTCTATGAGACACTGATTTAAAAGGTTTTCTTGACTGTTTTCCTAAAACACATGATTCACAAAACAACTTATCCTCAGACTTTATTGAATTAATGCCATCCACCATCGATGACAACTTTAACACATCTGAAACGTTTAGATGACCTAGTCTGAGATGCCATAAATTAAGTTGATTTTTCCAAACCGTTAAACTTGAATTTGCATTATCACTACAGTTTAAATTAAATTCATACAAACTACCAGTTCTTATACCTTGTAAACACATAACACCATCTTTAAATACGTTAACTTTACCATTTTCAAATATTATTTTGAAACCAGCTTCCTCCAAACGTTTGATTGAAAATAAATTGCACTTAAGATCTTTACATAACAGCACATTCTTTATTTGACAGTTCATATATTTTCCATTGACATGGATACTTCCTTTAATGTAACCCATCACTGTTGATTTGATGCAGACGTTACTCTTTGCTACATTAATAAAAATAGGATTGTTCAGTTTTTGTAAATCTTTAAAGAAATGTTCATCTTTTGCCATATGATCACTAGCTCCTGAATCTAGAACCCATTTCATAACATTACTTACAGATGAACTTAAACTTGCCTTTTCCGCAACAAAACTAATGTTTTCGGTTTGAGCTGTATTACCATTGTGTTTAGTTTGATCACGCTTCCACTTAAAACAATTCTTTTTCTTATGTCCCTTTTTACCACAATAATGACATTTCCATTTAAAAACTGCTTTCATGGCAATATTTTCAGCTGAAGAATCTTGAAGACAATGATTTCTTCTTTTCCGATCTTCTTCCAAAAACCTGTTCTTGACAAATTCCATTTCTAAAGTGTCAGGACTTAAAGTTTCTATAGCTGTTATAACGGTACTAAATGAATCAGGCATTGTTAATAATAAATGACATATAATATCGAGCTTTTCTAATTTTGCTCCTGAAGCAACCAACTGTCTCATCAAGCCATCAA
This sequence comes from Pollenia amentaria, assembly GCA_943735925.1. Taxonomy (NCBI): domain Eukaryota; kingdom Metazoa; phylum Arthropoda; class Insecta; order Diptera; family Polleniidae; genus Pollenia; species Pollenia amentaria. Next base: position 123,632,262 of record OX031008.1, read on the forward strand.
ATTTAAGAAAATGTGATTTCAAATCTTCTGTTTCACCACATTTCATTGTTAGAAGACTTTTCCGCAAAAACAATTGACTTGAGATACTTTTGCTTGCAAATACTTTACCAAGAGAACTCAAAACAGCAAATGCACTTTTACTATCCTTTACATATTCCAGATAAGCATCTTTAATGCGACGCACAATAACCGACTTCGCCTTTTTGTCTTTTGCACGCAGCTCTGCAATCTTTATAGCATTTGACTCGTTCCCTACCATATTTTCCACATCCTCTTCGATAAAAGTTCGCAAACCATGTTCATCCAATATAATTTCCAAACGGAACTTCCAGTTGTCAAAGTTGGAACCATCAAATAATTGCACACCAAAAATTTCTTCGGACATGTCTGGGCTCATAACCAATTAAAAATATACAACAATTGAAGAAAACAATTTATTTAACAAGAAATGTTTATTAACAAAATTATGTATGTGTTTATTTGATGAGGTTTATGAAACGAGTGAAGTATATTTTTATAGAAAAAGTATTACAAAATTTTTCTAGTATTGACATATGAACAAAGGTATCTACATACAATTTAAAACAAGTAAATTATTTAATTGTATATTCTATACAATTTAACATATATAAGGGCGGGTCGATTAAAAAATCGCCTAAGTGACAAGGAAAATCGTATTCTAGGGATCAAAATAAGAAACTTTGCCCAAAGAACAATACCACTAAAATGAATTCTTATGTTCCATATTTTGACCTAAAGGTCAAATTTTGAAATCCCACTTTGACCCATTTAAAGTGCCCCAATCGAGTCTTAATGTATGACTGACCCCCACTAATTTTGGAAGGCCGACCCACCCATGCTAGCATGGTAGGTACATCCCCTGGAACCGCCCTGAAGGGGGTCCACAAAAATTTTAAAAATTACCATTTTTGGCACTTTACGTGAAACAATCAGCGTAATGGCTATGTTTGTTTAGTTTTTGAGATTTTTTAATACAACTTAATAATAGAAAAGAGACTAAAAAAAATTATTGTTTGAAATCTTTTTGCCCTCAAGTCTGGGCGATTTCGCCCGTCTTTTTAATGTCGTCGCCATAAGAGCGTCTATATTTTCTGGTATAACTCGTGTGGAAACGCTAGCTAGCAATTGAACATGTCGTTCCGTCCTTGTATATGTGACGAAATGTTTAGATCATTAAACGGTGGATCATCTTGATTAATATATTCTTTCAATGTTTCGTACGGAATGCTTCGCGTAAGTGGTGGTTCAAATACGTTATTTACATCATTCAAATTGATCATTTCCGTGTAATTTGTGCAATGAAAGTTTATATGGGTTTTTTTGTAAGCTCTAAGTTTCGTTGGGCCCGCAACATTGGTTAGATAGCGTAGAATTTTCTTTGTAGCACAGTCTCGCTTTTTCTTTGCTATAATCAAACAACATTTAAAACCACATTTTTCAAGAAAGTTAGAGTAATTCTAAAAATCAATTTTTTTTTTACAAAAAGTCACTCTATTTTACAGCAAGCCAAGAGTTTTAGAAAATAGCCTAAGTTACATGACTTTCTTCAGAAAAAGCCTTACTTTTGCTAAAAGTCTTATTTTTTCGCATATTGCTTTTTTAATAGATTGATTTATTAGTTGTACCACATGGCGTATGAATGTTAAACAATTTCAATTACCTAATACTCATACGTAACCAAGTACCTTGACAGATGTTTTCCTTGCAGTTTTTTGTTTTTTTTTTTAAATAGATAACAAATATGTACATTAGGTGGGTCGGTCACACATTTAAAATCGATTGGGGCACTTTAAATCGGTCAAAGTGGGATTTCAAAATTTGACCTTTGGGCCAAAATAAGGAACATCAGAATTCATTTTAGAGGTATGGTTCCATGGGCAAAGTGTCTTATTTTGATCCTTAGAATATGATTTTCCTTGTCACTTGGGCGATTTTTTGCGTCACTATAAATCGACCCGCCCTAGTTTATATTCCTTACGATTCAAATCATGTTTGTAAATTTTACCCAATATGCTTTCCATATACTTTTAACCCCATATTCATAAAAAATATTTTAGGTTTATAGCAGGTTTATGGAACGAATTTTCCATGAAAATTTGTTTAATAAACCTTTATTAATCAAAAATATGAATATGGAGGCTAATTTTAAATTTTTGTGAGACCGAACGTTGTGTGGTATGTCAAAATAAAATAACTAATGACTAATGTTGTAAGTCTTTTTAAGTTAAAAATTATATTAAATTATACGAAGCAATACAAGTTTTTGTTACGTTTTTCTGTAAAAGGACATTTTTGAGCTACATATATGTATCCTTAACCCAAATTGAGCAAAATTTGGTGGGGATATGAGGCTCAAATTTTCAAAGAGCGGGTGCATTTTTTTCGTTCCTTTATAACATATTTTAGTTGCAGGATATATGGGAAGGACTCGAATCCTTGCCCTGACATGCCGCAAATTTTTAGTACTTTATCTTTTATAAACATAAATTAGTGTGCAAAATTTCATTGTTATATAAAATGACGACATTGTATACCGTGGCGATTAGAGCAGCATTCTGGAAATTCTCAGGACTAATTGGAGTTGCATCTTTTTATTGTCAAATTTGCAGAGCGGTCTATTTAAGCACTTAAGCAATTTATTTATTATATACAATGCTACAAATTTTTTATAAAATTTTATTCCAAAATAAGCGGGAATTCTTGCCCATAACTTGATTAAGCACAAGGAAATAACTTCAAGTTCTGCAATTCAGCCGAGCGCATTAAACACAGACCTTAAAAACCACAAACCTCTTTTTTCTTCTAGATCAATAACCGAGTAAAAGGTCTGTTAATGCAATTAAAACTCTTGCCTGAACTAATAAATAAAATACCAAAATCATTTAATTTAGTACACAATTTTATATTATCTAATTTAAGTACTTAAATAAGTAAACTCTTATATAGTTAATTAGTATCTACTTAGCATAGTGAACTTTAAAATATTACGTTGCCAATTTTGAAAAAATTTTATTTTGATAAATATTTAAAAAATTCTTTTTTGTTGTGTACGCATAATACCGAGATATTTTGGAGTCAAACTCCGACTCTGATAAAAACACAGCGACTCAAACTACACAGCCCTGATCGGCATATCAAACCATTAATTTAATTAAGCATATAATTATTACTTCTTTCTTTTTTTTATATTAGCTTAAAAATATGTACAAAAGTATGTATTTTTCCGCATTTCAACTTTTCAACTCAATTTCAGGCAATACCGCAAAATGTCACCCAATGATCATCAATCAAAATGAAAATGTTCACAGATACATCATCACAAACAAATTAACAAAAAAAAATAACAAAAAAAAAGACTCCATGGCATATGTCCTTATTTGAATTTTATAAAACAAATAATTTAAACCAAATATTTGACCAACAAAATTAAGTCATGATGTATGAGATTTATGCAAATTTGCCAGTTTTAATATGCTGACATATTAAATTATACTATTCTATTATAAACAAATCATTTTCAACCAAATAAAAAAACACCCTACTACTCCTATTAGTAGATGCAGTCTATTGTTTTGCATTATATAACTCCATTTTGCTGTTAGTGTTAAAGAGTTTGTGCATTTTGAAAATTAAACAATTTGAAAATTTTTGCACAGCGACAGGAATAATGTGAACGATACCGAGAACCGCACGGTTTGAGAAAAAAAAGAGAGTGAGAAAACTCTGGCTAAAAAATGAAAACATATTCAGTGGATAAAATTATTTACATGAATCCTATTGAAGGACATGATTCTGCAATACAAACTAATTGTTTGAACGTAGTAGTGGATTTAGTGGATGATGTTGTCATTTCGTATATGTGTATGTGTGAGTGTTTGTGTAAGTGATTCTGTTTAAAAACAGGACTTGTGTGACCAGTTGAAAAATTCAAATTAATGTAATAAATCTAATTACCAGTGGGAATTACTAGTTGATAAAATGGAAAATGTTTTCACCATGTTGTTTATAGTATTTGTTGCTATTTCCATTGTAACAGCAACAGCTTCAGTTTTTGTTTTTATGGCTAAATGGATTAGTTGCTATTTTTGGGGGATTTACTAAAAAAAAATAACAATATGGCAATTATGGTCAATTAAAGTCGACTGCAATTAAACACATTTATTTATTGTAAAATTTTTTAAGAACGTATTAGTTTAACAGTATATTAACTTACAGAGTCTATTGTTCATATAAAATGCCGAAATAATTGGTTTAACAGATGCGATTCTAGTTTTATTTAATATTAATACTTCAGTTCCTTTTGCGTTCTATTTCAGTTCTTGCTTAGTATAGGTCGAGTTCAGCTCTAGCTCAGTTTAAGTTTAGTTCTAATTCAGTTCTAGTTCAAATAGCCTAAACAACAACACAATTTAACTTACAATACAAGTTTTTTGGAAAACTATTGCTGCAAAGAAGAGGTTTAACTAAATGCAAAAACTGGAGAGGTATAACACCTATGAACATAGTCAACAAGGTCATTGCACAAATAGCACTGGCCGGCAAAAAAAACTAAAAAAAAGTCGGGAAATTTTTTGGACTTAAGCGTTTTTTTATTTATGTCTAGTTTTTTCTTTTTTTTATATCAAAGTTCATCATCCGCTTTATTTCAGGAGAAATATTACTCCTGCCCAACTAGACATGATAAAAAAACTGAAAACTGATTTGAGTTTAGCTCTTTAAAATCTTTATATTCCACATATTTATTTTTAAACAATATTTTTGCCGATTAGAGTAGTCAATAAACGTCTTTCCGGAGCCCTTAACTCCACAATATGAAACGAGGTATTAGGCGTTTATCAATTTAAATCTTGTACGGACCACGTTAACAGTCTTCATATTATAATCGAATAGATCGGAGAGTGGCCGGCTTATCCAATATTTTTTTACTCTAAAAAGGCTTTTGACACTCTTTCGCATTGCACAATTTGGATCGTGCTTTCTTGTCAAGGCACACATGGGAAAATTATCGATCTGATTAAGGCCTTATACACAAATCCAAGTTTTCACGTTCGTCGCAATGGAAATATAAGCTGCTTAATAAATATTAATACCGGTGTTGGACAAGGCTGGGTCGTCTCCCCACTTATGTTTAACATTGTCCTTGACAACATATACAAACGAGCATTGTTCACAGCCAGAGATATAACCCGGAGACTAAATTTTTGTCTAGAAGACCTAGATTATGCGGACGACATCTGTCTTCTATCACACAGATACGAGGATATGTTGGACATACTAAATGCAGTGTAGCTGGAAGCAGCAAGCGAAAGACTTAAATTAAATACCGCGAAGAGAAAGATAAAAGGTGCGTTCGAGTACTGTTACAGTTTTGTTCACAGCCAGAGATATAACCCGGAGACTAAATTTTTGTCTAGAAGACCTAGATTATGCGGACGACATCTGTCTTCTATCACACAGATACGAGGATGTGTTGGACATACTAAATGCAGTGTAGCTGGAAGCAGCAAGCGAAAGACTTAAAGTAAATACCGCGAAGAGAAAGATAAAAGGTGCGTTCGAGTACTGTTACAGTATGCAGTAAATGAGTAACTACAAAGTAAACTGAAAAAATACTCTCAAATTGAATTAAATTGAAGAATTGTGACATCAATTCGATGCCACATTTTGTGTATTACTAACATAATTTTCATGTTTAAAAAGTAAAATTAGAAGCAAAAATTCCCATATTCTATTTCTTTAAATTATTTAGTTAAAAACATTAAACTTTCAAAATAGAATGATTACGAAAACTATATCGGGTATGCTGCTGGTGTCTTATAATTGAGAGTTCTTCTGTAAACAAAAGGCGAAATACAATAGAAGTGAAACGAGTAAACGAGTGTAAACGAGTGAGTAAAATAATAAATAATTTTCTCACACTTTGACTTAAGTCAATCCCAACGACAAACTGTCATTAAATTGAGCCTAATAAACCGTTTCTTCGATATTACTGAGTCGTTGCACTGATGACATGTTTTATTAAACTGACTCCGATTCGTCATGTCTGTGATGCCGATGTATCAACCCATTGATGACGTTATTTAAATTTTTGAAGCTGATGACAATTTGGGCAAGTGTCATCGGGTCAAAAACACTTGTCATAGTACTGATGTCAAAAAACATCAGCGTTGTGACGCTTTTTCTATCAGTGTAAGACTCGACACCATCTGGCGATTATCACACGTCTCGCTGAACACCAAATTAAGCATCTTTCATTCATGTGTTCAATCTGCACTACTGAATATGCATGCGAATAATGGAACGCGGTAGCTAGAGAAACCAAAAGCGTCTAAATCTTCATAAACCGTTATCTTTTGGCCAGTTACTATCTCAAACTAAAACCTATGGCAAAGAACACGCCAAATTGCTATCCGTCCTGAGATCATCCGCCGAAAATGGAGATGGATTTTCCAGACCTTGCGAAAATCTAATGGCGACGTTACCAAGTCTGCAATTAAGTGGAAGATCGATAGATAGACGGAGATACATGGCGACGGAAAAAAGAACAAAAACGGCCACTCAAAACAAATGGTAGAATGAATCAAAACTTTTAACTTTTTATAGACATAAATGGAAGCAAATTGTAATGACCCTTAGATTCTGATATAATCTAGGGAAGATAATAATAATAATTGCCGCTTTATATCGTGTAGGGTATATAAAAGGTAATAAAAAATCTCAGCATGTATTTATTATTATGTAAATTTTTTTAATGATATTAATTTTTTTTTTTGTTTTTTTTTTTGTTGTAAATCCTTTAGTGTGAAAATCTACACTTGTTAACTTGTAAAAAAAAAAAATAAAGCAAAACAAAAAACTTTCAAAACATTATTTTGTAAATCAATTTTTAAATTACATACATACGTATGTATTTGAAAATTTAAAAAAAAGTTTTTAAAAAATAAATCTTATAAAAATATTTATTTTTGTGTTGAAGAAAAAAGAGCTTTCGTAATAAACATTGCAATAACTTTAAAGAATATATATAATACATTAAAATAAATTCTTAGCAAAATTTACTTGGGAACAAAATTTCTTTTTTTATCGATTATCGATTTATCAAGTTATTGATTACTTCTATGTTCTGAGTGAAATCTACGTTGTTTTTATATTTTTTTGAACAACTTCCATGAAGGAAAACCTATTGATATTGTGGAAAATCACGAATTTTTGTATAATAAAAGCTTATTCCTCTATAAATTCGTTTAAATATATTCTATTAAAATATTAATTGCACTTTGCATTTGTGTCAAAATTGTTTTTATATTTTACAACAGCTGATCAAAACAAAAAAGTTGACGAATAAAACGCGTTGCGTGTTACTTAAATTTAGAAACGTATAAGATGCATAAAAAGTATCAAAAGTCTTAAAAGCATCAGTACATGAACGAATGTTGTGGATCTCCAACTTAAAGCATAAAACCACGTGAGCGTATATGAATCAAGTAAGCAAAAACGGAACTTGACAAAAAAAACTACTACAAAAAGACTGATCGGTTTTTATACCCTCCATTACGACTAGTGGAGAATGAGGATATACTAAGTTTGTCATCCCGTGTGAAACTTGCTAATTATACATCTAAGACCCAATAAAGTATATGTATATATTCTGGCACCTTGAGTAATTCGAAGTCGATTTAACCATGTCCGTCTGTATTTCCGTCTGTCCGTCTGTTGAAAACACGCTCAATTTCGAAAGACTCAAAAGAAAAGAACATACTTGGTGTCAATTGCTATCAGTGATGCCAATAGAAATTTCCGAAAAATCCCTACGTGTCTAAAAAAAATCCCTTTTTCCCTACAACATTATCCCTACACTATTCCCTACGTTAAAAATGTATTGTTTTTGGCTTCATGCAAGCAAATACATACTCCTTTAACATATTTTAAATATTATAATTAAATGATTTATTAGCATTTATAGTCAGAGCATTTATTAACAACACGAAAAAACCCAAAATAAACATGTACATATAAAAATTCAATTAAAAAAAGCACTGTCTGACATATTTGAACTTCTTCTTTTTGGCAGAAACGACACAATATATCCATCCATCTAGAGTAAAAACTAAGTCAAACTGCGTGTTTGATTTTCATTTCCTCATCTTTTGTCCTTTTTAAAGGACTAACCCTTTTTTAAGAATACTTATTTTAAATAATTTTTTTTAATATAAGTTTCCAATATTTTTTTTAGCAAACTCGCTACCAAAATAAAGGGAGGGCTATGTAGAGTTTAAAAATCATAATTACTTCAGTAGTGCGATTCACTAACTTTTTTACGATAATCGTATCGTTAAAATAAATATAACGAAAATTTATCGAATTTGCTATGCATTAATATTTTTATATTTGCTTTCGATTAAAGTCAGCTGTTATTTTAAGCAGCTTATTTTTCGTTATTTTGGCGACAATAATTTACGTTGTATTTATTAAATCGATAAAGTGTATTTTATGTTTAAAGTGGCTGAGGCCCAACTTCTTACATACATACTACATAAACACATACATATGTATATGTATGAACAAAAAGAAAATTCTACGTTCAAAATTTACAAAAAAAAAAAAAACAAATTATATAAAATATTAAATGTAAAATTATAAAATATTAAATGTAAAATTCACAAAAAAAAAATAAAAAAAAAGTAAATCAAGCACAATTTTACTTGTTTTTTCTTTATTCTCTTTTATGCTTTTCGTTTATTTTAACATTTTGTAGACAGAGATGTTACAAATACTACAGCTGTTTACAATCGTTAAAAAGTATTTATAACACCACACTATCGTTACTGCAAGCGAATATATATGTCGACAAAAATTATGATTGTCGGTTCCTTAAAAGTAATTGAATCGCAGCACAGTTGCCCTTAACAGAAATATAAAAAAAACAATTATTTATTAAAAGATTTTGTTTGTTGTGCTTAATTCCCTTTTTAAATAATTGATAAAAAATACTGAAATTTATTGTTGGAGGATAAGCTGTTCCTATGCGCATTTCACTGGTTGCTTAGGCCAGATCATCAGGAAACGTTCTCCTAAATAATTTTAGAAAAGCCAAAGCTATCAGCAAACAAAACTACAGAGGGAATGAGAATTACCTACAAACACTCAGAAAGTCTTGTTTGCAACGATATCAAAGCTTAAGCAAAATACCAAACAATAAATCAGTGATGAGTTTTATATTTTCTTACATTTCCCGCTCTTTTAATAAATAATAGTATTCCCACAAAAAACTTTGATAATAAATTTTAGCAAGTGCACGTGCATAAAAAACTGAACTGGCAAATTGTTTTTATTTTGATTTCTTGCGAAAACAATAAAAGCACTTTGTTTTTGTTTTTAATATGTTTTTTCTTTACCCACTTACAACTACAATTAATGTTGGGAGAATTCCAAATAATTGTAACGGGAAATGTAAGAAAAGATGTAAAAGATGTATGTAACCGTTATTTAAGACTAGAAATTACACTACAAAATTTCATGAAGATCGGTCCATAATTTCTGTGGTTTTCATGGGTAACCACGTTTGTCTTAAAATCAAATTTTTCAGAAGATCAAAAAAAGCATTCTAGATCACACTATGTGCTAAAAGTGACTTCAACAGGGTATGGGTTAATTCCTTATTAATAAGTTAATTTTCTTTTTTTTCTTCCTCATTTTTATTAACAAAACCTTTTGCTCGGTGTGACCGAGTATTTTAGTTTTTCTTTTTATTGCTTTGTTAACTGCTCAATTGGAATATGAGTGTTTTTTTTTGATTTGTTCAAATACCGTTTTAAGTTTTTTAGTTAGTATGTAAGCTTACTTTGTAAAATAAACAGGCAGCAAGGAGCTGCAATACTCATTTAAAATTAACCTGGACTGGTGTTTTCATTTTTTCTAAAATTGGACACAAGAAGTGAGACTCCCAGTCCTACATTTGGTCCTTCGAAAAGTCCTAGAGGAACTAGGACTGGATATCTGGTGGAATTTGTCCACTACTTTTGGCTGCGTTATTTGTTCAACCGTAGCAACATAACCTACAATTTGTTTGACAGACAACGAGGTCTGTAAAAATCTTCCATTGGCTTCCCGATCAATAGAAGATAGCGAATCCCTAGCGCTACAATTGCATCAAGGCAATAATTTGTTCATCAGGCAAGAGGTCTGTTGGTAAAAATCATCATCTAGCGTTGCCTTTTAAAGAAGACATCACCTACAATCATCAAGGGCATCCAACAGCAACAAAGCAGTTAATTCTTAAAAGAAGTCTACTTGGCAAACACAATTAAAGACGGTAAAAACAAAAAGAAATCATTGGGTATGTACAGTATTATATTACATTTAGTGCAATTGTGAGAATATCTAGGTATCAACATAAAAAAGTCTTTTAATCTCGTGAAGAAATATCTACTTGATCATTCACCAATTTATTTCAATATAACCTCAAAATTATTAAATAATCGCTATCGTATCATCACCGATAAAAAATACCCCATGGTACCAACACTGATTACATTTTAGTTATACACACACACAAACCTACAAATAACAATAAGCAACCTGTCACACTCTTTTATATTGAATAATTAATCTGCGCCAATTACTTTGTTTTGTTTTCAATCGTTCCGCTAACTCTATTAGCATTAAGCAGAAAAAGAAAACTGTATACGCACATACCACAATAACAACATTGCAAAGGTACATACATTTGAGTTTTGAAAAGAAAAGAAGTGGTTGAAAAAATCAAAAACATAGTTTTTTTTCATAGTGAGTGAGCACGCAAAAAAAAGGAGAAAATCAAATTAAAATTAATTAAATTAAAATAAATAAAATAAAAAGTAAAAACAACCGAGTTAGAACAAAAAAAATAATTGAAAGTGACAATTTAATAAAACTGATTAAAGTAAAGAATTTGAAGAAACATTGGAAAAAAAAATCTTTTTTTTTAAGTAATATACCTACGTACCTATAAGAAAAACAAATAAATTGGAAGGAAAAAGTAAAAAACAGGGCAGTTGAATAGAAGCCAATTAGATTTTTGTGCAAAATTAATAGAAAAAAATCAGTGAAAAAATTAGCACAAGTGAAATTGAAGTTAAAATCGAATAGAACATTCGGGAAACCTCTACACGTAGGAACAACAACAACTTTATAGCAACAACAGGTATAAAAACTGCAGGTTTAACAACAACAATGGCCGGCATAAGAAAGTCACAATTTGACTTCAGCGAAAAGAAAACTGTAAGTTGAAAAAAGTTTTTTTATTGTTTTTTATATTGAAAAATTAAATAATTGGAGTTTTAATAGTGTGGGTGTATAAAGTGAGTTGAGGAAATTTTTTCTAAAGGGAGTAGTGTTGGTAAACGTTAATAAATTAGCAAGCATAATACTACGAAAAATAAAAACATTAAGGCGGTCCATGAAAATAAAATGCGAAAGATTTTACTGGAGATAAAATTTTAATATTACATTGGGGTAGGAAAATAAAATACGAGGCCCGCAAAATAATTCATTTAAATAAATAAAGTGAATAAATAAAATAAATATTTATTTTGAAGTAAAGGCGTTTAACTTCCATGATAAATAGAGTTTTTGTTTTGGAGTTTGGTAACTTCAGTTAAGTTTTGTTGGAGATTAAAGAAGTATAAGGCGGTAAATAAAATTAAATTTCTGGCAACAAATCGTACTCAAATATTTTTAAAATATTTGGTTATTCGAAAAGTGTCAATTCTACTTTGAATTAAGTATTTTCTGGGGAATTTCTAAGCGTACTTCGTTTCGGGTTTAAGTTAAAATTATTAAACTTTGGGCGACAATATGGCCTCCAAGAGAAAATGCAAGTACGATATTCAGCAGCTTGCTGTTTTTTGTAATAATTTTAACAAAATGCCAACAGAAAATTTAACTGCTTCTTTACTGGAAGTAAAGCTGACTGAATTAGACAGAAGGTGGGTGAGGATGATAGAGACATATGAGGAATTCATATTAAATGATGATAAGGTCAAAGAGGAAGAAGAGCTTCAAGATGAAGTATCTCTTAAATACGAGGAGATTAGTGAGCAGTGTCAAGTTTTAAAAGCCAAAATATTAGACATGGTGAAGGCCAACGCTCCTCAGAATAAAACGCCAAGTTCTCAGCAAGCATCGCTAAAGCTTCCGGCGGTGGAAATTCAAACTTTTGAAGGGGGATTTAATGAATGGCCAGCGTTTCGTGACATGTTTATGGCAGTCGTCGGGAATGAGCCTTCAGTAGCTCCAGCCCATAAATTGTATTACTTACACAGTAAAACGAGGGGGGAGGCCTACCAACTCATAAAAGAGTATGAGTTAGTAGATTCTAATTTTGAATTAGCATGGAAGGCGTTGAAAAATAGGTATGAAAATAAAAGAATCTTGATAAATAACCAAATCAAGAAGATTTATGGTATTCAGTCCCCTCCAACGGAAACTCTCAAATTTTTGAGGTCACTTAAGAATACGGTAAGTGATGCCTTATCTACAATGCAATCATTTGAGGTAGAAATTCCTAGTAATGACCCGTTTCTAATGCACATCTGTACTTCAAAATTACCAGAAGAAACTTCACGTGCTTGGGAAATATCATTAAGTAATCACAAGGAATTACCTACTTGGGATCAACTTAGCAAGTTTCTAGACGACAGAATTGAGACTTTAGAAACATTTACTAATTTACGTAAGCCGACTACCAGAGAAGCTGGTACCTCTAAGTCGCAAAGTTTTTTGACGCAAGACAAAACTCCCAGAAATAATTTTAATTGCAAAAGTTGCAAACAGAATCATCCGCTTAAATTCTGTAAACAATTTAAGTCATTAGCAGTACAAGACCGTATAAAATTTGTATATTCTAACAAATATTGCGCAAACTGTTTATCGAACAGTCACTTTAAATCAAAATGCTCAAGTACCAGGAATTGCTCTCGATGCAGCCAAAGGCATCATACCTTGCTACATTTAGATAAAATGGAAAGGGGTGAAAGTGGCCCTCCTAAAAGTATACCGTCGCAAGATCATCAACTAGATGATGAAAGGCCATCGGGTTCCGGCATTCAACGTAATTCAACCCCACAACCTTCACGAAACGCTCCAGGTCCAGTCATCGAACAGACTCAGACATACTTTGCGCAAAACCGGGGAACAACCATTTTACCCACTGCTCTAGTTAAAGTACAGCATGAAGGTGAATCCTTTACAATAAGGGCACTACTCGACGCGGGGTCGGAAACGAGTTTCATCTCGAAACGTCTTCAGCAAAATCTTGCTTTGTCGTTGGAAGCTAAAACGTTTCAAGTATCTGGTCTCGGTGGCACCATAGTAGGCAATTATAAAGGCGTATGCTACGTTACAGTTCGGTCACGAATATCGGACTTTGAGATAAAAATTAGGGCAATTGTGGTTCCTAGCTTAACTAATTTTTTGCCTTCCCGGCCAATCCGCACTTATAATTTCAAGCAAATTAGAGGTCTGAAATTAGCGGACCCCAGCTTCTTTACACCAGCCGCCGTAGACATGATTATTGGTAGTGACTACTTGCCGTTTATTAATTTACCTGGGGTAAAGGCAAATATTGAAAAGAGCCTAGAGGCGCGAGAATCCCACTTCGGGTGGTACTTGTCTGGTCGTGAGCCAGTTCCTGAGGTCCTGACCTTCCATACAACAGTATCCTCTTCAGATGACGTAGCTCTGCATGAGAACCTTAGAAAATTCTGGGAGATAGAAGAACCCGAAAAAACATATGTGCAGTCCGAAGAAGATGTTTATTGCGAAGACTTTTTTAAGCAGACTACTCGTCGCCAACCTAATGGGCGGTATATAGTGCGACTACCTTTTAAGAAAAATTTTCCAAATGAGATTTTCTTAGGTCCTTCTAAAACCATAGCATTGGCACAGTACTATAGAATGGAAAAAACCTTAGAGAGGAATCTAGACCTCAAAATAGAATATGTAAAAGTTCTACAAGAGTATATAGATTTAGACCACATGGAAAAGGTTAATGACGTAGAACCAAAACAAAAAATCCATTCGTCGTTTTTCCTCCCACATCACGCAGTTGTGAAACCTGAAAGTAAATCCACAAAGGTGCGGGTGGTCTTCAATGCCTCGAAAAAGACTGGAAGTGGATTCTCCCTGAATGATGTCTTATACCAAGGTCCTACACTACAGGCAGATCTGATGCAGATCATTTTACGCTGGCGAAACTACAAGTACGTGTTCACAGGAGATATTCAGAAGATGTACCGTCAGATTTTGATTCATAGGGAGGATCGGCCGTATCAAAGAATTTTGTTTCGTGATGTGCCGAATGAGGCTGTGAAAGCATTTCAATTAAAAACTGTGACATTCGGAGTCAACTGCGCGCCGTTTTTAGCGATAAGGACTCTACACGAGCTAAGTAAAGATTCTCGAAGTATGTTTCCCATAGCTTCAGCAATTTTGAAAGATGAGGTCTACGTGGATGATATCCTTTCCGGTGGTCACACTATTGAAGAAGTTAAGCTCAAGCAAAGCGAGCTTATCGAGGTTTTAAAATCGGCCGGATTTCCATTGAAGAAAATCACGGCAAACCATCTTTCAGTTCTTGAGAACTTGTCCAGTGAAGATCTTTTAGATCGTGATTTTTTGAAGTTTGATGAATCCAGTACCACCAAAGCTCTAGGCATCCGATGGAATGCGTCTTTGGATTTGTTTTACTATGAGGCTCAACAGATTGAAGTCACCTCCTCCACAACAAAAAGAAAGATCTTGTCGATTATCGCAAGATTATTTGACCCTCTTGGTTGGCTGGGCCCTATTGTGATTATTGCGAAACTGCTCATGCAAGAATTATGGCAGGAAAAATCCGACTGGGATGAGGGCGTTACTCCATTAATACTTAATAAATGGAACACATTTTTGAAGAATTTTTCTTATATTGCGAATATCAAAATTCCAAGATGGGTAGATTTTTCGCCGCAATGCAATGTACAGCTACACGGCTTCTGTGACGCCTCAGAGAAGGCATATTGCGGCTCATTATATATCAGAACGGAGAGCTCAGAAGGCCATATCAGTAGTCACTTGCTGGTTGCAAAAACAAAAGTTGCTCCTATAAAAAAGACCACAATCCCTAAACTCGAACTGTGCGGAGCTCTTTTACTTGCAAAACTTGTAAGAAATTTCGTCGCCAGCTGTCACTTCACTTACGAGTTATTCCTGTGGACCGATTCAGCGATTGTATTAGGATGGTTACAAAAACCCCCAAACTCTTTAAAAACATTTGTCGCGAATCGCGTTGCGCAAATTTCAGACATTGTCAGCTTAAATCATTGGAAACACATAAAAAGTGAAGAAAATCCTGCAGACTTGGGCACCAGGGGTTGTTCTCCGCAGGAACTGACGGAAAACCACTTATGGTGGCATGGGCCCGCCTGGCTTAAGCTTCCTAAAAATCTTTGGCCTACCCCGCGCGTTTTTGACCCAACAGACTTGGAAACCAAACAAGTTAAAAGTTTTCATCTAGAAGCTCAGTATAAAGACCCTCTTGAAGATTTCTCCTCCTTTGAAAGAGCATTACGGATCATGTGCTATCGTCTACGATTTATAAATCGTCTTCTAAAACAACCATTTTCAACCGAAAAATTTATAACATCGAATGAAATTGTTGACATCAAGATAAAGCTAATCTCTATGGCGCAAAGAATCTACTTCGATCGAGAATTCCAGTGTATGCAAAATAAGAAAGCTATAAGTCGGAAGAGTCGATTATTAACATTAAACCCTTTTCTCGACAAAAATGGTCTAATGCGAGTAGGAGGTAGACTTGCAAATGCCGGACTAAGTTATGAAGAACGCCATCCCATTATAATTCCAGAGGGATCCGCCTTTGCAAAGCTCCTGGTTGATTTTACACATCGGATTCTGCTGCACGCCGAACATCACATTATGCTGCGAGCGATCAGGCAAGGCTTTTATATTCCCAGACTTAAAAATGTTGTGCGTAAATGTATTCGTGAATGCAGGACGTGCACCATCTACAAACATAAGGTCAACAATCAAATCATGGCGGCGCTCCCCCCTGAACGAGTCAATTTTTCCTTACCATTCACATATACTGGAGTGGATTTTGCCGGCCCATTCAACATAAAATCCTCTACCTTGAGAAATGCTAAAATTCTTAAAGGATACGCAGCGGTTTTCGTCTGTTTCTCGACTCGTGCGATACATTTAGAAAGTTGTTCAGACCTCTCTACTGATGCATTTCTAGCCTGTTTTGATCGATTTGTTGGGAGAAGAGGCCTTCCGAAGACCATGTTTTCAGATAATGGCAGGAATTTCCTGGGAGCGAGTAGTGCACTTCTGAAAAGCCATAATGAATTTTTAAAATCAACAGAAAAGGCTTTGGCTGAAAAATACGGGTCTCGTGGAGTCACCTGGTCCTTCATTCCCCCCTACGCGCCTCATATGGGCGGCCTTTGGGAGGCTGCTGTAAAAAGTATGAAGTCTCACCTCAAAAAAGTTGTTGCCAACCTCTCATTCACATTTGAAGAGTTCTCCACACTTCTTGTTCGAATTGAAGCTGTTTTGAAC
This sequence comes from Pollenia amentaria, assembly GCA_943735925.1. Taxonomy (NCBI): domain Eukaryota; kingdom Metazoa; phylum Arthropoda; class Insecta; order Diptera; family Polleniidae; genus Pollenia; species Pollenia amentaria. The sequence goes on from OX031008.1 coordinate 123,648,885, forward strand.
TCCAGACCATTGTCCTCTATCACCGAAAATCCCAACGAAGTCTTACCCCTAACACCAGGACACCTACTAAGAGGTGCGCCAATCGTGGCTCTACCTGAAGCTCCTGTAGAACCTCCCCTAGAGAACTTATCCTATTTGAAACGATGGGAGCGTCTGAAGGCCCTTCAGCACATTTTCGCTCGAAGATGGAAATCAGAGTACATCACAGAACTCCAAAAACGCGTTAAATGGAAGAAAGAACGAGATAACCTGAAACCTGAGGACATCGTCATAGTCAAGGAGGACTTTATACCGCCTACTGAGTGGCTTCTTGGTCGTGTTATTAAAATTGTCCAGGGTCGAGATGGGAAAATTCGAGTAGCAGAAGTTCGAACTAAAAACGGAACTATTTTGCGCCCCATTGTAAAGTTGTGCTTACTCCCAGCCAATACCCAGCACGAAAACAAAATTTCCCCTAATGCTACTCACTAATTTAATAAACTCCCTTCTGCCTTAAAATTACGTCTAGAAATCTCAATTGCACTTTATGTCATTTAATGCTTTATGTACTTCTCTGTTTCTTTTTCTCAACATCTAGACTACCGGAAAGCCAAAATGCCACTTCTGCAGCCTTAACCATCCGCTGAGGTACTGCCGTACGTTTAAGGGGTTGAGTCCTACCATGCGACGCCTCTCCATCCTCAACAAGGGCTATTGCCTTAATTGTCTGGCTTTCGACCACGTAAGGCATTGGTGTCCATCCCGAGCTCGATGCCAATTCCCGCTACCGCCGGATAAGTTCTGCAATGCCAGGCACCACACCCTCCTACACAGGGATGCGACCGAGGCTCTTTCCTCCAGCTTCGAAGATGATCCGAATCCTATGCCGTACGATCTGTCAGACAGCCCAGAAGACGATGGCAGCGGCATCAAACCCGGTATCCCCGGAGTCTGCTATGGTGATAATCTGCAAAGTGATCGAGCGGGTTCCCAATGGAGCGATTCGGATGAATCAAGCCCTCCTTCATGTGTACCCCCCCGGTCAAATTATTCGTTGGAGCCATCCCCATAAGCCCTTCCACTCGTGCCCGGGAGTATGTTGAAGTGACTTCAACAGGGTATGGGTTAATTCCTTATTAATAAGTTAATTTTCTTTTTTTTCTTCCTCATTTTTATTAACAAAACCTTTTGCTCGGTGTGACCGAGTATTTTAGTTTTTCTTTTTATTGCTTTGTTAACTGCTCAATTGGAATATGAGTGTTTTTTTTTGATTTGTTCAAATACCGTTTTAAGTTTTTTAGTTAGTATGTAAGCTTACTTTGTAAAATAAACAGGCAGCAAGGAGCTGCAATACTCATTTAAAATTAACCTGGACTGGTGTTTTCATTTTTTCTAAAATTGGACACAAGAAGTGAGACTCCCAGTCCTACAATTAAGCTTTTTGAAATTGGTCATTACGTAAAGAAATCGGAACTGGTTCATATTTTTTCAGAAATTTTAAGAACTTTGTAAAGATCGTTAAAAACTAAGCAATCTGGCCTCTACATCTCACAATCGAAAAAATGGCCATACGCGGTTGCCAATGAAAACCACAGATTTACCCTAGACCCCATAAAAGCCCTACTCACGGAAAACAGCTTAGTACGCCTAACACCATAATAAATAATGATATTGCCATAATGTTTACTACGTCACAGTTCAATAGGACTAGAAATCGCACTGCCAAATTTCGTGCAGATCGGTCCCTAATATACCATAGACCCAATATAAAGCCTACTTTTGGAAAATATCTTAGAACGCCTAAAACCTTAATAAATAATACAATTGTAATAAAATGTGGTACTTCATAATTTCATAGAACTAGAAATCACACTGTCAAATTTCGTTAAGATCAGTCCATAATTTACTATAGACCCCATATAACCCCTTCTCTCAGAAGAGAGTTTAGTACGCCGTAAACCGTAATAAATTATGCTATCATAATAAAATATGGTTCGTCACAGTTTTATAGGATTATAAATCACACTGTCAAATTTTCTGATGATCGGTGCATAAATTATCATAGCCCCATATAAAGCCCACTTTTGGAAAACAACGGCTTTACGTATAAAGCTGCGCAGCCGAAATTTCATCATCTTTCTTCTTTTTCGACGCCTAACAACAAGTCCAAAACTTTACTAGTAATGATATTAGCTCTAGGGTATCAATAACTATGGCTTGAAATAACTGACAGTGTTTTGATACAATCAACTGTATTCAGTGTAGACTAGGGAGATCGAACGGTTATTATTCGACCGGTTTTAACCGGTTATTTTAAAATGTCCATTTTTCGAATATCGAATAAGCCGGTTATTTTGTTATAATTAACCGGTTATTTTAGTAATTTGTAATTATATACATTTTCCTTACTCTTGTTGTAGATGTACCCGTAATTTAAGTATTTTCTAATTGAATATTGGCTAAACTTAAACTTTTTATGAATAATGTCAAAACAAAATGTAACAAAGGTCAAAAAACATTATGAACACTGTAAATACAAATCGCTTATAAAAGTGTGTGTTCTTGTAGAGAAAAAACCAAAAACTATTCAAAATACTACAAAAACGTGTTCAGTTAAAAAGTAATAATTTGTGCGAGACATTCTAAATATTAAATATATTTTTATATAAATGATATCTCTATATATTTTTCGAATGCGATTATATCTCTTCATGCTGAAAACTACAACATTATGCCGGAATCAACGATATGGGAAAAATTTCTACCAGTTATATTTATTAAAACACCAAGAACTAAAAAACAAAATTGAAGAAATCAAACAATGTCATGGAATGTTTTAAATGTAGTGGATGAATTGACAAATATTTTACACAAAAAACATGTTCAATTCACTATTTGTTTCTATAATGCTGAAACAAAATAATTTGAAATAGATAATCCTGGCTAAGAGGTTTTGTTTGCAACTTTAAAAAAATATTGTTGATTTATTTAGACATCCTTAACCACCAACAAATTAAAACTCATTCAAAATAAATTTAAGAGAATATTTCAAATAATAACTTTATAAAATTCCTATAATTTATTTGCTATTGCAAAACGTTTGTCTAGATCAAATATCATTCAACCGTTTCTAAATTACATTATACAAATATCTTCTTACAAATAAAGTTTAGTAAATCAATAAAAAATTTTTGAAAATTAAGCTAAAGTTTGACCAATTTACTGGTCCCACTTTTCTTGGATTTTATCGTCAAATATTTGTTAGGTCTGATCTTAGTCATATTTATGTATTTTGTTGGTTCCTTACCTTTGCAAATTGGTTTGTTTTTATTCAAATTAACGTTTTATTTTTAAATCTTATTTGATTTTTGTGTTTTTAAGTATTCGAATTAAAACCGGTTAACCGGTTAGTTAAAAATTGCTTAACCTAAAACCGGGTTTTTTTAAATAGCAACTATTCGTAATATTCGAAAACCGGTTATTGAAAAAAGTCGAATAATCGATCTCAATAGTGTAGACTTACTCAAATATTTTATTTAGAATCTAAATATAAAGAGAGACAAATTTGATGTTTTTAAAGCAACAAATATTAAATGTCTTATTTCAAGCAAGAAATGTGCTAAAAATAAAAACCTTATTTACAAACAAGTAAGATTTCTAAGTTCGGCTGTGCCTTTGAAGCCCTCCCTCCCCCAAATGTTCGAATATTTCGTAAGTGGGCTTTATAAGCGATCCATAAATTATATATCTACGACCTAAGTTATAAAAAAACAGGTTAATAAAGGGTCCATGAAAGGGATTTTCATACAAAATCCGTTTCATATTTTTTATTAACCTGTTATAATGTTTATAACTTAGGCCGCTAATCTTTATAAAACCTTAATGCTTCTTAAATTGCTTTTCGGAAAGCCGCTTTATATGGGACCTATATTAAATTATGTTCCGATTATCACAAAACCGTATGGTGTTATTTCAAGCACAATATAAAGCTTAATTTTACCAAATTTAACCACAATATCTGCACTCACAACATTCTGTACGTAAAATTAACTGAAATTTTAATATAAAATAAATGAATATTCACTTAAAAACCAGTCTACTTATTTTTCATTTATTTTTAACGAAAAGTTCATTTAATTTTTACTGTAAAAATTCAACTGCAAATACCGTAAAAACAAATGAATTTTCAGTTATGTTATATAATTCAACTATCAAAAAAATAACCGACGAATTCAGTAAAAAGAAATGAATTTTCATTTTCTTTATATAAATTAACTATCAAAAAATAACTCACAAATTCCGTATTAACAAATGAATATTCAGTAATTTTATATTATACATATTTTACTCAAATTTCTAAAAAAAAATACCAGACACCTGTCCGCTTGTTTTTCTAATGAGAGAGAGAGAGACAGAGAATATTTATTTTTATTCACTTACCCCGTTATACATGTTGTTTTACTTTTGTTTTACTGGTCACTTTGTTTACAGAAGAACTTTCAATTATAAGACACTAGCAGCATGCCCGATATGGTAATCGCAATTATTTTATTTTTAAAAATTTTTTATTTTAAAAAACAAATAGAATTTGGGAATTTTCTACACAAAACAAGCAAATCGTTTTTTACTTTTACTTTTTGCCACAGATCTATAAATAGATAACTAAAAATTAATTTTTTGGTAGTTAAATTATATAAAATTACTGGAAATTCATTTGTTTTTACGGAATTTGTGGTTAATTTTTTATGGAATTCGCGGTTGAATTTTTGACAGAAAAAATTAAATTATTTTTCTGTTACAATTAAATGCAAAATAAGTAGATCGGTTTTTAAATAAATTTACAAATGTTTTAAATTCCATTTTCATAATCAACTGATAATATTAAATGCAACCGAAAATCCGTATTAATGTGCACTTCGTTTTTTGAATAAATATTAGAATAAGTTAAAAATATATTTGTTTGGAATTTCAAATGTTTATTTATTTAAAAATGACTGAACGGAATACTTCTTAAATAACCTACAGTCCGTAACTGTAATAATATTGTGAGTGTATATTTGTTACGGTTATAGGGGTATTAAAATTATTTGCCAGAGTGGGTTTTACATGGCGCTTATGGTAATTTACGGACTGATGTTAATGAAATTTGGCAAAGTGTTTTCTAATCTCATTAAACTATGATCGACTACATTTTACTACAATAGCATTATTCGTTTTGGTTTTACGCTTAATAAAGTGTTTCCGGAAATGGGTGTTTAATAGGGCCAATAGTACATTAGGAACAGATTTTCACGAAATTTAGCTAAATTATTTATAATCTTTTGAAAAATGACAGACCAAATTGTAACGCCGCAGCAGAATTTGTTATAGATTAAAGCGTACTTTTCGAGAGTGGCCTTTTATGGAGCCAATGGTGAATTAGAAACCGATCTTAAAAAAATTTAGTAATATGAATATGATTTCCAGTTATATAAGACAAAATTGTGCAAAATTTAATGAAAACGGGTGCATTTCGTCACCGACTTGTAACAAAAATAAAAAATTTTAGGGAGTTAGTTCAACATTTAATTCTTAACTCGTTTTTTAACTAAACCTTTTGTGCTGGATTTCAATCCCAAACTTCTCAGGAGAACTAGAAAGTATTTGGCAATATTCAGCCCGTTGCGAACCCGTATTGTCCCCGATACCACTGGCTCCATGTAGCGAGTTCCCACACTGACAAGCTATGAGATAATTAAGGTGGACAGTGAAGTTCAACAAAAATGGAGTCCCCAAAAACTTTTGAATTTTGTTCTAAAAATATTAAGGCCGTAAGAATCTGTGTATTGTATTTAATGAACTTTTTATCTAGCGAAAAAGGGTTATTTAAAACGTATTGGTTTCAGATGTAGGGATGGGCAATAAATGTCGATATATCAAAAAATCGGTATTTAAAAAAATTATAACCGATATACAATATTCCCGATATTAAAAATACCCATATATCGATACATCGATATTTTTCTACGACTATCGAATTCGATGTTTTTAAGACTCTTTATAATAAAATTCAACATTTTAACCGTTGCTCAACTATTTACAATACTGTTGTCTTTTAAGAGTTGCATCATATGTTTTTTAACTAATATTAAGAAAATAACGGCGCTTTACCATTGTACATTTTCAAATCCCAATGAATTTTTTTTAGATTTCATATGGCGAATTAATAAAAATGGTTTAGTATTCTTTATTTTTTTTTTTAAATTTTTTAATTGTAGAATTAACTGCCGGTCCCTCGATTTCAAAGGAAAACTTCGTTCGCATAACTAACCTTAAAATCTAAATTTTAAAATTGGTTTTTGTTTTAAGTAACAGTTAAGCGAATGAAGATTAAAAGAAACAATAAAAAGTTAGAATGGAATTACATGTTATATGTTTGTGCATATGGAAATATGTATTGACATATGTAGGTATATTAAGTTTTTAAATTTGGTAATAATTTCAGCTTAATAGTTCAATATATCGATATTTTTAATTAATAAATATCGATACTCTTAAAAAATATCGATACGATATATATCGATATATTTTTTTCAATTTGCCCATCCCTATTCAGATGTGCCTTTTATTTCTGTTCCACTGAATGATCTATCTTTAATATGCTTGTTCTTAGTACTGAAAGTCTGCTATTTATTTTGGTTTGTCCTTCCCTTAATGTCGGTCAATTCTATGTTAATACAATAAATGTCTTACCAAATTATAAAAGAGCAAACATCAGCAGCAACAGCAACAGCAACAACAACAAAACACTAATATTAACACCAACTTAAACAAGAAAGTACAGCAAGCCCACTTGTAGCATTAAACAACAACAACAAAAATTTAAATGAAATTCTAACTATTGCAATTTCAACACGTTTTGAATTAAGACAAGAGGTGTAAATTGCCAAAAGCTCATTTTATGCCAATAAACTACCAGGAAACCAGATCCTTAATAACCCTAACTCTAAACGAGTGACTAAAAGACAGACTGACTGTCAAATTAACTGACTTAACATCATCATTATATATACAATTGTTGAAAGAAAGTGGCAATGTGTGAGTTACTGAAGTCCCAGCGGGAAAACTCAGAAGACCATCTTACTTAAGGCCTTATTGAAGGCCTGCTTAGAAATTTTTTGATTCAATTACCATTCTGATCTAATTGATAAGGAAGGACTCATAGAAGGCCTCGGCTATTTTGTACAAAAGATAAGATACCCATCCCACAATCGGTTCAATGAGAAGGGAGAAGTGAAGGAGTAGCATTTTTTTTTTTTTTTTTTTTTTTGCCAAAGCAAAAGTAAAAGAATTATTTTTGTTATCCAGTTGCCATTTCTGTGTACCTGCCAAAGATATGAGCATGGAATATACCAAGCAGGCCTTGTACATCCAAAAGAAGGAGTACAGAGGCCTTCTAGAAGGCATCCGTACTCCTTCTTTCTTCCGTTATGGTGTGTGTGTGTGTGTGTATGTGTGCGTGAGTGCATGTTAAAGGAGAAGTTTCATGATGTGTTCGCTTGTAGTATGCAAGTGTATCCCTCTGTTTAATATTTTGAATGTTATTTTGACCGTAACTTGTCTTTAAATTTCAAAAATGAAATAATTATTTTCTCAATTCATTACATTCGACTAAATGAATTTTAACAGGGTGGAATGGGTTTTGAGATACAAAAGATTATTTATTTTATTTTCATTTTTAATAATTCATTAATAATCAATATATATAAAATGCTGTAAAATTTTAATGGGCTTAACAATATTATTTAATTACAAAAAAAATTGCGAAAATTGCGTGTTCTTGTGTTAAATGTTGGGGCTATTCTTCATTTTCTTTTTGGGGCCATATTTCCTTGGGTCATTTTGCACACCGCCACTTAAAATACTTTAAAATACTTGATACGGACCAAATGAATGCTTTATATCTCAAACACTATAAAAAATTTAGCGAAACAGGTTTTGGATTCGGAAAAGAGATATATAAGAATATAAAGCTATAACTACCTCCAGCACATAACTGCATGAATTTTAACGCGGTGAAATGACTATTAAGTTACAAAAGATTATCATTTTAGAAGTAAAATGATTGTTTTTTAAAAAAAAGTTTAAATAAATAATGAAATGTAATAAAATAATTGTATTATTATTCAACTGTTCTCTGTACTTCTACTTATTTTTTTTATCTACCGAAATTCAATCATAAAATCTAATGAAAAATTCGACAAATACAGTTTTATCTTGTTACCTCTTTTTTAGTTTGGTATATGTATACCTAGTAGTTATCCTTGTCTACCTCAAAAACTTTAATGAAACGTTCTTATTATCCTTCTATTCCCAATTTCTTGCCATTTAATATTTTTTACAAATTCTCCTTAATACAATTCTTGCTTTTTTATCGCCCTACTCCTTGTTGACTTTCCAAATTCTTATTGTTTTTTGTAGCAATAAGAACTTGCAGTAATTTTAGTACCAGTAAAAGTTCTAGTTCTTCATCTCTACACAATTACTTCCATTTCCGTCTGTCCGCCCTGTTATATCTTGTTTTTCCCCATATTGTACTTAACTTAGCTCAAACGTTTTCTAATGGAAAATTGGCTTTTAAAATCATTCGGTACTTGAGTTATTAGCATTTGAACACAAATACACATACAATCACGTTTACTCTCCTGTATTTTATTAGATAGATATAAAGATAACTACCAGACAGACAGAGCATTTCGAAACACTTGTCTGTAACAACATGAGTATTCAATTGAAACATTTAAAATTTCAATTCATCAAAAGTAGGTTTTCTATTTGTTAAATTATTTTTGAAATAATTTAAAGTATCTTCTATGGTATCCAATATAAGAAAGTAGAAAATAAATTGATTATCTTCTTGTTGAAGAAAAAAAAGTTTATATATATTAATATTTTTAAATAAAATTATTTCAAAGTTTAATTATACCCAAAAATAGGCTATTTAAATCAAGGACCGGAAAATGTTTTTTTTTTATGTTTTTAAAAAAATATTGATCATTGGTGTTCGAAAAATATTTTAAATTGTACAATAACCAAAGATAGATAAAAATATTTTATTTGATATTGTTTCTTTAAGTTCAAAATAATAAAGTTCTTAAAAAAACGTTTTTGAGAAAAATATTTTTTTTTTTTTTTGTTCTTTTGTACAAAAAGTTACGAACCGAAAACTTAATTTTTTCTTTTTAAAAATTTAAAAATCATGCGTACAAAATATTTTTTTTTCATCAGTTTGAAAATAAAAGCAAACACAAAAAAAAGATATTTATTTTTTCAGTACAATATTATTTTGAAAAAAAAAGAACCGAAAACTTAAAATTGAATTTTTTTAATTGACAAAATTTAAACTCATACGTACAAAATTATAGTTAAAAATATAAAGCTAATAAATAATAAGTAGTTATAACATGATAAAGATTATCCTAGAACTAAATAGTAATCTTATCAATTACCTTGATGTTGAGTTTGAGCAACAATAAATTTTCTACATGCTCAGAACTTAAATTCCTTCTATTTTTGGTCATAATAATTGGCAAAGCACTGAAGGCTGTCTCCACAACACAGGTATTGCGGGTAAAGCTAATGCAACAGCAGCTAGTTTTGATAATTAAGAATCTCTAAGGATTTTTCGCATTTGCAATTTTAAACAAAATTTTATGTTATAATTTAAATTAAAATTCTCAATTTTAACTTCAAATTGACTTTTTATTGTTAGTTTCTAAAAACAAAAAAAAAATATTTTTCTGAAAAATTTTTTTTTAAGAACTTTATTATTTTGAACTTTGAAGAACAAATCATGGTGCAATTACTAGAAGGTGGCAGCACTACGGCATCTGATTATTTTTTGCTTGAACTGTGGTGAGAACTACAGTCTGTCATTTTGCTTTGTTTATGTTTACATTCTTGAGAAAATTTATTGTGCTTTAAAAAAAATAATCATTTTTGTGCGGTTTTTAAATGAAAATTGTGTTTAAAAGTTAAAATAATTGCAAAAAATAAATCGTAATTGGGTTTTATATGTGTGTCTTTAGTTGTGCTAATGTATTTTCTTTTATATAATAAATAAAAACAAAAATTATTTTGTCTGTGAACACGTTGTGCGTACGTTTTAAAAATCTGTTAATGTTTGATATGCACTTGTACGCCTGTTTCTTTAAACCACCAAAGGACTTGCAGTGAAGACAAAGTGGAAAAATAATTGGTTTTAATTCATGTAACATTAAAATTTTAATTATGAATTTTTTAGTATTTTTTTTTCATAATATTTTTGTTTTATTTGTTGCAGATCAGCGTTGCCATTGAAAATTTACTATTTGACCAAACTTTTTTACCAAAATCCTTCGGAACCGAACAATTTTATTATCTTATAAATATTTAAAAATAAATATGTCGTGCCTGTTCAACAATAGTGTATTAACTCAAAATTTACATTTTTTCACTATTTGGAAAAAATCAACATGCAATCTTAATATCTACTCGCTGTAAAAATATATGAAGTGGCTATTTTGTCTACTTTTCGGTAATGAAACCGTAGTTGATATGCCTTTAATGTAAAATTAAAAATTGTTTTGCTTCCACTAAAAATTTTGAGTTAATACAGTATTGTTGAACAAGTGCGAAATGTAATAAATAACAGAAATAAAACTGTAACTTAAACAAACACTTTTAAAGGAGTCGATATCTGTAATATTTTAATGTATTTACGTTTAAAGAAAAGTCTTGATTTTGCTTGTTTAAGAAGATCAATACAAAATTTCAACAAATGTATCTTTTGAAACTTCTAAAACGTCGTGTGAATTAGAATTTTTCATATAAGTACATCTTACATATAATAATATTACTCACAATAAGGCCTTAAATTTGAATGCAAATATGGCCTGTTTCACAAACTTGCTGGCTTTTTCGTTAAATCACAAACTTTACAAAAATATTTTAATGTCTTATTTATTTTGATTTTCCCTTAATACTAACATATCACAAATTTATATCACAAAGTATGCTAAACGTTCAATATTTATCATGTTATCCGCGATCAGGATCATGGATCACATAAAATTAGGCTATTCTGCAATATCGATCGCGATCCATCAATACTGCATTACGTCCAAAAAAATCGCGGCACTAGATCGAATTTATATACATATGTGTATATTAAACATGTAACAGTTCCCCGTAAGGTTTGGCCGCAAAAGACAAACCATGGCAACGTTGTTGTTCATAATTTTTGACAGCATTGGGTTCTTTACACAAACAAATTTGCCTGTTTTTGTTGTATTGTTGTACAACAACACGTAGTGCTGCCACCTTCTAGTAATTTCACCATGGAACAAATAAAACAAAATAATTTTTATTTTTTTTTTTTGTACAGTTGAAAACATGTTTTGAACACCAATGATAAATATTTTTCAAAAAAAAAATAAAAAAAAAACGTTTTTGTGTATTTTTCAAATTTTTGTTTCTTTTCATGTACAAAACACATATCATGGTGAAATTACTAAAAGGTGGCCTCGGTAATACAACAAACATAATAATACAAAATCTACAGGCAATTTGTTTTTGTTTCATGTGTATCATCAACGTCAAAAGGCTGATACAAAGTAAACAAATAATGAAAAACAAATTATAAAAATTTTAAAATTATTATTTTAGTAAAAATATGAAAAATAACAAATATTATACAATTAACTTTGTCCGTATTTCATGATTTATGTCGCTGTTGTTTGGTAAGATGACTGGGCAAGAAGAGATATTTTTAAAATTTCCAATTTTCAAGAAAAAAAAAAAAATACTAAAAATGCATAGGCTAAGCCCAAGAAGTTCTACATCCACTACGTGGATTTATTTTTATTATTTCTGCAAGACGTTTGCTGGAAAAATAGAATATTTCACGCAAGAAGTTCCAACATAATATGTATGTATGTATATTAAACGGAAAACAAAATCTTGGATTTCAGTTCCTTATTTATGTCCTGCGTTTGCTACAAATAGAGAGTAAATACGCATTTTTGTTTTTTAAATTGTATGAAATGTTTAAATCAATATTTTTTTATTATAAAATACAAATATAAAAAAATTTAAAACACAGAAAAAAAGAAAAATTCAAAACACAAAATTCAATATACTTTGACAAGTTAATAACAAAGAGAGGTGGGAAACTATCGATAGTCACAACAATTGATATTTTCGATAGTTTGTTAATAAATTATCGATAATATCGAATTCTTTACTGTTAAATTAAATTTTTTTAAGTACTTGGCCTACGTCACACAGTTTGGAAAAAATGGAAATAATTCTATATTTTGTAAACGGCATAAAATTTCAGGTGGCAAGTAAGAACTTCAACACAATTTAAGTTTAAAATTGGCCAATGGTAAAATTGGCCAGCCGTTTTTGATGTTTTTTTAATAAAAGAAAAATTTATAATTTTTAAGTAAATGAGTAAATTTAAAAGGTCAGAAAATATTTTTAATTTAAAAAAATTTATTTTTCTAAAAGATTTTATTTGTTGTGCTTAATTGCGTATTTTTATTCTTGATAAACAACTGGTAATTTATTGCTGGAGGATAAGCTGTGTATATGCGCATTTCAGTGGTTGCTTAGGCCAGATCATCAGAAAACGTTTTCAACAAAAAAATTTTAGAAAAGCCAAAAATATCAGCAAATAAGACTACAGAAAGCTTAAACAAAATTTCAACTATAAAACAGTGTGTTTATCTTTTCTTACATTCCCCAATTTTCAATTGTTTTATCAAGAATAAAAATAGGGAATTAAGCACAACAAATAAAATCTTTTAAATAATTCTATTCCCAAAAAAAAAACATTGATAATAAATTTATTTTCCTTAAATATATTTTAATCGTTTTTCTTTATTTCGCTGTTAATGGGTTAATGGAGTTGTCAAGTTTGAAAGGTAAATTCTCAAACTGTTGCAGGATACAAATTTTTTTTCCGATTGGAGAAGTAATATTACAGATACATAAAACGAATAATATATCCAAAATTTGGGGGCTCATAACAAAGAAGTAGAAATATATAAATTTTGAAAAATTTGCTATGATTTTAACGAAACTGTGTTAAAACGATTCGAGCCAATTAAAAGTCACTGAAGCCGGCGCCGCTGAACAAAAACAGTTGACAATTTACCAAAAAAATTCAACGATAGTATCGCTATCGAAAAGCAACTATCGATAGTCCATTGGGAACAGAACTATCGATAGTACTATCGATTGTTTGCCAGCTCTAATAACAACTCCAAAACACACTTGACAAGATGAATACACGAACACATACAATCAAACAATGAACGGCTGGCTTACCGAGGCCACCTTTTAGTAATTTCACCATGACACATATTGTACTTCAAAAATAAATATCTTTTTTGTGTTTCCTATTTTTTTTTAACTGATAGAAAAAAAAATTTATTTTGTACGCATGAGTTTTGAATTTTTCAAATGAAAAACTTAAATTTTAAGTTTTCGGTTCTTAATATCTGATGCCTGATTTAAATGTAATTTTGTAGATTAGGTTTAAATTCGATTTTTAATTTGGCTTAGTTATTTCCTGTTCAATTCAAATACAGGGGCCTAACTCTGACATTCGTGGTCGAATATTTTTTTGAATCGAAAGCAAATTTATTTCTTATTCTTTTAGTCGATTCGTTTGGTATCAAGACTTAGAAATAAAATTGTTTTCGAATCGAAAAAGTACTCGATCACGACTGCCAGATTTGGACCCCAGTTTTAGTTCAAGTTAAGTTCTATTGTAGTTTTAATTCAGTTTGAGTTTAGTTTATGTTCTACTCTAATTCATTTTCAGTTTAGGTTTTAGCTCGGTATCTAGTTCAGCTTTAAGGTCAAATTCTAGTTCGGGCTATTGTGCAAATTTAACTTCAGTGCCCATGTTCTGGTAATCCCGCGTCAAGACCCTTTTCGATTGAAATGTGAAAAAAGATACAAAAATGTCAAAAATTAAAACAAACAACTTTTTTTCACCTAACTGCGTCTGTAAAATTTTTGGCGAGTAATTGCTGTCACGTAAGGAAATTACTCGCCAATTTGCCGAAAAAGTGTGTCTGTAAAATTTTTGTGAGAAAGTTCCCGCTTTGTACTGCCAAATAAACTCACGAATAAAAACTGTAATGAAAAATAACAAGAGAGAGGTAAGTTTTTTGTTCTCGGCTGATTTTTCCATTGTTTATTTATTTTGTTTTTGACATTTTTGAAAAATATAGGAATGATTTAAGACGTTATAAATTTTAAAGACGTTATCAATTTTTAAATTTTAGTAAATTTGTCAGCCGTCAACGGTATGTGTGATTGCCGTTCTCAACGTCTGCAATTTTTCATCGGCTTCGAGTGGAATGTTACGACATTTATACCGTAACGACGTAATGTCTTTTGATAGTTTTCGATATGACTTATAGACAGCGTTGCCAAATGTGCAGATTTATCTGCATTTTGCAGTTTTTCTAAGCATTGAGCATATGTTAAGTTTTTTGTTAAAAAAATAAGTTTTTTTGTAAGTGATGCAGATTTTGCAGTTTTTACATTAAACTTTTTTTTTATTTTCAGTTTTTGTTTATATTATTTTTTTATTTCTTTAGCTATAGTCCTACTAAATTTTCTTAACACATACTCGTCTAAAAGTGGCAAGCTTTAAGAGCCAAACAAATCACACAAACCTAATTAATCATTTTTCAATAAATTCTAATAAAAAACGTTTATCTTCTACAATTTTTTATGTTTCGTATATTCGTTCTTGACTCTGCTAAATTGTTACTTAAATTATTAAATTAAGCACTATGTAGCGCAAACAGTTTGGAAAAAATTCAACGTTTCGATTATTCTAAAGGGTGGTCCAACCATAATGCAAGATGTTTATTGTGGGTCACACCTTAACGTCAAGTTTTTTGCCCAACTTACGTTGACATTTCTTTGGGAGGTACACAATTGAGTAGCGCGTTAAGACTGTTGAATCCCTTTACGAAAATTGGCGTTCTAATCAAAATGCACTTCGTGATTTTTTTGGTCAGCATAATCGAGCAAATGTGTGCACAATTGGGAAAATTGCACGAAAATTTCAGCAAAGCTGGTCTGTAGGAAATGTGAAAACACATATGCATTCTTATGGGCTGGCGGCTTCATCGGGCCAGTGTCGGTCAAGCATTTACCGTGAATGGTGTTCGCTATCGCAAGATGATAAAGGACTTCTTGTGCCCAGAAATTGAGGATATGGACTTAGACGATATTTGGTTCCAACAGGGCTAGAAATTCAATTTCTGCGCTTTCTCACGTCATGGCATTGTTAATTGGCCGCTACGATCTTGTGATTTGACACCATTGGACTCTTTTCTTTGGGGATATTTAATAGAAAAAGTGTAAGTCAATAAGCCAAAAATTATTTGAGAATTAAATTGTTCATTTGTGAATTTCTACAAATAGATTTTTTAATTTTTACCGTCGTTTTCAATGAAATATTAAATTGTTTATAGCTCACAAGCAATAAATTTTGCAATAATTTGAGCAAATTAGTCCTTTGGCGTTCTTTATTCATTTTTAAAAACTAATTTCACATTTTAATCACAAACCTCAACTGTTATTTTTTTTTGTATTGACGTTTCTTACAAACTGACATTAATTGTTTAAAATTAAAAAGGGTATTCATGAAACGAATCCCGCAAGTTTGCCTATTTGTACAAATGACAATTTAAAGCAATATCATGAAAAACCTTAATATAATATTGAGATTGTTTTTGCATTACACATATCGAGCTTTTGCTGCAATACAGTCATAACGCAAAAAACCAAAGTTTTGAGCTAATGTATTAAATTTTGTAATTCCCAGTGGAATATAGGTCCGTCTACTGGCTAATAATGTGGAGTTAATAGTCATATAGTTTCTTCATATTGTGTAAAAATGTCATACAAATATTTTATATATTCAACTCTAGAGATAAGAATTAAATTTTAAGGTGCTAGAAAATTGAAAGTTGAGATAGGACTCTATTGCAGCAAAAGCTCGATATGTTAAAAAAAACTAAGCAAATTATATAAATATCTTTGGGTATTTTTTGTGCAGTTTTTTTAAGTTAAAATCAGTTTTTTGTTCTTAAGATGCAGTTATTTTCAAAAAAATTTATGGCAACGCTGGTAACAGACACACTTTTTTCTCACTTTTCGAGAAACGATGGAATATTTTGTTTCACATCTTTTCGATGCGAGAAGTTCTCACCAAAGTTACAGGTTCTATTTTGCGTAATTTCTAATAATGAGTATTATGAGAAGCAAAGTTGATTTAATGAGGGGCGTCCGTCCATATGTTCGTCTGTCCATTGAAATAGATTTTCCGAAGACCCTAGATATGATGGGTATATATAGATTGGTTCTTATATATTTCTGTCACATCCGCACCTTACAACTTTGGTATTGAAATTTAGCCCGATCGGTACGTAAATGACTGAGATATAAGCTAAAAATTAATGCCTTTAATAATTATCATAAAATCCCATGTAGTTGCTGTTTTTCTATACCCATCATCGAAATTAACAATGTTATACCTCGTATAAGTTCGGTTTAATTTTAATGCCTTTTTATCGTTTTTTACACATCACAAATGCCTACATACATGTACAGCGAAGTTGATTTAATGATGTCCGCCTGTATACCTGGAGAACGGCAAGAGAAAAAGTTGCCAAATTAGATAAAAGCAGCTTAGTCATCAAGAGACAACATCCAGCAAAATGTGAGCGGGATTGGAGAAGTTAGCGTGCCACAAAAAAAGATTTATATGTATCTATAGAACGGTATTTATATAACTTTCTGTTAATATCGCACCCTGGTTACTTGCTTATTCTGGTTGCGTTTACTTTGTAGTATAGATTTTAGTTCGTGTGCTATATCATAATCTGGTTAAGGAGCTGGTTCATGTTTTAGTAAAGGTTATATTTTATTTTAGGTAGTTTCGTTTAGTTGTAGCATTGTAGTTTGTAGAATTGTAGTTTATGCAACCGTTCTACCTTTTTTTATAAGGTCTTATTTTAGCTTATTTTAGTTTCTTTTTCGAGTTCCGTTTACGTTATAGAAGAGATTCTAGTTCACGTGCCTTTTCGCCTTCTGCAAATTAAATAAATAAGAGGGTAATTCGTTTAGTACAGATGGCACAACACCAAGGCAGTTTTTCCCATAATTATTGCGTTATCTTCCTTGTGCTTTTCGCCTTATGTTGTAGGTACCCTAGAGGAAAGCGAACTGACACTAAAATAGTCCCGTGACAGGATATTTGGTGGCTGAGACCGGTCCTAATTCTAACACTTTTTATGAAAGAGTTTTAGTTTTAGTTGTTATTGACGTGTATATTGTTGTTAACGTGTGTGCTTTTGCTTGCGATTGTATTGTTAACGTGTTGGTTATTAGCGTTTTTGCTGTTGTTTACGTAAGTGTTGTTAACGTTTGAGTTATTGTTAACCTGACTCTTTTTGTTACCATGTTGGTTGTTACTGACATGTGAGTTCTTTTTTATCGTGTGTGTTGTTATTAACCAGCGGGTTGCTACTGCCGTGGGTATAGTTTGCGATCATGTTGTTGATCACAAGTGTGTTGCCGTCAGTGTTGTTCACGTCCAAGTTCTAGTTTCGATTTTAATTTAGCTTTTAAATCAATTTCTAGATAATAGTTTGTTCAGCTTTTAGTTTAATTTGAATTTCCGATTTTACTTTAGCATATAGTTTGTAAACAGTTTCAGATTCTCTTTGAGGTTCTAGTTCAGTTTCTAGATTAATGTGCTAGCTTAGGTTAGTGAGGGTTCTAGGTTGGATAGGCTTACAGGTATAAAAGTTACAAATTCTTATTGAATTTCTAGATAAGCTTCTTGTTTTAGATATTTATTCGTATTTAAACAATAGTTTTGGATTTGGTTCTACATAAATTAAAAGCTTACAAAACTTTTAACTAAAATAATAAAAACTAAGTAGAAGTGAAAACAAATAAATTTGTTAAATACATAATACGTAAAATGGTTTTAATTAACGTTCTAATATTTTACAGCGCTCTATTTTCATTTAATATTAAACATATAAATTGCTTTTACGTGTTAACTTAAAACACAACTACTTGCCTTCATTTGCCGCCTAAAAACATGCAACAATAATATTTATTTAAAAGATGAACACAATTCTCACAATATGTACTGCGAAGAATGAGTGTAAGTAGAGGAAGCCATTGATATGGAACATTCATATACTTTGAGTGCGTTGTCGTTTGAAGTTGTATATGGAATTTACAATGAGACAGGTTTTTCCGGAACTCTTGTCGTCATTGTTTACTTTTGCATACATATTAGATCTTATCATGAGCTTTCTTTTTTCTTCGTTTTATTTTTTTCTTCCTTTTGAAAGCAATAGCAGAAAATCGTTATACACGTTGAAGAGGCAACAAAAATTTTAAAGCCCCTATATGTCTCTCTTTATGCCATAAATCTATAGGATAGCTGCTGGCTGGTATTAAGGAGAAAATTAGGAGGGCTGTGGAAAAAATCTATGGTTGATGGAAGGCTGATAAAAGTTGTACCCAGTTATTTATGTGTATATTAATATAATTTTTATTACCCTTCAAAGCTAGAGTTCTTCTTAATACATTTTGCTAAATGAAAAAAAAAATATTTTGGCTGTCTCTACACTTTTCACGCATCCCGTTTTTACCAAAATCTATCTAGATGTCTTTATAGTTTCGTTTGTGTCTTCATACTCTTATGCAAATCCTTATTAAACCTTTATTCTTCTAATATATACATACATATCTAGAAGTTACTATTGCTATTTCATAGTTTATTTCTTATTTTTGTAATATAGTCTACATTCGTGTGTAGCCAGAGTGTTTTTTATGCATAAAAGTGTTGTAAGACACACCAGGTGATATAAGAAACACAAGTGTTGGAATATTTATTTGAGTTTCTTGGCAGAAGATGGTGTAATGCATTAAATAAATTGTATAATAACGATGTTTGAATATGAGATAACTCTTAGTTACATGGTAAAGAAATCACAGGTGTTATTTTTCGAAATGTTTTTTTTTTTATTTACTGTTATGAAAATCTGTTTATTAAACTCATACCTGCTTCTCCAAACAAAAAAATCATAGCCAAAAGTTCAGTTTAACAGCACTCATGGCGTATTAGTGATATTTATAATATTATATTAAATCGAGTATCCGGTATTATATACTGTTTGGACCAACACTGGAGATTTTTTGAATTTTTTTAAAAATTCCGTATAATTTTTATTTTGTTTATTTCTTCATCTGAACGTTATCAAAAAAACTTTACATGTATTTTTTTATATTTATATTATGTGTGAAAAAAAACCAGTCTCTATTTTGTGCAAAACATTCGAAAGTTTTGAGAAAACTTAAGCCTCTAGTACACGGCATGTAAAAAGCCACACGCGCATGTGGTTCTGACGTAATTTTGACGTCATCACATAACACGCAATGCTTATTGTGGCTTTGCATTGACGTCAAAATTACGTCAGAATCACATGCGCATGTGGCTTTTTACATGCCGTGTACTAGAGGCTTTAATGTTTATGAAAAAACGTTGATGTTTTATAGAAAAATCCTATATTTTATATAAAAACTTGATGTTTGTGAAAAACTTACCACCGTATTTATAAGCGAGTAATAAATTTAATAATCATTTATTAATATATTTTGTAAACCTTTTATAACTTTAAAATATTCTTATGAATGAAGGCATTAATATTTTTTAACGGGGGCGCTGTGAAAACTGGCAGTTTGGTGTTAAACTCAATGTTTTGTGAAAAATTCTATATTTTGTAAAAAAAACTCGCTATTTAAAAAAAAAATATCCATTTTTTGTAAAAAAAAAACTCAATGTCTTGGGAAAAACTCAATGTCTTCTGATGTATTGTGAAGAGTTTATAGCCTGTTTCCAAATAACCGCACGCAAAGAAAAAACATGGTTGTGGTGAACATATTCTAAGAGCAACATATTATGATAAGATTCATGATTGTAGTCAACATATTACGATTATTATTGAATCATATTATGACCAAATATATTCGTAATATATAATCATAATATTTTTTTTTAATCCTAATTTGTTATTATTACATCATATTATAATTGAATGTAATCATATTATTATCATTTTAATCATAATAAGTTAAGAAGTAATCATATTATTATCATGCTAATCAAAATAATATTTAGAATAAATCTAAAACCGAAAAATATTTTCAACCTTAACGTTATACTGTTACAGATATTTTACATCATTATATGATGCAACTTTAAACATAATATTTTTAATCTATTTTTGTCGTAGGTCGCTGTTATTTATAAATTAATTTATAGAATTTTCCTTTTTTTCTCTAAAATAACACAAAACAATAGTCAATATTTTATTTAGTGACACTACAATTTTTTTTAATGTACCTATAATTTCTTTATTTTTTAATCTCTTTAAACTTGGTATATAATTCGATAGGCACATGTAAAGCAAACGACACAACTGATGCAAAATTATTTTACAAATGGCGATAAAAAAATATTATTAGAGTAAAGATATTTTGTTTGTATCTTAAACATATTATGAGTGCACGTATAGGTTATGATCATGTTATGGCTATTTAATATCATTAAATGGTTGTGAGGAATATAATATGTTTTCAAAGTTATCATTATTTAGTTGTTATAATAATAATTATTTTTCAGTGAACCATACTTAAATTTATAATCGCGATAAACATTGACATGTTTACAGTAACTATAATTTTGTTGATATTAAATAAAAATAAAAATATTTTGTATGCGGCAACAATATATTGTTACAAGAAGCATAGTGTAGTTGCCGTAATCATGTCCAACCATATTTTTTCTCTGCGTGCAGCAACTCAAAGAAATTATTCAAATGAGTATGGAAAATGACTTTGCGCTTCTATAAGACAAGTGGGCTTGCCAGGCGGTCTTAATTTTTTTTTGATTTACAAGAGTTTTCAATGCTCGTCAAGAATCAAGCAAAACATTTGTTTTGTACCAAGATTTTTTAAGGCCCCACCAAAAATACGTTATTTTTTTTAAATATGTTTAAAATTTTCCTTAAACAAAGCTGTGTTACAAGCAAATAAATATTTGATCGTTTCGTTTTAGTGTATGTGTTCGACAATCCTTTATTTACAATAATAATAAGATAACAATGAGATGCTGATTTGAAACAGAACCCCGAATGAACACTTGTTTCCCCCCTATCTTCTTCTTTATTTACATATTCGATTTTTGAATGTTAGCGATCATAAAATTACATACTTTACATTTCAAATATTTTATATTATATCTTATAAGTTATTTTTTTTTATTATTCCTACACTAAATCCCGCGAAGCTTTTTGCTTGTCTGCAGGAGACCAGAGTCTCGGCGGGAATCGAACCCGCAACCCCGGTACTGATAGACGAGCTCACTACCAGCTAGACTACCGGGGCACCCCAAATATTCAACAAAATGTATCTCTATCACTATGCTCTAACGCTAAGGATTGAACTACATGACGGCCATACTCGCTTAAGGAGAAGAGCCACTGCAGCACTCACCTAATCAGAAGAACGATAAACACCTAAATATGTGAACAGAAACCGTGCCCGATTTTTGTCGGGCACTGGCACAACATAAATTAAAGTATAAGGATAACATTTGATTACTTATAGTTAGTTCATATATACAGCCATGTCACAGAGCACAATTCCGTTCGGAACTGAAGAAAACACATTTTTTTATTGATAGAAAGTATATTTTTATAGTTTTTTGGGCTCTAAGATACAGAAAACTGCCATTCCGTTCATGAAAACAAAAATGGTTTCATTCCGCAAAGTTTTTTCGTAATTTTCTGAAGCACAAAAATACGGAATGAATTCCGTTTCCGAACGGAATTGTACTCTGTGACATGGCTGATAATATATGAAGATTCAATAAAGAAACTCTGGAAACAATCTATGCGGATCTCTGCGTTGTCGTATCGTGTTCATTGTTATGTATTTTCTATCCATGTCATCTTTTTTCTGCCTCCGGTACTTTAATTTTCGTTTGAAGAATTGTTTGGAGTAGCTTATATTTTAAGTTTCTCATTATATTGGGCCTTTACTGCAATAAAGTCATAACTCAAAAAACCCGAGTTTTGAGCTAATGTATTTAATTCCCAGTGGAACATAGGACCGCCTGCAAGTTCATATCGTTTCTTCTTATTGGTTAAAAATTGTATACAAATATTTACTATACTAAACTCTAGAGAGAAGAATTAACTGCCTCTTTTTCAAAATAAAACAAAAATTTTCACTTGGGAAAATAAATATATTGAAACAACAATAAAAAAACTCAAATGTGTTTTTGTTTTCAATATAAATTTCTAAACGAAACTTTTTATTTTAATTTGAAAAATAGGCAGTAAATTTTAAAGTGTTAGAAAATTCAAATTTTAATTATGACTCAACCCTAATAACACTGTGCTTGATTCGGTAACTTTTTGTTATAAAAAGGGGCACCCTGCGGGTAAACCTACACAGAAAAAATTAATTATGATGAAAATTATGGCTAAAATGCAATTTTTCTCAGTTTTCTACAATATATAAATTTTTATGCCGATATACATATTGATGAGTCGGTAGCTAAAAGGCCTAACTCCACTTTTCGAAAATTTCTCAATTTTATTATATTACTGCCTAATTAGTTTTGAACTCTTTGAGAATTATTTGGTTCTTCTATCGTTTAAAAATTTAACGTTGAAAAATATGAAATATCTTGATTTGCTTGAAGTTTTTGCTTTTAACTGGCTTAAGCAATTGTGTTATATTTATAAAATACTAGCGGGCCCGTTGCCTGCTTCGCACGGCAAAACAAAATTAGAAAAGAAACACACTTGTTTTTAATAAAGTTGGTTTTTTCCCTATTATTCAATTTTTAATTCTAGTTTCTTACAATCTTAGACTATGTATCACTTAAACTATCTTACAGCTCTTTCGTAGACAACATTTTTAGTTTTGCCATGAGTTGTTGTGTAGATAAAGAGAACTGAAGGCTTGCCAACACGTGAGCACGAAACATATAACTGGCCGTGTGAAAAGCAAGGATATTCTAAATCAATTCCGCACAATTCCAACGATTGCACTTGCGCTTTATTTATTGTAATAGCAAATGCAAGACGTATTGGAAACTGTAGTCTTTTGAATTCAAAAGGTAAATCTGATGGAATCGTTGGAATTCGTGGAATCAATACATCTTCACATTTAAACTTCCCCTTTAAAATTGTTGCTTCGATCAAATTGTTCATGACCTTTTAAGCCAGCAATAGTCAATGATTGGCCTTGTGCTTTGTTGATGGTAATAGCAAAGGCAAGACGCAAAGGGAATTGGAGCCGCTTGAATTCAAATGGTAAATCGTTGGAATCGGGCAAGCCGTTCTCCAGTTATGCGCTTAATATAAAAAGTGGGCGTAAAAGTAGGCGTGGTAAATTTTTCTTTCGATGAAAACTTAAAGTTGATTAATACGAACATTTGAAAGAAAAATTAGTCAACTCGATGGAGCCGTTTTTTGATTTTAGGTAAATCGAAAAAAGTGGCCGTAAAAGTGGGCGGGGCAAAATTTTCTTTCCGTAAAAACCTAAGTTCGACCATGGCGATCATTTTAAAGAAATAATCGTTCAAATCGGTCAAGCCGTTCTCAAGTTATGGATTTTGCCACGCCCCTCCGCCCCCAGACCGAAAATTTCAACCAAACTTCATATAAACCATATATGGGCCACTGACTACGTAGTGTATAAGTTTGGTTGAAATCGCACGACGCGTTTATGATTAGTTCGGCGACGTACATATACGGACTTATTTTTATATACAATATATAGATATAGATATAGATTATTTTATGAAGTTAAGTATTTTTTTTTTAAGCGTTCAAAAATTTTTTTAGTGAATGTCAAGAATTTAGCAATTTTTAATCTGGCGAGACTAAAGACGAGTATCATGTTTTTTGAGTAAAAATGTAAGTTAAGTAGGTTTTTTTTGATTTCTAAATTAAAATTTCAATAGTCTCTTAAAACTCCATTAAAAAATGAGTTTAGCCATTAGCCATTTTTCAACTTGTTTAGCCATAAAATTTTTTTGCCCTTTTCCTTTAACACAGAAAAAATTATTAAATTTCTCCAATCACCAAATTTATTCCAAATTCATAATATCAAGCAAACAAGTTGTTGATTTTGCACCGATTACCAAA
This sequence comes from Pollenia amentaria, assembly GCA_943735925.1. Taxonomy (NCBI): domain Eukaryota; kingdom Metazoa; phylum Arthropoda; class Insecta; order Diptera; family Polleniidae; genus Pollenia; species Pollenia amentaria. The sequence goes on from OX031008.1 coordinate 123,673,169, forward strand.
ATGATTATATTAATTACTAAAAATTTTGAAAAATATTTTCAATAAATGATATTTTTAATTAAAAAAGTAATCGAAAAACTTTGCCGTTTTAAACAATGTGTTAATTTATTTAAAAAAATATTGACAATTCCCAACAACAATTCTACATGTTTAAATTCTACAACGAAACGAAAAAAGTCAATTAAGATTTTTTGTTATTTAATTAAAATTTTAATTGAAAATTTATTTCAAAACAACTCAAGTGTTAATTAAATCAAAATTAAATTTTTAATTTTCTTTCAACTAAAAAAATAATTGATTCAATTATCACATTAATTAAATGTAAATACTTTTTAAACCATTTTTTTATTGATAAAACACTTTTTTCTGTGAAAATAATAATTTTAATTTTCTTATAAAACTTTATAAAATTGATATAAGTAAAATCAACAATAATGAGGAAACATCTTTCAAAATAGATAATCAGTATTCATTCCCATATTAAATTTAAGCAATGAACCAACATAAACATCACTGTTTCTTTCTGGTCGAAAGTATTTCAATATAAAGATGCAGGCGGCAACAATCAACTTTTGGAAGCTTCAGAACTAACTATAAAGTTGCTTTCACTTCCATGGTCTAATGCTGAAGTAGAGAGGGTATTTAGCCAAGTAAACATCGTTAAAAGTTATTTGAGAAATAGCAAACGTTAATTCGCTTTTATCAATTAGGGAAATATTTTGAACATAACACTAAAATATTTTTTATTGTAGATTTGGACTCAAAAGGTTAGGTAAATGTTGTCATGATTATGATTTACCTTCAAAATAAATATTTAAAACGAATAGGCGAAAGTGGTTCCTATGAGATGAAGAATAACGACATCGAATTTATCGATGATTTAATTCTTTAAATGCTGAAATATTTAAATTACGTTTATTCTTATGTACCAAATTTCTTATGTAAACAAATTTTAATTTACAATTTCATTGTAAAAAATTTCTTATGTACTATTATTGTTTTGTTATTGAATTAAAATGTGCTTTTATAAAAAAAAGTTTTTAGCCATTTTTCGCCAATTTTGGTCATAAAGATTTGGCAACACTGATATATATCCTTTGTATGGGCAGATATGTATTATACTAAGAGCTATATTAATAAATCGATTCTTCGAAACAAAAAACTAATCACTGTATGGATATTTACAATTCCAGAGCATTATTTTAGACCCCTCCGGCACTTTATAACAATCAGTTTTAAGCGGTATGGAATTTCTAAAAAAGTATTGACTTTGTTCAAAAAAAATTTTAAAACCGTAAAATGTCAGTCAGATTAATTAAATGTATGTCGGAAAAAATGATTGTTTTATTGGTTACATAAGTAACATGGTAGTAAATATAATTGTATAAAATTTTCCAACCCTGGGTTGAATCAATAATTAAATATTCGCGCATGTCATAGAAATCGAAATTAAGTGAAATTTAAATCGAACAGGATTTTAAGTTCCATTATTTACAAAATGACAGTAGATTTTCCTGATTTTAAAAGCTGTTCTAGTAAAGCTAATTGGTACTCAAAATATTAAGTAGATAAAAAGGAAAATTTCGTTCTTAAGATTCGCTCGATCTTAAACCCACTTTATTTCGATTTCTATTGCCTAAAAAACAACAACATAAAAAAATAATACAATATAAAACAAAACTTAAAATAAATCACATAAATCATCTTTGCATGGAACCGAAGTTTGTAAAAAAAATAATACGCTGGAAAATCAAGTAGCAAACGAATTTCATTCCAAATTTAAATTATACATTCTATATACAGTACATCGCTAACTACTTATGGCATACAGATTTTTAATATATACATATGTATTTAGAATTTTTTATATTAGCTCCAATTTTCGAGATATATCGTTGCGTTAAAAGTAAAGGCACTCTCAGGGCAGACATTCAGAAGTCTTTGCTCTATTTAGTAAAAAAAAAAATCCCAAATTCTACAACAAAATTATCTTCACTAGGGCTGGGTTTTAATGGAACCAAAATTAAAATATGAATCGATTTAACCCTCGTGAGTAACCTTCGTTATCTGGCGGTATGGGTACAATTGTACCTGCATATAAAAATGCACTTACCTGTGTATTTATAAAATTTCTTCAAAAGCTAATTACACCATTTTATGCCTAAATTTGTAACTGCTACAACCTCAGATAAAAATCTAAACGAATTTATAATTAATTTTTTATTCTATAGTACATCTATTCCATGTATTTATTTTATAGTACATCTATTCCTTCAATTTAAATTCAAATGTACAAATCTATTACCTAATGAACGCAGCATTAACGTTTTGATGGACACTTAACGAGCAATATAAATGTAATACTCAAGCAATTCATTAATTATTTATTGATCTACACTTAAGTATGCAAGACGGGGAATCCCCAAAAAGACACAGTTTAAAAAAGTAGCATAAATAAATTTTTCTTTCGAAGTTCAGTAGAAATGGTTTTCGGAAGACGCATTAATGTAGAAGCAGATCCAGAAAATTAGCCGAAAGCACAATATGGCAGTCGTGGAGCCTCAGACGTCGTTGGAAGATGCCAATGTAACCACGAATACAACGCAACACCAGAATATCTTGTATGGTCTGTATTTATCCCGTCTGTGATGACCACTCACTAATTTTTAATTATTTTTGTTTATATTTACGCATTGTGTGCTTCTTTTTAAATTAAAAAATCTCCATTGTCAAAGCGTTTCATTTGGTTTTCTTGCTTATTTTGGTATAAAATATGAAAAGGCACAATTGTACCAGGCCCTATTATTAGGGTTAAGCCCCACGATATTTTTTAAAAATTTCAAGAAATACATTATGTATTATAAGTGTGGAGATGTCACAGAAATGCAAGATGGTTAAGGGAAAAAAGTTGTAGCATATCAAAAATGAAAAAGTTACAATTGCACCACTTCCGCTTCACGAGGGTTAAAAAAATTACTTAGTATTATTTCTAGCCATAAAAATCTAAACTAATTACCCAGCACAAACTTTACTTACCTGGTAAGCTAGCAAGTAATATTGGAGACATATGAGCACTACTTATTTTTCGGCTGAATAACTACTTATTTTTGTTCGAGTTATCCACAGAATTCCGTACTTACAACACACTTACCAGAAGCCAACCAAAATATCTAGTTATTATTTAACTACCAGTAAGTTGATTTGTAAGTACTTACAAAAAATGACTAGTTTTTATTTAATTGGCGCTAGTACATAGACCTTATAAGTAGTCATTGAGCTCGTTACCAGTAGTTTAATAATCAGTACTGAAAACAACACAACTAATAAGTAGGTATTGAGCTAATTGTTAGTAAGCAAATATTTGGTAGTGACAATAATAGAAGTAAAAAGTAGTTACTGATGTCATTACTAATTGAGGTTTTCAGAATAATGGCGATTGTAATGATAAGTACTTACCTATGAAATAACTACTACCTATTACCAAAGTTCAAAAAGTTTTTCCTGGGTAATTTTGAATTAATTTTATTTCATAAAATAAAATTTTTAATTGAATCTAAGAAATAATTTGATAACTAGCTTTATTTATTAATTATTTTTTGATTTATTTTTGATTATCCGATGTAGTTTAATAAAATTAATTTTTTTTTTTTACTATTTAATTAGGCTTAAGTTCATTTAATTTAATTTTCATTAAATTATTTTTATGAAGAAAGGAATTTTTACAACATGGAAGATTAATTAAAATTGTTATTGATAATTTTCATTCTTGACTGACCTGGGATTCGAAGCCAGGCTGGCTGGCGTGTGATTCGAACCCAGGCGGCTGGTTACCCTGACATGTTTCGACCTCAACCACTAGGTCTTCTCAAAGGGATTTGCCGTCTTACACTCGCAGCCATCGATGACTGCTGACGTCAGTAGTCAAACATCAATCCTTAAACCAAATTGTATTTTAACCTTTGGTAGATCGAAATTTGCTTATTGAATGATTATCCATTTTTTAATTGATCTCACATGTTTTTCCTTTACTTCTGTTTTTTCCGTACTTTTGTCAAGAATTCTTCTTGAAGTCCAAAGTACATTTTTTGTTTATCATGTTTTTTGTCTTTCTTTTTTCTTGTTGACTTGTTGAGCTTAAACAAAATACCAAACAATAAATCAGTGATGAGTTTTAACTTTTCTTACATTTACATTGTTTGGTATTTTGTTTAAGCTTTGATATCGTTGCAAACAAGACTTTCTGAGTGTTTGTAGGTAATTCTCATTCCCTCTGTAGTTTTGTTTGCTGATAGCTTTGGCTTTTCTAAAATTATTTAGGAGAACGTTTCCTGATGATCTGGCCTAAGCAACCAGTGAAATGCGCATAGGAACAGCTTATCCTCCAACAATAAATTTCAGTATTTTTTATCAATTATTTAAAAAGGGAATTAAGCACAACAAACAAAATCTTTTAATAAATAATAGTATTCCCACAAACAACTTTGATAATAAAAGCAACCAGTATAATGCGCATAGAAACTAATCGTAGCTTTCCCTCATTTTTGACCAAAAATAAAAATTGGCAATTTAGCACGTCATAGTTTTAATTTGTACAACTCTTAGAAATCAATATATGTACTTATTTTGATAAAAGATGCAAAATTAACAAATTGTTTGCTTGATTCTACGAATTTGGTGATAAAAAAAAATTTTATTTTTTCTTTGAGTGTAACTTAAATTATCAAAATGTTTATCTGTTCTCCCAATAAATTGTAAATAATCTCAAAAGATGTGCTCAATTCCTTTGGAATATACTAATTTTGTTATATGCTACTGAACAAAAAAATTGGCTCGTTGTTTTATTTTTATTTTTGATGAATTCTTAAAAACAAAATATTTAAAATTTTTATTATTTTATGTAAAACTTTACTGAAATCTCTAAAACTACTGAGCAAATTTAGAAATAATGTTTACAGGTCCTATATAAATAATTTTGTTGTCGAATTTCGGATTTTTTTTCCTGAATAGGGAAACTCCTACTCAAGTTATTCTTCTATATAAGGTGAAAGTACCTAAATATAATTTTTACATAAAAAACAGAGTAAAAGTCGCTTCTAGCGTTCCAAATAACTAAAGAAAGAATTTTCATTTATTAAAAACGAAAAGGTTTATAAAAATTTGTAAGCATGTGTTATCAAAGGAAAGCAAAAAATTTCAAACCGGAGATTAAAATGAATATTTGCAGTTAAAGCACCAAAAAGAGTTAAGAATAGTTGTTTTCAGTAAAATGTCCTGTATAAAGTAGACTAAACACCAATACAAGATTCGACAAAGTCCTTTTCAAGGTAATTTTAAGAAAATTCGACAAGAACGAACTAATTAAGCATGTTTGTCCTTTTTAAAATATTGACATTTCATGTTGTTTACGGAAGGAAAATATATTCAAGTGAAATTACTTCAAGAATTCTTTATGACAACTTGAGAAGATTTCAATATACATCTTTTTTAAACACTATGTACTCTTTTGTGTTTTCATTTTTAATGTAAATATATTTGCAGTGTATTTGGATTTGTTTATATAACATTATATTTTAACAGATTTCATATGTGATCTTATGAAATCTTTAAATTGAAATTTCTGGCTATAAAATTTTCTTTTAAATTGAAAAATTAATTCTCATGTATTTGTATCACACGCAAGTGACTTTTATAGGTTTATTTTTTCACCCACATGACATTTTTAATTTAAAAATTCAATTCCAAGAAACAATAATATCCAATAATCGTATAGAAGCCAGATTTTTTGTAAAATACAAAAGAGTGGATTTTTGCATGTGCAACTATTAACAATGCAATTATCGTTTTTACAATAGCAGCAACCTTAAATGCAACAGTTTGTCTGTTGTAGCCTGTCATATGGTCAGTTGTGATAACAGTTTTACATGTTGTTTTACCCTGTTGTTACCCTTTACCTCTTTTTACTTTTTTTTCTTTTCACACTTGAATAGTTTTTTAATGTACAGACCAACCAGCTCTTTTGTGCAGTTTGACCACGAAAAGAAATAAAGTGATAGAGTTACATGCATCAGTTTGTTTTTGGGGGAGTGGAAAAAAATAACATGTTAATTTAAATTTATGAAATTTGTTCGTTGAAATTACATAATATACAATATATGTAATAGGTAAACAGAGATAAATAGGAATTATTTTCATGGAAGCTTCGAAGTACCCTAAACTCAAAAATGTTTGGTGCAGGTTTAAGGAAACGCACACAGCAAGTTTTCTTGCTCAAATACTTTAAGAATTTTTATTTCTTACTTTTTTGATTCTTCCAATTTTTTACAGCCCCTTAAAACTCTAAAATGTTGGCGGAATATACACAGAAAGAAAAAATTTGTACTAAATTAAAGTTTTTTTCTACTTACTTTCTGTACGATTCGTACTTAGAAATTTTTTAATTAAAAATTAAAAAAAATGTAATAAGAATGGCGTACATACGCGTGTCTTTGTAAAAGCTTGTTGTAGAAACAACAACAACCCTACAAAATGAGATAAAAAATTATTTGCTTGTTTTGTGTTAAAACAACAACAACACTACAAGAAGAAAACCATATATTATTTTCAGGTTTAAGAAGTAAAATAAAAAGCAAAAATTCCCATATTCTTCTTGTGAAAATTATTTAGTTAAATCCATAAAATTGCAAAGTAGAACGATTAAGATATCCATATAAGGCATGCTGTTGTTGTCTTATAATTGTGAATGATTCTGTGAACAAGGAGGGAATACAACAAATGTGTAACGAACATATTTGTAAGCCAGTAATTAAAATAATAAATAAATTTCTCTCTACCTGTGGGGCGCAAGTGTTAAGATAACTCGGGATTAAGCCAACATAGAAATTCTTGAATCAAGCACAGTTTTCGATAAATTACTCTCTCACTTTTGCTTAAGTGAATCCCGTTTTTTTTACTTTTTTAAGTACGGCACACTTGAATAATCCGTAATTGAATCAAGCATTCTGTTCTCGATTTAAGAAAAGCCTTATGCTAGGAACACAACTGGGGCGAACGACGAATTTTTGGCCGCGAATATTCGTCGCCAAAAATAAAAGACGTTTGTTTATATGAAAATGCACACAATCAGGGCGCCGGCGAAAATTCGCCAGACGCGGCGAACTTTAAATAGATTTAATTCTATTTCATACGCCGGCGAACGACGAACAAATCAGTACTAGGTGACCATGTTTAGTTTTAGTTAAGAAGTAGTTTAGTAAATAAAGTTACTTTTTACTTTAATAATTGTTTTTTTTTATTGTATAACTCATAAAATAAGTATACAAAGTATTTTGCTATAAAAATAGTTTTTAGTTGTGTTTTTGATTATGTTTTTATTTATAAGCATTATTTTTTTCAATATGGTCACACTATTTCTCTCTCTTTGCAAAAACAGTGATCAACTTTCTCAATTATAAAAGCTGCCAGCTATTCGTCGTTATTGTGCTTCATACGACGAATTTACTCAGCGAATTTTTACGGAAAAATTCGTCGTGTTGGGCGAAATTCGTCGTTCGTCCCAGTTGTGTTCCTAGCATTACTTAGGCTGACTTCCAAAACGTACCAATACAAAGTTTGTATACAGTTTTACTACTGTATTTTAACCATGTACATGTACAAAGTGCCGAAATAATGCAACTATGTGTTTTGCTTATTTAAACGTTTTGAAATGTAAGTGATGCAATGGATAATATTAAAAATAAACATGTACTGCCGTATTCATAAAAAACTAAAATGGATATGAAATCTGTTTTAAGAAAAATTTGTATGGATTTTTTTTTTTTAAATACGTTTGAAATCTATTTTATTTTTTATGAATACGGCAGGTAGTGTTTGCAAATGAAATATTAAATGTCACATAGCATCCATTTTAAAACCGATGCCCTGATTCCTTTTTTACTGCGTTACTAATACTTAACAGTGATGATTTTGAAGGGTTTGCATTGTATATATTTTGTACTGCGGCGTTATGAAACATTATGCTTTTTTCTAATACAAAGCAATTGACGTTTTGGAAGTCAGCCTTACTGTACTAATAACACCGCTTCGTCTTGATTTACGTACGGATGGATTAATTTTTGCTTGTAATTTTCAGTGTACTGTTTACGTTCATATGAACGAATGTTGTATCTAAACTTCTATAATAAAATTACATTTAGCTTTCCGCGAAAAACAAATTCTTTAATAAAAGAAATACGATAATAATATCTAAACATTAGAACACAAAATATTTCGGGATATGTTTTGACCGACGTTTAACATGGAAATGCTATATGAAGGCAATAATAAGTCAAACGAAACTAAAAGCAATACAAATAAATTTGTTCATTAAGGCGAGGTTGTTGAGATCTCGGTTAAACTAGGTTAAGTTAATCTGAAAACAGATGTGTGCTGCCATTACTAAGTTTTTACACAAACCTTTGGCGGAACAGTTTAGTTTTGCTTAAAATGTTGGTCTTTAACGAAATAATAAAACAAATCACATTTCCCCGGAAAAGTCCGAGTTTCAGAGTACGTTAAACTAAGTTTAAATTTAATCCACATCTCAAAAACCCGGCCTAAAAATAATTTAATCCTTAGTCTGAATTATAAACCAATCTGGTGCTATGGTATTCAGTTATGGGACACTGCCTCGGCCTCCAATATAAGGAAAAGTCAAAGGCGCTAAAGCAAAATTATTTGAATCATCACATTAGCTCCCCGCACAGTGGGACGAATCCCAAATCTAGGTGGACAAAATATTTTATGGTCGTTCTATATGGTTTTGGGGCTACTGAATTGGAAAAATATTGTTGAAAAGTTCTAGCTCAATTGTCAAATAAAATACGTAGAGTTTCGCCTTGCGAACTTAGGTAGTATTCATTTTTCATATAATATTAACAAATTTGCATTAGCTTTTAATGTTTTCGAGATTTTTGAATTTTGAAAATTATTTAAAAATGTCTATATAATTAAAACGTTGCAAACTTTATATCCGAGCCTTTTATAAATAAGTATGTTATCAATTTAATATTTTGTTTTCATTGTTGTCAGAATTGTAACCAAATCCACTAACTTAAAATATTATAAATTATGGCAGCCATACCCGCTTAAGGAGAAGAGATACGGCTAACAATCTATGTGAACAATCTGATTAAGAAAATTTTCATCCGGCATTGGCAGGGTATTAACTCAAGAACTACAATTAGATTTGATTAATTATTTACCCTTATTCCATTTAGCATCATCAATACGAAACGATATCCTTTTGTTTCGAAAGTTGTAAGTCGTTATGGTATGCTCATTGTCAATATCAAGTTTTATGGATAAGCGTCGATGCATTTTTGGTATGCCAACGTTAACGTCTGCATCGATATAAATTGACTCTGATTTTGTCGTCAGTCTTATGAGTGTCGAAACAGTTTTATTCCTTTTTAATTTTTCAATAATAATGTTAAATTAAAAAAAATGGAAAAAAAAAGCAACAAAGCTACACGAAAATTGTAAAAATTTGCAAATATAGCGAAAATTCGCAAAAATGTTTAATATTTCAAACAAGCCATAAAAATTAGCGGAAATTCGTGAATTTTAGCCATGTTAGCGATAGAGGCAATCCCGTCCTCCCCTTTAATGGTATTTCACATCTTAGTAGACTGCCCGGTCTTAGTCAACTTACGTGTATCGATATGCAAATGCTCTAACATTGTTGAATTATTAAAATTTTCAACCAATAACAACATTAACAAAGACTTTGAATTTTTAAGAAAACTTTCTTTGGATAACCAAATTAAATTTTTACAATCTCTAGTCTAAATATCTAAATATGTTTATATGTAAATCTGTATTATATTTCTTTTAAGAATACACCTAACTAATAAATACAAAGCCGATAGCCATTGCTGCTAGGTCTTTTAGCTTTAAGATTTATTGTTTTTTTAATTATAATAAATATGAAAATAAATAAATATTAAACTTGTCTATCATGCCACTTTTCGTAAATGTTTGCGAATTTCAGCTAATTCAATTTCAGCTTGTTTGAAATATTAAAATTTTTCGCGAATTTTCGCTATTTTTGCAAATTTTTTCCGACATTTGATTTTAGGGTTTGTTTCCAAGTTTGCAATTTTTTGCGAATTTTAGCTATATCCGAAATAAAAACGATTTTTTCGTGTGATTCTTTACACTTCTACCATTTTTAATAAATATCAAACTTTGCTATCATGCCGCAACTAGCAAATTTTTGCGAATTTCCGCTAATTTAGCAATCTTTATGGAATATTTCCATTCCTTATGGTTTTAGGGACTTTTAAGCAATTTTATGGCGGCATGATAGCAAACTTTAATATTTATTAAAAATGGTTGAAGCTGTAAAGAATCATACGAAAAAATCGTTTTTATCGCGAAAAGTTGCAAACTTGGAAACAAACCCTAAAAACAAAATGTCGGAAAAAATTTGCAAAAATAACGAAAATTCGCGAAAAATTTTAATATTTCAAACAAGCCATAAAATTGCTTAAAAGTCCCTTATACTATAAGAAATGGCAAAAATTCGATAGAAAAAAATAGCTAAATTTGCTGAAATTCGCAAAAATTGGCAAATACTGATAGAAAATATAAATATTTATAAAAAAAAATGTTCAAGCTGTAAAGGATCAGAAAACTTACAGGAAAAATTGCTTCTATCGCGAACATAGCTAAAATTCGCGAATTTCCACTAATTTAGCCATTATGATGGAATTTTTGTCTTTCCTTATGGTTTTAGAGAGTGTTTATTAATTTTATGGCTTGTTCGAAATATTAAAAATTTTGGCGACTTTTCGTTATTTTTGCACATTTTTACAATTTTCGCGTAGCTTTATTGTTTTTTCCATTTTTTTTTTTTAATTTAACATTGTTATTACTGAAAAATTAAAAAAGAATAAATCTTTTTCGACACCAATAAGACTGGTCGTCAGTCTTATCAGAGTCAGTTTATATCGATGCAGACGTTAACGTTGCGTACGGCATACCAAAAATACATAGACACTTATCGGTAAAACTTGATATTGACAATGGGCATACCGATTTACAACAATCGAAACGAAACCACATCCGTTCGTATTGATGACGCCAAATGGAATAAGGGTGAACATTTTTTTATAGCGCATATAATTTTTAAAGCAATTAAAATGTTAATTGAATAATTTTTTTTTTAAATTTTTATTTAATTAAAATAATAATTGATTCTATTGATGATGATGTTCCCTATTCTGCAGCTTAGGAGCAAACGGCTTTAATTATTGACTTCCAAGGGACTCTGGTCAGTGCTGTTCTTATGCCCTCGTTCCACTTAAACTCACAGCAGTTAGTTCTCGTTTTATTGCAGTGCACCATGATGTATTGGATGGACTCGGAGCACAGTGCGAAATTTAGGAACTTTACTCAATTTTCGAAATGCATAAAATGCATAAGGTCATTCATAACTTCCATAGCTTAATATTCCACATCAAAAACCTAATACCCAGCTTGGGAATTAACCCGACAAAACAACTGTAAAATGGACTGAAAGTTGCATGACTTATTCTGTATTTTCGATTTGTTTAACGGCAAGCCAGTTGGCCATGATTTTTTCTTTATTTATTTTATGAGATAATTCTCAATTATTGGCATTTAAATAATTGCAACATCTTTTATTACTCGTATGTGAAATGTTCGTGAAAAATGTGATTTTGAAGAAGTAAGTAAAATTTAAATTTTTAACATAATACCATCTTGAAACGCACAAAATTTGAAAGGTAGATTTTTCCTCTGTTGGGAACAAAAAACATCTTCTGCGATATTTTGCGATCTTCTTTTAAATTGAACTTTTTTCACAATGGCTTTGCGAACTTTATATAATTGCATTTTCCAAAAGAAGAAAGAACCGACATCGGATGCCATCATTGGTTATGTTTAGGGAAAAATAGGCTCACCAATGATAACATCTGACGTTCGTTGCATTTTAAGGGCAACTTTTTGAGCGCTGGTTTGTAAAATACAAAAAAGTTGGAGTGAAGCCAGTCCAAATTTAGCATCATATCAGTAGCACCTAGTGCATCATCACAAACATTCTACTTATGTGGGGCTTAGCCTAGTGAAATGAACAACATCTGCGACATACCTCAAAAAAATATAAAGAAATTATTTTCAATCGTTTCACTATCACCCCTTTATGTATGGATAAGGGTTTAAGAATGTATTTTATATAATGTACAAACTGGATATTAAGGCATGGAAAGCTCGTGAAGCGGAAAATAAAATAACAAAAGTTGCAGAGAAGAAAAACTACATCCAACACAAGCTAGAAAATGTAACAAAAATTTGGTTCAGAAAAGTTCAACGAATATGCAAGAGAAACTTTAGAGTCGGAGAATATTTCTGGTAAGTGTGTAAAATGACCTCTGCCATTAACAGGATATTACAGCATTATGCATTCTTTCGATCGGAAAATTTTTTGAAGAAGCTCCGGAGGCAAGAAACAAAAACTGCAGAAAATATCGCGAATTTTTACTAGAAGAACATCCCGAATTAACACAAATAAAAAATTAATTTTATCAACTGCTTATTTCATCGGATCCATATGTCGCTAGTCTTAAGCTATGTTCACACCTATTAAATATTTGACGTCCTTCACGTAACCACTAGTTTTATAAAAATATTATTTGCTTTGGCAAAACGTTTAGCTAGATCAAACATCATTAAACAGTTTCTTAATTACATTATAGAATTATCTTCTTAAAAATAAAGTTAAGTAAGTCAATAGAAATTGTTAAGAATAAAGCTTAAGTTTGATCAATATACTGGTTACGGTTTCTTGGACTGTTTTCTTCAAATATTTGCAGACCCAAGAGCCTTCAGATGATTGCAATGAATCAAGTTCTGAAAAGATGTTCAAAATTCTGTTGTAAAATTTTTTTTATTGTTCTATCATAAAAAACACAAATAAATTCAAAAACTTTAAATGAAACACATTCATTTTTATTAAAAGTTTTAAAAAAACTAGCAAATAGTACTGTGCGGTTATATTGCAATGCCGCCTGTTCTATCTTGTTATTGGATCTCAGTTTATGCCCAATCTATCCAAACTTTCTTCTGAGAATGTCGAGTTGGGTTGGATGTTAGTTGGTTGTGCAAAGAAGATATATATTACCTGTGGTATTCGGCAAAATATTGACGTGTAAAGTCTTAGACATCGGTTGGTAAAAACTTGTAGACATCTTTCATTGTTTTTGGTATTATTAGAAGATATAATGTATCTTTTGTCTTGATTCTTAGCAGAACCACAGCTTAAAATGAACAGAAGCTTAACTTCCCCGGATTTTCTTATAACTTTTTTCATAAACGCTGAAATGGTAAGTTCTTGTAGACTTAGAATTTTTTCCAGAAATGGAGAGTTATGTTAAGACGTTTTTTTTTCAATAAGATGGAAGACGATAGTCTTTAAAATATTCAAGCTTTGTATCGAAAGTTAAGATTTGTAATTAAGCTATTATTTTCATTATTCTCTTAACCGTTAAAATGGGTGCAAAGCAAGTCGGCTAAGAATTAAGAGATACAATTTCATTATTCTGTTTTGTGTTATGTTTTGCTTTTTATTGTGTTATTTCTCTTAGTTGTTATTCCAAAATGAGCATGAGCATTAAAAATTAAATTGGTTGTTAAAAACTCTATAAAAAAATTGTTTTTTAAATATCGCCGATACCGATATTACGGAAAATCGCAAGTATCGCCGATATATCGGTATCGGTTACTAACCTAATAAAAAGTTTATTTTTCGTTTATTTTAAAACGGACTTATCATACTAATACTTTGTACTCTTAGCGTTTTTTATCTGCTCTCTCAAAAACAACATACTTTCCTAGATTTTATAGAGTGCATCAAATTTAATACAAAAAAATCACATAAGCCTGAACGCCTACACGTAAACGCACTTATGCGTAAAGGATTGACCAGTTAAATTTATCCATTACACACAACACAACAGTGCACATATAATGATGAAAAGGCTGAAGGAGAAGCTGTTACAATATTAATATTGTAACTATTCAACTGGACACTAATATGATTGTCAAGCAAATATTTGACGCTTAAATTGCTCGAACGCGAAAAAGGTTGAACCCAACAAACCAATTTGGCGCTTTATATGATTTTATCATCACAAACACAAGCGCACATAATCATGAAGCTCTTTGAAACTTATACCTTTCCTTGCGTTTCCTCTCACTCTTTTTACAACTTGTCGCTTACCATGAAGGAACTAAGTGGTCGGTGTTAAAAGGTCTACAAATAAACTCATTTTCTGAATAATGAACATGTTTAATTTGTGTTTCCTCAAACAAAAAAAAACACACACACACACATGAATACTTTAAAATGGCAGCATTAATAATATACAGTGGGGTGGATTAGAAAAAATAGCAAATATTACAAAACAAGTAAAAAATTTGTTTTTAAAAGTTTATTAAAAACGATATGTTGATATTGTATTAAAAAAACTCATCAATAAGGTAAAATAAAATATAAGATCAGTTCAATATAAATTAAAATAAATTAATCTTTTTAAATAACGTTTTTGCTATACAAATAATTTAATTTATTTTTAATGTTTTTTTATATTTGAAACAATTTATTTGACTACATCATACTAAATTGTTTGAACAATTTTTCGACCAAAAAAAAACATATGCAATTGTTAACAAAATTTTGGAAGAAGGAATATGCTTCACTAATTTTAAAATTAAGTAATGAATTTTAGTCGAACTGTTTGGGTTTTATTCTAAAGATAAATATATAATTATTCTGGTTTAAGTTGATTACAGTTAATTTTTTTATTTTTAAATTATTTTTATTTAGAAAGGAATTTTAAAGCTTATAACGATGGAAAGACAAAAATAATTTTGGCTGCACATACATACATACCTTCAGTCGTAAATGCGCTAATTTTTAATTTTTGAAAATTAAGTTTTTGATGCAGTTCAATAGAGTAAACAAAAATACATCGGTTGCGGAAAAAAATACAAATATTTTTTCTAGTTCTTGTTTTGCAACGATATGTAAAAGTTCTAAGTCCAAAAATGCTAAAGAAAAGCGTTAGGGCCCACTAAAATGTGAAAATTTAAAAAAAAATTTGTTAATATTTGTTAATAGACAACATTGAAATAAACAAAATAATTTTATAGTATATTTTATTTTTTGCAAACTGACATACTAAAATGCACATTAAAAGTATAAAATATATAATAGAAAAGGTGATAAGTCACAAAAAGCTATGTTAAACATAAATGTATTATTTTTAGTTGGTTTGCAAGCCAATAAAGAGTAATCAATGAAGCAAAACTGGATTTACAGACTTAAAATATATTCAGACCTAAAGACTTTAGAAAGTTTTTTCTCTCTCCTATAAAATTTATACATTGGACTTATATCCTTTACGACTAAATGATATATACTTATATAGGTAAATTATATTGAAAAAAATTACGGATTCACCATTGTTTCATTAATTTTTATGTATTTTTGTATATCAAAGAACTTTTCTTATTAATGCACTTGAAATTTAACAGTTATATAATTATTCTTTGGTAAACTTTTACTAGAATAATACATATATTCATATGTATAAATGTGAAGGTAGAATGGCAATGCATATAAAATTCAAATTCAAAGCCTACTATGACGAAACTATGATACGAAAAACTGTTATATTCAAGTGTAAATAATAAATAATTATCATAACACAAATAAAAATATTGCATATACTAAAGCTTATTAATAATTCAACCACTCGCATTTTCAACCAAACCTTTATTTTTCGGATATAGATGGCACTTGCTGGGATTGAATGTATAATAATATGTATTTAATATGTATTACAGTAAACTAGATATTTCATTGGAAATATATAATAAATAACTATTAGGATAAATACTTGGATACTTATTGAAAATTCGATTAGAGATTCAATAAAAAAACAAAAAAATTTGATGGAATTTCCAAAAATTGTATTATAGAAATAAGCAAAACTTATTTTTATAATTAAGGGGGGGGGGGGAATTTCCTTTTGTCACCCCCCCCCCCCCTGAATCCGCGCAAGAGACTGTCATATAGTCTATTTTTGAACGCATTATTAAAGTGCAACAATAAAAAAGATGATAAAATAGCGTGATGAAGGTTGTTGTAGAAACAACAACAAAAGTAGGTAAAAAACGACTATTCACTGTTTGTGAAGAAACAACAACAACACTAAAAGAAACATTAATTTTTGGTTGCTTTCAGAGTTAATGTAAAGAAATGAAAAATTTCCGTATTTTATGTATTTTTTAAAATTATTTAGTTCTAAACATCAAATTTTCGAAGTAGAATGTTAAGAAAAACCAAATCGGGTCATTCTGCTGCTGTCTGATAATTGAGATATCTTCTGCTGTAGCCAGGGAAAGGAATTGCAGCAACAGTTAGTGTGAAATCATTGTTTAAAATAAGACGATATGATAAGATAAAAAAGGATTGTTAAGAAATAAATTCCACAATAAATAAATAATATCTCTTCACTGCTTGCTGGGTGCGCTTTATTGCTCGGGGCTTGTTAATAAAGCAAAAAGGATAAAGTTTTTTGGTTGATACAGCAAAAGTATTTGTTTGATATTTATATGAATTTCATTAAAATTTTTTGTTTGTTTCAGTAAAATTATTTATTTAAAACCAATTATTTGTTTAAAAAAAAATTTTTTTTTTCAATAAACGAAATGCAAACTAACCCCCATATGCATGAAAAATATTTTTAAATAATAAAAGGTTTATTAAACAAATTTTCATAAAAAATTCATTTCATTAGCCTGCTATAAACCTAAAATATTTTTTATGAATATGGGGTAAATTGTTAATGTATGCAAATTTGTTTATAGGACCGTTTTCAAATAAAAAATATATTTCTATTCTTATTTCTAGACTTATTTTTTTCTGTGTATAATCTTTTTTTTATGCGATTTTTTCAAAAAATTCCAAAATTCAAATTTTTTAAATATTCAGGGGTTTTTTAAAGTGCTTTTCTAAAAACTTTCTTTAAAGTACTTTTCTAAAAATAATACACCATGGTGGCTTTTCTGGTTATCAAAGGTGTTTTGAATAAAATAACTCCAGATGCAATAACTGTGGCGTTGTCAAGTCTGGGAGTGAAGAATGATTTCAGCATGTGGATAAACATTATACTAACACTTAGGCAAATTATATCTTCCTTTGGTTTCACTACCAACATATGGTTTGCCAATAGAGGAGCTCTACAAAGAGGAGTCCTCTTTCCCCTACTGTGGAACCAAGTGCTGAAGCCAGTTTTATTGTCATTATAATCCTGCTTCTGCAGGGTCATTGCCTATGCTGACGATTCTGCAATCCCGGCTAAAGAAATGGCAATAGTTTCTCCGATTCTTGCATATGATATACTAACGTGGTTCTCAGCTCTTGCGAAAAGAACTTACCTATAAAGTTTAAGAGAAACGCTGAGAAACGACGGATGCGCTGGACTTTATCGCTAAACTGTCACCTTTAGATTTTATAGGTAAAGAGATCGCGACAAACTCAGCATTTGTCCTTAAATGTACTATTAAGAGGAGTAGTGACACTGACACTGCAATAATGTAGGCACGATAACTTTTCCGATTATATTTATCACTATAGATCGTTAGTGACATGTCGAAATATGTAGAGAAACGGTTTTCCAGACAGGAGGAGTGGTATTAATTTTTACTTTAATGGATCTTAAGCACTTGAAGATTAAAGAGCTTAACCTCAATAAATTACGAGCGCTTTTGGATCAATGCAGTGTTTTTTGGATCAATAATCAGTATTTTTCGGATACTTGCGATTAATTAGTAAAGGGCTGCGCAGGTAAGCCGTTGTTGTTTCTACTAGCAATATGGTTTTGAAGTTCCCGTTCCTATTAACAGCCCCACTGCATTTACTCTCTTGTAAACTCTAACTCCAGCATTGGACTCTTGACTCCGCAAATAACTAATGGGGCGAATGTATTGACTGTAAGTTTTTAATTCGGCCTTATATATTGAGATACAAAGCCCATCTAGGAGCTAGAAATAACGATTACTGCAACAGCTGCAACACTAAAAAATGAAAGGGATAACGTGGAACACTTTCCTTGTCACTATCCTACACTGGCGAAAATACGACTAGCCATAATCTATTACTTCCATAATCTACTACTTTCGAGAAAGTTTTCGATATTTCTAATGTTAGATTGGAGCGCATTTAAGACTTCGCCAGAGAAGTTAGGGTTAGTTCCATGGCGAAAAATCTTTTTATGTGGAATTTTATGGTATCACAATGGATCCTTAGGCCTAAGTGTATTAGCTGTACACTTACTACAATTCCTTCCTAAACTAATCCATCCTTCTTCGCTTTAGTGATTTTAAAATGCCTGAAAGATACATTTATAAGAACCCACTGTTCATTTCGTAAACAGTTTAATAATGTTTCAGCTTTTATTGTTGTTGTTGTTCATAATATGTAAATGAGTTAGTTGTTGTTTAAACGATTCAACGGCCCAATGAACTGGCTGCAATTTCTTTGGTTGCGTTAAATCCTAACACACTAACATGCTAACAAACGTCCAAACTTGCCCATGTTTGTCATATACTTATAAGTGTGTGTGTGTGTATATGTTGATATATTAAATAGGCAATATACCGTTAATAAACTCGATTTTTTTTTTAATTTTGATTTTTTTGTTTTTTATTTTTGTTTCTTTTATTTCCACATCAATACTTCTTTATTGTTTGTACGATTAAAGGTTTAATTTTAGGCGCAAGTACTTTATTAGGGAATCATACAAAGTATTTACTGTTGTCCTTTTGCATGCCATAATTATTACACCTTTAATATTAATTTTTCTTATTCTCGAGAGATCATTATTCTATACAAAAACTGTAATATGTTTATAATAAAATAAATCAGTGATAAACATTATTGGGCTTTGTAAGTTCTATTGATATATTAAAATTTGCAAAATTCTGCAAAAATATTAACATAATTTGTCACCAATAATAATTTGCAAAATATTTTAGTTGGGATTAAAAATTTTACTCCAATAATACTATTATTCATATAATTTGATATCTTGATATAAGTAATTAAGGACTTGTTGTTAAAATGTGTGTAAAAAATAAAGTTGTTTAAAATAAAATGTTGATTGTGAAAAAGGTTTTAGTTATAAATTTATAATAAAATCATAACAGATATTTGAAATTTTTTTAACAGATTTATGTTTCACTGATGGGATTTGTGGTAAAATTGTACCACATTTGGTACAATCGAAACTTTATTGGTACACTGGTACAATTCATCCTTTTTTGGTACATTTAAAAAAATACCCACGAAGTTTTATAATTTCTTTGAGTGGATTTACTCACTTTTCTTTTCAATATTAAAAATTTGAATACCATATCTCCAGCCCTGACCATAACTACCAAAAATTGCATTATTATTAATTTGTGCTCATGATGTTAAGCTATGGTCACATTTGGAAAACATTTGACGCCCCACACGAAACCACTTTATTTATTAAACATTTGTTTGATTTTGCGTAACGTTTGCTAGATTAAATAGCATTTAAAAGAGAAATAGAGAAATGTTTGCTTCTTCTTTAGTTTGTTTACCCACAACACAAAAGTGGAGTGAAGGTAATCAGCAGATCATAATGAAATTTTGTACATTGGTTTCAATTCATAAGGACCGAAGACTACTGAAAATGGCCCGTATAAAAACTTCTTTCCGGAATAGTGTTTGTGTCTATAAACTATCTTTTAATGTTGGTATTTAGATTAAATTAAGACCAAACTTTTTTTATTGAAATTTAAAATAATCTTACCAAATTTTACTAGAATCGGTCAATATTTAAGGATTGCTGTTATACAAACACTAAACATAAAAACTGGCTTCAATAACTTTTACGATAGCTGCTATTTCATGAAAAATATGTGGCCGTCCATGAATATGTACCAAATCTTCACCGAGGTCAAAATTGAGGTTTTATGCTTTCTGTACCGAACGCTTCCTGCTGAACATGATGGTATTTAATTTTGAATATTTCTATCAGTTTTCGTATGGAAGTTATGAAATTCTAAAATTATGGTTATGAAAACCCTAATTTTGAGAAAAGCGAGTTCAAAGTGCGCAATAAATTTTTTTTAGTGTTTTTTGTGCTGGACTGATATTAAGGCGAATTCATTACAGGTGATCCTAAAAGCCCTGCTGATAACTTTTTTTTCTTTAGTTTTATAATTCTTGGATGTCAAAATTTTATTTATTATCTTTGTTTCTGTTTTGATTTGTTTCGGTTTTTGGCATTGTACAATGATTTTACAAAAACAAATTGCTTGTGGTTTTTGTACGAGTTGTACTAGTTGTACTACCGAGATTACCTGGAATGAATTCGCCTTGACTGATATTTAAAATTTTAAAATAGTAATTTTTTCAAATAAAATTTTTGGAGAAACAGAGAATCTTAATTAATTGAAATTAAAAAAAATCGGTGTTTGACTTTTTTTAGTAAGTCCGTTCTCCTGAAAATTAAGCCAAGTGAAGATTTGGTACCTTTTTATGTGGCCGGTCACTATTGTGCTGTTAGATCCAAAAGAAGCCATAGGTCCCATATACGCGCCCTTCATAAAATCACTTAAGGGCAAACAAATCTTGTAGATGGAGATATCTTAATAATATTTGGCACAAAGAACTTTCAAATGAATCTTAACCTCCTTGAAACTATTTTCCTCTTTAAGGGCTTTCCGGCTTGTCAGCCTTAACATCACTTGGAAAAATTGTCTTCAGTGTCAAATATTTAAATTATGTCAACAATGGGATGACACATCGGCATCACGGATATGACGAATCGGAGTCGGTTTAATAAAACCTGTCATCAGTGCGTTGACTCAGTAACATCGTAGAAAGGACTCATTAGACGGTTTGTCATTAAAATGAATCATTAAGATTGGCTTAAGACGAAGTAAGAGAATATTATTATTTACTTATCCGTTATAATGTTTGTTTCACTTTTGCAAGATTCCGCCCTTTGTTAAGAGAAGAACTCTCAATTATAAGACAACAGCAGTATGTCCGATGTGGGTTTCATTGTCATTCTACTTTGAAAATTTTATGTATTTTACGAAATAATTAAAAAAAAAAAAAGAATAGGAAAAAAATTTTTGTTTCTCATTTTACTTTGTAATCATGAAAATAATGTTTATAATACGAATTGATATCACTGTAGTCATAGTATAGATGACAAAATTGTATGATGACGTTCGTCATTGGATTGATGCCACTTTTTGCCTCATTGATGCCATTTGTAATGGCGTGTAGCGCAATGTTGAAAATTGGCAATGCTTTTGCAAAGATTAAAATGATAATGCATGTGATTTGCAGTGTTGTAAAGTATAATTGCTTGACGTTGCATACATACGTTTATAAAGGCAGACATAGTGTTAACATTTTCGTTCAAAACTTCTTAAAACAAACATGATTTCATACAAATTGTTGCTAAAGTAGAAATAGACTTATGTGTTGTTTTCACAACACTCCAAAAACTGAGTGCTTTTCATTTAATTTTACTACACGTTCAAGCACTTCTGCTATGAAAACATCACATCAAATTTTAAAAATTTACTTCAGCCAGATACATATTTGTTAAAATAAAAATTATGAAAAAATCGTATAAAACAACTTTGGAAAAAAGTAAGACAAAAGAAAAACCAAGTTGTTGCTTTCATTGTGAATAGAGTTTTATAGTCTTAAATTGCTTCATTTGCATTAATTTGGCACAATCGAATAAAAACATCTGACCGGTTTATTGTTGGATAGCCATTACCACACCGGTTCTTAGTAATTCAGATGGTAAGTGTTGCAAAAGAATTTGTAGAATTGTTTTGCTGGCTGCTTCTTTAAGGAATTGATTTTATTTACTTTAAGAAAACTTTAAAATTAAGCCCATTGTGCAATAGTTAGCTAAAAAATGATTCACATGGCTTCGTTCGAAAATTATTGTATTCTATAATAAAGACAAATTTGGTGATAAAAACACAATAATTAAAAAATCAATTTCTGAATTATAATCTTATGTTTTTGTTCAAAATACAGTACAATAAACTCATGTAATACACAATTTAAAAGAACAGCGACTGGGAATAAGAGGAATATGTATATGACATCAATTTTTGAAAGATTCTAAAAACGATATTATCGTTTTCAAATCGTTTCGTTTTCCAAATCGATTTCCATCACATACCTGATTATAATTTACGAACGATATTTTAAATTTCAAGCCTTTAACTCAAAAGTAAATATAATTGGCCACCACCAATTCAACTAGACATACACTCAGGGCTGTGGAGTAGTCAAAAAAGTACTAACTCCGACTCCGACTCAAAACGCAAACATTTTTTAAGTGCGACTCCGACTCATGACTCCGACTCCTTCTCTAACATTGATGGTAAATGCATATGAGATTGGTCTTTTATGACTTTAAACTTTTTTATACCCTTCACCACTAGTGGTGAATGAGGGTATACTAAGTTTGTCAGACCCCATAAAGTATATATATTCTGGGTTCTTGAGAAATTCTAAGTCGATTTAGCCATTTCAGTATGTCAGTCCGTCTGTTAAAAACACGCTCACTTTCGAAAAACTCAAATGATAAGAACAATGTTGGTGTCAAATTGCTTCTATTAACATAAGCAGTTTGTGATTTTAATCCAGCAAAATCCGATCAGTAGGATCAGAGCTATGAATCAAAATGTTGAACCACAAACCTAAAAAATTTATATTTTTTTACAAAACTAACATAAAAGGTGGCATAATGAACGGAATGATATAAGATCGTAATAAATATTTCTATCATATTAAAATGTGCTACGTCATAGTTTTATAGGACTATAAATCACACTGTCAAACAAATTTCATAAAGATAATTTACCATAAGCCCCATATAAAGCCTGCTCCCGAAAAATAGTTTAGTACGAGTATTTAATGCTATCATTAACAAAAAACCGTCTCCGTTTTATAAGCTAGAAGTCATACTTAAACATTTCGTTAAGCTAAGTCCATAATTTACCTTTCATTGTCCAATATTATGCTCACTCTTGTAAATTATTTAAATACGCCTAAAACCGTAGCAGATATAGATATTGTAATAAAATTAGGTCCAATGTTGGTTCATGTGGCCAAAAATAATATCATGCAATTTACTGATTATCGGTCCATATTTACCTTAGATCCCATATTAAGCAGCCTTCAGAAAAGCACTTGAAACGCTAAAATAAAATTTCACTACTGTATTGAAATTTGTTTCATTAAGATTTATTTAAAAAGGGAATTAAGCACAACAAACAAAATCTTTTAATAAATAATAGTATTCCCACAAACAACTTTGATAATAAATTTTAGCAAGTGCACGTGCATAAAAAACTGAACTGGCAAATTGTTTTTATTTTGGTTGGTGCGAAAACAATAAAAGCACTTTGTTTTTGTTTTTAATATGTTTTTTCTTTATCCACTTACAACTACAATTAATGTTGGGAGAATTCCAAATAATTGTAGCGGGAAATGTAAGAAAAGATAAAACTCATCACTGATTTATTGTTTTGTATTTTGTTTAAGCTTTGATATCGTTGCAAACAAGACTTTCTGAGTGTTTGTAGGTAATTCTCATTCCCTCTGTAGTTTTGTTTGCTGATAGCTTTGGCTTTTCTAAAATTATTTAGGAGAACGATTCCTGATGATCTGGCCTAAGCAACCAGTGAAATGCGCATAGGAACAGCTTATCCTCCAACAATAAATTTCAGTATTTTTTATCAATTATTTAAAAAGGGAATTAAGCACAACAAACAAAATCTTTTTCATTAAGATTTTGAATAACAAAAATCACTCTACAGGATTTCTTGACGATTAGTCCATAATTTACCATTGGTCCAATATAAATTCTTCTCCTGAAAATAATTTTAGTTCGGCAGAACCTGTTACGATTCATTATATATTATTCAAGTTAGTTCAAATTGCTAGAAATAAAAGCATTATACTGTCTGATCGTCGTCCAATTGGTTTAAACCGAAACCAATTTTTATACTAACGTCCGTTTTTGTAAAGATTAATTAATAATTTATAGCTCTCATACATTCTAACTGTCGGTGGAGAGTATCAAAAATTCGGCACATCCGAATATAGCAGTCTAACTTGTTTTTAAAGCAGTACCTTTAAAATGGTTAAATATAACAAGAAAATGATTCTGTAAAAATTTTAAGTCGATATTTAAAATATTGCACCGCCAATTTCAAAGAATTTTTATTTTAGAAAATATTAGAAACTTTTTTTAAATTTTTTATGCCGAAAAATTTTGGAGTCGGAGTCGCGAGTTTTTGTGGGTACTACGTATCCGACTCCAGTACAAAAATCTCAACTCCGACTCCACAGCCCTGCATACACGTACAATTTTTTGAAATATAAACATTTTATTTTTAAACTTTTTAATCCCCAATTTATTCACTGTAAAAAAAAAATTTGTAATGATAGTTATATTTAAACGTATGACCAGCACTACAATTCTAAAATCATTAAAAACTTTTCTATTATTTATTTTTTTTTACTAATTAACTTATCTAATAAAAAAAACTATATGAAAGAAAAAATATTTGATATTTAATACATCCGTTAAGTGCAAGTAAATATTTTATCGAAAAAAAGAACAAAAATAATTTTTTTATGTTTGATAAGAATTGTCAAATTCACCATTATTAATTAATTACAGTCATAGAATTTGTGTAAGACAGTCAACACTTTTAACACTGATTTGGTGTCAGTGATAATTTTTTTTTTCATTTGTGTTTTTTTTAAATTGAACTTGAAATTAACATTTATTCTATTTTATTGTTTTTATTTTTTGTAATTTATTGTAGAATTAGAGGTAAGTTTTTGTTTTAATAAAAAGTTTTAGTAGCTTAAATAAATGAGCATTAATAATTGTTATACCCACGCCACCATAGTCGAAATGGTATTATTTGTTTGTGCTGATGTGTGTAACACCTTAAAATATTGGTTCTAGAACCACTTTTTGAAACGATTCCGGTTCAGCCGGCTGGTTGGCTGTCCATGTAAACCTTGTGCGCAAAGTACAGGTTGCAAATTAAGAGATAATTTGTTAAAGCTTAGTTTTTAACTGAAACAAGGACCAAGCCTATTGAAAATGGTAAGAATCGTTCCATAATATCACGTAGCCCCCATATAAGCTTCTTTCTCGAATAGAGCCTTTCTGCTTATTAACCATCTTATTATCTTGGTATTTCGATAACATTTTGTCCAAGCCTTTTTGTCTAAATCATCTTAAGGTGCCCGTAGACGACATGTTTTTTACATCTGACTTGTCAACTTTTCATGTCATATGTAATTGTGAATCTCTGTCAGAATTGCTGTTTTACAGAAGGTTAATAACATTTGGTCACAAACGTACATGTAATTTGCTTCTGACATTGTCTATGTTTTTTCTCTGCAGTTATGGTATAAACCAAAGTAGTTCTTGGTTTCAAAATTGCGTGCTGCCGCCACAAAAATTTTTATTTGCGCCGTAAAAAAGTTCAGCCATCTAAACATTTTTTTTTTTTCTTTAAATTCGAATATACCAATTTAGGATATTATAATGATGCGTTTTTATTTATATATGTACATTATTTCTATTCAATGGTGAAATTATTATACATATATCGGTATTGTAAAATATTAACTTAAGCCGGCTAATGATTCCGTCAACAATGCACCGCCACAGCGGGTTTCTTCCCGGCATAGATTTCTGACACAGCTGACGTCAGATGGTTTGTCAGAAGAAAATAGAGCACGCTCTAATTGAAATTTTGTCAGATGACTTTGCGTCTGACTTTTACAGATGCAATGTTTTAAAGGTAACACACGACATGTATGTCTTTTCAGATGTAAAAAACATGTCGTGTACATGCAACTTTACCAAATTTTATTAGAATGGATCAATATTTGACCATAGCACCCATATAAATATCTCCTGAAAATAACTTGTAATGCCATTACTTCTTTACAAATGTCGCTGTTGATATAAAATTTGGCGACAGGAACTTTGCAGATATTTACTATATCGTGTTAAAATCGTTTTGAAAAGTCCAGGATTGAACATAGGTCCTACATAAACTACCTCCCTGAGATCACTTAAAAACGAAAAATCTCATATAATGAAGATATCTAAATAATATTCGGCAAAAACATCTTTTACATAAACTATACCCTAACCTAAACGTAATTTTGTTTGACCATGATTGGCCATAGGTCCCAAATAGAATACGATCGAGAAAAAACACATAACCGATTTGAATAGTATTCGAAGAAAATTTTAAATAAGACCATTGAGTATAAATAGTTCGATGTTTTGTTTTTAATCGATGTTTTATAAAAAAAAATCAATGTTCTGTTACCAATCTCGATCAGTTGTTTAATGTATGGTTTCTTATTAAAATGTCTATGTGTTATTAAAGAGTCTCTCTTTTATTACAATTTCTATGTTTAACGTAAAAAAATGTTATGTTTTTTTGAAAAAATTGGTGTTTTGTGACATACAAAAATTTTTTTTAAAAGAAACTTATTGTTTTGCTAATGAAAAAAAAAACTTAAAGTTTTGTGCAAAGATTCGATGACTTACGAAAAGATCGAGATTTTTTAAAAAGTTTTCAGTTCTATAAAAAATGGCAGTGCGCAAAATTACCCTAAAAAGAATATGAAGAATTTTTTTTTTTGGGCTGATTTTCATTTTTTCGTTGGTTTGTTTTAGCATTTTAAATGAAATGAAAAATTACCCCAATATCACGGAACAAAAAATGGCCCCAAATAAAATCACAATTTTTACTTTTTGGCTATTTTTCATTTACTAATATAAATTGTAAATTTTTAGAAATGAAAAATTACCCCAAAAATTTTTATATTAATTTTGTAAAAAGTTATGTAAGAATTCCTAGGAAAAGTATCAAAACCCCGATTTCTTATACCAAAGTGAAAAAATTCATTCCGGCTATGTAGAGATGCTTTAGTTAGCGAAGCAATTGTTCGTTATACCATAATGGAGAAAATTCTTGCGCCCGGCCGAAGGCCCATCCATGCTACCCATCGTGCGATTTTTAAAACCAAAACTGTATATTCTGGATTTTTAAGTTTCGGATTTTGAAATTCGGGACTTAAAGTTTTGGGCATATGAACCCAACCCAAATTTTTAAAATAACTTTCTGCGTATTTTTTTAATGTTAACTTTTTTTGATGTTAACTTTTTTTGGGGTTAAAATT
Organism: Pollenia amentaria; assembly: GCA_943735925.1. Classification (NCBI taxonomy): domain Eukaryota; kingdom Metazoa; phylum Arthropoda; class Insecta; order Diptera; family Polleniidae; genus Pollenia; species Pollenia amentaria. The sequence continues at coordinate 123,700,542 of OX031008.1, forward strand.
CATTAAAAATTTTGAGGTAATTTTTCATAATAAAGAATTACCCAAAATTTGGGTTCATATTTCATTTTTCATTAAAAAATAGGGTCATATTGCATTATGAAAAATAGCCATAAATTTGGGGTTAATTTTCATTTTTGTTTTTGGGCCATATTTCGCAGCGATATAAAAAACGTTAGTCGAATAAACTATAGCGGTATTCACACCGAGCTTGTTAGTTTGTTAGTCGTTAATAGTTACTTTTTTACACGCATTTTGTTTTTGTATATTTAACGCGCTACCGGATTAACATTTAACAAATTAACGACACGGCACCCCTGATAAAATAGTTGTTAGTTGGTAACTTTTTTTTACACTTTCTCGTGGCATGTTTTATTTTTTCCAGAATAATAAATTGTGTCAGAACAATAAATCAGTTGTTTTACTATGAAAGTTACCAGACTAACAAAGTTTTAAAAAGGGGTCGTTCACAGTTGGTAACTTTAACAAATTAACAAACTACCGAGTAACAAATTAACAAGTTCGGTGTGAATACCGCTTATGTTTTGTGAATAACTCAAGGTTTTGTGGAACATGGAGATTTTGTCAAAAATTCAATGATTTTTTTTAAAATATATTTCTTAAAAAAAAATTCCTTGTTTTGTATAAATCTCAAACGGCACCGCCATACTGGTTTCACTCAATTTTGAAGGCCTATGCAGTTGACTACCTTTACTGCTTATGACAAATGGGCTGCAGACACTTAGTGTAAGATTACGAGGCAATTGTTACCACTTATGGATAACAAGCGTACCATGGTTCTACTACCGATGACCGAAAATAAAGTATTTTTACTGTGATCACGGGATATTGTCTTTAAGGTAGGTATGCACAGCGCCTGGAAGCCCGAAACTATGATTGCAGCCACAGATGAAGTGATAAACATGAGAAATAGAACGTATAGCGCCTCCTCTGTCACTGTCCAGCATTGACCAGAAGGCCATTGACCGAATTGGGATCCGTAACTTGTGATGAATTATATGATAACTCTGGCATTGATTTGAAGTGCATTTTGGAGTAGGTTGGTTCTACGGTGGACAGTGGAAAATATTGGATAAAAATGGAAATTATGGATTTTGTAAGCGGTAAGTGCGAATAAAATTATATGAGCCTATTAAGGGCTTGCATTCGAGTTAAAGTTTTTGATTTGGTATCTATAGACATATCAGGAGAGCCACCAAAGTAATACCCGAGATGCACTACTTATGGAATCTCGTCATATGTTTATAGATCCTAAATCGAAAACTTAAACTCGAATGCTAGTCCCTTATAGGCACCTGGAAAATGAATCGGACTAACCCTTTACAAATAATTATTCCATTATTATTATATATAATTATTTCTTTTATTTCCAAAAACTCCCACTGTGCCGTGGGCGTTCCGTTAAGTATAATTCCTCACAATCACAATGGGTCTTAGTTTGCCCGTTCAAAACTGATTGCCATTTTTACCGTAAACTTCGATCATTTTTAAGGGAAACTCTACTCCATATTTTTCCGTTCCATACTAATTTAATGTTTGAAAAAATTTTAGTTTGTAAAACAAACGTCGATACTTTGTGAAAATTTTTGTTTCGAAAATAATTCAATTCAATTCAAAAAATAAATAAATTTTTCTGAGAAAGCAGAAAATTTTCATACAAAATAACTTGAAGATTAAAAAAAATCGATGTCTTAAAAATACTTCATTCATCATATATAATAAAAAAAATCGATGTTCAGGAATCCATTTTAAGTTAATGTATTTTTTCCCCCGAATTTTGAACAAATTTGTGTGGGTTAAACTGGGTTTCGTTAATGGACTTGTATACAAAGCTATAATTGCTTGCGTAAAGTCGTTAATATATACTCCACTACATTTGTTGCCAGATTATTGGGGGTTAAACCGGAAATAGGAAATATGGAAATATCCCAATGACAGTTGGAAAAGGCATTTTCATTTACATTAATGCTTTTCCCTTAATAAGAGACCTGGTGTTACACTGTCATCTTAATTTTATTCAGTATTTTTTGACAATTTACCATGGAAACGCTTACACCATAACTTGTTAAACTGTATTGCGAAAATCAGCGTTTAAAAAAAAAGATTCGTGCATTTCGCTGAAGTGTGCGTCGACAGTTTAGTCTTCCGAAACCACTTTTGCCAATACTTTTCACAAATATAAGTATCAGTGTACTTCTTGGATGATACGCAACCAAATAAGCCATATTCAGCTTGTACTGAGGAGAATATTCCATCTGTAGCGGAAAGTATGGATAAAGACCATGACAGAACACATCCTTCAACGGAGACCGCTATCGAACAATAATAACGGTTTTTTTTATTTTTGTTTGCCTAAAATTAATGCCCGTGGTGCAGGCAACATTTCGCTTCAGCAAAGCGGTTCTATGGCACAAAAGGCGAGCGTAGCAATGGCTTTACTGAGAAATAATTTTGGTGAGCAGCTACTACAGCTGATCTACTGATATCACACTTAGAAGCTTACATTATTCGCGTTATTCGCAAGATACCAGTAGCAATGCCGGAAAAAGTAATCGAAAATTTCAAATAGACAACAGAGTATTCGGGGCCCAACATTTGATATATGTATATATTTTTGAGATATATCTTCACGTGCATGTATATTTTTTAAGTTTATATTTAAAATACAAACTTGGCATTGTACGCAGAAAAAATTTTTTAACAACAAAGCTTGTTAAAAATAAAACTTTAGTTCAACAAACTTTTTATTTGATTCAATTAAAAATTTATCAAAACAGCACCTTGCAAAATAGCACTAAATAAAACATATTCAGTAATGAAATAAATAGGAATATCTTTACATTCAATAAAAAAATATATTTGAATTAAAGTAAAGACAGTACTTTTACAACTCTTGTCCATTTTTAATAGTTTTGATATTTATCAAAGTATAAAAATTGTGAATTTAGCACATCATAAGTAATGAATAAATAAATAAAGATTCGATAAACATTTTGTTTGATTTATTCAACATTTCCAACAATTTATATTAACAAATCACGTAAACCTTTTCTTAAAAAAAATGTATTGTATTGACTCAATAAACGTGGTTATTGACTAAAAATTCAATAACTATACCTACAAACTTTTTTATCATTATCGCAAAAGTCGTCATCGCAGAAAATTCAAAAATTTTTTTAATTAAATATGCCATTTTCGTATTCAATTCTGAAAATTGTTTTTTTCTGTGTAGGGCAATTTTATTGATTAATGTCCATAATTCTGATATGCATAAATGACAAATGTTTCACTTTCCGTTTCATTCAAATTTAAAATAAAATCTTAATTTATAACATCAATTACATTTTCTCAAACATTTACTTTAGTAACAATTAATTAAACGACTATTCTAATTTTTAAACATTTATTTTTTTGACACTACAAAATTTATATGCTTTCAATTACCAAGAAGCATAAATAATGTCAGAAAAAAATACAATTTATAATTCACTTTAACTTTTACGACATAAACCAGTTTAGCTGTATTGCTATTTACTAAGTATAAGTATTAATTTAATTTGATTACTAAGTTATTTTTTTTTTTTTATTATTAGTTATTGCCTATTGAGTTTTATGATCGGAATTGTTTACAATTCATAAAACTACACCTTCCGATTGTGGAGAATGGTAAATAAAAATGATAAAAAAAACCAAAGATCATATCTTATATTTCAGTTATATTGCGAATAAATGCTAATATTTGTATAAGAGTATTTAGATTTAGATTTCATTGAGAGTTATAGAAGATAGAGACGAAGTTTAAATGTTGCTGTGCACTGGGAGAAAGAAAATTCATTTATTTTTCCAAAATAGTTTTTATATTTATTTATTATATCCATTTGTAACACATCAAAATAATTATAAAAGATCTTCTGAAGATTATATATATGGGAGATTTCATGTCAAGTGACCCAACTTTTAAAATCAATGTCTTCCGATTTGGATGATTTAAAAAAAAAAATTATAAAAGGATCTTATGTGATTAAGATAAAATTTTTTAGATTATTTATCTTTTTGTTTTTATTACTAATATTTTACATCAATTTAATTATTATTACAAATAAATAAAAAAAAAATTTAATTTGTCAACATCTCTATAGAAAAAAAAAGTGATTTTATTCCTGGGATTAACATATTGTGGGCATTACAGTATCGAGGGTATGAAATGCTAGTTAGGTATGTTATATACCGGCGGAAAGGTTAATTTGTCTAGTTTCTCAGCATATTTTATTTTTAAGATTTTAGAAACACTTACACACAAATAGGAAACAGATTCAAAATAGTGCATATGCTAAAAATTGAAAAATCCTCGTCTTGACTTAGAAATTATTTTTTTTTTTATACATAACCCAGAGACCAGAACTATCTTAAAGGAAAAGACCTAAGCTTTATTTTCAGCAAAAAAAATACCCGCTTAAAAAAGAAAAAAAAGTTTAAAGTTTAAAAAAAAATTTTTTTTATATAAAAAAAAAAAACAAAAAAAAATTGTTTTGAAAGATTGAAGAAATATCTATCGAATTTGTTTGGGACAAATTTTGCTAACACCAATAGATAATAAGTTACATGGATGAGAAAGAACACCGGTTTGGCCAAAATCAAATTTTGACCCCCTCTAACTCAGAAACTTTTTGACCGATATTGTTGAAAATTTGTGTCTAAGCTACTATCCAATAAGACTAACCTTGGTGCAAATTTCATCCAAATCGGAAGACATCGATTTCAAAAGTTGGTTCACTTGACATGAAATCCCCCAAATGCTTATTTAAATATATAAAATGAATCATGGTTTATTCGACTACTTATAACTTAAAAACGACTTGACCAAATTGGATACTTCATTATGCGTGCTTGTTCGTAATTGCTAGTCGAACGTTTAAGAAAAAAGTAAAGTCGACACAACAGGGTAAAAATTCGTACTTTTGGGTAGTTTTTGTAAACACGTTTTTTTTTCAAAATAATATTTCTCAACTTACAGCCTGTTTTTGTAAAACAAAAGTGTTCTCACTTGAAGTTTTCGTATTAAAACGAAAACGTTTTAAATTTGGTTTTTAAAAAACCAAAAAACCGTCTATTCATGTTTGACATAAATAGAGCTTTTTTCTATCGTTAAGTCTCGTTATTGCCAATGCGTTTATTTTTGTACCTTTTCATGCTTTTTGCATATAAATTTTTGTGTTTCAGGTTAACCCTGGCTTTTGTTTACAAAAATAAATTATAAATTTAAAAAACAAAAACTAGTATAAAAAAATGTTAGCAAATTGGTAAAAACTAAAAATGTTGAATTAAAATGTTTACAAAAATTGCAATAAATAAACGCAATATATGAAGACGATTTTTTGCTACATATTAACATATAGAAATGGTGAAGGTATTTGCGTGATAGCACAAATTTTTTAAAACATACGGAAGAACTTTTATACACACATACATACATACATTCATACTTATGTACATACTTGTTTCTAGAATTTTTTGAACCTGTTAATACATATTTATGTAATTAGTAGCATTTAACCAGCTACTTTATTAACGTCTCCTTTTCTTTCGTAAGCATATTTGTATGCCAAAGTTTATATTTCTAGGTTTTAACTTGTTTAAATGCTAACATTTAATTCGCTATTTTGTCGGGTAATTTTTTTATGATCATATTTGTGTGCCAAAGGTTATAGTTCTGCTACTAACATTTTTTATCTTATGGGATGATAATCACTCAGGACCTTGCAAATTCAAAAAGTACCATACGCAGAACGCAAAAGCAAAAGAAAGACATTTAATTTCTCGTATTTATCCTTTTTGATACTTTTTTCTCCCCGTTGAATTATTAACAATTGCAAAATTGTAGTGGTAATGGAGAAAATGTTTTTTTAAAAAAAGTTACCAAATTTGACTTTGCATTTTTTAGATAAGTTTCGAATGTGATATAACTTTTATTTCTATGTTTATTGGCTTAAAATGTAGGTGGGATGACAAAAAAAAGTACCAAAATACTCCCTGAAAGAGAAGAATTTCAAAAAGTACCAGACACTCGTCCACTTATTTTTTTAAAGACAAGTATTAAGTATTACATTTCTTGTATCTCCCTAAATTTTGGAAATATAAAGTAACCGAATTTACCCTTTTTACCCACTAAACATTCGACTTTCCAAAAATCCCGTTTAGTGGATCTATTTGGGAAGAGTCCAGCCACCGGTACAAATTTTTTAGCTTCAGGCGTTTAGGCTGTGCGATCATAAATTAATGAGTCAATAATGTTACAATTCTATATACATATATATATATATATAGATACACAAACCTTTTATAATAATGTAAATAATTTAGGGTTCTTTCAGTAAAATATCCTTTTTATTTTCTATTTATTTTCTTAAACGAATGCCTTTTACTTATCGTCTTATTTTGGCATTTGTGTTCATTTATTACGAAGATGTTCATTTTATAAGAACCAAACGTATGTGGAAAAAATAAAAGCTTTTTCAGTCACTCACCTAAAATTTGTTTTTAAATTATAAAAACCTAAATAAGTTTTCGCTCGTTTTTTTTACGAACGAACAAATATTTTCATTTTCTAAAAACAGGCTGTTAAAATCTATATTCTTGAACATAAAGATGATAAGAAAATAAAAAACTTTTTTGTTTTTAAAAATAATTTAACATGAAATAAAGACATGTTCAGACGTAACAAATATTTGTCGCAAAAATTAAAAAAAAATCGTGACCAGTCCCAGTAAAAAATGTGCTCCAAAAGGAGCAGGTTTTATATATGAATGCATACCTCAAATCGCTTCAAAGCTGCTGATGGGATGCCTGATTTTTGTATGGGGTGTTCCCGGTTTGGAGGACTATTTTCTGCTGACAATAAGTGCTTCTTTTAACATAATAAAACATGCATATAAAGCACTCCTAAAATGCTTTTTTAAGGGCTAACTATATTAACATATTAATAAATTTTTTTCTTTTAATGTTTTAAATGCCCTTTTTCAAGCATTTTCGTAAACCATAAAACCTTTAAAAAATAAAAACTTTAAAACCTTCTTCGTTGTCAGCACTAAAATAGCAGCTTTTTTGTATATTTTTTTCGATATCATTTACTTTTGTATAAGAGCTCTCTTATTGAAGCGCTCGATTATGCGCTTTTTCTCTTAAGTGCTTCAGAAAACACAAATTTTTTTTACTGGGGTAGATTGATCAAATTTTAGCTATATTTTAAAAAATTTTATTGATTTAATTAACTTTATTTGTAGGAATATAATTGTATAACGTAATTAAGAATCTGTTTAATGATGTTTGATCTAGCAAACGTGTTGCAAAAGCAAAAAGTTTTTTATTAACACTAATGTTTACGTCAAATATTTTATAGATGTGTACATAGCTTAAGTATAGATATTAGGGTATGCATTCAGTTAACCGTTAATCGGTTAACCGATTAATTACTATCCGATTAACTGATCAGTTTATTTAAAATTGACTATTTTCGATTAACGATTAAACCGGTTAATTTCAGTCGAATAACCGATTAGCCGATGTAACAAAATTTTAAATTTTGTGTACTAATATAACATATTTTTTGGTGTTTTTAATTATTGTGCTGGTTCACAGTCTTCAAGTTTTTGTCGACAGTTTTTAGGTAGAGAGAGAGTAAATGAAATGTCATTCTCTTTTCCCTTTTCTCCTAAAAGCTCAAGACGTGGCGGCTAAAACTTGAAGAGTGTGAACCAGCACAGTGAGACTAAACTCTGTGTTAAGAAAATATTTTTCATACCAACAAATAAGGTGTTCAGTGATCTTGATTTAAATTAGTGTTGATTTAAATATGTTTTCACGTACTTTTTATATATGTGTTTAGTCATTTGTTTCTTCTCATATCTTCTCATAATAATCTTTTAACAGAATTAACCGAAACAATTAGAAGTATTATAAATTTAAAAAAATTAAAACAGGACTCTGATAATATGTTTAGAGAAATCCAGGAAAAGGACTGAGAAATTGGACACTCTATATAATCGGTAACATTCGATTTCTCCAACATCAACGATAAGTGAAAGAATTATTTCCAAGTCAAGTTTTTCGAAACCAAAGAAAAGAATCGCTTAAATGCTAAACATTTAAACCTAATTACTTTTCTAAAAGATTATTTTATAAGATCTGTTGACATAACTAATAAAATAGTCTCACTGTATATTTTTAAATTAATACATAATTAATTTTAAAAAAATATTTTTAATAGATATAATTATACTTTTTTTGCTCGTTTTAGTTCAAAAATTTTTATATTTGTAATGTTATGGTTTTTTTACTAATAAACTCCAAATAATAAATAATTTATGTATTTTTATTTATTGAAATTACTTAATTTATAAAAAAATTGTATTAATCGGTTAACCGATCAAAAACAAAATTAACCGATTGTTAGCCGATTAAACGATTAAAGTAAAAGCCCGATTAAATGAATACCCTAATATATATAGAAAGCTAAAGAAAATTTCTGTAAATGTTTTTAAGTTTTTTACAAGGCAAACACACGTCGAAAACTCTTTTACACCCTTCGCCACAAAAAGTTTTAAGTCATGACTGCTCCCCAAACACCAATCACTATAAAAATCCTGTCTAAAATGCCTAAAAGTTCTACGTTTCTTTCTTCTTTATATTAGAGTTGCCGAGATTTAAAAATAGCTTTCAAACTTAAAAGCAGTTTTCTTCGAGCATTTTTTGCTTTCAGTGTAACGCCTCTCTCTTTATCGTACTCCCTTTTCTGAAACCAGTGAGTAACCTACTGAGTATTAATTTTAATGACAGGTAAACTTTTTTTTTTTGAAAATAAAAATTTAATATCTGTATTTAACCATTTTAGAACAAGTCTGATAAGATTCGCTGTCGATACTGCTGACTAAAGCAACAACTAACCCAGTGTTTGATAAAAAAAAAATTAAATCGTGATTTTAAAAGCTCTACAGTCAACATCTGTATTCAAAATAGTGATTCAGTTTAAAACATATCGACAATTGGTTTAAATCATTTAGCGGACCTAACAAACGAATTTACGCGCTAAATAAAACATTTATTTAACTGTAACTATTGTTACTTTAAAAAAATTTTTTAATTGTTAATACCCTGACTTTTTTTTAGTTACAATTTATTGTATAAATTTCTGTATAAATAGAACAAAACAAATACGTGAACATGGCAAATTGTTACGCAGTGTAAGAACGAGTAGAGTATTGAAATACATTTCAAGATTGTTTTTTTTTTTTTGTAATTTGTATGCTAAATGCTTAAAAGTTAAAGATATAATATAATTAAAAAAAAATGCCAACCGTAACCTTCAGGTAAATAAAGTAAAGTAAAGTGTATCATATCAAATCAGATAAGTTAATTGTAGTTACTAATAAAATATAAAAAAAAATCAAAAAATATCTCACACATTCCCTTAATAAGGCCAATTGTTGTCAATATTGAATGATACACAACTGGTAAATATTAAGAAATATTAAAAATAATAATAATACAGATAAAAATAAAACCAAACGTAACAGCCATTCCTAAGCAAAAGCGGAACGCGTTTTTAGTTGTCAAAAATTGTTATGTACACACAATTTGTATGAAGCATCCCTAAATAGCGCGGCGTCAACGCTCTGCAATTGGAAATTCCGATTTGGCAGCGCGTGTAATAGTAAAGTTTGCTGCTATTGTTAACTTAGCTATTTTTTGGTCAATTGAGCGTAATACCGATTTTGTCCATTTTCTCTACCAAACAAATCGGTTGTCTGAAAATTAGTTGTATAAAATTTCATCTCCACAAGTTTCATATTCGCAGCTCAACTATGCTTTCAACCGATTGATGAACGAAAATCGTTAGATAGTCTTCGAATGTGACAAGAGCGCCTCTGATAGGGTTCTCCGATTAATATTTTGATTAGTTACAAATGCAATGACAAATAAATTAAACGCTTATCGTTTTTGCGGTGAGTAAAAATTATAATAAAGGTGTGCGTGTTTGATTTCAAAATAAATTAGCTGTTTGCTCCCGACTCTGCTTGGGATTTCCTAAATAAAAATCAAAAATTAGATACTGGAGAATTTGGTTAATAACTTGACCCCAGCGCTATCTACCGCTATTTTGTCAGGAAACTTATTTTTGTTTAATAAATATATTTTGTGAATTTCAGCCAAATCGCATCATAAATAAAAAAAATGTTATATAACAACAACAGCGCCACATATCTGTATTAAACTCCCAACTAAATAATTTACTGTCCAAGTTTGGTGGCAATCGGTCAAGCCGTTCTTGAGTTTTAGAAGCACATACACGGCACAAACGTTTTTATATATATCGTTACCTAAAACTCAAAAGGCCCTATCTAACATTTTGAAATATTTACAGGATAAGCAAAGAACTGTTTAAAATTAATTTTTCTTCTATTTTTATTGTAAAACCTACCAGTGGTTTTGACAAATAACAATGTTGCATATAATGAAAACTGTTAGTTATGTCTATTAGCGTTTATCGTATACTATTTTGTAGATAGGGCTTTTTGTTTTTTGTTAATAAAACCTCTAATTTTGGTCGCAAGATTCCAATATTTGTTGTGGACATGTGTGTTGATGCAATACATCAGAATCAATGAAAAAGTCGATTTTTAATTTTTGGTTAGTGAGGGCCTTTTGCGTTTTAGGTAACGATATAGATTTTAAATACTTATTAACCGCTAATACAGGCTCGCTCAAAACAAACGAAGGAGTTTAAATAGTCTATAATTCTTTAGATTAAATTCAATTAATTTTTATACCCTCAACCACTAGTGGTGAATGAGGTTATATTACACACAAAAGAATAAAAATGTATTACAATTAAAAAATTTGTGATATTAATTAAAAAATTAATTAAATTGGCACCAGTAAACAAATGAACAGAATCAGTTAAACGTTTAATTCACTTGATTAAACGTTTAATTCACTGGATTGCATTTTTAATAAACTACAACTGATTTTATTTTTGATTAATTCTTTAATTGGTGAAAAACCTTGTAGAATTTTTTCTGTGTAAGTTTGTCATTCCGCGAGAAACTTTCTTAATATTCATCCAAGGCCTCATAAAGCCTGTAAATTATTGGCCCTTAAGTAATTGTTAGTCGATTAAGCCCTGTCCGTCTGTCTGTTCATCTGTTGAAATCACGCATAATTTCGAACAACTCAAACGGAAAGAACAATATCGGTGTCAAATTCTTATAAGTTTTCCTAAGCAGTTTGGGCCTAAAATCGAGCACAATCAGTTCAGTAGGAAAATAATAATAAAAAGTATTGTGGTTATTTTATTGAACTGTTTATGGTTTTTAATCCAATTTTTTTATTATAATCAGTTCAACATATTTAATTTTCATTAAATTATTCTTAATGAAGAAAGGAATTTACAACATGAAATAAATTAAAAAATATGAACAGTTCAATAAAAAAAACAACAATACTCATTATTGTTAAGCAGCTAGGGCACAAGCCCTATGCTTACATTTGTCCTTCAAGTTGTGCTGAAAAGGTCAATGAAAAAAGAAAGACAAAAAAGGAAAACAAAAAAATGTTTTTTGGACTTCAAGAAGAATTTTTGACAAAAAGTATGAAAAACAGAAATAAAGGAAAAAACATGTAAATCAATGAAAAATTGACAATCATTCAGATATCTGAAGAGATAGTGTGGTTACTATCGAAACATGTCAAATCATCCTCCGTGGTTCCGTGGTTCCGTGGGTTCAATCCCAGCTTCGGTCAAGTATGAAAAATTAGCAATTAATATTCATTATTTTCATGTTGTAAATTCCTTTCTTCGTTAAAAATTATTTAATGAGAATTAAATTTGATGAACTTAAGCCTGATTAAAATATAAAAATTTGGATTGAAAAAATTAATCTTAATGTCAAATAACCTCCCTAAAAAATTTATAATATTGTTATAAAAACAAACATATATGGTGGCAAAATACAAGGATTTTTCACAAATCCGGTTCATATGACTAGAAATCATAACACTATATTTCGTGATGATCGGTCTTTTGAGGAAAACACTTTAGCCCGTCTAAAACAGTATAACACAGAATAACACTATTGTAATTAAATTTATTCTGTCATAGTTTCATAAGACTATAAGCCCCACTAACAAATTTCGTCAATATTGGTCAATATTTTACCATAGGCCGAATAAAAAGCAGACTCTCCGAATTCCCTTTACTACACCTAAAACTGTAACAAATAATTCTATAGTAGTAAAATCTGGTCTGCCATAGGTAAATTAGATTAGAAATCACAGCCCTTTATAAAACCATTCTGAAAATACTATAGTACTCCTTAAACTGCAACGAATAATTGATCTAAAGTTAACCATAGGCCTCATAAAAAGCCATTTCCTTAAGGCCGGGTTTTTAAGATGTGGATGTAGTTTAAACTTAGTTTAACGTACTTTGAAACTCGGATTTTTTCAGTGAAATGTGATTTTTTTTTTTATTATTTCATTAAAGTCCAAGATTTTAAGCAAAACTATGATGTTTCATTAAAATGTTGCATACAAACTTGGTAATGGCGGCATAACACTGTTTTAAAATTAAATAAGCCTAGTTTAACTGAGATCTCAAAAACCAAGAATACATATTCTAATTACATATACGGGAAAGCTGAATAAAGCACTCTTACTTGTTTTAAATAACCTATTCCGGTATGTGATAAAAATCGATATATTTCAAAATAATTGTTTTTTAAAGGTGAATTTTGGTCGACTTTAAAACTGATTCGGAATTATAATTTTTAATTTTGTATTCAGAATACAGTTCCACCAACACTAAATGAAATGAATTATTAAAACTTAATTTTTGAAAATACTAAAAACGATATTATCGATATTTAACCGTGGCTTTTTCTAAAACTATTTCCATCAGATACCTGATTATTAATAAATTGGGAATTTAGTTAATTTCAACGTCAAAATAACGCCACGCTATTGTCGCCCATTTTAAGCTTCTTTCTTAGATAATTCAACGACTTTTTTAAAGGGTGATCACTTCAATTTCCTCAAGAATATTATTTTTTAGTTGAGATATGCTTTTTTGGTTATTCATGTACACACGTTCTTAAAAAAAATCGGGAGCGATTAAATCGGACGAACGTGGCTGCGTATTTAATGCGTTCACCAAAAATGCGCCTTTTCAGCTTTTTTCCTTTAAAATTATAAATTACAACGAACTGAACTTTTGAAATGATCTTATTACAGTTGATGATTTAACCCAGAAGAATTTTCCATTAGCAAGCTCGCAATTTTTTTTATTGAGGCAGTCATTAAATGGAAAATCAACTTTTTCGATTTCATTTCATTTATTTCCAAAAAATTCAATTTATACATATTTTCTTAAAACTATATTAACTTAAATATTTGTTCCTTACATACTAAGTATTTCCCAAGGACTTATCATATTATAATTCAATTACATATTTGCAGCTGTGCCGCTTCAATAACTATTTACATTAAAAAATTTGATAAATTTTTCATTACAAAATTCCTCTAAAAAAGGAAAAAAGAAGAGTCTAAACTTTTTCGATCATGATTAGATTGTGTATAAAATTATGATTCTTCTCAATTCAAATTTTATACTTTATTATTGTGAAGTGAAGTGTGCCTTGCCTTTTTAAATTTTCGTGGTCTTCTTTCAAATATTCTGGAATCAATAAATTTATAGATAATTTTAGCCCTAGTCGTTTTTGTTGCACATATTTATTACGATAACGTCATTTCTATGTTTAAAAGTGTAGACAGCGTAGACAGAATAAAATTATCTAATAATTAATAATAATTTTTTTTATACTCGTTAAATTCAAATACTTTTTTTAAGTTAATTTCTGTATTGTTTAAAAAAAACAAGAGATAATAGGTCTGCTCATTTACTTGGCTAGGAGAGAGTGCACAGAGATTGTTAAACTTGTGGCGATTTATTTTCTGAAAAAAATATGTTACAGTATAAACCTGTAATACTTTCTAGTGCAACCTATTAACACTCGAAGTGTAACATGTTGTGCAACTTGAACTATTACACTTTTATAATTAATGTAATTTATAAGCGAGTTTTAAGGTTATGTGCGGTTTCTGCACCGCTTGGAAATAAATATTGACTCCACTAGTGGCTTAGAAGAAAATAAAACGATAACAATATACATAGAATTTTTTCATTAGTCAAAATCTTCTATTTTGTTTTTTCACAAAATTATGACAAACAAAATAAAACCTTGGTTCTGCCAACAACGTTATAAGAAACAAAGTTGTAAAACACGGCAGAATGAACAGCTTAAATAAAAGTGAGGGTAATATATGCAACATGTTTTTCATCAAAATATTCACAAAATAACTTGAAATTTTTTTTCCAAAATTGTACTAACAAACACAAAAATGCAGAGCATGAAACATTTATGCAACATATTTCTGAGAAAAGAAAACGCTATTAAATTTACAAATTTGTCTTCCAATTACATTTAAACATTGAATTGTTCCAAAATTTAAACAAAAAAATTTTATAGATTAAAATTTTACTTATCTTATAACTGGCTTATAAATAGTATTTTGTTCGAACATTTGTTTAATAACCCTTTTATAAATCTAAAAGAATTTTTATGAATAACAGGGTATGAAAAGAATACCATTTTTTTTTAATTTTTAAAGTTTCTTTTGTAAACAAAAACATAAAGCAGCTGTTTGCATACTAAAATTTTACTAGCAGAAATTGTCAACAAATTTGTTTCTAAACTGCTGCAAGAACAATCATTTTTAAACTACAACTTTTTTTAAACTATATAAAATAAAATAATTAAAAAAATTTGTATAGCATAGAAATAAAATCGTATTAATTTAACAGGTATCAGAGGTTTTCGGGCCCCTACATTTAATCTCAACTACCTGTGCTACATATTAATGTGTACCTGATGTTTTACCAAAATCTACCCATTTAGTTTCCAATAAAATTTGATAGTGGTAATAAATTTTTAAAAAAATCTTTAAAATCATTTTTAGCATTTTTTGGTCATGTCTTATGCCAGATTTAGCTGTAAAAATTTTTAAGATATGGTCACACTGGCCCCAGCTTTTGCAGATCAATTTCTTCTCAACTCTAAACTGATTTACCTCAGGAGAATTTTCCATTAACAAACTCACAATTTTATTTCAAAATTTTGCTTAAATTTGTTTAAATCGAAAATCAGCTTTTCGATCATGATTAGATTTTGTATATATTGTACCAAAATTTAAAGAAAAATTTATATTTTTTGCAGCTTAATATTTTATTTATCTTATAACAGGTTTATAAAAATTGTTTTGTAAGAAAACTAGTTTAATAAGCCTTTTATAAATCTAAAATACTTTTCATGAATAACAGAGTATGTATGCATGTATAATTCTTAAAAACTATTCAAAAGAATAAAATTTTTATTATTTTAATTTTTAGAAGTTTGTTTTGTAAACAAAAACACAAAACAGCTGTTTGCATACAAAAATCGTAGTAGAAGATATTGTCAACAAATTTTTTCTTGAGTTTTTACGCTTTTTTCACCTCCCTCTGCAAGTTTTTCGAGTTCGTGAACATTAAGTCACCGTTTACACGCTTCAGCTTTTGCTGATATCTTCTCAACTCCCGAAGTGGTTGCCGAAGTGGACACACACAGACATCTGTTTAAGCTTTTTTTATTTCTTATGCATTAAAAATTAATAATTTTATTTACAGAATAAAAAGATTATACTATTATAAATTATTCGACCATCCCTCAATATTTTTTTAATCTATATATATAAAAATGAATTATGTATGTTTGTTTGTTTGTCGCTTTATAGACTGCGAAACTACTGAACCGATTTTCCCGAAATTTTTACAGTAACATCACGTGAGCCCTAAAAATAAAATAGGCTACTTATTTTTTCGATAGGGGCAGGGGAATTGGTACCCCCCATAGGATGCCAATATTAATTATCGAACCGATTTTCCTGAAATTTTTACAGTAACATCACGTGAGCCCTAAAAATAAAATAGGCTACTTATTTTTTCGATAGGGGCAGGGGAATTGGTACCCCCCATAGGATGCCAATATTATACTGAACCGATTTTCCTGAAATTTGTACAGTAACATCACGTGAGCCCTAAAAATAAAATAGGCTACTTATTTTTTCGATAGGGGCAGGGGAATTGGTACCCCCCATAGGATGCCAATATTAATTATCGCATATCTTAAGAGCCGCTGCACGCATTTTGCTGAACTTTTTGTAGTAGGATCTTCTGAGCCCCGGAATTGAAATAAAATAGCAGCGGGGGTATAGGAATACCCCATAGGACGCCAATGTTTAACATCGCATATCTTAAGAACTGTAATAGTGAGAATGTTCAAACTTTCTAAAAGTCACTCTTATGGTATACTACACTTTTGAAAATAAAAATAAAGCGGGTAGGCGCAGGGGGGGAAATACCTCCCATAGGATGCCAGTGTAGCGAAGCGCACCGGGTTAAGCTAGTAATAAATAAAGTAAAAAGTTTATTAAAATTTTTAGAATCCCTCATTTTTTATTTTGTAATCAATCCTAATATTAATTAAATTATAAAAATTTATTCAGGCTAAAGTTCATTAAATTTCATTTTCATTGAATTATTTTTATGAAGAAAGGAATTTTACAACATGAAATGAATTAAAATGTATTGATAATTTTTAATTCTTGACTGAACTGTTAAACGGCAAACCCCTCTGAGGAGATGGTGTGGTTACAATCGAAACGTGTCAGGGCAACCTGTCGGTGAAAACCTGGATTCAATTCCCCGCTCAGTCAAGAATGAAAAATTATCAATAAATTTTAATTCATCAAAATAATTTAATTTAATAAAAATTAAATTCAATGAACTTTAGCCTAAATAAAATATTAAAAATTTGAATTAAAAACGATAAACAGTTCAATAAAATAACCACAATACTAATTAATGAATATTATATTTAAAACTGCTATTCAATTATCTCTATAAAGTGTCTTTAAAGGTGTTTGCTAAAAAAGAAAATCCTTCAAGTTAGAAATAAGTAAATGAGATTTTGAATCATAAATAATTTTTAATTTAATTTTTTTTTGTCATTTTTTTTGGGGTGATTTTTCATTAAAAAAATGGGGTAATATTGAAATATGATTGCTTTAACCAAATTGTTGTCACCGTTACCAAATTTATGATTCCTTGATCAAGCAGACACAACCAAACTATGGTTGCCTTCAAACATGTTATGGTTATTATTAACAATAACATGTTAACTACTAATAAGAGTTTAGTAGGTGTGAAATGTGACGCCATGTAATATGACCCCGTAGTACTTAAGCACGAATGCCCCAAAACTTTAATGATACACAACCACACGCTATTTCAGGAAAAAATTTTTGTTTTTTACCCCAAATTTAGGGTCACATTTCACAGAAAAAAATAATTTTTATAATTGAATACTTAAATCGCATATTTAATTAAAAAAATTTTGAACTTTCTGCGATGACAAAGTTTGTAGGTATAGTTATTGAATTTTTAGTCAACATCCAAATTTATTGAGTTAATACAAAAAGTTTTTGCCCAAAATAAATTGTTGCAAATCAAACAAAATGTTTATCGAATCTTTATTTATTTATTCATTAATTATGATGTGCTAAATTCCCAATTCTTATACTATAATAAATACACTAAAATTTATGGTTGGAGGATAAGCTAGTTCCTATGCGCATTTCGCTGGTTCCTAAGCCAGATCATCAGGAAACCTTTTTCCAAAAACTTTGGAAAAACTAACGTTATTATATAAATAAAACTATAAAGCGAATGAGATTTGCAAACACTCAAGTCTTATTTGCTACGATATCGAAGCTATTAAAAATGGACAAGAGTTGTAAAAATACTGTCATTACTTTAATTCAAATATTTATTTATTTCATTATTAAATATGTTTTATTGAGCGCTATATGCAATTTTAATGAATTTTTCAGTGAATCAAATAAAAAGTGTGTTGACCTAAAATTTTATTTTTAACAAACTGTGTTGTTAAAAATTTTCTTCACATATTTTTTTCTATGTGCTTTATGAAAAATAGCCCCAAATTGGCGATCAAATTTCATATTCTTTTTTGGGCCTCATTTCGCAACGCCAAGCCGTAACATGTTGATCTTGGAAAAGAGAAAATAGTTTTTGTTTATTTTAAATCCATACAATTATAAGTGTTTAACAAATTATTGTCAATATTAACCACAAAATGTTCGCAGGTAATTATAATATGGTTGTGGCTTCTTGATCCAGGCCTAACTGAAGCATGAAAATATTTCCGTAGACAAAAATATGGTAAACGTAGCCATAATATGTTTAAAAATATGTCGTTAAAAATAGTTTGTTGAAGGTGAGCATATAGATAAATGTGTTTTCTCTGCCTTTGCCATTAAGTTTGGCAAACATAATTTTTATTAAAGCTGGTGCCAAATTACGGCATTCGATATCGATCGAAATTCCCATTTAAATTGTATTGTAATTTTGATAGCTATCGAATGCTATAATTTGGGCCCTGGTATGTCACGATAAAATACTTGAGACTGTTGGCCAATAATGAACCATTAGTCCCATATAGGGCCCTTCCCAAAAAAAAATACTGTAAGAAGGAAACTCATACAGATGTTGGAGTCTAGATAAAATTTTTATGTATTTGCCCATATGTCCTAATTAGAATACAATTAGGTGTAGGTTATCTAATGGCCGGGGCTACTAAATTATATATATTCTTTATTATTCATTAAAAGATTTTGTTTGTTGTGCTTAATTCTCTATTTTTATTCTTCATACATACACTGAAATGTATTGTTGGAGGATAAGCTTTTTCACTGGTTAATTGTTAATTGTTTTATATAATTTAATTATTCTGAGTTATAATGAAGGGTATTAAAGATTTTTTAATTGCTTTAATTCTTTTATTATTTTTGTTTATTCTAAAAAAAAGTGCTATCAATTGTTTATTTAACAACTAACTATTTTTAAAAGTTATGCAGATTATAAATGTGTGGGTAAAATGTTTATTTAAAAAGAAAAAAAAGACAAAAAAATTAGCAAGAAAATTAGGTCAAACCCTAAAGGGTTATTATTGAATGAATTCATTTAAAGTAGCAAGTACAAGTGATTAATCAAAGACAGGGTGTTTTGTTTAAAGTTACAGAGCTTTGAATTAAATAAAAACAAAGAAAAATAAAATTAATGTCAGTTAAACCGGCTTTAATGGATAGGTTGAATATGATAAAGGCCATATGACAGCCACTATTGGTATTTTGTTTATAACTAATCAAATGTTTATTGGCGTAATCCAATGGGGTTAAATCACACGATCTTAGTAACCAGTTAACAGCATCATTACGTAAAATTCTTCGTTTATCAAAAGTTTCTTTTATTTAAACAATTGTAATTTGAGCTGTTTAGCATGTTGCTCTCTCTTATTGTTGAAGTTCAAAAAAAGTTGGTAAGCCTGTTTCTAAACTGCTCAGCGTTGACTTAAACATTCTGACTATCATTATTTGTGAACACCAAACCACCGATCCTTAAAGCTCACCAATTGAAGCAAAGCCGCGAATAACGTTGTAAAAGCCACTTTTTGCAAAAACTGTTTTTTTTTGCAGATTACCGTTAACATTACTCTCTTACACTATTTGAACATCAAATCACCCAAAATTATGCGCTATATAGCCTTCAAAATACGGTACATAGAGTCAACCAGTGGAAGAACGTTGTAAGTTACTAACAAAATGATACAAACGAAATGGTTTTGCAACGTGGACTAACGTTTTAAAAGCCGCTTGCGTAGTGGAAAAACGATTTAAATGACATCGCTATTGTGGATATTAAACTAAACAAAAAGTTATAAACTTAAATTAAGCATGTAATTTAAAATTCGATTTTCTTGATATTTTGCATAAAAGTTTTTATTGTTATTATTTTTGATAATTTAAAAAGAAAAATTAAAAATTTGTAATCCTGCCTTATAAAAGCGTTTTTTTGCTCTCCTGAAAAAAAATTATTTTGTAACTTACAACGTTATTCGCGGCTGTGCTTCAATTATTATCTTTTAGGGACGTAGTGGTGTTTCGATCATTGCTCGAGGGCATCATCGCTTTAAATGGTGCAATTGTTTTCACTGGCACAGCCATTTAATCGAAAGTGGGATTTATCAAAGAACAATAATTTCCAAATTAAATTCAACTATGTTCTTGAAAAGAAATTTTATGATGAATCGCAATACGAAACAAGCCCCAAAACCATGGTCCATTCATTAGATCTGCGCAAGATGCCAGATGTTAAGTTTGTTTATTCCTTAAAGATGTCAAAAGTTGTTTAGATTTTGCTTATACATGTACATATATTTTTGTTTACGTTTTTTGTTTTTTGCCACACATACATCCCAGCTGGCATAAGCTCTTTGTTAGACGATTATATTTAATATACAACTCCTAAACGAATCTTCTGATGATTATCTGACTAGTTTCAATAACAAAAACATCTGATTTTTTTTTATTTATTACTTCTTAATCATTTTATGACACAATCGTCTTTTAATCTTGGAATGAAAGGTTTGCGATTCTCTGTATGAGTCATACAACAATTACTGAGCTACCTAAATAGAGCGCTTTTGAAACATGAAAATTCTATTGCCAATACAATTTCAATAAAACAAGCCGACCTTAGGATCTGTCCAAAAATATTTTCCGAGCGAGTGGTGTTTAATTCGCGGTCTAAAGGTTTGTTTCGTATAAATTGTCTGAAAATGAGAAGTTTTGACTTGAAAAAAACTTTTTACGCTCTTATTTAGGTAGTTCAGTTATACGGCTGAGCATTTCACGTGTTGTACGACAATCTCTACATGAGTCTCATACGATTATTGACATGCTTTTTGAAAGACTCATTAGATAATCTTTACATACATCTCAAGCGATTCCGTCTACGATTAATATAAGCGCCGTTCGCTGTGTTGTAGAAGTATCTCACAGAGGTATCAGGTTGTGTAACAGTTTCCCACTTACAAAGATTCTTCTACGATTAAAACACGCGCTCGTTGACGATCAAAAACGCTCTTTATGAGATTTCCGGAAGATTCTTACACGCTTGGAAATGCTGGCTGGGGTGTATACAGAAAACTTTTCCTTATGTTTGTAGTAAGCTTTTGACAACGACGAGGAATTTTACCCAAACAAAATGACTGTTGGATAGATCTTACCTAACACAGTTCAATTAGCTATCACAAAAGACAGTGCGCCAATTTGAAGTTCTTAACCTCTAGAAAAAACACCCGATATTTTAACCCGATTGTCAATGACGGGCTAATAAACTAGTATAATGACTAAGACATAAAATTAACTAAAACAGGTAAGAATGTATAGTTGGCCAATCCCGAACATATGATACCCTACACCACAGTACTTAAAGGCAAATTTTCGAGAGTGCATCCAATTGGGGACCCTGAACAAAATTATGTGATGCGATATAGATTCATACAAATGTTCTTTTTGTCTTAAGTAGTCTTAGGGAGGGGATTTATATGGGACCTATGGTCAATTCAGGACCTACCAACACAAAATTTAACACGACAAATTAGCTATTATAAAAGTTATCGTTACCAAATTTTATATTAATATCAACATTTATAAGGAAGTAATGGCACTAAAAGCTATTTTTGGGAGTAGAATTTAAAGTAGAATTTATATCTCATTCCGATATATTTATCTAGATAACATATTTATCTAGATAATATTTAAAAACTCTAATATGAATCTTAAGCTTATAATATAATTTTTTTCTGAAGGGTCCGTGATTGCCCATGATTCCCATATATGGGTTACTCTTGAAATTTTTTGTCTAAATACGGTGGTGTTGGATCACATATGGTCGGGTTAAACCGACTATACTTTTTACAAAAATATTTCTTAGTATTTAGCATTATTAAGGATTAAAATTTTAACCTTATGTTCTATTAAATTTTATCTTCCAAATATATAAAATCCGATAACTGTAAGAGAAATCCCCACTTTTCCTAATACTCTCAACATTTAATTAATATTTTTTTTTAATTTTTTTAGTATTTATACATTTTATGTATTAATTGTTGGCAAATAAATGAAAATTATTTTTTTATTATTTGCTTAAGTTGTCACGTGAAGTTGTTATACTTTATTATAATTTTAAAGTCTACTTTAGTTATTTTAAGCCAGTAAAAAATTAGCACCTTTTTAAGAACATAAAGAAAATGTAACTGAAATAAAATATTTTAATTAAAAATGAGAAACTGAACGATCCAGATTGAAGTAAACGTAAATAAAATCGGAAATTCTAAAAAAAAAAATATATGTATATAAAAAATAAAACGATATTTCATCGACAAAATGACGGAAAGTGTATTATCCCAAGTGAACGAAAATTTATTTCGAAGTATTATTTTGCCAAATGTATTAATGGGGTAATTAAAAAAAATATTTATAATAAAAAAATAGTTTTCAAATAATGAAAAATAGTAAGAAATTATGTAAAAAACGAGTGGAAAATTATATACGACATAAATGAGTCTTTTATGATAAAAACAGATAGAGACCGACAATGCGTACGGCAACTGTTGCCTATAATATATTGTAAAAAGTGCTGTGCAATGAATCCTTGAACTTTACACAGGAGAAAAACAAAGTTCATTTTGATCACAGATAACTTATTTAGTCTGGATGCTGATTTGAAAATATTATGGTCACTTTAGTCATACTTATTGTTAATGCAACCGTATTATGGATAAACAATTTTGACATGACTGTTACTACACATGTTTTTGCATAAAATCACCCTGCAAAATCAAAACATTCTTGTGGAGACAATATAGATGGCTAATTAGAATATAATCTGGTTACGGTAGTAATAATATCGCTATGGTAACTAAAATATTTATGAAAACTTTATTTAAAATAATTAAAGTTATCCATAGGTGTTCCTTACCTGCATGGGAACTTTCGATATCGCTAACTATTGTTGAATCTGTTACAAGATCGGTCCTAATAAATAAATAAAAAATTATTAAAACAAAATTAAAAATATACCTTTTTGATCTAACTTAGTATACCGCTTAAGTGATTAGTTCTTCTTACACATATCATTATTTAATTTTTTTGTCCTTATTCTATTTGCACAAATCCCAGAATCTGTTCTGTTGGAAGAATTTACGCAAATATCCGCAGGGTGAAAAGAAGTATATAAGAAGCTACATATTTGTATTCAGCTTTCAGTTGCTGTACGCATTATCGGATTCTATGTGTTTTAGTCTTTGACTCACCACCACAACACGTTTTTTTTTAATATCAATACAATGAATCGATTTTTATCGCTTCTACTACCAAATATTACTCGAAAATTGCTTAGGAAAATGATATTGCAAACAACTTCTAGTTAATTATTACCCAGCTAGCAATTTCAAGCGTGTAAGAATCTACTGGGAATCTCATAAAGAGCCGTTTCGATAGTCGACGAAAACGCTCTTCATGAGATTCTCCTACGATGTTTTTAATCGTAGGAGAATCCTCGCAAGGGGGAAACCGTTACACAAGCTGATTCATCGGTGAGTAACTTCTACAACACAGCGAAAAACGCTAGAAGCGTATTGGACTCATGCAGGTTTTTTTTTTTTTGTACTCTTAAAATAATCATTAAATTATTGTTTTAGGGTTTGCATGGTAAACATTCCAAGATTAAAGGACGAGCATGTTAGAAAATGTTTAAAAAAGTGATAAATAAAAAAAATCAAGATGTTTTTTATTGTTACTAGCCAGATAATAATCAGAAGATTCTTTTAGGAGATTTTTACTTAAAACAATCGTCTAACAAACAGCCTATGCTAGCTGGGTATTTATGTCTAGGGTGTGGATTTTTATGAATTTATTACTTGAAATTATGCGTTAAATAAAGCTTACAAAAAATGTAATATATGCTTTAGATATGAATGAAATAGGCCGTAAATGTAAAAAAGAAAACTTGCAACGATAAAAAAATTCTCGCTATTTTAAAACGACATATATTTTTTTTCTTACATTTATATTTTTCCGTCTATATTTTCTTAATTATTTTTTTTTTTATTATTATCAAAGTTGTTTTTGGGAATACAATTATTTATTAAAATATTTTGTTTGTTGTGCTTAATTCCCTTGTTTTAATAATTGATAAAAAAAAAAAAATACTGAAATTTATTGTTGTGGGATAAGCTGTTCCTATGCGCATTTCACTGGTTGCTTAGGCCAGATCATCAGGAAACGTTCTCCTAAATAATTTTAGAAAAGCCAAAAAGCTATCAGCAAACAAGACTACAGAGAGAATGAGAATTACCTACATACACTCATACAATAAATTTCAGTATTTTTCATCAATTATTAAAAAAGAGAATTAAGCACAACAAACAAAATCTTTTTCTTAATTATAAAAAATTTTCTGCTACTCGAAACCGATCGCAAATATTGTGTTGGTCACTTAAAAGATAGTGAATTTAACGTTGAAGAATCGTTCAGCAAGAATAAGTGATAAAGAATATAAGATTTTACTCAATGGGGACTTTTATCCAACTCAAGAACATTTTGCAACATCATTAACCAGTAAGAAAGTATAGTCGGTCAATCGAACCATTTACTGTTCTCAACTTAAGACTTAAGGATTGTCTGGAACAAAATTGTAATTGAAAATTTAGATTTATATCACCAGTTTTATATGCCGAGTTTTATATGAATACCAAAATTTATATGAGATTTATTCGTTCTTATGTGTTTTCAGGAAGGGGGTCATATTAGACATATGGTCAATTCTGGAGCTACCTTCATAATACACTTGTAATTATTATCACACCTTCTGTCAAATGTTTTCTCAATACCAACTATTTGAACAATCCTTTTATTTAAGCTTGAGGTCTATTTCTTTTTTTTTATAAAAAATATTAAATTTATTCAATCCAATATTTCGCACTCTGTGCCTTCTTCAGGGATTTTTTTCTTGAATATTTGTCAAATATTCAAGCTTAAATAAAAGGATTATTAAAATTTTTAAAGGTCGAATAAGAGTCAATTTAAATACCAACTATTTTTAGGATTTTATGAGAGTGAAAGCAATTTCCGGGGATCGTAGGCTGAATTGTATTAAAGTACTTCATTGACTGAAATTCTCTTTTTCGCAGGGGCATTTGTATGTGGGCTAGATGAAATCATGAACCGAAGCTTTTCATTTATAATGTGTTTCATCGATAAACCCAAAAAATCTTATGAACGAAATTTTATTAAATTTATGTTCAGGACTAATTATTTTATGCGTTACGCACAACAAACACTCTACATCTAACTACAACTAATACATCGGTGCATTTATTATTTATTTGTACTGATACGTGTAATATATTAAATTATTAATATCAGTACTCCGATCGACTTAGAATAATGTTTTGAGTTGTTTTAACGATGTCCGTGCTTCTGTCCGTCTGGCAGGTTCTCTATCCAAGTAACCTTATTCGAAAAGTACAGGTCGTAATATTAAAGATCATTTAATTATATATGTAACGAACGTTTCAGTTGTCATAAGTTCGAAGCACGACGAGAATCGGTTCAAATTTTAAATGGCGCCATACAAACTTTGTGCCCATAAACTATATTATCATCCCTATAGGGAAGCGAACTGACACTAAAGTAGTCCCGTGATAGGTCCTTTGGTGGCAGAGACCGGTCCTAGTTCTAACGCTTCATATGAATGGGAAATATCACTTTTACATGGGGTTGTCATTGGAGGGGGCTAATTGACACCTAACAGCCACCATTTGACCAAGCACACATCTATTCTCAATAAACGTATTAAGTGTCTGTTACTACAATGCTAGTCCTTGGTATTTTTCCAATAACAAAAATCCTAGAAATATCTGATAAACTATGTACTAGGAGGTGTATAATTTACCATAGATTCTATATAAGCCCCCGCTGTACGATTATTTTAAGACGAACAAATCTAATATATGTAGATGTTTATATCTAGATAATCTTCGGCACAAAGAACTCACATCAATTTTAAACACTCAACGTAGTTTTGTTTTGCCGGTCCATGATTGCCAATGGGTCCAGATATTTAGCAATTTTGAAAAATTTTCTATATATATTAGGGTATTCATTTAATCGGGCTTTTGCTTTAATCGTTTAATCGCTCGATTATTTAACCGAGGTTTTGGTTTAATCGGTTAATTTTGTAATTGATCGGTTAACCGATTAATAAAGTTTGTTTTATAAACTAAGTCATTTCAATACATAAAAATGCATAAATTATTTATTATATGGAGTTTATTATTAAAAAACGCAATAGCAAAACAAACATAACAATTCTTGAACTAACACGAGTAAACAAAAAAATAATTCATAAATATGTAATACATATTTTTTAATTAATACATAAATATTATGTAGTAATTTTAAAATAAACTGTTAGATAATTTTACCAGGTTATTTCAATAGTATAAGGAGATCTTAAAACAAAAATGTTTTGGAAAAATGTTTAGGATTTAAGCGATTTTTTTCTTTAGTTTTGATAAAACTAAAGAAAAAAATTACTTACTTATCGTTAATGTTGGAGAAATCGAACGCAATCCATAATACAGAATATATAATTTCTCAGTTCTTTTTCTAGATTTCTCTAAACGTATAAAATCTCCCATTATGTTATTAGAGCCCTGTTTTAATTTTTTTAAATTTTCAACCCTTCGAATTGTTTCGGTTAATTCTGTTAAAAGATTGATATGAGAAAATATGCGAAGAAACCAATAACTAAACACATACATACATATGGGAAGCTCCAGTGAAAAGACTTCTTTTTGTAATGTAACGCCAAAAGTAATTTAAATCGTTTCTCAAAAATTTTATATGTATAATTTACTTTTTTATATGTTGTGTAAAGCGCAATTAGCTCCACAAAAGTTATAACTTTTGAGCAATATGGTACTAAATGCAATCTTATTTGCTTTCTGGCGTTACATTACAAAATGTAGACTTTTCGCTCGAAATTCCTATATGTACCTTAAACGAGCAAAGATATTTTAATTTGATAACTTGAAAAATAAATCTGTATAAATCGAAAGCTTATTCACAAAGGTTTTATACGAGAAGTCTTGCTCAGTTCGCAGACTTATGCAGTTTTGTAATGCAAGTCAAAATCCACTTCTGTTTTTTGTAACGTCACGCCGGCGCATATTTTTGCTTATATCTTCAAATCCTTAGGGTTGGTGTTGTTAATTTTTTTCTGAATATAGTACTGCTTCATTACTTTGTTAAAAAAAAAAAAAATTACAAATTTAACTTCTTCATTTAATTTTTTTTACATTTTGTCGTACAAATATCACGTCCCAATGGAAATGCCCATATAAAAAAGTACGTGAATATTACTGAACACCTTCTTTGTTTGTATGAACAAATAACTAAAACAAATAATTAAAAAAACAAAAAAATATGTTATAATACAACAAAAGATTAAAAATTTTGTTGCGTCGGTTAATTGTTTAATCGACTGAAATTAACCGATTTAATCATTAATCGAAAATAGTCAATTTCAAATTAACCGATCAGCTTATCGGGTAGCAATTAACCGGTTGAATACCCTAATATGTATATACTGCGGTGCAGGGTATCAAATGGTCGGGCTCGACCTACTGGCGATTAACATAAAATGCCAACTTTGCACATCGGAAATGCTATTTCAAGCATAAAAGTTTATTCGACTATTTTGTAAATCACTTCAGCTCACTTAAAAAATAACCAATACAAAAATTGATCTTCCAACGAAGCAGGTTTGTAAGGACGAAACGTAAAAGTTACGCTTATTCCTGCTTTGTAGTAAGAGAATGTCGCGGCTCTTAAAATTTTATATATTTTTTTTTAATTTATGAAGAGTTCATTCACTTACCTTACTGCATCTCTGTATGTCTTATTGCGTAGAGCATAAATGTGTGCTTACTTTTTAAAATGTACCATTAGTGCTTCGCAAAATACGAAAAAAATTTTATTGGGTGTTTTTATAAAAATTTTTTAAATATGGGCATTTCCTAGGTTCACAAACGTACGTTCGTACATTTTGATATGCAAATAATAAAGAAAACAAAATTTCCTAGCATTTTTTTTCTTCGATTCGATAGCATTTTGGTAGCTCCATATTTAGTGCAAAAGATGGATTTCATCGAGTTTTAGTTTTCATAATGATAGTTATAAACATGTGGTCACGAACATACACAAAATATAAGTTCACTTTGTCTGACAGTAGTGAAATGTAAAAATCTGCGATATGGAATGGACTATTCAAACGTGACTAATTTATTTTAAAAGTGTATTCATGTAGGTCTCTATCCAGATCTTACACAATAAAATATTTCTATTGGTTTTTGTTTATTTGGCTTAAGTACCGGTCTCGAACGTACGGGTCGCGAACGTTAGATTTTTCTATGTTTTAAACGTTAATTAACCGTTAATCGAACTTTTTTTTTGTTCTCCTTACACTTTTAAACGTTAATTAACCGTTAATCGAATTGTTGTTGTTCTCCTTACACTTTTCTCCTCTTAATTGATTGTAAAATAATTAAATATATAAATGTCTTTAAAAGTAGCTTAAAAAGAAAATATTAAATTTTCCAGTTTCCAACCCAATTTCCTCGGGAAAAACAGCTGAGATATCATAGCATATCATATATACTATTCCATTATAAAAACATAGACTTTTTTATAACACGATGATTATCAAAATTTTATTTTCCATCCTGGTTGACCATTCAGATGAACTGCCCATATTCCAAAAATTTTATATGAAAAATTTCTCAACGCAAGGTGAAGTGCTTTACAAAATAACCCCTTTATAATTTAAATTACATTGAAGTCATTTTTGCGTCCAAATTTTTCGAAATTGTAAATTATATTTATTTTTTTAACAAAAATTTATATGACACGCAGTTTAAAACCATATTAGCCAAAAAAAAAATGCATAACCGATCAAATATGCAATAATATGCACAAAAAAAATCGTACCCATTTCTATGTAAAAAGGATGAATTGGATAAATAATAATTGAGTATTAAAACGTTCGAAAAAAAACATGTATTTGCATAAAACTCCAGCCCCTATTTATTGCTTAGAATTTTAAAGTTCTTGTTATAGACGAACGTTAATATCCTAGTAACTAATTCTCAGCATAAGAAAGTTTAAAAATTATTTAACACAAATCTATTAACAATATCACAAATCGCTAATTATAACAAGCAAGAAAGTCGGTCAAACCTGACCATTGGATACCCTGCACTACAGTATATAAGAAACATTTCTAAGATCTTATCCTATTTAGGACCGATGGCCAATCTTGAACTCGGAAAAAAAAATTATGTTATGTTGCCGAATATTATTTAAATGCCAACCTCTGTTTGAAATTTTTTTCGCCTTAAATCAATTTTAGAAAGGGGGTTTATAAAGGATCTATGGCCAATTTTGAATGTACCAGTACAAAATTTTACCAGGACGTAGTATCTATTATAAAAGGTATAGCTGCCAAATTGTATATCAATACCAACATATTCAGATTCTGAGTCGATGGGTTCGTCTAAAACCAATATTTTTTTGTGTTACACACATCAGCCCAAACGAATATTACCCTCTCCAGCATTGTGATGCCGGTATAATCATAATAATTTGCAAATAAATTGCTGTCATCCAAAATACAAACTAATTTTCATTTAAAAAAAACTAATATATAGAAATTTCCAAAACTAATAGACACGACAAAAGCTAAAAGTGTTAAAATTTCAGATAAATATAATAAATTTAACTAAAATGTGTGAGAGAGTGAGAGACAATTAAATTATTTACAATGGGAGTAAAATATGCACGTTTTTTTTTCTTCTAAATAATTAAAATACAATTGAAAAATATATATTAAGAGGAAAAAAATGTTTGTTTAATGTGTGAGCGAAATTAAAAGTATTTTCAAACCGTCTTAAACAAGATTCGCAAGGTGTGAACTAAATTTTCAAAACGATCACAAGAGAGTTTTCAGTTTTCAAACGCCGATCATCGCTGCAAGATGTCTTTAAATAATATCAATGCATGCCAATTTAGCGATGAGCCGTTCCGAGTGTGGAAGTTGAAACAAAAAGTTCATTATCGTTCCGATGTGCGGGGTAACGATGATGCCGAAGGTCCAAAGTGTGTAAAACAAATTTTTTTTTTATCACTTAAAAATATCTAAGTAAATACCTAAATATCAATATTGACTGTGAAGTGTTTTTTTTTCTTAAAAATTGTGTTAGAAAATAAATTAAATACAATTTAATAGAAATGATTTTATAAATATTTTTACTGATATCGCATTTCAGAACGTATTGCGTTAAGCGGTTTAAAAAAGCTTTTCAAGTGTTAAAAAATTATTTGCCGTCAAAGATAAAAAACTTAACATTAAAATTCTTTTAATGAAGTCAAAAGTGTTGAAAAGAAATTTTCAATATATTGAATTTATTTCGAGAATTTTTTTAATTAAAAATTAAAAAATTAAATTAAATAAAAAAGAATATAATTCAACTAAAAGACCATAAATTTAATTATTTTATTTGTTCAACTTCATTCATATTATATTCACAGTGGCGTGAAATTAAAAATGTGGTAATAAATATTAAACTTGCCGATTTGCATGAAATAAACTTTTAATTTTTTAATTGGAAATTAAATAGATAAGAAAGTATAGTCAGTAAAGTTTGACTAATTAATACCCTACACCAAAGTGTTTACAAAGAAATCAGCAAAAAAATTAAATATTCTTTAAATATGAATGAAATCGGCAGTTAATGTTTAGAAGAAAACTTGTACCCCATTTGCAAACCATGGGCAATCATGGATCCAACAGAACCATATTACGTTGTGAAATTAAGATTTCTATATGAGTGACATTAACTTCTATGAGATTTTTATACTTAAAGTGGTTTTAGGCAGACATGTGTGATTTCTGGACCCACCATTGCAAAATTTAGCAATAACAGAGGAACTATTATAAAAGTTATTGAAGCCAAATAAATCAATATTAACATTTTTAAGGAAATTATGGCATTGAAAGCTATTTTTGGAAGTGGTATTTGTATAGAAGCAAACATAATTTGATAAGCTGATTATGAAGTGAAATATTTTTGGGCCGAATTTATTCCAAGTTCAAGCATAATAAGACAGTTACGAGCTTTACTACAGAAAGAAGTTTGTATGCGGACTTTGTGAAATTATTCACCATTTTCAATAGGGATCATCCTTATGACAATGACAACGTATGTACCAACTTTTATTTAAAATTATCTCTTAAACTGCTTCCTGAACTTTGTGTTGAAAGTTTACAAAAAGAGGCAACTAGATGGAAGGACAGACAACGTTGAACAATTCAGAAAGTGATTCTGAGTTGACTGGTATACTAAATGGTGGGCCTAGAATCAATATTTCTATGTCTAACACTTTTATGGTTATGTGGGTATAAAAAAATCCAACTGGTAACCAAAATTTAATCCATTTTTTTATGTTCCGCATTCGTAAGAACTAAAAAAAATCAACAAATATTAAAATATGTGAAATATGCCCTATAAACTTAAAAAATGCTCTTTGGACTAAAATATACAACAAAAGGCCGTAAAGAGTAAAATATGCAATAATATGCACCAATATTTCTATTGGTCGCATAAGGAAAAACATACATATGCATATTATCGGTTTCCTTAGTTATAATACTAAAGCTAAGATCCCAATATCGGCACAATAGAACAATCGTGCTATATCGGCGCACATTTAAAAACATTGCAATTTATTCTTGGGTAGTCCCATTATCGTCGCACATTATGACGATTTTTTCGGTTCATATCGGTCAAAATTCAATTGCGACAACAATCGATACAATGCGGTCACATTATCGTTCTATTTGGGCAAATTAAATTATATATTTTTGTTTATTTGCTTGTTGGCAGACAGAGTTTTACTTTCCAGATGGATTACTCTTAAAAGCAGAAAACAGCTGTGGCCCTATATTAATTTTATATAACATATTAATATATAATAATAATAAATTCATTAAATTTTATTAAAACTAACTGCACAGCGTTTTCTTTTTTTATAATTGTTGTTTTGTAAACAGTTGCTTACAAACCAGGGCTGGTAACATCGGTACAATTGCAATGTTTTTGTAAAAGCGACTTGTTTTCTTTTGTTAAACAGTACACATGTACTTTATTTAATATTTCTTGGTTGTCCAGAGGGTCTCTCAGAGTATAACAGAGTATTAGTGCCGTTTGAAAGTATTTCACAGTTTTCGCAAAAGCGTGTTCTCAGAAACCAATGAAGAGAGGGTTGTATCTCATTAATCCTTTGCAGACCTTTGCTAATCTTTTCTGGCGATCAAGCAAGTACTTTTTATATTCCGAATCGTGCGCATTTCTTGAAGCCTAGAGTCGTTATCGGGGTGCTATTCGTTTTGTTGAAATTTGATTTGGTTTTGTTAGTCCGATTAATTTAAGATGTGAACCTGAGTTAAGAGTAATTTCGCTTAGTTTATAATGAATCATTTATATTTATATTTAACCGACTGTTGGATCTGGCGTCAGTAAAAACAGTGGAATCTGTTATGACCCGACACCAAAGGAGTTATTGAAATGTGTAATTATGTATAAGGGAAATGTCGTCTTGAAAGAATTCAATGCTTTTCTTAGGAAACGCTGCCGGGACCAGGCAACACTCTTCTTTGAAAGGGAATGTTCGTTAAGGCATATGTCCGGGATGTGTTTAACTTTTTTGTGTTGACTGGAACTTTATTGCAATTTTTACTAATTTTAGGTGGCTAATTTCAAATCTAATCCACATTTATGTTCATCAGTTCGCATTTTTCAGTTGATCGGCTAGGAGCCAATTGTATTTTTTTTTTTTTAGCTTTTTGAAAAGTCATATTATGGTAGCTTTTGAAAACATGTAAGTGCATAAAAATCGAGTGAAAATTTAATAAGTTATGCCAAGTTCTGCGATAACATATTTTTCGCCTTTTTCTATGTAAAATAAATTTTAAAATTTTTATATTAATTCGAATGTGTATTATAAGTCAAATTACAATTTAAAAAGCTTTCATACTTCAATAGTTTTATTCCAAGTCGAATTTATGTATACGGTGGTGTCGATACTACAACAAGTAACAACACCAAAAACACAGCAATGTATTTTTTTGTTGCTGTCGTTGATCAATATGTCAAAAACACAGGCAACTTTTACAATTTCTCTCTCTCTAGGTAAGAAAAAAAAGTAGCACAACTGTGCTTTCAATTCCTTCAATATTTTCGAGTAATATTTTCTATGCACTATCACAATTTTGTTTATTGGTATATTTTTATTACGAGGATTACTTTAGCTATCCTACCTCGTTAATCACACTTATTACACAAATAGAACAGCAGCAAACTCACACATATTAAAAAAATTGTATTTTTGTATGGAAATCGCGATTTTTATAAATTCAGTTGTTTCCGTGTATTGTAATGGGAATAGTTAAATGCTCCAGTGGGGTATGGCTTTGCATATCCAGTGCGTATCAAAACAAAGGCTGTGCACCGATTACAATGAATTAGAACTCATGTCATTTGAAATATGTTAAACAAAATGTTTTTAGACCAAAACTGGATTTTTGTCGCATTTTTTTTATGAATTTTTAAGGAACAAAACAAATTTTTAAATTGTTCATTTTTTTTTAAACTTCAACGATATCTGAATATGATGAACTGTTTTCAAATTATTAGAATATATGTAGTGGAAGTGTTATAATTTTGGGCATAACGGTATATCGCAAAAAGTCGAGCTAATATAAAAAAAACTAAGTACAGATTTCGATTAAGCGTTCCGAATAACCTTAAAAACAACATTTAGTTCTTAATCAAATAAAACCTTGTTCCCTTGTGTAATAGATACAACAAATGTCTTATTGCTACAATTAAGCTCAAAAAAAACTATTAAGCGTCAAAATTTTGTTTGGCCATCCCTTGTATCGGAGCTGATTGTAGACTGTGATCGGCGCACAAGTGGCCGCATATTTAACAATTTGATTGCTCCACATTGTGCAAAAGAGTGTTCACATTATCAGCGCAACAAGGTAAATTTTATGTCTCCACCCAGTAAAAAATGTGCTCCAAAAGGAGCAGGTTTTATGTATGAATTCATACCTCAAATCGCTTCAAACCTGCTGATGGGATGTCTGATTTTTGTATGGGGTGTTCCCGGTTTGGAGGACTATTTGCTTCTGACGAATAGCGCTTCTTTTAACATAACAAAAAATGCAAATAAATCACTCCTAAAGTGCCTTTTTCAAGCATTTTCGAAAACCATAATATATTTTTAGGTTGTTTCGCTTTTAACCCTTCTTCGTTGACAGCACTAAAATTACAGCTTTTTTGTATATTTTATTTGTTATTATTTACTACTGTATAAGAGCACTTTTTTTGAAGCGCTCGATTATGCGCTTCTTCTCTTAAGTGCTTCAAAAAACACCAATTTTTTTACTGGGCACAGTCAGCACAATTTCGGCACAGATTGTCGCATTTTAATAAATTGTGTCCTATCGGCACATTGGTCACAAAAATTGGTACAATGTGCCAATAGTGGGATCTTAGCTTATGGAACATTTAGGCAATTCACAAGGTGTTCTATTGTGTCATATTTATCAGAATTTTATTTATTATTCCATCAGGTAAGCTCTTATAAGTCCCATATGTGATTTCAGGGAGAAAAATCCCGGGATCCCGCACATTTTTGGGGGAACAAAATCCTGCGAATTTTATGCGGGAATTCTCGAAAGTTTTTCATTTTATTATGGCAACTTAACTGCTGATTTAATTGTAAATAGGTTATTTCCGATAAGTAAAAAAAAAGTACGCAATTTTAATTTTTTAAAGACCCAGATTTATTTTACAAAAACGAAAATCAGTTCTTCCCACTTTCTTTAAAATTTTTTTATTTTATATGCAACGCAACTGCATCAACGATTTTTTGGATTAGATTCTGAAAATGCTGAAACTACTATTTCTGCAAGAGATGATGAAAAAAGTGAAAAATTAATATTTAAGAAATTTTTGAATGCAGCAAAAAGTAAAAAAAGAAGCTAGTTCGATTGAAAGAAAATAATTTTCTTTCAAAAAGGAACTACAATTTTTTTGAAGAAAGTGGTGAGAAAACTGAGTGTTCGTCCAAGCATACTGGTGCAATATTCATTTGTTTAAAAATTATATACGGATGAGTTGTTACAATTATTTTGAACATAGAAATTAAGTAAAATTCGTGATTTTCATTGAAAAGTGATTTTAAATAGTGATACGGGTTGTTATTAAAAGTATTTAGTACAATGTTGCAATAATAAGATATTGAAACAAATTGTGTTTCAACAAATGATGTTTTTTTTTTAATATATATTACCTTGATGTCTACTCTTTGACAACTTTTTACAATTGAGCTAATTTCACCATACAGAAGCCACAAACTGGTACCATCAGCAAAATATCAACCTTTTTTAAACAATGTGCCAATAGTGGGATCTTAGCTTATGGAACATTTAGGCAATTCACAAGGTGTTCTATTGTGTCATATTTATCAGAATTTTATTTATTATTCCATCAGGTAAGCTCTTATAAGTCCCATATGTGATTTCAGGGAGAAAAATCCCGGGATCCCGCACATTTTTGGGGGAACAAAATCCTGCGAATTTTATGCGGGAATTCTCGAAAGTTTTTCATTTTATTATGGCAACTTAACTGCTGATTTAATTGTAAATAGGTTATTTCCGATAAGTAAAAAAAAAGTACGCAATTTTAATTTTTTAAAGACCCAGATTTATTTTACAAAAACGAAAATCAGTTCTTCCCACTTTCTTTAAAATTTTTTTATTTTATATGCAACGCAACTGCATCAACGATTTTTTGGATTAGATTCTGAAAATGCTGAAACTACTATTTCTGCAAGAGATGATGAAAAAAGTGAAAAATTAATATTTAAGAAATTTTTGAATGCAGCAAAAAGTAAAAAAAGAAGCTAGTTCGATTGAAAGAAAATAATTTTCTTTCAAAAAGGAACTACAATTTTTTTGAAGAAAGTGGTGAGAAAACTGAGTGTTCGTCCAAGCATACTGGTGCAATATTCATTTGTTTAAAAATTATATACGGATGAGTTGTTACAATTATTTTGAACATAGAAATTAAGTAAAATTCGTGATTTTCATTGAAAAGTGATTTTAAATAGTGATACGGGTTGTTATTAAAAGTATTTAGTACAATGTTGCAATAATAAGATATTGAAACAAATTGTGTTTCAACAAATAATGTTTTTTTTTTAATATATATTACCTTGATGCCTACTCTTTGACAACTTTTTACAATTGAGCTAATTGCACCATACAGAAGCCACAAACTGGTACCATCAGCAAAATATCAACCTTTTTTAAATATCACTACAGCAAAGCGTTCAATCACACAAAATGCCTATACAAGATCAAACTGAAGGCACCAGCACTTGATTGTGGGTGCATGCTGTAGTCGTTTATGGGACCCTTGAAAACCAAAATTAGTTAGTTCTTTCATTCTTTTTTCCTTGAGAAAGCATGTCGAACTTATATCTTAAAAAATGTTTGTACAACGTAGTTGGACCCATTTTTAACTGTGAAAACGGCATTTTGACTAAAATGTTAGTAGGAACTGTTTTATTCTGAGGGCTCGCAACATAAAACTCAATTATTTTATTAATTATATTAACTTTATTTATTTTTATTTTATATTTAATAATTATATAAAAATTAAAAGGTTAAATGAATTAAATATATATTTTTAATTTTGCTCAGTTAAAAAAGTAATTAATTCAATTAACATATTAAATTAATTATAATAATTTTAACACATTGTATTTAAATGATAATGAAACCAGTGAAAATTGTTCTGTGATTGCTCAGTAAATTAAATTTTAATATAATTTGTAACAGTATTTGTTAACCCAGCGGTAAAAAGAATGAGTAAAATGGCCTTAAAGAAGGCCTTATTTAGCAGACTTAAGCACTCATCGCCGCATTCCATACTTAATTATTTTTTACACAGGTTGTCATTGGGAGCTAGCCTTACCATACTTCCTACTGTTTACAGGCATTCTTAAAGGCTTTCAGATGGAGGACATAAACAAATACAAAATTCATTAACAGCAGAGTGCTCAAACAGAACTGACTTGAAAAATTTGTCGGAGAAAGCTTACGTCAAGACAAATTTATACAAGTGACCTTGGCTTGCTACAAAGGCAACAGCTGATAACTAACCATGTGTCAAAATTCAGGTGGTTCTGGGGAATCTTCCATAAATTCTATAATTTTCACTTGGAATTATGAAATTTAAAACATTTTTAAATTATTACATTTAAAATACATAGGTTAAAATTAAAAACAAAACAGTGTTGTATAATTTTAACACATGACATTGTATGAATTCGCCTTGGCCGTCGTGAAATAATTTTTATTTTATTTTGAGAAAATTTTTTCTAATGCTCTCACATACTTAATAAAACTAAGATGGAAATATTAATCAGGAGGTACCGTTTTAAGTTCTGGTTATTTAATATTTCAAGTTGATGGACGTTCTTACTAATTTAGTAAACAATCTTGTTAACTAACCTTAAAAAAGAAAATTACATATGGTGATAGAAAATTGCGATACAAGAGAACATGTCACGGTTTTCGTTTTTTAATTTTTATACTTTCGAATTTAGTAAAGAATCTAGTTAACCAACTCAAAGGAAGAAAATTAAAAAAAATTAAAATTTAAAATTAAGGAGGCAATATTAAGCGAAATGTGTCTGACAATTATACACGATGATGGAAAATAAGATGAATATATTAAGTGGTTTCATGGTAATGCATCTAAATTCTAATTGAGGAATAAAATATGTGTTCTGGTAACTTAATGTTTACTTTTGAATATAGTAAAGCATCTTGTTAACCACCTCCAAATAATAAAATTACATATCTGTGGACTTTTGATAAAACAACTTCTCTCGAAATAAGACATTTTTGCAAGATTTTTATATTAAATATAAATTCTTAAGACGGTTCTTTTGGTGTTATCCTTGCAGTTCTACGCCATTTGGTTTAAAATCTACAGGTCTTGGCAAATCAACTTCTTTCCTTATATTTGGGAAAAATATTTGATAAAATATCTTATCTGAAAGAGTTTAAAAATTTTCTAAAATGCAAGAAATAACATTGTTATATCCTTTTGACAAAACATCTAAATTGTATTTAATATTTTTTTGGATATATACATTTTGTTTTAACAAAACAACTTCTCTTCAAAGAAGTTGTTTTATCAAAACTGAAATTTAGAAAATATGTAACTTGCTTGAGACAAGATAAATTTTTAAATGGTTTATAGAGAAAATTAATTTTGACTAAACGACTTGTGTAATGTAAGTTAATTTTTTTTGTTGAAAACAATTTCGACAAAACATCCTATCTTTTTATTCTTAATTTTTCTGAACATCTGTTGGCATTAGAATAGAATTATTGATATCTTCACTTCAATTTAGTATTTAAATTTAAAACTACACTTTCACCTTTTCACCAAATATTTCAAAATCAAAGTTGTTAGACATTTTAACAGTTTTTTCGCTCTCCTGTAAAATTGTGGTTTTTGAAAGAGGTTGTTTTGTCAAAAGTCCACAGATATGATGACAGCAAATTGAGAAATAAAAAGAATATATTAAATGGAAAAAGTATTTCATACTTATCGTTTTCGAATTCTAGTTCTTTAATATTTCAAGGTGTTGAATCTACATTCGTACTTAGTAAATAACCAACTCCAAGGAAGAAAATTACATAAGGTGATGGAAACTTTAAAATTAAGCTTGTTAACCAACTGTAAAGAAGAAAATTACATATCGATGCCTTACTTTCTCAACCTCGTATCTTAAAAAAATATGGTTTGGACTTTTTCATATAAAACGATTGTTTTTTTTTTTTTTTGTTCTATTACTGCAACAACTTCTTATTATTATACTTTGTCTCAATTCTGTAAATATAAATAAATTATTGAAATAATAAGTTTTTGCAGTAATAGAACACAAAAATAAATTTTCTTCTTTTTCAAAATTGTAGTGTGCGCTACATTCCATTTCCTCATTATCATCTGTTTTGTTAATTTCAGAAATATTGGCATGCAAATTCACATTTTTACAATTTTTTTAACGTTTTTCAAATCTTCGTTATTTGGACGATTCTCTACTGAATGTTTTGCGCGAACATGTTTTTTAAATGCAGACGAATTTTTATAAATGCTGCCGCAGCATCTATAATCGTCATTACATTTAAGAAAATGATAGGATTTCAAATGATGAAAATAAATTTCATTTGCAATAAATATTTTTTTACATAAAAAACACTTCATTTTAATACTTACTTTATTATAATTGGCACAATTAGTATAAATCTATTTACATATGCATGCAATAGATATTAATTATTTATTTTTGTTTAATTTCTTACACTTTTAAAACACAAATCACTTGTTCCCTTCAGGGTTATAATAAACTGAATCAAATGAAAGAAATTAAAAAAAATAAGTTGATGCTATGCATGTTGTTGTTACAGCATTCCACAAAATCGTTTATGTCCCGTTATTTTTCTCTAATGCTTTAAACACATTCGAGACAGCAGACTACCGACTCCAATATGTCAACAATAGAATACATGTGTGTATATGGAAATGATTATTTTAACGACGACGCGGCTATATGGCTGCAGGTTGTTGTCTATGCTAATTTTGTCGTTGTAGTCAAATTAAACTAATTTCTATTTTTGTACGCTACAAAACAGAAAAAGTGCTGCTAATATAATCAAAAATTAGAAGAATTAGTGCTTATAATATATAATAATAATTTTTTGGTTGAACAGCAAAGAACCGGATTGAAAAACAAGAATATAAGCGCGGCTCACCACCAAATTAATATTATTATTACTTTTTAGTATCCTTAAAAGAAGTTATATAGGAAGATGTTTGCCACGCCAACGCTCTTAGTTTTAGCAGTATGGGCATAATTACAAAATTGAAAGTGCTTTTCACATGGTGTTTAAAGCACACCGATTTATTAACCCATTAAGAGCCCATTTCAAAAGCTCATATTTCTTGACTGACTTTTTTACTAAATTTGCTTTATCTTTAAATTATGTCGATATAACAATAATTATTTAACAATAATATACACATGTTTCCAAAGTTATTAGGGCTTTGATTAAAAAAGTTTTTCTGTATTGCGGCCTTCCGAAACACTTCAAATATTTACATATTACTATATTTAAATATGTAACAATTGCATAAACTATTACCTAAATATATTTTAACTCAAACTTATAAATAAATTGTGTAGTTTTCCAAAATAAAATTTTTTTAACCCTAATAACTTTAAAATTTTATACGATGTAGTTTCTAAAAATATAGCATACGAAAACTAGGAGTGTTCTCTATAACATATTATATTTGAGGAAATATTATTATACATATCGCCAAAATTTTAAGATAAATGCTCTTAAGGGGTTAATAAATCGGTATATTTAATTCATCATATGAAATGTGTTTCGAAAGACTTTATTTTGATACCAATACTTTAAAGATTCAGATTACATTTTTCTTCATATACTATTGATAAAGTGCTCTGAAACTTTTACGGCCTATAATTCATAAGCATAGTGCGTTGAACCAAGAATTTACAGTATAATCGCGATACAGTTAATCTTGCGGTCAAGTTAACCAAATTTTAGCGCTTCTGTGCCGATCTAAACGTTAACTTTTCAGATCGTATTAATAAAAAAGTACTGATTTGTGCAAACGATAACAAATTAGATTAAATTTTAAGCCGAAAGTTGAGAGTTTAAACAAAATTGAGAAATACATTAAAGAAAAACTATCGGCGTTGTATTATTGTATATCTGAAGTTGCCATCTCAAAAATAAAAACGAAACGTCAGAAATTCTCCAGGCTTTGAAGAATACATAGGATAACGCACGCAGGAAAACATTACATAGACCGAAATATGCCGATCTTAAAGCAAGTTTGTACTAATGTGAATGAAAGACAATAATGACAGTAATGGATGGCTGGTAAATGCTTAGGAAATACACAGAATTCGCTATCTGAAAATTTTTGAAGAACTAATTTTCTGCCAAACGTCATATGTAGCACCTAACACATAATACATGACTGATTGTATAATTATTAATTATAAATTGTAGTTCAAGAGCAATTGTTAACTTGAAACCAGCCGGTACAAATTGGATCTGTTTCTTTTTTGTACTGATGAAAACTAAGTCATTGAAAAAAATATAGGTACATGTACATGTTTATTATTGCATTTTTTACAATTTAAGCCCGCTTAGAAAAGTTCATAAATAAGACGAAAAAGTTAGGACATTTCAGTTTACTTTTTCGCGATTCTACTGAATATTAGGATTTTTTATTCAATCTGCCGTGAAGATGATATTCTTTATCAGTTCCAAAAACAATAAAATCAAAATATTTTAACTGCCAGGCCCATAATGTCGACAAGAATATTTCTTTCGTATTTTTATATTAAAAACAATAATAAAAAACTAAAATTTGTTTTTGTTTTCAATATAAATATACGAAAGATATGTTCTTGTCGACATTGCGGGCCAGACTGTAAATGTTTTTTAATTAATTCATTTGTTTTTACGTTAAAAAATGTATCATAAATAAGTATTTATATTTTTGGAGGCTTAAATTAAGTTTGTGTACGAGTCTGCAATTATGCATGTTGTTAAATTAATAAAAATTAAAAAGGATAGTGGCACCACTGAAATGTAAATACATAATAAAAAAACACAGCTGTTTATATTTTTTCAATTGTAGCTGTCGTCTTCAAAATAATTCAGTAGCTGATTACGCGACTACAATTGCAACCTGCAGCATTTGTAGTCGTGCCTTCGTGTTGCCTGCTGTCTCGAATGTGTTTAATGCATAAAACTAATGATGAATACATACTATTTACTACATTTCAAGTTTGGTTTTTTACTTCTTTTTTTTGCTCTTGTGTTTTCTCTCCCGTTGTGTTTTTTTTAACTTAAATGGTTATTTACATTATATACATAGATGACTAGATCATTGTATTTACGACACAAATAATAAAATTGTTATATTTACTACAAATTATATGAGTTTATAAATTATTGTGTGCTCATATTAAGCTAAGTCCCGTTAGATAATATTAATGAAAAATTTCGTTGATGTAATGATAAGTTTCGTTGTATTTTTTTAGGTTTTCTCTTTGTTTCTAAGCTATGTTTTTTGTTTTTGTTGTTTGGTGGTGTGTTAAAATTCAGAATGAAAGTTTTCGTAAATAGTATGAAACTTTGTCATTTCTTTTCATTCGGGCTACTTAAAAATATCATTAACTTTGAAGTGTGCTGTAATTTCTACAAATATTCAATGATAAATAAAAATTATATTTAAAAATATAAGTTAATAACTTTCTTAATGGGAATATTCAGTTGTAATATTTTACTATACGGATTTATGCCAGAAATCATACATCAAAGTTTTACGTAGCCCGAATGAAACGTATTTCGTATCATTAATGATACAACGAAATTAAGGAAAATTTAAGTTTTGGAAGTTACATAGAATTAATGAAAATCGCATAGCTGCAATGAATAGTTTAGTACCAGTAATGAAGATTTTCATTGCATAATAGAGGCCAATGAAATGGTTTCATTCCAGCAACGAAGCGTTTTTCTTTGAGTGTAAGGTGATAGAAAATTTAAAACTAAGAGAACATGTTAAGGTTTTCAGTTTTTAGTGTTTCTACTTTCGAATTTAGTAAAGAATCTAGTTAACCAACTCAAAGGAAGAATATTACACAACATTAAAATTTAAAATTAAGCAGACAATATTAAGCGGAATGTGCCTGACAATTACACACGATTATGGCTAAAGGAAGAATATATTAAGTGGAAATACAATCATCGTTTTCGAGTTTTGGTTATTTAATGTTTTAAGGTGATGCTTGTAAATATTAATTAAGGAATAAAAAATGTGTTTAGGTAATTTGATGTTTCAAGGTAATGGAATGTGGCTTGAGCACTTATCTTTTTCGACATCTGGTTATTTTATATTGCATGAAATGTTTGAAGTTTACTTTCAATAAACTTCATACATTTTATAAACAGAAAATAAAAAACAAAAGAAAATAAAAAATTAAAGCAATAAAACGAGAGAGAATTTGAAGTAAATGCAGACGTTTTAATTATGGGCTTTAGCATTTTTGTCTGAAGTTGAAAAATCAATTCTGATTGAACACTGAAACGTAAAAAGGTAGAGAAATATTAAAGTGACTTGTTGTCGTTCGCCTAAGTTGTCGATCGACATCGCGGGTTAGGCTGTAAACTGTAAGCTTTGTTTCTTCCTCCTTGAAGAAGGGAGTAAAGACAGTGTAAAGAATATTTTGAAATCTTATCGTCTCCCCAATGTACGCTACAAAGACATACACGCAGATAAAGAGAAATATGATATGATTGAAAACCAGCCATACTACTCTCTAAGGGGCTACTTTTATTAAAAATAACATGTTCGGAGGCAATTACAATATGGTTGTGGCTTCTTGATGGAGGTGTAATTTAACCATAAAAAGGTTTCCATTGACTCCTTGAAATTCCTATAAGAAACATAGGGCCTCAATAACTGATCTCCACCGAGTTCTATCTAATGCTGCTCTTTTGATTTCATTTCAGGTTAATCCAGCAGCTTGTAATTCGGCTTGAACTTGGCGTCTACATGTATTTTAGGACGCCCCCTTCTTCTTGCTCCCTGTGCGTTGTAATCAAGGGATTTCCTATTGATTACTTTGGCTGTCAATTGGAGGTGGTTGCGCTCTAAGCCATAACTCAGAATTTGTTATAGTTTGAGGCCAATATATCTTGAGCATGTATTGACAAAGACCTGTAGTTTTTGTATATCAAGGTTCATTAAATTCCAGGTCTCTGAGCCATAAAGTAGTACTGACTTTACATTACTATTGAATACCTTAATTTTTGTTGATACTGTAATGTTAGCTGCCCTCCAGAACTTATTCAAGATTACAAACGCTTGTCTAGCTTTAGACAGTTTGCTTTGAATATTTTCGCTACAGCCACCGGAAGTAACAATAATACTGCCCAAGTAGCAAAAGGTTGTGACATCTTCAAGCTGTTTCCCCATCAATGAAAAGCTGTGCGTTACATTGAAACGCATTGATTTTGTTTTTGAGGTATTAATAATCAGTCCTGCGTTC
This sequence comes from Pollenia amentaria, assembly GCA_943735925.1. Lineage (NCBI taxonomy): Eukaryota > Metazoa > Arthropoda > Insecta > Diptera > Polleniidae > Pollenia > Pollenia amentaria. The sequence continues at coordinate 123,745,002 of OX031008.1, forward strand.
ATCGTCTTAGCCGGGATGCTATTAAACATTTGTTTCTTGTCTTGCTGATTGTGTGACAGTAAACAAATGTCATCAGCATAGTTAAGGTCACTAAGTCATCCAGCCATGCCTATGTAATCCCATGCATGGGATTCACAGATTGATTCATAATCACATCAAGCACGACATTGAACAGTAAGGGGTATTAGACACCAGTTTTAACGCTTAAGTATTTGCTAACTTGACCTTCATGAGTCTGATTAATTTATCTGAAATTCCCTTACACTGCATCGCTTTCCAGTGATGGAGTGAGTCAAATGCAGGTTGGAAATCTATAAATATCAGATATAGATTCGGCTGCCATTCGGCTGACTGCTCAGTATGCGCAGACTATTGAGTTGGCCTAAATCCTGCCTGTTCTATTCATAATTCAGGCTTTGACACCACAGGTATGTGATTAAATAAGATACGTGCTATAATTTTGTTAAGCATATTAAAAAGGATGATATTGATTATTAATCCTTCCTTAAGGGCACTCGGAAGCGTTTAACTATGCCCAAAAGTGTTCAACTAACGGTTGGATTATATTTGCCGAAATAGATTTATCAGCTTTAAACAGTTCAGGGGGAATATTATCAGGCCCTGCAGCCGTGTGGTCTTTTAGCGATGTTATTGCTTCTGTTATTTCTATGTAACTGGGAGGCTGGGTTCTAACACAATTTCTTTAATTGCGATTGGTGTGATTGCAGACCTCAGTTATGTCATCATCGTTTTCACTATCGAGTATGTTTCTATAGTGGTCTTTCCATACTCGCAGTTGACCTTCTTTTGTGTATTCTAATTCGCATTACGCAGGGGCATCATATTGGAGCGATTATGTTTTTTGTGATCCTATACACATCTTTCGGCCTGTTCGATTCGTTGGCCTTTTTTGTCTCTGCAGCCATATTTTCTGCCCGTTTCCTCTTATAATTTCTAGCGATTCGTTTAACCTTTCGATTTATAGTATTATATTGTTTTTGCAAATCCAATTTTGCTTATACGTAATTTAACCTCCCTTCTATCATCAATAAGATTCCAGAACTGATATCCATGGTTTCATGTTTTTAGTTGGATTACCGAGACAATTTTCAGCGGACGCATAAAAGGCATTTCAACCTGTTTCCAGTACGTGTCGAGATTTGACACATTATTTTGAAGTGGTTCAGTTTTTAATTTAAGGGAGTTTGAGAAATGGAGTAGTCTGTTCGTCAGCCCCTCCAGGCTTAATCTTACTCTTTTATATGGTTTATTGCAAAAGAAAATACTGATTGTCAAAAATTAATGAAAAAATCTAACTTAAAGTAAAACTACATATAGATTACACGTGAAGCTGCACTTGCTATTAAAAATTGCACACAATATGTGTAATCACACATGGATTGGCAACACTGGTATGCAGGTACCCAATATGGATTCAAATCGTTGTAGTTTTCCTAGAGCATTCAGAGATTTAGCACAGATGTTTTTTATTAGAATACATAACAATGTAAATGACAACATCTGACGAATAATGTTGTCTTGTCAAAACGGAGTCTTTTCGACTATATTTGACTGTTTGTGTGAAGTGAACTACAACGATTAGCAATCATATAATAAGCCGCTTTTAAGTTCCAATTACTTTTCTTATCAAAAACGTGTACTGTTTCTTAAAAGATAATAATAGAAAATATGTTCTTAAGTTTTTGGCCCACCATTTACGGCAATTTTGGCATAACTCGCAAAATATAAATTCCTATTGGAACGAGCTCAAAAATATTATAATCCACTCAAATATTTTTAAAGATTTTTGTAAAACACTAATGTGCAGTTTTATGGGTGTTTTTCATATAAATTTTACTACACGTTCTATCACTTGTGTTGTAAAAACAGCACATAAATTTAAAAATTTTATATTTCGAGTTAAGCCGGGTTTTCTCACAACTAAACATTATTAACATTTATAATCCTTGCAGTTCAATAAAACTATATAGTTAACATATTTTATATGAAATAATTGAACTACTATTTGATTTGATTTTTTTTTTGAATTAAAATTGGTAATATTTTTTGCACATCTCACAAATAAAAGCCATAAAATATATTGGAAGAATAAAGAAATTAAGCGAATTTTTTAGCAAATAACTGGTGCTATAACTTTTATTTTAAATATGTATATTCTGCAAAAAAAAAATAACAAAACAAATTAACAAGATTTATTTACCGATTAATAACAAGTTACCAAAAAAATTCGTTTAAATCTAATCGCTGTATCTAAAAAGCAAAAACAACATTAATAAAGTGTTTTGTATATAAAAAAAAAAATATAAATTTTATTAATTAAACGTGATTTTGACATACATCAATTCAATATTTTTACTTTAACATATAACTTCTTCAAGTGTGACGTAAACTTAACTTACATACGAAATATTTGCTAAAGTAGCAAAAAAATTCTAGTAGTAAATCAAATAGACACGAGATGAAATTAGTTATTGCAGCACACGCATAGAAATGAACACACAGTTGTCAAAATAGATATATATATATATATATATATATGTACCCCATATTATTTTAATAGATAGAAAAAAGTGTGAATTTCTTAAAATGTTGTTAATGAAAATATATTAAATCAATTGAAGCTTAAAAATTAAACTGGCAATTTTAACGCAAATACTTATTCGGCATGAATTTAATTTTTTAAAATATTATAAATCATAACGTTTTTAGTACCGTGTTGCTTAATTTTTCCTCTTGATAACCTTTTTTAAGCAATTTGGCATAAATTTCGCCAGCGCTTATGTTATATATCTAGGGTCTATTTGATTCCTCTCCTCCTAAAGAATTAACTTCACAGCATTTCTATTAATAAATTTCACACAGATTTTCATTCATTGCGCTTACAAAACATTAAAATAAATATCGGAGATCCTATAAAGTACATATAATCCGATTTCTTGTAACATTTTAAGACGATTTAGACATGTCTGTCCATCTGTATGTTAACAGTCTGATAAATATCGCGATAAAAGAGTTAGGAAAATGAAATTTAAGTAAAATTGAACAACAGATTTGCTGGTATAAAAAATGGTCCATTATATTATCTACCCAATAAAAAATGGAGCTTCCTACGAAGCAGGTTTGTAAGGAAGAAACGTAAAAGTTACACTTACCATATCGCTTACGGAAGACATGCATTTTATATGGCGAGTTCCCACCTTGAAGAAATACATTTTTGACACAGAAAGCGTTCAATAAAAATTAGTGAACGTAACGATCAGCTTTGCACACTGAATTGTTTGTTACCGTTATTCCTTAATATGCTCCCTTACAAACCTGCTTCGTGGTAAGGGAATGTCGTGGCTCTTCAAATTTAATATATATATTTTTTTTTAATTTATTAAGAATTCGTTCACTTACCATACTGCATCTTCGTATGTCTTATTGCGTAGCGCATAAATGTGTGCTTACTTTTTAAAATGTACCATTAGTGCTTCGCAAAATAAGAGAATTTTTTATTGGGTAGCTTCATTTATTGAGCGCCGTTCCCGCTGTATCCCTGACAAAATGCTAAAAGACTTTTTATCAGTGTTACCAATTTAGCCATTTTTCATCTCCTTTAGCCATTAACAAATCGGTTTAGCCATTAGCCATTTTTATTTAGCTAAATTTCCTTTAAGTTTTCTAATATGGAAAAACTATTATAAATGCTGTATTAATTGTGCTGTAACGTTTAACTTTTCTTAAATAGTTAACACAAATGGCTAAAATAAAAAAAATCTAATTTATCGATAATAAGATCGATATAAGATACAAAGAATGCCTCTTGTTGTTTAAAGATATTGCTTATGTTAACAAATAGAATCTGGGAGTTTTAGATCTCAATGTGAGTTTAATTTTTATGATTATTTTTTATAATAATTCGAATGTGTATTCTAAGTCAAATTACAATTCAAAAAGCTTTTATACTTTAATAGTCGTATTCCTTTAATATTTTCCAGGAATATTTTCAATGCACTATCAAAATTTTGTTTGTTTGTTAAAATAATTAAATACATAAGTTAAATTCATGAAATTTACAATAAGCACTATCCAGTTATAAGCTACAAAGAATGTAGCGGGTCATAAAATGCATTACATTCTGTTGGTATCTAATAGTTGTATAAATTTTCTGTACAATTTACTTCATTGCTAGCCTAAGGATAGCTGAAGTAATCCTCGTAACAGAGAATATACAAACAAATAAATTTTGATAGTGCATAGAAAATTTTCCTCGAAAATATTGAAGGAATAAGACTATTAAAGTATAAAAGCTTTTTAAATTGAAATTTGATTTCAAAATGATTAGGTCTGCTCGAAACGCCTGCTAATTTTTTGTAGAGTTGTGTTTTTATTGTGCAATTGTTTTTGACATCTTGGCAATTATTTACACAAACAAATGCATTGGGTTTTGACATAATTAACATAATTTACACATACAAAATGCGTGTTGTTATTTCTATTGTTGCATTATTGTAGTTTTGCGCAAACCTACTAATTGGGCCATGATACGAATTATTATAAACATTTTTGATATTTCTTACGCTTATTTTGTTGTTACTAAAAATTTATTAACTCAAACAAAATAATCTTTTGTTTGTAATTTGAGTGTAAGAAATAATTTTTCTTTAAGAAAGAAAGTGACATGTCGAGTATGTACATATTTTGACTACTGTATATTTGTTCTGTAAAAAAACAGAACCCTGGCGATAATTTATTAAATTTAATTGTTTATACAATAAAGTGTTTAATATATGAATGTGAAATTTTAAGTTTTCTTTGGGAAAACTAGTGGGAAATTTAACACAGGTCTGCGATGAAAATCTTTTTTAAATACATAATTTCAAACAAAGCAGGTAGATGTTGGTCTAAATATTAGTTTTATACGATTTTATTCCTACTATGGCTTAAAATGTTTGTAATCGGATTGGCAATACAAGAAAATTTTAAAACTATGAGTTTTGTTATTATTTGTAAAAAAAAGCATCTTCCGAAATGAAGGTTAAAAACGGTGATTCACCAAACATCAGCCATTTTTATTCGATTAAAATCAGTTAGTCAACATTCGACACATAATTTAGTAGGCTTTCAAACAAGATGTTACTCATTTCAATCCAATTAGCATTTCACTCTCCGTTATCTCGCAAATGTGATGTGCTATGAGCAGGGTTGTCATATTTAATTTTTAAAAATCTTTTAATTTCTGAAAGAAAACTTTTTACGACAAAAAAAAATTTTTTACCAATCGCCAAAGAAAATAACTTACTCTGCATGTGTTTTGTTTATATTTATTAAGAAATATAGCATTCAGGTGTGTTCTAGGTTTCGACATGTATTGGGATCCGCGCAATTCAAAAATTGGTTATCTCAAGCCTGAATGTTTTGTGTATTCGAAGTTTTTGTTAAAAAAAAAAATTTGAAAAATTGCTTTTTATCAGATGTTAAAAAAATATATTTTGTTTTCATGATTGTACAAAAATTATTTCTAAAAAATTAAATTTGTACATAAAAATTACGGGAGCTATGGCTTTTTTTAAACAAGTGATGTTCAATAAAAACAACTTGAAATTTTTGGATAAGTTAAAAAAGCTTTTTTGTATTAAAATTGGTGTGAAAATTTATATATATTTTTTAAAACCAAAATTTTTGCTTTTGCTAAAAATGTTATCATATATTAGAATAAAAGTTGATTCGTTTTACTTTCACCAGCCCCTTACTACTATATTTGACGAATAAAAACATGAGGTTGTGAATTGTAAAACACCAAACATGCTGAGGTAATGCACTTTCTAGTGAATTCGGATTCAAAAACACACCCGATAAAAAATGTACATCTGTAAGAACTTTTAAATATATATAAAATATATAAATAAAAATTTAATTCATTAATTTTTTATATCACGTATGAAATTCTTGTATTTTGAAATGAACTAATTTAAGTGAAGAGGAATTTTTTACAAATTATAACAAAATTTATGTGAGCTACTTAAATTTCCGAAAAACTTTTTTTTAGAAAAAAAAAAACTTTTTTGCAAGTTTTTTGAGCAGCAAAAATCATACGATATGACAACACTGGCTATGAGTCAAATAAATATCGTTTCCCATTACTTTTACGGCAATAACCACAAATAATAATAGTTTGAAAAAAAGTTTTAAAAAGCTATAATTTCGCATGGGTGTGAATTAATACAAATAATTTTTTTTAATTTAAAAATCAATGTTCTTTAAAATTATTTGTCTAAAATCGAAGTATTAAAATTTACACAGAAAAAGTTAGAAATTGTTTTTAATCACAAAATTTGTAGTATTAGGCAAACAATTCGTTGATTTTGCACCTTTTACTAAAAATTTTAAGTTGTTATTTTTTTCAATAAATTTTATTTTTAATTTCGATTAAAAAATTATCAAACAACTTTGCCATTTGAAACAATATGTTTATTGATACAACTAAATAAATAATTAATAAAAAACCAATGTTTTTTAAATAATTGCAATAGAAAAATAATTAAAAAATTTATTGAATTGAGCAAACTATTAATCAATTTTTCTTTTAGATTCATTTAAATTTTTTATAAAATGAATTTAGATGTATAATTGAAATTTGAATTAAAAATTTATTTATTTTATATGGTCCATATTTTACTGCTGGTTCGATATAAAGTTAAAATAGTTTTGTTGGAGGTGAACATATTGAAAAAGTTTTTTCTCTGCATGAAAATTTTAATTAATTTGAGCTGAATATATTCATTTTAAAACTAATATATATAATATATAATTACGTAGACACACACACAACATGACAGCCAAATGAACTAACAACATTAAATCGACTGGGAAGGTGTTTCGGTTTTTAGACTACAATTATTTGTATTTACTACTAAATAAATCATGATATGTTGATTTTCAATTTAGAAATAATCATAAAGTATAAATATCCTAGTTTCTCGTATGCCTGCCTCTATATCTTTTGGTCACTCTCACTGGGATAATTTTCTATCTTAAGAGGTAAAATCTTACAAAAATATTTCTTAGAGAATTTTTTACTCCCGCAATTAAGGTCTTTGACCCAAAACATAGTGGGATAAAATGTTTTGCTTATAAATTACTTTTTTATATTGAAGATAAGTTAATATTATTACACCTCGATCCATACAAATGTCCGCCTCAATGCCAACGAAATTTGGCAAAATTAATTCTGAAAATTTAATCGTTTCAATTTTATATATTGTTTTTCTCAGTATTTTTTTTATTAAATCTTCATCTATTAAATATGAACTAAAAATAATTTATCAAATCTTATCATATACAGAAAAAATGAATAATTTTCTTCAATCACCAAATTTATACCAAATTCATAATATCAAGCAAACAATTTGTTGGTTTTGCACCTATTACCAAAATGATTATATTAATTACTAATAATTGTAAAATTGTGAATATTTTTTTTTTCAATAAATGATATTTTTAATTTTAATTAAAAAAATGATCAAAAACGTTGCCAATTTAAGCAATGTGTTAATTTATTTAATTAAAAATTGACAATTCCCAACAACAATTCTACATGTTTAAATTATTTTATTTTAAACGAAAAAAGTCAACTAAGATTTTTTGTTGTTTAATTAAAATTTCAATTGAAAATTTATTTCAAAACAACTAAAATGTTAATTAAATCAAAATTACATATTTAATTTTCTTTCAACTAAAAAAATAATTGATTCAATTATCACATTAATTAAATTTAAATACTTCTTAAACCATTTTTTAAATTAATAAAACACTTTTTTCTGTGTTAGACTTTATTTTATGCCCTACCAGTCCCAGACAAAAAATTTCGTCATCGCGATTTCTGTTCACATTATAGGTGTTAGTCGGTCTTCTGATTGGGTGAGTGCTGCAGTGTCTCTTCTTCTTGAGCAAGTCTGACCGCCATTACTTAAAATATTTCGAGCAGTGGATTTGGGTGCAGTTTCACCATTTTTAAATAATTACTGCATATTTCGGTATTTAAGTTTTTACTAATGGCACATTGAGATTATTGTGCATATTTGAGTTTAAAACATACCAGGGAGCGGCTGTGTTCAAATTTATGATCCTGCAAGTATCGAGATGCTTCATGACCGTTTTCGTGTACGTTTAGAAAAGCTGTATCATCCGCAAAATGTTGAAGTTGGGGTGTAGTTGTTTGTTGGCATGAACGAAGTATAAATTAAGTATAATAAAGGTTCCAGGATGCTTCCTTGTGGCACTCCAGCGTCAATTGGCAGAGGAGAACTTAAAAAATTGCCTTCTTTAATAATAAATTTATGACCGACTAAGTAGCCTTCTAAAAGCTTGTGGGCACGCAGAGAAAAAACATGTTGTAATATGTTCAAAACTATTTTTAGACAAAACGTTAAACATATTATGTTTAAATTTAACCATATTTTTGTCACAGACAACCATATTATTGTTTAATTAGGCCTCCGCCAAGAAGCCGCAACCATATTATGGTTGCCTCTAAATATGTTATGGTTAAATATGACAATTATTTGTTTTTCAATTAACAAAAGTATTTTCATATTCTCCAAGAGGAACATGCTATGGTTGAAAACCAACCAAGCTATTATAAGTGTTAAGAATATTTTAGTTATTACTGAGCAAAACATGTTCGGATGCAACCATAATATGGTTGTGCCTTCTTGATGGCGGGCACATTTAACCATAATATGGTTGTCGGTGATAATAATATGGTTAAATTAACCATAATATGCATACAATTTTCTTTAAAAATTGTTTTGTTGGAGGTGACCATATTTAAACATAGTTTTTCTCTGGGTGTGTATTTGCTGGTAAGTTTTGCTTCAATTTATGTAATAAGCCTTCATGCCAGACTTTATCAAAAGATTGCGAAACATCGATGAAGAGTGCTGAGCAATATTTTTTTTTTCTTCAAAGGCTTTTCTTATGACATTTACTGGGCCTTCTTCTTAAACCGAATTGATGACTTGCAATACATCTATTTTCATTTAAAATCTGTATTAGTTTTGACAAAAGTAGTTCTCAAATAGCTTTGAAATTTTTGGTAATAAGCTAAAAGGCCAGTATGACTCAACTTTTGTTTCAATTCTATATGTTTTTTAAAATTTCAATATCAAAGATATTGACATTATATAGAAGTAAAAAAATACAATACAAATCTGAATTATTTTGCATAATAATAATAATTTTATTAAATAAATGTGATAGCTATTGATTAATAAGTACACGTATACTTTATAATAATTTAAGTATAAATTGTAATTCCTTATAAATCATACGCACTGTTGGTTCGAATAGGAAACTTCCGTCAACATTTAAATTACAATATTTGTTGTTATTTTTATTAAAAGGAAAGTAACTTTAAAATATCATGATATAGCAAAGAAAGTATAGTTATTGTTTTCAAATTCTGTGTCTACACGTCCGTCTCTTTATCTTATGTTAGTCTATATGTCCATTCATTTACCCGCTGCTCTATCCATCGAAAATTGTTTCAAAGCAATTCCAATGTCGTTGTTCGTGGTCTTTCGGTAGCGGTGCAGAATTTTAATTTTTGTATCGATGTTGCAGATGAGACATATAGATAATATTAAACATTCTGCCACACAGCTTTCACGTTGCCTTCGGTGAAAATAAATTAGTGCAAACCTCTTCCTGGACGATCGATCACTAAACGCCGTTCCTAAGAATTCCTTATCATATTGTCGGTATTTTTGCTACGTCAAACCAATTGATCATTGACAAGAAAAATTCGATCATTTAAACGCGTTTTTATGTACTGTATGCATTCATTAAAATAGTTTTAACTCCGACTCAAACCGCTGAAATTTTTTAAGTCCGACTCCAACTCCGACTCCTACTCTAACCTTGATGCTAAATGTATATGAGACTTGTCCATATTTGACTTTAAACTGTTTTTATATTCAGTTAGATACAGCATGAAAATTATTCTGTAAAAATTTCAAATCAATATTTTAATTCTAACACTCGCCGCATTGAGCTTTAATATAATTATTTACATATGCTAAGTAAAAAAATTTTGGAGTCGAAGTCGCGAGTTTTTGTGGGTACTTTGATCCCGATACAAAAACATCAACTCCGATTCAGAATCTACAGCCCTGGCTATAACCTACCAAAAAGAAAAACATTGGTAGGTCTTATTTGGACCACCCTGTACATTGATATTTTTCCCCTCGAGAAAGCAGGGAGTTTTCCCTTCACCAGGGATGGCACTGCGACCAATTGAGGTCTATTATACCCACTCCCCTTTAGTAACATTGATATAGAAAGGATCTGTTTTTAAATTTGAAGTTTAGGATCCAACTTGATTTTTCTATTTCGCCATTTCTCTCTTTTGATAATACTTTCACTTCCGTGCAACTTAACATAAAAGAATGACTTTGGTGTTAAATTATTTGTAGTTCTCATAAGCAGCTAGGGAGCATCGGTCCTGTAAGATAACAGTTATGGAAGCAAATGTGACCTAACATTTCTAAGAAAATTTTATTTATATTCAGCTTATGCCGTATTTACTATTTGGCATCCACAGTAGCTACTTTTTTTAATGTATCCTAACGTGCATTATTATTTTAATTAATACAATTTTGACCCGTCAACTTACACTACAAAAACCTTGTGAACACAGTTGGTTGGCTCAGTTAGGCTCAAGAGTAGCTCAGTAGTAGGTCGACTTAGTGGATGGTAGGCAATACCCAACGCAGCTAACTAGAATCCTGCAATAGGGTATTTGTGGAACCAACTTTGCTGCTCAATGCTTTATAAACTTTAAGCTTTCGCATGGAAATATTATAAAGGAATCAGTGTGACGTTGAGACAAAGAGAAATAAAAGTATAAGCGCTTGTTTAAATTCAATATGAGGTTTTATTTCAGCTCACCGTTGGAGTTCACCATAAGATTACAAACAGTTTTAGATTAGGTTGGTTTGATTTGAACTCTAGCTTGTTAGTAAAAACTAAAAAAGATTCTTGCTAACAGGAAACTTGTTTTATACAAAAAAAATTTATGATTTCGAATTTTAGGCACTTAAGGCATTATTAATAATTCACAATAGTTTTTATGTAACGATTAACAAATAGTCATTACCCTGACAAATTTCTAAAAAAGCAGTAATAATACACAGTAATATACAGTTGCACTTGTGCAACTTTGCCACTTGGTGGGGTGCACAGCACTTGCGTAAGGGACCTGATAGCTTCCGAAATTATATGGTAGTCTGGTACGGTTGGTGTTTTTGAAGTCATTTGGCTATTGCTGGCCCTATCTGGTTAAAATATTTTGATTTTAAACACCTTGATTTCATGTGTTGACGCGACAAAATATAGAATAATTTTCATAAATTCGGCGTCGATATCAACCGACTTTCATAAAATTTTTCACATATATGTTGTATTGACTAGAAATTATGGTTGAACTTTGACACGAACAAATAATTATTTTGTAATAAAAATTTTTAATTTTATAAAACTAGAAATCAAAACTACCAAATTTTGTAATAATCGATCTATAATTTACTACAAGTCTCATATAAAGCCCACTTTTGAGAAATACTTTAATAGGCTTAAAACCTAATGAATAATGATATTTTTGCTGAATTTTGGTCTTAATTTAATTTAATATGACTGGAAAAATATAATAAAATTTTGCAATGATCAGCCCATTATTTCCCGTTAGGTCCAATTTCAAGCGATCACTTGGAAGTCTTTAGTAATAATTCTGTCATGAAATTTGGCACTTTTTATTAGTTTTCTAAGACTTATGGGTCGATTACGGATGGCAATAGAACTGAAGTTGAGTTGCCTGATTTCTCTGCTGGCAACTCAACTTCAATTCAGTTCATTCGTGATGTCAGATTTTGGGTACTTTTCTTTATATCAAATTTCCCCCTCCCAAAAAGTATTAATTCTCAGTGGAGGGTTACCAAGTTTCGGCGCAGCCGAATTAAGTGTTCTTACTTATTTTTATACATTCATAAGTTTTTGCTTCATTGAAAATCTTAAGTGCCGCTAATAAACTTAATAAATGTGTTTGCATTATATATGTAATTTTTTTTTTTAATAAATTTTTTATCTTTTGCCATTTCCTTAAAAAAAATTAATGATTTTACGAAAAAAAAAAATATAACTATCAGTAATATAAATTTAAGCAGACACAACACAAAAGCGTGTTGTTTGAACGAGCATTTGTTTATTTATTTTATTAACATAACAAGTGTTAAATGAAAATCAAATCGATGACTGATGATTGATGACAAAATAATATAGAAAAATTATTTTAGTTTTATTTTTTTAATATTATTTTTTTGTCAACTTTCTTTGTTAATATGTACTTTAAACAGTAGCATAATATTTGTGTCAAACCCTAATTAAATTAACTAAGGCAAACAGAAAAAGGTGATATTTACTGTCTAATAAGTACATTTTTAGTAGGCATTAAGATTTTCTTGGAAATAATAATTAATAACTATACCCTTCGCCTCCGCCTATAATATAGCATGCATTATCCCCTTTGTGGCAATGGATGGTATATTATCTGCAGCACCCAAACGCGGAACGGGTTTCAAAAAGTGGTACGTTCCGTAGATATGGGAAGTAGCTGCTATGGGCAGTCGCAGACAGTCAGCGGTCACAAGGGAAGAGTCTCGGAGGGTCTCGCGAGCTCCCACCATATTTTGAATTTTACCTATGATCTGGCAATTGGCGCTACAAAACCAATACCACAACCTCTGGGTTAGAGAACAAAAGCATGTCTGGAGGCTTTAGCTGGCAGCCCCAGCACCAGATTCCGGTGCTCTCGGCTAATAACTGATTCATACCTAAATTTACATGATTACCCAAACCACAACAAATGCAAATGGTTCACCTTTGTTCCAGCCTGGAACAAAGTGAACTAAAAATTTTTATTATCGGTTAAAAAAAAATTTATGGCACATACTGTTTAAAAATTATATCATGTAAATGTTGGCCATGCGTACGTCTGAGGTAGTTTGGGCGACTCGTTCGAGCGTAGCGGCTAACACGAGCAGATAATGCTAGGAACACAACTGGGACGAACGACGAATTTCGCCCAACACACGAATTTTTCCGTAAAAATTCGTCGTATGAAGCACAATAACGACGAATAGCTGGCAGCTTTTATAATTGAGAAAGTTGATTACTGTTTGTGCAAAGAGAGAGAAATAGTGTGACCATATTCAAAAAAATAATGCTTAAAAATAAAAACATAATCAAAAACACAACTAAAAACAATTTTTATAGCAAAATACTTTGTATACTTATTTTATGTGTTATACAATAGAAAAAAAAACAATTATTAAAGTAAAAAGTAACTTTGTTTACTAAACTACTTCTTAACTAAAACCAAACATGGTCACCTAGTACTGATTTGTTCGTCGTTCGCCGGCGTATGAAATATAATTAAATCTATTTAAAGTTCGCCGCGTCTGGCGAATTTTCGCCGGCGCCCTGATTGTGTGCATTTTCATATACACAAACGTCTTTTATTTTTGGCGACGAATATTCGCGGCCAAAAATTAGTCGTTCGCCCCAGCTGTGTTTCTAGCATAAAAAGAGTAATGTTGGCTTCCAAAGCGTCAATCGTAAGTGGCTTCTTCCTGAAGACCTCAGGAATTAATTATATCTAAGACATAAGCGTTCATTCAGGCAAACTACAGAATTCAATTATTAAACAAGAATTCGAATGAACACATACAGACACTATCACTATTCATTTGAAATATATTTTAAAGCAATTTTACAAATAATTAAACGCACTCAAAATAAAGCAATGGGAAAGATAAAGACAGCACCGCACAAAGACCAAAACATGGAACCAATCATATGGTCTTAAAAACCCCAATAACTAATTACAAAATAAAAATAATCCTTTAAATAGATATCGAAAAAAATATAAACATTTAAATCTATTAGATTAAAGACTTCTATATAAAACTTTGTATGTATTTACGTAAAACGTGTAAAAATATGTGTGCATATATCGGCAAATTTAATTATTTCTTTTACAAATCAATCACATCGCCATACAAAATTGTCGATTCAAACCCGTCCCAATTAATCATTTTAAAAAATATAAATAATTCTTTATACATACATATATTATATATAATTAAATATTTGCCATGTCTTCTTATTTGAATCAAAAACAAATTATTTTCAAATTAGTTTTCAGCTAAACTTTAAACTTAACGGTATGGAATGTTAATTTTATTTAAAATTTTAAAACAAAAAGAAAAAGAGTTAAAAACATGAGACGCTCCAAAAATAAAAACTCCACTTTGATTTATTTTAAAGAAATATTTTAAAACTTAAAAAAGTTTAACATAACCGCAAAAATATATCAAATACCTTACAGATATTTAAGTGAATCAAAGCTATAATCACAAAATGTTAAGATAAGTTTAATAAAGCTACAGTCCCACTTGACCAAGTAAGCATAATCACTACTTATGTTAAAGTATGTGAGATTTAACATGCTCTTAATATCACAAAATAAAACTAATTATACTGCTAGAGAAAGCAAAAAACTGTTTTTTGTAAAAGTAGTATTATAATCAAAATAAATATTGAAGTTAAAGGAAATTTTATATTAGTTTTCTTGTTGGTCACGTTTTTTTTTCGTCAAATATTTGCCAAAAATAAAACTAATTATACTACTAGAGAAAGCAAAAAAAATAAAAGATGTGGTATTGTAATCAAAATAAATACTGGAATTAAAGGAAAATATATATATTAGTTTGCTTGTTGGTCACGTTTTTTTTCGTCAAATCTTTGCCAAAAATATAACTAATTACACTGCTAGAGAAAGCCAAAACTGTTTTTTGTAAGATTTGGTATTATAATCAAAATAAATATTGAAATTAAAGGAAATTGTATATTAGTTTTCTTGTTGGTCACGTTTTTTTCGTCAAATATTTGCCAAAAATAAAACTAGTTATACGGCTAGAGAAAGCAAAAAATGTATTTTGTAAGATGTGGTTTTATAATCAAAATAAATATTGGAATTAAAGGAAAATATATATTAATTTGCTTGTTGGTCACGTTTTTTTTTTTTTTTGTCAAATATTTGCCAAGTGTGGCCGTAGCTTAAATTTAAAAAAAATAATAATGAAACATAGATACTTATAAAAAAAATATAAGTTATAAAAAAAATTTAAGTCTGAACGTTTAAGTAAAGGGTAGTACATGCTATCAGAAAAATCCACAAAAACAAGTAAGAACTAACAGTCGGTCAAGACCGATCATATGATAAACTTCACCACAGTATTCAAAAACAAATTTTTTAAAGTCTACCCAATTTGCGACCCATGGGCAATCATGGACCCGCCAGAACAAAATTGTGTTATGAGATTAACTGCCATTTTTTAAGACAATAACAAATTTTGAAGTGTATGTAAATTAAACCAACGAAATTGGTGCTCGTCATCTAAAAACAGGAAGTATGATTCATGTAAAAGTTATTTGTGACAAATTTTATTTATATATATATATATGTCTATATGAGATTGGTTTGCCCTTGAGTGATTTAACGAAGAGCTTTATTTGGGATCTATGGTTCATTTTGGACTAACCAGCACAACATTTTGTCATGATCTAGTAGCTATCGTTAAAGTAGCTATCGCAATTTTTATGTCAATGCCAACCTTTATGAGAAAGTTATGGCATTAAAAGCTATTTTCGGGAGTAGTATTTGTATGGGAGCTATGGCCAAATATGGAGCTATTCCAATAAAATTTGGTAAGATGGTTAAAATTTCAATGGCATAAGTGCAGACTAATCGAACATAATAAGATGGTTTATATGCACAAAGACTTTATTCCGAAAAGAAGCTTGTATGGGGGCTATGTAAAATTATGGACCGATTCTCTTTATAAAACCCATCTCTAATATTCTATTATTCTACGATGGACTCTATAAAAGCATCAGATAGTAGAAGCATGAGCTATTAATGCCCGTAATTTCTACAAATAGATATCTAGCTGTGTATAGATATTTACGGGGTAAAGTGTAGTGTATTTTAAACCATCGATTTGCGATAGTTAATTCACGTGGGCCAATTTAACGTTGAAATTGACAAAAAAGTGTTACTGGATAAGTTAAGATAACTGTTAGGTACGAACACGACCAGATATCTGTTAGTAGAAATTACGGGCATAAGTCTATGTCGCACGTTGCTTTGTCCCATAGACAAAAATCCAAAAAAAAATTTAGTCTCAAAATGTAATAAAAGATATATGGATCGATAAATAACAACACAACTCATATAAATTTTTTGGAATTGATTTCATGTGACTCTCCTATACTCCACCAGAAGTCGCTAAAGTCAGTCAAATTTCAGAAAGAATTAATTAATAAAAAAATTAATTGAATTGCTTCAAGAAAATAATTCTCAAAAATTCATTTTTTTAAGAGTTTAAAGTTTTGTTTTTTGAGTTCCTTGGTATGTTCAAAATTTGGCAATAATAACATTTTTATTAAAAATATTTATAAAGTTAGTTTTTATCGCTCAAAATATATACATTTTTCCAAAAAAATTCAAAAATTACAAAAGTTTGTTTGAACTTTAAAAAAAATCATATTAAATCAGACATTTTTTAATTCGATTTTTCTTAGCAAATAGTGTTCTAAAAAGAGCCGTGAAAAGATTAGTGCCGATTTTTTGCCGCAACTTAACAAAAAATGCATTTTAAAATAGGTTTAATTTCACAATTTTTTCTTAAATTTTTTGTATTATAGAGCTATAGAGCAATTCCATATGAAAGCGATCACCTTTTGGACGACCCCTCTCCGATTTTAAAATAAATAGTCTCAATCGATTGCCCAGCAAAAAATAATGTACCTACATATTATTTTTTTTTTTTTATAGTGACTGGTTTAGTGGTGGTGTACACCACTGTCATGTGACAAAATTGAAGAATTCTTCATAAGGGACCTCATTGAAAGTTGTTTTAAAAAAAAACTACTAAAGCGATCGCAACGAGTGATAGCTCGTTGGAAAGGTATTGAATCAGGCTTTAATTGAAAAATAAAATTTTCCTAATTTTTCTTAGAAAATTACCTTTAAATTTTCCCAAGAAAATTAAATTTTCCGATTTTCCACAGAAGCTCCTGAATTTTCCGGCAAATTTTTTTTTTTTTGGATTCCTCATAATTTTTGCTTTAAGAATCAGCAATAAAAAAATGGGCTCCGAATCCTTGTTTGGACAGGAGAAGAGCATTTAAGAGACCACCTTGTTAAAAATACATTTTAAAAATTATTTTACAGTTAAAAATACATTTATGAAGAAAAAATCAATTTTTTTTTTAAGAGCCCCAAGTTGAGTGTGTAGTGAATATGGTCTGCCTGCCTTCACAAGATCGGCCATAAATCCATGGATAATAGCAGCAGTGGCATGTAATGGCACACCAAACCCGACTGAGGCTACAGGTCATAAAATGTTTTGTAAATTTTTTAAATTATCAGGTAATAAATATTTCGCCTAAAATGACACGTGCAGAAACAAGTCATAAAACACGGATTTTCCATAAATATGGCGAAATATTTATTACCTGGTAATTTAAAAAATTTGCAAAACATTTTATGACCTGTGGTCGGCTTATTGGCAGTAACCAATTAAGTCCCTTTTAAAAAACATTTTATGACCAGTAGTTCACGCAAATTTTCCTATTAAAGAAAAGCAAATATCGCTTATTTTTTTTTACCTATTTTTTACCAAAAAATAAATATAAATACTTCACACACTCTGAGTCAAATTTCAGTTGAATACTAAACGTGAAAGTGTTAAAGTGTTTTTTTTTTTGTAAAGTAAAGAGTGAAGCTGTAAAGACAATTTAAAGTAAAATGAATAAATTTTGCTGCAATCCGTTTAACAAGAGTAGACATCGTTCGAAAAAGTATTAAAATTAACTGGTGTTTCGAAGCGATACATGAATGAATTAAATATACAATACGGTGAAGAAGCAGAATTCATTTGCCCCAAGTGTAAAATCGATTTGTCTCAACAAGCAAATGCATTGAAACAAACGCAGCCACAATCCGAGAGTGAAATGACAAGTGAACAAAATGTTTCATCTGATAGGCAGACATTCCGATGGTCAATATGTCTTTGAGTCCTTTGAATGAGGCTATTACCACTTTAGGTGAAACGCCTATTAGAAAAAGAAAGTTGCGAAGTGAAACATACAGGAAAGAGAAAAAAGGCAAGGTTATGAGTGCAATCGCGACAATATTTGATGAAGGCTCTGATAACGAATGCAGTCAAGCAGATGACGTTGATGACGGCAAACAAATGATGGAGCAGTTGAAAAGAAAATTCAATTTAGCGACCACTTTTCCGGAGAAATATCTCATTT
The DNA here is from genome assembly GCA_943735925.1 of Pollenia amentaria. NCBI lineage: Eukaryota > Metazoa > Arthropoda > Insecta > Diptera > Polleniidae > Pollenia > Pollenia amentaria. The sequence goes on from OX031008.1 coordinate 123,763,446, forward strand.
TATCTGTGCTGCCTCAATCATGGTCTATACGCAAGATTTCTGAACAGTTTCAAACATCTTTTTACATCGCGAGAAGAAGCAAAGAATTAGTTCGACAGAAGGGCATATTGGCGACTCCCACCAAGAAATTTGGCTCAAGGACCCTCAGCGAAGCAACAGTGAAATTGATTCAAGATTTTTACTGCAATGATGACAACAGCCGCGCCTGCACAGGTACACGTGACTATGTTATCACACGTGAAGATGGAGAAAAAGTACACAAGCAGCGCAGATTATTATTATGTAATCTATCCGAAGCATACCATCAGTTCAATGAGAAATACCCAGCTGAAAAAGTGGGATTTTCTAAGTTTGCCATCCTACGACCAAAAGAATGCGTGCTGGCATTAGACAGGCACGGAACGCATTCAGTCTGCGTTTGCATGTTTCATCAAAACATCAAATAAATTTTCTTTCCATGCAAGAAATTGAAAGTATTTCACGGTGAAATTGAAACATATAGGGACCTCCTGTCGAAGTCGTTGTGCGCATACCCCACGGAAAATTGTCATCTGTCCAAATGCGACAATTGTCCAAAGATTGACGAGCTAGAGCAATATTTAGCGGAAAAGTTTGAACAGCTGTTAATTCAGGAGGTGCATTTCAAACAGTGGATAATTAGCAGCGGCAGATGTTCCCTTGAGACCGTGGTAAAACAGATTCCGGAATTCATCGAGGAATTCGGATTCAAGTTGAATGAACAGAAGGCGCACCATTTCATATCCGAGATGCAATCGAAATTTCTAAAGGAAAGTAAGGAGAAATTAGCCCAAAATGAATTCATTGTGATAAGCGACTTTGCCGAGAATTACACTTTTCTCGTTCAGGATGAAATTCAGGCTTATCACTGGGCAAACGACCAGTGCACGGTGCATCCTTTTTGCATTTATTTCAAAAACGAAGATAACGAACTACAGACCGTAAGCCTTGTTGTTGTCGCGGAGAGTTTAGCTCATAATTATGTGTCCGTTTATTTATTTCAAATGAAACTGTTTGAATTCTTAAGATCAAAATTCGATGCAATCGACAAAGTAACGTTTTTCTCAGACAAGAATAAAAAAAATTTTTACAATCTTTGCATAATTGAAGAAGAACAAAACTGCAAGGTCGAGTGGCACTTTTTCGCGACGTCCCACGGTAAGGGCCCATGCGATGCGTTAGGGGGAACCCTAAAACGCATGGCGACTAAGGCAAGTTTGCAAAGGCCATATACTGACCAGATCTTAAATGTACAACATTTGTTTTCGTGGATTCAAAGCAAGGAAATTGCCATTAACACAGTTTTATGCACTCAAAAAGAACACGATGCCATGGAGCGGCGAATTCAAAACAGATATAATAATGTCAAAACTATAACTGGAACGCAAAAGTTTCATTGCTTCATACCAAATATTTCTGATATGTCAATTAATGTAAAGCGGTACTCTTCGTCTGCCGACGTGCTAAATTTAAAGTTACTTTAATTTTATAATGATGCCAAGACAATTGAAATTTTTAATAAATATTGTAATTAAGTATAAGCAGCGATGTGTGCTGTAGCAACATTCTTAACAAGGGAATGATAGGAAACAGCATTGCGATATTCACTGATAGCCAAGCGGCCATTAAGGCACTCTCTTCCTGGAAATTGTCCTCGAAGTTGGTGGCGGAATGCCGGGGAAGGCTACAGGAGCTGGGCTCAAGAAACAGAGTGACACTCTGTTGGGTGCCGGGACACTCAGGGGTTCCGGGTAACGATAGGGCTGATGAACTGGCTAGGGCTGGAGCAAATGCCCAAATGGTGGGCCCCGAGCCCTTTTGTGGGTTAAGCTGGGCCACTACCCAATCTCTATTGGGGGAATGGGCTCTCAGCGAGCACAGAAAATACTGGGTATCGCTACCGGGAATGCGTCAGGCGAAGGAATTTATATTTCCCGGGAGTACACTGGAGACAAAGGGTCTCAACAGACGAGATTTACGGCTGTTGGTGGCTTATTTGACGGGCCACCATACGGTCAAGCACCACCTCTTTCGGATGGGTCTGGCAGAGGACCAGGAATGTAGACTATGCCGTGAAGAGGACGAAACTACAAAGCACCTATTGTGTGACTGCCCCGCGCTGGCATGGGCCAGAAGGAGACACTTGGGGCACGGTACGATGGGCGCGTCCCGAGTCGGTGTAATACCGGCAAAAGACCTTCTTGGGTTTCTCTGGGAAGCAGAGGGTCTTTTGGCCAACTAAAGGGGGGTGGGTACAATAGACCTGGTTTGGTCGCGGTACCGTCTCCGTTGGGAGAAATCTCCCCGCTCTCTCTCTCGAAAAAATAAGCAGCAAAATAAGAAAGATTTTTTCTTCATAAATGTATTTTTAACTGTAAAATAATTTTTAAAATGTATTTTTAACAAGGTGGTCTCTTAAATGCTCTTCTCCTGTCCAAACAAGGAGTCGGGGCCCATTTTTTTATTGCTGATTCTTAAAGCAAATATTATGAGGAATCCAAAAAAAAAAAATTAGCCGGAAAATTTAGGAGCTTCTGTGGAAAATCGGAAAATTTAATTTTCTTGGGAAAATTTAAAGGTAAATTTCTAAGAAAAATTAGGAAAATTTTATTTTTCAATTAAAGCCTGATCAATACCTTTCCAACTCGTTGCGATCGCTTTAGTAGTTTTTTAAAACAACTTTCAATGAGGTCCCTTATGAAGAATTCTTCAATTTTGTCACATGACAGTGGTGTACACCACCACTAAACCAGTCACTATAAAAAAAAAAAAATATGTAGGTACATTATTTTTTGCTGGGCAATCGATTGAGACTATTTATTTTAAAATCGGAGAGGGGTCGTCCAAAAATTTGCCAATTTTGATCGTTTTCATATGGAATTGCTCTATAATGTTTAAGTAAAGTCACAAGCTTTGTGAAAAGCATTAAAATCCTAAATTTGATTAAAGATATACTAAAATGGAAGTCAAATAGTTCACCATACCCCTTAACCCGAGTGCGCTAAAATTATGTAATTTTCAGCAGGATGAGGTTTTGTGGTACATCAATCTCAATAAGTTTTTAAGTTTATAAACAAAAAAAATTGTAAAAAATTACAAATATTCATTTTTTTAATACAATTTAAACTTAGTATTTATAAATAAATTAGTTTATTATTAAGAAAAAAATTAAATTTTTTTTGCATAAATGTTTTACGTGCTTTAGGAGCAACCTTCTTTTTATACTAAAAATTCAATTACCCACTTCTGTTATTCAAATGTCAATATTACAAAAACAACATGCAATTTTGTTTCCTTGTTTTTGTTTCTATTGCGTTTGTTGTAGTATTTCCAACAACAAACACTAGATCAGCTGTGCTGTTAACGCCACCTGTAAAGTAATTTCACCTTGATTTGTGTTATATTTTGCTTGGCTTTGTTTTTATATTAAAATGCCGTTAATTTATATTTCAAATTAGAGATGAGAACGTGAAAAAAAGACTCTAGTAGTTATGATGATATATAACATGTGTAAGAACTAAATTAACTATTTATTAAAAAAATAATATAAATATCGCATTTTTCACATTTATTTAACCTACATATGTATATTATTTGAGGATTATTTGGTTTTATTTATTTTTATTAAAAGAAAAATCCACCACTTATTGACGATAACATGTTTATAAATATAGCCAAATAATGGCATTAATATGTGTTTTCATATTTTACAATTTAGTGCTTCACGGGAAAACGCATACAATTTTAATTTTTAGATTTTTTCGCATTCCTTTATGGGAGCTAGGACCATTAATGGACCACCATAAAAATTGGGAAGTACATTTGCTTTTATATAAAACTTGTTTCTGTTCAAACTTATTAAAAGCCAACTCCGGGATCACATTTGTACGGAAGCTAGGTGAAATCATGAACCGATTATAACCAATGTTAGAAGGGTTTGTCTTTGGGCCCAAAGAGTACTGTGCACCAAATATCATGTTAAAAGTTGCGACCTGTACTTTGATTATAAAATTTTCATGGGCAGACGGACGGACAAATAGATGGAGACTGAAACACTGACGGACGGACAAAGCTTATTCAACTCAAAAAAATACTTAGTAAATAAATATAGCAAGTTTCATTACAATCAGATCATTTTTGCAAAAGTTATAGAGTTTTTACTATTAAGGATATATGGCAGGACCTAGAGTCCATGATGTAATCAGTACTACAATTAACAGAAAGAGTGTGAGCTAAGTACGTATAACAAATACGGATTTTCATGATTTTTAGATCGAAAAAATTATATTTTTGGTATATATGGGAGGTAGGCGAGTCCTTGGTCCGATTTTTTCAAAAAATTAAATTTTTCTTAACTAAGATACTTTATATCGGCATACCAAATTTCAAAAGTCTACGACAACTCCTTCTATTTTTGTCCCATCGTTATATGGGGACAAAACACTGTGTGTCGCCTGCATGACATTACTCTAGCTTAGATCCCTGCACATAGATATTACTATGGTAATGAACAAGCAGACGAGAATAACATTTAAATAGCTTTCTCCAATGCGGCGTTAGTCACAATTTGAATGTAGCAACTTTCGGCTATTTCTTTAAAAGGCTTGAAGACAGGTAGCGTAATTTCGTCACAAGTTGAATACTGAAGCTATTTTTATCAAAAACGCACTCTTCAACCTATAACCCGCAATAAAAAGGATATATCATGGTTGCTGGCAGTATTAACAGGACATTGAGCGCTAGGTTACCATGTAAGTTGACTCGAACTTGCAATCAATAACTGCCTTCAAGCTTCCGAAAGTGCAAGTTATAAGTTGGAAAACTTTTATCGCATTAGCCGTACGCCAGCGTAAAAATAAAATTTAAAAAAAAACAAGCATATATAATTGTCATCAGAATTTCCAAGAAAATCAGGCATGTTCTGAAAATAACGTGCTTTTAAAATTACACGTGTGATTTTGTGGTGTTCTAAAAATCACACCGCTTTGCGTTGCTCGGCGTGCTTTCGGCAATTGAAAATCACACCGAATAACACAAAAACGGAAAACCACAATATCACACGTGTGGTTTTAAAAGGTACAGATGATTTGAAATCTCGTGGTTTGAATATATGTAATTTGTAAAGCATTTTGAATTTTTTTGCTAACTACTTTTTTATGTACTACCAATCCCATTTTGCTGAAAAATTTTTTTGAAGCTAGTGAATGTTTTTGAAAATAACATAAAATTTTTTTTTAAATCTTAAAATTTAAATTGAAAACAAAGTCAATTTTTTTTTTTTTTGTAAATTTAATTTTAATGTACTTCCTAATTTTGCTACTTTTACTCTTCATGGTAATTTTTGTTTTTTTATCTTTCCTTAATTGTTTTTCTTTTCCTTCAACTGGCAACACTGACTTTAAAATCAATAGCGGAGTTCAGTGTTTGGTGCAAATGGTCTTGCGAAAGAGGAAATGCAAAATTTCGTAGTTTTTTTATGAAATATAACGGAAACTCTGTGTATTTTGTTTTTGGATTTAACAAAAAAGCTATGATATTTTGCATTTGCTCTTTCGCAAGGCCATTTGCACTTAACACTGAACTCCGCTATTGTGTTTTTCGATGAACTTATTCGACATTTATTCAATGGTCATAGTTATTTAAGTTATACAAAGTTAAAATGAAGGTTTCATGAACATCATTAGGTGCGTTTGAGTATTTTTACAGTAAAATGAGTAAGCTGAAAAATGTTCTCTCACAAAAACCTGTTGTCCAGAAAAGTACGCGCACGCAAAATTTGTAAAAATTCGTAAAATAAAGGCAACAGCTGATGGCAAATAATTGAAGTGTTGAAATATGTTCACACTTTTGACTACTTAACTCGTTTTCTTATCGGTACTCGACTTAATACTTTTTATAACAAGAACATTTTAAGAAAATCCAAACAATTTATTTCATTTTCTTTCACATTTGTATTTTTTTTTTTTTTTTCATTTTATTTGATTTTACTAATTTCTGTCCGGCTAAATTTGTTCAAAAATACATGAAAACATTTTCTGCTATTGATTACTTAAAAAATTAATGAAGTATTAAGTACCCAAATACAAATACTTTTAACAACTCTAAAAAATAAAACAATAACAATAAAGTTTAAAAGTTGGAATTTAGCCATATAAATGCAACGCAAAGAAGTTTAATAAATAATATATATTAACTTTTTATTATTGTTTAATTTTTATTTCAACTTTGCTTTTTAAAAAAATTTCTTCACAATTTGTATCCCTTTTGTTTGTTTACCTTTTGTAACATATGGGCATTTCCATGAGAATGTCAACCACGACTCAAAAATAAATAGCCTTGAAACTATTTTTCGAATATGGTAGAACTTAAAAAAACACGCAAACTTTACTATGCAAAGGGGTTTACAGCTTATTACAATTTTTAAAGAGCAAAAAATTAAAGTTAAAACTGACTATATCTTTGATTCATTTTTAGTAACCGCAATCAACAATTTTCACTTTTCTGCCGATTAAATACAGATACTGGTAACATTGGAATTATACCTTAAAATATATGTTACAACAACAATGAACAAAATTCACGAGTAGAGACCAAATATATAGTTTGATTAGCGGTATATTTTTTGGTTTGCTTTGGGTGCTATTTAAATGTCACGTACGTGGTGCGAAAACATCATTTGTCTATGTCATTGGTATTTGATCAGTCGTACGTGTTTCAAAATAAAAGTTCAAAGCAAGATATTTGTTGCAAAAAAATATTGACCGGAATTTTTTTTTAAATAGGTGTAATAAAAATTTTATAAGATGTTAAACGTCGTCACGTACGATATTGTATTACTATAAATTCAACTAAATGTATAATCTTATTATGTTGGTATTAGGTTGAAATTTGATCAAAAATTACTTTTTTGCAGTCTTAATGATCTAAACAAATATAATTGGTATCGGTCCATATTTGACCATAGCACTCATTCAAGTACTACTCCAGGAAATAGCTTTTAATGTTGTAACTTTCTAATAAATGCTGGTATTGACATACAAATTGGCGACAATAACTTTTACGACAAGTACTATGTCGTGATAAAATGTTGTGCTGGTAGGTCCAAAATTAACTATAGGTCCCATATAAACCCCCTTCCTAAAATCGCTGAAAGGCAAGAAAATCTCATATAGATGAAGATATCTGAATAATTTTCGGCACAAATAACCTTTATATAACTCTTAACGTCGTAGCATAATTCTGTTCCGGCGACCATGATTGGCGATGGGTCAAAAATAGGGACACTCAAAAATTTGTTTTTAAAATATTATGGTGTAGGGTATTATAAGGTCGGGCTTGGCCGACTATACTTTCTGACTTGTTTGTTTTAAGTTTTTGTATGCATATATTTCCCAAAAATAAATTTCATATCTTGTAAATACTATAAGAGAAAAATCTGTCACGTACGGTATGTCACGTACGATATTACACTTGGTTCATTATAAAACCATCCAGAAAAATGTTTTTCTTTCCAATTACGGATTATAACGGAAAAATATATGGTTTAATGCAAAAAATCTAAAAAAGGAAAAATACATCCCACAATTCACAGATTTTCGGATTTATTTACATTCACCCCAAAATAACTTCCGTTTTATGTCACGTACTATATACACCTATTTTGCTAGGTATTTTGGACAACAAGGTTTCGAATGTAATAATTTTCTTTTTTTCATATATAGTACCCTCTAAACGAAACATAATGATTAATAAGTTTTCCAGTTACTACTATTTGCGCAAAAACTCCATCGCTCCGAAGGCGTACAAATGTCACGTACGATGACATGGAAATGCCCATATGTTTTTTTGATTTACTAAATTTTACTGCAAAAATGTCTGCAGTAAAAATTTGTAAGTATTCAATCAAGAACTGTCACTTTACGCTCTCAATTTCTGTTCTCATTTACTGCAATTTCGTAAAATACAGTAAAGTTCAGTAAAAAATAGTAAAAACTTTTGTGCTCTCGAACGCAGCTATTATTGAGTTTCATGCAGATGTTTACTATTTAATTCTGCCAATATCGCTAAACTATTAACCCAACACAAGCCAACAACTTCTTTTTTGTATTTAAATGATTTTCAATAGGCGCACACTTGATACATGCTACCAATTATTGGGTCGTAGTTAAATATCAGACATTAAAATAAAATATTGTTACATGTTCACTTAATGAAACGCGCTACGGCTTAAGCCCCAGTTAGCTGATATTAACAATAACGTTGCAAATCAGCTGCTTAATTTTGTTGTATTTAAAGCAATTAGAACGTTTATAGTTAGCAGTAAAATGTAACTTAATCTTAACGTCTAAGTCTGTAGAAAAAAGATTTGTCTTACTTAATTACTGTACGGTTACATTACTGTTACTGTCAACTAACTGGGGCTTTATTCCCTTCATAATAAAGCTTTAAGTTCTTTAAATTGCAAATCAAAATATAAACAAACACTTGTTCAAACTAAAAAAACTTTATTGTAATTAATTATAATTTATTTTCACAAAATGTATCCACAAGCTAAGCATTTATTTGTTAAGCCCCAGTTAGCTGACAGTAATAGTAAAAAGAGTGATTGATTTTTGTTTGTTTTATTTAACTACACAAAAAATTTTAGATCCTTGCGATCAAAAATGGCGGTTTTATTAAAGAAATTCAAACGCCATAATAAATACGTATTTGATATTTAAATATCAGTATTTTTTATATAGACGTGATAGAATCCAATCTAACAGATTTGGATTCAGCACGCTAAAGTCAATTGTAATCAAGTACATACATATGTACACATATAGCAAAGTTCCTGGCCTCGACTGTTTTTTACCGGCCAGTATTAAAGACCTATTAATTATTCCAAAATAAAGACGTTTGAGTAAAACAAGTTTTAAGATACATTTTTGAAGTAATAAAGACCTATGATTATACATAGTCAAATTTGGACTACATAAGCCCTTCGTTTAAATGCCAAATTTGGACTTAATGGGGGACAAATTTAAGCAATATGCATAATTACAATTAATGTAAAATGTACACTATTTATATAGCTACAATTAAAGTAACATATTTACCATATAAAGACCTAAGATTATAAGCAAATTTTGACTAAATAAAAACGATTTACAATTTATGAAGAATTTGCGCTATATACAGGCCTATGATTAAAGTTCAAATTTGGCTTTATACAGTTTAAATAAAATATATTATATAAGATTGGATTTGAAATAAAGGCACACAAATTGGTAAATTTTAAAGATATCTAAGTTATATATGGGCTGACATCACAGTGATGTAAAGTGTCATGGGGTCAAAAACGAAGACACTTGTCATAGTACTGCAGTCAAAATACATCAGCGTTATGACGCCTTTACTATCAGTGTACATAAAATGTGGCGTCGAATTGATATCCCTAATGTCAAGGCATAGATGACGCATACAATATGACAAGATTTTAGGATGCCGTTCGTAATTGGATTGATGTCACTTTTTGCCTCATTGATGCCATTTGTAATAACTTTGATTACAGAATTCTGATGTTAGAGCATCATCAATATGAAGACGCATTTTGCTATGAATGTTATAGCACCCCCCAGGCCATCAGTAATATACTGTAAAATTTTCATAAATATGGGTTCAGATGCTATGGATATTACCTATGTCTTTGTATGGGAGGTACCACGCCCACTCTTATAATTCCGCCCAAATGTTGTATATTTAAAACAAAGATATTCGTACTTTATTTGGAAACCTTAGCTTTTTTCGTTGTACAGATATATGTCCATAGATCTATAATGACCTTGTATGAGAGGTGTCCCGCCCACTTAAAATTTCAAAAATATATATGCAGGCCTGTTCTGATAATCACTTTTATTCAAACCACGTGATTTCAAATCACATATGCCTTTTAAAATCACACGTTTAATATTTTTGTGTTCCGTTTTTTTTTGTTTTGGTGTGATTTTTAATTGCCGAAAGCATTCCGAGAAACAACGAAATGTTTTTCAAAACACTACAAAATCACACTTAAATCATACCTAAAAATATTTTAGGGTCAAAATTTAAAAGGAAATTGTTATAATATAATATAATAAAAAAAAAACATGTGTTGAAAAATTTTAATTTACTTCAAAAAAGTCGTTTTTAAAACTTTTTTTTTGGTTTGTATACCAAATATTAAATTTCCTTTTTTTTAATTCCACAGCAGTCAAATTTCCGGTGATAGTGGTGAATATATACACATTAAAGCTCCCAAAAAATCTGCATCTTTCTCCAAACTACCACCAACCAAAATACAACATTCCATCTCAGCGCCCTCTACAACCCTAGCACCAGTAGCAGTAGCACGCTACGTACGTAGTCCATGTGATTCATGTGGCCATCATAATATACCAATTATGTCACATCCCATATCACCATTGGCCAGATCTCAAACAAATTTAGAATTAGTCGAAACAGGAAACGCCAGACAAGCTCTTTTACCCATCAACAACGCTATGCATCGAGATGAATCAACAGTGTCACTCTTAGTGCCACAAACAATACAAGTATCGCGACGACCGTCAGTTTTACTGCAGGAAATTTTGGGTGGTAAAAAGGAGCACGGAGTGTTGAAAAATGTTAAACAATATAGGTGAGCAAGATATGGTCCTTTAAATAATGAAAGGTACAGCTACTCCCACTATTAATGGGACACATCATAAAAATACTTAGTTTTCATTTTTATTTTACTTATTTTGTACCTTTACATAATTAAATTGGGATAACTTATTTTATATATGTAATTCGTATAAAATTAAGTAAATATATTAAATGAAAATTCTTACATTTAACTAAGGCTTTTATGTTGAGTTCCTAATATATGTATCTATATATTTCGTAAGTGGCCGACTTGAAGTGTGAGTAGCCCTATAAATTTTTTATAAACTATATGATTTCTTTTAGTCATGCTAATGGTACAGCCACAGGTAGTACACTTACTATAAATGCTCCGGGAGGCGGAGGTGAGAATGGTCCAAAAAGTTTTCAAGCCAAACAGCAGAAAGAGAAAAATCGGAGACAAGGAAAGTAAGTATGTATAGATTCTTACCACTATCGCCTTAAATCCGTTTATAATTCTACCTTAAAAATGGTTTTGATTGTAGTGTTTTATATTCCCATTATCCTTTTTTTCTCTTTTAGTGATGCCATAAGTTCTGCTCTTTCTGCTACTTATTGTAAGCTCCTGGTTTTACTAGGTGTCTGCCTGCCCATTACAGAAGTCATAACGGAGCAAATACCCACTTATGTGTATCAGGGATTCTATGTTTATTTGTATTCCTTGAGTATAACATTTGTAGTATTTTTATATGTCTCAGCATTTCGGAATAGAACTTTAATTAATGCACTGAAAAATTATCGTAAGTATGTTTAAATACTCATAAATAATTGATTTGAGATTGTTTCTCGCTAATTGTGACATTTAAATAACTTGTGACATGTCTCTTTAATGTGTGCCACTTCTATTTACACTTGGCTTCATTTCATTAGCCCTTAATGGTTATATAACGGAGATTCGGAGGTCCATATATATGTGGACAACGAGTCGGCTCTTAGAGACTTGATAGGCTGTTTTGTGAACTCTTATTAGAGAATAGATTATTAGCGAGACTAATCGGGTTTGGATAAGTAGAACGCATTGCAGAGTATAGCGGACATTACGGTGCTTCGGTAGGCTAGCTGGTAGTGAGCTACTCTATCAGTCTCTTGCAGACAAGCAAAAAGCTTCGCGGGATTTAGTGTAGGAATAATAAAAAAAAAATTGCTTTAGAAGACTACCAGACAAGGAGCATGGTCTGCTTTAGGCCCATGATAGGTATTATCACGGGCCACTGCATGATAGGCAGGATGGCTGTGGTACAAGGATCTGACTCGTCGGATTTATATACCTTGTGCGAAGATACAGAGGAGATAAACCAAGTTAAGCACATTCTGTGCCACTAATGAGACTCAATAAATACCGATTCAACTCTTTGAAGACTCACACTGTGCTAGAAATTGACACTTTTTTTGAGACAAGCTGGGCGCCTGGCGTTTTACATAATGTTCAATATAGACTAGAAATATATTGAAAAAAGTCCCTGAACTGGCCAGGAGTCGCCCCTTGTGGGAGATAATGTTTGACCGACCGCAATTTGTTTTTTGTCCTTAATATTTTCTCGAGACATACTTGCCCTTTATCACCACTTCTTAGCGGGGCTCCCATACAAATATTGCGTTTTATGAAATGCTTAAATTAACTAAAAATTTTCGTCTTTTGTGAATGAAATCAAAAGTTGTTAACAGATTTTAATCGTTTATGGCTTGTTTTGTTTGCAACGATTTTTATATTTCTGGAAAAAATTAGAACCATAGCTGCACTTTCCCATTTTTGATGAATTTTTAAAAAACAAAAATTTCAATATGTTGCTAAAAGATAATTTTGTTTTGCCAAAAAAAAATTTGTTTCTAACACGAATGCGGCTTGTCTGTTCAACTAGCACAGTGCTATTATTAGAGATAAAGAAAGACTAAAGGCCAACTAGAGATACAATTTTACTGATGAAGTTCTACTATTGGAGATAAAGGGATAAACGGTTACAGCTAAAATAAGACTGATGAAGAACTTCTATAGATTTTTTTTTACTCTTATATATGTAGGTGTCGTTTGACACAATTTCTATCATAGACCTATGCTTGAATGTGTAAATAAATAAGGAATGGTGTCAGATTTTTTTAAACTCTCCCTTCCTTCACTCAGAAACTTTAAAATCATTATTGTTCTATTTTTTAGACGAGAGAAACAATGTTCATCTCAAACACAAGGTAACACATTTCGGCAGTTTTTATTTAAGAGTGGGAGCCATTGCCTTTGCCATCGGTACCATGGTCTATTCTGGCTTAGAATTCGGGCAATTCTTTGAACTGAGTAGCCAAGCAAGTTGTCGTGATGCTTTCATTGCCATCACACCCATTTGCCGGATGGTGTTGTGTATAGCTCAGGTCCAATTTATATTCTTGAACACTACGTATTTAGATATGGCACGTCACAAGGTGTTCTCACGTTTCGGCCTTATGCATATGGTCGGTACAAATCTATGCGAATGGTTATATGTTTTAGTGGAAGAAACAAAACATGAAATTTTCCATATAACTCATCATGAGGTAAATAGAAGTCGTGATTCGGGATTACCAGCCGGTCCACATGGAGGAGTGGATTGGGCAGCAGTAAATGCAACTCTGTATGTTAATCATCATATTGGAGAACAGGCTAAAAATAAAACAATAGCGGCAGTGGTAACAGATGTTCTGAATAATGTGACAGAAGTCAGCAAAGAAATGTCATTGGAAAATGATGGGCGTGGTTGTTCACGAACCACCATAATGGGAGCTTTAGTGCAAGTAAGATAGCGCTAAAAAATAGCATTAATAAATTATATATTTCAAGTTGTTCCTTTATACTTTTCTTGTTAATCTATAGCAACTTTCTCCATTTCTCTTTCCCTGTACAATTGAGTACTCTCTTATTTGTGCCGTTATTTTATATGAAATGTGGAAAACTGTTAAATCCATACCCGATATTGACAAGTCTCGCAAAAATTCAATAAAACCAGTAAATCAAAAGCCTGCTCATCATTTTTCCGTCGATTGTTCCCAATCCCACAAGGGTTTATTTTTTGGTATTTTGGTCATTGTTATGACCATTATAGCCATGATTATGTACTTTGTTTTATATACACAGCCCGGATATGAGCTAGTCGCCACCCAGGAGGTAACTATTTGGGAAACAGTCATGTATTTTGGTTGCGCAGCAGCAATTGTAACGGGTGAGGAAAAAAGTTTTGTAATAAGTCAAAAAGTATATATTAAATTAAAAAAAAAATTTGCGTTCCACAGGCATGATTCTAATGCGGGATTTAAGATATATTAAAGATACCAGCGATGAACATCATTCCATGGATTTGGATAATCTTTTACTAATAGTGGCTCAAACTGGTACGGTTTTAAAAAAAAAGTTCCCTGAAAATATTACATGTTTTTCACTTCTTTCAGGGGTTTATCTCTATGGCATGTTCAGCATTTTAGGCAGCTACTTTGCCAAATGGGATACTGTTCCGGATCGTGTCGAGGGTATTATAGCCGAAGTTTTTGCATTGATGCAAACATCGTTGCAAACAATGTTCATTCTCCACTCTAGTCATCGAAGATGCAAAGGAGCTAAACAAGTTCGTCGTAAACCGGGAAGAGAAATTATAACATTCCTTTTAATAGCCAATATTGCCATTTGGTTTGTCAATACCTTAATCAAGGGTCGTGCAGTGTTTCGACAATCACATATGGAATTTTTTGGCGTATGGGCATGGACTATTATAACACATGTATCGATGCCATTGTCCATATTTTACAGATTCCATTCGACAATATGTTTATTTGAAGTATGGAAAATAACCTATAAAGCCAAAGCTCATTAGATACTTTAGTTTTAATAATTTTTTTTGTGTAAATAAGTTTAATATGTATGTACATATATAATCGTTGATAACTATGCTATAAATTATTTAGTTGTATGTTATAAAATTATTAATTATTTTTAAGTTTTTAGTAAATTAAAAAAACCTAAATAATTTGTTTTCAAAATTTAATTATATTTAACGATGAAAATTTTTAAAGTTTAATTGTTTTATTGGGAATTATTTCTTTTTCATAAGCAATTTTATTATAATGTTGAATTTAATTGTTTTAGCAACTCTGAAAAAATTTAAACAGGGTGTAATTGCAGTATTAATAACATAAAAAGAGGTTTCTGGATTTACTAAGCACTAAAAAACAGTGCTACCAAGTCTCCCTGTTTTTCTTATGTTGCTAACATGCCTTTCGCTCTCCTATTCCTGTTTCGCGACCAAAACATGTTTGAAACAACATGTTATGCCATACAAAATTTTGAGAGCGAAACAGTCTTCTCCGTTTTAAACAAATAGCGATCAAAATTTCCATAGCAAAATCTTCGTCTGCATTCATTGAAAACAAAACAAAAATGAAAAATTAATGTTTGTATGATATATGATTGTGTTGCTTATTGGCAAACAGAGGCACAAACAAAGTGCACGTTTGCCAAGCAATTTGTGTGGTTTATTATGCCCTCAACATCTCTGCAGTAATGCCATTTAAATAAACGCCATCTTAATTTTAATTGTTGGTTTTTATAAGGCTTTTCGTGCCATACGTTTTCTCCGCATCGAAGAACATAAACAATTGTGCATAGCTAAATCTGCCAACGTTTTGTTATTAACATAACGATGGATAGTCTGGACCAAGGTGAATTCAACTACAGGTGGTGTCGATACTACAACAATCCAAAAACAACAGAAACAATACAGGGTTGTTTGCATTGCATTGTTAGTGTTTACTGTCCAAAATGTCAACCATTCCTAACAAAACACTAACAAATCACAACAAAGTAGCTCGAACTGTCAAAATCAGATGGCGTTTCGACACCACCTGTAGTTGAATTCGCCTTGGTCTGGACGGTTCGTAAAAGCCCGAGCTAGTCGCAATTCACACTGTGGACATTTCTTGCCGGACAGACGAAGTTTGTTGGTATGGGGACAACGATTGTTACGCGTCGTATACAATAATAAAAATTAAGTTGAAAAAAAAATTATACGGTTTGTTTAGAAACGTAGTTAAGGGGTAATTAAGGTTTTACTCGGCTAGCTGCTAAATTGGTATCGAAGGCTCTTAACCAGGCTTCATAACGCATAACACATAATATACTCCTTACCGTAAGATACCTTAGAGTATATTTGAACTTCACACAAAAAAAAAGACATTAAATTACTGATGGCAAGGTGTTGTGCCGATCGGGTTACATTGTTCCCACCCACTGACAGATGTACTGTCAGACGCCTTGACAGAACGCGTACCCTTATTATTGTTCTGTCCCTTATAAAGACATGATTAACTTTTAAGACATATTTATGCTGGTTATCCTTCCCTTCTTACTCGTAAATTAAAATTGCATTTTTTGTTTGTTTTAATGTTACAATAAGAATTCAATAGTAGTATTTATTGGAAGAGGAAAAAAAAAAATCTGAATAAACATAAATAAGCGTAGTAAAATAAAATTATGATAATTCAATAAAACAAAATATGAATGAAAATAAAAAAAAATTACAAAATAAGATACACGTATTTATGAATGTAACCAAAATGATATCGGACTGATAATCGGACAGAAAAAAAAAATGAGAAAATGAAATATATGTACGTGTGTTATATATTACTATAGGAGAAGAAAAAATTATTACAAAAAAAATTACAATATTTTACTCACAACCAAAAGAGCGATGTTTCATTCATGATGTTTAGACTGTAGGGCCCAGCAATCCGTACATGATGATCTTGTTGTTGTTGCTTTTCTTTTTCTTAAAAGAGATTTGTTTTGTAATTATTTAATTGATCAAATAGAGTTAGAATATAACTATACCCTCAAAAAAAAACATGTTAGTATTAATTTAAAAAGAAAAGAAATTTAGTATTTTAAGTATTATTTAAGAAGATAATTAATGTTTAAATTTTTCTTTTTACGCATTATCATACTTAGTTATATCTTACAATTAATTTAGGAAAAAAAAATTTTGAAGGTATGTTTAGTTTAAAAAAAATTCATTAGTGATTTTTGTTATAATTTCGTTTTTTAAATATAATTCTATATTGTAAACAAATGTTACGTTGATTAGATATTCGAAAATCGGTTTGTTAGATAATTAGTATATTTAGTGAAATAATAGAGAAAAATATTATGGTATATTAATATTTTGCTATTACTTAGTTCAATTATTACGTATATTCAGGTATAAATGCAAAATTATGGAGAGGAGAATCAATAAAAAAAGTGTGGGTTATAAAAAAAGAATGTGGAATTAACACAAATTAAAGTTGAGTTATTATTCGTATGGTTTTTTCTTTTGCAGGTGACATTAGAAAGATCACAGCGCCGTCACGCTGTTCCACTGGTTGTTTAGAACTCCGGATCTTTTTTTAAAAATTCAGGCCGCAGAGAATCGGTTCTAATGTGATTTCCAAAGGGTCTGATAAAAATTCCACCAGTGATTCAACACAACTTCCTCTAAGGGAATGAAACTATATAGGTCACATGTACACACGTATTGTCAAAATTCAAATTCTTACCTAATTTTATCTTTTTCCAAAACTTTCTTCAAACGAAATATATTCTCCCTTTTGGCCTTTAACCAGGAAAATTATGCCCTGGAGTACTAGATATAATAAGGATACGTTTCCACAATTTACAATCAGTTAGAAATTTTTCTAGAAACTATTTATTTGCTTATTAAAAAAAATTTATATTTTTATTGTTGCACTAACTCTCACTTTTATATGATCCTCACCTGATCAATGTCACTTTAATAATGAAATGCATTAAATTTTCAATAAGAATATAGAGCGTGTAGCAGTTCAAGAAAAAAATTGTGCGTAATAAGTAATTAAAGAAAGAGAGTAAAACAGGTTTATATGTGCGTAGAAAAAAAAATAACAATAACGTCTTACGATGCAAAATCCAAAAACATGACCATATATGGTAATAAATTTGGGGATTTTAATGAGTGTAATTACCAGAATGTGAATTAAGCAACTTTGCATGTAAAATGAGTGGATTAAAGTAAATTACAAAAGAATATTTTCATGTATTTCTATCATGCTAGAAAGTGGGGAATATATCCAATTAGCATATGTCAGTTTTTGAAAGTGTGATTCCATCGAATTGGACAAATACCAAAAAAAAATGGATCATTACAAAATATTGTATTAAAATTTAAATTCAATTATTCCTCCAGCTTATTAATAAAAAAAAATCATAACAAAACTGCTTCGTTCTGAAATTTTCTTAAAAATTGCAAACGAACAGGAAAAGATTTTTTTCTTCACCTCTAATCTGGTTAGAAATCCGTTTCCCCTAGCAGAAAAGGTAAATAACATCGTGTGGCACGACCCACGAAAGCCGGGCAATCAATATCATACTTTTAGGTCTGAAGCATGAAACTTTCCTATATATTTCCCACTTAGATCTTCTATCTCATATAAGTTACTTCCTATTTTATTTTTAATTTTACACTTTATGAATTTTTGCAAAAACTTCCTGTTAATATTGTTTGCCATGTTACTTAAAACATGATTTTTTCGATAAACAACCTGTCCCTTCTGGAATTCAATATTCTTACTTCGAAGATTATAAACCTTTGTAGATTTATCATGTGCAATACTCAAATTTTCACGAAGTTTGTCCCTTAGCATCGTCAGTTTGTCTGTTCGTTGGGAAATAACCACATCCTCTCCAGACAGGCACCCAAGTTTATCCAAAATCTTATATGTGGATCCGTGTTGGATCATATTTTGACCAAAAGTCGCAAAATATGGGGAACATTGGATTGCGCTGTGAAAATCACTCCTTAGTATGGATAAAATTTGTGGTATAAACACGTCCCAATCTTTGTGATCTTTATGGTTTTGTAAAAAGTATCTTATTTTGGTAATAACCTCGCGATTTGCCCTTTCCGAGGCATTTGGGTGTGGTGCATAAAAACCCGTTGTAATATGAGATATGTCATATGATTGAAGAAAATCTTTCATTTCTTTTGAAACAAATTGCTTCCCATTGTCACTGTGTATATATCGAGGTATACCAAATGTCGGAAATAGTTCCGTTTGGAAAAACATTAAAACATTTGCTGTTGTTGCTGTTTTAAAGGCTTTAAGAAAAACAAACTTAGTCATGTGATCCAGACATATAAAGATTACTGAGTTTCTCGCTTTCGAAAAAGGATAAGGACCGAGGAAGTCGCAGTAGAGCCGTTCAAATGGTCGACAGGTCACAAATTGATTTCCCATTAAGGGTCTTGATATTTGATTGGAGGATTTTATTCCCTTGCATATCTCACAACATCTTAAATAATCTTTTACATCTTTAACCATAGTAGGCCAAAAATATTTTAAACGTATTCTATGCAAGGTCTTTATAAATCCACCATGGCCTGAGATATCGGAATCATGAGCTGATTTTATGACAAGTTTTGTTAGAGACTTTGGGACCCATATTCGCCATAAACTGTCTTCCTCTTCATTGACACCACTTCTAAAGCTAACGCGTTTCAAGATTACATTACCAGACAAACGAAGATCTGGCAAGGACTCCTTATTTTTACGAATGGTTTCTTTCAATTCATTGTAATCTTCATCATCCAGTTCAGGGGCTGATAAGTCTATTTCAAAGGTATTGTTTTGGTATGTAATTTGATCTACGTTCATTCTAGATAGGCAGTCTGGCACAATATTAAGTGAACCTTTCCTATGTTCAATACGAAAATCATACCTCTGTAGTTTGAGGCTCCACCGGGCCAATCTACCGCTGAGGTCCTTTTGAGACATTAACCACTTAAGGGATGAATGGTCTGTAATTATGCGAAAGGGCAAGCCTTCAATATACGGTCTAAACTTATTAACACATACCACCGCAGCCATGCACTCGAGCTCGGTTACTGTATAGTTCCTTTGCGATTTATTTAATTTTTGTGACACATACGCAATAGGATGTTCCCTACCCGCTTCATCGTATTGAAACAAAACCCCGCCTACACCGATTTTCGAGGCATCACACTGAATTACGAATTCCTTTTCAAAATTTGGCTGTGCCAGAACAGGAGCTGAAGATAGTGCCAACTTTAATTTTTCAAATGAAATTTTAGCCTCATCAGTTAAAATAAAAGTTTTGTTTGTTTTCCTTAAACAGTCAGTTAACGGACCTGCGAGATCGGAAAAATTGCAAATAAAGGTACGATACCAATTAGCCATTCCAATAAATCTTCTAACTTGTTTCGGACTCTTCGGTAAGGGGAAATTTTTGATGGATTCCACCTTTTCTGGGTCTACCTTAAGACATCCGTTGCCCACTATATATCCTAAGTATCGGATTTCTTTTTGGCAAAATTTACTTTTGCTTACATTAATAGTGAGTTTAGCTGCTTTCAGGCATGAAGCAACTTCCGATAAAAGTTTAATATGGGACTTAAAATCATGAGAACATACCAACAAATCATCTAAATAGACGAATACATTTTCTCTTAGGCGTGAGGGGATTACCTTGTCCATTAACCGACTCATCGTCTGTGGACCATTACACAACCCAAAAGGCATATATTTGTATTGGTATAATGGCTTTCCCGGAATAACAAACGCAGTCTTTTCCTTAGATGATTCAGTTAATCGGATTTGTAAAAAGGCATCCTTTAAATCAATCCCGCTAATAAAAAAAGTATCTTTTAGTCTACTTAAAAGCCCATTAATATGGGGGAGAGGGTAGGAATCTTTCTTTGTTACAGCGTTAAGTTTTCTTGAGTCAACACAAAGGCGGATTTTTCCAGGTTTTCGGACAAGCACCGCCGGAGAGCACCATGGGGAATTTGACTCTTCTATAACGCCCAGTTGTAACAATCTGTCAATTTCCTGGTAGGCCTCTTCTTGACGTGGGGGTGACAACGGATAATGCTTACATTTGATAGGGGCAGAGTCTCCAGTATCAATGTGATGTTCCAGTAAGTTTGTGCAACCTAATCCCAGTTTTTCAAATGACGGAAATTCAAGAATTGTTTTCTCGAGAATAAGATTCTCTTCAGGAGATAGTTTATGAAATTTTTGATCTACATTTGTATTAGTAGACAATTCGGCAACACAAGAAGATGAGGGGGGTATAATTTCAGGGGCTAAAGCAAATTCCCTCCAGAAATTAATACCGAAATATGCCTCTTGGGATAACGATGGGACAAGGTAAAATTGTATATCTTTAGTTACGTATTTAAAATGTATTGGTAAAACGCAAAACCCAATAACATTTTGTTTGTCGCCGTTTGCTGTTCGTACGGATGAATTACAATTCGTATAAGAAATTCCTATTTTTTCTAAAAAGGATAAACAATTTTTTCCTAACACGGACACATTGGCCCCGGAGTCAAGTAGTCCAGATAAGGTTTCACTGAAAACCTTAACTCTAGCGAAAGGTCTATCGTCTTCTCCATGCAGAATGGTAGCTTCCAATATTTTGCGAAAGTGTTTTCGTTTCTTGTAACGTACCCGACATTTCAATATTTTAGAAAATTTTTTAAAGTGTAAAGATTTTAAATTAAATTTATTAAGAGAAAGGCAATCTATATTAAAATCAGTTTGTGTAGACATTACGTTGGTTAATTTATTTAAAGAGGATTTGTGAGAAAAATCCCTGCAATTGGATAAAATAGGAATATTAAACCTTAAGTCAAACTCGGGGTTTGCAGGAGTGGACGATTGTCCCCGGTAGCCAGATCGCCCATTTTCCAATTTCCCTGGAAATGTTTATTCGGACATTTTGGTGTCAAAACACCTTTAAATCCACATTTAAAGCAAAAAGGCTTCTTAATTTCTTCCAAACAGTATATGTACGAGTGTCCGAAGGACGTACAGTTCCAACACTGAATTTTGGAATAGTCAAATTTATCCTTTCTGTTTGAAAATTGAATTGCTTCAACCTGTGGATCCATATCTTTCGAGTCCTCATTTTCAACAAATGACACCTCAAGCTCATTGACGTTTCGAGATTGAATCAAAGGATTTGAAAATTTTGTCTCTCGAATAACTTTCTCAGCTTTACGAGCTTGATCTCTAAATTCATTTAATTCTCGAGCATCAGTACTAAAAAGCAGAAATCGTAAGTTAGAATTCAGATTTCTTTTAATGATATCTATCAAGGTGTTATCGGGAAGAGGACTCTGAAGCCGAGTATTCATAGAAACTATTGACGAATGAAAATCATCGTAATTTTCTTTGTATTGCTGCTTTCGCAGAGAGATTTTTAATAATATTTCGTGATCAGACTCTAATTGTCCAAATTCTTTTGTTAGAGCATGTCTCAATAGTGGATAAGTAATACTTCGATTATGCTTCATAAAAAGCCAGTACCATTGTTCTGCACGGCCCTCTAACAACACGTGAAAATTTGCTAACAAGTGGTCATTAGAGCATCTGGATCTACTACAAAGCGTTTCTACCTTAAAAAGAAAATCCGACACAGATCCTGATCCATCATATGATATCTTCCATTTCTCTAATTTTACATAGGTATCCCCATTTATGTAAGATCTATTTGAATTTTCAGGAAAACGATTATTATTTAAAGTTGGAACATTTGAATTTGTGGAATTTGAAGCTGGATTAGGATTAACGCTAATCTGGGCTATACTTTCTCTAATTGTAGATAGTTCCCTTCTAAATTCTTCCTGAGTATTCCTCATCGTTTGTTCCATTACGGTTAATAAGGAATCAAAAGATGTTACTGAATTAGCATTTCGATTATCAGGATTATCAGTATTGAATACTGGGCAAGCGTTGTTACTTACGGAAGAAAAGTTGCGCTGTGGATTCATAATTTGATTCGAAAAGGTATTCTCGTCGAGAGAACAACTTTGTGGTTGGGCGCTGGAGGTTTGGTTTTCTAATAACTGAAGTTCCTGGAATAACGTTAAGGGTGGTAAGCTACTAGAACTGTGAGTCCTTTGGACTTGAGATGGAATTGAATTAATATTAGCTGGAGAATTTTTTGATCCCCTTGTTGGATGCGATTGAACCGTTATTTTATTAGCAGGAGAATGTGTTACTTTCGGTTTGGGGCTATTAACACTATTCTGTGATTCCATTGAAACGTTATTTCGCGGAGTGGAAAGCCCTCGTCCTCTAGCTGAATACCTAGTATTCATAACGCAATTTAGTAAAAAGTTTAGATGAAATGGAAAAAAAAACAATTCAAAATACGTTTTTTTCCTCTTTTTATATTTATAAAGGTATAGTGAAGATTAAATAAATACTTTTTATTGGTAAACAATTAAGTAATATACCTATTTGTTAAATATCAGTACTAACAATTTTTAAACTATGTTGTGGTTAACTCTTTAACCGTGATTTTTTTTTTTTTTTTTTTTTTTAAATGTTCATTTCAATTGAAGGGTTGGATAAACCATAACAAAAAAATTTCTCAAAAGAATCATGTCATTATTTACATGATTGAAAATTTATTCACCCGACGGAGAAAAAGGATCTCCTACACTAGTTATTTTACCTAATTTAACCCATTCACATGTGCAACCTACACAACAAAATTTAACGCCCTTTAGCTGTGCCTAAATTGGCTTGTATAGACAATGTGAAAAAAAAACTTGTCCTTTTCGGCATAATTTTGAAACAAATAAAACTGGAATATTATTCAGAAATTATGACTTTCCAAACTACTTCCTAAAGGACTAAAATTAACAAATGAGCCTAATAAATATGTACATACAATTTTCATATCGCAGTTAAATACTGAATTACAATATTCGTTAGTATGCTAAGACTTATATAAATGCCGTACCGTATTTTGGTTATAATCTGCAATATCAAATTTTCTAAAATCGCGATTAGTTAACGAATTTTAATATTCAAAAATATTCTAAGACTTTCATAGAAAAATAAGATATGAGTTGTTAAACAATTGCAAAAATTTAATTATCGTATAACCTTTCAAGGTCCCATTTTAAAGGGTTTTTTTTTTCAATAGTTCTAACTTTCTTTTTATTCCGCTAGGACATGAAGTTTAGGCTGTCTTTTCAGCAGCCTTTCCGTTGGGCGCCATATATGTTACGCGTCGTATACAATAATAAAAATTAAGTTGAAAAAAAAATTATACGGTTTGTTTAGAAACGTAGTTAAGGGGTAATTAAGGTTTTACTCGGCTAGCTGCTAAATTGGTATCGAAGGCTCTTAACCAGGCTTCATAACGCATAACACATAATATACTCCTTACCGTAAGATACCTTAGAGTATATTTGAACTTCACACAAAAAAAAAGACATTAAATTACTGATGGCAAGGTGTTGTGCCGATCGGGTTACATTGTTCCCACCCACTGACAGATGTACTGTCAGACGCCTTGACAGAACGCGTACCCTTATTATTGTTCTGTCCCTTATAAAGACATGATTAACTTTTAAGACATATTTATGCTGGTTATCCTTCCCTTCTTACTCGTAAATTAAAATTGCATTTTTTGTTTGTTTTAATGTTACAATAAGAATTCAATAGTAGTATTTATTGGAAGAGGAAAAAAAAAAAATCTGAATAAACATAAATAAGCGTAGTAAAATAAAATTATGATAATTCAATAAAACAAAATATGAATGAAAATAAAAAAAAATTACAAAATAAGATACACGTATTTATGAATGTAACCAAAATGATATCGGACTGATAATCGGACAGAAAAAAAAAAATGAGAAAATGAAATATATGTACGTGTGTTATATATTACTATAGGAGAAGAAAAAATTATTACAAAAAAAATTACAATATTTTACTCACAACCAAAAGAGCGATGTTTCATTCATGATGTTTAGACTGTAGGGCCCAGCAATCCGTACATGATGATCTTGTTGTTGTTGCTTTTCTTTTTCTTAAAAGAGATTTGTTTTGTAATTATTTAATTGATCAAATAGAGTTAGAATATAACTATACCCTCAAAAAAAAACATGTTAGTATTAATTTAAAAAGAAAAGAAATTTAGTATTTTAAGTATTATTTAAGAAGATAATTAATGTTTAAATTTTTCTTTTTACGCATTATCATACTTAGTTATATCTTACAATTAATTTAGGAAAAAAAAATTTTGAAGGTATGTTTAGTTTAAAAAAAATTCATTAGTGATTTTTGTTATAATTTCGTTTTTTAAATATAATTCTATATTGTAAACAAATGTTACGTTGATTAGATATTCGAAAATCGGTTTGTTAGATAATTAGTATATTTAGTGAAATAATAGAGAAAAATATTATGGTATATTAATATTTTGCTATTACTTAGTTCAATTATTACGTATATTCAGGTATAAATGCAAAATTATGGAGAGGAGAATCAATAAAAAAAGTGTGGGTTATAAAAAAAGAATGTGGAATTAACACAAATTAAAGTTGAGTTATTATTCGTATGGTTTTTTCTTTTGCAGGTGACATTAGAAAGATCACAGCGCCGTCACGCTGTTCCACTGGTTGTTTAGAACTCCGGATCTTTTTTTAAAAATTCAGGCCGCAGAGAATCGGTTCTAATGTGATTTCCAAAGGGTCTGATAAAAATTCCACCAGTGATTCAACACAACTTCCTCTAAGGGAATGAAACTATATAGGTCACATGTACACACGTATTGTCAAAATTCAAATTCTTACCTAATTTTATCTTTTTCCAAAACTTTCTTCAAACGAAATATATTCTCCCTTTTGGCCTTTAACCAGGAAAATTATGCCCTGGAGTACTAGATATAATAAGGATACGTTTCCACAATTTACAATCAGTTAGAAATTTTTCTAGAAACTATTTATTTGCTTATTAAAAAAAATTTATATTTTTATTGTTGCACTAACTCTCACTTTTATATGATCCTCACCTGATCAATGTCACTTTAATAATGAAATGCATTAAATTTTCAATAAGAATATAGAGCGTGTAGCAGTTCAAGAAAAAAATTGTGCGTAATAAGTAATTAAAGAAAGAGAGTAAAACAGGTTTATATGTGCGTAGAAAAAAAAATAACAATAACGTCTTACGATGCAAAATCCAAAAACATGACCATATATGGTAATAAATTTGGGGATTTTAATGAGTGTAATTACCAGAATGTGAATTAAGCAACTTTGCATGTAAAATGAGTGGATTAAAGTAAATTACAAAAGAATATTTTCATGTATTTCTATCATGCTAGAAAGTGGGGAATATATCCAATTAGCATATGTCAGTTTTTGAAAGTGTGATTCCATCGAATTGGACAAATACCAAAAAAAAATGGATCATTACAAAATATTGTATTAAAATTTAAATTCAATTATTCCTCCAGCTTATTAATAAAAAAAAATCATAACACGATGTATGCTTACTCTTATCCTCTCTCGCCAACAAACTTCGTCTGTCCGGCAAGAAATGTCCATTGGTGCAAAATGAGTATTATTAAGGAATTTTTTTTACAACTAGCTTTGAAAAATGATATCCTATAACTAATGTCAATGTTCTGCAACTTTTCACAAAAATTCGGGTGACATTATTTTTGTTCGATTGTATAGTTATTTATAATTAATAAAAGGTTGAAAAAAAGAAAGAAATAATAATAGTTTAAACAATTATATAGAATTTAAGCCATATAGCTCATTCTACGCCATCCTAAATTTCATACTCCCAAGACAAGCCATATTAAGATTTTTAATCGAGTTCAGCTCTTTTTGTTCGATTGCGTGGTTATTGAAAATTAATTACCCAAGTATTCTTCACAAAGAAAAAAAAGAAATATAGTAATTAAGAAAGTTATTAAGAAATCAAACTATATATCTCAATCTGTGCCACCCTGTATAACCAGCACATGCAACCATTATGAAATAAACAGGTGTCATTACTACGACAGATGACCATTATTTGCTCTTGCAGTGTTTGTCCAATCTGATGTCAAAGATTTGTTTATGTTTACAATAAATGCACGTTTTGTGTTGTGATTAGTGTTTTTAAAGCCAGCCATACACTATCATCTTTAGTCGTACAATTTGTCATAAAAAAAAGTAGCTGAGTCATTTGTGTTTGCATCCTTTTTGTAGGATAATGTGACATTGCCAGCAGACTTTGCAGATATTTTTTTATATCGGATAGAATTCATTCGGATTTTCGTGTGAATGAATCGTACGATTTTGTATGATAGTGAATCCTGGCCTTTATTTATTAAAAATTGGCTAAAAATGTATTTATTACATCACGTTCAACGGCTCGCTCTGATATTTGTTTAAAATAATTTTTGACGTATTCTGGGACTTATTTCAAGTTTTTTTTTTTTTTTTTTGTTGCCGTAGCAATGCCACCTGTATTATTTAACCAACTATATTTTTTTATTTTTAATTAGTACGCTCTTTACAACACTGCAAATCCATAAGTCCCAATTTATACAACTAAGTTAATGCATCTTATAAGTGTGAAAAAATAGAAAACAAAGTTTGCAAAAAAATAACTTCAATCAATTTTAATAAAGTTTAACAAAAAATTAAGTGTTTAGAATTAAATAAAGCGTTTAAAATTGTTGAAAACAATTTGAACTTAATAAATCCATAACCAATGAAGTGTTAAATATCTGTGCAAATCATGCTGGGCTTGTTGGTAGTAGATGGAAGTCAAAGCCAGTATTGCATAAAAGGAGAGCCAGCATAAACGGGTTTGGGAAAATATAGAATTTACAATATCCAACACAATCATTTAAGTCGTGCAAAATATTTAAAAGAATTTGTCTGGTTTAAAAACCCGTAACACATACCTTAACAAAAATGAATCAAGCTTCAAATGCTTCGGGAACCACACATACAACTATGACATTGCTAGATGATATCAACAGTTCGATTGGCAGTATATCGCTACTAGATGGACGTAATGGCATTTACGACTCCGACTTGGATCATGAACATGATGCAGCCAGTAACACCACCATCTCGCAAAATTCCCAATGCTACACAGATAGCATGGAAAGAATGCGTCAAAATGTAGCCCCAGGTTCCGATACTATAACGCATCGTATTTACAATTATCGTAAGCGCATATATGTGGAATATGAACATTTACGAAATGCCACTTGTGAGGATATATGCATAGAGTTTAGCAGAGAAGAGGAGATTTTGCCAAATACTAGATATTTATTCGGCTTGCGGGTATTCGAAGAACCTGTCAGCGATGATTGGTGTCTGCCATGTCAGCCCCTTAGGCCCAATGTTACCTATTGCTTTCGCATGCGCTTTAAAGTTCCCTCCGTGGATATACAACTGCAATCAATGGATCCCAATGCATATGAGTATCTTTACAACCAAATGCGTTATGACATGGTACACGAGTGTATACCAGCCATTAAATATCCTTTGAAAAAAGACAATGTCATGGGTTTAGGTGCTGTAAATATGTACATAGATCTGTTGGAACAACGAGGAACTATTGATCGAATAGAATCAAATTATAAACGTTATTTACCACGTCCCCTAGTAAGGGCCCATAAAATTTTTATTAAAGGGAAAATATGTAAAACCTTTCGCATGCTTATGAAAAGTAATGTTGACTTAGCAAAAGTTAAATTCTATTATATGAATGAGTTAAATACATTGGCCACCGATTATTTACTAGAGTCATTTGTAGGTATAGTTGATTTTATACCAGGAGATTTATTGTCTTCGACAACAAATACACCTACTAAAGTCTACATCAAGTTGGATTTGTTTGATACACCAGAGCCAGGTTTGAAGGTGGCACGGGTAACAAGTAAAGATAAAGTGGAGGTGAGTTGTAAAGTAAAGAAGACAACTATTATTCAGGCTATTGATGCTAGTGAAATGATAATTAATTATATTAACCATGTCCCTATATTTTTGGTGGACTTTTTTGTTTTACTTTTACATAAAATAAGCTTAGTAGAATATTGAAAGTAAATATGACCGAAGAAGGCTTATGAGTAGCCGGGATATACATACATATACAAATAATGCATATTTACTTCCGAAATAAAGGATATTGTGTAATAGCGCCAGTTAGGAGAACAAAATTTGGAATTGATTTTTTTAGTGCATAAGATATTTTCAGAATTGAAAAATGACCAAATCGGTTTATGTCCCAGAATTTGTACGAAAGTGAAAATTTTCACATTTTAAATTCGTTCAGTTTTTAGTTTGTTTCTTCAGCTTTCGTAAGTTTTATAAATCCGAAAAAATCAAATCATTGTTTTTTTGTTATTAAATATAATATAATTATTACACAGCTTCTTTGTAAAAATTAAAAAACTTGTTAAAAAGTAAATTTTATCCTTGAAAAATTTCTAAATATCGATATTCATCAATATTCCCGGTGCTTTAATAATTTCAGCAATGATAGAAAATAGAAAAGAACAAAAAATAAGTCAATACTTTTTTTGTTTTTTTTTTCACATTTTTTTCTTGGTATGTTTGTAAACTGTAAGAAATATAAAAAGAATTTTATCTAAACAGGTTTTGTCTATTTTGCAAGGCACAACTTAAGAAACAACAGGATTCTCTATAATTTGACTAACATTATTTACATGTTAATTTTGTTAAATATTGAAAATTAGTTCAATCAAGTAATTATTTCACCTTGTCTACATACAAAAGCTTTCTCGCAAATAGGGCTTTATAACAAATAGGTACGATTATAAATGTGAAATCGTGTATGTTTGGCTGTTTGTTAGTTTCTGGTTCAATCACGCGATTCCCGCTTAATGGATTTCAATGAAATTTTTCAAGAGGTAAAAATGGGGAAAAATTGGTACTGTGGTACTTTTTTCTTTTTGATAAATATGGTATACAGTAGAGATGAGCGATATTTCTGTACCTGTGATTTATTTATTTAATTATTTCATCGTAATACAATAAGCCTATACGGCCAAAAATTGTATATTACATAGGTACATATATCCTGAATAACAGATTAAATCCTAAATATTAACTTATATCTACGAGAATATACTATGCATAATTACAATTTTTTAAACAATTGGCCCCCCAGCCTAGGAAATAGAAAAATCAACAAAACAACAATAATTATTGTCACTGTTACTAAAAAATCACGAATCACAGTTGTGTCCAAATTTGTCAAGTAACAGGTACTTTCTAAGTCGTTCTTTTTGTATTTTTTTTACATATACAAATTTATGATATTTCACTGTTTGTGTGGGTAATAGCGTTTTTTGAATGAAATGTCAAATGATATTGCTGTTTTTTTCATTCTCTCTTCTACCTTATTAGAATTTTTTTATGCCTATGAAATGTATATGAAAGTAAACAGATTTTAAAGCTCTTACAATTTCTTGTTGTTCCTTTGTAAAGTGCTTACAAAAGCTCTTGCAAAAGCTCGCGCATTGTACATATAGCTTGGCCGCAATTGCTATAAAAGAACAGAAAACTGATAAACCGTGATCACAATCACAGTTTAAAGGAGCATTCACTAATCACGATGATCTTTAAAAATCACAAATACAGATTGCATATTGTCCAGATTAAAACATAGGGTACATTTTAAAGGATAAAAACGGCATAAAATTGTACTTTTCCCCTTTTCGATAAATTTGATATACATACAGAGTATAGCCTACATTAACATACAGTGTACTTTCTGGGGGGCCTAAACCGAGAAAAATCTGATACTCTTTTATCTTTAATACATTTTCTTTTTTCGATAAATTTCCTATAATGTTATTTATAGAAATATTTTAACATAAAATAATCGCCTGTTCATCGATTTCGAACGAAGATTTCGTTCGCTTAACGTACATGTTTAAAAAAATAATATTTTATAATTTATTTTTGTTTTAACTGTAAGTTAAGCGAACGAAGTCTTCGTTCGGAATTATATGAACAGGCAGTAAATATAGACGTAGAAAACTGCAGAAAATTTCTGTAAATTTTTTATAGAATAAACCCTTTAGTTTTTTTCCAATTTTGAATTTTCACGAATAAGGGATAACTTTACTTTAAGTTTTCTGCTTCTCCATAGCTTAAACGTTTATTAATAAATATAAGACTTTGCTATCATGTCGCTGTTATTAAATTTTTGCAAATTTCTGATAATATAGCAATTTTTGCCATTCCTTATAATTTAAGGGACTTTTAATCAATTTTATGGGTTGTTTGAAATATTAAAAATTTTCGCGAATTTTCGTCTTTTTGCAAGAAATTTTTTGTTTTGTTATTTTCCGACATTTTGTTTTTTTTAGCCGATTTAACGACTTTAAAAAAAATTTAAGGTTTGTTTCAAAGTTTGCAATTTTTCGCGAATTTTAGCCATGTTCGCGATAAAAGCGATTTCCCTATAAGTTTTCTGGTGCTTGAAAGTTTAAACGCTTTTTTAAAAAATATCAGACTTTGGTATCATGTCGCTGTTAACAAATTTTTGTCATTCTTATACTTTTAGGGACTTTTAATCAATGTTATGTCTTTTTTGATATAATAAAAATTTTCGCTATTTTTGCCAACTTTTCCGAATTTTCACAATTTTGGCTCATTGAGGCAATCACCTTAAATTAAAAATGTTCGCGAATTTTCGCTATTGTAGGAATCTTCCAAATTTTCGCGGTTACTTTACTAATAAAATTTGTGCCCACAACTTCTATTAAATTTTCATTTTTTATTTTAAACGTATTTAAAAATATGTTTACATTTTATTTACAATTTTTTTAACTTTTACTTGAGTCATCGCAAAATTTCCTGTTATTTCTTATCAAATGTTGACAACAACTTTTTTTCAAGTTAAAAGTTTCAATTTATTTTATAAACCATGGTACTTGTACCATGTTATAAACGATTATGATGTTTGGTTAAAAATGGAATATTGCAATCTCAGATTTCAAAAAATCTTAAACCTAACTATATTTCTAATGGAAATATTCCGTCACTAAATGTTGGTGTTATTTAATTACTGACTAATAATTTTCTTTAAAAATATACATAAATACATGTTTGACACATCCTATCAAACGTGTCATATAAATATAAAATGCATATTTTTTATTTATTTATTTATTAAATTTCAGTAACCTAGCCTATTGGCCATAATCGGCTTACAAAATTCTACTTAATAATAGAAAACAAATTTTAAAGAAATTAAAAAAGTTAAAATCAAATTGGTACATAGTACATACAATAAAAAAAAAAAAATTTAGAGGTAAAATTATTAAAATACATATCGCACAATCATTAATCGAAGCTTAAAAAATTTTCATGATGCAAAACAATTTTTAGTTTAACATTGAATGCATATGAAAAACAATTTTTAAACCAACCGTTAGGTTAGGTTAGGTTTAGGTTTTTACAGCGGGTAGATGTGAATATAACGTGTCGACCTTTGCGAAAAAGTGAAAAAATAAAAATGGTGAGTTCGATATTCAGGTGTTCCAAAGAAACCAAATTCGCACGAAAGTGAAATTGAAAACGTTTTTACCTTCTCTAGAAAACGTAAAAATTTTCGTTTTAAATTCGTTTCAAAATAGTGAGGTGAAATTACTAATTTGAGAGCACTTACATATCAGAAACGTTAAAAAAATATTTCAAATGATAGAGAATGCTCTTGTTTCGTAGGTAGTGTCTGGAAAAATAGACAAAACCTGTTAAGATAACAAATTTTTATATTTCTTGCAAAGTGAAAAATGTGAATTTAAACAAAAAAACCATTGACTTATTTTTTTGTTTTCTATCATTACTGCAATTATTGAAGCACCGGTCACGTTGATCAATATCGATATTCAGCAATTTTTCAAGAATAAAATTAAGTTTTTAACCAGTTTTTTTATTTATTTACGTAGTTCCCAAAATCATTTTATTTTATTTACAAAGAAGAATTATACAAAGAAGCTGTTTAATAATGATATCATATATAACAAAAAAAAACAATGTTTTGATTTTTTTTAAACATGCTACCCTTTAAGAGAGCAAAATATTTTTAAGAAACGAACACCAAATTGCTTTTTTTTTTAATAAAATGTCACATTTTTTGTAGAACAAAAAACACCATTAGTATATATACCCTCATTCAGCATTATTGGCGGTCATCAATTTTGGAGATTTTTAAATTCCGAACTAAATAACCTTTTAAAAGAGTTTACGCGATTATTATAATCGTGATCGCAATTAATAGCACGGTTTAATCGTAATCGCGCGAAGTATTATTTGTTTTATACCGTAGATACACGTATAAATATTTCCTTATTGGATAAAGCATTACAAACTTAAAAGCCGTCTTTAACAGAATTCGAAAAAGCGTTTACTATAGCGGCCAATTTTTGTATATGTATACAATATTACGATCTCGTCTAACTGCCCTACATCCTTCAATCTAAAGACAAAACATAGTCAAACTGCGTACTTTGGTACTCTAGACAAACCTGTAAACTAAACTGGTTGTTTTTAATTTCAAAACTTAAATTTACATTAAAAATTTCCGATGTCTAAACAATTTTAAAAGAAGAAATATTTGAGAATATTTTTTTATTTTTTGACCTACACATCGCACTTATTCCTCTAAACAGCGTCAACTCAAAATTTTTAAATTTTCACTTTTGGCAAGAAAACGATAAACAGTGGCCTGGCCATATATACCGGCTGTAAAAATCTTAGATCTATTTCTCTAGTCTTTCGCCTAAAAAATGCAGTTTTATCCCCATTTATAATATAAGAATACATACATATAAAAAAAAGGTTTTTGTCTCTACTGAAAATTTATAAATTTTGAGTTGAATCTGTTTCGAGGAACAAGTGCAATATGTTCATATGTCATTTTTGTTATCTTGCAAATAATTGATACATAATCCCGCATTCGACAATTTTAAAATATATGTATGTATATTTCTTTAAATAAAATTTTAGCTAATATTTGAAATTTAATAAAGCCACGACCACATACAGTTTGTTTTCTTTGCAGTTCTAAAAATAATTCACAAAAAAGTTTTTGAACCCCAATTTAAATATGTATGTGCATAAACTAATGCAAAATCCTTTTCTCTTACTTTTATAATTTATGATTTCCTCTTCATCTCTTCTCTTACCCTTTAAAAAAAAACAGTTGGTTTTAGTTAGTACGCTTGAAAATATTTATGCTCTGTATACCCGAGGCGGTAGCTCTAATTCAATAAGTTGCCGTTTGGAAATAACTGGCATGCCAAATGGTTATCGAATAGAATTTGAAAATAAAATACAATTGGATGCATTTATTTCATACCTGGCTGGTTATATGAGGTATGTTTTCTTTAGAATTTTAACAAAGTTTCTCCAATTTTGTTTTAAATTTTAAACTCCAGACTAACAATAAAATGGATGGTTGATCTTTGTGTGCAATATGTTACTCCTTCATTGGCTGAACTACGCACATTGCGTTGTCATGGACCTGTGGGGTTTGTTTATTTTTAATTTTTTTTATTAGTTAATGTGGTTTTTAATTAAGATTTTTTTCTGTTTTCTTTACTATTGACATTTAGTGGCGCGTTTTCATTTGCTAAAATACGGGAGCAACGCGACAAATGTGGCAGTTATATTATACGACAATGTGAAAAGGAATATGATACGTATTATATTGATATCAACACAAAATCGTAAGTAAATATTTGTATTTTTAATGTTATAACTTATAAGTATGCTTAAAAAAAAAACTTGAAATAAAAAATATTGCAACAGCTATTCATATTTGCATATATAAATAAAACAAAATCTACTTTGTTGTGAAGTATTAGAACGGGGTATAAAGACAAAAAAAAATACAAACTTCGGAACAATTAAGGGAAAGCTTCTAAAGAACATTCCAAAAATTCCCGTCGATGATCAAAGTAGGGCACCTGGGGTATTAATAAAAATTTAAAAACGATCCGGTGTTTTTAGTTTGAGCAACGTCTTAAAAATGCTTTGTTTATATATTTTATAGGAAATACCCGACTTTGAAAATTAAATTTGTTATACATAATTATATTTGTACTAGAGTAACCCTGCCCGCGTTGATGGACTATACAATAACATACGTTTACGTCTTTGTATTAAAAATTAAATTTTCTAGAAAGAATAGAGATTTTCTAGAAAAAGAAGTGCAAAATAATATAAATTGTTTAAAGTGAGAACATCAAAAAAAAAAATTTACAAATCAATAATTAAAAAATGTCAATACTCGCACTGTAAACTTAAATGACAACCAATAATCACACCGGAATTAAATAAGTCAAATGACGCGAGCAAGCAGACAGAGCCTTATAACGACAAAATATACTTCTCATAAGGAAAAAAAATTTTTTATATAAAAGTGCGCGTATAACGAATATTCGTCGAAATTTTTCGTTGGTTTTATTTATAAACCATCAGTGAAAGTAGACCTTTCCAACGCATGTACTCGTTTGAAAATCGGTTGAGTGGTTCTCGAGTTATAAAATGACGAACATAGGACAACTTATTTATATATATATATAGATATTTTTATTTTGCATATTATTTTTAAATTAGAAAATAAATTTTCACAATTTTTCCGTAGATTTGCTAGCAATTCAGAAAAAATCATGAACATTTTGAGTCTTATTTTGCAAAATACAAGACCAATTTAGGTAAAAAATACCAAAATTTAAACTATAAGAGATAACCTGTGCATATCGCTAACTGTTTTGTAGCACTCGACGAGTATATTCACTGATAAAATATTTTTAAGATCGGGCTAAAATTAACAATTACGGATGGTTTTTAATTTTTGTAATAGTCGAGGGCCCTTACTTTGGGAACCTTTGGCGGCACTACTGATATATGTCTATAGACCCAAAATCGAAAACTTACTGCCTAAGAAAGAATTCTTTCGTACATCGGAAATAGGCTATTATACTGGAATACAAGTCCTGATTGCCGTTTGAAATTTTATTCAAATCGGACTAACTGTTTAGAAAATCCTGAATAATTTAATTTTTTTTCCAAAATCTTTCAATGTGTGTTGATAATTAGTAGGAAGCTTCGTACAAAAATTCAGTTTCCCTTAAATTTTCCGAACTTAAATATTGTTATACCCCGTATTTTATGTATTTTAGGGCATAAACAATTTAAGTAGTTAGTTTTTAAAGGCTGTGAAAAATTCAATACATACAAGGTTATAAAAAGATTTCAGACTGTTTTAAGGTTTTGAAGATAAATTAAAGTAATGTGTATACAATTTATTATTGGGAATACAAATAATTCTCCTTCCGCCGTAAACCAATCAAAAATTACCAGCAAAGGTCTTCAAATTATAGACAAAAGTTTCTCACATGATCGAAAGTGATACGATTTTACATGATGTACAGGATAATTTTAATCCTTTTAACAAGGGAGATTTATTAAATATTGAATTGTGTTTGTTTTTACAAAAAACATCTAAAAAGGATAGTCTTTTTTAAGGTTAATATAAATTAAGTGTGAATCGTTCTTTTTTTTTTTATATAATCAATTAAAAATTTGGTAGAACCAAAGTAAATTTGCTTATAAATTAATTTAATTAAAATCAGCTTTAAAATGCCAATCTGGCTCACAACTATAAAGTTAAACCAAATATAGATACATATGATCTCAAAAATTTTATTACTTTCCTTTGTAAATATTAATAAAAATATCTATTAAATAAAAAAAATAAAAATAAGTGTGAATTTCAAACACTCCCTAAAACTCTTTTTTTATTTTATACCAATTTCAAACAATTAAATTTTAATGAACGTATAAAAACAGCAAAGAAAAAACAAAAAATTTCGAAAATACACAATAACAATAATATTAAAATGTGTTTATATTGAAAATAAACATTAAAAAATAGTTTTTTTGAGTAAATTGAAACTTTCGAAATAGGGTTCGAATTTTCGGACATTATTTCAAAAGGTTTAAGTTTTATACGAATAAAAAAAAAATAAATAAAATGTTATTATTTTCCTATGCATTTCTTATTTCGAACAATGTTACTAAATGTATATTATTCAATCTGTTGGATTATTACAACAGAATATGAAATTAATTTATACGTTGCTTTCCTTTAACAGCATTAGCGAAGGACTTCAGCCAGATAAGTTTAAAACCGAAACCTTTAAAATCACTAAAGAAATGTCTCTACAAGTTGGCGCCGCAACACCGCCTGTCAAATGGAAACTACATTATAATGGAACACAAGAGATATTTGAAAAACTAACTGACTTGGCACAATTTATACCCGCAGAAACTGAGCAAAGATCCCGTATTCCACCCACGGAATACGATAAACCGCCACTGTTGTTAATATGTTTGCCAAAACATGTGCAATTAAAAAAGACTGAAATGGAATTGAGCGAATCAGAGCTTTTACGTAAACGACCGCAAATATTTGATCCTCCCAAAGATTTAAGATGGTATCACAGTAAGTATATACATATAAATAAAAAAATTAAAGAAATTCATAATATTTTATTATTTAAACATGTTTCGAATGTGCATCTTTAAGTCAAATTTAAATTCATAAAGCTTCAATATTAACCAAAGGTTGGTTTAGAAAAAAATTATGTGAAATATTGAGGAAAGAGGACTAATACAAAAAAAGCTTTGACTCAAAAATGTTTAAATAATAAAAAATGTATATGCTGTTTTTAAAACACAAGTACATAATTTAACGTGTAGTAAAATTTATAATAATTAATATTGCAATAGATTCCTCTCGTGATTGTGATAATGGTAAAATGACAAAATTAAAAGCTGACTGGATACAAGAAGGTGGCTTCAAGGATGTTACTGTAACGCTTAAAGTGTTAAAGCATGAAAAGGACTATGAGGTGAGATTTAATTAAAAAAAATTTAAAAGAAATTGTTTTTAATAAACATTTATTGTTAATTTGTAGGATTTTAAAGATTTGGCTAATAAATGGAGTCGAATATATTCTCATCATATTATTAAGTTGTACGGTTTGACATTAAATATTCCTTATACAATGGTTATGGAATACTCTAAATTTGGACCATTGAATGAATTCCTCATGCATAATAAATCAAAGATTTCTCTGCGTCAATTATTAGATGTTGTACATAGTTTAGTTAGAGGAATATATTATTTGGTAAGTTTAAAACTGCAAAAGCAAAAAAGTTTTCTACATAAACTTGTACTGATATGTTTACATTTTTCTAAAAACCGACACAATTTTCTGGGCAAATCATAAAACCTAAACTATTTTATTAAAAATATTAAAAAAAAAACTTACCAAAAAGCAAGGAATCACTAGTTTTTAAATAAACTGCGGAGAAAAACTATTTAAGTGAACAGAAATTTTGATTCTTTTCCCTCTAGTGCCTTTGGGTTTGAAGTAAAATGCGATTTTAGTTTTCATCTAAAATGGAAATATTAGTAAAAACAGATTTGGAACCTTTTAGCTCTAACACCTTTAGTGTTCAAATTAAATGCGAATTTAGTTTTACATACAAAATTTTCGAAAAATTCGATTTCTGGTAGGAAATAAAGCAATAAAATTATCACATATTTTACCCTTTTCGCTCTATTACCTTTAGTATTTAAATAAAATGCTATTTTAGTTTTTCTTACAAAGTTTCGAACAAATTAGCGGGATTCACGCTTAGTAGTAAACTAGCATTGCAGACCTAGCAGCAGATCTTGTGGATACAGTACATATACCACGGTTTACAAGACCACAACAAGAAAATTCACCAAACTGAAATTTAGATTGTTGTTAAAGTAATATACCAAAAACTGTGTCAAACTATGTACATTTATTGACAAGCTTTTGGTTTTGCATAAAAAAATTAAGACAGCTTACTAACAAAAACTAAATTTAGTAAAGGTTAGGTTAGGTAGAAAGGCTGATGCGAAGTGAACATCACACCCTTACCCAGAGACCAATATAGTCTATTGTGACGCTTTAGTTAGTGGAAGAGTACTTATAAGAAAATAATGGGGAAAATATAGAGTAAAAGAACAAGAATGGAACCTCCGCCTGAAATATTCTGCTGTCGTCAGGAAGCCTATATGACCTAATGTCCAGATGCCCTTCAACTTCGAGCCATCAGTGAAAATATCAAATCTCCTCATACAATCTGCACTGACCTGACCAGCTATCCTTAGACGGTAATATCACTCCTGGCAAAAGCTTCAATCTCACCCAAGATCAGCGAGTGACCCTGCGTGAAATTTCCTAAGAGCCCCAGTTCCCTCAGTCTGGCATTCCCATTACATACTTCTCCATACGCAGATGTAGAATAACACCAAGGGCTGATTGAGGAGTACTTCTCATCGCTCCCGTCATGCCGATTGAAGTACATCTTTAAGTCTTAAGGCCCAACTATAATAAGCTTGCTAAAAACACTTCGAAAAAAACCAAATTAAAAAACATTTGATTCCGTACGGAAAGTGCGATCAGTATCGCCCTTTGTTTAGATAAATGACAGTTGTTTTAAAATTTAACA
Source organism: Pollenia amentaria (assembly GCA_943735925.1). Lineage (NCBI taxonomy): Eukaryota > Metazoa > Arthropoda > Insecta > Diptera > Polleniidae > Pollenia > Pollenia amentaria. The sequence continues at coordinate 123,802,553 of OX031008.1, forward strand.
AAAAGTTTCATTAAGTTCAATATGGTTTGACATATATTATTTACAAGTATTCGCACAATTGCTTAAGCCAACTTAAGCATAATATAATAGTTGGGTTTTTAGACTGAATGTTCATCCGAATTGGCAGCCTCAATCCCTCGCACAAAAACCATCTTCCATACCTAAGAATGTTTCTAACCACCGATGTGTACAACGATTGAACTACTGACGTCCTGAGTCTTCAGCTGATACTTGTCGATGATCTGAAATAAAAGGGGGCATTGATATCCTTCTTATGTCTCTCTTGAGTATTCCTCCCACAGGACAGCTAACTGTCTCCTACTACATACATAGCGCTATCAGAAAGCCTAAGCTCTAACCAACTCCATTTTCTACGGATTGGCTCCCAGAACCTTTTCAATCGATAATGCAGACAGTTCGCCCAACAGATCTACTTTATAATAGGCGTGTTTAGGGCTGCTGATGATACCGTCGTTAATCTTCGTCCTCAGATGTAGATCAATCAGTTTTTCTAATTTCTTCAAAAGGAAAAACGATAGATTGGTCAAAAATTCTTGGGTTTTGAGTGATTTTTTACCCGCCTTAGGTATGAAAATAACCCTGACCTCCCTCCACCCTCTAGGAATGTATCCGCTTAGCACACAGATCCTGAACAGTTCAACCAGCAACAGAAGTTATGATCGCGGGATATTCTGTAACATGGTCTGAAAGATACCATCTGGTTGTGCCGATTTGCACGACCCAAAAATATTAAACGCCCATGTCACCTTATCCATATTGCTCATATCCTTCCATACCTTCACTCCCGAACCCGACCCAGAGAAGGGTTAACCGCACAACCTTCATTAGTTCTCTTAAAAATCCAGTGAAGCTATAAACTTCCACTGACTCGTATCGACGTATCAGACGCAAGTATAACGTCTAATCTGGCTTCAGGACAAGCGCTGCCATACCTGCCGATGGCGGCCTTTGAAAAACAACGGCTTCCAGCCAGCCTCTTTGAACGCTACTTCGTCCAACCTTTCACCTTTCAAGAAGTTTGCTCTCTAGCACCTGCCATCTCTCGACTCTGATCTTTCCATCAGGATCCTTACGATCGATAACTGCCGCCAGCATTGCGTCCTTACTCGACGACGCGGTTAGATTTTTCGACATGAATGCTTGGTCCTCTAGAGTCAGTCCCCTTCTTGTGGGGACATACAAAAGAGCTGACCACATACAAAAGAGTTGAACAGTCCTCTTAGCTGTCCGGGATTCGTGGTCATCACCAGACCTCGCCCTCTTAACACCACCTTTATTGGGGCCCTTAACAGAGTTATGTCGGTGATAACCATATTTCCTTTCAGATATGGACTGGTTTGCCCCGGTAAAAAACTTCTTTAGTGATCCCCTTTTGGAAATCACTGTCAGAAATGACCAAGACCTAATCGCGCGACCGTACTGCTACCATTAAGAGGATAGTATACTCCTACCCTCCTTCGGATGCTGACTGTTTTCCTGACAACAGCACTTCCTTGTTTGAGCATTCAATAGCAGAGACTACTGACGATTCTTTGTCCTTACTGACAATTGTTGATTCCTTAGCAGCCTTTTCTATGTATGCCCAGGATAAAGAACCCCAGGATAGCACTGATAGAATCGTAGATTCGTTCGAACCTAGCAACGCTTCTTCGGTGCTCAACAGATTCCTAACCCGGCCATCGTGCAGTGAACTTTTCTAGAAAGACTAAGGAGACTCACGCCAATCTTGGCTTTTTCGTAACTCGTTCGGCTGTCTGATGTGACCTGTTCTGTCACACCTGGTCCTGACCATAAACTGAAATCTAAGCTATTTCGTGCTCATAATCAGAGCCAAGGTCAGATAAAAGAGCATCAGTACGAGGCAGGGAGACTCCTGTAGTAGAATATCCCTGTGAATACCTAGTAGATCAGAGTCTGCAACTGACACCGAAATTCCTGAGTTGTTATTGTCAGTGACGTCCAGTATATCCCCTACACTAACTCCTTTCAAAGCAACTGTTTCTTGTTTTTAAAAAGTCCTTCCAGTTTTGAGTCCCACGAGTATGCACGTAAAAAATTGAATCATCTCGCGAATTACAACTTTCCATCAGCGTCAGAGGGAAGTTGTTCGCTGTTAGTTTTCTTTTAGCTTTAAGACCCCTTTCAGACTTGGCAACTTAATTGCGCAAGTTAATTACCGAGTACAACAAAGTCTGTACTAAATTATTACCTTACCGCTGACATCTTCAAACCAAAAGTCCCTTGCGCAAGTAACTTGCCGAATCTGAAAGGGGTGTAACTATCCGTACAGGTACGCTTGCCAGATTCTTAATTTTTCTTAATTTACAAGAATTTTCTGTACTCGTAACGAATCAAGAAAAATAGTGTTTTGTCAAGAGTTTTTAAAACCAACCAAAAAGACGTTATTATTTTTTAAATATGTTTAAAGGTTTCCTTTTACAAAGCTGTTTAAAAGAAAAATAAATAGTTCACCGTTTTGTTGAAGTGTATTTTTTTTTATAAAAATATATCAAAACTACGCTTCCTTATTCAACAATAATAATGAGACAACACTGGAATTCTGATTTGAAACATACACCCGTACAGTGATGCCAGTAGATATTTAAAAAAAAACCTTAGGATGCTGTTCGAAGACCAAAGTTCAAATAAAACTATTATCAAAAGCAGGAAAATGTTTATACCCAAACGACCTGTACCGTACACTGTAAGGACAGAAATAGAGACCGAATAAAATACGCTATAAGAAGCAGGAATAATAACTCCTGTTAATACGTCTAAATGGGCTGCACCAATTGTTGTTAGCAGACGAAAGGCAAAACCAGAATTTGTGCAGACAACTCTACAGGTCTAAGTAATATGATAGAACCAAACCAGTATCCACTTCCAACACCTGAGGAGATATTGTCAGCTTGCCATGACAGGACGGTATTTAGCCACTTAGATTTGTCGAATGCATATCTACAAGTTGAGGTGGACGACGCCAGTAAGGAACTACTTACGGTCAACACGCACAAGGGTCTACAAGTTTAACTGCTTGACCCCAGGTATTAAATCTGCTCCGGAAGCATTACAGCGTACAATAGATCAACTCTGCGCCGGTAATAATGTTTCGACGACTTACATAGGCGATATTATGTTATCGAGTAAATCTTTTTCCGAACATAAATGTAAATTTTTTAGGAAGCAGATAAAATAGTTGGGAAAAATTATCGACAGTCAGGGATACGTCCATACAAAATCTTAAGATTCCAGGACACATCACCAAGGTGCGGTCACTGTTAGGGTCTATTAACCATTACGCTAAATACGTACCAAACATGAGAATGTTACGAAAACCTCTTGACGACCTGCTTAAAAGGTAACAATCATTGTCGTGCACACAAAGCGCCAGAAATCATTGAACGAATTAAAAAGAATTTTGAATTACTTCTCACTCATTATAACCGGACCTTGCCTAAACATATCGCAGCAGTCGCATCTTCCCATAGTATCGGTGCCGTTATATACCACAGTTTTCCCGATGGTAAAATAAAAGCAATATATCATGTGTCTATATTAGTGGTTCCAGCAGAGGGAAACTACAGACAAATAGAAAGGGCTAGCGCTAGTATTTGCTGTGAAACGTTTTCATAAAATGATTTTCGACAGAAGCTTTATTTTTCACACTGACCATAAACCTTTGCTCATTATTTTTGACACTAAAAAGGTTGTCCCAGTGTATACTGCAATTCGGTTACAACGATGGGCTTTAATTCTCCTTGCCTATGACTTCGATATAAAATATACTAGCACGCAGGACTTCGGTCATGCTGACTTTTTGTCGAGCCTTATCGAAAAGCATGAAAAAGATACCGACTAGTACATTATCGGATCAATTTCTATGGAAACTGATATGAGAAGTCACGTGGATGATTCTATGTCAACTGTTTCTGTTACATACAATATGATCGTTCAGAAACCCAAAAAGGACCTAACGCTGTTGAAGGTTTTGGACAACATGCGTCAAGGTTGGCCGGTAACTGGTAAAACTGTGGATCAAACATTATATCCTTTCTACAATCGAGGAGAACCAGCCTCGCAAGTTGACAACGTCATAATGTTTAATACGAGAATTGTAATTCCAGACGTTTTTCGTAATAGAATTCTTAAACATTTTCATAGGGGTCATATCTAATCTGAAAGAAGCAAGGCAATAGCGAGAAGCTACGTCTACTGGCCGAACATCGATAGAGATATTGAGAACTACAAAAAAAACTGTTCGAACTGTCAACTTAATGCTACAACCCCCGTAAAAACAGACAGGTTCTTAGCCTATAACAACACAACCACTTCAACGAGTGCATATTGATTATGCAGAACCTGTGAATGGAAAATATTACCTAGTGATCGTTGATGCTTACTGGATATTTGTTATGAGACAAACAACATTACAACAATTTCAACTGTAAAATTGATGACTGAATTTTATTCACAATCCGGTAATCCGGAGCAGCTTGTTTCGAACAACGGAACATAATTTTGTTCACAAAATTTTGAATTATGGTGCAGTGAGAGATGTATTCAACACACAATAACTGTGAGATTTCATCCCAATTCAAACGGACAAGCGAAAAAGTTCGTTGGCACTTAAAAAAAATCTGAGAAGAGAAAAACGTCCGCAGAAGCCCTCCAAACCTTCTTGGAAGTATATCGTACTACTCCTAATCCCAATGCACCAAACAAATTATCTCCCGCTGAATCCTTAATTGGTGAAAGCCAGTTGTGATATGTTTTTAAAACCAGTACAAAATTATCCATTACGAGGCATCAAAATGGAGAACCAGTAAAACAACAAGCATGGTACCAAAAACATAAATTTTAACATTAAGGACTTAGTGTACGCAAAACACTATAAACGCAACAAAAGTTTTTGGGTACCAGGAAAAATAATAGAGAGAATTGGGAATGTTATTTACACTCAATTGAAATTGACGATCGAAATATTCTTGTAAGAGCGCACTCGGATCAACTCAGATTAAGATCTTTAATGGAAGAATGATTACAATTGACAGAATCCCAACTGCCTTTGAGCATACTTCTGAACGAGTTTCAGATTGTGGGAAAAGCTGCAGCAGACGATTTTGTTATACCTACAAGTTCGCCAGCCATCGATAATCCTGGTCGGATAACTATGGGCAGACAACCAGTCGAGCTTGTTTCAAGGACGCCCAAGTGAATTTTGCCTAAAGTCTGGCATCCTTAATTATACTGTCACATATGTCATAATTTGAATTTACTTTCTTTTTAATTACACTGCGGCCACACGATCAACTTTTTGTTGATAGTCTTTTACATACATATACTGTTTGTCAAAATTTACATTAATTGAAAGCTGTGACGTAGGCTGCACGCAATTTTTAAGCAATTTACTTTCAAGATGTCATCAAGAAAACAATTTATACTGACAAACGAAAAATTTGCTCACTAAACTTCTAATCAGCTGTTAAATTGAGCGTAAAATTGCCAAACAAATGGATAGTTAAAATTGAGAGCAATCTCGTGATCAATTTAAAAAGTGCGAGTGTGTTAGTGAAAAAAATGAGAGTGAGAGCAAATTGAAAGGAATTGAAAGACAAAAATTGATCGTGTGGCCTCCAAGTTACGTACTTGAATTACTCCGTCTTTCGACACAACACGTTTTAGTTCTATTGGTAAATAAATGTATATCTAAGTTTAATATTAATTAGTTTACTTTTATTTAATGAGCACATTTAAATGAACAACAATTATTTAGTATAGGGCACTAGCTTCTATACTGTCGGCTCATAAAATAATATATCTCTTTTAATTTCTTTGAATATGAAATTTAATTCAGTCAAAAACTATAAGATCTTTTAAGACATTTTGAATGTCAAAATAATTTGTTGAAAATATAAACACGGGAATTTTTGTTTATAAAATATACACAATTACTTCAGAAGGTAAATCTTTTTCCTGTATTGAAAATTTATTGTGCCTCCAATTATTCCTTACGCGCTTTTAATTCCTTGATTTAATTTTTTATATTATTTTTTTGTTTTATAAAATTTAAATAAGTTTTTTTTTTAAATTTTAACTAATTTAAAACTTTGTGTGTATACTTGAACTTCAGTATACACACAAATAATTAAACAATAAACAGATGATTCGAAAATGTCACCTGTATGAATTCGCCTTGTCAAAACCACTAACATTTTGTTTTCATTTTAAATTTGACGTTTATTTATTATTCTTTGGCCAGTGTTGCCCTGATTTGAAAAAAAATTCGAATGCGATGGTGTTATTTTTATACAAGATTAATTTAGGAAATTTTAAATTGTCATGAATTCTTTTAAAAATCAAGATTTTTTTAGTGAATGTCAAGAATTTTGCAAAATTTGAATCTGGTAAGCCTACATACAGATCCTCTGAAAGGTTGCCAATTAAGACATTTTCCGGCTAGACCTGGAGGTTTTTTTTTCATCAAGCCATAAAAAAATGGCTAGATTTTAACGAGCCGGAAGATTCAGCCATTTTTTTCACAGCCATTTTTTTATTTTAATTTTTTGTGATATTTTTTTATAATTCAAAAGTTATTTTTGGAAATACAAAATTTATTATTAATAAGATTTCTCAATGAAGTGCTAAATTCACAACTTTTATTTTTGACAAATATACTGAAATTTATTGTTGCTTCTATGCGCAATTCGCTGGTTGCTTAGGTCAGCTCTTCAAGAAACTTTTTCCAAAGACTTTAGAAAAGCTAAAAATATTATACAAATAAGACTGTAAAGCGTTTAACAGTAACAATATCAAAGCTTAAACAAACCAACAATAATAAATGAGTTTATCTTTTCTTACATACTTTGATGTTGATTAAACTTTAATACTTTAGAATGTAGCAATTTCATTTACCTCAAATGACATTTTTAGCAACCTTGAAGTATTAACAATATTTATTATAGAACCGCCAAGAGCTTACTATTTGTCATTTGATGAGGACTCTGGAGATAAACATGGTAGTGGGCTCCCGCAAAACTTACTTAAAGCAATACTTTACAAGCATGTGAAATTTCAATTGGAAAGTCGAATCAAGTATCGATGATAACCAGCAAGACATAGAAAATTGATTGATAGAACAGACATTGAAAGACGTTATAATAACTCTTCTGATAATTTAAATATTGACTGCCTTAGGGCTAATGCAACTACACCGTTTTGTGCGCAATCGTATGTAGAATCTCCAAAAAGCAATGTAGTGAAAAAAAGATAAACCCCTTTTAAGATTCCTCTCATGCAGCAGTTTGACTCTGTCTCAAAAGCAAGAACATAAAAATGTAATAGTGCATTTCCACTTGTAATTTTCAAACTAGTTTATGATCGTAAACTACTTTCATAAACTATATCGTTTACATCAGCAGTTTTAACAGTTAACAGTTTAACAGCCGTGTCACAAAACAGCTGACTTCAGTAAAAAAAACTTAAAAACGTTGGTGCACGTACATTTATACATACGATAAACATACCTTTTATTTTCGTTATCCATATTATATAAAACAATTTTCAATTAATTTTTTTAAACTTTTTCTTGATGTGTTCCTTTTTTTAACGCAAACTTTTTTAACTTAATTTTTTTTTTTTATGAAATGTCAAATATCACTAGCGTTGCCAGAGCAAAATTTGAAAAGAACAGAGTTGCATTAACAAAAACTTGTTGTTTGTAACTAGTTTATCTCAAAAGCTAGTTACAAACGTGTTTATAATTTGTATGGATAAACAAGTTTCTTAAACTAGTTTATCATCATAAACAACTTATAACCTGTTTATGGTGTAGGTGTAAATGCACTATAAAAAGAAAATCAGACATACTGTAATTTTTTACATTAGTTTAGTCTTGACCAATTCGAATTCATACACGTGACCGCATCATGAGATAGAGTTATGCTAGCTATCCCTTTTTTAAAAAAAAAATGCTTTGTATTTTGTTTTTGTAAAAAGTTAGAGTGAATGTCAAAATTATTTGTTGAAAACATAAACAAGGGATTTTTTTTTTTTTTGTTTATAAAATATACACAATTTTCTGTATTGCAAATTTATTGTGGCTCCACTTGTACCTTACGCACTTTTTAATTTTTGATTTTATAATTTATATTCACAAAATGTAAAAAAATCTTGACATTCAGTATACACACAAGTAAATAAACAATAAGCAGATGACTCGAAAATGTCACCTGTATGAATTGGCTTGGTCTTACCAACATCAAAAGTCAAATGATTTAGTTGGTGAAAATGATAATGTATGATGTCAACGGATATTCAATGAGACTTTTCTGATTGGTTTGACTTGCAAATCTACTTGCAGTTTGAGAAGTTTTTGAAGTTGAGTTGGTAGAAATGCTATGTAAAGAAAATAACAGTAAAGTAGTATATAGTGGAAAAGAGAACCAAAAAACCCCGATAAATGAAATAGGAGCTTTTCTTGGTACCCTAATTGATACAGATTGATAGAGATTATTGGTCAAATGAAAGCGATCTTAAAAATTCAATGGTTTCTAATTCTTTTCGTAGAAATTGTTTTGATACCATATTTTGTCATATACATTTAATTGGTAACAACAACACGATGATGATAAAATCTGGAAACTATTTTATTCTTGGAATTTTTGTTAAGTTTTGTTTATAATAAATACAAGTTTTTTTTTGAAAAATGTAAGACCCAAATATTTTATGTACTGCCCACTGTTACGTATATGTAATAGCCCCCAAAACCGATTCTAGGCCAGATAGAAAAATGTTTTTGTATTTAAATATCTTGGACTGAGGATATATAGCCCAGATCGCTATGGGCATTAATGGGTTAAATTAAAAAAATCATTAAATATTTGATTCCTGGGACAAGATTTTAATTGATGGGAACAGGATAAGGATGGATAACCCATGGTCGTGCTGGCCATAAAGCGTACATATATCTTTTTCTGGTCGAACTTAAGTTTCAAACAAACACTACAGCCTGTTTTTATGTTTTTATTTCATGCAATACAAATAAGCAAATGAAATGTTTTTGCTGTGATTAGAAAAAAAATTATAAAAAAGCAAACAACATAAACCTTATCGCTTTGTTTACAATCCCACAAAAAAATGCTCACAATTGGTGGTTTAAGATCTTCGTACATTTACAAGGGTTTTAAATGTACTACTAAGCGGGTTTTGAGTTGATCCTTTTTGCTCTAGTGCCTTCAGTTTTCAAATAAAAAGGTATTTTAGTTTTCATAAAAATTTTTCGATAAAATCGATTTTTGGTGGGAAGTAAAAGTGATCACAGAATTTTATACTTTTTGCTCTAGCGCTTTTAGTTTTTAAATAAAATGCTATTTTAGTCTTTCATACAAAATTTTAGAAAAAATCAATTTTAAGTGGAATATAAAAAAGGCCCCTATTACGGATCACACCGCAACTCAGTTGAGTTGTAATTAAAAAACTGGTTGTGATGAGTTGTAATTTTTTGATATTTTGTTCACCGCAATATAACAGAGTTGTAAACCATAATACAAAAGTTAAGCAATTACTACTCAACTGAGTTGAGTAGTGAAACGTAATAGGGGCCAATATGTTTACAGATCATTTCTTTTCTACCGCTTTTAGTTTTAAAATAAAACGCAATTTAAGTATTTCATAAAAAAATTTCGAAAAAATCAATTTTTAGTGGGAAGTAACAGTGATCACAGATTTTGATCATTTTTGCTCTAGCGCCTTTAGTTGAAAAATAGAACGTGATTTAAGTTTTTCATGCAAAGTTTTCGAAAAAATCTATATTTCTTGGACAATATAAATTATCACAGATTAAAATCCTTTTTGCTATAGCGCCTTTAAGTTTCAAATTAAATGCGCTTTTGGTTTCTCAATAAAAATATAAGTAATCACTAAAGAGCTGCACAAGCACAAGAAAAATTGCTTACAAGCAATTTCATTAAATGTAGATAGTATGTGTATATTACTCTCTCATTACAAAACTCATACTTCCAAAAACAATTGTTTTGCTTTACGATCAAAATATAGAAGAATAGAACAAAACTGCACAAGAACAATGCTGAACTAAAATAAAGCTGAATTAGAACAAAGATGAAGTAGAACATTAAAACAGAAATAGAACATTCCAAGCATGTTTGAATGTTTTGATTGTAAACATAAACCAAAGAGAAAATTGCAAAGGGAGAAACTTTTGATTTAATTTCGTTTGAGTGGTTTTCAATGGGTTCCGTTGTAGGTTTCTTTAAAATATTATTAAAAATTTAGGAAATAATATAGGTAACTAAATTATTAAGCTTAAAGTCTTTTTTTTATTTTTATATAAAACTTTAAACGTTTATTTAACCAATATTTCGGCACTCCTTTGAGTGCCTTCTTCAGGGTTTTTTCTTCCTTATTTTATAAATTTTCAACAATTTTTAACAAATTTAACAATAACTGACAAATTAAAAAATTTTTTAATTAGAAATATTGGTTAAATAAACGTTTAAAGTTTTATATAAAAATAAAAAAAGGCATCAAGCTTGATAATTTAGTTATACCTAATATAATAATAAAGGTCGACTAAAATAAAATATACATTTAGGAAATAATTCAAAAAAATCAATTTTGCTTACATTTAATGCATCCATTTCTGTTATAAGCTAAGATCACTTTAAATTTTTTAAATTCCTAATTACGTGCACTCGATGCTTTTACTATAATTTACCGTTTCTTTATTTCATTGTCTGTTATTGTGTTGATATTCTGTTTGTTTTGATAATACAAGCACTAACAAAGCAGAAGAGAAAAACTTTTCAAGTTATGCTTGTTTTGTTTTGGTGAGAGTAATGTGTTGTTATGTTTGTTTTGCTATGTATGTTTACAGTGAAATAATATGATTGATAGTTGTGTGAAGTAGAACACAGAACATTAAGAATATTTTGCGCAGCCCTTTAGTAATCACAGAGTTTTCAAAGATTTTGATCCTTTTTGCTCTAGTGCCTTTAGTTTTCAAATAAAAATTTTCCAAAAATTGTTTTTTTTGTGAGAAATATAAGTGATTACAAACTTTAATCCTTTTTGCTCTAGCGCCTCCAGTTTGAAAACAAAACGCGATTTAAGTTTATTATACAAAATTTTCGAAAAAATCGTTTTTTGGTTGAAAATATAAGTGATCACAGACTGATCCTTTCCGCCCTAGCTCCTTTAGTTTTCAAATAAAAAGCAATTTTAGTTTTTCGTAAAAAAAATTTTGAAAAAAACAATGGTTATTGGAAAATGTAAGTGATCACAGATTTTGTTCGAAAGGTTGTGACATGTCTTAAATTGGCCTTTGTTCTTTTAAAAAATTATTTTTTTATATTGTAAAATTTAATATTTCGTGTTTTCAGCAAGAAAATGGTATAATACATGGCTATATACGGTGTTCAAATTTACTTGTTACAAAATTCGATCCGAAAACTCAATTATTAGAAGCTAAAATTTCAGATCCTGGTTTTCCGCGATCATATCGTCGGGATGAGTGAGTAAAATAGTTATTTAAAATTTATTTTTTATCTTCTTTATTGTATTTATGATTTAATTCTATAGGTTGCCATGGATACCAATTGAATATCATAATAATTTGAATGCTGCCAAAAAACATTTAGACGTCGACTTGTGGGCATTTTCCACAACAGTTTGGGAGATATTTGCCCGTGGTAAACCAATCGAAAATGTAACAACAGAAATTTTGCGACAAAACTATAATCGTTTTGGTGGTATTTTGCGGCCACCAGATGATTGTCCTCCCGTTATGTTTGAAGTGATGATGGATGGTTGGAGTATGGATCCGGATAAACCGTTTAATCATTTGCAGATATTCCAACGTTTAATATCCATAAAGGAGACGCTCAATGATGACTATACCACTATTGAGGATGGGGTTGATATGGCGGAGTCGGATTTGGGTAACATTTTCTGTAATGAATCTATAATGAAAAAAACATTATTTTTTTTTATTATTTTAGCTAATGACTGTAACAATGCCGAGAATCAATTTGCACGTCATAATGGTTTCGCTGATGAATTTAAAAAATCAAATTTTCGCAACTATTTCACCACAACTTCTTCGGTGTTGGAAATACCTAATGGAAAGGTAATATTTCAAAAGAAAATCGGTGAAGGACATTATGGCACTGTACATCTTGGTGAAGTGCGCTATAAAAGCCCTGACAATGCTCGTGAATTTGTGGCCATTAAAACCCTTAAGTCGTTAAGGGCACCGCAGCTTAATGATGATTTCATGCGTGAAATCGAAATAATGGAGGTTAGTCTTAATTATTTTTAAACCTTTTGAAAACTATTTTTTCTATACCTTGTTTGTTTTTAGTCCTTGAACCATCCGAATATTGTTAAAATTAAACATTGGATACAACGACCATTTTGCATAATCATGGAGTATTTAGAAAGCGGTTCATTTCTGGTTTATCTAACCTCAAAAAAGCCAAATTTAACAAATCCCATTTTATTAAGTTTTGCTTTGGACATAGCGAGTGTAAGTAGTGCTTTGAATGTACGAAAAATTTAATTTAAATTTGTATTTTTTAAGGGCATGGATTATTTAGCCAGCAAGAATATCATTCATCGAGATTTGGCCGCTCGCAATATTTTAGTCGATAGAGATAGTGTTAAAATATCGGATTTTGGCTTAGCCCAACGTGCTGATTCCGATGGTTACTACATTGCGCATAGTAATCGCGAAATACCAATTAAATGGTTGGTTATTTCATTTGAAATGTTTAAGATTGAATTGGTTTTAAGAAGTTTTTTTTTTAATTTTAGGTATTCTCCCGAAGCCATTAAAAAAGATGCCAAATTTTCGTCACAGTCAGATGTCTGGTCATACGGTGTTACATTATTTGAAATGTTTTCACGTGGTGAAACACCGAATTTAGATACTAATACTGAATTGAGTCAAGATGAATTTTTACAAAGACTTGATAGAGGGGATCGGTATGTAAAGAGTTTTGGTATAACTTGAAAAATGGCCATTTCAAACAGAACTGATATAGTTTTATTCGAATAGTATGAAAACTGTATCGGTTCACTTAGAATTGTATGCATCACATAAAAACTTAATCATTTCTTTAATAATCGTATAAAAACTGAACGATATAGTTTATAATGATATAAAAACTCAACCAGTTCATTTAGCATCGTATGAAAATTGTATCGGGTCATTTAGAATCACCTAAAAACTTGATCGGTTTATCTAGAAAACTAAAATAGAAGTGTATTAAAACAAAGCCTGTTCATTTCGAATCGTATTAAAACTAATGCAGTTCATGCAGAATCATGTAGAAGAACGATTCATTTTACATCACATAAAACGGAATAATTTCACTTATGATTATTGAACCGGCTCACTTAGGTTCGTATAAAAACGAAATCAATTTGTTTGGGTATGAAAACGTAGCCGTTCTTTAGAATCGTACGAAAACTGAATCAATTTATTAACAGGTTTCCATGCGGTTTTTAACATTATTAAAACTAGTGTCCATATTACGGTTTAAACCTCAAATCAGTTGTATTAAAATAGAGGTCTGCTTTGAATAAATCACTTGTTTGCCTTTACTCAAGGTGCACAACATTTATTCAAAAATTAAACACTCAAAAAGATAAAAAGAAAGTAAACCATATACAAAAATATGAGTGAATGTATTGAATAAAAAACTTATTTACTGTAAATGAAATTGCGATACATTCATAAATAACAAAACATTGCAATTACTTACCCGTTATAGAGAACAAGTTTACAGAAAAAATTCAAAAAATTTTTGAATTATTGAATATGTTTATAATTTTATTTGAGTACATTGACATAATATGTGTAGCTTACGCATACAAACATATTGTGCATGTACACATAGCAAGGCGAATTCATGTATACGGTGGTATCGATACTACAACAAGTAACAAAACCAAAAACACAACAATGTATTTTTTTGTTGCTTTCATTGATCGATATGTCAAAAGGACAAGCAACTTTTGACATTTCTCCCTCTAAGTAAGTGCTGGTTCACACTGTTCAAGTTTTAGCCGTCAAGTCTCGAGCTTTTACGAGAGAAGAGAAAAGAGAATACCATTTATTTTCCTCTCTCTAATAAAAACTCAAATGAATTCGCCTTGACACAGCATAATAAGTACCAGGTAACCTCATTACGGAGAGTTGTCATTATTTACCCATGTAATGGCAAACAACAAAATGGCAAACGAAAATTGCATATATTTAAATTTCAACATATTTTGAACTTTTTAGATATTGCAAACTTACTTTTTTATATAAAATTCTATTTTATTCATAGACAATATTATTTGAAATTGACTTGTATTTAAAAGTTGGTTTCACAACATTTTTGTATAGTCGGTTCTGGGCGATGAAAAACCCTCAAATTATTTATCAGTCACCTTTGCATCCATTAAAAGTGACAGTCTGGTGTGCAATTTGGTCAGGAGGAATCATTGGACCTTACTTCTTTGAAAATGAAAACGGCGTACCGGTAACTGTGAATGGGGAGCGATATCGGGATATGATTGAAAACTTTTTAACGCCACAACTGCATGCTTTGGGCTTGGTTAACATGTGGTATCAACGAGACGGTGCCACATCGCATACAGGCAGGATTAAAATGGAATTACTGAGAGTAGTATACCTTCCCGGCAGACACCCTGTACTTATTCTACCATGCATGTACAGCAAAAATTAAAAAGAGAAGTAAAAACTCAAATAATTTTACATTCAAATTATATTTGAATATTTAACTCATTTGACTTGAGTTGACTGTATTGAATCCGTCATTGTTTCTTTTGTGTCTGGTTATTCTTTCATTTGTTTCGTTATTTTTGGATGCTTGACACATTGTACTTAAAAAACAAATGAGTGTTTGAAATTGCTTTTTATTCAATCTTGCAGAACTCTAGTAAAAATTTTAAAACAAAACTTTACAATTGCTAGTGGGGAGTTGTTTTTTTGTTAACCGCACTAACAAAGGATTGTAAACAGTATGCAATACAAAATTGCAAAATTTCAACAGAACTAGAGTTGAGTTGTAAACCGTAATTGTATCCGCCTATAAATAAATTATTAAAATGTACTTTTTCAGGATTTATTTTCGAATACATACTATGAAAACATTCCGGTTCATTTCGAACAGCAGCAAAACACTTAACAATTAATTTACAAAAACATGAAAATACACTTACTTAAATAATAAGGAATATTTCGTTTTTCTTTTATCATTCTAGTTTACGAAAACCACAACTCTGTCCTGACAACGTTTACGATCGCCTTATGAAACCCTGCTGGCATGCCAATCCAAAATTGCGACCAACATTTAGAGAAATTGTTGTTGTTATAGAGTCAATTAGAAATGAAACTTTCAGTAACATACCAAAGTCAGATTTAAATAATATTTCCCCACCTATATCTCCTTCTTCAATGAATTGAAAGAAGAAAAACTAAAAATTTGTAAAACAAAAACTCAAGTGCAAGTGAAAATTATTTTCAAAATTTAGGTTTAAGATAAGAAAAATAACAAAAGAAAAGCTCTCCTATTCTCGATTAAAAAAAGTTAAGTTAAAATGTAGACCTACTTTACATATGAATATTGTTTTTTTTTTTTTAGTAAAAAAATATAAAAAAATTTGTTAGTTTTTAGAAATATTTTTGTTATATTTTTTTATTTCTTTAAAAATTTTACGCCATTTTTATATATATTTTTTATAAAAAATTTTAATTTTATGGTTTAGTTACGTTTTTAAGTGCCTTTTTGACAAAAAAAAAAACAAAGAAAAATATGTAGAAAATAAAAAAAAGTGTTTATAAGTGTTTATATTTAACTTTAAAATTTAAGCATAATTAGTTTTTTTACTATATTTTTATTAAATTTTTCTATTAAAAAACTAAATTTTTTTATATGTCTTTATTTTTAATTGTGTGTTTTTAACACTTTCTATATTTTTGTTAGTTTAATTTTATACTTTTTTATATCTTGTAATTTTTTTCTTTTTCGTCTAGTGTATATTGTTAATGTTTTTCTTTTTTATCTTTATAATTACATTCAAACAAGTTAAAAAAAAACTTTTAAAATAATTACATGTAAACTTAAAAATTAAAAGTCTAATGAAACATTTAATCATCGAAAGCAAGAGGTTTTTTATAGAAACTCAATTAAAAAACAAATAGTTGAATAATACTTGTTCAACTTGTTGTTGTATGATCTTGCCTTGTAATATTTTATTTTTTGTAAAACAATGAGAAAACTGTTTTTAAATCAATAAAAATAAATTTTTAACAATTAAAGCTATTTATAACATTCATTTATTTTACAAACACAATACCAACAATAAATAAAAATTGCGGAAAAAAAATCCAAAACATTAATTATTAAAAACGAAAGAGCCATTTTTAAACTATTTAACTGTTTATAAGTTTAAAACAATATTAATTAATGAAGAAACGCAAAATTTTAATGAAATTAAATTTCACAATTAAACACTATTATTTACTTTAACAAAACAAAGAAATATTTTAAAAATAAAGCAGAACAATTTTAAATGTGAACTATGGACAATTATTTTATTTAAAATAAGAAATGAAACACACAGGTTTTTAAAAAGTTGAGTTTTTATTCTACTTTTATTTCTATTTGTTTAAAATATGAATCCAATGCTTTAACTTAAACTATCGCAGAGCTCTTTCGTAAACAACATTTTTGGTTTGATTGTGGTGTAAATAAAGAGAACTGATGGCTTGCCTACACTCGAACACGATTCATATAATCACAATACAAAGAAACCAAGATAGCGCATTCAGATTTTATAAATTAAATCTTTCTGCGCATCTAAGTAACCTCAGATTATTAGTACAGCTAAACAAATAGAAACACAAGTAAACAAACGTTAATATTGTGCTGATGTGACGTCATATTAAACAGTTGAATTTTGTAAATAATAAAGTGACTCACGCCACAAGTTGCACCCTTGCGAAAAAGCAAAAGCAACACAACCACACAGCCCGGAGCCTTTCTTTGTGTGCTGTCGGTCATGGGCACCTTACATGAACCAGCCCTGTGGGTATACACGACATCTAGGTTAGCTGTGAAATGCCGGATGTCTTTGCCAATGCACATCCCAAATAGCATTTACTCGGATGGCGTCACTGCAGAGTTGAGCCAATTCGTCTTCCTAATGAAGAGAAGAAGCAATCTTAGTTCTATTATAGATAGATCCTCCAAGCAGAAAAACCCCGGCTCTCCGAGGTATTTTTCCCTGATGCCCCGTAGCCCAGGGCATTGACAGAGAAAGTGAAGCACAGTCTCCTTTTCCTCCTCATCATGACAACTTCTGCAGTAGTCATTGAATTCCAGACTCATTCTTCTAGCATGAGTCCCAACAGGCCAGTGTCCAGTCATGACCGAAACCACAGTCCTGATTTGGTCCCTATTGAACCTAAGTAGAGATTTGGTTCTCCGTTCATCATAGCCAGGCCATAGTGCCCTGGATATGGAGCAGGTGGACTCACAGGTCCATCCCTCTTGCGCAATTCTATAATGCTCGCGCAGAATGAGTGACTTACAGTGAGCCATTGGAAGACCAATGAAATTATCAATGAATGTGTCACCCAAGCGACCACCTTCCTTGGCCAGCTCATCTACTGTCTGGTTTCCCGGGCAGTCTGAGTGCCCTGGTATCCATATAAGCGTTAACCATGAATGCTCAGCAATCTCATTTAAAGACATCCGGCATTCCACAGTTAACCTAGATGTCGTGTAGACACCCGCAAGAGAAGCAATGGCAGCCTTGCTATAAGTAAATATACGTATATCTCGCGATACGCAATAATACTTTAGCCAGTTGGCTGCCCGCTTTATAGCCGATATTTCCGCCTGCAGGACACTACATCCATCCGGAAAAGAGACTTTTACGCCCAGTTCCTCTATGTAGAAACCGCCGCCAACTTTTTCCCCCTTTCTTAAACTATCAGTGTATACCCGCAGGGCTGGTCCATGGAAGGAACCCATGACCGACAGCGCACTTTGTTGCGCTGTATGTGCCGCGTACCTCGCACCAAAGAAAGGCTCCGGGGTGCATTAGTCCACTCCCTCAGGGACAATAGAGCATTCAATTATCCTGGAGTGGCCATAGCCACGGTTCGACCAGCCGCGTTCAACCGTGTCGCCGAGCATAGAGCCATCTGTCTGGCCGTGATATCCACCGGGAGCCAGTTTAGCATTGTAAACAGCGCCCTGATGGGAGTGGAACGCATTGATCCAGTGATCATCAATGCAACCAGTCTGTGTACCTTCTCAAGAATCGCACGGTACCTGCCCTTGTCCAGCGCAGGCCACCAAACAGCATCACCGTAATGCAGAGTAGACTTTACTACAGCCTCAAAGATCCAATTGACACACCTCGGGCCCATGCCCCGATTGCACCTCTGCACGCATAAATAGCAACAATTGTACTTTCCGTCCTCTTCCGGATGTTCAGCCCCCACGACAGTTTGCTGTCCAAGATTACGCCCAAATACTTGGCGCTATGAGAGAACTTAAGTTCAGTCCCATTGAGCCTCGGAAGTCTCATGACCTCGGTCCTATACTTCCTCGTGAAGATTACCAGTTCCGTCTTAGACGGATTAACACCAAATCCGCATGATATGCTCCAGGTGCTAAGTACCTTTAATGCAGCCTCCATACACTGAAACATTATATTCAAATGCTTCCTCATTATGGCACTGCAACATCGTCAGCATACGCCACAGTTTTAATCCTCATGTCATCCATTTTCGTCAACATGGTGTTCAAAGTCAGGTTCCACAATAGTGGGGATAATACTCCACCTTGGGGAGTACCCCTGTTTAGCAGACTCTGAACGCTGGTTTCACCTATCGTGAAACAAATGACCCTATTCCTGAGTAGATTATCTACAAATCTACATATGCCATCATTAACCTCGAGACTCCTCATGGACGCAACAATAGAATCCGGGTTGACGTTGTTGAAGGTCCCTTCATTGTCGAGAAAGGCCACAAAGCACACTCCTTAAATTCGAGTGATCCCTCAATAGTTCCAACTAGTGAGTGGAGAGCCGTCTCAACAGACCTACCCTTTGTATAGGCATGCTGAGAGGTGGATAGTAAACACCTTGGGATGGTCATCCTCAAGTGAATGTCGATAACTCTTTCAAGAGTCTTGAGAAGAAAGGATGCAAGACTAATCGGTCTATAATCCTTCGCTTCAGTGTGATAAGTCTTGCCTCTCTTGGGGATAAAGACCTCTCTACACAAGGTCCCCAGCATAAATGGAAAAATATTAGAGTAGTCATGGACCTCAATAAAAAAACATGCGCAATGCTTAATGTATGTTTATATCATTCTTGGCATATAATATAACAACTGTAGAAGAAGCATGTTTATTCCAAATCAATTCCTCACAATGACAGTGATTGCCTTTGCGCTTTATTTTTTGTCATATAAAAGGAAAGACGTATCGGAAATTAGAGTCATTTGAAAGCAATTGGTAGATTTTGTAGAATCTTAGGAATACGCTGAAGGAATAAATCTTCCCCTTTAAGCTTTAAAAGTTTCAAGTTAATATTTTTTATACATATGTTTGCCCCTAGTAAAAGTTTAAGCATAAAAGTAATTTAAATTTTTAAATATGCAGTCTAAAAAGCCTACTTTTGCAGTTTAAATGCAAAAGTCGATTATCGAAATGTAGCTTAAATTCCCTCTTTTTACCCACTTCTGCCCACTAAAACGACGATTTTTGATATGTACTCTTTTGGGACATCCCGTTGTTGCTATAGAAATTCGTACGAAAAATTTGGATATAAGATGAAAGGTTACTTCAAACATAAAGTAATTTCGATATAACATTCTATCTTCGTACCAAGTTTCACTAAAGCGGTTCAGCAGTTTGAGCGTGGTTGCGGAACAAAATAGAAGCTAAAATAAAAGAAAAAATACATATACTTATATGTTAGTCAACAAAGCAATGAATTTATGGTATCTTGAAATCGCGCACATTCGATTTCTGATTTCAACCAAACTTTACATTACTCATATACATACGTCCCAACACATTCACTGTAAGTCACTCATCAGGCGCGAGTATTATAGGATTGCGCAAGAGGGATGGACCTGTGAGTCCACCTGCTCCATATCCAGGGCACTTTGGCCTGGTTATGATGAACGGAGAACTAAATCTTTAATTAGGTTCCATAGGGACCAATTCAGGACTGTGGTGTCGGTTGTAACTGGATACTGGCCTGTTGGAACTAATGCTAGGAGAATGGGGGTAGGATTCAATGACTACTGCAGAAGTTGTCACGATGAGGAGGAATATGAGACAGTGCTTCACTTTAGGGAAAATACTTAGGAGAACCGGTGATATCCTGCTTGGAAAATCTATCTACAATAGAACTTAGATTGCTTCTTCTCTTCATTAGGAAGACGAATTGACGCCATCTGAGTAACTGCTCTATGGGATGGGCATTGGCGCTGGGTATTACAAAGGGACCGCTGCAGGACCCAAGTGAGCTGTCTTACGATGGCTGCCCATGGAACCTAACGTAACCTGTGGTTGCAATTTAAATCAAACACTTAAAATCAAAGCGTGAGTAGTTTTTGATACGTTTTTTAAGCTTGCAACTGATTATTCAGTTTTTGATTACCAAAATTAATCGAAAAAGGCTCATTAATCTGATTTTTGGAAAAACAATCCTTCACATTCTAGCTGGTTAATTCACTTTTAATATAAGTCTTAATCATGCATGGGCTACAATATATTGTTACCATAGACATTGTTACTGCATTATGTGTAGCAGCAACCAGTAAAATTGTACAAAGCTAAATGCCAACTTGGTACTCTCTATCACTTTCGCAAAATTGTTTGAAAATAAAGTAAAACTGCCAATAAAAATTAAAGATGGCGTAGATTGACAGTAATGAAATGTCAAAATATGTAAAAAAAAATTTAAATTTGAAAATATAAATGAAATAAATAATGAGATTTGCGAAAAGAAAAAAATAAAAAGATGCGAAAAACAAATGCGCAAACGCTTTCAGGAGTGCCAACCGCTAGATTTGCTACAACTTTCTTTCGCGTCACAATTGTACTACACGGGACGGGGGTAAAATACCAGCTGGTTGCTGTTTACACAACAACCAGTGAGTGTGGCCAGACTGTCGGCGGCGCTGGTATGCTGGCGTATTGCGCGGCTTAAGCTCGCCGGACGGGGTGGTTCTTGCCGACCTGTTGGCAGTAATCCCGGGCACAAAAAAAATCATACCAGCTGGGGAAAAGCTGAAAAGAAAAAAAATATTTGGGACCCGAAGCAGGTAGGTTGCCGCGACACTATAGGACACACACACTCATACTACATTTGATTAGGCAGGTGGCTGGCCTAATACTTGCCCTCCCTTTGGGAACTTTTGTCCCACCGTACACCCTACTCTCAGGATTATCAGGATGTCCCTAAGCAGCTTCTATCTTACCATTTTCACATATTTTCCCCCCCTTTACTCACCGCTTGATTTACCTTTTTAGGCCAACATGTTAATTTTAAAATGCCTTAAAATTTCGATTTCCACATTATAAATGTCGTTTTTATTAATTTTCAAGATTTGCAAAAATTTAACATAATTCAAATTCGCATTGCTCAAAGTATACAAAAAAATTCAGCAAAAACTTTACTTTTAAGGAAAATATAAAAATTTCTATGAAATTTATAGGCAAACTTTTATTTATAGGCAAACAAATTTCTAATTATTTATAGGCAAACAAATTTCTAATTATTTATAGGCAAATTTTCATTTATAGGCAAACAAATTTCTAATTATTTATAGGCAAACAAATTTCTAATTATTTATAGGCAAACAAATTTCTAATTATTTATAGGCAAACAAATTTCTAATTATTTATAGGCAAATTTTCATTCCTTTTTTTTTTTTTTACAGGCAAATGTTTAAATTGGACCAGCTGCTAACTATCTCTCTCTCCGGTTCCCAGCGGATGGACTAACGGCGCTCCGAAAAGGTTTTGGTCGTCCGTCGTTGTCCGAAGTCCTAGCGTATTCCGGTAAGTATAAAAAAAAATCTTCTCTTTTTTGTTATATATTTTCTTTTTAGGGGGTTTTTCTTTATTTTTTTTTTTTATGTATGGATGTATTTAATTTTAGGAAATTTTACTCAATCTTATTTCACTTTGCTAACCACTAATATCTGTCTTTTATTTTCTCCTAACCCGACGATTTCTAGGCCTGAGCTCAACCCTAACTTTTCGCGCACGGTTGGGTTAAAAATTCCCAAGCCGGACTGGGTTATCCGCGGTGAGTAACACAAAAAAATAAAAACTTAAATAAAATTGCCTAAAACCTTTCTTTTTTTTTTTTATACAACCTTTTTCTTTTGTTTTGGGAGTTCTTTTTTTCTTTTATTTTATTAACCCTTTCTTTTTTTCTTTTTTTTTTTTATTAATTTTTAACAATTCACTCTTTTATTTTTAGGTCCTGTCCGTCAGGTCGTCCTGGTTTACACTTTCTTAAGTCTAAAACCCTTTACCAAGCACCCCTGGCGTGGCGGTGCCGATGCAGCTTCTCCAGCGATGGATGAGTCGGCCTGGGTGGCGGTAGCAAGTGGCAGTAGTACGAAGCAGGGTTCAGTTTTTGCGCTTTTTTAATATTATTAATTAATTTTAACTTTAAAGTTTAAGTTTAATGTTTTAATTTTTAACTTTAAATTTGAAATTTTCTTTTAAGTTTTACAATTATATCCAATAAATCTTTCACTACTGTTAAGAACACCACCACTGCAATTTTAATAATTTTTCTCCGGCCACCGGACTCACCATTCGTCACACTTCAAACCAAGGAAAAAAAGGGACGACATTTTGCTTTGCGCCGGCCAAGAAGCCTCGGTCAAGCAAAATGTCGTCCTAGCATCTTTCCAATAAAATTTTCTTTCAGCAATTTGTTTACATATTTTTCCTTCTTCTTCCTCTAGCTTTATTTTTTTTTTCCTATCTATCTCTACCTATTGCCGTCCCTTTTCATTCAGAATTGGCGTTGCCAACCACTTTTGCAGCACCACAGGGTGCACATGACACAATAGAGTGTAACCCCCTGCTTACTGAAACAATCTTCAGTAAACAGTAAAATATTATTGGTAACTAAAAAAACTGCAGCATTCAGTAAATTTTTATTGAGTTTTCAGTAAACATTTACTGGTTACTGAAAAAAATTTCAGTAAGCTGTAAATTTCGCATTCTTAATGCATAATTTTTTAGTGTAGTATGTACATATGTATGGTCTTAATGAACATGCACGGGATTTTATAAGGATTTTAATAAAACGATCTAGTTTGCATGCGATTCTAAATAAATATTTTCCATTCCTACAAGATTCTTATATTGGGTTAAAATTATTCAGAATTAATTGGTGGTGTTTTTATAGGGTTCGTAATAAACAATGTTAGTTTTCATACTATTCTAGGTGAACTATCTAAGTTTTTTAACGTATAGTTCAGTAGTCCTTCGATTTTAGATCGTAAACATTTCATACGCTTAAAATTCTTTATATGTATTTAGTTTTTACACGAATCTTAAAAACTAGTTAAGTTCTCACACGATTCTAAATAAATCGGTCATCCTTTTTACCCAGTTAAGTTTTCATACAATATGTGGTGGAACACCTGTTGCTCTTCACGTCATGACATACTGTTGTCATAATTTTAGCGTTTTTCTTTTGTTATACCTCCCTGCTTTAGCAAAGTAGCAGAAAACAAGGTTGTGTTGGTATGCCTATAAAATACAGCTCTAATTGAACGAAACTGGACCAACGCTAGGCACGCGCCATAACTAAAGTGGAAAAAAAAAATGGTAAAAGAAAATGGCACGAGCCAGTATAAAAGGAAAAACACCAGATATAGCGGGTTGATTTTGGTTTGCGAAATAGAGTCGAGAACGTGGTAAAGAGTGTTCCTCGTTGTTTTGTGCTGCTAACAGCAAAATTTTAAACCGTTTAAATATTTAGATTCGCGGAGTTGTAGCAAAAAAAAAGGCGAAGAGCTAAATATTAATTAAAGAATTAAATTGAACCACTAAAACTACACCTTTTAAGGCAATTTCGTGTCAGAGTGTAAAAAGTGTGAGAAGAAAGACTTGAAAAGAAAATTACATCGCAATTCTTGCCAAGAAAATTTTGGCGGCCATTTTCTATTTCGACGTTTTCGTATGCACACCCACACTCGTTACGTTTGGCGTTTTACACCAAAATCGGAATAAACCAGGAAATGAACGAGTAGAAAACAGCACGGGTAGTCGCAGGAACAGCACTCAACCGAGGCATACAACATCTTTCATTACAACCACTTCTCCAGGTAACCGAAGCGATAGTGGCCCAAATATAGCAGCTAGGGCTCTTCATAACCCTCCGGTCGGTGACCAACAACCCCAGAGAGGTAACCTATAAAGCGTCGCAAAAATACTGGTTAAATAAAGCGTCCACCACCAGCACTGTCTGTAGTCCAAAGTATATTCTAAAAAGTAAGTAAACCACAACCAAAACTAAATCCCCAAACGGGGGAAAAGGCAAAATTCATCTTCCTTAGCCAAAACTAAAAGAAGATTCTTAAGCAACGGCGAACTGATATGAGAATGTTATTCAATCTCATTGGAAACCAAAAATCTTGGAAGGAACCTGTGGTATTGTTTTAAAGAAAAAAAGTGCGGGGAACAAAAAGAAAAAAATCCGGCTTAGATGAAAATTAGAACTTAAATTTTAGCAAAACCAATTAAACCAACAAAAAAAAGGTATACATATGTGAAAAAAAGGCTGCAGACAGATATTCGCCTGTAAAAATTATCAAGAAAAGCTGAAAACATTTAAAAAGGCCTGAAAAATCCAAGGTGAATCCAATCGTAATGGTAGTGGGTTGGTAAACAGATTAAACCGAGGGAGTATTAAATAACAACCTTATGTGCAAATAGAAATATAAACATCAAAGAAGCTGTCGGTCAAGAAAGCAGATTTATCCACAACAAAAGGCTAAGATCTAGTAGCCAACAAAACAACAACAACATCAACCCTAGTCCTCAACCCAACAAGTATCATAGTACCACGGACGAAAAGGAAAACTACATCCGGGATTGTCAGCCGCAAATTTAGCCAGCCATCTTACTACAACAACAACATTCGGGACAGCAAGAGATTTAGCGACCGTCACGGCCATCGTATAGAAGGCGTTCGCCGCAGTGCACCCACGACGGTATAGCAGGTATCAGCCGCAAAGTCCCAGACCAGGTCCAGGTATTGTGTTTTTTTTTTTTGGTTTCTGACGTAGACCTAAAGTACGGACGACGGTGACCTATTTATTTTTCATTTACCCCCGTATTCATGAACGATTATTAAATTTAACAAACGTTTAATTAGGAAAATGTTCATAGAAAATTTATTTGGCAAACCTTTTTTAAATTTAAAATATTTTTATGAATACGGGCTTTAATGATTACCTATATATATGTGTATATATCTATTTAAGTATATATATATTCATTCCTTTTTTATTATTGTCGGGTCTAATAGGGAACACTGTTTAAGTACTATACTCTCGAGCAGTCCCTGGAGTAGAGTCCAGGTGCGCGTGTAGCATAGGGTTGAGCTCAGGCCTATAGATCTTCGTAGGGGGCCTTTGCCCCAGAGTATAACAAAGTTTTCCTTATCGTAGAAGAACAATTTAAACACGTGCCCGTACGTTGAGATACTCATATATATATATGTATATGTATTTATACATATATATGTGGGTAAATATACATAAGTATGCCCATGCATAGACACATATACGCGGAGGTGTATTAACGTAATAATCATATAAAAAAAAAAAAAAATATAAAATAAATAAGTAAAAGGTGAAAATACAGCATTCAGAACAGGTATCTTTGGTATCGTCTTAAAGCGTTTTTAAAGTGAATTTTATAGTTGGCTGAAAACCTTAAAATACGAGTATTTGGTGATTTTAAAATACGAAACTCGTTTGGTGGTATTCATTGAAATCAAAAACGTACCGATCTAATGGTATTGAAGTTTTTTTGTTGTTTTTACGTCAATTTTCAATATTGTTAGCAGTCCGAATAGGAAATACATCAAAAAAAAAAAAAAAAAAAGGAAAACAACAAAAAAAAAACAAACGGGGATATATATTAAATAAATAAATAAAATAAATAAATATATAAAAGGTACTTTAAAGGCACGAATCCGTAAAGGCCTGTCCTCAATCTTGTATTGGTAAAACAAAGAAAACTTTTTACCTTTTTGTATATTTACGTTGAAATAGAAAGAACCCGCAATCAAAGTTGAATTTATAATCTGAATTTAATAATTTGAAATACGCTTTTTTCTTGGTGTAGGCGTGTGGATTAAGACATACGCCTAAAACCGGCATATGAGTGTGTTTATGCATGTGGGTGTATATAGCTATCCATATATAGGGGTATATACATATGTATATAGGCTGATGTATATATGTATATTATATCTAAATAGTGATAGGCATCGAACGGACAATATTAATTTAAGATTGAGGTCGAAATTTTCTTGAACATGGTAGTATGTAACCTAACTTTAACAATTGTAATTAGATAAGAAAAAGAAATATAAAAATTGTTTTATAGAGATAAGAACCTGTTTTTGAATTAAATAAATTATACTGGATACTGTAATGAAATTTGAAACAAGTTGCCAGTCGTTGTAATTTTAGTTGAAATGAGTGAGTAAGCTCACTAGTGGGCCGTTAATGGGAAGGTGAAGGTAAGGTAAACGGAGGGAAATAGGGACAATCTGAAAAACAAAATTCTATTACAGGTCGTCAAGGCGAAGTCTGATTGGACTTCAGGTGGGAGGGAACCGAGTTGGCATAACATCCGCCAAAACCAAATCAAAGGAACAAGGGAGTGCAAGAGGATAGTGAGTGAGTATACTGGACTACAAGTAAAAACGGTTAGGTGTAACAATAGTAGCTACAAGTTCGTTTCGGGTCCCCTTCAATTCAAAATAAGTTCTCTTTTTGGTTATCCAATAGACTGGCATGATTTTTTTTTTTGTAAGTAGTAGATATTGGCCTCGATGGGTTGGCAAGAACCACCCCAATACGGCGAGCCCTAGCCGGACTTACGCCAGCATGCCAGCACCGCCAACAATCTGGCCATACGATACCTTTTTGCTCTCGGGTTGCTTTCGTTTCATACTAAAGCACTCCGCTACGTAAATAGGCAACAAGCGCTACAAATGCTACTACAAAAATGGCGCCCAACGTGGGGCCCGAAGTGAACTTTTATCGTTTTTCGTTTCTGTTTAAACAGACTTCTAGCTTTCAACTAGTGTAGGTCCCGTTAAAGCGGTCCAAGAGTCCTTGACGCGTAGCCGCACTGGCTTAAGGGTAGGGTAATCTGTTTAGGGGAAGGGAAGAATTAGTTCAATTTCAGAACAATAGTTTTTTTTGAAATAACATACCTTGGCCTGTAATTCCCGAAAGAGGGGCTGTTAAACTTCTTCCGCGCTGCGAAGGCAAAGGTTGTTATTTTTTTTTTGGTAGTTTGAATGGAGTAATCTTTGATGATGGATCTCAAAGTAGTCTGATCTCGTTGGGTCTGTGAACTACACAACGTCATTTCATCGCTATTAACGGGATAGGATTTAGGGATTACAATTTAAAGTTTTTTTTATACGTATTTAAATTTCAGTTTTATTTCCCAGTTTTTGTCAGCTCCAGTATACCGTAAAACGCATTTATACCTACGTAGGTATATATTCAGCCGCAACGGGCGGAATGTGTTTGAAGATCTGCGACAAATTCCTGCTTTTTGTTACCTTTAGAGTGCGATAATTCGTTCCGTTTACTTTACCTTCACCTGAAAACCCCATTGAATCCCAGTAACTTGTTCCGGTGGTATCTCTTAAGAAAAAAAAAATTTAAATTTGTTTAGGTTTTGGGTGGCTAAAGTCAACCATAATTTTTTTTTATTTGATACAATTTTTATTAATTGTAGTATTTTATACTGCTTTTATTATATTTTACTTTAATTTCCTTATTATTATTTATTTTTTTTTTATTTTTTTTTGGATTTCCGAATTTAAATTATAAATTTTTGTTTAAATTCTCCGGCTTTTACGGGTTTATTTAATTTTTTTTTTTTTGCTAAAATTTTTTTTTCCTAATTCGACATTTAGTTTGTCTGCTACGTTTTCAAATCTTACGACTTGTTATTTTTAGTTTTTGCTTTCTGTGAGTTTTTTTTTAGCCTCGCTGCTGCTCAAGTGCTAGCTAATACCAGCCCGGTTAAACCTTTTTCCTTCTTTGCTTTTCTTTTCGCGACTACATAACTAGTTTGGTTGTGATCTTGCTCCACCTTGTTGGTACGCTGAGGCAGCCATCGAGATAATTTCTTTCTCTTTTTGGTTGCTGACCGAAACAGAAGTCTTTCCTTCGTAATTGTTATGGTGTTGACGCGATCGGGCCGAAATCTTTTAAACTTTGAAAGCGAAGACAGCCATACGTACGCCAATATGGAGGATGCACCGCGATCCACAGGGGAACCAAGGGCGTCCATAGCCGTACCAAATTTTCCAGCCCCGAATACGACCAACATCGCTACGTCCATGACCACCATGACACCAGCCGTCCAGCAGTTCATGTCCCTTGCCCAAGACCAGGGAGGAATCTCAGACCAGTCGCATATCTCCGACAGTTCGATAACTGCCCCAGAGTTTAGCAGCATTACAGCTCGGAACGTACAGCTGGATTACCGTAACAACGCCGCCGCCGCTCAAGTCCCCCAACCGCACAGCAATTTAGGCGTGAGAGAGGATATTATACGCTCCATACAGGAAGATTTTGCCAGGAGGATTCAAGAGTTGCAGCTACAAATGCAGCAGGAAATCGGGCGATCCCTTAATCGGCTATCAGCCGGTCAATCCAACCCTACCGGTAACTTCCCGAATCTGCCAACACGCAACGGGGGTGGGCTGCCTTCGTCCACGCGTGGTCCACCACAGGATACGCGTAATCGTCCACAACAGCAACTACCAAGCAACTTGCCGCCGCTAAATGCGCATCCAAGTTCACAACTGCCGTGTAATAGCCAACAAGTACCTGTTTATGCGAGGGTCCCGCCACCAAACGCCGCGCCTCAGCCAGCACACGCTTTTGCCGCGCATTCTTCTCCAGCTTCGAGTCTACCTCCGGACTTTGGGTTTTCAGCACAACGCAAACTCGATTTATCGAAATGGGGTGTTAAATTTGATGGCACTACTAAATCAATGAGTGCGGAGGATTTTATTTTTCGAGTGGACGTATTAAGACAAGATTACAATTGCACGTTTAACGACATACGCCGCAGTTTTCATTTGTTGTTGGAGGGCCAGGCGCTTGACTGGTACTGGAACGTACGGAAGTTAACACCAATTCAGACCTGGGAGGATTTAGAGAGGGCGTTCTTAACTCAGTACCGGAGGTATGAGAGTGAGTTCCATCTACAAAAGAAGATTATGGACCGTCGACAGTTGCCACAAGAGTCTTTTGAGGACTTCTATAACTCCGTAATGAAGCTTCGTAACCAGCAGCGGTCACCCTACTCTGAGAGGGAGCTGACCGAAATTATGAAGTCCAATTTAAAACCATCACTTTCACACTTGCTATTTTCAGTAAATATTAACAGTTTAAATGATTTTTGTCTGCAAGCCAAACGGGCTGAAAACTTATTGTCCAGCCAAAGGCAGTCATTCCACCCACGTCCCTTAGCTGCTCAGCGCGTGCACGAATTAGAGTATGGGGAAGAGAATACCTCAGCGCCGAACGCGGAAGTCGAGGCCATATCGTCGAATACTCGGTACACTTGCTGGAATTGCAAGCAAATTGGCCATAGTTTTGTGGACTGTCCTTCACCTAATCGTCGGATTTTTTGCTTTAGGTGCGGGCGTGACAATGTCGTGACCCCGAAGTGTCCCAAGTGCCAGGGAAACTTGCCGCCGAACACGCCTCGGACTGGGGAGACGCGTTCAACGCAAACCTAGGCCCAGCTGATAAGGAATATACAGACGACGCACCAAAAGAACCCATTAAAATTATTGTCAACACCGCCGAAAGGAAAATTGATCATAGGGAACCAACGGTTCGATCCCTGAAACCATTACACCAGAGAATCAAAGAATATGAAGAGGCAAAGCGGAGGATTTTTGGACAGCTATCAAATCGAGTTAAAAGGGCAAGGGAAAGGTACAAAGAGAGAAAAAGGACACGGAAGGAAATAATGTCGGCGTCGCTATACGAGGGGGATGACTTGCGATACTATGTGAAGATTAGGATTGGGGGTGAGGAAGTTGATGGTTTACTCGACAGTGGGGCTACGGTAACATGTCTGGGAAAAGGTTGTCTGGAACTAGTTGAGAGGGCTAACCTGCCGGTCGGGGCATTTTTCTCTTTCATAAAGACGGCAGATGGTAGTCCGCACAAGATTGTAGGTCGGATCAAAGTTAGGATAGAATTTAACAAAAGGTGTGAGGAAATCGTGTTTTATCTGGTTCCCTCATTAAATCGACCGCTTTTTCTAGGGGTAGATTTTATGAGGAAGTTTAATCTGTTTGCGAACGTTGATAGTTTAACCACTAATGGAGTCAGCCTATGCGTGGAGTCGGAAGAAGCAGCCGACACGATCAAGGCTCATTCCTTGACTACGGAGCAGAAAAGGTCTTTGGATAGGGTGGTAACAGGTTTCCCGTGTTGCACTAAGCGCGGTCTTGGGCAAACTCGTCTGGAGGTCCATACAATCGACACCCGCGAAGCGGCTCCAGTGAAGGACCGGCATTACCCAGTCTCGCCAGCTGTGCAGGAGTTGATGTACGCAGAGCTGGATCGGATGCTTGGCCTTGGGGTCATTGAGGCGAGCGAGAGTCCTTGGAGCCATCCGGTTACTCTCGTCCGCAAGGGCGAGAAGAATCGGTTGTGCCTGGACGCTCGTAAGCTCAATGCCCTCACGGTCAAGGACGCCTATCCTCTGCCGCATATCGAAGGCCTGCTCAGCCGGTTAGGAGACACGTATTATATATCAAGCGTCGACCTTAAGGACGCATTCTGGCAGATACCACTAGAGGTCTCCAGTAGAGAGAAGACTGCCTTCACGGTGCCTGGCAGACCACTCTACCATTTTACGGTAATGCCTTTTGGGTTGTGCAACGCTGCCCAAAGGCTTTGTCGTTTAATGGATAAAGTGATCCCTGGTGCACTTCGCGATAGAGTCTTTGTCTATCTGGATGACCTTCTAGTGGTGTCACCAGATTTTGGAACTCACCTGGAGTTGCTTAGACGGGTGTCTGAGTGTCTGGAATCGGCGGGTTTGACCATTAATGTCGCAAAGTCGAAGTTTTGTTTCAGGGAATTGAGGTACCTAGGCTACATAGTGGGAGGGGGTGAGTTAAAACCAGACCCGGAAAGGGTTAAAACCATTTTGCAATATAGTTACCCGAAAACGGCTAGGCAGGTACGCAGCTTCATGGGAGCCACTGGCTGGTATCGGCGTTTCATTCCAGACTACGCCACAATATCCGCACCTATATTTAACACTCTTAAGAAGGGGAAATCGTTTAGCTTCCCCGACGAGGCGAAAAAGTCGTTTGATCAACTAAAGATTGCGCTCACTACCAGTCCAGTCCTAGTCCACCCAGATTTCCAGAAACCGTTTTATGTGCAGTGCGATGCCTCAGATATAGGTATTGGGGCCGTATTGTTCCAAAAGGATGAGATCGCAGGGGAACATCCTATCGCCTTTTTCTCTCACAAGCTAACACCAGCCCAGAAAAATTACTCGGTGACGGATAGAGAGTGCTTGGCCGTGGTCCTGGCTATAAAGAAATTCCGACCGTATATCGAGCTCATGACTTTTACAGTCATTACCGACCACAGTAGCCTGAAATGGTTGATGGGACACAAAGACCTCAGCGGCAGACTCGCTCGATGGAGCCTACATCTTCAATCGTTTGCATTTGAGATAGAGCACCGACCCGGAGCGAAGAACATTGTACCCGATACCTTATCCCGATACAATATGGAAGAAGTAACTGCAAACACAAACAATTTCATTGACCTGGACTCTGAGCATTTTAAAAGTCAAGATTACAAATACTTAATCGCCAACGTTACCGAAAACTCTGATCAACTGCCGGACGTCAAAGTCGTTGATAATTTTGTCTATAAGCGTACGGTACCATATGATGGTAATCCATTGCATGAGGATTTTGCGTGGAAGTTATGGATTCCCTTAAACCTAACAGCGGAGGTAATAGAAAAATGCCACAATCCACCTCAATCTTCCCATGGAGGGTTCGGTAAAACTTTAAGCAGAATCAAGGAATACTTTTATTGGCCAAATCTTAATTCTCACGTTCGTTCATTTATAAACAACTGTCAGGTATGCAAGGAAACTAAACCAGCAAACCGGACGTTAAGACCACCAATGGGGGCAGAGTCGCAGACGGTGCGTCCATTCCAGAGAATTTTTGTAGACTTTTTGGGACCATACCCCCGTTCCAAAAACGGTAATAGCTATATATTTATCGTGTTAGATCACTTAACGAAGTTTGTACTTTTAAAGGCCATGAACAAGGCAAACGCTCGGAACGTAATTAGGTTCTTAATCTCTGAAGTTTTCCATAAATTCGGCACGCCCGAGTCCCTGGTGTCTGACAATGGGCAGCAATTCATTAGCAAGGAATTTCAGGATATGGTGAAAAACTTCGGAATTACCCACATGCGAACCGCTACCCACTCACCACAGGCAAACGCCTCCGAACGGGTGAACCAAACCATCCTGGCGGCGATAAGATCTTATCTACAAGAAGATCACACGGAATGGGATAAGTACTTGTCCGAGATTGAATTTTCACTGCGTTCGTCTATACAGACATCCATTGGTGTAACACCATATTTCGCCCTGTTCGGAATGAACATGATTTCACACGGAAGCATTTATAAATTAGCCAAAAGGTTGCAAAGCCTCGACGATCCCGAATTAAACGTCCTGCCACCGCCGATTAAAGTCGATTTAATAAGAAAGCAAATCAGGGAAAATCTGCATAAAGCCTATTTGCGGAATGTAAAAACTTATAATGTCCGCTGCCGACAAGTGAAATATATACCGGGACAAGAGGTGTACCGACGCAATTTTCAACAAAGCGACTTTAAAAACAACTTCAATGCAAAACTCGCAAGGAAATTTCTTAAATGTCGAATTATTCGGTCAGTGGGAAATAGCCTTTATGAGGTAGAGAACCTCCAGGGGAAGCCGTTAGGGGTGTTTCATGCCAAGGATTTGAAACAGTAGTTTCAATTCTCTGGTGTTTCTAGTCCTGGTGATTTTCGTCAGAGGGTCGAGAACCCTCCGGGGAAATTGTAAGGGGTATCTCACGCCAAGGAGTTGGGCGAGGGTTGCAAATTCATTGGTGTTCTTAGTCCTGGCAAGATTCCTTAAGGTAAACATCGCTCAACTCTTTGTGGCTTCACAGGTTACGCAAAAAGAGTTGACTTTGTGGTGGAACACCTGTTGCTCTTCACGTCATGACATACTGTTGTCATAATTTTAGCGTTTTTCTTTTGTTATACCTCCCTGCTTTAGCAAAGTAGCAGAAAACAAGGTTGTGTTGGTATGCCTATAAAATACAGCTCTAATTGAACGAAACTGGACCAACGCTAGGCACGCGCCATAACTAAAGTGGAAAAAAAAAATGGTAAAAGAAAATGGCACGAGCCAGTATAAAAGGAAAAACACCAGATATAGCGGGTTGATTTTGGTTTGCGAAATAGAGTCGAGAACGTGGTAAAGAGTGTTCGTCGTTGTTTTGTGCTGCTAACAGCAAAATTTTAAACCGTTTAAATATTTAGATTCGCGGAGTTGTAGCAAAAAAAAAGGCGAAGAGCTAAATATTAATTAAAGAATTAAATTGAACCACTAAAACTACACCTTTTAAGGCAATTTCGTGTCAGAGTGTAAAAAGTGTGAGAAGAAAGACTTGAAAAGAAAATTACATCGCAATTCTTGCCAAGAAAATTTTGGCGGCCATTTTCTATTTCGACGTTTTCGTATGCACACCCACACTCGTTACGTTTGGCGTTTTACACCAAAATCGGAATAAACCAGGAAATGAACGAGTAGAAAACAGCACGGGTAGTCGCAGGAACAGCACTCAACCGAGGCATACAACATCTTTCATTACAACCACTTCTCCAGGTAACCGAAGCGATAGTGGCCCAAATATAGCAGCTAGGGCTCTTCATAACCCTCCGGTCGGTGACCAACAACCCCAGAGAGGTAACCTATAAAGCGTCGCAAAAATACTGGTTAAATAAAGCGTCCACCACCAGCACTGTCTGTAGTCCAAAGTATATTCTAAAAAGTAAGTAAACCACAACCAAAACTAAATCCCCAAACGGGGGAAAAGGCAAAATTCATCTTCCTTAGCCAAAACTAAAAGAAGATTCTTAAGCAACGGCGAACTGATATGAGAATGTTATTCAATCTCATTGGAAACCAAAAATCTTGGAAGGAACCTGTGGTATTGTTTTAAAGAAAAAAAGTGCGGGGAACAAAAAGAAAAAAATCCGGCTTAGATGAAAATTAGAACTTAAATTTTAGCAAAACCAATTAAACCAACAAAAAAAAGGTATACATATGTGAAAAAAAGGCTGCAGACAGATATTCGCCTGTAAAAATTATCAAGAAAAGCTGAAAACATTTAAAAAGGCCTGAAAAATCCAAGGTGAATCCAATCGTAATGGTAGTGGGTTGGTAAACAGATTAAACCGAGGGAGTATTAAATAACAACCTTATGTGCAAATAGAAATATAAACATCAAAGAAGCTGTCGGTCAAGAAAGCAGATTTATCCACAACAAAAGGCTAAGATCTAGTAGCCAACAAAACAACAACAACATCAACCCTAGTCCTCAACCCAACAAGTATCATAGTACCACGGACGAAAAGGAAAACTACATCCGGGATTGTCAGCCGCAAATTTAGCCAGCCATCTTACTACAACAACAACATTCGGGACAGCAAGAGATTTAGCGACCGTCACGGCCATCGTATAGAAGGCGTTCGCCGCAGTGCACCCACGACGGTATAGCAGGTATCAGCCGCAAAGTCCCAGACCAGGTCCAGGTATTGTGTTTTTTTTTTTTGGTTTCTGACGTAGACCTAAAGTACGGACGACGGTGACCTATTTATTTTTCATTTACCCCCGTATTCATGAACGATTATTAAATTTAACAAACGTTTAATTAGGAAAATGTTCATAGAAAATTTATTTGGCAAACCTTTTTTAAATTTAAAATATTTTTATGAATACGGGCTTTAATGATTACCTATATATATGTGTATATATCTATTTAAGTATATATATATTCATTCCTTTTTTATTATTGTCGGGTCTAATAGGGAACACTGTTTAAGTACTATACTCTCGAGCAGTCCCTGGAGTAGAGTCCAGGTGCGCGTGTAGCATAGGGTTGAGCTCAGGCCTATAGATCTTCGTAGGGGGCCTTTGCCCCAGAGTATAACAAAGTTTTCCTTATCGTAGAAGAACAATTTAAACACGTGCCCGTACGTTGAGATACTCATATATATATATGTATATGTATTTATACATATATATGTGGGTAAATATACATAAGTATGCCCATGCATAGACACATATACGCGGAGGTGTATTAACGTAATAATCATATAAAAAAAAAAAAAATATAAAATAAATAAGTAAAAGGTGAAAATACAGCATTCAGAACAGGTATCTTTGGTATCGTCTTAAAGCGTTTTTAAAGTGAATTTTATAGTTGGCTGAAAACCTTAAAATACGAGTATTTGGTGATTTTAAAATACGAAACTCGTTTGGTGGTATTCATTGAAATCAAAAACGTACCGATCTAATGGTATTGAAGTTTTTTTGTTGTTTTTACGTCAATTTTCAATATTGTTAGCAGTCCGAATAGGAAATACATCAAAAAAAAAAAAAAAAGGAAAACAACAAAAAAAAAAACAAACGGGGATATATATTAAATAAATAAATAAAATAAATAAATATATAAAAGGTACTTTAAAGACACGAATCCGTAAAGGCCTGTCCTCAATCTTGTATTGGTAAAACAAAGAAAACTTTTTACCTTTTTGTATATTTACGTTGAAATAGAAAGAACCCGCAATCAAAGTTGAATTTATAATCTGAATTTAATAATTTGAAATACGCTTTTTTCTTGGTGTAGGCGTGTGGATTAAGACATACGCCTAAAACCGGCATATGAGTGTGTTTATGCATGTGGGTGTATATAGCTATCCATATATAGGGGTATATACATATGTATATAGGCTGATGTATATATGTATATTATATCTAAATAGTGATAGGCATCGAACGGACAATATTAATTTAAGATTGAGGTCGAAATTTTCTTGAACATGGTAGTATGTAACCTAACTTTAACAATTGTAATTAGATAAGAAAAAGAAATATAAAAATTGTTTTATAGAGATAAGAACCTGTTTTTGAATTAAATAAATTATACTGGATACTGTAATGAAATTTGAAAAAAGTTGCCAGTCGTTGTAATTTTAGTTGAAATGAGTGAGTAAGCTCACTAGTGGGCCGTTAATGGGAAGGTGAAGGTAAGGTAAACGGAGGGAAATAGGGACAATCTGAAAAACAAAATTCTATTACAGGTCGTCAAGGCGAAGTCTGATTGGACTTCAGGTGGGAGGGAACCGAGTTGGCATAACATCCGCCAAAACCAAATCAAAGGAACAAGGGAGTGCAAGAGGATAGTGAGTGAGTATACTGGACTACAAGTAAAAACGGTTAGGTGTAACAATAGTAGCTACAAGTTCGTTTCGGGTCCCCTTCAATTCAAAATAAGTTCTCTTTTTGGTTATCCAATAGACTGGCATGATTTTTTTTTTTGTAAGTAGTAGATATTGGCCTCGATGGGTTGGCAAGAACCACCCCAATACGGCGAGCCCTAGCCGGACTTACGCCAGCATGCCAGCACCGCCAACAATCTGGCCATACGATACCTTTTTGCTCTCGGGTTGCTTTCGTTTCATACTAAAGCACTCCGCTACGTAAATAGGCAACAAGCGCTACAAATGCTACTACAAATAATTAATTAATCGTTGAACTTTCGTTCTAAATGAATGTGTTTAGTTTTTAGTTATTCGGTTCTGTTTTGATATATGTATCACACTTGATCATAAAGTGGGTATTAACCTAAAATTTAAAAATTTTCAGCAAAACAATTTCTAATTTAATATCAAAGGCATGTGAAAAAGAATTTTCAATCCAACCATTTTATTACCAAAAAGTAGACAAAATAGCACGATATTTTTACAGCGGGTAGATATGACTATAACGTGTCGATTTTTTCGAAGAAGTGAAAAAATAAAAATTTTGAGGCAATACGTTTATGTACAGTTGCGAAATGTAGTTCTAAATAAATTTGATTCGAAAAAATTTGGAAGGCCAGCTCAAGCAAACGAAAGGCATACAAATTGTTTAAAAAAAGAAAAGTTGAAATAAAACTAAAATAAAAACAAAAAATGAATTAATATTATTATGGTTTAAATCATACTTGACAAATAGAAGACAAATAACGAAAGTAAACGGTGTAAAATCAAATGTAATGGATAATGACTACGGTGTTCCACAGGGGTCAATTTTGGGGGCTTTGCTATTTATAATATATATAAATGATATGCCAAAAATACTTGACAAATGTGAAATTGTGTTATATGCTGATGATACTTTAATATACACAGAAGGAGACACTAGTGAGATATGTTATAATAATATGATGAGCGATATAGATAATGTTAACATGTGGTTAAAAAAGAATAAACTAAAGCTAAATGAAAACAAAACAAAAATTATGGAAATAAATATGAACACTGAAAAAGTATTTAAAATTAATAACGAAGTTATAGAAAAAGTAAAAACTATTAAATATCTAGGATTTATAATAGACGAAGAAATGAAATTCAAAGACCATATAGAATATATTTGTAAAAAAATAAGTAAAAAAATTGGCTTTTTTAAAAGAATAAGAAATAAAATATCTGTGATAACTTCTATTAATATATATAATACAATAATAAAACCTCATTTCGAGTTCGGGTCTACAATAATATATACGTGCTGTAATGAATCCCAAATAGAGAGACTTCAAAAGTTACAAAACAAAGCGATGCGAACTATCTTAAAATGTAATAGATATACAAATATACGAACAATGCTTGATACGCTTAAATGGCTCAACATTAAACAGAGACTGACACTAAATACTTTGAATTTTATTCACAAAATTAAGTATGGGAATGCACCTAAATATCTATGTGACCAAATCAAATATGTTGGTGAAGTACAACCTTATGGATTAAGAAATGCTAATAACTTCAGACTAAAGAGGGCTAATACAACAGCTGGGCAGAGATCTTTATTCTACAAAGGACTTAAATTATTTAATTCACTATCAAATGAAATAAAAAATGAGATAAATATTAATATTTTTAGAAAGCAATGTGTAGTTTTTGTTAAAAGCAATAATAATGTATAAAATTTTATTTATAATGTAAATGTGAAAATTTGAAAGTATTTTGAATACTAATAAAGAATGATAATGAATAATTAATTAAACTTGTTTGTGAAGAATTTATATGGCTAAATACCAATTTTTGAAACTTTGTTTTGTTATGTTAATTTTTTTGGAGTTGTAAAAGTGTCAAGTACTCGGGTACTTACACTGCAGCCACACGATCAAGTTGTTCTTGATAGTCTTTTACATATACAGTTTGTCAAAATTTCCAAAAACTGGAAGCTGTGACGTAGGCTGCACGCAATTTTGAAGCAATTTACTTTCAAGATGTCATCAAGAGAACAATTTATAAAGACAAGCGAAAAAATTTCTCACCAAACTTGTAATCAGCTGTTTTCTTGAACGTAAATTGATACACTCACTTGTAACTTGGAGGCCACACGATCAATTTTTGTCTTTCAATTCCTCTCAATTTGCTCTCACTCTCATTTTTTTTACTAACACACTCACACTTTTTAAATTGACCACGAGATTGATCTCAATTTTAACTATCCATTTGTTTGGAAATTTTACGTTCAATTTAACAGCTGATTAGAAGTTTAGTGAGCAAATTTTTCGTTTGTCAGTATAAATTCTTTTCTTGATGACATATTGAAAGTAAATTGATTAAAAATTGCGTGCAGCCTACGTCACAGCTTTCAATTTATGTAAATTTTGACAAACAGTATATGTAAAAGGCTATCAACAAGAAGTTGATCGTGTGGCCGCAAGGTAAGAGAATTTTAAAGGCAAGTTCGCTTCAATTTTTAAGAGTATGAGTGTATTGGTAAAAAAGTGAGAGTGTATTAAAACTTGATAGACAAAACTTGATCGTGTAACCCTCAAGTTAGAACAGCCCTTGTTTTTAAAGTTATCAATAATAAAAAAATATTCGTGTACTATTGATCAAATTTAGCCGGACACAAATTAGCAAATTCAAATAAAATAAAAAACAAAAAAATATGAAAGATTACATAAAATAATTTGTTTGTATTTTCCAAAAATATTCGTGTTATAAAAAGTATTTAATCGAGTACCGATAAGAAAACGAGTTATGTAGTCAAAAGTGTAAACATTTTTCAACACTTCAATTATTTGCGATCACCTGTTGCCTTCATTTTACGAATTTTTACAAATTTTACGTTCGCGTACTGTTTTGGACAACAGCTTTTTGTGAGAGCAAGTTTTTAAGTTTACTCATTTACTGCATTTTACTGTAAAAGTACTCAAACGCACCTAATATAAAGACAGGGGGGCTACTCTCTATTGCGATGCGAATACAATTTCGATGCGAAAGCTAAATGCCAACTTGGTACTCTCTATCGCTTTCGCAAAATTGTTTGAAAATTAAGCAATACTGGTAATAAAAATCAAAGATAGCACAGATTTTCAGTAATGTAATGGCAAAATATGTAAAAAAAATTTAAATTGGAAAGTTGAAATAAAATAAATAATGATGATTTGCGAAAAGAAAAAAAGAAAAAGATGCGAAAGACAAATGCGTAAACGCATTAAAGAGTACCAATCACTAGATTTGCGACAATTTTCTTTCGCATCGCAATAGAGAGTAGCCCCCCAGAAAAATAATAATAATGCTGTAAGCCATATAAGAATAACTAACATCGAAAGAGAGAAAAAACTAACATGACATTTGAAGCAATTTTCACCACACACATAGTTGCACAAATCGTATAGAGTTTGAGAAAATTATTGTTTCCTGGATAAATTTTCTCATTTCAAGCAATTTTTAATTTATTGAGGCCCATTTTACCAAGTTCAGCTATAAATAATTATGCATTACTATAACATGCTAACTAACAATAAATAGGCTTTCTTAAAAGAATCAATAAGTTAATTTTTTTAAGCAAAGTTAGGTTTTATCTCTTTGTCTCTTTCGATGTTAGTCGTACTTATACAGACGGCTTACAGCATAGTTATGGTTGTCTTGCTAAGAAAATTTAAAAAAAAATTAAATGTTTATTTTTGCAAACATTTTAAAACAAGTTCATAATAAGATATAATTCAAAATATTTAAATATTATCCCAATAAGCAATTTTGCTGGAAATCAAGTGCAAAACAATTGCTATTCAAGTTCAAATTTCCAGTTTCAAGGGTTGAGATATACTTTTGTTACACTTTATTTCAATAGCATTCTCCAGTAAAATGGGAACTTGAGTTCAAGTGGATTATTACAGTTTTAATATAGTTTAATTCAAGCATTGAAATAAAGTTTAATTCAATCCATGAATTGTAGCTCTATTCAAGCATTGACTTAAAGATAAATTCAAGTCTTGAATTACAGTTAAACTATAGCTTGAATTACAATTAAATTAAAGTTGAATTTTGTTTGAATTCAAGCTCAAACATACAATGTTTTTCAAGTAGAAATTAAACCACAATTCAAGTTTTCTTTTCTGGTAAATTTATGTTATTTTCCAAAAATAGTTAATATCGAACAATAAAAAATGTTACAAATAAAAAATTACATTATGGTTAACTTTTGAAGAAACGAGTTTTTGCCGGCTGAAAATTAATATATTGGTTTTTCAATTTGGTTCCACTGTAATCAGCAAACTTTTGAATATATGCACTGAAACATTTTAAAATATATATAAGTATGTAAGTGAATTTGTAATTAAAAATAAAGTAAAAATATTTCACATCTTACATTTTAGAGCCTTGCCAGCAAAATGCTTGAGTGACTTCACCTTTAAAAACAAGTCCCAACAATTTTAATAACATTCGCGAAGTGTCCGTTCACTCTTTAAGTTCTTTTACCTAAAAAATACAAATAAAACATTTTTCATACACATGAAAAACTTGCAATACCAAGATTATAAAGGTATCGTCCGACTCTTGGATTTTGTTTAAATTTAAAAATAGAATCCCTCGTTTGAAAGGTGGTTTTGGGTAGAATTATTGTTTAATTTGAAGAAATTTGTTCATTGTTTTGTACCAACTTAATTTCCTGTAATATTCTTTTGTTTCTTCGAGCTCCATAATATCTGAAATAAGATATTTGTGTAAAATGAAATAAGGAACTTTAGCTGTAATAACTTTAACGGTCCCGTACGATTAAAAGGTACATTAACTTTAAATACATTCGTACATTGCAAAAATATGCCGTAATTCTAATTGTTATGTAAGATACCTTACTTTCTTTGTTGCAATCTCTACAATATATATATCATCAGAGCGTGTAAATTGCGACTGTCAGCAGGCAACCCATCATCAAGATTCTTCAAAATTTTAAAAAGATTATTGGTAGCATCACTGACTATGTTAAACGAAACTGTCCAATTAGCTAACTAATATTTTTATTTAAAATTTTACTAAAATTATTGTTGCTGAAACTTGGATGTTTAATTTTAATAATTATTTGACAACACAAATAAATTTTGAAAATATTTTTTGAAACTTGAAAAGCACTTAAAAACATAATTGAACTCAAGTTAATTTCCAGTTAAATTTTAAGCACTTGAAATTTAATTTTTGAGTGCTTATTGGGATACATTGGAACATGAAACTGGCCAAATGCTTCGTTTGTGATGTTTGCTTTATAAACGCAAATGGTGTAGTTTCGTATATGAAAAGCCATAATATGTACATTTTTTCTTTGATACTTTTTAAGTGTATTTTTTTATGTATGTAATTCTTGTTGGATATTGAATCAAAAGTTTAAAATATTTAATAATTTAAATAAATAGTTGTTTTTGTCAAAATAAATGTAGTTTTTTTTCTTGTACTGTTTTTTGTATTCAATGTACTGGTTTTCCGAGTTTAAAATCTGTCTACCCAGTTTTTCAGAACAGGCCTGTTAAATTAAATTTCCAAGGTGCTTGTTATGATGAACCTTCGGCATTTTTCTTTTTCAATGCCTCCATTACTCCAGCAAAGTTTGCTGTAATCTTTTTAACCGATTTCGGTGTAGAATTTTGACTTCGAACACGCATTTGTGGTTGAGCAACGTCATCGCTGAAGTCAAAATCATTCGATTTTAAAGGTCTACAAGATAATTAAAAAGATAATTTTAGTTAAAGACAATTTAATAAAACTTACTCTTGTGTTTCTATTGTATCGGTAGAATTTGGTTGCTCTTTGCTGCCGCTACTCGAGCAATCGGGAGAAGGTGGTCTTCGGCCAGGACACTGCCATTCTAATTCTAAAATGGAACCATTTTCTAGCATGTTATAATAAGTTTCTAATTCTTCGGCGGTGGGATAGAAATCATCGTTAAGGCAATTGTCCACGGAAGATGACACTTCAGAAGACATTATTAGTTTTGTTTGTATGATAAAAGTCCTACGTCTATGGTATGAATTTATTATAATCACGGAACTAAAAGGATAACTTTAAATTTGTTTACATTTTTTTTTCTTCTTTTTTGTACTAAAGATGCAAAAGCAGAATTTTGGTTTAATTTCATTTATCGATAACTTCTTATGTTGTCATCAGTTCCTAATGAGTGTTAAGTCCAGATGATTTCTTCTTTTCTTTTTATATTTTTGAGGTTATATAAAGCAAAATTTCATGTTTGCTTGATTTTTCGTGAAAGTTTAGTTAATTTCTCAAAAAAAGAAAAACAAAAACCGCAATGTCTGACTTTGATAGCTTGTCTTCTAATACTGGAGACAAAGAATTGCAGGAATTCTTAATGATTGAAAAACAAAAAGCACAAGTTAATGCTCAGGTATGAATATTTAAAAACTTCTAAATAATTAAACAGTTTTTTTTTATAAGTTAATGAATTTGTCATTTCTTTATATTAGATTCATGAG
Source organism: Pollenia amentaria (assembly GCA_943735925.1). Classification (NCBI taxonomy): domain Eukaryota; kingdom Metazoa; phylum Arthropoda; class Insecta; order Diptera; family Polleniidae; genus Pollenia; species Pollenia amentaria. The sequence goes on from OX031008.1 coordinate 123,846,056, forward strand.
TTCAATGAAATCTGCTGGGATAAATGTATAGGTAAACCAGGTTCTAAATTGGATAGTGCCACAGAAACGTGTTTATCTAACTGTGTAGATCGCTTTATTGACACATCTCTGCTAATAACACAACGTTTTGCCCAATTGCTACAAAAACAATCGAGTGGCATGTAATTTTCTTGGACTCTCCTCATTATTACTGTACAATTTTTCAACAAATTTAAAATTCTGGTATAAAAGTACATTTTTTGAAACAAGATTTAAAATCTTCAAAAAATTTGTTGTTTTTAAAAATGCTGTGTACTTTTTTTTAACTTCAGCAGCTTTTTTTGTTATTTTTATAAGTTTTATTAAAAAATAAGAACTTGAAAGAAAAAAAAACAGTTTAATTGAATAATGTAGTTTTATTTTCTAAGGTCAACTTTTGTCTGCTTGTACGCCTTTGGATTTTTTCAAATCCCTATAAAGGCTTACTAATTTTTGTCTTTCAGTTTCTAGCATGTTACGTGTTGCCTCTGGCAGATCCTTGCGTTTGCCCTTTAACTGAGTTTTGCTAATTGTGGTACTTGCTCTAGCTTTTTTACAACCAGTTTGGGACATATTTTTACCATTTTCATCTTGTGAAGTCTCTTGGCGTTTCAAAAGATCCTTAAGTAATAAGTTGTCTTTCTTTCCGGGCTGTTAAAAAATATCCAATTAAAATATGTCAATTGTCTAGTCATATCTACTTACTCTTGGCACTGTATCATTTTTTTGGGCCTTTCTTGGCAAAGTCGATATATTAGGCGGAGCATGTACTATTTCACCAAATTTTATTACATCCTTGCGATACTCAACAATTACCTTTTCTTTTTCTCTGTGCTTTTCTTCTTCGTCCTCTTTTATTGCTTGCTTTATTAATTCTTTAACTAATTTGGGATTTATAGGTTTTGCTTCTTTTTCGTTAACATTCTTTTTTGTTGAACCTCCTTTCATTTTCTTTTGTTTCAATAATTCATCTATTTCATTGAGTGGCTTCTTTTTAATAGAAATTTCTCCCGTATTAGGATCTCGAATTACTTTAACACCATATTTAGCCTCATATTGGGCCTCTTTGAGGCTTTCATTCGTTATACGATTAACTCTTCGTAAATAATCTTTGTCTTCCTCACCAGGCATCTGTTTAATATTCTTAAACTTATTGCCATCCACTTTGGAATTTTTTGTTTTATAACCGGTAACAGAAAATTCTTTGGGTTTATCCTCTATACCACTATGAATACGTTTGATTTTCTGCCCACATTTAGCTTGATCAGCTAATTTTTTAAATTGTACAAATTTGTAGGACATTTTTTGATCATCTTTTTCGGGCGGGCTATTGACAACATTTTTAAGTCTGTGGGATAACATAAATGTTTTTTATTTAGACAGTATACTATATATAGATATGTATATATATATATATATATGAAGGTGTGAAGTAGACTTCACACCGGCCTTTCTACTTACTTACCTATTTACCTAGAGCTTAGCTTAGATGACATTATTTCCGCTTGTCAAATTCACGAATAGATTTACAGACAATCGCAGACAATGATTCCGAATGTCGAGTGCGAAATGGTCAGTAGAGTATCTACAAAGCCTGAATGGGCAAATCAAGAGAGCGATGAGTGTAGAAAGTGTGGTAAGAAAGGTCATTTAAGCTATGAAATTAATTGTTCAACCAGGAACTCTAAGTGTAATAAATGTGGCTTAATAGGGCATTTCGCTCGTAAATGCAAAACTAAAAATAATAAGCGGAAATGAACTGGGTTCACATGGGAGAATGTGAAATATATATCGTTAACTAAAACGCAAAAGGCCCTAACTTTCCAAAACTTTTTCATTGATTCTGATGTATTGCATTAACACAAATGTTCACAACAAATTTTGGAATTTTTCGACCAAAATTAGAGATTTTATTAACAAAAAACAAAAAGCCCTATCTACAATATATTTTACGATAAACACTAATAGACATAACTAACAGTTTGCATTATATGCAACATTGTTGTTTGTCAAAACCACTGGTAGGTTTAACAAGAAAAATAGAAGAAAAATTAATTATAAACAGTTTAAGGCAATTTACCATTTTAAATAGTTTTTTGCTTCTCCTGTACAATTTTCAAAGTGTTAGATAGGGCCTTTTGCGTTTTAGGTAACGATATATATTTATATGTATGTATAGGTACATATATACATATGTATATATTGTATATACATAGGTATATTTACTTACACCTAAACTACATGTAAGATAGAACCTTGTAATAAATATTTGTGTTTTTTTTATTATTATTCCTACGCTAATCCCGTGAAGCTCTTCGCTTGTCTGCAGGAGACCAGATTCTCTGGCGGGAATCGAACCCGCAACCCCGGTACTGAGAGAATAGCTCACTACCAGCTAGCCAACCAGCTAGGAACCCCGGTGGCTTATACGCAGACTCCTAAACTACTAAACCGACTTTTCTGAAATTTTTACAGTAATATCACGTGATTCCCGAAAATAAATAGGCTACTGATTTTTTGATAGGGACAGCGGAAGTAGCACCCTCCATAAGATGCCAATATTAAGTATCGCATATCTTGAGCCATGCCATCAATTTTCTTGAACATTTTACAGTAGGATATTCTTAGCCCCGAAATTGAAATAAGCAGCAGGGGAAGTCATAACCCCCATAGGAAACCAATGTTAATCTTAAGAAATGTTATAGTGAGAATATTCAAACTTGTTAACAGTCACTCTTATGGTAAACTGCACCTATGAAAATAAAAATTAAGGGGGTAGGCGCAGGGGATCAATACCCCCTATAGGACGTATATATTAAATATCGCGTCACTGAAGAGCTATTATAGCAAGTCTTTAAACGTGGTTGAAGCCACTATTATGGTAAACTATAATTTTCAAAATAAAAATATCGTAATTTTGCATATTTATTTTATATATCGCACTTGTTAAGCAGTAGTGTATTAACTCAAAATTATTATTTATGCATTTTTTGGAATATTCATATCTAACCGCTGCTAAAATATAGTGCTACTTTGTCAACTTTTTGGGCTTAAATCTAGTTTACCGACGCAGCTCCACTTAAAAAATAAGGTACCCATGGTGATAGAAAATGGAAAATTAAGAAGAAAAAATTAAATAAGAAAGTTGGCGCAAACTCTTAGTTTTCGAGTTATGGACGTTTAAAGTTTTCATATAAATATGCGATTTTCCACTACAATTCTAAACATGTATGGCCAATATAGGTTTCGTCAGTAAACTAGATTTGTTCCATAAAATTTTTTGTATTTTTGTTAATTGCTGAATAAGTGCGATATAAATATGTAAGTTCCAATTTACATTATACGATTTCTGTCATTGCGACTATTGTCGTTTCTTCTTTGAAGTCGGTCTAATGTTTACATTGTACGATTTTTGCCGTTACAACTCTTTATATATACATACATTTATTTTGACACAACGAATGAATGAACAAAACGAATCGAAGAGTAGACTCGCTTGTGTACCCCTTTTAATTCCTCTCTCTCCTCTCGCCTATAAGGTAAGAATCGCAACGACATATATCGTTTAATGTAAATTGGAACTAACTTAATATTTATTTTAACAAAATATATCAACTTACTTCTTCTCTTTGGACTCCAGTTGCTTAAGCGGATCACGAATTCCATGATGCTTACGTACGGGAATTTTTCTTTTCCTAGCCATCTCTTCTATATAGAATGTTTCTTAATTGTTTTTTAAAAGCACATTTATTTGTTTGAGGATTGAAAACAAAAACAACGCATACACACATAATCCACAAAACAAATAATCGATAACTGTTGACATGGTTTATTTCATCATGATTGTTGAGATGACAAAGTCCCCTTTTACAATGTGGCAAGTGGAAGGCAGACAGACGAAGTTTGTTGGCGAGGGGTTGTAGAGGTAGAGTTTGTAGTACATGACTATCTGTACTAGACATTTTTCGTGTTTCTCTTTTACTGTTCGCAATATTCATGTTGTTGCTTCATATCATTTTTCTCACACCAATGTAATTTTATATATCATTGCCTGTTAAATGTTCGTCTCCGTCAACAGCGAAAAAGAACGAAAAAAAGAAACGAATAATTTCTGTCTGTCTATTAATTTCGCGATTGTAAAAGGTTTAGGTAAGTTTAAAAGAGAATAAGAAAAATGTCTGCCTTTCAATTTCAACATTGTAAATTGGGACAAAGTTAATGCTTATTGCATTTTGGTGCGCCTGTGTGTATATAATATTAGGTGGTGGCACAATATTTTGCGTACAATCATAAAATCTTTGTGGTGACAACATTATTTTTACTTGTACAAAAGTTTGAGTTTTAATGGTTTAGTTTACTTTTACATGTAATAAATGAAAAATTCCGCCATATTCCATTTAATTGAGCGTCCCATCCATTACTTGAGGGTTACACGATCAAGTTTTGTCTATCAAGTTTTAATACACTCACAGCCAATTCACATGGAGGCTTTTACGGCGTCGTTTTTTCTTAATTCCCTTTTGAAGCAACTTCGAAAAACCTCTTGCGTTTATACGATGATTTTTCGTGGCATGCCGCTTTTTTCAATTTTAATTTTTATTTGCAACCAGGGTTGATTTTTATTGCCTTATCGGTAAATCTGCTTTAGTTGGTTTTTCTCATTAAGAAAAATATAAAAAAGTGTTTTTTAAATAAGAAATATGTAAGAAATATGTTTAAATTAAAACTCAAACTTTTGTTTTATATTCTTTTTTATTATTTCCGTATTTGTTTGCAACCTGACGCTTTAAAGTAAGAAAAATAATAAAACAAAACAAGAACAAGAGAAATAAGTTTGAAGAGGAATATAAGAAAACGACATGAAAAACACAAAACGAGTCGTTTTATTTACCCCTCTTTCTTCCCTACACCGCTCGCCATCAAACCAAAAGAGACGTCGACAAAGCGACGTCGCAAAAGCCCCATGTAAATTGGCTGTATCAATTTACGTTCAAGAAAACAGCTGATTACAAGTGTGGTGATAACATTTTTCGTTTGTCTTTAAAAATTGTTCTCTTAGTGATATCTTGAAAGTAAATTGCTTCAAAATTGCGTGCAGCCTACATCAGAGCTTCCAATTTTTGGAAATTTTGACAAACTGTATATGTAAAAGACTATCAAGAACAACTTGATCGTGTGGCTGCAGTGTTATACAATGTTATTTCATAAGTTATTCACCACATTATATTAATTTTGCCTTATATTATGCAATAAAATGCACAATCAAAGCGAATTCATGTATACGGTGGTGTCGATACTACAACAAGTAACAACACCAAAAACATAATGTATTTTTTGTTGCTTTCGTTGATCGATATGTCAAAAACACAAGCAACTTTTGACATTTCTCTCTCTAAGTAAGAAAAAAAAGTAGCACTTTATCCATGGATTTTCATGAAATAAAATTTATTTTACTTCTAATACATGCAGCTTTGAGCATAAGTACTAAAACTGGTAAGTATTTGTTGATTTAAATTTTTTATGAATTTTTTGAATTCAAAAATTTTACAAAAAAACAAACAACAAATTTTTTTTTGCCACTTCGGCAAGTTCAAAAGAGAATAAGAAAAATGTCTGCCTTCCACTTGCCACGTTGTAAAAGGAGACTTCACACGCAGCAACCGGTTTCAACTTTTTTGCTTCAAAACAAAAACACTTTTTTTCAAAGCGAACCAAAGCGAAAAAGAAAAGAAAAAAATTTACATGTAGCCATTGTTGTGCATATACCTACGAATGAGAACACAAAGCGTAATTTTTTGAATTCAAAAATTTTACAAAAAAACAAAAAAAAAATTTTTTTTTGCCACTTCGGCCTCAATAACTCCAAAAATAATGGCTAAATTAAAAATGATATTAGAGAAACTTAAATCCGGCATAATTTAAAATGTTTTGACGGATTGCATGCCAAAATCGGGTACGTCGTTCCAAAGTTACGATAAGATGTAAGGAGCAGCCTTTTTAAAAATCTCAGTGTTTAGAAAAAAATTAAAAAAAAAAAAACCTTACCATAGAATTAGAAATAATGATGATTTTTGTAGTTAGATGACTATAGCGGATCAAAAAAATATAGTGGTTATTCAAGGAATTTTTGCTTGTTGCATAGAGTAATTAAAAGTATGTATTATATTTCGGCTCAGCCGAAAAATATATTGAGTCGAAAAAATTTCGGTGTCAAGCCGAAACGCCGCCGCCGCCGATCAATTTTACACTTTCAGCCGCCGCCGATAAAAATTGATCGGCTTGATTCCCAAGTACAGGCATCATGCCTGTACTTGGGCTGTACGCTTTGTGTTCTCATTTGTAGGTATATGCACAACAATGGCTACATGTAAATTTTTTTCTTTTCTTTTTCGCTTTGGTTCGCTTTGAAAAAAAGTGTTTTTGTTTTGAAGCAAAAAAGTTGAAACCGGTTGCTGCGTGTGAAGTCTCCTTTTACAACGTGGCAAGTGGAAGGCAGACATTTTTCTTATTCTCTTTTGAACTTGCCTTAACCTTTTTCAATCGCGAAATTAATAGACAGACATAAATTATTCGTTTCCTTTCTTCGTTCATTTTCGCTGTTGACGGAGACGAACATTTAACAGGCACCGATATATAAAATTACATTGGTGTGAGAAAAATGTAATGAAGCAACAACATGAAAATTGCGAACAGTAAAAGAGAAACACGAAAAATATCTAGTACAGATAGTCATGTACTACACTCTCTACCTCTACAACCCCTCGCCAACAAACTTCGTCTGTCTGCCTTCCACTTGCCACATTGTAAAAGGGGACTAATGACATCTTCAAAAGGGAATTGAAAATAAGTTGAGCATCAAAAGATGAAACGTGTAAATTGGTACTAAGTCATCGTTCAGATTTGCAAGTATTAGCCATCAAGTCTTGAGCTTTTAGAAGAGAAGGGAAAAGAGAATGCCATTTCTTTTCCTCACTCTCCTAAAAACTCAAGACTTGACTACTAAGACTTGAACAGTGTGAATTGCAATTTTCGTATTTTCATCTTGGTTTCCCCTTCTTATATTTTATATATTAATACAACTACAGCCAACTTCAATTAAAAAAGTGTGAGAATAGCAAAACACCCATGAATTCAAGAATTGCTGTATAAAAAATTGCAAGTTTGCACGATGACTAAAACTACCATATATTTATGAACTTCCAAACAAAGAAAACAAAACTATCGATTATTACACATTTTTAAGTTCCAGATAGTCCCAATTTACAATGTTGAAATTGAAAGGCAGACATTTTTCTTATTCTCTTTTGAACTTACCTAAACCATTTACAATCGCGAAATTAATAGACAGACAGAAATTATTCGTTTCCTTTCTTCGTTCATTTTCGCTGTTGACGGAGACGAACATTTAACAGGCAATGATATATAAAATTACATTGGTGTGAGAAAAATGATATGAAGCAACAACATGAAAATTGCGAACAGTAAAAGAGAAACATGAAAAATGTCTAGTACAGATAGTCATGTACTACACACTCTACCTCTACAACCCCTCGCCAACAAACTTCGTCTGTCTGCCTTCCACTTGCCACATTGTAAAAGGGGACATACATAATTTTTTGTCATCATAACCAAACTTATTGTCAAGTTATCGATAAAATTGTACCATCTCTAGTTTTCTTTAATATTAAAAATGGCGACTGGACTTTTTCTTGCAAAATAAATTTTTCATTACGGTTAAAGAAAAATAGGATTTCTACATAAAAATTATTAGAAAAACAGTTTAAAGTTTTGTTAAAGTCAAATAGAAGTTACAAAGTTGAAAACTTTTATTAAAATAAAATAATCAATAATTGAAAAACTTTGCTATTGCAAAAGAAAAGTTTTAACAAAAAGAAAAAAATATTAAATAGAAAACTCTTATTAAAAAAAAATAATGTGGAACCAATGGTCCCAGTATGCAGGGGCGCCTCCACTTCCTACCACGGCGCCGCCACCACCACCGCAGGAACCAAGCGGAGGATCCGCATCAGCACCTATTATAGGGCCAATGCTGCCATCGGCAGTGGGTGCGGCAGTACCCGCAGCCCCTATGCCATCTGCACCGGTGCCTGCGGCTCCTACATCTTCGGCAGCAGCTACTGTGGGCGGTGCAAATCCTTACTCTCAGTATACTGCAGCCCAATACGCAGCCATGACTCCGGAACAACAATATGCTCTACAACAGCATTGGCAGCAATGGCAAAAGTATCAAGAAGAATATGCTAGATGGCATGCTCAATACGGAGAACAAGTGGGTATACACATGTTTAATTTTTATGCAAAACTTAACTTATTTTTTTACATTTTATAGTACAAACGTGAAATGGAGATGGCACAATCCTCCACAACTGCTACCCCGGCCGTTCCGGCTGCAGCATCCGCGCCAGCGTATGCATCAACATATTATCAACAACCACCACCAAGTGCGCCAAGTAATAAGATTACTGGACAACCTCAATTGTATAATCAACCGCCTCCACCACAAGCCCCAGGTCCCAATGCAGGCACTTTAAATCCTACAAATTACCCTCCTGTTGGAATGGTTCCATCAACACAACCACCAACATGGCAACCCCAATCGTATAATCAACCACCACCAAGTTTCAATCGACAAAATAACACCAATAATTCCCATAAGAATCTACAACAATTCCAGCAACCGTCTTGGGGTGGCCCCGGAGGGCTTCCACCTCCAACTCAACCCAATTCTGATGATTCTCAGTATAATCATAATGACGGCGGTAACCGTGGGCAAAACATATCTGATGGCCCAAATAATTGGCCGGGCCCACCAAATAATCGAGGAGTCGACAATTGGAACAACAATCAAGCTGGCAATCGTGGTAATGGACCTAATAATCGTGCAATTGGTAATACTAATTGGAATAACCAAAATATTAGTGATGATAATGTTCCACCAAATAATTGGAATAATAATCGCAATTTCGGTCCCAATAATAGAGGCGATGAAGGTCCAAGCCTAAGTACCAATGCTGATAACGAGGCACTCTCTGTTAGTAATATTACCATAGAACAGGAAAACTTGCCAGCAGAAAATGATGATTGGAATGATATGGAAAATAATAGTGATCGTTATCGTGGTCCAAATAATTGGAGTGAAGGTTCCAACGATCGTAACTTCGGACAAAAGAATAACGGATCCAACAATATCCGTGGACCAAACAATTGGAACGATGGACCAAATAACCGTGGTTTCAGTGGAGGCAACGAATGGAATGATAATCCAAGTAATCGTCGATCCAATGACAGAAACTTCGGTCCTAACAATCGAGGTCAAAACAATTGGAATCAGGGTCTCAACAACCGTGGTCCAAACAATTGGAATGAGGGTCCCAATATACGAGGTCAAAATAATTATGATGGTCCTAATAATCGTGGTCCCAACAATTGGAATGAAGGACCTGTTAACGCTGGTCCCAATAATAGGAACGAAAGACCTAATAATCGTGGCCCTAATAATTGGAATGATGGAACCAATAATCGAGGTAATAATAGACCCAATGACTGGAGTGACAGACGTGAACCAAATGATCGTAACTTAGGTTCTCATAATCGTGGACCTAACAACTGGAATGATGATCCCAATGATAGCCCGTATGAACGTGAACAAAATGACCGCAGTTTTGGGCAAAATAATAGCGGTAACAATCGTTCAAATGATCGTGGTCGTAATAGAAGAGGTCCCAATAGTGGTCCCGATAACTGGGAGAATAATACACCAAATTATCGTGGACGAAATGATGGCCCGAATCAATGGGATGGTCCGAATCAAAGGGATGATCCGAATCAAAGAGATGGTCCGAATGAAAGAGATGGTCCGAATCAAAGAGATGGTCCTGGCTCCGTTTCTGGCAATCGCGGTCGCGTTACCGACTTAGATGAAGAAATGTTTGATCGTCAATTCCGTCAATGGGAGCAACAATTTGAAGATTGGAAAAATGCTAATGCCAATCACCCAGATAAGGAAATGTACAAGCGTTATGAAATGGAATTTGAAAAACAACGTAAACGTATCGCTGAAAGACGTGAGCAAATGCGCAGACGTAAGCTGGAACAAATGGGGTTAGATCCAAATCAACCGCCAGCGCAACCTTCACCAAATCTACCGAGAACTGAGAGTGTAGTTAATGAAAACACTAACAATACCGATTCTCCCGGTAGAAAAAGAAACGATTCAATTGGCAGTCAACAAAGCTCAACTTCAAAGCTAAATTTAGATCACAATCAACAAATTCAAGCAACCAATGATCAAGAAATACTACCAGAATCATCTAAATCATTAGATGAATCAACGAAGGAAAATGAAAATACTGAAGATAAGATTATATGCAATGATGAAACTATTAACACTGCTTCTCCACAACAAAAGAAAAACATAAATACAGCGCTTGGAAAACGTAAAAGCCGCTTTGATGCACCAGTACCAGCCAATAAAATGAAACCAATTGAATGTACAGAGGTCATTACTTTGGATGATGATGATGCCGATATAGACCAAGTTGAAGAAAATAAAGGCAACATGTCGGAAATCTTTAAAAAAGTAGATGGTATTCCTGGTTTAGATTTGACCGATGATAATTCTTCAGCTATAACAAAAGATGTGGAACCATCGAAACCAGACACTCAAAAACAAACAGAACAAAATAAATTCGCTAAAAATCAAGCTGTTCCCTCAGCAACTCCAAAGAAAATTCCCTCTTTATTTGATATTAAAGTTGATAGACCCGATATGACTGATTTAGAAGATGTTAATAAGCAGACAGCAGCTCCAGCATCATCAAATGCTTTGCCAGATTTAGCTAAAACTTTAAATGATCCAGACTTCTTGAAAAGAATTTCAGAGGCTGTTGCTCACGCCAAAGGCAGTGACGCATCAAAGCCTCAAGATGGTGATGGACGCCCAATGTCATTTTCTGAATGGCAACAACGTAAACAAGGTAATGTAGGCGAAGAAAACCCCGGTAATACTAATGTAGAGGTTGATAATGCTGATAATGCTACTTCAATGGATAGTTTACGTGATAAGAGTTCTAATCGTTCGGAGGCTGGCGATGATTTGAATTCGAATTTAAGTGCTAACAGTGGTGGTGGAAATAAAGGTGGCAGAGGTTTTTCCGCCAATGAAGGTCCAAATAATAATTTTGGCCCCAATAACAATTTTGGACCCAATGGTCCCAACAATTGGGGTCCTAATGGTCCTAACAATTGGGGTCCTAATGGACCTAACAATTTGGGTCCTAATGGTTCAAATAACTGGGGACCAAATGGTCCTAATAATAACTTTGGCCCTAATGGTTCCAACAATAACTTCGGCCCCAATGTTCCCAACAATAACTTCGGTCCTAATGGTTCCAACTTCGGTCCTAATGGTCCCAACACCTGGGGTCCAAATGGTCCTAATAATTGGGGTCCTAATGGCCCTAATAATTGGGGTCCCAATGGACCGGATAACTTTGGTCCCAATAACAATTTCCGTGGGGGCAATAACTTTGGACCTAATGGTCCTGGCCGTAATATTCGTGGCAATGGTCCCAATTTTGGCCCTACTGATAATCCCAGTCGCAATTTTGGGCCAAATGGTTCTAATTTTGGACCCAATGATGGACCAGGGCGCAATTTTGGACGCAATGGAAATAACTTTAATCCCAATGATGGACCTGGACGCAATTTCGGCCGCAACGGACCTAACTTTGGACCTAATGATGGACCTGGTTGCAGTTTTGGTGGTAATGGTCCTAACTATGGATCTAATGATGGTTCCGGACGCAACTTTGGACGCGATGGTCCCAATTTTGCCTCTAACGATGGTCCTGGAGGAAATTTCAATCGCAATAGTCGTGATGGCAACAGACGTAATACCGGTCGCGGTGGCTCAAATGATAGACGTGATGGCTCCAAAAATAGTCTTAACAATTCTAATAATAAACGCGATGGATCAAACAATAGGAATAATCCTAAAACTGATGGCACAAATTCTGATGACAATGGTTCAGCCAATCGAAACACCAATAATCCCTTCAGACGCAACGATGTTTCTAAAGGTGCCAGTTTAGACGCTGATGATAGAATCCAGGCTAAAGATCAACCCGAACCCTGGATTAAAGGGTAAGATTATTTAATATTTTTTTTATATACTTTTTTCAGGTACATTTGAATAAAATCATAAATGAAAATCTTGTTTGTCTCCTCCACCATTCTAACTTTTGTTTTAAACAAACCATTGAAACTAAAAGTCGTCCGTTAATCTTAAAAATCTCTATTGTTGTTGTCTTAAATTAAAGATATGTGGGCATTATTATTCCATTTTTTTTTTAATTAGGGCTATTATATCGACTTTGGTGGAGGATAGACTTTAAACTACCCCTATTTAAATACATATTTTTAATATTAAAATATGTATGTTGTGAAGTAATTTATAAATGCAAAATTATTTTTTATTGTTTTCCAATTGCATAATAATGAATTTGTTTCCATTTCCTGTTTATTGTGTTAGAAATTTTTAATTCTATAATTGATTGAAATATTGACCCACTGTTGAACGAGAGACAAAACTTTTTCAGTTTTTTAAAAGTTTTTCTTCTTCTTTTATTTACGACAATGCAAATAAAAATGTATATAAGTATTTTATTAAGTACATAGATTTATTGTTGAAGTTTTTCATAAATGATTAAATTCAATAACAATAAAGTTATACACATTGATGAAGACAATTTTGTAAATTGCATAAGAGCGATTTTGAATATGGGCATTTCCACAGAAAAGCACTTTTTGTCGCGTTACGCCACCAACCATTTTAAATTGTTTCTTAAAAAATAATTTATATATTTTTAGCGCGACTAGCTTACCATTTAGTGAAAAGAGAGGAAAAATTTTAACAACATGGGTCTAAAATAGAAGCTTAATTGCTTGGTGGCGTAACGTGAAGGCAAAGAGAGCACTTTTTGTAGAAGTGCCGATATGTAAAACGTAGTTGCATGTTCTTAAGTTTGTCCTAAGTCGCGCTCCGAAACGGCCTTTATTTAGGTGTTTTCGAACACTTTTTTCTTCATCAACTTTGTTGTATTTGACCTTAATATCACTCGTTTTAAAAACACGTTCAAAAACTTCACCCATCTAAACCACGTCTAACGACGTCAAAAGCAATGAAAGCGCTTGAAAACGACATGATTAAGGTAATTAGGTGTCAAACTTTATGATAAGAAGGTTTTACATCTGACAGTTTCAACCAAAACTTCCGCCTTTGCCAAACGGCAGAGAATTCTAAACATTATTAGTTATCTTTGAGTTAAGCAAAACTTACTATTCTTTGTCTCAGTTCAATAGTCGCGCTACTATTATATTTCTCTTTATTTTTTGTCATATTATTAAAAAAAAAAAAACAACCAGTTAACATTTGGAATTTATTTTCCATTTCTTTTCGTCTCTTTTCATTGCAAAACTTATTCTAACGTACACATAATATGGGTTTTTATAGCGGTAATGGTAACCCTAAATTTTCCAATGATAACAATAAGAGGATGAACAGGAATCGCCGCAATTAAAATGATCATATACATAAAGCATAGTCTTTGAACACACGCTCTCTCTCTCCCTGTCTCTATTCAACTGAATGAAAGACTTGCAATATTCCCTGTTCTTTCATTAACGAATTTTGAAGTATACAGCCCTGCTGTAGCGTAATCGTAATCTTATAATACCAACCACAACATAAATATTAATAATTTCAATATCACTTTACTTAACGATTAAGTAAATAGTAGAAAAAAGAACATTAAAAAAAAATATTTAACTATTAACGACAAACTTTCGTTTATTTAGAATTTTAGTGAATAAATGTTATGAATTATTCATTCTACTTTAAATAACAAAAACTGAAAAATATTGGTGTTTATTTATTTTTTCCTTTTAATACTAAATATTTTTAGGCTTTATTTTAAAATTTAAAATCTATACCTAATTTACACAGAATTTGTTTTCTTGCACAAGTATTGAATTAATAGACGAATAAACGCGCGCAGAAAGTTGTTCAATACTTACGTAATAAAAATTACTGTATAAAAATTGGGAAGAAAAAATTATATAAATCAACGATTTTTACCTTTAAAAAATTATGTAAAAATCTGGTTTATAAAAAAATTTATATCTATATATTGCAACATTAATTGTCCATCCGTTTCGAATTAGTATTATAGCAATAAACCTCTACTTAAATTTACAAAATGTATTTAATTTTTTTTAATTTCTGACTGGGAATAGTTAATTTTTTCGGTTCATTAAGTAATTTTATGTTAATTTTCATTTTGGCTTATTAATTTGTATTTACCTTTTATTTTTAGTTTGAAAATTCCAACACAAAAAAAAAAAAAAAATCATGTTTAGTATTTCCGCGTATAAAGAAAGACTCAATTTGAGTTTAGTACATTTTAAATGTTGTTGTATTTTTTGGCTTATATGATGGATATTTAAAATAATTTGATTAATTAACTGATATATATGAGAATACATATTGTATAAGGATTTTCATGCCATATGTTATACCAAAAAATATTAATTAATTTTTTTTAATCTGGGGCCTGCCATTATTAAGGTTATCTAAGTTTGTCATTTGCAAAGTAATATTAGAGTCTGTTCGGTCTTTATCGATGTCCACCTGTCTGTTATATATAAACCCAATTCTAAATTATTGCAATCATTCTGTCATTTCTGTAAAACCTAAAAATATTACAGTCCGTTAGTCATAAATGTTGTTGTACCTCTTCCACCCGTCTCCTGAAAATAAACTCAATTCCATATTATTGGAGTCATTTTGTCATTACGTGTGTAAAATCTAAAAATATATAAATATATAAAAACATTTTATTGTGTCTATTGAGTAATGTCTTTCTCTATGGCCACCTGTTTGTTAAAAATAAACTCAATTCCAAATTTTTGGAATCATTTCGTCCGTTTGCCATCCCCTGTGTAACACCTAAAAATAGAAGAGTCTGTCAATCATACATTTTATTGTACCTGTTGAGTTAAGTCTCTGTCGAAGTCCGCCTGTCTGTTGAATATGAACCCAATTCCAATATATTGGAATCTTTTTGTCAGTTTGTCGTTCCGTGTGCAACACCTAGAAACATTAGAGTCCTTAAGCATAGAAATTAGAGTCCTTTAAGTCTTTCTGTTACCCAATTTCAAATTATTGAAATTTGAGTTCGTTTAGCATAACTATTATTGTGTCTTTTGTGTTAGGTCTTGTCGATGTCCGCCTGTCAGTTTGCTAAAGTTTAAAATTAGCCAAATATGTTAAGTAGAAAATCAAACTTTAAAAAATTGAATTTTATGAATGTTAATGCACAAAAATATAAAAATGCAAACAATAATGCTTAAAAAAATCCTATTTCGAAAATGGAATACAACTCCCATTTCTGGGCAGGTGCTTCAAGGCATATTTCGAAGCTTCTGGATCGGCTTCAATGGAGTGCGTTGAAGCTCTTCAATAACAGTAGGGTATTTAGCTCTGTTCACTCATTGGAGCATCGCCGAAATGTGGGTTGTGTGTCATTGTTCTATTGATATTACCACGGTAAGTGTTCAGCGGAAATGGGCAAACTCATCCCTGAGACGCAGTTGCATGCCCGTAGTACTCGCCTTTTCGGCAGATCACATCCGTTCGTTGTCGACTGTCCAATGAACATATCTCACAACGCATTACAGAGAAAAATCGTTTCTCGGATGAACTAGCCGTATGCGGAATAGACTCCCGGCAGAAGTCTTCCCAGTCCGCTACAATTTGGAAAAGTTAAAATTAAATGTTCACTCACTACTCCCTCTATCCTTCTCCTCATTACCTATTTTTCTAATAGCAACACATTGCATTGCAGTAGTCGGTGGCATCCCCCGAGTGTTGGCTCGAAGTAAAAAAAAAAAAAATTCCAATTTTCTTAATTTTTAAAGAATTGAGGTCGAATCGGTGCACTTTTCTGTATGTCATTGAGACTTTAGGGTCT
The DNA here is from genome assembly GCA_943735925.1 of Pollenia amentaria. NCBI lineage: Eukaryota > Metazoa > Arthropoda > Insecta > Diptera > Polleniidae > Pollenia > Pollenia amentaria. The sequence goes on from OX031008.1 coordinate 123,862,126, forward strand.
GTTGTTGATTGGTCTCACTCCATATGCAGCAATTTGGCCTAGCCTAGCGCACAATGGGATTTTTCGTTCTCTCTAAAATAAAATTTTAATATTGTAATTTTGAGAAATAAATATTTTTTAAATCGAATTTGTGTGATTTAAGGTGTTAAAAAAAAGTAACGACATTGAAAAAGTTTTTAAGTTTATTTGTTGAATTTTTTGTTGGAGCGCAATGTGGGCACTTTCAAAGAAAAGTACACTTTTTGTCATTAAATTAAATGAGTTTTATACATTTTTTTTTGTTAATATATGTTTTTTATAGGATGAAAGGAACCTTCACACCAAATTTCATTCAAATCGAAGGGGGTCGGGTCCCACTCTTGGTCGATTTGACATGGAATTATCCTAGTAAAAGGCCCCTATTATGAGTTACATACGATAAACGATTTTTGCTGGCTATCAAACATCGACTATCGAATGTTAATTTGGTATTATGAGTTGGCATCACTGTCGAAAATTTCGTTGTGCATCGAATTTTTCAACGAAAACAAGGTTCGAATTAGTTGATCGAACGAATTTTCATTTGGTATTATGGCACACATTCGATAAAAAAGTACTATTGTGATTTAGTTAATTCACAGTAGTACATTTTCTATCATCTGTCACTAGAAATAAAAAATTTTTGTTAACAAATTTTTCGGTGCACGAGCCAAACGAACCTCATATTCAGATTTGGAGCCTCGCAATACATATAGGTTTTTGTTGTTTTGGCAGCCAAAATTGAAGAACAGGTGTTGCTGAGTGGACAATCCTCGGTCAGTGTTCATTGAAGTCGTTCCGGTGCGTAAAACCGAGTATCGTGGAAACGACAAGGAAGAAAGAGTAGAAGAAATAGTTGGATCAGCCAAGTTATTAAATGTAATAAAACATAATATACCTATAAAAGCCTACGCTCCAGTTATTATCACACATCCAGGCTATCTTTATTACGAATGCCATCAGATCGTCGAGTTCACAGAATGTGTTCAATCGTTTTTATATCCTCTGTGTTCTCACACATCCTACACATATCCGTCGTACCAGATAATACCTACATATCTGTCATGGTTCTTACACATGATTATTCCTCTTTAAAAGTAAACCCGCATACATCTGAAAATGTTAGCAACGAAAAAATTTGTCACGTGTAACTTTAATATTAATTTTAATATGTCCACCAAATTTCGCTCGGATAGGGGTATAACTGCCCATAAACCCTGCAAAAAGACCGAGTTATAGACGAACGACTATCTTTTTCTTCTTAAAGTAAAGGTTTTGACCCAAAAGCGCCCATGCCAAATGAGCTTGGAGGACCAAATTTAACTTAGATATTTCTTATATAATGAGTATTTAATATTGAAAATGTGCCAAATCGGTTAATTCTTTTATCTGCCCCACCCAAGCAAGTGTCCTTGATGTACGGTTTTGGCACTTTCGACTTAAATATATTTTATATTTATATAATATTTGTTTGGTTTTCACAGTAACAAAAGAGAGCTAAAATGTTTCATTTGAGGTTATACATATATTCTCTCCATACACAAATGGCTTACTTAGTAATTACAGTAGGACCAATAGGTCCATTATTTTACCTTGCACTATACAAATGTAGATCGTTTTTTTTTTTTTTTTTTTGAACAAATCGACTTTGTGGAGTTTCTATATTAATTACTTGCGTATTTCGTATATGATTGGAAGGAAATTGCTTGTTTTTTTTTGTTTAGGAAAACTAAAAAAAATCTATTTTAAAATTCATGAGTTATAAAGAACATTTTCAAATGTAAGCTAAAAATCTAGAAGTGGTTATACAAATCTACATGACATTTTTCATAAAACCAGAATAGTCCCCAGAAATTACTGCAGCCTCCAACCATTTTGATTTCCCGATTAAAAAACCCAGCCTCAGTTATACCTTAGATAGAACATCCAAAACAGGACTATTAAGGTCTCCTAAAATGCCTCATCCTGATATCCCTGAGACCAAAACATCGGCAGAGAAAGTGAAACACCGTTCCGTGCAGACAACTTCTACTGTATGCATTATAATCCTCATAATCTCACATAGAAATCGTCCATATTACAAAAATCCATATAATCGAGGTTACACTGTATTTATGAAATGCCAAACTTATAAGTACAATTGAAAAAATGATTTTAAAAATCTGCTTGTATACAACAAAATAATGATTGTGTGTATGAGTCTCTGTAACTTTAAGATTACATCGTTACAAAACTAAATAACCCATTAAAATGTTAACTAGTTTCGTATTCTATGAAGTTCAACAATGCAGAAAGAATTGCTAATTGTGAATTCCTAAATATTTTTTTCCTTATCTGTCTTATTTTAGTCTGTTTAAGTTTGCTTAAGTAAATGATAAATTACTATGCAAAAATGTTGATAAAGATCCCCTGAAATTATCTTAATCTTACATTTTTGTAAAAGTTTTTCCTAAGAAGTAATTAATTTTTAATTCATATTTTTTTCTTGTAAAATAGTTCAAACATTATTGATTGTCTGGCGCATTATTGACAATAGCATTGAGGTGCTTATAAAATTCGTTATGACCAAAATAGAATTTAAATCAGAAAAAAAACTTAACAGTTGGCTATCCAAACATTGGGCTGTCACTGCTAAACGTTGTTAAAATTATTGAAATTGTATGCCCCTTGCTTTAAAAATAATATTTTTAATAATTTTGTAGCATTGTGGGTAACCCAGTCAAGAAGTATGTTTTAGTTAAAAAACTAACCCCCATATTAATAAAAAAATTTTTGATAAATAAACCTGCTGTAAAACTAAAATATTTTTTATGAATATGGGGGTAAAATTATACCTATTGACCTCGCACTGTAAAGTACAAACATAAAATAAAATCAAAAATATGTACATCGTAACATTCGTAAAACTGCTCTTGGTGCTGAATCATCCCAGACGACAAGTCATATCGTAAAAAAATTATTATGATCAACACACTATTTTGGAATATTTTTAATATTCCTGTTTTTTTCATTAAAAGATTTTATTTATTGTGCTTAATTCCCTTTTTTATAATTGATAAAAATTCTGAAATTTATTGTTGGACGATAAGCTGTTTGCGCATTTCTCTGGTTGCTTAGGCCAGATCATAATGAAACGTTCTCCTAAATAATTTAAGAAAAGCCAAAGTTATCAGCAAACAAGACTACAGAGGGAATGAGAATTACCTACACTCAAAACGTCTTGTTTGCAACGATATCAAAGCTTAAACAAAATACCAACAATAAAACAGTGTGTTTATCTATTCTTACATTCCCCACTACAATTAGTTGGAATTCTCCCAAGAAAGAAAAAACAAATAAAAAAAAAAAACAAATTGCTTTTATTGTTTTCGCACGTGCACATGTATTTTTGGGAATACATAATTTTTTTTTTTTACCCACTTACAACTACAATTAATGTTGGGAGAATTCCAACTAATTGTAGTGGGGAATGTAAGAAAAGATAAACTCACACCACACAACTTTAAGTAAACGAGTGTAACACATCCAAATATTGGTCGGAATTAATTTCTGAATAATCTAATGTCCGTCTGCTTGCTGGTTGTCCATGTAAATTTTGTATGTCATCTTGGAGGTCATTTGATGAAATTTAGACATATGATCTAGTTGGTACATGGACAAAGCCTTTTTAAAATGGAGAGTATTAGTCCAAAATTTTGCATAACCCCTATACAAACTCCTTTCCGGCAAAGAATCTATGTGCCCAGAACCATCTTATTATGTTATTTGGCCCAAAAATATTTTATTCAAACCTAAATCATTTTACCTTTTTATATGTATTCGGTCCAAATTTGACTTAAGTTAGGTGAGAAAGGTTGGTGTAAAGTTTGAACTTTAAACCTTTACCCGAAGACTCTGAACGATAAGATGAATACCATCACCGTGCGTATGACCCCATATTCCGACTCAACCAGGCTATGCCCATTACGACCCATTGCAAATTCTTTAGAGTGCACCCAGATACTTCGGCTAATTCGCCCAGGAAGCTACTACCCAGCCATTCCTACCGACTCTTCTGTAGCTTCGCACAGTGGCAGAAATGTCCTCTACTTTCTCTATCTCGTCCACCGCACCCTCATACGGCCTACAAATGTCCGAAATGCCGGATTTTACCTATAATGGTCTTGTTACATCCCCTTTGCATCCCTTCAAAAGCCTTCGATTCTGCATTGTTCATTTTCGACCACTACGTCCGTGGCACTATGTTTTCCGTTCTGCCCCTCCATGCATGATAAGTTCTGTGAAGTATCCACTCCTTGATCTTCCCTAAATAGAAGCCTTAAGGTGGTCTAAAGAAAGTCGCCCCCGCCGAACCATCCATTTCTGACCCAAAGCGCGACACTACGTCTTTCGGTTTACCTACCGAATACTTCCTTATGATAAGCCTTAGCGCGCTACTACCAGTCGTTCACGAACCATAACCTTACAAAGTAACCTTTCAGAGCCTTAAGCGCCGCCTGGTTATCTACATATGTATATAATAATCTGTGAGCCCTTCTTCCAATGGTAATGTTTAAGTTCCGAGAAATATTTGACCAAAGCTCCAATGCAAATACCACTTCCGAAAATAGGTTTTAATACCCTGACTTTCTTATAAATGTTGGTAAGGGCTAGTTTACACTGTTATACTTTGTAATAATATATGTCAAAAACTCATGTAATATGTAAAAGTGTGATAGTGTGAATGCAATGTGTTATGAAAATGACAAGTACAAAGAATTTGACATCTCCCATGCGACTTAATCGTTTTTTGAAATTTTTCTAAACAATAATACTTTGCATTTGATCAGGGTTGAATTTGAACAAAAGCGTGTTCATGTGTGATAGTATGAATACAAACTTTTAATGTTAAATTAGTTTTTTTTTTGACAGTCTCAACAAAACTTATTAGATTTCTATCTCACAACAAAGTATTATGGAATACGTAAGACGTATGTGATAATATAAACTAGCCTTAAAGAGTGAGTCAGAAAAACTTAGGCCCCTGTTACGGTTCACAACTCAACTTAGTTGAGTTGTAATTTAGACACCGGGTTGATGAGTTGTAATTTTTTGATGTTTTTGTTCGCCGCAATATAGCAAAGTTGTAAACCATAATACAAAAATGAAGAGGTAACAACTCACTGAGTTGAGTTGTGAACCGTAATAGGGGCCTTATATACACTATTCCAGCCAAAATTTATCCTTGGTCCAACAAATTATTATATTTTTAATCACGCTAGATTTTAAATGTATGTCAGATATTATATTTTCTAAATCATTAGCGGTTTTCACCCTTGATAGTAAAGTCCCTTGTAGACTTTGATAATCTTATTAATTTAGTTAAAATACTAACTTTACAACACTGCAACAACAAACTGAATTAGACTAAAATTTACTACGATGTGGTTGAAAAATCCAACAAAAAACTGTAGTAGAACACGTGTGTCAATTAACAGTTGCCGAAACTCTATCTCTGTCTTTTTCTCACTCATCAGATTCATTAATTTGTAGTATAAATGGTATTAAATATAACAGAGTTGTACACTTAATACAAAGGGTGAAACTCACAATTTATTTTAAACTGTTATTTCGGTCAAAATGAACAAAGAAAAAAGAACGTGATAAAAAATTACAACTTTTCAAAAAATCCAATATGGACTTTCGAAATAAATAGCAGAAGATCTGAAGGTTCATCGTAACACTGTTTCTTTGTATTAGTACATGTCAAAAACTCAAGTAATATGACAAAGTGTGATAGTGTGAATGCAATGTGTCACAAGTATTATGAAAAAAGTTTGACATCCCATACGACTTCATTGTTTTTTGAAATTTTTCTAAACGCTAATACTTTTCATTGGATCAGGGTTGCATTTTAACAAAAGCATGTTCATATGGGATAGTGTGACTACAAACTGTAATGTTGCATTATATTTTTTGACAGTCGAAACAAAACTCATTTGATTTCTATCTCACAAAGTATTATGGAATACGTAAGGCTTGTGAGATATTGTAATCTAGCCTTAAATAGTATAAGAACGATTTGAACATTGAAGGAAAACCTGGATCAGAAGGAAATAAATGTCTAACAGATATTAATAAGGCCAAAGAAGTCGAACGACTCTTTCGAATACCACCGAACACTTTTATAAGAAAAGCAGCACGTAAAGTTGAATGCTCTGATTATTTTGAGCGCAGAGCCAAAGCTTAAGCTAGGTTGAAGTCGTATTAAGTTCAGAAAGTTCCAGATCGCAGTTTAAACTTATTTTAACGTACATATTTCTGAAACTCTGATTTTTTCTGCGAAATGTGGTTTTTTTTAATCTCATTAAAGACCAACATTTAAGGCAAAACTAAGCTGTCCCGTCAATATTTCTGTTTTCAGATTAACTTAACCTAGTTTAACTAAGATCTCAAAAACCCAGCCTTAGACAAAAAAAAAAGTGAGAAAAAATTACGTCAAATTTTATTAAAAAAATACACCTGTTTTGTAATGGATGATTAAACTTATGTAAGTACTAGCAGATTTTCACAACATCCGTATCAAGATTTTTATGTGGCTGATGGACGAGGTTATATTCAAGAACAATGACGGACAAAAAAACACAAAGTTCCCCAGGAAGTTTCTTGTGTCAAGCCATTTGCAGTTGTAGCAAAAGAAGACAATCATATGTAACATCAGGCACCATAAACACAGAAATAAAAGGTGATCCATCATGACTTAAAATAAAACACATCAATTTGAAAGTGAACTTAAAATTTGTATTATCGGTTGAAAGAACAATAAGTATATATGGCATTTGCTGTTTGAAAATGATATCATGTAAATGTTGGTCATGACTACGTCTGAGGTGGTTTGGACCTTTTATGAAAATTTGTTTAATAAACCTTTTATAAATCAAAAATATTTTTATGAAAACGGTTTTTACCTTTCTTAAAACAGAACAGAGTGGTTTCATATTTCTGGCCCGATTTATCATCATGAGAGTATAGAAAAAAAGGTCCTTGAGTGGGTGGTATTAAAACAATAATGTACATTTTGTACCACGGGAGGCAAATCCACCAAACTGTCCAGAAGTTCGGCCTGTTGAAAGGTATCTTGTAAGAAAATAATTAAAAAACACATTAAAAGTTTCCCAGGACATGTCCGATTTTAGGCGTTCGTGGAATACCTCGTCCAAAGAGATATTGAACTTTGAAATGGGATAAAACAAAGATGAATTTATTAAATTGACATGAAATTTACTTTATTCGAAAGATAATCTTCTGGCATTATAATTTAAATATGACTTATGGCATATGACCGCCTCGGCTGTCGCGGAAGTAGTCTAACCTGGAGGTCCAATTTTCGATGACGTTTTTCAACATTTGTGGCCGTATATCGGCAATAATGCGGCGAGTGTTGTCCTCCAAGTGGTCAATCGTTTCGGGCGTATCGGCGTAGACTAACGACTTCACATATCCCCACAAAAAATAGTCTAGTGTCATTAAATCGCAAGATCTTGGAGGCCAATTCACTGGTCCGAAACGTGAAACTATGCGGTTACCAAACGTTTGCTTCAATAAATCAACATAAATCACTTGACAGCTGACAAAATGGCCGCCAGTTAAAGAAGTGTTGCCAACTTAAAGTTCTATTCCTCTATAAAAACACCCTTTATAAAATCTTTATGGGAGGATTTTCGGAAAAAGTGGATAAATTTATAAATACCGAATAATATGCCAATATTTTAATGTTCAATGAATTTGTACAATATTTGAATAAATTTACGTATTTTTAAAAATTTTTATATTGAACGGTTTCAGTTTTATTTAAATTAATACAAGAACGTAAAAGTTTTTTCTGGCTCACTCTTTATTGATAGAAAATTTTGCCACGATAACTTTTATAATACATACTCGTAACTACTATGTCAAAATTTTGTGTTGGTCCCTTATAAACCCCCTCCCTTTCTAAGATCATTTAAAGAGAAAAACTCTCGTATCTTGTGTAGGTATCTAGATAATATTTGGCACAAAGAACTCTTACATGCATCTGAAGGGTAGATGCAGATAGGTTATTAAGTACAGTCTTAAAAATGTATATATAACGACTATGATGTAGAGCATTATTTGGTCGGGCTTGGCCGAATATAATTTCTTACTTCTTTTAAAATTTCCTATTTCTAAAAAGTAGCAATAAGGAATTTTTAAAAGCTTTTAATTTATTTACAAAAAATTCTGGGAACCTGTTTAAATATTAACAAATAAAAAAAATCAAGGAAAAAACTACCTTATATTTTATATCATGCTTAAAACTGTCCCTCATATTCAAAAACTATTTCGTATTTATTTTACACCTTTATTTATAATATTTAATATTTTGTTAACCTTTATTTATAATATTTTAACATACTGCCATGCACATTTAAAATGTTCTTAAAACTTTACTGCCCGTCTATACCAGAAATAAATATTGCGACATATATTTCAGTAAATGTCAAAATTATGTTATCTTTGATGTAGACAGCACTTTTTTGTACATATTTATTGTCGGAAATTTATGTTGCAATAATTGTTAATCAATTTTCGTTGACTATTATTGCTAACATAAAACTTCAAATTTGGTTTTCAATTGAAAAAAAGAATCAAAAAGAAAAAAAAAGAAGCAAATCGTGTTTACAAGAATTTAAATTTGTGAAACGGTAGCCAATTATATTATTAAAATAAAAGAATAAAAAAATTCAAAATAAACACTAAAATAATTTTTTTAAGAAAATTGCAAAAATTATTTTTGTTAACATACATTTTTTCTTATTCGATCTTTATTATTTAAATTTATATAATTTTTTTTTTAAAAATTAATATTTTTATATAGAAAAGACCTCAAATTAATATACATACATTTAAATAATAAAGGTTGAATAAGAACAAATTTGTATTAATAATAATGATTTTTGCGAGATGACGTCACTTTTTACACTGCACCTTCTTCCTTGATTTTTTTTAAATTATGAGTTAACATAACTACGTTTTCCCATGCCTTTAACATAAGCTGAGCAATAAGAAATATTGCCCTGTTATTCGTTATTACCAAATTACTAAAATATTTATCTTTGGTGTAGACCTGGGGTTAAAACCGTAAATTAAGGTTTTTTATTTTTTTCAAGTATTTTCAATCAAGAAAGCGTTTGCAAAATTTGGGCAGAACAATATTATGTATTTATTATGATTTTTTTTTAAATATATTGTTAAATTTTTATTCAAAACTAAAAAAATTATTATAGTCGTCATTTACAATTACATACAAATTGTTGCTGAAGTATACAAATTTTTTACGAAGCTTAAGGCTTGATTCGCAATGACAGCAACATTTTCACAGATTGCTCTCAATAAAGCAACAATTTGCTTCACAAGCATACACATTTTTAATCAAGAAGGCGTTTGCAAATTTTGTCCAGAACAATATTTTTGACAATATAATTACGAAATAAGATTTTAAGTTACTGACAGAAAAAAATATTTCAACAAAAAAAAAAAAAAAAAAAAAGAATATGAATGCTGGTGATTATAATCACCGGTCGGCGAAAAATGGGTTAAAACATATTGTTAACATTTTTATTCAAAACTACATAAATAAAAACACATAATTTTGTATATTAAAGACGATGTTTTGTTATTGTTAAAACAGCGTTGTTTAAAAATTTGTTTACCCAACGATAACTAATATCGCTGCAGTTTTGCCATATAACCTAGCGTTTACATTTGCCAGTACTGGCAAGACAGTAAGAAAATACATATTAGTTGCCATAAACACCACTTGCTGTCTTCGTGACGTAGGCGTCCAGACAGTAGTTAAGACAGTTCACTTTTAAAAAAAATGTCTAACGTGAATGTCGCAGTGCAAGTTCTAGCTAAACGTGTTTTATATGAACTTAACAAATTAAAAATGGCATTTAACAACTATTTTTTGTGGACATAGATAACCCTTAAGTAAAACATGCAAAACCATAGCATAATTTATTAATTTTCTTTTAATTATTGATTTTTTTTTACTTTTGCGAACAAAACTTCAAATTACTGTCAGCAAATGTCAAATTACTGTCCATTTTACTGTCTGCAAAATTTGCAAGACAGTTGGAAAAGTGTACATGCATTAGTAAAAAAGTTTGCATGTATTGCAACTGTCTTGCCAGTACTGGCAAATGTAAACACCGTGTAAATATGGCGTTTTATATGATTCCCACATCAAAGAACATAAACAATTGTGCATCGCTAATTCTGTCAAGGCACAGAGGAGTATTTGACCCAAAAAGGCCATTATTTTGTATTTTGTAAATTTTCTGGACTTTAGGTTGAGATTTATAAGGAACACTGCTAAAGTCAGAAAAATGAGAAAGTTACATGCGCTCCTAATGTTTTTTTTTCGGTTTCAAGATGATTATATAATATTTTTAGCAGCTAAATGAGGGTCACTGCTGCACAAATAGTGCTATGTACTCAGATCCGGCCTTTGAAACTGAAATTATAGAGGCAAAGAAATATCTGAACATTGATACGTTGCCAAACCTTTACCACTACCATTCAAGGATGAATCACAAAGTTAATTTAAATGAACTAAATGAAATTATGGAAACTCTGAGGGGTTCAACGCCTGCTAATGACAAAATTACATATTCTAAAAAAACGCACCAGATGCTCTAAAAATCGTTCCTGCGACCTGTACAACAATATTTTAAACAGTGGGGTACCCACACATTTTAATACCGAAATCTAAACCTGGAAAGATTCCAAACAGCTTAGAGGGCTACCGGCCAATTTCCCAGTTGCCTGTACTTTCAAAAATATTTAAAAAATTCTGGCAAAACGTTACTGGAAATATACGAGGGAAAATAAATCTAAAAAGCAGCACGCTTTCTTGCCAAGACATGCGGTACATACCATATGCCACCATCAAGAGGAAAACTTGCGTAACAACCAAAAAAAATAGGAAACATAGTGTAGTTATATCAGAGGATATTGAAAAGGCATTTGATAGAGTGGTATCAACGTAAATAATACTCGAGCTGAATGAGTGAGACATCCACAAAAAAAATTTGAAGCTTTTTGTCTTTTCTTGGAACCCGTAAAACATTGTAAAAGTTCATGGCTACTTCTCTTCATTCCATCCTTTGGATAATGGAATTCCTCAGGGGTCTCCATTGTCGGTGGTGCTTTACTCCATTAACCCAAATTCTATGGCTAAGGCCGTTGAAAATCTGCCGGGGATAGAGACTATGTTGGCATTTATCCTGATAACATTTTAACAATTTGGAAACCATGGTTCTCAATTAGGCAAAAAGTCGAGGAGCAGTGGTACCCGCTGGTGGTACCTGCTTCATGTTTGTAGAAAATAGATTGTTCCCCTACAACAGTTTGCATAAGAGGTTAAAACTTAATTTGGAAAACTCACATTCAATACTTATCAACCAAATTGAATAGAAAAATCATTTATTAAGGCTTATTTGCTCGCGGGGTAAAGGGCCACATATTGAGACGGCTCTTAACATCTGCAGGTCTTTCACTTCCGGTATACTTGCGCATGGCATAACAATTTATGGTTCATCCATCCACAAGAAATATCGCTAAAATCAACACCTCGCTCAACAAATGCTATCGATCAGCTTCAGGCCTTTTAGGGGCAACTGCAATTAAATCTTTACAAACGGGGACAACATATCCAGATTTCCAGCAACTTTTGGAAAAACCTCTGTTGGGCTGGTCTCAATATCTATTATCATAGCATTATATGGACTTTATGTCTTGTTTTGAAAACATCTTAACAGGCCTTCAGGCAATTCTGGATGCTCCATTGCTAATATTATTTTTCTTGCTTGGGAAAAACAACATTTCTGTACCTTCTAAACCGATCACCTCTAATGGCACGGGGGCAAGAATTTTGGTCGATGACAGCCCTCGAGCCTACGACAAAAACACCATCCCCCCAATATGTTTTAAGAAAATGTTGGAGTAGAGAATTTCGGTTCACTCACCAAACACAACACTATACGGACGGTTCGTACTGTAACGGCAGGACATCGTTGCGATTGTCAAACAAATATCACCTACCGTTTTTGAAGGGGTACGTCAGGCGCGACTCCCAAATCCCACAGGAATATTTATTGCCGACATTGCTGCAATATGGTTCATCCATCCACAAGAAATATCGCTAAAATCAACACCTCGCTCAACAAATGCTATCGATCAGCTTCAGGCCTTTTAGGGGCAACTGCAATTAAATCTTTACAAACGGGGACAACATATCCAGATTTCCAGCAACTTTTGGAAAAACCTCTGTTGGGCTGGTCTCAATATCTATTATCATAGCATTATATGGACTTTATGTCTTGTTTTGAAAACATCTTAACAGGCCTTCAGGCAATTCTGGATGCTCCATTGCTAATATTATTTTTCTTGCTTGGGAAAAACAACATTTCTGTACCTTCTAAACCGATCACCTCTAATGGCACGGGGGCAAGAATTTTGGTCGATGACAGCCCTCGAGCCTACGACAAAAACACCATCCCCCCAATATGTTTTAAGAAAATGTTGGAGTAGAGAATTTCGGTTCACTCACCAAACACAACACTATACGGACGGTTCGTACTGTAACGGCAGGACATCGTTGCGATTGTCAAACAAATATCACCTACCGTTTTTGAAGGGGTACGTCAGGCGCGACTCCCAAATCCCACAGGAATATTTATTGCCGACATTGCTGCAATAAGGTGTGCAATAAAATTCTCTGTAGAGCACAAAAAAAATTAATCTGTACAGACAGCCTTAGCGCCAGCTAGACTCTAATGAAGAACAATAATGAAGCATATAATGACATGCTTTATTACGATAGTAACCGTGATATTGTTATACTCTGGATTTCATCACACATCGGGATTCAGGGGAATGAATACGCAGTCAACGCTGCAAGGGGAGCACTAAACTTACCTAAAGTTACTGAGACACCATCTTTTGCTAATTCTTTATCAACCCCGTCTAAAGGAATTCTAAAACAACAGTACCCTTACCCTAGCCGACCCAAATGAAATGAAAACCTTAGCAGAAGTCAATTTATTGTGTTGGCAAGATTGAGAGTTGGTTAGGCTGGTTTAATACCAAGCATAACTATGAACGGACTGATTCACAAAGATGCAACCTTTGCGGTGTTAATTTATCGATCAGTCACATTTTGGTGGAATACCCAATTTCAAAATTAACGAACCTTTAAAGAAGATGCTGGATTGTACAGTAAACAAAAACTTACCCAGAATACAGGAAAGTTTTGTAAAACAGAATGTTTAGGAGATTTAGGCCAAATCTCATAACAGAATTCTATTATTTATAACGAAGGAAAAAAAACAAACAAAAAAAAAATTCCGAAGCCTATTACATTCCAGCCAGCAAAATACGCCGACGTTGTCAGAATTAAACATTTCTTGCAAATGTCTGACTTCATTCTTAGAAACTTTTCTGTTAGACTTTGATTATATGTATTGTTTGGCCGCTTTCTCGATTTCGCATGGATATATCGGGGGAATTTATGTAACGATATGTTTAAAAGATTTCTGATTGCAGTCGTATAGATGTGCCTAAGTTCTTATTAGTGTTTTTTTAATAATTACAATTCTCATTAAGTTCAATTCAATTTATTTTACATATCGTCACCTAAAATGCGTAACAACAAAAAATTCGATAGAGTTCTAGACCGGATATTCCATCGTATATACAGAAGATAGATGGATCCTGGACCACAAGCAGTCGGGATACCCTTGAGGTTGCTGATAAATACACACTTCCCAGGCTACGCTGATGAGGTGCCGAGTGAGAAAACATTTAGTGGCGCTCAGGATATTTCTAATATTTATCGGGATATTAGAAATATCCAGCCATCGTGTGGAATGGGCAGTCAAGAACTTCCATCCCTTTAAATCTCCAGGCCCGAATGGGATTATCCCAGCGGATCTTCAAAAGCACCGGGAGATATTGATGACATTGCTCTTGGCGATATTTAGAGCCTGTCTGAGCCCCTCAAATGTCCCAACAATCTGGACAACATATAAGATTGTCTTCATTCCCAAGGCCAATTAGTCTATCCTCCATTCTACTGAAAACACTGGAGAGGACTATGGATATTCATACAAGATCATCATTGGGGCATAATTCCTTGTCGGCGGCATAACACGCATATACGAAGGTAAAGTCCACTGATTCACTTATTGGTGGGCCACATTGAGAGATCCATGCACTACAAGGAATTTGTTTTAGTTGCATTCCTGGATATTGAGGAAGCTTTAACCAACGTTAGGCCGGAATCGGTTATTAACGCTATGAGAAATTTGGTAATCGACCCAGCGATCATTCAATTTGTCGGCAGTATCTTGCACTTCAGGCGTATCGAATCCAACTTGATCGCCTCGAATGTTTCCAAGGTTGCGACTAGGGGCAATCCGCAAGGAGGTGTACTGTCACCATTACTTTGGAATCTTATGTGCTGTTTCCATGTGACAAGCAATTGATTGTGTAGTAAAATTTATATGAAAATCACTCAGTTTTTTGAGTGGTTTTGATATAAATTTTACTACACAATCACTTGCCTGTCACCTGGAAACAGCACATTAATATCAATACCCTACTCAGGGCCATGAAAAGAACGTGCTGCAGGACGATTACGTTGCAGTTGTGGCTATGGGTAAGGATCCGAGATTATTGTCTGAACTTATGAATTCCACACTGGATGTCCTAACAAAGTGGTGTCAGGGATGTGGACTAAATGTTAATCCGGCCAAAACGGAACTGCTACTTTTCACAAGGAGAAACAAGTTTACTAAATTTGATACCCCAAAAAAATGGGGTCTCACTGACACTGTTCGATAATGCCAAATATCTAGGACTACTAAGGCGGCAACTGCATTATATTGCTGCAAAAAGGCCATTGGCCTAAACTGGGGAATCAACCCGAGGAATGTATACTGGCTATTAAACCCATTATATTCTGTTTGGTGGCCGGCGCTCTAGTTGAGGAGTCATTAAACTAGGGTTGAACGTATTATGAGAATTGTGGCAATAACGGTAACATGTGCCAGTAGAACAACTCTCTCTAAGGCATTGTTTACGATCTTGAACTGGTTACAACCAGACATTTTGGAACGACAGTTTGTTGCGAATGCGGCGGTAAGACTAAGGCCCCTATTACGGTTCATTACAACTCAACTGAGTTGAGTTGTAATTATAACAACTGGTTGTGATTAGTTGTAATTTTTTGATGTTTTTGTTTACCGTAATATAGAAAAGTTGTAAACCATAATACAAAAATTAAGAAATCACAACTCCACTCAAGCATGGATGGATTACAATATCGGACATGCAAGGATCTTGTATTAAATAAATTGCACACGGACGTTGATTATGTCACACCTCAGCCAATCTTTGATCCTGGCTTCACCACAAGCGTTTCGGATAACTTGTTTATTCAGTAGTTCTTATAAAATAATACACAATTTATATAATACTAATAATAAATAAAAATAAAAAAAAAAACATTATATAACGTAGTTCCCTATAATGACCTACAAATTCCCGCGGATGCAATTCGGATATTCACGGACGGTTCTAAAATACTGTATGGGGTCGGTTGTGGCATATGCTCCGAGAAGCTAAACTGGAGCATTCCTATAAGGCTGCCGAACCACTGCAGTATCATCCAGGCAGAGATATGGCCATCTACACAGCTGCGAGACAAATCCGGTATTGTGAAGTATCTGGCAGAGATATTCACATCATTACCAATAGCAAGCGGCCATAATATCTCTTGAGAATGGGTTCATCACATTGAGAGAATGCCGGATGTCTCTGGAGGAGATAGCGGGACATTCAGTGGTTACCCTTAAGTGGGCCACCGGACAAAGGCACATACATGGAAACTGCATGGCGGTGGCATATGCAGGTACCACCTTAAATCAAGACGGTTCAACACATAATATAGGTCTTTCGCTCCCAAGGAGTAAGCAACTTCATCTTATTGCTAATCAGAGATGGCTTGATGAAACTACCTGTAGGGAAACCAGGGAAATCTGTCCTGTTGGCATGCACGCCCAAAGGCTAGTTGTAAGGGATCCCTACAGTTACAGTTGCGGCGACGAGGAGGAGGAAAGTCAACGGAGCCTATTTTCTGTCATTGTCTGGCATTTGGAGATCTAAGACTTAAACAGTTTGGTCGAAGAACCCTTGGGGACAAAACTTGTTTCTCTGATATTGATTTGAACAGGATCCACTCCTTTATTGAATCAACCGGGTGGTTGAATAAGAATAGCAGTCAGGCCCGCAACATGCTGCCAATGGAACCTAACGTACTCTAACCTACATCTTCACAAAAAATTTTAGATCCCTGCGATCAATAATGGCGACTTTATTTAAGAAACTCAAACGCCAAGTACACCTTGTTGTTATTGATTTTGTAAAGGTTTTGCTTCTCCTGTAAAAAACAAAGTGTTGTTAGGCCCTTAAAGATTAAAACATTGGTACGTGTGTATCTATTTATGTAGATACATTCATGTAAAATTTGTAATTGTAAACTTTTATTTTAGAATAAAATAAAAAACTTCTTACAGAATTCCGTGTGAATTTTTTGATTAATGCAAGAATGTCGGCTAACTCATCAGAACTTGCCATGCCTTTTTCATTAGTTTTCTGTCAGATATCTAACAGAAATGCCGGCAAAACAAATAAAATTTCCCACGACATGTCTGCCAGAATTCATACATTTCTTACAGAATTCGAATACGATTCCGACTTTATTGTTGACGTTTCTTAGATATCTGGAAGACGTCGGACTATTTTGCTGGCTGAATATATATATTCCAGGCACCTGCATATCGTTACCTAAAATGCAAAAGGGCTTACAACAAAAAACTTCGAAATACCTTTTTGGATTGATTTTGGTTCGTTTTATAAAACTACATGTTCACAAAAATGTTTAGATCCCTGCAATAAAAAATGGCGACTTTATCAAAGATATTCAAACAGCAAGTATATCTTGTTGTTATTGATTTTGTAAAGTTTTTTGCTTCTCCTGTTATAAAATAAAGTGTTGTTACGCCCTTTTGCGTATTAGGTGACGATATTTAAATACATTTACTACTTGAATTTTTTACTTTAAGTTAATTTTTAATTTTTACCATTACTTAATGTGAGATATTTCTGAGCGCATATGGTCAGGTTAACCGCCGCCTTTATGAAATAGATTTTATAAATTTACAATAATTAGAATTGTGGTTATTTTATTGAACTGTTTATGGGTTTTAATCCAAATTTTTATTTTTTAATCAGGCTAAAGTTCATTACATTTAATTTTCATTAAATTATTTTTTTGAAGAAAGGAATTTTACAACATGAAATGAATTAAATATGATCCTACGGTCAGTCAAGAATGAAAAATTATAAAAAATTGTTATATTATTTCATGTTGTAAAATTCCTTTCTTCATAAAAATAATTTAATGAACTTTAGCCTGATTAAAGTTTCTAAATTTACTTTACAAAGTATAGTGGAAATAAATAATTGTGCATGCCTAATAAAAGCATTATTTACAAAACTTAGATGTTAAAAAGTAAATATAGGTGCATTCAAAACACATGTTGAGCCCTGGTAACACATTATTTACTACCTTACACATAAAAATATACGTATAAATTTAAACATTTATACGTTTAAATTATTTTTTCCCATAATTTGGGAAAAAATAAGATAGAAGAAAAACGATATTATTGCTATCGTTGTGAACTAAGCTTAAAGCTTATTGTGAACATCAAGTTAAAATATTGCTGTCATTGTGGACCTGGTCTTAAGCTAATCATAAAAACGCAATGTTGTTCTGTGCAAAATTTGCAAACGTTTCCTTGATTGAGAACGTGTGTGCTTGTGAAAAATTATTGTTAACACCAAGTGAAAATTTTGCTGTCATTGTGAGTCTGGCCTTAACTAAAAAGTACTGTAAAAATTTGCGGAAAACTATATTGTTAAATACCCAAAAAATTATAGTTCCTTAACATTTATTAAAAGATTTTATTTGTTGTGCTTAATTACCTATTTTTATTCTTGATTAAACAACTGAAAATTTATTGTTGGAGGATAAGCTGTTTCCATGCGCATTCCTTAACATTTTTAAATTATACCTTTAAGAAACTAAATAAGTTCCTTTTGCAACATTTATCACGTGAAAAGATGATATCCCTGACATTAGGTTTATTACATCTATCGCTTCAGAATCATGAACGGCATTTGTTCATATAAGCTAAAGGTAGCTGTGTTGTCCCTTAAGCAAAAAGAATATACTGTCAAAATTTGTGGAGAACAGTATTTGATTTGACCTAGCCCCCATAATAATGATCTTCCGAATAAGAAAATAAGTTTTACCGTTATTTTGACCTTTGGACCGATTGAATATGTTAAAATTTTACCGACTTTTGTGGTTATTTCTTTTGGATCTGTGATTATCAGAGTTAAGAGAAATTCATATATGATCGCTCATATTTACTTATTCATGAATGAGATATTAAAAAATGTTTATCTTTATACACAGTCATGAACGAATTGTAAATTTTTTGCCCATTCACTAATGAACGTAAGGAAATTTTTTTTTTTGCATTTCCTTACTAATGAGGATTGAGCAAACAAATAATTTTTCCAACGCTCATCACTTGTATTGTTGTTGTTGTCCAGCAATTGGCACGACCACAGTACGAATAGCATGTGTGTATTTTGTGCACATGTGTTGGTTTTTTCTTGTAGGCAAAAATTAAATTAAAAAAAGGCCAAAGAACTGCATATATCGTCATTAGTGTCCGACCGAAGTCACTTTTTTAGACCGATGCCCAAGTTCGGCCGAATTGGCTAAAGCCGAAGCCGAACGTTACTTATCCAAATTCACAACAAGAATTGGAATCAATTTATTTATTAAACAGAAATAAACATTTATTTATACAAATTTAATACAAACAATTTTTATTAACAAGTAATTATATCAATGTACATATCGCTCCTTTATTTCAACGTAGGCATATCTCAACAAATCAAAAATTTGAAGTAACTTATGTAATAATTACCAAGTCAAACTTTGCTTGTGTACGAAATAAAATTGAGGTAGACCTAGAATATTTCTTTAGCTTCTTTATTTATTATCTTTTTCAGGAAACCTTCATATATAAAGTTAGTTGCAGTTACTCTGATCCTCCTTATTGTAGTTTTACCACAACTATGTAATAATGTTACCAGATCCTATATTACTACAATCTCGGCGTACCTGACAATTCAATCGACCTCGATTGACACTTATTCATGAAAATTCCTCATCTAAAAACTTGTAATCATCATACTTACAATCACTACTTTCATTATCTAAATATTCATAATTGAAGCACAGCCGCGAACAACGTTGTAAGTTACAAAATAATAAACAGGGAGGATTTTTTTTTTTAATTTTACTTCTTAGATTATCAAAAATAATGACAATAAAATATTTTATGCAAAATATCAAGAAAATTTAATTTTAAATTACATGCTAAATTACAGTTTATATTTATTTTTAGTGGAAAAACATTTCATATCCACAATCGCGATGTCATTTGAAACGTTTTTCCCACTACGCAAGCGCCTTTTCAAACGTTATTCCACGTTGCAAAACTATTTTGTTTGTATGGAGTTGTTAGTAATATTCAACGTTTTTCCACTGGCTGACTCTTTGTATCGCATTTTGACGTCTTTAAGGTACAGTATTTTGGGTGATTTGAGGTTTAATCAGTGTAAGAGAGTAATCTTAACGGTAATCTACAACGTTATTCGCGGCTGTGCTTCAATTCTTGCTTTCGTAAGTGTTGCCTTCAGAGTTCTTTACTATGCTACCATCAACATTCCTAAGTTCCAGCCAATTTTTCAAACGACTTGAATCTACTATGCCAACATCTGGCCTTTGCGTTGTTTGCCAATTTTCAACATCCGTTATTTCATACCGGTCGTTACCCAGTTGCTTCTGAATAATATATGGCCCTCGATATTTTGGTATGACCTTCCTGTTTACACAGGCCCCCGTAACAACTTTTTTTTACAACTACTTAATCCCCCACCCTGTAAATTTTTGGCTGTTTAAGATGTTTGTTAAAATACTTTAGGTTGTATGATTGAGACTTCACTATAGTATGAGACGCCCGTTTTCTAATTGAATCTAAATCCCTATTAGTGTCGCCATAAACGTCTTGCAAATATTCAGTCAACTCGTCCACCGTCTCGCCGCGTTGTTCAATACCAAATAGCATTATGCTCGGGGTTTGCCCTATCGAACGGTGGAGGGTGTTGATAATAGCGAATTCTACATTCGACAGTCTCTCTACCCAATCACTGTGTTCGATTGGTTCAATTTGTTTAGCTAACATTGCCATTAAATCTCTATTTACACTCTCCATTTGACCGTTTGATTGCGGCGATGCCACCGTTATTTTAACATGAATTATATTAAGATCAGATACAAATTTCCCAAATAAAGCAAGTCCGTCCGTCACTTATTATTCGTCTGGGCCTGCTGTAATTTTTAAAATACTTTTTCAACGCACATGTCCCGGGTGAGCTTACTGAGAACAATTTTACAAATTTCGTAAAAGCGTCGACAACCACTTGGACATATTTCCTCTTTGACTTTACTGACGGTAATGTATCAAAGGGAAAAGGTTCTTTCTTTAGGTTATATCGATTTCTTTCATTATTTCCACTAGGTGCTGAATAGTATATGCACTTAACGCAGTTCCGTATGAATTTATTAATCTTCTTCATTCTTGGGAACCAATAATACTTTCAACTCCAGAATGTCCGTGTTTTTCATGTATCAAAAGTATTATATTCTCCTCCGCACGCACGTTTAATTGTCTGCAGACTTCCAATTCGTAACCTACATTTTCCTTCCCTAACTGTTCCCGAATATTCCGTATATTATCGTCCCTACTTTGAGTAATCTGTGGCCATTGCGGCCACAATCGGTGCCCTACTAAAAGCATCGACATCTTCGGAAAAAAGAAAATAATCCTAAGCACCTTTCAACTTCATCGTGATTTCTGGGCACTGGATAGACTTGAATTGTTTCTATATGATCTCCATTCGGCCGAAAACAACACTTATTAACTCTATAACTTAAATAATCGAGTTCCCTAAATGCGATTTTGCGCTTCTCGAAGTTCAGTCTTAAACCCGCTTTGCCCAAGAAATGTAATACGTCAGTCAAGGCCTCTAAATGTTCCTCAATTGTCCTTGTCGCTATACTTACGTCGTCCGGATATACTACTAATTTTCCCTTATCAATAATGTCCCTCAATATGATGTTAATAAACCGCTGAAAACCCGCACCCGCATTTTTAAGGACGAATGGCATATAACAAAACTTGTAGTGCCCCAATGACGTTCAAAAGCCGTTTACTGAGCAGAATCCTCATGCATCGGGAACTAGTGGAAGCTATTCTTGAAGTCTAGAGTTGAGAAAAATTCTTATTACCTAAATAATCAAGACAGTCTTAAATAATTGTCCCTTACGGTAATCCTATTAATCGAACCGTACTCCACGCACATTCTTAAATCACCATTTTTCCTTTTAACTTACTCTATAGGTGTCGCATAGGGGGACTCACTAGGTCGGATTATACCCATTTCCTAGAGTTCCTCAAGTTTTTATTTTAACTCATCACGTTCGCGATGCGAAAGTCGGCGAGGACCACTATATATAGGGACATCGTTCGTCAATTTAATCCTTATACTAAAATCCCTAATGTTCCCAAAGTAATTAGAGTCTATCACAGACCTCAAAGTGAGAGCGGCTGTAGCCGTCATATCGTCCGATATATTCAAACTGGCTTCAGTTTTCCAATCATACAAACTGGAAGTACTTAGGTTTCGCATTTCTCACCTTCGGTGATTATGTCTAACTCACTTATCTCTAGCTCAGTAGGTCTTTCTAGTTTAGAAGAAAATGGATCGACTTTTACTAATTTAATGTTATTAATCGTATCATCATTACAAAAAGTGGCGTTTTATATCAAACAAACATTTTTAACATCTGGGACTTCACTCTCAACACCTGGAACTCGATACAAGCGCACTGATTGTTTTATAGTTCAACTTGTTTTTAATTTTATTTTTATTCAAGTTCAACAATTCACTTCTGTATTTAATTAACATAAACTTATATTTAATTTTGACATTAGATCGCGTCGGATCAATATTGGTGCAACAGCCTCTTCATCTGGAAAAACTAAAAATGCACGATTAATACTATTATTATTAATCACATCGGACACGACCTACTATATTAATTTCCTTATTCCCCATACCACGGTATGACGTTTTCAATGTTGTATTCTTTATGTAAAAAGGCACGAGAGATTCCCGAACGCAGGTAATGGGGCTACCCAAATTAACCAAGGAAATGAATTCCATTAATTCAGTGCGATTATTTGTTTAAAGAAGGCAACACTACCTGGTGATATAAATCTGTAACCTCATATCTCTCGGCTTCCATTATGGCAGCAGAAAGCGACTTTTTGTTCGGGCAGCTCTGATGAAAATGTCCCACCTCTGTACAGGCAAAACACGAGTTTGGTGGGCGCTTTGGCTTCTGGCACTAAGGCTGGTGCTGTCCAAACTATGAGCAGTGTTATAGCAGTGTACGTCGGTATCGGGTAATTTTTTGGCGTTATTTTCACTTGCGGTAAACACCTTCTGTTTAATATTTGCTGGCGGAGCCTTCGATGTACACGTATGCTTGCGTCGATATTCATATCGGTCCATTCGAACTATCAATTCATCAATGGTTCTAGTAGGCATATGTAACAGCATTGCTGCTGTCCGGTATACCATCCACAATCATCTTCAAGTTCTTCGGCGATGTCTGCTTTCGATGCTATTGATTGCATGGAGACTAAATAGCTTAAGCAAGATTCTTTGGCCCCTAAAGTATACGTCCTGCCGCGATCCCATTCGCTAAAAAGTTTTCATAAGAACTCATCGTACACTAATAGCCTAAGTTGCCAGCGTACCTCTTTGCTGTTCCTTCAAGACGTCGTCGTGCACCCACATATTTATTCTTCAGCATATAATTACATACGTTTGCATAGACGTCATATGTTGCGAACGATATCGTAATGGTCGTCACCGGAATGGGCTGGCACCGTTGAGTCAAGTTCCACCATATCCATACGATATATTTTCTTCACTGGTTGTGATTGTGTTTCTAGAACCTGAATTTGTTGTGGTATTTTCAAAATTTCTAAGCGAAGTTGTAGGCTTTTTATCTCCCTTTCGGCGGACTCGTGATGGGCTCCAGTATCTCTTGCAATGGTGTTAATGCCTGCGGCGGCTGCAGAATTGTACTTCAGTGTCATTACCGCAGACGTTTTAGGGGCTGCAGAAGTTCTGGCATTACTAACTTGGGGCACGTGGACAGCAGGTTTAATAGCTTCAGCCCAATTTTCGTTTTGTACATCGGCATCAGCTTCATCGATAGTTGGATATACTATAGTCATTATGTTGTTACATATTTCGCCCGCAGTAGAGTTTGTGGCGCACACGTTGTTTGATTAACTACCCTCGGTCACATTCATAATAGTAAGCTGTTTCATATGGTCAGCAAAATCACCATTATCTTTAGGATTTTCTGTAAGCACATTTTCTGTTGATTTACTTCAGCATATGATACTCCTAGTTGGCTCAATGTGGCCGTTTTGGAATTCGACCGCTGCCGATGCCAAAGATCCCATTTATGTTTAGCGACTAAAATTGAGGAAGACTTAGAATATTTTTTTAGCTTCTTCATTCCGAGTTGTTCCTAGTGAGCTCTTACGAGAATTTTCCGATCGTCAATTTCAATTTGAGTGTTGTAAATAACATTCCTAATTCTCTCTATTATTTTTCCTGGTACCCAAAAACTTTTGTTGCGTTTATAGTGTTTTGCGTACACTAAGTCCCTAGCGTTAAAATTTATGTTTTTGGTACCATGTTTGTTGGTATACTGGTTCTTCATTTTGATGTCTCGTAATGGATAATTTTGTACTGGTTTCAATAGCATATCAAAATAAAGGACTTAGCGGGAGATAATTTGTTTGGTGCATTGTGATTAGGAGTAGAGCGATATACTTCCAAGAAGGTTTGGAGGGCTTCAGCGGACGTTTTGCCCTTATCAGATTTTTTTTAACGCTCGTTTAAGCGTGTCAACGAATTTTTCCGCTTGTCCGTTTGAATTGGGATGAAATCTCACAAGTTGTGTGTTGAATACATCTCTCACTGCACCATAATTCAAAATTTTGTGAACAAAATTGTGTTCCGTTTTTCGAAACAAGCTGCTCCGGATTACCGAATTGTAAATAAAATTCAGTCATCAATTTTACAGCTCAAATTGTAATGTTGTTCGTCTCATAACAAATATCCAGTAAGCATCAACGATCACTAGGTAATATTTTCCATTCACACGTTCTGCATAATCAGTATGCACTAGTTGAAGTGGTTGTGATGTTATAGGCCAAGAACCCGTCCGTTTTCACGGGGGTTGACTGATATGTCAGAAGTAGTATCAATTTGTAATAGTACGGGTTGCTTGATAATTTTGAAATCAATGTACTTGAAACTGTAACCGGCTTGTAGAAAGTAGGCGTTTGTACGATAGTTCGACTTTGTTGGCCTTGTCTCCACCGTGATGTGTTTTTTCCCGGTATCCTACTTGATGACATATTAAGCATTTGTTTGGTACAGAACTTTACGTAATGCAAGTCACCACAAATTCAACATGGACTTTAAGGAATTTTATTTGTAGATTTGTTATTCTTTATTGGTTTTACGATTGCACTCACAATTTTTGCTTGCTGTTCAATTCAGCTGTTGTCCTTTTTGGGTTCGATAATTCGCAGCGTTTCATCCACAAGGTGATCTGGATTCTCGGAATCTTTTGAGTATCTAGTAGTTGAAGTAATCGTATGCGAATGTCGTTGTCCTTGATCGACTTGAGGCCCAAGGCGAAAATAAGGCATTTAAATTGTTCGATTTGCAAAGCACTCAATTTAAATAATTCACACTGCAAGTTAACTCTACTTGCGTATTCTCCAAAATCCTTTCTGTCACCTTTTGTAAGATGTAAGCATTTATATCGTTGGCTTACTTCAGTGTAAATTTTCCTTGTAAGCTGTAAACATTTAAATCGTTGGCTTTCTTCAGTGTAAATTTTCCTGAAAAGTTAACTCTACTTGCGTATTCTCCAAAATCCTTTCTGTCACCTTTTGTAAGATGTAAACATTTATATCGTTGGCTTACTTCAGTATAAATTTTCCTTGTAAGTTGTAAACATTTAAATCGTTGGCTTTCTTCAGTGTAAATTTTCCCGAAAAGTTAATTGAGTTTGGCTGGCTTCTTAGGTAGTACATAATTCTTAAAACGTTTGTGAACACGATCCGACATTTTTCTCCAGAGCAATGTCACTCAGTCTTGTTCTTCGAGAGCACCCTTTCAAATACGGGTAGAAATCTATTGTACCATGCCTGGAAGACTCCATTAACATCAGAAACTCCATTAATGATGCCGTCGAGGTCCTTGCTTTTTGATTTGTTTGGAACGATTTTGTCGATTCTTGATTCTGAAGCATTCCTTGAGTTGGACCTAGAGATGTCACCTATATGAATTCTCCTTGGTTTATACATTATGTTGTTTAGGAAAATTATGCCCTTGATGATACGTCCTTTTGAATTAATAGGTACCGAGATGTAGTGAATCGTAATAAAAAAAAAAAAAAAAAAATCAATTTCCAATTTTTTGATGATACATTTAGTCAATTCACAAGGTATCCTAACATGTCATATTGTCAAAATGTCCTAATATTTCACAATGGTTTAAACATATTGTTGTACGGCTCAGCCGCTCAGCGCTGGACTTTTCTGATTAATTATGACAGCACAATAAACACAGCAAGCAACGTTCTATTTATTTAAGACACTTTTTGTTAACAAACCAACAACAATATTTTTAAACCATTGTGAAATATTAGGACATTTTGACAATATGACATGTTAGGATACCTTGTGAATTGACTAATTGTTTTGCATTTTAGGTAGCGATATGTATTTTGTTTTTGTTAAAAAAATGTTTCTATACAACAATTATACTTGCGCTCACATTAGCTTTTATGTATGTTCATAGTTTATTTACACATAAATTGAAGCAAAACAAGAATTTTTTAGTTGTTTTTTAATTATTTTAACCTAAATGTGTAAACAACAAACACACTTTGGCTGGTAAAGCAACAAAAACAAAACATGTATACAATACACAAACAGGCTATTCGTGTTCGGCAGCGGGAAAACATATTTATCTATAGTTTTATACCCTTAACCACAGTGGTCAAGAAAGGTATGTATACCAAAATTTTAAATATTCATCTTAGACCACGTAAAGTATATATTCTGTGTTCTTGAGTAATTCTGTCCGTCTGTTAAAATTACGCTTACTTCCGAACGACTCAACAGAAAAGAACAATTTGGAAGCCACATTGTTTATAGTTCTACTACGCAGCTTGGGTTTCAGCAGAATTGGCTTAGTAGGAAAAGAGCTAAGCACCCAAATGTGGAGCAACCTCCCTAAAAATTCACTAATTGTCATTAAATTTCAGCAAAATCGTTTTCTATGTCTAGAAATGGCCCCGCCAAATTTTGTGAAGATCGATCTATAATTTACCTCAGGCCCCATATAAAGACCACTCTCGGAAAACCAGGTTAAATGGCTTAAACCAAAGCAATTAATGCTTTTGTGGTGAAATTTGGTCTAATCCTTTTTTATAAGACTCGAAATCACACCACTAAACTTTGTGAAGATCAAGTCATAATTTATCATAGGCCCAATATAAAACCCAAATCTCTGAGACAAAAAAAAAAAAAACTTAGTGCGCCTTAATAATAGTTATATTAAATGTCGTAAAAGTTTGATAAGACTATAAATAAAATTTCCTAAAGATCGGTCTATACTTTACCATAGGCCCTATATAAAGCCGATTCTTGAAAATTTAGCTCAACCCAAAAAGGACCCCCGATATCTCGAAATCGTTAAAAGTCTTCGCGGCCCAATTTTTTAATATGTTATATACACAGATATTTTTTCTGTTTAAAAGTCCACTGACACAAATTCTTTTCAAAAAATGCGTTAAATTAAGTATTAAATAAAACGCATAACATTTTAATGAAATTTATTAAAGTTTTTTTTGTGCGTTTTTAATGTTTTCATTATTGAAATTTTAAAAAAAAGAGTTAAGAAAAAAAGAAAAGAAATCAAAAACTTTTTTATGATTACACTGTGCAAATTACAATTATAACAGCCCTGATGATCGTGATAATTTCGATTATGGTGATTACTATCGTCCCGTACAAGTAATTGACTATTCCAATAGTAATGCAACACCCACAACAACAATAACGCCAAGAGTTATTGAGTATGGTCATAAACCGGTGCAGAATGATGATAGCAATTCTTTTAAACCCTTAAAAATAATTAATTATGATCATGCCTCAAAGGCAAAGAATCCCCAAAACCAACAGCAACAAGGGCGTTTTAATGCTGCACAAAAGCGTAGAAAGAGAAAAAATAATAATAAAAATCCTCAACAACAAAGGCCACAAAACCAGAAACAGAATCAACAACAACATCAGCAGAAGCAAGGACAACAAAAGCAATTGCAAACAACTCAAAACCCTACTAACGACTCAAAAGAGCAGAAGGTAACAAAAAGTGAAACAAATCACAGCGTATAAGAGCAATTAAATAGTGTTAATTATTTGTTTTGTTTTTGTTATTAAAGGATTTACAAGAACAAAATAAACCTAATGAAGCTTATAAAGAACACGATGAACTTGAAGAAATATCCGATGTTGAAGAGTAAGTAGATCAAGTTGTGATTTATAAACTAGTTGTTGATAAATTTCGCTAGTAATGAAAAAAAATGTTAAGCGATTAATCAACAGTTAGTATTTTTTTGGTAGCAAATAGAAAAGATGATTTAAATATTTTTACATTTTATGTTAAGCATGCCGGACGAACCACAATCACCGCCGCCGCCTCCACCACCAATGTTTAATTCTAACGGTACATTTATGCCATTTGCCTCAAACAGCACCCCTGCTTCAATATTTCCCTCAACGTCGGAGGCAAATGAAAATTTAACGAAAATGTCTTCAGCTCATGTTCAAATGTCTATACCCACGGAGGAGAACAATAACACCATATCAATTGATGAAATACTAATGAAACCTGGCCGTCAAACAAGACCCAAGAAAATATGTATGATTTTAAGAGGTCCTCCGGGTAGTGGTAAATCTTATGTCGCCAAGTTGATTAAAGAAAAAGAAAAGGAAATGGGTGGTAGTAATCCTCGTATCTTAAGTATTGATGATTATTTCTTAATAGAAAATGATTATGAAGAAAAATGTCCCAAGACTGGCAAGAAAGTAAGTAAATAAATACAGCTTTTAATCAATAAACTAAAAGAAAAAATAATTTTTTTCTTTTTCTCTTTTTTGCTTTTAACCCCAACCACAACCATCAGTTACCGAAAAAGGAAATACTCTATGAGTATGATAAAGATATGGAGGAAAAATACCTGGAATATTTAATAAAATCTTTCAAAAAATCAGTTGCTGATAATTTTTATGATTTCATTGTAATCGATTGTAATAATAACTCTTTGCGTTCATTGAATGAATTTTACTGTCATTCAAAAGATTCCGGTTTTGTGGTAAGTTTCTGTCTTCTCACTGTTACTCCTTTTCTCTTACATAAGGTGAAATTATTACGCTACAGAACATAATAAAAACTAGATTTGTATATATTTAATTCATCTTTTGTACACATAACAATTCATTTTTACTCCCCTAAATTTAGCCCTATATAATAGATCTATTTTGCGATTTGGAGACTTGCCTTGAGCGTAACGTTCATGAACGCAATAAAAGGGATATTAAAGAAATCATAGATACTTGGAAACCAACACCTGGACATTATATTAAATTAGACATTTCTAGTTTATTGCAGAATATAGTTGAAATGGAAGATGCTGAAGACATGGTCGTGGTAAATATAAATAATTATTTCCTTAGAGTTTTCTTTTTTCCTTACAGCATGTTTATTATTTTTGTTTTTTCTTTATAAAATTTAGTTAATATCAAATTTAAAAACGTTGAAAAATCCATGCTCAATTTATGTATAATTTTATAAAAATAATAGTTTTAGTTCTAATTTAAATTTAAGAAAATTTTTAGAAATGAAGTTTGTCTTCAGCATTGAAAAATGTTTAACAAATTTTTAAAGTTTGTTAAATGCCCAAATTAATTTTTGTAAATTTTAAACAATATGTAATTGTTAATTAATTTCCGTTGAGAGACGTTAAAAAAATGGTTTTATTGTTATTGACCCCGAACAATATCTTGATATAAATTATAAACTTTTTGCATATACTATATGTATATAAGAACGTTCCCGGTAATTTAAATGACTGAGATAACAAACCCTTGATATTTGCCCCTCCCTTGATTAAGATATCTGTACTCTTTAAAAAAAGGAGTGCAACAATATAAATATTATTATTTTATATATATTGGCCAAAGTACATCTTTAATTCAAACTTGAATATTTTTATATGTATGTATAGAAATAATTTACATAATCCATGCATTACTAATTCAAAAGTGAATGCACATTTTAAGACCCACTAGATTAGAGAATCTGGCTTCCTAAACGTATGTATGCATTGTCAAAGTAATGTTTAAATCAAGCAATGTTAGCATCGTTCATTTAAATAATATGCTAGTTGGGTTTGTTTGCATATCAGCTGCGAAACAGATGAACTCCATACTTTGTCAAAGTTTGCACGGTTGCGTTTGGTAATACGTGACATTCTTGTACAGCAAAGCAACATGCGTTAAGGAAGGCAACCGGAATCTTTAGATGTGAAATTGTATAAAAATGTAATGGATAAACTTTAAAATACAATTTAAAATAGTTAATCAGGGGCCAAAATATGACATTCGATATCGATTGAAATTACAAAATAATTTAAATGTGAATTTTGATCGCTATCAATTGCTGTAAGTTGGCTGCTTTTGGAAAAATCTGATGAAAACGAAAGTTGAAGAAAAACCAAATGTTGAAAGGCAAATTCGAAAATCAGACAAAATGCTCTTAAGTTACATGTGCTGCTAAAAAAAGGAAAAATGGCATTGTTTTAACAAACTTCGGATGAAACTCAAATCGTCTGAAACTGCGAACAAAAACTTAAAGTCTAAAAGGCAAAAAAAAAAAAAAAAAAAAAAATTGATAAATATCCCACTACATGGGAGCCCTTATTATAATAATGTTTAGCTAAATTAATTTATTACTTTAAGTTTAATTGTATTTCTTTATAATATTATTGTATATTAGTATTTTCTGAATCACTATTTACCCAAAAAAATTTCTGACGTGGGAAGGTAAGATATAATATACATATAGACAATGGCCAATTGCATATCTCAATTCGAAAAAAAACTTAAGAATTTGTATTCAATATATTAAATATTTTCTTTTGAATCAAAAATATTTTGAAATAGTCATAAATAAGGTTTTAAAATAATGCCCAAACTAATACTTACTATCTGTGTTTCATTTTTAAATAGCAGACCCAACTAGATATTTATCTTATACACTCCTCGTTACGAAATAATTTCTTATTAACTTGCCCAAAAACCAGAAAAAATCTTAGTAACGAATTCCAGGTTAAAATTTACCACCTGGAATATTAAAACTAAATTGAAACTATGTTTAATTTTTTAAATGGAACGTTTTCTTTTAACATATACTTTTTATTCCTATATATTATTTTATACGTCCGATTATTCCTCTTCGTGTTTTTATTATGGTTGACCAGTTTTACTTTCTAATTCATTTTCTGTCCGATTGTATGTATTTCTGTCACTTTAACCCATTTTTTATCTACTACTAACACTTTCCTGTTTTTATTAAGACCTTTTAAAATATAATGCCCGGCTGTACGTAAATAAAGACGTACGGTCGGTGGACATTAAAAAAAAACCAATGTTTTTTTTCGATGCAATGCTTCGAGTACAGGAATATATTTATTTCGCAAAATACATCGATGTTTTCCATACATACATCGATTCTATTTTGTCACATAATAGATATGAATGTGGTTTATATAAATAAACGGGGATTAAATAACAAAAAGCTTTATTATGTTTAAAAATTAAAAAAAAATAATTGAGTGTTTAGACCTTTTTTTCATATCAATCGCCATTTGTCTACATTTGTGGAATTTTGCCAGACAACTTTGGTGAAAAATCGTAAAATAAAGTACCAACAGTTCTTAATTTTAGTTCTGACATCTATTTACAATTTTAAAATCTGAAAATAATATTGAATAAAAATAAATAGGGCACAATGTGCTTTGTGTGTGAGTTTTAAAAATGCTTACTTGGAGTAAAACTCATCAACTCATATTAATAAAAGAATCGCCAAAATAACATAAGTTATACATCTATAAACATTGATTTTTAGTTAGTTCAAATAAATTTAGTAAAAAAGCAGAAAATAACCATTTCTCATTTGCTACGATCTCAAAATAATGTATGGGGAAGCACAAGGGATAAAAATAGTTGATAATAATAGCATTTAACATATGCTGCAAAGTTCTTGTATTAAATTTGTCGCTTCGATGCATCGAATGAAAAACATCGATGTTCATTCGATGTTGATGAGTTAAAAAAAAACATAGAATGGTGTCATTGTATCGATACCTTACATCGAGTGGTTTTAAAACATCGATGTATATCGTCCACCACTACTAACTAGTCATTCAGATCCTCGACAATGCAACATTGACCGTTAAAGTGCAAGACTTGATCCCCGAAACAGTACAGCCATAGATTAAACAGACAATACTATGCAATAACCATGTGTAAACGCTTATAATGGTAGAACGCAATCATATAAGCTATGACAACCTATGTGATCGGCAAGTATAGGATTGTATTCGATAGTCACGCGGGTTGAAAGATATCCCCTGTTCGCTTTAGGGGGCATATAAGAAAAACTTATCTGTTAATAGACGTAAAGTTAAGAGTAGGCAATGTCATGTAATGTACCATGTAATTGCAATTGAACAAATTTAATTATACATGTACATTTATTGGTAGTTGGATACAACGCAGGTCTGTTCTAAAAGCCAAAATATTACGATATCTGGTTAGCCAATCAATTATTACGAACGTTGCTTACGAGTCTTAGAATGGATAGACAGTAATTTATTTTTGGAAGTGGCTAAGTGTTTTTCGAAGTATTCTCCATGATTATCGGTGTACATTTGAATTATCTGGAAAAAATTCTTATTCCACAGCAACTCCGTTTAAGGTATCAAATTATTATGTGGGATCAATCGCGAAAAAAATTGTTACAGCTTAATGTTCATGATGTTCGTCATATTAATGCCAATGATGTCTCAAACTCACAATATGTCAGACGTTATATATATCAGCTTGCGAACAGCATTAATGCGTTCTAGCCAAAAAAACTGAATTTGGACGTTCTTCACGACTTGTTATACCAGTTGCTATTTACAGTTGCCAATGATAGTCAAAGAAAGTTGATTGATGCAATCTTATTTTCATAATCCACGTCGAAAGTCGTAAAAAATTATGACACGAAAATGTCCATGAGTAATGTCCAAGTTGTGCTTAAATAACAAAATGTTCTAAACAAAGTATATGGTTAAAAAAGGCAAACTTTCAATTCTTAACTTCATATATCAGCTGTTAACTCTAAATGCTGCGAAGCCGCAAAATATAAATAGCAACAACCCACGTTGAAGTGACAAACAAAATATAGACGGAATTCCAATCAAATATGTGTTAAACGCATGCGCTTTAAAAAAAACATGCCCAATACGTTTTCATATCAGTGTTGCAGAAATACATGTGTGCTAAAGTGCAAATAAAAAAATCTGCAAATTCAAATGGAAAAAGTAGCAAATATGTATATGTAGAACGAGAGACGAAAAATACCGCTAAACATGAACTTTTTTGGTTTACAGTACTCGAATTGTCTATCATAATTGTAAATATAATATTTTATTGTTTTTAATTCGTAATCATGTGTATTTTGTTAGTAAATTAATATAAAATCTTATTTGAAAATGTTGAAGAACTCCGCTAAAGACCAAGACATCATTATAATAAACTTTTACAAATATTATGCATTCATGTCACGATTGAATAAAATGTCCTACTTCGAGTTTTGTTTTATATTAATTTCTATTTTTTTTTTGTTTTAAGTTTTAAAATATAGTTTAATTAATTGATGATTTGATTAACGTCTTTAATAAATTTTTACCTATTAAGGTAATTTCTCAGACTTTAATTTCCCATTTAGTATTAAAAGAAAAAAATTTAAAGTTTTAGTAATAAAACATAAACAATAAAAACATGTACTTGTAAAAGTCATTGAAAAAACTTATTCCGAACTTATATAAATGACCCGCAGATTATTATTTAATACTTTCTTTAAATTTGCATTCAGATATGCATAAGTTTCAACCACCCTTTCATATCAAGTATGAGGGGAAGATGTAACATAAAACCACACAATAATGTCTGCTGTAATAATATTAAATTTATCACCTAAAACCCAATAATTACATACAAAAATATTTTATTATTAATTTTAAGAGATATATGTTGAATTGAACATAAATCATTTTCTATTCAAAAGATAACAATGTGATGATATTAAAGAGAAACTTAGATTAAGATTTCTTTTAAGTTATAAGCTTATTTTATCGATCATTCTATAAGAAAGCAACGAAAATAAGGTATTTATTTTCGCCAAAGAAACTTTCGAAATCCCTCAACATATTTTTTAAAAGTTTGTTCGACAATAATTTCTTTACAGGACGATAATGCAGTTAGCGAAAATGCTCCTGAAGATAATCTGACAACTGCAAATGAAGAAAATGAAGCAGATAATGAAACAAATGAAGGTGCTGATTATGTGTATAATATCGACGACAGTGACGAGGATGATAGTAATGATTCTACTACAAATGTAAGTGGACATTTTTTATTTAATAGTTTATCTGTGGAAAGTTTTACAATTATAAATGAACGATGAGGAAGGATTCTAATATTCCAACTCTGAAAATTTTTTACATGAAATCATCAAAGAGTTATTTATATAAATTTGAGAACTAATTACTTCCGATGGAGTTTTATAAGTTTTTTTTTCGATTACCTTTTTAACTCAAAAGCTTTTGTTCAAAATTTTATTTTTGTGTTAGCTAAGGTTGTAAGTTTATTTTAAGAATAAAACAAAGAAAGAAAGAAGAAATGCTAAAAAAAATTTAATATTTATTAAACATTTTTATAACAGTGTGGATTCTTAAAAAGCAAATGGGAAACTGACACTACTACAGAAAATTTAGGTAAGTGAAAAATAGAAAAATCCAAAATTCAACTTCGAATAACTTTTATTAATAAAAAAACATTTCAATTTAGCTCGTTTGGATGGCACTAGTAAATTGGCGATAAAACGTAAACCCACTATGGAAGAATATTTACAAAAGGATGAATGGGAACCACCAACAAATACTAAAGGCAAAAAAAGGGTATGTTGTTTTTATTAGTTTCGGTAATCGACAATGTTCT
Organism: Pollenia amentaria; assembly: GCA_943735925.1. Lineage (NCBI taxonomy): Eukaryota > Metazoa > Arthropoda > Insecta > Diptera > Polleniidae > Pollenia > Pollenia amentaria. The sequence goes on from OX031008.1 coordinate 123,896,919, forward strand.
GGATTCGAGTTCGACAACGGGATTTTTAACAATCATACGATTTTATTTTACTCGAAGTTGATTTCCAGTACATTATATTATTTAAGTAAAAATATATCCATGTAATTTGTTTAACGTATTTATTACACCCTCCACCACCACTACAACATTTTTCATTGGAAATGAGAAAATTCCACATAAAATTGAGAAAATTCCAAATGAAAATGAGAATTTCAATTGAAATTGAGAAAATTCCAATTGAAATTGAGAATATAAATTTGAAATTGAGAAGTTCCAATTGAAATTGAGAATATCAATTTGAAATTGAGAATATCAATTTGTAATTGAGAAAATTCCAATTGAAATTGAGAAAATTCCAAATGAAATTGGGAAATTTTAATTTGAAATTGAGAAAATTCCAAATGAAATTGAGAAATTTTAATTTATAAAATTGAATTATATAATTTTTTTAATATTCATACAACGAACGTACATTACAAACATAATGATGAAAAAAATAAATACAAGTCGCAGTATTATTGACCAACAGGCATATCTTCCAGATCCAGAGCAGATTGGTAAAGCATTGTAGTATGTTGTATGACGTAGAAGAGCAGAGACTTAACTTTTTAGAAGAGATGATTAAGGCTTCTAAGACATGTATAACTACTGGAGATTGCAGTAGATCCATACGACATACTACAACGTTTTATCAATCAGCTTTGGATCTGGAAAATATGCCTGTTGGTCAATAATACTGCGATTTGTATTTATTTTCATTTCTTCATCCTTATGTTTGTTGTATGAATATAATAAAAATCATATAATTCAGTTTTATCAATTTAAAATTAAAATTTTTCAATTTCATTTGGATTTTTCTCAATTTCAAATTAAAATTTCTCAATTTAATTTGGAATTTTCTCAATTTCAAATTAAAATTTCTCAATTTCATTTGGAATTTTCTCAATTTCAAATTGATATTCTCAATTTCAATTGGAATTTTCTCAATTTCAAATTGAAATTCTCATTTTCATTTGGAATTATCTCAATTTCAATGAAAAATGGTGTAGTGGTGAATGAGGGTATACTTAGTTTATTTCTTCGTGTAAAATATTTTTATTATACATCTAAGACCCCATAAAGTATATATATTCTGGCTTCTTGAGTAATTCTAAGTCGATTAACCATGTCCTTCAGTCCGTCTGTTGAAACACGCTCACTTTCGAAAAACTCAAAAGAAAAGACCAAACTTGGTGACAAATTACTTGTAGTTGTTAGATTTAATTATTACTTATCAACAAAAACACTTGTTAATTTTTATTTAGTTAAGTTGTCTATGAGAAAATAATTTTATAAAGAAAATTTTATGTCAATAAAATAAATTCTATTATTCTATTTTTGAACCTTCAATAAAGTTGGTTGTAATTTCTTGGGTTCCAATAGGTTATGGGCCCAGATCGTAAATAATTTAAGGCGTAGAATCGGTTAAAAAAAAATATATAAATTTTTGAATAATGGAACAGAAGTGTGTATTTCCTTTGTTAAGCTCTACTAACTATTTTACGTGGAAATTCAAAATGCAGATGCATTTGGTTCAGATGGATTTATGGGATATTGTAGAAAAGCCATGTCCAAACCCATTGACTCCGAATTTTATAAAATTAGATCAAAAAGCAAGAGCTGCAATTGCGATGTGTGTGGATAATTCTCAAGTTCATCTTATAAGAATGGCAACTTCAGCGAAATCTATGTGGATGAAGATAGAAACAACATACGAGAGGAAAACAATGACATCAAAGTGGAACAAATAAAATAACTATAAGTAAGAATGTCAGATTTGTAGAAAATTTTAATAAACCAGCTAAAATCGACAAAGCAAAAGATGGAACAATTTTAGTGAATATGACTAATAAAATAATAAAAGAAGAAATTGGAAATGAAGAAATTGATTGTGAATCTTATGAATCTGCTAATGAGGAAGTTGACTTGTGTGAAAGTAGTCATGAAGAAAATTCTTCAGAAAATGGTGAAGAAGTACCAGCACCCTCAACTAACTTGCGGCGTTCTGAGCGTCTTCAAAATAACCCAAGTAAGAAATACAACCAAATAGCGAAATGTGTAGTAACAAGTTGTGAAATTGTTCCTAGTTCATGGAAAGAAATGATGGATTTACATGCTGTAGATAGAGAAAGATGGGTAGCAGCGGCAAATGAAGAAATTTCATCATTAAAACATAAAGGAACATGGAAGTTGGTGAATCTTCCCAAAGGAAAGAAGCTTGTTGGGTGTAAATGGGTGTTTCAGATAAAAGGCGAAACTCTAAGCAAACCAAAATACAAAGCAAGGCTAGTAGCAAAAGGTTACACTCAATCTTTTGGTGAAGACTTCGATGAAACTTTTGCCCCAGTAGGAAAATTTGTAACCTTAAGAACTCTTTTGTCAGTAAGTGCAGTTAAAAAATATATAGTTAAGCATTTAGATGTGAAGTCAGCGTTTTTGAATGGTGATATTCGGGAAGAAATATATATGGAGCAACCGGAAGGTTTCAAAGAAAAGGGTACAGAACATCTTGTTTGTAAACTACAAAAATCTATTTACGGATTAAAGCAGGCAGCAAAATCCTGGTATGATAAATTGAATGAAGTTCTATTGAAACTAGGCTTTACAGCTGGAACAGCAGATACTTGCTTGTATAAGAAACAAATTGATAACGAAATAATATATCTACTTATTTATGTTGATGATATATTAGTATGTGCTAAGAATGAACAAAGTATATTGGAGTTTAATAATCATTTGAGTGAATATTTTGAATGCAAGGATCTTGGCAAAGTATCGTCTTATTTGGGAATTTATATTAATCAAAATTCCAATGGTGATTTTCTACTTCATCAAGAGGACAAGATTATCAAACTAATAAAAGAAACTAAATTAGAAGACGGAAAGCTCAGTTCAATTCCTATGGATCCAGATTTTATCAAAGTTTGTCACAAGGAAAATATACTGCAAAGCAATGAAAATTATAGGTCTGTTGTTGGTATGTTACTTCATCTTTCCATAACATCAAGACCTGATATAGCTTCAGCTGTGTCAATATTATGTAGAAAAGTTGAAACCCCACGAAAATGTGATTGGGAAGCAGCAAAGAAAGTCGTAAGGTATCTCAAGGCCTCAATTCATAAACGATTTATAATAAGAGCTTCTTCAGACTTAAAGTTAAAATGTTACACTGATGCCAATTGGGCTGGAGATCATGGCGACAGAAAATCAACTAGTGGTTTTATATTTTTATTGGGAGTAAATGCTATTTCTTGGTCGTCGAAAAAACAGTCAACAGTAGCGCTTTCATCTACTGAAGCGGAATTTATAGCAGCTTCGTTTGCAACTCAAGAGCTACTTTGGATAAAACAATTACTCGAAGACATGATGATTCCTATTTGTATTCCGATTCCTATGTTAGAAGATAACCAGAGCTGTATCAAAATCATAGAATCCACAAAGTTCAGTGCTAGAACAAAACACATTGATGTGAAATATTGTCATATAAAGAATCTTCATCAAAATGGTATTATTCAAGTACAGTACTGTTCTTCTGATGAGCAGCTAGCAGATTTTCTTACAAAAGCCTTACCACTGCCAAAACTTCAAAAATTAATTAATTGTATATTTTGTTGAGAGGGGATGTTAGATTTAATTATTACTTATCAACAAAAACACTTGTTAATTTTTATTTAGTTAAGTTGTCTATGAGAAAATAATTTTATAAAGAAAATTTTATGTCAATAAAATAAATTCTATTATTCTATTTTTGAACCTTCAATAAAGTTGGTTGTAATTTCTTGGGTTCCAATAGTAGTTATCCTAAGCAGTTTGGGGTTGAAATCCGATAAAATCTGTTCAGAGGGATCAGAGCTATGAATCAAAATGTGGAACCAACACCTTTAATAATTGATAATTTTGTTGCAAAAACTAACAAAAATGGTGGAATAATGCACGGAATGATATAAGGTCTTGCAGAAATTGGTTTTTTACGTCTAAAAATCATACCGTTTAATTTCGTAAAGATCGGTTCATAATTTATCATAGGCCACATACATATAAAGCTTACTTCAGGAAAACAGTTTGGTAATATATAATGCTATTATAATAAAAATGGGTACATCACAGTTTTATAGGACTAGAAATCACACTATGAAGTTTTGTGAAGATCGGTCCATATTTTACTATAGGCCACATATACACCCTTCTCCCATAAACATTTTATTACGATTAAAACCTTAATAAATAATGCTATCATAATACAATTTTATAGTTCACAGTTTTATAGGACTAGAAATCACACTAATAAATTTCGTGATGATCGGATCATAATTTACCATAGGCCCCATATAAAGCCCAATTAAATACGTCTAAACCCGTAGCAAATATAGATATTGCGGTGAAATTTGTTCCAACTTAGCCAGAAAAATGTCATAAAATTTTGCGATATCCGGTCTATACCATATTAAGCAGCCTTCTGAAATTCACTGTAAACGCTTAAACTAATTTCACTTCTGTTTAATTACTTTATTCTAATTTATGTTTTTAATACCAGAAATCGCTTTAAAGAATTTTGGAATGATTGATCCATAACTTACCATGTGGTTAGGTTAGGGCCCCTATTACGGTTCACAACGGCTTGTGAATTTTTTGATGTGTTTGTTCAATATAGCAAAGTTGTAAACCATAATACAAAAATTGGTCACCCAGAGACCAATATGGTCCATTGTGATGCCTTGTTTGGATATAGATAGCTGGAAAGCCAGTTTAATAAACAGCGAAAGCATTAGAAAAGATAAAGAAGATAGATAAGAAAAGAAGATCGGACCAAACACGAGAGAAAACCTCACTCAACGCAACACAAATCCACCCTATGTGCGGCTAGCTCCCAGTTTCCTGCTGCGCAGCCAGGCCATCCCCATTACGAATCCTATCAGACTCGAGTCCACAGCCCGAGGCATCCCCTAATTTTCGTAGGAATCTGCTGCCCAGCCACCTCAGTCTGCTGCCCTGTAGCCTGGGACAGTGGCACAAAATGTGCTCAATCTTCTCCAACTCCTCCAGGTCCTCACACAACCCGCACATATCCGACACGTCGGATCCCAACCTCATGGTCCTCACGGACCCTACTTTTGCGCATCAGTGACTCCGAATCGGACTTCCTAAGCACCGGACACAGCGTCCGTGATACCCGGCAGTCCGTTCGGTTCCCCCAGGCCTACTGGTAGCGCCCAGGATCCATTCTCTGATCCTTCCAAAGTAGAAGCCTATTGAAGGCCTAACCGCCTCCATATAGTTAGAATCAAACTCATCAGCAATCTCATTGCCGTTTATGATGCAGTGACCCGGCACCCAGCACAATCTCAACACATACTCTCCTAAGGCTCCCTCTTGGGCCCTCCTACAACCATCAACTAGCTTGGAGTTCACATAACAGCCCCTTACGGCCATAAGGGCCGCCTGGCTGTCCACGTATATAGTGCCCTCCGAGCCCCTATTAATGTTGTCCCACATCAGTTCCACGGCCCTCAAGACCCCCAGAACCTCCGCCTGAAGAACACTGCAGTCGTCAGGATGCCTATATGACACAGATGTCCTAATTGTAGATCCCCGCACCCGTGCCTCTCATCTTCGAGCCATCAGTGAAAATAGCAAAGCCACAAAATAATCTGCTCCTACCTGACCAACTCTCTAGAAGGCGTTACTTCCTGCGGCAACCGCCCAAAATCCACTTTAGTGCCCACATAACCCGTGGAGCCGGGTGATCCCAAGCAATAACCACCAGCTTCAATCTCACCCAGGATCCGTGAGTGACCATGCGTGAAATTCCCCATCAATCCTATCTCCCTCAGTCTAAGAATGCTTCTGGCTGCCATTCCCATCACATACTGCTCAATAGGCAGAAGATGTAGAATGACATCCAGGGCCACTTGAGGAGTACTTTTCATGGCACCTGTCATGCCGATTGAAGCACAACTTTGAGCCTTAAACAGAAGGTTCCTTCGACCAGCCGCTCTCAATGACTCCCACTAAACACATCATCCATACGTAAGAATGGGTCTAACCACCAAAGTGTACAGCCATCCCACTACTGACGGCCGAGTCCCCAGCTCCTACCTATCGATGGTCTACATCAACGATCATCACGCTATGCCCCCAGGGGCCGAGCACTTTTCGGGATTTTCACACACACAACCCGAATGTTACCGAAACTCACTTCAAAGATTGTAAAAAACTATAATTTCATTCAGTTGTATGCTAGCTTTCAAACAAGCAGGTCGCCGTCGCTTTTGTTATTTAAAAACAAAAACAAAACACATAGTAAATATCTCAACTGAGTACTTTTATTTATCTCTCTTTTGCAGAATTTCCAATATTTTCCGTACACTTTGAATATTTTTCTACTATTGCATTTGTTTATTAAAATGTGGAAAATAGAGTGGGGAAAAAGTTTTAATTTTCATCTAATATTTTGAATAAAGCTGCATACAAATTAGAAAAAAATAAAATAAGTGCATACATGCAGTTTTATAACAAAAAATATGTTTAATACACCAAAAAATTGTTTTCGACATGTTTATCTAAAAATTTCTTTCAGTGCACCCAAAATACACTCACCACTACAAACACATTTTCAACCGCCTCTCTTTGTGATTACCTCTGGTCTACATGCATAGTAGGCATTGAGACCTCTCTTAAGTCTCTCCTGAGTATTCCTTCCCCACGACAGCTTGCTGTCCAGAAAAACTCTTAGATACTTAGCGCTATCTGATAGTCTAAGCTCTACTAGTACCGGCAGCCGAAAATTCTCTACCCTGTACCTCCTAGTAAAAAGAACCAAGTCGGTCTTTTCCGGATTAACTCCCAATCCCTTATCACTCGCCCATGCTGACAGTTCTCCCAGCGCCCCTTACATGACTTCGCTAATTGTCGGCAGAAACTTGCCCGATACCAATAGCACTACATCTTCCGCGTAGGCCACGACTTTCTGACCCATTCTGTCAAAAAGTCCCAGAACGACATTGACAGCTAAGAGCCATAATAAGGGAGAGAGAACTCCCTCCTGTGGGGTCCCCCTAGTCACCAGTTTCTTTAAGCGTTCGTTTCCCCAGTCCGAGTGAATAACTGCTGCTTAGCATCAGAGTACTCTGCATCAGAGTACTCTGCATCAGAGTACTCTGCATCAGAGTACTCTGCATCAGAGTTCTCTGCTGCTAAGCATCAGAGTTATCCATTCGACCAGGAACAGTGGAACGCCTAGATCCACCAGTGCCTGCCTAAAAGCCTCTATATTCAAATTGTTAAAGGCGCCCTCTATATCCATGAATGCCGCCAAGGTGTATTCCTTGCTGCGCAATCCCCGCTCTACATAACCAAATACATCATGAAGCGCACTCTCAACAGATCTACCCTTAAGACAGGCGTGTTGAGGGCCGCTGATGCCGGCGTCAATCTTCGTCCTCAGATGTAGACCAATCAGTCTTTCCAACGTCTTCAAAAGAAAATACGATAAGCTGATTGGTCTAAAATATTTGGGTTAAGAGTGACCGGTTCTTCCCGCCTTGGGTATGAAAACTACCCTAACCTCCCTCCACCCTTTAGGAATGTGCCCGTTCAACACACAGACCCTAAACAGTTCCACCAACAGCAGGAGTGATGATCTCCCGATATTCTGTAACATCGCCGGAAAGATACCATCTGGTCCTGCCGATTTGTAAGACCCAAAGGTATTAACCGCTCATGTTACTTTATCCAAGGTGATCATGTCCCCCACCGTCTCACTCTCCTCACCGCCCGAGCCTGACCCAGAGAAGGGGTCCCCACATTCATCCTGTTCCTCACCCCAGGATCCACACATCCCGGAAAGTGAGTCTCCATTAGCAGACAAAGAGATTTAGAGCTAGATTCCGTCCATAAGTTGTCCGGTCTCTGAATAAATTCCGGGACTACAGGGTCCTTGGATAAAATTCTCCTGAACCTGGACTTCTCATTTATAGGTTCCACTGATTCGCTAAACTTGACCCACGAGTCCCTTTTCGCTCGCCTAATATCTCCCTTATATATATTGTAACTCAATCTGAAGTTACCCCAATCCCCTCCCTACGCGTATACTTCGCTCTATTGAACAACCTTCTGACAGTGGACCTTTGAGTCCTCAACTCGTCTGTCCACCATCTTGGTTGTGTGCACTCGCTCGGAAAGTTCATTGGACTCCTATCCTCCACTAACTCCCTACAGTTCGTCAATGTCATATCTATCACTGCCTCCCTATCCCTAGTTCTGAACGTAGGTGTATTCCCCCTGTTACAGATAAGAAGATTGCTGGCAATAATAAAATCAAACATAGACTCACCTCTTTTGTTGATGTCGGGACTTCCCCATTGGGTATGGTGTGCATTGGCGTCACAACCTAGTACCAGCCTCGAGCCGCTTCTGCCTGAGTACTCCACCAACTCTCGCACTTTTTCACCAGGTGGATCGGTAGCCTCGTATGGCAAGTGTACCGATGCTAGTGCCAGGACCGTTTTGTCCTTGGCTTCTTCTGTCACAAACGTTAAGGTCTTCATTACTGTAAGGATGAGAAATCATAAATTTATACTCAGTTCTCGCCAAGATACAAGTTCGTACCTTCTCATCTGTGTGGGGTACCGGCCTTAATGACAACTCAGACGCGACTATAACGTCCAGATTAGCTTCAGGACAGGAGCTGCCACACCTACCAATTGCGGCCTTTAAAAACTCAAAGGTTTTTGATTGCCGCAACTTACAGTTTTGACACCTCTTGCACAGTCAGACCCTTTGAACGATACTTCGTCCAGCCTTCCTTTAGCACTAAAGATTTCGTTTCGTTTGTTCTCTAGCACCTGCCATCTCTCGACACTGATTCTTCCATCAGGAGCCATACGATCAATGACAGCCGCCAGAATACCGTCCTTACTCGACGACTCCTTTAGTTTCTTTGACGTGGAGGGTTGGTCCTCTCTGGAGCCAGTCCTCATAGTGATCTCTTTGCGGGGATCTTTAAGAGAGCTGACTACAGTCTGACCAGTCCTCTTAGCCGCGGTGGATTTCTGGTCATCACCAGACCTCACTCTTAACTACCCCTTTATTGGGGCTCTTAGCAGAGCTCTGTTGGTGATCACCCGATTTCCTTGCAGATATTGACTGGTTTGTCCCGGTAACCCTTCCTTTAGTGACTCCTTTTTGGGAGTGACTATCGGAAATTATCAAGACATTTCCATTCCTCATCGCGCGACTAGAAAATCCCTCCTGAAAATCATTTAAGTTCGGCTAAAACTTTTACGAATCATGATATTTTACTCAAACTAGTTCAAATTCCTAAAAGGAAAAGCTTAAAACTCTGATTGTCGGTCAATAATTTCATATAGGTCTAAACCGCAACCAATTTTAATGCTGACGTCTGTTTTTATAAAGATTAATTAATAATATATATATATCATATATAGCCCACTCCTGAAATATTCGAACTGTCAGTGGAGGGTATCAAAAATTCGGCACGGCCGAATATGGCACTCTAACTTGTTTTTTGTTAATTTTTAAAAATATTTGTGTTTTTCTCTACAACTTAATTTTTTTCTTTCAGGTCCGCTGGGCTGACATCGAAGAAAAGCGCGAACAAGAGAAAATGCGTGCCGTTGGCTTTGTTGTTGGCCAAACCGATTGGAAACGTATGATGGATCCAAATGCGGCAAAACGTGCATTAAATAAAACTAAATATATTGAACGTGTTAATAAAAGGCGTTAAAATAAGAAACAAGATAAATCGCATTTATTATAATGTTGAAAACATATTTAATTTTGTTTTAAATTTGCACTATTATTTAACAAAGATTTTTATCGTAATTTACATATTTTAATTATAGCTCAGATACTTAAACATTAATAATTAATTTTTGTTTTAAAAACAAACCAGATTGGTTTTATTTTATGTGCGAGTATTTTAATGAATGTCTTAACACGCATTACAATTTTTATTGAACTTTGTATTTCTAAATAAAAAAAATTATAAAATATTTCTTAAAAGATAAGAATTTAATAAAAAGCATCAAAAATATGTTGATAATTGAAACATAATAATTATATTTTTAATCGCTTTCAATAGTTTTAAATAAATACTCTTGATCGATAATTTAAAAAAGCATAATATAAAAAACGTTTTTAGGAAAAAATTTTTTATCGCACTATCGCACTCATACGAGAAAAGTTAAAAGTTTTTCTTATTGCTAAAGAATTCCATCAACTTCATTTTAAACGTCCTCACGGAATTAACCTGTATAATAAATGATCTTGAAAATATAACACATTCATAAAATTAAAGATTGGTTCATATTTTTTCTAAGGATCTTACAAAAGGCCCACTAACAAAATGTTTGCTATGCGCATTGGATTCAGTCTTATTTGCTTCTATTGAAGTACTAGCATTCACTGGTACTAGAATTCGCTTAAATAACTTAAATTTTAATAACAAATTTTGGGGTTTTAAAATCTGTTTATTACACTGTACGACAAATTTCAACTTTTGGCTTCACCCATGATCAAACTGACAAGATTCTGAAAATATAGCTTAAACAAAAATATACCTACATATCTCTCAGTTTTTATACCCTCCACCACCACTAGTGGTGAATGAGGGTATACTAAGTTTGTTATTCTGTGTGAAACTTTTTTATTTTACGTCTAAGACCCCAAAAAGTATATATATTCTAGCTCCTTGAGTAATTCTATGTCGATTTAGCCATGTCCGTCTGTTGAAAACACGCTCACTCTCGAAAAACGCAAATGAAAACAAACTTGTCTCAAATTGCTTGTAGTTATCCTAAGCAGTTTGGGATTAAAATGAATCCAAATTTGGAACCACCACCATAAAAAAATTGATAATTTTGATACAAAAATTAACATAAATGGTGGAATAATGCACGGAATGATATAATTTTGCACGAATTCGCTTTATACAACTGCAAATCATACTGTTAAATTTCGTGAAGATCAGTCCATAATTGACGATAGGCCTCATATAAACTCTACTCGCGGAAAACAGCTTAGTGGACCAGAAATCACACTGAAATGTTTTTTTTTAAGATCGGCCCTTAATTTACACTAGGCCCCATATAAACCCTACTCCCGGAAAAAAGTTTAATAAATAATAACCGTAATAAATAATGCTATCATAATTAAATTCGTTACGGTACTGTTTTGTAGGACTAGAAATCACACTGCTAAATTTCGTGAAGATCGGTCCATAATTAACCCTAGACCCCATATAAACCCTACTCCCGGAAATTATTTTAGTTAGCCTAAAACCTTAATAAATAACGCTATCATACTAAAATTTGGTACGTCACAGTTTTATAGGACCAGAAATCACACAGTAAAATTTTTTTAAGATCGGTCCATAGTTTACACTAGGTTCCATATAAACCCTGCTCCCGGAAAACAGTTTAGATGCCTAAAACCGTAATTAATAATGCTATCATAATAAAATTTGGTATATCACAGTTTTATAAGACTAGAAATCGCAGTGCTAAATTTCGTGAAGATCCGTCCGCAATTTACCCTAGGCCCCATATAAACCCTACTCTCGGAAATCAGTTTATTGCGCCTATAACCAAATTAAAGCCCACTTTGGGAAAATAATTAAATTCGCCTAAAACCACGACAGAGATGAATATTGCCGTAAAATTTCTTGCAACTTAGGCCCTAATCATGTACAACTCAGCGCAACGCCACAGAACTAACGCAACGCCAAAGAATAACATTGAAAGCACAAACAATGTCATAAATATTTTGTAATTTTGTTGTTGCTTTCTACAGAAATTCACATTGCGTCTTAAAATTTCAAACGCTCCATTGCTTGTGTCGTTGAAAATTTTAAAACGGTACATGAATTTCTGTTGAAAGCAACAACAAAATTACAAAATATTTATGACATTGTTTGTGCTTTCAATGTTATTCTTTGGCGTTGCGCTGCGTTGTACATGATTAGGGCCTTAGACTCATATGGCCAGAAAAATATGGAATTTTGTGGAATTCACTGTTAACGCTAAAACTAATTACACTGCTGTATTGAAATTTATTTTAATTTATTTTTTGTAATACCAGAAATCAGTCTTCAGAATCTTGGGATGATTGGTAAATAATTTACCATAGGCCCAATACAAATTACCCTCCTAAAAATCATTTAGTTCGGCTAAAACGGTTACGAATCATGATATTTTACTTAAGCCAGTTTAAAGTTCTAACAAGAAACGCATAAAACTTTCTTATTGTCGGTCAATAATTTTATGTAAGTCTAAGCCGCAACCAAGTTTAATGCTGACATTCGTTTTTGCGAATCAAAGATTCGGCACAGCCGAATATAGCACTATGACTTGTTATAGATGAATTCGTTTCGCGTTTTTACGCGCAATTCAGTTTTTGATGTGAATCGCTTGGGGAAGTTTCGATTACACCCACACCAGATCGAGATGCCAAATATTTTGCTACAATAGTTCGTATTTTGCTTACAATACATCGTACTGTACTGCTACAAAATTATACAAACAGTTATGTAGAGCAATTCACAACTGTCACGGGCTGCCACAAGACAATTATGTAACTCTTGTAAACTTATGCGACAAATTTTCCAGAGTTGACTTAGTGGAGTGCCAAATATTTTTACTAATACAATGTCTGTCTTAGATCTAATGAATTATAATTATTGTTCATTTAATTGAAAGATTGATTGCAAATATTCCATATTCTGTTCTGTGTTATTTCTGTTCTTTAGTAGTTTTTTGACTTCATCTAAATCCCGATTCGAAAGCAGTTTAATATCTAAATATTTCAGACGAATGTGTAAATTAGCTACTGCCGACCAAAAACTACAAATGTTTTTTTCAGTTTTTAACGACTGCAGTTGCTCGACATCAGCTAAAGCTCTAAATTGATTATTGATTGAATCAAAATTTGCAATTTCATTCGGGAACATTTTTGCTAGAAGAGGTACAATACTACTTGTTTTACCTGAAATAAAATTTCAGGAGTAAATTTATGGAACCACATTAAAACTTCGTTATAAATAAAGTTTTTTTTTGCATGATAATTTTTTAATTTATATTTTTATTTTTATTTTAAGGGTGGTGGCTATAACTGATTTTTGAAATTCATACCTTTACTCAATTGCGAATAAAAGCGAAACGCGTGCATCGATTTTTATGATCTTTGTCTCATTTTGCTCATAGGTTATGTGACTTTGCGAAAAAATAACTAGACTTGAAACTTTTTTCCATTTTGCATTTTTTATGTATTTTTAAAAAAAAAAATTTAAATTTTTAGGCAAAAAATAATTTTTTCCCTTCATACATTCATTTTTAACTTCGAAAGTGTTACTTGTATAGGAAAACAATATATGAACAGATTAAGGGAATTGTAATTCTTAATTTTTTAAAATTTATTTCAACTAAATTGGGCTAGTGGTTGTCGAGCTATGTCAAACAACAGGGCCTAAAACGTGATAAATTCCCCTATACGATAGTACTAACTTCAAATCGATACTAACTTCAAATCGCAGGTAAGAAGACAAAACGAATGATGCAGAAATTCTTCTTTTTGGGTCTAATTTCACATACAGTTCACAGAATTGAGTTGGCAATCAATTAACTGAAAAATGTTGTACTGTGTAATGAACGAATCGGAATTATTTTTTCAGTGTTGTAAAGCATTAATTTGAGTTTCACAATACTGAAAAAATAATTTCGATTCGTTCAGTATCGACTGAAAGAATTAGACATCAAATTGCTTTCGAATCGACAAAGTACTCGATCACGACTGCCAGAATTAGGCCCCTGGAGATGAACGGATCTGACGTTGCCAATAATATATTAAATAGAAATTCATATGTGGAATTTCGTGAAATATTTCTAGTATTGTGCTCTCTATAAAATCTGTAATCCTTATTCCTTTTTTCCTGAGCTTACTATAATAAATCTCCAAGTGGCACCAACTGATATTTAATGGCATCTTCTCCATGATACAGGATTTTGTGAACTGTAGCAGACATATTTCTCCATGGGTACTCGGTTGTATATATTTTTGCAGTTTCCTTAGCAAAATCTCCAAATTTTCTAGTCAATTTCTTCATTGCACGCAAGTACTTCTAGGATTATTTTAAATCTAAAAATGAGGTTAAAATCAACACCTGTTATTTCAAATGCTGTTTCTGGATCATTTGTATTGCTTGACCGACCCTTGTTTTGGTTGATCTATAATCAACCCAAATTAGCGATATTCATCTTGAAAATGTTTCCTTTTGGAACTTCGTAACTCCTTGTTGGTTTCGTTGTTTCTTTTTGATCCAAAACATATCAGAGTCTGAAATATTTTCACATACTACTTGTTTGCATTTTTTTTGTCCGGAAGATCCATTACATCCCCATTTACAAAAAAGAATTAACTTTGTGTTTCCATATTTCTTAACTCATTTCCTTTTATTGATTGTAGCAAGCGTTCGGCTGTGTGATGAAGTAGAGATTTTAGTTTTACCTCTGCCGAAATTGGTGTGATTGTAATAGTGTCCTTTAATGGCAAAAAGTCTATTTTAGCAACTGTTATGTGATTATATGATGCTGGATACAGATTTGAGCCTTTTTCAATCGTACGCAATCAATAATGAGGCTTATGCCTCATTATTTGTGAATTGTTTTGCATTGCTCGGAGTTGGCAGTTTTCCAGCGATTTTTGTGGTCTCCTACGAGTGTTTTGATTTGCAGTTTCTGAAGCGATCTGGACAGAAAGTTTGTTTTCTAACCAGTTTGCAAAGCTCTTATAAAATCTATCTTTGGTGTAATCAACTTTCCTGTATCGCTGTTTTAAATTTAGATGAAAACAGATAATTTATTTTCTAAGTCCAATTGTATTTCAGTGCTATAGGAATTAAAGTTTCTATTTTTTCGAATGTAATTTTTAACATCTTCCTCGTTTTTGTTTCTAAAATACTCTCCGGCCAATTCTTTATAGCTGAAGCTTTCCATGTTTTTATGAAAAACGTTGTTATGCTCAGATATATTATATCCATTAAGTTTGCATCCGAATGTCACTTGCTTTTAATTTAAACCTTTTCATACTTTTTTGTCATACCAAATACAGGTAGAATAAAAAGGATTAAAAACTTAAAATCATTTTATTTATATGCTATAAAATACCTGACACAAATTGAACAACGCATTGCATAGTTAAAGGGTCATAGAATATTATTAGAGTCATAAAAACATAAAACAAAAAGACCAAAAAAAATCCCTTCTAAGGTAGGATTCACAATATACCTGTTTAGCGTAAACGCGTGTTTAAGCTCTTTATTCTACTATAAAATACGCTAGTGTGAACGTAGTGTAACGGATAAGGATGAATCAGGGCAGCTATACGTTTTTGTGATTGTGTAACAATAATAAAATTTTTTATATGTACTACCTGAATTCTGTTCGATCACGATCAATATTCCATTATCATAACATTTTTTTTAAGGTAATAGAACATGATTTCTGTTACTTCTGCAAACATTTTTGCGGAATAAAAAAAATTTCAAAAAATAATTTTTTTTTGGAGTAATTTCATTAAAATTAAAAAAGTGTTAAACAGACGGGTCCAAACGGGTACACGAGTATATATAGGGTTAAAGAAAACACTTTCCCTGAGTGATCCCTTTTGATCCGCAAAAGTTCTATTCTACTAAAGTTGAAATTTGACAAAAATATAGTAGTTTAGAAAATATGTCCTAACATCTCAAATATAAATAACACAATAGTTGCACATGTTACTTTTTTTTAAAGATAACAAGACTACCAACCTAGCAGGTCATTATCGATGATAGTTTTTGAGCAATGATAATTTCTTTCGGATTAAATATAAAAATAATCACTTTTTTCTGAATTAAAAAAAAGTTGTGTTCAACAACATGGCACGACCATAAGTACCAATATTTTGACCTAATTTTTTGGCTACATTAGTTTTAATATGATTACTATTAAATAAAATTAAAACTTTGGAAATCGGTGACAAACCAAAATTGGACTTTTGGCCAATGAAATAAAATTTTCAGCCACTGTAAGGCGTCACTCTATGTTGAAATGCCAAACCAAACTTAACATAAATCACAGGAAAGTTGTCAAAAACATCCTTTACATATAGCGGTATTGTAAAAAAATAACTTCAGCCGGCTAATGATTCCGTCATTAGCTGCAAGTTTCCTCCTGGCATAGATTCCTGACACAGCTGATGTCAGATGGCTTGTCAGAATTATATAGAGCGCGCTCTGATTGAAATTTTGTCAGATGACTGCATTTGAATTTTACAAAAGCAATTTTATAAAGGTAACACACGACATGTATATATTTTGCAGGGGAAAATTTGACAAGTCAGATGTAAAAAACATGTGTATATAAACCTCAAGGCTCCTTTACACTATCATACTTGTATTAATACATGTCAAAAATTCAACTTATATGTGGTCGTGTGAATGCAATGTGTTATAAAAATGACAATTAACACGAAAAAAATTGACATCCCATACGACTTCATCGTTTTTAAAATTTTTCTAAACTCATGACTGTTCATGTGCGATAGTGTGAATACAAACTGTAATGTTAAATTAGATTTTTTGACAGCCGCAACAAAACTCATTAGATTTCTGTCTTACAAAGTATTATGGAATATGTCAGTCCTGTGTGAAAGTGCAAAGAACGTTTTAGCATGTTCTTATGTGTTTCTTCAATCGGCACTTCAAAAAGTTTAGGTAAATTTTAGACTTTACGAAAACTAACTGCCTTTTTTTGATGACGAGCTCAAAACCCACTCGTTTAACTTACATTTAAAACGACATTTCAAAATTTGTTTCTGTTTTATATTTAAGTTCAACGAGTGAGTTTTGCACTCGTCATTAAAAAACATGCAGTTAATAGACAAAACTAAAATACCCCTAAGGTTTTTATAGAAAATTAATACCAAAACGATTGGAAACCTTATGCTAGTGCTGTTTAAAAAATTTGTTGTAAATTCTTTGGAAAAAGTTTCACGTGTTTTTCAACTATTTTGTACACTTTAATTAAAATAAATATTGGAAATTGTAAATTATGGCCTAGAAACACTTATGTACTCTAGCGATAAAAAAAACATAATTTCTACTTTTATCCTGTCATCAAGTAAGTAAAAAAATATTTAATTAATAAATCTTATACATATATCACGAAAACTTAAGAAATATCAACAAACTGGTAACGTTTCTGTAATACACGCAGGAGATATACCTCAAAAAATTTCAGGAAGAGAGTATTCAAAGATAAAAAGAATTAATAAAAGAAATAACATTATCTAGTCAAATCATTTAGAACTTTAAGTCAGCGAAAGAACTATCGGGTGATTCGTCGTGAAGTTTGATTTATAATGTAAAATAAAACACGTAAATTTGAAATTGAACTTAAAATTTTTTAACGGTTAAAAGAACAATTTGTGGAATTTACTGAAAATGATATCGTGTAAATGTTGGCCATGACTACGTCTTGGGTGGTCCATTTGGAAGGTGCCATTTTTGACGTCTTGTTCGAGCATAGCGACTGGTATCGCGAATACCACGAGTAATGTTGGCTTCCAAAGCGTCAATCGAATCTGGCTTATTCCTGAAGACCTCACACTACATATCCCCAGAGAAAATAGTCCAAAGGTGTTATATCGCACGATCTAGGTGGCCAATTTAGCGTAGCAAAACGTGATTTTGATGAGCACAAAAATGATTCATGATTCATGTCATTGTTTAACATGTTGTATGGGTCGTGGGGCCGTCTTGTTCAAACTGGAGCTCACCGAGACCATGCGCTTGAATTTCAGGAAGCACGTAGTCCGTTAACATGGTACGATAACGGTTACCATTGACGGTAACATTCTTCATTTTTAAAGAAATATGGACCAATGCTTCCACCAGTCTATAACCTACACCAGGGTTGTTAAATGGGTTTTTTTTTGGTACCAACTTCCAAAAAAAAAATGGACTTTTTGGACCTTCACGGTACCATTTTTTTTAAAATTATTAAAACAATAAAAAAGTACATCAAAATTCAATTGTACACAAAAAAACAAAAAATAAAAAAAGGTAGGTACATAAAAGTCTTATAAATTGTATATGAGATCCAAATCAGGCATTTATTTGTTTATTTAGAATTGTTACATCATAGCAGCATGCATTTGTCGATCTTAACCAAACCTTTGTTTGTATGAGACTTGATATTGCTGGCACATGTAGTCTGTTTTTTTCCTTAGTTTTATCATATTTCGAAAAAAAAAAAAATCTTTTCACATTTGCAGACGAATGTGTAAATTAGCTACTGCCGACCAAAAACTACAAATGTTTTTTTCAGTTTTTAACGACTGCAGTTGCTCGACATCAGCTAAAGCACTAAATTGATTATTGATTGAATCAAAATTTGCAATTTCATTCGGGAACATTTTTGCTAGAAGAGGTACAATACTACTTGTTTTACCTGAAATAAAATTTCAGGAGTAAATTTATGGAACCACATTAAAACTTCGTTATTAAAGTTGACTTTGGATCCCAAAACTTCGCAAAATTTTATATAAAATTTTTTTGCATTTTGTTTCATTTCTTTAACAATATTAATATTGATATTATTTGTAGAAATATATAAATCCACTTCTGTTCCACAATAAATTTCTTCAAAGGGAATGTGTTTTTTGGAAAGGTTACGATTTTTGCCGTTAACCGGTTCTGGAGGGATAGAACGGATGCAGGGTGTCGAGGGCCTTATGGCCCGGATTGGACGCAGGTGCAACCAGGGTTCTATTAGGACTGGATAGGAGTAGTCTCAGGACCCTTATAGGGTTCCTGACGGGGCATTGTTCTGTTAGGGCTTTTATAAGTAAATGGGACATTGCGATACCGGACTTCTGCAGGTTGTGCGGGGATGCCGAGGAGCTAGAGACGGCGGAGCATGTGCTGTGCCACTGTCCTAGAATGCATGGCCCCAGGCAGAAATGGCTAGGGGCTAGATTTCACGACGAACTGGGGTGTATCGCTGGATGTAATCCAACCGATCTGCTGGGGCTTGTCAGGGAAATAGAACGGCTGTTTCTTTTGGGGGGACCATAGGGGGAAAGGGGGAATTTGTCCTACGTATCTACTAATCGGTACCAAGCCTTAGGTATATTTTCTACTCTTCTTCTTTACTACTCTTTTTCTCTTTTTCCTTTTCTCCTCTACTGAAGGGATTCACAATGGACCTCATTGGTCTCCGAGTGGATATGCGCCCTTGGGCGCATAACCCTTCTTAACCTAACCTAACCTAAAGGTCTACAATAGATATATCACATTCATCCAAAACATTTTTATTTATGAAATTACGTTCTATTTGGCGGAACAAAAATGTTAGCCTTTGTAAAAATACATGCATTCGAGCATCTTCTGATTGCATTTCTAAATTAACCATGTTAATAATTTTAAGTGCATATTGCATGAAAAAAATGCAATTTAAAAGAAGGATTTTTTAAAATCCTGATGAAAGAAATAATAACTTAAAAAATAAATGAAATGAAAAGGACTCAGTAATTTTTTTGGTATACTAAAATTTCAAAAATTGTACAAATTTTTAAATTGTACCAAATGATTCACGGTAGTACCAGGGTACTTTAGAAGATCAAAATGTACCAAAAATGTACAATTGTACCAACTTTAACATCCCTGGCCTACACCATACCGTTGTTTTTAATGGATGAAATGGTAACTCTTGGTACTCTTCGGGTTGCTCATTAACCCAAATACAGCAATTTTGTTTATAAACGTATTCCTATAGTCAGAAATGTGCTTTTTCTCTGAACAAAATTTCACGATAAAAAATTTCTCACAGAACGCTGATTTTCGTAATACAGCTGAACAATTTGGAGACGCTGTTGTGGTGTGAGTCTTTCCATGATGACTTGACAAACAATACTGAACAAAAATGGTAAAGCAGTCTGATATGAGTAACGCGTGATCTGCAAAAAATATGCATATTTAAAATCAAACCTCACGATAAATCCCCTGTTTTGACCAAAAAATCGGAGCGACCATTGATGTTTGCCAAAGCACACCAATTTGACTTAAAAAATAAAAGACAGTATTGTTTGCTGATGCATCAAAATATAATGTCAACGATTTTGATGTTATCCGACGAATAAGAAGACCTAAGAGGTAGAGTTTCAATCCGATGTATTGTATAGCAACTAGAAAATTTGAAAATGGTAACATTATTGTCTTGGGTGGATTTTCTGGACAAGGAATCGGCCTAATTTATCAAATGAATGGTGTAATGGATCGCATAACACGGACATTGTAAACAACATGATGTTAACTTATGTTGAGGAAGAGAGAGCTGGTATGGAAGTTTCTGCTGCACAACGACCCTACCCATAGCTCAAAATACTGCAAATCGTAGGTCCAGAGAAGTAACATTAAAATCTTAGAAGAAGTGTTGTCAATGCCGATACCGATACGCATATTGAATTTAAATTCAAGTTAAAATTAACAAAACTCAAGGAGAATATTTTTTTATTATGCAAAATAACAGTGTAAGATATTGGAATATATAACATTTATATTAATAAGATAAACTTTTGCGGAGAAAGAAGATTATACAAAATCTTTTGAACCAGATTTGCAACAGGGCTGTCAGATATTTTTTGTTAAAAATTTTCTTGCCAAAAATCGCCAAATGGAAGTTTTTTATATAAAAAAGTAAACAAGATTAATTTTAACCTTATTAAAATTTTCTATATATATACTAGACCGTCTCACTTTTCATTTTTTTTTCGAAATTTCTTCATGAACATCGATTTTCTTTATCTACTATAAAAACCAAGAAATTCGGTGTATAACACTTAAATCTCAAATCGTTTTTTCATTTTTTTAGGCAAAATACCTTTTTTCTCAAAAAATGGAAAAATCTTGATTTAGTAATTTGCCTCAAACTCAAGCAGTTCTGAATGGATTTGAACATCAATTCATGCATTAGAAAGCTAATTAAATTTCCTAAATGTTTCTTAAAGCAACATTGCCATTTTGTTCGATGGTTTTTTATTCATAGCACTACAAATTCAGATTTTCAAATACAAACTTAACATTTTTTTTAATTTTTGCTTACCTTTTCATATATAAAAATTGAACGAGGCAAAACTTTTATATTCTGTAAATGCAGTATGGTATGAAATTTTAAAATAAAGATTTTGGTGTAAATAACAGTCGTATTCTGTTAAGAAAAACTGCAGTTTTAGTTGAAATGTGTAAAGTTGTTTATTTCTAAATTTTCTTCTATTGCATAAATATATTATAAAGTAAGAACATATTGGTTTTTTTATTTTTTAAAATTTGGTAAAATTATGCTTTTGTTGGAGTTTGGATGCGTTTTGTGAAAATGCTCGACGACTTAAATTAAATCATTTTGGGTGTGGCACTTCCCATACAAAGACGTTATACATTTCTGTATATCTGGAGAACGAAGCGAGCTAAAGTTCCCAAATTAGGTACAAACATATCGGTTATCAATACACAGCATCCCTCAAAATATGGGCGGGATTGGTAAAGTGGGCATGGTACCTCCCGTACAAAGATATTATTGAAAATACTCAAAATTTTAAATATTAGGGCTCTAGTATGACATATGAACACGTTTTATATATCAAAATATCAGAAATTTTTAGCAGAATATATTTCCCGAAAACCCTGCAAGTTTTTTCCCAAAAATGGAAGAGTAATGCCCAAAATAAAATTTTTTATTTAAACATACCCATTTTCGGAATCAATAGATCTTTCCGAGTCCAAGCGTTATAATCTAAGTAAATGGTAAATTTCTTCCTTAAGACGTGGGTATATAAATCTGCCAAATTGGTTAAGAAATGGTTAAGTTATTAGCAAAATACTCCAAAACTGGGCTAAAAAGCATCCACATTTTTATAAAAACTTAAATTTTAGAGCTGTTATGTGACCTATGGATACGTCTAATATATCAAAAGATCGGAAATCTTTAGTAAAACATATTTGCTGAAAAACTCGGAAAAATCGGTTCAGATACAAAAAAGTTATCAACTAAAACTGCAGTTTTTCTTAACAGAATACGACTGTTATTTACACCAAAATCTTTATTTTAAAATCCTACCATACTGCATTTACAGAATATAAAAGTTTTGCCTCGTTCAATTTTTATATATGAAAAGGTAAGCAAAAATTAAAAAAATGTTAAGTTTGTATTTGAAAATCTGAATTTGTAGTGCTATGAATAAAAAACCATCGAACAAAATGGCAATGTTGCTTTAAGAAACATTTAGGAAATTTAATAAGCTTTCTAATGCATGAAATGATGTTCAAATCCATTTAGAACTGCTTGAGTTTGAGGCAAATTACTAAATCAAGATTTTTCCATTTTTTGAAAAAAGGTATTTTGCCTAAAAAAATGAAAAAACGATTTGAGAGACCACTTCCCATTCATCAATATTTAAGTGTTATACACCAAATTTCTTGGTTTTTATAGTAGATAAAGAAAATCGATGTTCATGAAGAAATTTCGAAAAAAAAAAATGAAAAGTGAGACGGTCTAATATATACCCTCATATTCATAAAAAATATTTTAGGTTTATAGCAGGTTTATGAAATGAATTTTCTATGAAAAGTTGTTTAATAAACCTTTTATTAATCAAATAATTTTTTTATGAATATGGGGGATAGTATAATTCTAGTAGTGTGTTTATATTGTAGTACGAGTATTTTAAACGTTTTAAAATAAATATTTAGACCTTAGGATTTGTGAGATCAGTAAATGCTGCAAAAATATTAATAATGCAAAATGGGTAGAATTTGATTAAAAAAAAAAAGTTTCTATAAGTGATTTTCAATGTTAATATCAACCCAATTGTAAAAAAAAAATTCGCCGGGAGTTTTCTCTCTTCTCCCATTTTGCGTATGTAAATTCATTTGTAAAACTGTGAAAAGAAAAAACTCCCGGAGAACATTTATTCATAATTAGACTGAATAAGTCAGTAAAATTTTTTTTTTATTTTGACCGAAACCTAATGTAACATTCGGCAATAAATGAAATAAACGTCATAAAAGTTGTATTCAGATTGGATATTAATTAGTTTTCTAATTTTACGTGAATTATTTCAAACAAGTATTTTCTAACAAAGATTCTATAAAAAACCAAAAAACTTACTCTTTTTATACCCTTCACCGAAGGTAAAAGGGTATATATAATTTTGTCATTCCGTTTGTAATTTCTACAATATTGATCTTAGACCCTATAAAGTATACATATATACATATATTCTAGCTCCTTATGAGAAAAGAAGTTAAATTTCGGTTGTCCGTCTGTCCGTGCGTATGTTGAAATGGGTTTACCAAAGACCCCATAAAAAATGGGGACTAGGTTGTTATATATTTATGTCACATATACTCTTAAAGTTTGCTATTGATTCAGCCAGATCGGTCCATAATGGATTGGAAAAGTCGGCGTGGTACCTCCCGTACGGAAAAAATCAATTAAAAATACCTAAATTTGGATTAAAAACCATTAACAGTTCAATAAAATAACCACAATACTAATTATTGTTAACAGCTAAGGCACGAGCTATCTTTACATTTGTCCTTCAAGTTGTGCTGAAAAAGGTCAACAAGAAAAAGAAAGACAAAACCATGAAAAACAAAAATGTACTTTGGATTTCAAGAAGAATTCTTGACAAAAAAGTACGAAAAAACAGAAGTTAGGAAGAACATGTAAATCAATTAAAATAGATAATCATTCATTCAAAAGCAAATTTCGATCTACCAAGGTGAAATACCATTTGGTTTAAAGATTGATGTTTGACTATTGACGTCATCCGGCTGCAATAGCCGAGTGAGTAAGACGACAAACCCCACTGAAGAGATTGTGTGGTTACAATCGAAACTAGTCTGGGCAACCTGTCCGTGAACGCCTGGGTTCAAATCTCAGCGCAGTCAAGAATGAAAAATTATCAAGAAAAATTTTAATTAATTTCATGTTGTAAAATTCCTGTCTTCATAAAAATAATTTAATGAAAATTAAATTTAATGAACTTAAGCCTAATTAAAAATATCTAAATTTGGATTAAAAATTTTATAAACATTAAAATTTTTGTGCTGTCATTTGACCCATGGATACGTCTTATATTTTAAGAGATCAGAAATCTTTAGTTAAACATATTTTCTGAAGTATTCGAAAAAATCGGCTCAGATACAAAAAAATTATGGCCGAAATATAATTTTTTTTTTTAAATACCCATTTTAGGAAACCATAGATCTTTCCGAGTCCAAGTTTTATAATCCAAGCAAATGGTAAATTTTCCTAAAGAACGTCAGTATATAAAACTGCCAAATTGGTTAAAAAGTGGTAAAGTTATTAGCAAAATACCCCAAAAATGGACTAAAAGGCATCAAAATTTTTATAAAAACTAAAATTTTAGAGCTGTTATTAAATAGGTTGTTGTATTTCTTTACTCTTCTTTTTGTAAAATTAAATTGTTGTATTTTAAAAATTTAAGTGAATAATTATTTTTTTTTTATATTCAAAGTAATATTTTAAAAAAATTTATTTTGTTTCGTTAAAAATCGAGACATAAAGTACACAAAACTGCGACTTATTTTACGCTCAGCACATCACATTAAAAAACGCTTGTTACCATTTAGTTTTTAGAACCTGATGCCAAAGGAATTTTTTTTTTTTTAAGTGACTTACTTTCGATATGAATTCAACTATTTTTGCTACTACCCAGTAAACATATGGTTAAAATTTTGAAAATTCAATTTCATATGCAATCGAAAACGATTCAGTTTTAGAATTTAATTTCCAAAGTTAATTAAATATTAACTAGTTTTTCCGTTAAGAGCCGATGACTGAAAAGAAAATGATATTAACTCGAATTATTGCATACTGTGTGTATAGTTAAATACTTGAACAAATGATAAATTCTAATAAGGAAGATAGCTAAAAATCTAAGAAAGCTTAAACGTTATTCCAAATGTCTATAGCAACAATCAATTTTTTATTGTTTTCAAGGTAATTATCTTGCACTACTATCAATTTATCATTTAAAACACTGGCAAATACGCATTGTGATTTTAAAATTTATTAAAAATTCAAAAAAAAAAAAAAAAAAAAAAAAAAAAAACAAATACTACCCGTACTCATAAATTTTCCATATAAATAATAAAAAAAGAAGCTTAAATGCGTTTTAGAAATGGCCAAAATAATCGTCAACTTTTTTAAATATAGCAAAAAAAAAAAAAAAATCGCCATGTCGCCAAACGCAAAATTTCATCGCAAATTCGGCTTATAAATCGGCACATCTAACAGCCCTGATCTGTTGTTGAAAACAATATCTCAGACGCGACAGAACTCATTTGAAAACTTAAGGCCCTAATCATGTAAAACGCAGCGCAACGCCAAACAATAACATTGAAAGCACAAACAATGTCATAAATATTTTGTAATATTGTTGTTGCTTTCAACAAAAATTCATGTACCGTTTTAAAATTTTGAACGACACAAGCTATGCAGCGTTTGAAATTTTAAAACGCAATAGGAATTTCTGTAGAAAACAACAACAAAATTACAAAATATTTATGACATTGTTTGTGCTTTCAATGTTATTTTTTGGCGTTGCGCTGCCTTTAATATGATTAGGGCCTAAGTATTTCTGAGCCGTTTTTGGATATGACATGTCACTACGCCAGTAAACAAGCGGACCTGCTTCTCTAGAAATATTAGAAGTTCTGATGTATCTATAATTCTTCTTAAAAAACTTCTATGCTAATGTCAAAATTTATACTAGTTAAATATTATAGGGCTAGCAAGCAGTGTGGCCAGGTCTTAAAATTTTACAGCTATATCTGGCATTATACATCGCCAAAAAATGCTAAAAATGATTTTAAAAAATGCTAAAATAATGCTTAATTTTTTTAAAGTTATTTGTTAAAAATGTATTACCAGTATGAAATTTTATTCGAAACATAATACCTTTAAGTGACTTATTTTGAAACGAAATGGAAATAAATGGTTATATTGTATATAAGCAAGTGGGTAGATCTTGGTAAAGCTTCTGATAAATATAAATATGTCGCACAAGTAGTTGAGAATAAATTTGAAATTAGGGGGCGGCAAACCTCTGATACATTCAAAATTTAAACGATTTATTTCCATGATATACCAAATTTTTTAGATCATTTTATTTTTTATAGTTTCAGAAAACTTGAAGCTTTAAAATAATTTTCCTTCAGCAGTTTAGAGCAAACAATTTTTTCAAACATTTACATCATTGCATTTTTATCTTAATACAAAGTGAAATTTCCTTGTACTTTTATATCGTAATATCAAAGGGCAAATAATATTTACAATCGACATGATAAGAGCATTTCTAATATTCCCCGAATATTGTATTTTTTAACAAGACAGGTAACATGTTACTTAACATTAGAATTATCCATTTTCATACGAAATTTAATTTTGCGTACTACTATTTTTAGTCAAAATGTATTATAGTTTATAAATTTTTTTATAAAACTGTTCGTCTTAATTTTTCAAGTAAATAATGCTAAAAAAGCTGAAAACATTTTCCACAAATGCTTAATAAAATGCCAACTGCTAAATGAAAATCTTGCAGCTAAATAGAAATTTTTAATGCTAAATTTAGCTGCAAAAATGCCAATATGGCCACACTGAGTGCTAGTGACATTTTATTCACCTCAACAGTGTCAAAATGTTAATTCCATGAGGACTTTGCTACTGCTTCACACACATCCTATGTAGGAGATTTGGTCAAAACCCTATAAAATTAAGTACGGATGTGAAGTAGCTGAAGCCGTTGTATTTACTTTTTTTTTTTTTTTTTTTTTTTTT
Source organism: Pollenia amentaria (assembly GCA_943735925.1). Lineage (NCBI taxonomy): Eukaryota > Metazoa > Arthropoda > Insecta > Diptera > Polleniidae > Pollenia > Pollenia amentaria. Next base: position 123,923,873 of record OX031008.1, read on the forward strand.
TTTTTTTTGAGATTTGCTCGATGTTTGCAATAATAACTGTTACTATTTTTATTTTTATGTGCTTGAAAAGTGTTATAACAAAGAGGTATAAGAAAAAAATTTATTTTTTATGACAAATATTAAAAATTAGGTTACCCTGTGCTTAGCAAGTTGTTCAAAAAATTAGCATTTAAAATTAAAACTCTTAAAAATCGAAGAAGTATCATCGTATTGACAGCAAAATATTAAAAACTTAACACGTGTAATTTTTTTAAAATTAACTATAGATAACAGGATCAATTGCTAAAGGGATTCTTTTTGGCCGGTACTGTATATGCAGCATAAACATATTGGTGAGCATGATTTTATGCCTTTATCTAATGTTACCAATATAGCGGGGTTTTGGGACCTTTTTTACTTTTCGGATAAGCAGTTAATAGTTTTAAGTAAGATTTTGAAAGTACAGCATTTATCGCACATATTCACTTCAAGAAAAATCACTAAAAGAAAAATTCGCTTATATGCACATACAGTGCTTAGATAAACTCGCTTAAGTTTATCAAAATCATAAAAAGTACATATTCGAAGTTTCATAAAAAAATGTTTGATGTAATTAAGTCCCATGTTTTCTCTGACAATAAAATTTTTACTTCTCTAAATTTCTATAAAACTTTGTTCTTTAAACAAAAAAAAAAAGAAAATCTCCAAAATCTCAACGGAAATATTTAAAACATTTTGTTTCTGTTATAGCATTTTAACTTAACACATTTGTTTCGTAACTTATAATAATTTTTTAACAAAAAGATTAAAAAAAATATTTAAGGAAAAGCTTTTTCCACTAAATAAATTTCCGTCGCGTAACATTTCTACATCCTTTTTCCTGTCAAGTAAAGAGAATAAAGTATGCTTTCTATTTTTCATTATCTATAAGTAAATTAAAGAATAATATAGCAAAACAAAAACAAATGTTTACTTTTTTTCGTAAATTTTGTTTATGCTAACAACAATGTTATGAATGTCAATAGAAAAATAACAGAAATGATGAAAATAAGTTGAAAATGTATTTAAAAATACACCACACAAAAAAAAAATAGACAACATGAGGTTTGAAATTGAGAGAGAAAGCGAATTACACCACATCCGCTAACAACTTAAAAAGTGAGTAGAGAGTACAACAATAAATAACTGTAAATGAAAGTTTAGTCGAGTGCAAATTGTCAAACATAACGGTCGTGAAATAGAAGACAAACGTTAAACAAATTTCTATAAATTTTTGTAAAAAATAGCAAACAAAAACGGCCAATTATAAAAAAAAAATTATTAAAAAATTATAAAAAAATAAAAAAAGAAACCTCGACTATAACAAAAAAAAAAAAAAAAAAGGTTGTGTTTGAATTTTATTTTTAAAAGAAGTTTATTTTTTCGGCTTTTTTTTTTGTCCTTTTTTTAAGGAAAGTTATATAAATTTATAGTGCAACAACATGCATTTTTCAAGTTGAATGTTAATGCTTAAAATAATCTAAAACATTCAATTAAAAAATAAATAATAAAATCGCTAAAAGAAAATTTGAAGGAAAAAATTATTTAAACTCTAGTTTTGTTTAATATTAATATGGGATCAGTATGTCCAACTCCGTAGTTACATTGTCTTCATTTAATATATTATTTTTCACACAAGGTATGTAATAAAAAAAGAATAACAAATCTAATTTAAGTAAAAACAGATCAAACTAAGTTAAACCAAAATCATGGAATAACTTGAACCAAATAATGTTTTTAAATTGTAATAAAAACTAAAGAAGGCTATGTATTTTTATTCATCATGTTACTTTACATAACACTACTATGATGGAATCAACATCATGTTTTTGTTGTTCCTTTTTAAGAATTTCATACCATCACTTTTTTGTTGCTGTTTGAGTCGTTCTTACTTCCTTTTTTCGTAGCAAACCATAAAATGAAACATGAAAAACTAACAAAAAAAAAAGGCAATACAACAATGAAACCAGAATGTACATTTTCTAAAAATGAACAACAACAAAACCAAAAACAACCATAACATTGAACGGAACAATAACAGAGGGTACAGCAGTAACAATTTGCCCAAAAATATCCTACCCCGAAGGTATTTAAACCCTTACTCGACTTCACCACTATTTTTGTGTTGTCGCTGTCATTTTGTTGTTGTTCACTTCATGTAGTGGGAAGGCATATACGGCTTACTGCTTGGTTTGTTCTGTTTTAAGAGTTAGCATATTGTAGACTTTGGCTTTATGTAGATCATATTTAATCTCTTTTAAGTATTCTATTTTAATTGACTGATATTCAATTCAAAAGTTAAACAAAAAAAAAAAAAGCGCGACCCTAGGACAAAAAGGCTCTATTTGTACAAAGAGTACTTTTGAGAAAACCAAGCTTGAATATTGTTAACTTAGTCCGTTTCCAATTAACTTTAAAACAGTTTTTGAATAATTTCAATATACTCCTGAAATATTATTAGCCTTCTAAAAATATCCATGCTACTTTATAAGTTTTTGCACAAATTGAGTCAAAAAACCGATAGAACTCTGTTGCTCAACAATGAGCCACATGAATTTGGGACATCATGGTTATAAGATACGATACCGTTATTCAAAAGGAAATATCGGCGCCGATACGAATATTGAATTTGAATTCAAGTTAAAATTTACAAAACGCAAGTAAAGCATTTTTTTACAATTCAAAATAACAGCGTAAGATATTAATATTTGAAATTGATATTAATAAGACTTAAAACAAGTAAGCGTGCTATATACGGCTGTGGGAATCATATATACCCTTCACCGTAGTGTTAAAAATCCAAGACGAGCATGACCAGTAATTTGATCAAATTTGGCTTTATGTTTAAAAATTTCAATTGATTTACTAAGCTTTATTTGTAAGAAGAAAATTGATTAATGTAACTTAGAAACTGTTAAATGATGTTTGATCTAGCCAAACGTTTTGCAAAAGCAAATAATTTTTTATTAAAACTAGGGGTTACATGTAGGACATCAAATATTTAATAGGTATGAACAAAGCTTAAGTTTATATAAATAGTGTGGTCGCTAATGTGCCAAAAACCATTATATCGGGAAATTTCATAGTTATAGATTTACCCCTTTTTGCAAAAAAAGTTAAAGTTTACATTATTAAACCAATACATTAAGCCCAGCAAAAGTGTACAAGCTTAATGTATTGGTTAGCTAATGTTAACTTTAACTTTTTTTTTTTACATAAGACGGTTAAACAAGTATACTTTTATGGTTATGGTTATCTCTGGCATTTGAGGACCGATGTGGCAAACTATTCCTAAATATATGTGTTATAAATATATAACAACCTAGCCCCCATCATATCTGAAGTCTAAGGAAACCCTATTTTGACAGGAAAACTGACCTAAGAATAAGCGGGCATCGTTGAATTAACTCGGCTTATCATAAGGAGCCAGAATGAACATACACGCAGAGAAAAACCATTTTTCAATATGATCACCTCCAAAATGACTATGATTACCGAAAATGTTTATACATATTATGGTTAATTTAACCATATTGTATTCACCGCAACCATATTATGGTTAAATTAGTCATACATCACGAAACCACAACCATATTATGGGTGCCTCGTAACATGTTATTTTCGTAAAGCAATAATACGTAGTACTTAGGTGAAATAGCTGAAGGCAGATGTATTAACCCTTCGTCTTACTCATACATAAGTCTGACCAGACCAGAAAATCAAAACGTGTTTAAGACGGAGGGTTAAGATTTGCTCGATGTTTTCAATAATAACTGTTACTATACTAGTTTTTTATGTGCCTTCCAGAGTTTAACATTTTTTAATATGGATTACTGAAAAGGTGATTGATTAATAGAAGCATGGCCTAACTTGGTTGTGAAACTCATAGTACTTACTTGTGAGTCTTTATACCACTCTGTGTTAAAGACCTTCAATATCTAAAAACTTCCAAAGAGCTTGCCAAACTTTGTACCTTTTATTGTTATATATTTTTAGAAAATTTTATTTACTAGAAATTTTTTATGAGCGATGCGATAAAAACTATCAAAATTAATGTGGTTGATTTAAAAAAATGTCAGTTTTCAAAGGCCGAAAAAAATGTAGTTTATATGACAAATATTAAAAATTAGACCACCACGATTTCGTTGTTAAAAAAATCAAATAATTGCATTAAAGACTTGTCACGAAATATGGTAAATTTCCGGCACTCATGCTGTCAAAAAAAGGTTGTACATTGTGATTGAAATTTAAAAAGTTAGCTCTAATCATGAAACTCCCTTTAAATTTAAAAAAATATATATTTACCTCTTGTTGGATTCACACAGTTCCTATATGTGTGAAAGTAACAACAAAGAAAGCAACAACAAAATTACAAAATATTTATGACTTTGTTTTTGCTTTCAATTTGCAATGATAAGTGCCTAAATGTACCACATCGGTGAATTAAAAAAATTAAATCATTGATTCCGTACAGAATCATCGATCAGTTTCGCACTTTGCTTTAGCGAATGACAGTTTCTCAGAACTTAATAAAAAGTTTTTTTAAGTTCAATATGGTTGCACACTTACGATTTAAATGTATTCGCACAGTTGCTTAAGATACGTTATGCACATTTTGGTTAGGCCTTTATTCCTTGAAAAGATGTAATATGTATTTTTAGGTCAGAAACCTCGTCTTCAGAAATTCATTTTACGGATTTCAACCCCGTATTACATCTTTTGGCTACACCAGTTACATTATTTTAATTTTCGTTTGCGTTGTTAACTAATTTTTGGAAAATCGCAAAAGTTCCAAGCCGAAATGGCTTACAAACTCGAATCATATTTCCAGACAATTCTACAAATTAGCTAAAAAAAAAAGTAGTTTTGTCGGGAATTTCTCGATTTAATCCTTTTCGAACACTTTAAAATCTCTTAGTTGATTTTAAAACATAATTTGAATTTTCTTCTTGAAAAATCCCTAAAGAATTCCTAACGTTCGTTTTGTGCAACAACTATTTGATAGTCATATTTACAGCTCGTAAAGCCGTTTTGTTAATTCAAAATTTCTTTTCGTGCTATGAATTCTCCTAGAGAGCTCGTATAATTTTCCCCCTGCCTGGTGTTTTCTTTGTCGCACGTTTCGCTTCCAACAATGCAACATTTTGTTCATCCTCTACCACATAGTTTTCATTGGTTACCAAATGACTTGCATGTATTTCCTCGACGACTGCTTGTTCCAAACTTGTAAAATTTTAAAACCGAATCTGAGCACCATCGCGAAGCACTAACAGTTCCATTTAAAAGGTAAGCGCATATTTATGTGCTACGCAATAAGACAAAGAAAGTTAAGTGAACGAATTCCTAACAAATTTTTTAAAATAAAATATATAACATTTAAAGGGCTACGTCATTCCCTTAAAAAGAAGCAGGGTTGTAAGGGAGATTATTGAAGAATAAATGTAACAACAAAAACCTCAGTCTGTAAAGCCCTTACCGTGGCCCTTACCAGGCGGGTGTTGCCTGGAACCTTGCAAACCTGCTACTTTTGAAGCTCCATTTTTATACTCCATTAAAATACTTCTTTTCACTGAAGAACCACAATAAATTTGTAAATGAGGGAGTTTAAACGGTGTCTATTCAGACATGTCTAACAAAAACATTTTTTTGTTTGTTGGCCATCGGGTTAGAGAAGAAAGAGGGGCTCTCAAACAGACACGAAACAAGTTTTCATGTTTGTTTTTATGAATTTTTATGTTTTTAAATTTGTATGCATATGGATATTAGACAATAAGACATGAAAACAGACATGTTTGGAAAGACATCGTGAAAAGACAATAGGTTTTTGGAGACATGTTCAAAAGAGAATGAATAAAACAGACATGTCTGAAAAGACACCATGTAAATGACCCCAATGTAACAACTGGTCGTACATATAGTTTTTATAGTTTTTTTGCATTTGTTATGTCATTGTTATTTACTTTTGTTCAATTTTTACACATAAACCTTTACTTTTGGAAGCCTTCTTCTAATCTATGAACTTTATTATTTTATTTTCACCCTAAATCGATTAATAAAAGTCAAAACTAACAAAATCGGTTTATAACTGCCCGATATATAGACGAATAACAATTTTTTTTTCATCCCAAAATAATGGCCGTGTCAAAATAGCTAGGAGGACAAAATTTGTCGCGAATATTTTTTAAATTTAAAGAGAATTAATTATTCAAAATGAGGTTTATTATTTCACATGGCCTTCATACAAGTATCCTCCCGAAATAAAAAAGCTAATCAAATTGAGCTCAAATATTTTCTATACACATACATATATGTAAGTGCTGGTACACATTCTTCCATTTTTAGCCGTCAGATCTTGAGTTTTTAGGATAGAGCGAAAAATAAGTGTAATCTCTTTTCCCTTCTCTCCTTATAGCTCAAGACTTGACGACTTAAACTCGCAGAGTGTAAACCACCACTAAAATTTGTTTGGTGTAAAAAAATGGCCGAAATCGACTTATTATTTCAAATAAAAATTTGGGAACAAGAAGACTCAGTACAACGGAATATAGCACTTTTTCTAGTTTTTGAAAAGAACAGAAACTTAACTCTTAAATTCTAAAATCTTTGGAATAAACACACTTTTTTATTTATAAGTGCAAATAACAATTTAGAAAGAAATGACAAGAAAATTTGGCAGTTGAACATTATTTCTTAAAAAAATTACAATGAAATTCGATAGCTGAGAAAACAAATATTTCTAAGTCAAATCCTCTTGGAGACCCAATGTTACATTACTTTAACCGCTTTCCATACGTTTGTCTTGGAAAGTGAAAATAAATGACAAATGTTTGGGATTGAAAAAAAAGTTTGACTGTGACGGAAACTTAAAATAAATGAAAAAAGTGCAGTGTTCGAAAGGAAAACTGTCAAAACGAATGGACGCATGGGCTACACATGCAATTAAAAAAAATTACACACAGTATGTGTAATTAAACACAGATTGGCAACACTGATTTAAACTTAAAGCTAAAAAATTAATTGTGAAAAAAATTATCTGTTTTCTTTTAACCTACCACTTTTTTTCTTTCTCTGTAACTGTACTTAATGGGATCAACAACATTGATTTTATTTCTGCTTTTATAATATTTTTACTTGTGCACAGTTAAAGTTTTGTCCTAATGTCACTTCTTATTTTTTATTTTTATTATTTCTAGGTTTTTTATTGTTCGTAAGTTTCAATCAAACTAAATTGAAATTTAATTTTAAGTTTACATTTTTATACTCCGAATTAGACAAGGTTGGCGTTAAAATTTTTCCATAATAAATGTTATTTGGCTTTTTTTTAAATGCATCAGAATAACTTTGTTTTATTTATCGACATAACAATGTTACACAGGGTATCCACCTGTAAAAATGCTAAGTGGGTGGGGTTATGTTCACACTGTGCATTATAATGATTTCTTCATATAGAGTAGAGTTTACCTCTTAGGGGATTTTTCTTTTAACTGCGGGTTTTCCACCTAGACGTTTTCACTTGCATGGAAAGCGGTTAACAATTTTAAAAAATGTTTCGGCAATTATTAAAATATCGTTTTATATTAGAAGTACTTTGATATGACACATATTTATTCTGATCAACAATCTTCAAAGATTCTAAATTTTAATTTGTCTATATTAGGATGTTAGTTAAATTTGCTAAAAATTTCTTTTTAGCGCTAAAAATATCATGTACTAAATTAAATTTTCGACTGTAGTCGAAAAAAATATTTTTCTGCACATAAGATAAAAAAAGCTTCATTGGGGATTTTACTGATTTGGCTTATTTATTAGCACTAAAAACAAAAATTTTGTTTTTTACAAATTCAAAAAATTTAAATTAAACTTGACCACGACCGAATTATGTTTCCATGATTCTTAGGATGAAGAAGAACGCTTTCTGGCAAAAAACAGAAAAAGGTTGCGGGAATACATTGGACAAATTGGACACAGTTTTGTTCTCAGGTAAGGGATCGTACCAACTCATTCATACAAATGAGAATATCTGTAGAGCTGTCAGAAGTTCTAGAAGTTTTGAAAAATTGTATTGTATGAAATTAAAAACAAGTGAATTTTTAAGGAAATTCCGAATCGGGAATCCCCGAAAAAATCTACTTCTTTAGCAAACATTGATTTTTTTCTTCCCTAAAAATTACTCCTACCCATTCTTCTGGGCATAAATGGATTTTGCTTTAAGAAAAACTGCTATTCTTTAAAAATATTATGACTTCCTCCATCACTTTTTGTAGAATAGAGTGACTTTTGTAAAAAAAAAATTGATTTTTATAATTCATCTAACTTTCTAAAAAAAATTTGGGGAACATTTACGGACTTTTGAAAAAAATTACTTTTAGTGAAAAAAAGACACTTTTAGTGAACAAAATGTGACTTATTGTGAAAAAGTCACGCCTCAAAGAGCTTAAAATTTACTTACTTTTATCAGAAGTCCGAAAACTTTCACCACATTTTTTCAAGAAAGTTAGAGTAACTATTAAAATCCATTTTTTTTACAAAAAGTCACTCTATTCTACAACAAGCCAAGAATTTTAGAAAAAAGCGTAATTTTACATGACTTTCTTCAGAAAAAGCCCTACTTTTACAAAACGTCTTATTTTTTCGCTTATTGCTTATTTAAAAGTTTGATTTATTAGTTGTACCACATGGCGTATGCATGTTTATAAATTGAAATAAAATAATACTCATACGTAACCAAGTAACTTGACAGATGTTTTCCTTACAGATTTTTCTTAAAAAAAAAAAAAAAAAAAAAAAAAAAAAAAAAAAATACATAACATAACAAATATACACACTAGGGCGCACAGTGGAAGAAATGGCCAATCTAGCTCCGATTAATTAAAATTTCAAAATTTATTTTGGCGCCAAAATAGTTTTGCTATCGATTAATAATACATTAGATAGATCATCGACTTTTTCAATCTTGCTTTGCTCTAAATATTCGTGCAGCTGTAAAGCTTCAAACGCAACATATGTTGCACCAGCTACTGCTAAAAGTTTTCCCGTCGGTTTTAATAACCATCTGCAAGTTCTAATAAAATTCAATGGAGTGACAGTAAAATTCTATTTAGTCCATATTATTAAAGTTCAAGGTATGTTTTACATAAAAAAAATATTTTTTGACCTGTGATTATGTTTCAAGTTTTAGATTTGTAGATGTTTATAGGGCTAGTAAGAAATATAATGTTGACCAATAGATTTCTCCTATTGTAGAGTTAAACTTCTGTGATTCGACTGGACTCGGTCTTATATTTGTTTTTAAAATTAATATAAAGTCTTGTGATGTGAAATGTCCAAACTGGGATGCAACTTTTCGCAACTTTTTGATAAATTAATTGTTTTAGATAGAATGTCAGTGTTCCAAGCGAGCGTTGTTTTTGGTTTGGTGTGAGGAAGATGAAGCTTCACAAAATGTTCTGCTGTGGAATCCTATGTTTATGACATAATAGATAGAATCAAATATAATAATGGTCAACGCATTGATATTTCTAAAAGGGTTAAAAATATCACCTCAAAAATAGGCATGAAATGCAGAGAAAGCCACAGAGTTCGGAGGGTATTTGAGAAAAATAATTAGGCCTGGTACTGGGCGACCCGAAATAAGCTTTACCGACTGTCAGGAAAAAACAAAAAAGGAAAAAGTATATGATATTGCCAAAGAAATCCTGTACGATGTACTCATGTCTGCGGCGAGCACTTGTTTATACAAGACTGGCAAGAGGAATGCTTCGATGGTCGTATCTATGTTGAACTCAGATGAAAATGTTCCAACAATATTGAAATCTGCCGTTGAAGCCGATAACAAAGAACTTATTAACTACACAGCAGAGGAAGCTTTAGCCGTATATATTAATGGCAGTTAAACAAAAAAGGTTTACATAGACTTGCAGATTGGCATTTAAAGGAGAAATGCAAAAATATTTCCCACCTATGATGCTCTACAGTCTACGAAAAAAAACTGTGCTATCGCCTACAGAATTCCAATTCAAAAATGACAGGTTCACAGTTGTGATAAAGCAATTTTTGATAAAAAAAAAACTGAGATACAAACCAAACTGAGGAAGCAAATGGTTATACTAGTTCACTTAGTATTTTTTTCACCGTTATTTTTTGCCAATGGCTTTTCGATATGAAATCAATACGGATGCCTTTCTGCTGTATGCATACCGAGCAGCAATTTTTTTGGTTCTTTAGTTTTAGGAGGATATACACGGCACAAACGTTTCTATATACATATATAGATTAAAAGATGACTAAAACATTTTTAGCTTATACGAAAAATTCACTTTGTGTTAATTTGTGTTTATTGTATTCTTATCTGTATAAAAAAAATTTCAAGGGGTAGGTCGGCCCTCCAAAGTAAGTGGGGGTCAGTCATACATATAGACTCGATTGGGGCACTTTTAGCGGGTCAAAGTGGGATTTTTCAAAATTTGACCTTTGGGTCAAAATAAGGAACACCAGAATTAATTTAAGAGGTATGGTTCCTTGGGCAAAATTTCTTGTTTTGATCCCTAGAATACGATTTCCCTTGTCACTTCGGCGATTTATTTGCGTCCCTACACATCGACCCGCCCTAATGTACATGTAACTTCGCGACAGCTGTATCAGCTGGACTTTTTTTGTGACGGAAGAAGTTTTCCCAGCAGTTGAACAGTTGCAATAAATTTGTAAAATATTTTTGGTTTACAATACAATTTTCCAAAACTTGTAGAACTTCTGACAGCAGTACAGATATTCTCATTTGTATGGATGAGTTGGTACGATTCCTTACATGAGCACAAAATTGTGTCCAATTTTTCCAATGTATTCCCGCAACCTTTTTCTGCTTTTGACCAGAAAGCGTTTTTCACATACATATACATATATAAGTGACAAGGGCGGGTCGGCCCTCCAAGTAAGTGGGGGTCGGTCATACATTTAGACTCGATTGGGGCACTTTAAATGGGTCAAAGTGGGATTTTTCAAAATTCGACCTTTGGGTCAAATTAAGGAACACCAGAATTAATTTAAGAGGTATGGTTCCTTGGGCAAAGTTTTTTATTTTGATCCCTAGAATACGATTTTTCTTGTCACTTGGGCGATTTTCTTGCGTCCCTACAATTCGACCCGCCCTTATACCCTATATATAAATACATACATATGTATATACAGCCCGATCACGAATATTCCCAGGAATTTTTTCTCAAGGGAAATACTTTTCTTGAGAAAAAAAACATCTAGTTATAAATTCTGCGAGAACAAAAAAATGAATAAGTGGCATCACTGAAGTTGTTTGACTTATTTACATAATATTTTTTTTTTGTTGTGGCTGTGCAGGTTAAAGTCAAATTAATTAAATTCAAAATAAAAAACTCAAAAATAGCAAGTTCTTAGAAAAAAATTTCTTTTGTGACAGGTTTATCGGTAACACCAATGTGAATTACCGGTAGAAATTCGACGTATGATTTTATTCCTCCTGTGTACTTTTTTTGGTTGTGTGCTGAAGCATTTTGCCGTACTTACTTTTGTTTTTTTTTGATTGATCAATTACTTTTGAGAATATTAATTAGAAAACATTTTTCCACTCAGTATATGGTTGCCATTCGTACTGTTTTTATCAGTACATGTACTGTTTTTTGTTTAAAGTACTGATTTATGCATTACAAGCAAATCAGTACGCAAATGTACTGATTTTTTCATTAATGTACTGTTTTTGTACTGTTATTATATATTAATTTTGTTAAGTATATAGTTTGTCATATTGACAAATTGCATGCGATACAGATTTTAATATAGATGTTCTTATCGATGAGTTATTAACAAGATTTTTGCCGAGTCAGTACGAAAAAAGAAGGTGGCGCGTTTACGAATTTGACGAAATGTGGAATTTTATTTCTTCCATTCCACATTCAAGCGCTTTTACAGAACGAGTCTGTAGTTTTCAAAGTGGAGAAAAGAGAGAAACAGGCTCCTAATATAAAACCTAAAAAGTGACTTGCAGATAAAGACAGACTTTGGTTATAGCTGTAATGAGTTTTACAATTTATGAAAGACTGAAGACAGGAAAAAAATTGTGGACAATGTACAAAAAAGGCCATACAAATTTTTAACTTGTAACATTGTAAATATTTATGTCAATACATAGTAAATATATTATTTATAAAAATCTATAGTGCAAGATCGTCTGAAAAACGATTGTGCCTTTATAATATTTACAATTATTTATTCTAATTAGTTGTAAATAACTTTTAAATTATTTTTTTTAAATATTTTAAAGATAAATACATAACAAGCTTCGTTATTTCAAGTTTAATTTGTTTTTAACATTGTTGTCCTTATATCTGTAGATTGGTGCTAAAAAGGTCAACGTCAAATAATTCATTTTTGAGAAAATTTAAATATTAGTTTTTTATAGAAGAGTTCTAAGTGAAATTGGCTAGCAAAACCCTTTTGAAGCTGTTCTCGGTTAAATAAGATATTGGCTGTATCCGCTAAATAAAAGAGATTCAGCATGGCCTTTTAATTGCAAAATGAAATTAATAATGCTGGTACATATAGCAAAAAACTACTTTTATTTAATTTTTATTTAATTTTATGCTGACCTATATTCAAAAATATAATAGAATAAAGGAAATAAAATTTTCGTTCAACGTGACCAACAAACGTTTTTTTTTCGTCAAATATTTGCTAGGTGTGTCCATAGGTTAAGAAAATACATAATGCAACAATAAAGTAAAATAGTATAATATTAATGAACTCAAATTTTGCTTTAAATAAAATTAATGTTTCTTTGAAAAAAGCTAACAAGGAATTAAGAATCGAATTTTTAACAACTTGTTGTGTTTTAGATTTTTTTGTTGTTCCCTTTGTATTCCCGCTAAATATATAAGGAATTGAATTATTATTTCGAAAAAATTCAGTTTTATTAATTAAATTTTGTCACTGTTCAAACTATAGCATGAATTCAAGTTTTGTGTTAAAAAAGATTAAAGCTTTTTATGTTATTAATATGCAATTTTATATTAAAAAACTATATGTACTGTTTTTTATGCAATTGTACTGATTTTTCTCTCTTATGTACTGATTTATCTGATTTCAAAACTGGCAACCCTAACTCAGTAACTCATGAAGTTAAGCTCGTTTTTAGCATCCCTCCAAAAATCCCACTTAACAGTTTTTTTATAAACTCCCTTCTGTTTTGCAAGGGATTTTTTCGGGAAAAAGTGAGAAATTTCATGCGGAATTTTTATTTGTAATAGGAGCAATGGGGAAAGAAAAACATTTTCCGCGGAATTTTTATTCGTGATTGGGCTGCTAGTTAGTGTCACTTAAATGTTTCTAAGCGAAGATACGTTGTTCCACCCTGCGTTTACACTGATTCGTAAGCTCCAGATATAATGATTCCTTCATTAGCTTAGATATCACAATAGAACACGAAATCATTTTCATAAATAGAATAGGACATCGTTATTATTTTGATTCAAAAACTCAGCTTATTTTGATCGGTGACTGCCTGTATATTGAATTGGTTCCGTTTTTGAATGTTTTTTTTTTTTTTTTTGTTAATCGTAATCAATAACTTTGTTTAAGTATGAGCATTAAAGAATCTGAATTTCAGAAACCTTAAAGAATTTGTTTTTTTATTGATTTTTTTGTTTCAGTAATTACACAAAAATGTTATGGTTCAACAATTATCCACGTACATTTTTTGAATTATTGTTCAGAATTTGGCAACGCTGCATTGGCATTATGAAAACTTCTATTTGTAAACCAAATATTTTTATTTTATTTTAAATATAACTTATACGCCCCCCAGTTAAGATCAGCATTAAATCCTTAAAACCAAGTGTTTGTCCATTCGGTTTTTTTACAAACGGTCTGATTATTTGCCAATCCTACAGCAAACAGTACCAATATCAAATTTAAATCTTTATAAATAATTTTTATTCACTGCAAATTCTTTGTAATAATGTGTTCAAAATATTGGCCCCTATTATGAGTTACATTCGACATACGATTTTCGCGGGCTATCGAACATTGACCACATTGCAACACAAAAAAATATAACCATATACGGACACCACTACGTGATAAAAGAACAACAACAAAATACCCGTATCTCCCAGCTTTGCCCAAAGTCATGCACTTTTTTTTATGAGTCCCCAAAATTTAGGACCACGGTGTCATTTTTGCAAAAAAGGGATGATTTTGTCAGGCTCATATCCTGCAAACCGTTCGGAATTTTGATTTACTCTCTGAGGCAAAGTTGTAGCTCATAAAGAACAAAAATTGTGAACATATAAAATCAAATCAACTTCATCTTTAAGATCAAAATCGCAAAAACCTTAAACAAATCTATTTTTTACCTTTTTCCCCCTGTTTAGGTCCATAGGTAGCAAACCGTTCAAAATTCAAGGATACTACATACAATCAACACCAAAAATGTCAAGAGCATTTTTTAAATTTGTAAACAAAAATTTTTTATTTAATGTGACATCTGATAGAAAATATACTGCTATGAATAACGATCAGCTAATTCGACTGCTGTGGAAAATCGAATTTAGTTCATAATAGGCACCATTATCTGTTTCCCTATGTCAAATGTTCCTTTGTCCGCTAAAAAAAAAAACAAAATTGCATTTAATTTACTTTTTCTACTATAATTTTATATTCCAAAAAGTTTTTCCTTTAACTATCAATTTGAAAGGAAAATAAAAGTTAATAAAAATATTCGAAATTACCCTCGTCCAGCAAATTTAAATATTAATGTTTTCTTTTATCAACAAAGAAACAATAATCCATTTAAATACTTTTATAACTAATCCTGGAATTTGCATTAATGGAATTCAAAAAAAAATTTAAAAGGATGCAATTATATTTTTTATCTTTAAAACAAGGCTTATTCACGAAGTTTATTAGGATAATTTGTATAAATGGTTTATTCGCTTGTTGCTGTATAAAATCAAAAAGAAAATTATACATATATTAAAAAAAATCATTTAAGTTTTTTAAATTTAAAAATATGTATTACCAAAGTATAACAATTTTCTGTAACCGTTTGGACGTTATCTTATCAAAATTCTTATTTAATGAAAATATTTGTAAAGGTTTATAATATAAAACTTTTGGTCGATAATTTTTCCGTGAGCCTTGTGCCACCGTAACGATAAATTTTTACAAAAAGTTTGTACCCTTTGCTTTAACGAAGCCAAATCTTGTTTTGAAACATTGGTGCCTATTTTAACCTTAATTCGATTTTCGACAGCAGTCGAATTAGTTGATCGAAAGAATTTTCATTTGGTATTATGGCACACATTCGATAAAAAAGTACTATTGTGATTTAGTTTATTCACAGCAGTACATTTTCTATCAGCTGTCACATTAAATAAAAAAATTTGGTTAACAAATTTAAAAAATAAATCTAATATAAATCATGACTACGACGGAATTATGGTGCGATGATTCATCTGATGAAGATGAACGCTTACTGGAACTGGCTTGTACTTTTGTAAAAATTCCTGTTGCCAACAAAGGATTTTGTTCCATAATGGAAACAAGCTTTTCCAACTGCTTTAGACCTGCATAAAATAACCAAATATAATTAAGAATGTGGAATTTGTTCACCAAAACTAATAAATTAATAAGAACTTTCATTTTCAACAATTTTTTTTTAAAATTTTTACACCGTCGAAAGCAAATTTGTTTTCGTTGAAAAATTCGATGCACAACGAAATTTTCGACAGTGCTGCTAACTCATAATACCAAATTAACATTCGATGGTCGATGTTCGATAGCCAGCGAAAATCGTTTGTCGAATGTAACTCATTATTTAAATCAATTTTACTGATAGTAAAATTGTAAACAGCATCAGTTTTTTTTTCATTCTATTTATTGACAAATCTATGTGAACGTTAACGTTCGCATAGAAAATAACATTTAAAACAAAAACAAATTTTATAATTTTGTTGCTGTTTTAAGTGTAATTTTCTATGCGAACGTTAACGTTCGAAATCTATGCACTGACAGTAAGTAAGAATTACTCATTTTGTTAGCAAAAGTAATAACGTCCACCAAAATATTTTGGTTTTTTTAAATTCTTTTTGTTTAATAAAAACGTCTTAATTTATATAATAATTACACTTTTTATGCTGCACCAGAACGTAGCTTGCAAATGTCAACTTCGACTGCCCATAAATCAGCTGATATTTGTTTTTTATCTCTACATTAATTCACCCTATATTAATATATATAGAATTCATTATATATAATATATATAAAGAAAATCAAAGTAAAGTATTACTTTTACAAAAATTTACTATGATTTTCTTCAGCATTGCGTCATGTTAACTTAATATTGGTATTTTGTTCTTTGTATACAAACCAACTTAAGTTCTACAAAGATTTTAAAACTTCTGAGACTATGTGGCGTATTAGCAATATTAATTTATCTGACGTTCTAGCAACTTTTATTTATGTGGCGTATCTTTTAATTTATTTAAATTTTACTTATATTTAACTCACTGCTGTTTGTTCGTATGTCTGTTATTAATTTGTATGTAAAATTACGTTTACATGTTTATGTTCATTTAGTATTTTTTTCGTTTTACTGTTTTATTTATTTTAATATTCTTCTGCTGCCGAATAAGTGCCATCCATGGCACTCTTTTGCTATTTTCGAAATTAGTTTGGTCCTTTTTCTTTATCATTTAAACAAAAAGATTTAGCTTTAAACACATACATAAGCGTTTATGTGAAAACTGGCAAAGATGAAGAACAATTTCTTGCTATAATGATGATATCTTATTTTTTCAATTTCCGGCTACGGCCATGAATAAAATAGAAAAATAATAACCATAGGAAAATATTTACCCAAAAAAATGTATTTTCGTCTATCTTGTGTTGTGAGAAAATTATACCGATTTGACCCAGTCTCAAAATTTATAAGTATTTCAATACCAAATAAACTTTGTATATTTTATATATAAATAAGGGAAAAAATTATTTGTAGTTGATTTTTAAGTATTCTAAATTTGTAGAATTAAAGTACTTAAAAGCGTTTTGATTTATTTTGCTAACAAGCGTACACACATGTATTAACGGTAGTTGAAAATCCAATGCTTATGGTTGTTCTTTAAAAATGTTTTCGTTTTTGTTTTGTACTTGCAAACACACACACACATCGGTGAAAAGAGTGCATTTTTGTTGTAAAACGCGCTGGTACTCTCGAAACCGCCACCGGGCGAAACTACTAAAAAGTAATTTGGCTAACGTAGCCCAACCTGTGTTGCCTATATCTTTACAAAATGTCAATTCCGAGGAAAATTTGTACGTTGGATAATTAAAACAATAAGTCGTTCAAAAAATAATAAAAATACATTATTAAACCTTCATTTGTCACAAAATAAACATAAAATAAGTAAAAAGTATTGGTGTTCAAAACCAATTATATAATATCCTACATCACAGTATTTACAGACACATTTTAGAGAGTGTACTCTATTTATGTACATGGGCAAAAATAGACAATCCAAAAACAAATTATGTTATAAGACTAAGATTCATACAATAGTTATTTGTGCTGATTATTATATACGTATGTATCTATAATAATATGACATTTTACGTCTGAAAGGGATTTTAGGTAAAGGGTTTATATTGTGTCCTATAGTTAACTCTGGATCTTCCGCCAAAAAATTTTGCCATGATACAGTAGCTATAATAAAAGTTATTGTCGCGAAATGTTCTTTCAATACTTACATTTATAAGAAAGTTATGGCATAAAAAGCTTCTTCTGTAAATTATATTTATATATAAGCTATGGACAAATTGGGACCGATTGCTAAAAAATTTAATTGGTAGGGTGATTTGAAAAGCAATAAAATGTTTATGGGTCGAATATAATCTTAATTCAAACATAATTATATGGTTTATGGTCACAAAGACTCTATTCCGAAAAAAGTTTTTAATAAGGGCTTTGTGAAATTATAGACGATTATCAACATTTTTTATAGCCTTCGTCATTATGTCAATTGTATCAAAATCACTTTTTATACCCTCCACCACCACTTGTGGTGAATGAGGGTATACTAAGTTTGTCATTCCGTGTGAAACTTTTTTATTATACATCTAAGACCCCTTAAAGTCTATCCCCCATATTCATAAAAAATATTTTTTATTAATAAAAGTTTTATTAAACAAATTTTCATAGAAAATTCGTTGGATAAACCTGCTATAAACATAAAATTTTTTTTATGAATATGGGGGTATATATTCTGGCTTCTTGAGTAATTCTAAGTCGATCTAGCCATATCAGTCTGTCTGTCCGTCTGTTGAAAACACGCTCAATTTCGAAAAACGCAAAAGAAAAGAACAATCTTGGTCTCAAATTGCTTGTAGTTATCCTAAGCAGTTTGGGATTGAAATCCAGCAACATCGGTTCAGTAGGATCAGAACTATGAATCAAAATGTGGAACCACCACCCTAAAAAATTGATAATTTTGATACAAAAACTAACATGAATAGTGGAATAATGCACGGAATGATATAAAATTTAATTTTGCACGAATTCGCTTTATACAACTGCAAACCATACTGTTACATTTCGTGAAGATCGGTCCATAACTGACGATAGGCCCCACATAAACCCTACAAGTGGAAAACAGCTTAGTATGCCTAAAACCGTAATAAATAACACTATCATACTAAAATTTGGTACGTCACAGTTTCATAGGACAAGAAATTAATTTTTTTTGAAGATCGGTCTATAATTTACCTTAGGCCCCATATAAACCATACTCTCGGAAAACAGTTTATTGCGCCTAAAACCAAATAAAGCCCACTTTGGGAAAATAATTAAATTCGCCTAAAACCATAGATATTGCGGTAAAATTTCTTGAAACTAAGATTCTCATGGCCAGAAAAAATATGCAATTTTATGGAATTCACTGTTAACGCTAAAAATAATTACACTGCTGTATTGAAATTTTTTGTAATGTCAGAAATTATTCTTTAGAATTTTGGGATGATGTCCTTAATTTACCACAGGTCCAATACAAATTACCCTCCTAAAAATTATTTTAGTTCGTCTAAAACTGTTACGAATCATGATATTTTACTCAAGCCAGTTCAAAGTTCTTACAAGAAACGCATAAAACTTTCTTATTGTCGGTCAATAACTTAATAGTGCTGACGTTCGTTTTTGTGAAGCCTTATTAATAATATATATCGATGGTCTCAAGTAGAAAGGCCCTAACTCGTATTTTTTACGAAATTGAGTTTTTCAGTGATTCGAATAAATTTTACACAACTACACCTCGTCACAAAAATTTATTGCAATATTGTAAAGAATAACGGGTATACAAGCAATTGTATGAGCATGTTTACATTATGATACATACAGTTTCTATTATGTTTTTACCTTCTCCTATACAGTTACTATTATTTGAGTTAGGGCCTTTCTACTTGAGACCAACGATATGTATTTACAATATAGAATCCACTTCTGTCGGTGGAGGGTATCAAAGATTCGGCACAGCCGAATATAGCACTCTAACTTCTTTAAAGAAGATATTTATATGGGGCTGGGTAAAATAATGTGCGATTTTGGCCCATTTTAAAAACTTAACAGCTGAGAAAAGTATATTATATAATACTAAAAGGGAAAGTGTTTATTTAATATTATGGTTATTTTTAACATATAATTATGAACATGATTGTGTGCAAACATAATAATTCAATCATGTTGTGATTGCAGTAAAATTTTGTATATTTTAAGGGAAACATATTTTTCGAATTTTCTGTTCACATGATTAGTAAGTCGTTCGTGGCCATATCATAAAACTTTTTTCTTTTTTTTAGTGTAGGTCTAAAATTGTGACACGAATACCGGCAGACGGACGGTCTCATTTTTCAAACAGTTCGTTAGAAAAAAAGATATAAAAATGCCAAACAATTTTAAAAGGTACTAAAGCCATGGTCAGACTTAACAAATATTTGACGCCCCACACGTAACCAATATTTTTAAAAAATATTTGTTTGATATTTTATTATGTTTGCTTGATCAATCAAACAGCGTTTAACAATTTTTTCTTACATTCTACGACGATTATTTACGGAAATAATGCTAATTAAACCAACATAAATTTTGTAAAGAAAGTTACTTCTGTGTCATGGCCACGTTATTCGGATTAATGTGAACGGCGATACCGATACGTATATTGAATTTGAATTTAAGTTAAAATTAAGAAACTCAAGTATAGTAATTTTTTATCTAGATGCCACAGAACTCATTTAAAAACTTAAGTATTTCTGCGCGATTTTCTTTAAGTTTGGGTATGACATTCACATAGTAATCAAACGGATCCGCGTCGCTAAAAATTTAAAAAGATCTATGAAATCTCTCAACTTTTTCTTTAGCAGAACTAAAGCTTAGGATGCACAGAGGCTCGGATTCTCTTATATTTTTTTCATAAACATTTCACTATTATGGTGCAAAAGGGCTTAAGCTAAATGCATGCGTTTGATACTTTCTGGTAATGGTACTTCATGCGTTCGATTCGTATATGCATTCTTCACGTGCACCCAGATAAAAAACATGTTTAAATATGGTCACCTCCAACAAAATTATTTTTAAAGAAAATTTTATACATATTATTTTAATTTAATCATAATATTGTCACCGACAACCATATTAAGGTTAAATTAGACCTCCATCAAGAAGCCACCACCATATTATGGTTGCCTTCGAACATGCTTTGTTTAATAATAACTTAAATATGTTTAACTTTTATAATAGCATGGTTGTTTTCCAACAATAGCATGTTGTTCTTGGAAAAGAGGCAAATACTATTGTTAATTTAAAAACAAATTATTTTAATATTTAACGATAATATGTTTAGAGGCAACCATAATATGGTTGTGGCTTCTTGATGGAGGTCTAATTTAACCATAATATGGTTGTCGGTGACAATATTATGCTTAAATTAAAATTTCTTTTAAAATAGTTTTGTTGGAGGTGACCATATTTAATGTTTTTTCTCTGCGTGTGTGCTGTGTAATTTGTCAAAAAAATCTTACACTGATCCTACTTCTTGGACAGATGCATAAACACATTTACCGAGTGTAGACCTTCATCTTAAGAATTAATAGAAACAATTTCATTATTCTGTTTTGATTTTATGCTCTGCTTTTTATTGGGTTATTTTTCTTAGTTGTTATGCAAAAAATAAGCATTGAAATTTAAATTGTTCAAAAAAACTCTTAAAAGAATTTAAGAAGTATCGTCCTATAGATAGTAACATATCGCCGATACCGATTTATCGGCAAAGCTGAAGTATTATCGATATATCGGTATCGGTTACATCCCTAGTTTAAACATAAATATCTTATAAAAAAAAATATTAATGATTACGAACTCCAGACGAATTGTGTTTCCTTGCTAATTTCCTTTTGAGCATCTTTTCTTTGTTTTTGTTTTCTGTTCAAACATGTTGTTGAAATTCATAAAATGCTTTTGTAAATACTTATTTATAAAAAAATATGTATCTATGTATGGTTAAATGTATGTATGTATGTTTGTATGAATATAACCATTCACTATCTTTATAAAGTATTCTATAGTTTAAGCTTACGATATTGATGTCTCGGACAAAATCATTGTTGCTTAAATGTTTACAAGTGAAATGTTTGCCAAAAGTTATTATCTCAATGAGGTTTATTTAGAGGAAGTGTATGATTTTTCTTTAAATATATTAAATTTTATTGAGGTCTTTTCAAATATTTATTAAAAAAAAGAAGCTGTTTATGGTAAATAATTTAAAATTAAATTGAAGGCTTAAAAATATGTTTCTTAAATGAAAATATTGTAGTTTATCATAAAAACTGGTGTTTGATTGATGTTTTTGTTATCGATTTTTAAAGGATAGTTATTTAAAACCAGTGGAAAGCAAGCAAAAAGGACAGTCGTTCAAGTAAGGCTTGATGTCTTACACCAGTTGAATGTTTAAAGTTAATTGTCTTAGAATCTTAAATCGGTATTTTCTGAAATATTTTGTTGATATCATAACTTATATTTGGTCTATAGATCGTCATATGATTTCAAAAAAGCTGAAAGCTACAAAAAATTCTAAATCAACTTTTTGATCGATTATGATGCACCGTATCAAATTACATTCTTTTTAAAAAAATATACACTCCTACAATTCCTAAACTCCTACATTGTCAACAACAAAATTTTAACAGGCCTATTGCAAACGACACTTGAAAAATAATAAAAACACACACAAAAAATGAAAATTTATATTTTTATATTTGTGTATCAGCAGCTAGTTTTCTTTTGTTGTATTGTAATAAAGGATTATCTCTTTTGATTCTTTTTTTCTCGTATAAAAAAAAATGTTTTTAAAAATTAATTTTATTTTTTAATGTAGACTCTACTATGCAGAGTCCCTTCCTTATAGCTTTTAACATTTTTTAAGGAGTAAAAAATAAAAGTTTATCTTTTCTTTGCCATTAAATTCATATATTGGTAACATTATCATCGTCCAGACTTGCAGTTTTTATTGCTGAATTTTTTTTTTAATTCTGCTTTGAAATGGCGTTAGTGACCAGATTATAAAATTATAGTTTTGCAATTTTTGTATTTTTTTCTTGTCTTTGCTCTTCTAATTTTTATATTTTAAATATAAATAAATACAAATACACCTACAGCCAACTTAGAGTTAAAAATTATGAGAAAAACAAAACAGAATTGTAGAGTACATGAAACTGAGTACCCCTCTCCAATCTTCTCCCCCTCTCACCAATAAACTCAAGAATTGCTGCAACAAAAATTGCAAGTCTGGACGATGACTTAATGACTTACAGCCGTACCTAAACAAGAGCGGATGGCGGAACGTTTTCTTCCGCCGTAGTGTAAACATTCGTGCTTACTTAAACCCTCATAAAAGAAATAAGAAATGGAATTAAAACTGCTAGTTTGACCTAAAAATAGCTAATTTGACATTATTTTTTATCAAACTCTAAAACAGGGTTGTCAAAACAACAAATGTAGCAACCCTGCTTATTTTAACGCGGATTTTCCAATTCAAAATCAATGATTCAAACAAATTGTGTGATCATGAGGATTTTTGACAGCTAGAAAACGTGTTCCGCTCTTGTTTATGTATGGCTGTTAAGGTTTAAGGTATTAAGATATTGTATATCTTACCGTGTAGAATAATTGCCTTTATTTGTAGCATTAATCTACTTCTGTGAATACTTGGCCTGCACAATAGTCCCTTTCGGGTCGCGGTGCTTGTGGCTTTTATATAATAATAATTATGTTAGTAAAGAAATTAAAAATGGTCAAAAAATTATAATTTTCTATTTAGTCATCATAATAATTAAGGAAGTAAAGAATACCGATACATCGGCGATACTTCACGTTTGCCGATATATCGGTATCGGTGATATTTTACTGTCGATACGCCGATACTTTTTTTTTATTTTATTGAATTTAAAAAATTTTTAATATACATGAAAATTCAATAGAAAAAATCTACCTATCAAATTTTATATTGACCTATACAAAAAAAGATTTTAAGTCTATATACCAAATAAGGATTAATAGATATACATATATATAAATATTTAATTAATTAATAGATAGTTTTTTTGAACAAGCAATTTAATTTGCAATGCTTATTTTTAGCATAACAACTAAGAGAAAGAAATCCTACTTCATGCTTTCGATACGTTTATGCCTTTTACGCGTTTGCTGTGTAACTTGTCAATACAATATTACACTACGACTTTTTGGACTGATGCATAAACGCATTGGACGCTTGGTTTGGACCTGCAGCAGAATTTCCTGCTAATTTTTAATGATTTTTGTGAAAATAAAAATCATTTCGCTACAACTTTTGGGTTACTTCGAAGAGACCACAAAATCCATAAGCACAGTCACTCCTACATTTTCTGGCACTATTTTCCTAGTTAACAGTCTTCCAACATTATTATAAAATACGATAAATGAATAAACTGAGACGCAGAAAAATTTAGTGTCCCAAAAATTGACGATTTACGTAGCATTAGCTCTGAATGAAAGATTTGAGTGTTTAGAGAATAATGAAATTTATTGTTTATCTGCAATTCTTTACCTTTGATAGAAAGCTAGAAAATTTCAAAGACAATAGAAAAAAACGTCATATTGAGCTACTCAACATGACTCTACGTTCCGAAACTGTTGAAGAGACGGTCACCCCTACACCTAGGAAAAGTTCTAAGTCGACAAGAACTGAGCATTGGAGAGTTTGTGAAAATCTTAAAAGAAAATTTGGAGAAGAGTGATAATTTGTCGATCCTACTCTGTGGCTTAGCTAAAGAAAAAGTCTAGATATACTTTTTATTTTGTTATATTTCTAGAAACGCAGATGTTTAATGGCGCAATTAAATGTTATACTCAAAATTTAAGACCACGGCGCAGAAATACTTAAGTTATCAAATAAGTTCAGTCACATCTGAGAGAGATTTTTAACCGCAGGTCTGCTTCAAACGGAGTTGCGAAATTATATCCGCAAAAGTTGAGAAAACTTTATTTTTTAAACAAAAATCATATTAATATCTACTTTGAATACTCTGTTTCACTGTTTTTTGTTTAAAAAATTAATTAATTTTACCATGAATTTAAATTCATTTCGTTGTTTTTTAAATTTTATTATTATGTATATTATAAAAGTTGTTTATGGGAATATTATTATTTTTTAAAGATTTTGTTTGTTGTGCTTAATTCCCTTTTTTTTAATAATTGATAAAAAATACTGAAATTTATTGTTGAAGTATAATGAGTTTAATGTAAGAAAAGATAAACTCATCACTGATTTGTTGTTTGGTATTTTGTTTAAGCTTTGATATCGTTGCAAACAAGACGATTTGAGTGTAGGTAATTCTCATTCCCTCTGTTGTCTTGTTTGCTAATAGCTTTGGCTTTTCTAAAATTATTTAGGAGAACGTTTTCTGATGATCTGGCCTAAGCAACCAGTGAAATGCGTATAGGAACAGCTTATCCTCCAACAATAAATTTCAGTATTTTTTATCAATTATTAAAAAAGGGAATTAAGCACAACAAACAAAATCTTTTAATATTATATATATATATTTTTTAAATATTAATAATCTCTTACACTGTTTTTTTGTTTAAACAATAAATTACTCTACTCGAGTTTTGTTAGTTTTACGTTAAATTTAAATTTCTATTCGTATCGGTATCGGCGATATTTCTTCTTGTGTATCGGTATCGTATCTGCAAAAAGGTATATCGTTACCTCTCTAATAATAATGTTGAATACATTTAGCAGTGTGCCAGTTTTTTTTTCTAATTGATTGTTATGGACGAGAATGGGAGATCTTTAATCAAATTTTAAATATCGTGAGGCGCTGAATTTCAAATTGAATATTTGCAAACATTCGGAGAATATTGGCGCAGATATTCGTTTTTGTATTCGTATTCCCAAATATTAAAAATTGATATTCGTAACTTCACTAATATCAAACACTTTTTAGCACAAATGGCGACAAACTTAAAATTTTCAATAATTTTTGGACATCCTTTTGATACTTTGATTTAAACTTAAAACTAACTTACTAATTAAATAAATTCAATTAAGCCTTTCATAATGAAGAAACCAAGGAGTTTTGAAATTTCATAGAAAAAATAAAATTTTTCCACATTTCCAATTTCTGCGATTTTGGCTTTTAAAAATTTTAATTAAAAAAAATACATAACATTTATCCTTAGAAGTCACATAAGACTTATGACATCGATTGCAATATGCCATTCAATGTTACATTTTCAAAACTTCAAAGAAACAGAAATTAATTAAAAATCATCTTTAGAAATTTTAAAGTCATAACTAACAGCCTGTTGACTTGTTTTCAAAAAAGCAAATAAACGTAAAACAAGTAAGAGAGCTATATTCGGCTATGCTGAATCTTATAGACAGAACAGAAACTTATATAAGTACTGTTCTTTAGATATAAAGAAATCTATTTTGTGACACGCCCACTTCTTTAATTTTGCCCACATTTTGCCGGATGTTGTGCATTGATAACCAAGCTGTTTGTTCCTAATTTGGAAACTTAGCTGTTACCGTTCTCCAGATATACATAAAAAAATTTTAAAAACAAAAACAAAAGATTTATGGGTAAAATTCGAGGCAGTCGTGGTTTTTTGCTCATGTCTCAGACATTTGTGGACCTATTAGGCTGAATTTCAGTAGCAAACTATTCCGGACTTTATGTTACATAAATGTATAATTATCTAGTTCTCATTACATCTTCGGTCTTCAAAAAGCCCATTTCAATGGACACACGGACAGACGAACATCGTTAAATCAACTTCGCTCCTTATAAGGACCCAGAATGTATATACTTTATATAGTTTAAGATCAATATTAAAGAAATTACAAACGGAATGACAAACTTATGTATACCCGTTTACCTTCGGCTAAGGGTATAAAAAACCTTTTAAAATTGGTCATATTAAGTACATGTAAGAGAAATATCCTTAAAGGAAAACCTAGAGGTCATAAAAGTATCTTTTGTTTTCGTCATAAAAGGGAATACATTTTTATTTTTTGCTTATTTGTTTGCCGTTTGGTTTCTTTTCAATGATGAGGTTGTGTTTATGACCTTATTTTATTTTTCAGGTTGCAGCAACAGAACAATATCGTTTTATTTTCTGTTCGCTTATTATTGTTGTTGTTGCTGAAGCTTTAGCTGTTATCGTTTGGGCATATTTTTGCTTAAATGAGTTTGTCCTTTGGTTTTAGTTTAGGGATTTTTCTACTGTTAATATTGCTTTTGTTTTGTAAGTATTTGGTTTTTGTTGTTTTTTTTTGTAGTTGCCCTCTTTAATTTAGTTTTCTCTTTTGTTCGAATTGATGTTATAACAATGCAAGAACAATAGTTAAATTCATTTTAGTCCTATTAGTCTACGATAACTTACATCAACTACAATAATAATATGGTTTAGTTAAAGGGGTTATTATGTTCCTTGTTTATTTTATTTGTTGCGGGAATAAATTAAACAACATATAATTTAAAACACATTTGTGCGTTAACTTTTGTTGACTAGTATACTATAAAACAATAAATATAAATAGAATGAAATCATTTTTATTTGTTTGCTTTACTGCCAAAAATAATTCAGGTAATTTAACGTTTTTTTACAAAAATTGGAAAATGCAACGTTAAGCTGAAAGCAAATACGAAATAGAATATGGGGGTTGCAGTTGCTATCATTTTTTGTCACATTCATAAAATTATAGCAAATACAACTAATATGACACAAAAAAAACACTTTCAGGCTAATTATTAATAGAAATTCTCCGGCAGTTTTTTCCCTTTTCCCCATTTTTGGAATTGAATTTAAATAGGAAAAATGAGAGAAGGGGGAAAAAATGCCGAGGGAATTTTTATTTATAATTTAAATGGGAAAAATGAGAGAAGGGGAAAAAATTCCGAGGGAATTTTTATTCATAATGCTTATGAATTACCTAAATGTAAATATTTCCAAGTTTTTGAATTATTTTTTCATTGATATCTTAAGAATGTTTTCAATTAATTAAGAAAATATCTTCAAAAGACTGATAACAAAAACTTCATATACTTTAATTTTAGACTGGATTTTTATTATGATTTTTTCTTAAGGGTAGATTCTGAATCAACTGCTTCTTCTTAAGACGGTTAAAACACAATTAATGAAGTTGAAAAAGATCAACAAATTTTGAAGCACAAAAAAAATTACCAACTGTACACAACCATAATAAGAAGAAGAGCTGTCAAAATCGAATTAAGAATTTGGCGTATAAACAGTGTATTCCGCAATCGTAATTGAAAATGCCATGTAAACATGATTTTCTTAATATTTGTTTGCATTTGTTGTATGGAATCAATGCGCTTCGCGCGGTCATTCTGATTCACAAAAACGCACGCAATGGAGAATAAAAATTTAATTATAAGGAATTATATGAAAAGGTTAAGTCGGGAGTAAATGAAAAAATATTTAAATGTACAAGTTATATAAAAAAGGAATGTAACCGATATATTGGTGATACTTCAGGTTTGCGGATAAATAGCAGGAGCATTAGTTATCCAATTATTCTCATATGAACCCCATTCTAGAAAATGATCCGTAATTGGCTGTAGTTCTAATACGTCTCATTTTTTTAAATTACCTTTTCCCCGCAAAAATCTCTTAAAAACGTCAACATCGGTACAAGATTTCAGGAGGGTGTCTTTCACTTCATTAGATTTCGTCTGGATGGGTCAGTTATTGACTGTAGCTCCCATATAGGACCCCAACCTATACAAAAAAGGCACTTTCTAAACATATTTAGGAGAACGTTTCCTGGTGATCTGGCCTAAGCAACCAGTGAAATGCGCATAGGAACAGCTTATTCTCCAACAATAAATTTCCGTATTTTTTATCAATTATTAAAAAAGGAAATTAAGCACAACAAACAAAATCTTTTAATTTTATTGTTATGGTAAAAATATTTACCTCATTGATCAAATTGAAGTAACGGTTGCTAAATGTAACCTATTTCTCAAATTACTTTTAAAGATGTTTACTTGGCTAAATACCCACTCTACTTCAGCATTAGACAATGGAATTGAGAACAACTTTAAAGTAAATTCCGAAAATTCTAAAAAATTTGTTGTAGCCCCTGCACACACTTTTGCATTTTTTTTGGTTAAAACTGGTCGTTTATTTTATTATTTTCAACATTTGTAAAAGTTGTAATTTAAAGTAAAAGCGTTTTAGTTGTTGAAAATGTTTATTTTTCTTTTAGCAATTTTATAAATTTTTATAAGAAAATATAAATTATCATTTTCTAAGAAAAAAAACGGAAAAAATGTTTATGTCTAAACAAGTTGGATAATGGCTAAATTCATTTTGTACTGGCTTAACAAAGTGAAAAATGGCTTAGACTAGCTACTAAATGGCTAAATTGGCAACACTGTTGCGTTTAAAAATTTTGTAAAACGACTTTTGTTATGTTTTATTTTTATTTTTTGTACTTTTCTATGAATAGAATATTGTAAAATATATTTTTTTATAAATTAAAAATCAAAACTAGCAAGTAAGAAAGTAGATCCCCTACACCACAGTATATAACACAAAGTTCTTGTAAGTGTACCTATTTGCGACCTAGTTTTAAAAAATGCATAGCTAATGTGGCAATATTAATAGGGATATATCTATATTTTTTATTTCATTAAAATCGGCTTTATAGTGGCCACAAAGACAAAGACCCTATTCCGGAAAGTGGCTTGTATGGGGGCTCTACGAAATTATGGACAGATTCGCCCCAATTTCAATCCGCTTGGTTCTTGTGCCCATTTAGAAACTTTATTACAAATTATCTTTAAAATTGCAACCTGTACTTTGCGCACAAGGTTACGTGGACAGCCAGCCAGCCTGACGGACTTCATTAGATCGACTCACAAAGTGGTTATGAGTCGACCGATATACTTTAAGGTGGACCAAAATTTAACACGTGTTACACACGAAGCATAAACGCATAATACCCTCTCCACTACACGCAAAGAAAAAACATGGTTGTGGTAAACATATTCTAAGATCAACATATAATGATAAGATTCATGATTCATATATTCGTAATATTACATCATAATATTTTTCCATTAATCCTAATTTGTTTTTATGACATCATATTATAATTTAATGTAATCATATTATTATCACGTAATCATTATAATATAAAGATTTACCCCCATATTCATAAAAAATATTTTAGGTTTATTGCAGGTTTATGAAACGAATTTTCTATGAAAAATTGTTTAATAAACCTTTTATTAATGAAAAATATTTTTTATGAATATGGGGGTAAATCTAATGGCGATTTCTTTTCTGAGAAAAATGTTGCATAAATGGTACATGCTCTACACAAAAGAGATAGAGCATGTACCATTTATGCAACATATTTCTCAGAAAAGAAATCGCCATAAAACAAAAAAATATTTTTAATATATATTTATGCGTATTTACATACCGCCAACCTTAACGTAAAACGGTAACACATATTTCATATCATATTTTTCCGTAGGTCGCAATTATTTATAAATTATTTTATAGAATTTTCATCCTTTTTCTCTTTTGTATTCTCTAAAATACAAAAAAATGGTTAATTTTTTTGCACCATTTTCAAACAATATTAAATTTTTTTAGGATTGATATTTAATTTTGTGACACTTGACATTTTTTTTTTTAATTAACCTACAATTTCTTTAAACTTGGTTTTTTAATGGGTATTTTTTAAATTGTTTAACCACTGAATAACAAATAATTCGATAGGCATATGTAAAACAAACGACACAACTGATGCAAAATTATTGTACAAATGGCGATAACAAAATATTAGTGTAAAGATATTTTGTTTGCATCTTAAACATTTTCTGAGTACACGTATAGAAAGTTATCATGTTATGGCTATTAAATATCATTAAATGGTTGTGAGGAATATAATATGTTTTCAAAGTTATCATTATTTAGTTGTTATAAAAATTATTATTTTTAAGTAATAATATATAATATTGTTGATATTAAATAGAAATAATAATATTTTGTGTACGACAACAATATGTTGTTACAATAAAAATTGTGTAGTTGCCGTAACCATGCTCAACCATATTTTTTCTTTGCGTGTACTGTGGTGTAGGTATACAAATTTTAAATGTAATGTTTCTTTTTCGAAAATACGTGTTTGTTCTCGATTTTGGGTACATTTTTAAATTTAAAAATTGACAACGCTGGTAATTGCCTTTGTTTGCATATCAGCTGCAGATAAGATACTTTTAGGAATGCCTTACTTTGTCAAAGCTTGCACGGTTACGTCTGGGAATATGTGACATTGTAGTCCTGCAAACGTTTAAGAAAGGAAGCCTATGATTACAATAAAATAGCGACTTAATTCCAGTTTCACAATAATTTCTTTAAGTTTTCTTTGTTATGGTAGTTTCCCATTTTTAGCCATTTTAATTGTTTTTATTTTTGATAACGATTGTAGTTTCGAAATTGTTTTTGTAGTTGTTGTGGAAAGTTAAAACTTTTATTTGGTCATAAATGTAAGGAAATTCCATTCATCCATTTATTTAATGTCAAGGACGTTTTAAGTTTTTGATTTGTTATGCCCTGCCCTCATTTTATATACAATGTCTATTCTAAATATACTCTTAAACATACACGAGTATACACACATAAAAAGTGTGTATAAATATTTGGTATATGTAATTGTGTGTGTTTTTGTCTGCTTCAAGAGGGTACATATCGTCACCTTAAATCAAAAAGGTCGTTTGAAAAAACAAAATCGACTTTTTTAAATGATATTATGTGATTAATCAAGATACATCTTAATTAATTAGAAATCCGATTTGAAATTTTTGTCGCTTACGGCCTTTTGGATTTTATGTGATGATATATAAAAGTGGATAGAAACTATTTATATTATGTTAGTGGTGCTAGTGTATACTCTAGTACTCTTTTCATCGTTGTACACTTTTTACTACTTGTCTTGGTTTTTTTTTTTTTTGTTTGTAGCATGTTTTTATTTTAAGGCCGGTCTAAGTTGTTGACTTCCGCCTCGTACCGCCACTTTTTAGTTTTATTTCTTCGTTCCTTTCTATTATTTCTTTGCGTAATAGTTTTAGTAGTGGCAATGGTGAAGGTGGTGCAGATGATGATGATGATGGTTTTACATATTTGGTAAATAAGTTTCTATTTTAACAAGTTGTACAAACATACTCTTTCAAACTAAAACATAAACATTTAGAAACTTTCTAATGGTTTCTGTGAAAAACGTTGAATGTTTATTGCGAATATTTCTAAGGAGAATATAGACTTTATTTTACACTTGTATCTGGTTGTAAATTGATATTATAATTTAAGATAATGAAGACTTTTAAAGTTGATATTCTTCCGGATAGAAATTTTTGCAAACTGAAGATTTTTCCCTGGGAAGTCATAAATATAACCACATGTTATTTACTTTTTTCTATAGATTCAAAGAACAATTTGTTTGAAACAAAAGACTGGCTGTTTTAGTTTGTCAAAGTGTTGTTAAATAGACTCTTTATTAATTTATTATCTATTAACCCCTTTCCTGTCGCTGTGCCAATTTGGGAATACTTATTTTCTGAGATCATATATTTTTTGACATTTTAAATTTATTTTCGCGTTTTTGAGAAGTTGAAAGTACAATACAGTGTTGCCAAAACTTGGTGACAAAAAATGGCTTAATTTACGGAAAACAATGGTTGAAAAATGGCTAAAACATATTAAAAACAAAAACAAAGTGCTTTTATTGTTTTCACAAGAAATAAAAATAAAAATAATTTGCCAGTTAAGTTTTTTGTGCACGTGCACTTGCAAAAATTTATTATCAAAGTTGTTTTTGGGAATACTATTTTATTTATTAAAAGATTTTGTTTGTTATGGTTAATTCCCTTTTTTTAATAATTGATAAAAAAATACTGAAATTTATTGTTGGAGGATAAGCTGTTCCTATGCACATTTCACTGGTTGCCTGTTAGTAGCATGGGACTTGTACTGACGAAACGATCGGTCTAAGGGGGGTTCCTATATTGTGGATTTTGTGTAATCCATATATCCTTGGTGCTGTTGCAGCAGGACATGTAAGTCGTCTTTTTTGCCATCTATCAATGTTTTCATTTTTGTGCAATTCTGATATTATATTTGTTGTTTTTCTTTTGTAATTTTTGAGTGGGATCCTTTCTTAGTGTTCGGTAAGTATTTCTGTCTTCTAGTAAATTTTCCATTTATTCCCTTTACTCGTTTTTGTGTAAAGCTACAGTTTTATTGCCCTTATCTTCTTTTATGATAATAATAATGTCCTTATGTTTTCTCAAAAGTTGCTCTGTTTTATCAAAAACCATAAGTATGAATTTTCATTTGGTGTATTTTTAATCTTTCTCTTAAATGTTGTAATTCTGTTTGCTAATTTTGTTCGGATAATATCCTTCTCCTTAATTTCGTGTTCGTTTATATCTTGTATGCAATATTCTATGTCCGCTATTACGTTAACTGGCGACGAACTATTTATATCTACAGGTAGTGCAACCTTTTTTCCCAAAGCCAATACCCACCTACATTCTGGGCGCTAAAAAACATCAGTTTTGTTCTCAAACCAATGATTGTTGACAACAATGTCAAATGATTTAAAGATATTTTCTTTCAGTGTGCTTAGTTTTTTAATTTGTTTCAGTTTTACTTCTTTTCTTATTTGATTTGATCGTTCCGTTTGTTAAGTTATGAAATGTTTGTGGTCATCTGTTACAAGCATGTGCTCAGCCCCAATATTTAAATGATACAGTTTTCGTTTAATTAATTTAATATTTGTGTTAGTTTGAGATATTTCCAAGTTAAGAATTTTCTTATGAAAGTTGTGTTTGATTTTTGTCAGTTTTCCCTTTATTGTGTTACATTGAAATATGTGTTTTACCTGTATTATCGTGTGTTTTGTGTGATTCGGTATAAAACAATAACTTCTACATGATAACAGAAACAAAAGCCTCTCTTGTTGTTGTGCAAATCTTTTTACTTTGTTGCAATACTCTTTCATTGTCTTGCATGTTTATGTGTTATACTTTGTCAATATAAATTAAATAAATTTTATTTGGCAAGCTTTACAATGTGTTATAAATGTAAAAATTTTTCTTTCGCCAAGTGAATTGAAGTTCCAGATTTTGTTGTTTTTAAGCTAATAAGGCCTTGTAATTAAAACAAAATTTTTTATTACAATTTTCCCAACGTTTCGTTGGTATATGCCGACATCTGCAATCATTGACAAAGTATGACATTCCTTAAGTCAGTTATTTTACAGGTGATATGCAAACAATCGCAACGCGCGCTTTTTTTAAGTTGACGATGGTTTTTCAAAGTTTAAAATTACAACGAATTTGATTTAAAGTGTAGAATTGCCTTATTTAAACACTCTGTTAGCTTGATTTAAACACTACTTTGAAAATGCTTACAGAATTTAAAAGTTTCTCTCCGTTTCTGCCCAGTATATGTTTTTGAGCAAAAATAAATTATTTTTCAAGGGCTGGGGTCTTATCACCACATACGATATCAAGCAAAATGTATCGAATTTTTTTATTTTGCTATCATGATACTCGATATCGAATGAAATGTATCGTAATTTTAGATGATAGCATTGGATTTCAAGTAACCAAAGACATTAAATTTTTCGAGTTTTCATTCGATACGTTAGTGTCTCTTATATGCAGAAAAATACTATAGTTTACTCGATATCGAATGCGGTGATTAGACCCCTGTATTTGTTTAACACAGATCTTCATGGAAGGCATTCTTCTTTTGCGATTACAATCCTTGATCGTTCTTCTACTATATGAAGTTGAAGCTGCGTTTCTGATGTGCAAAATCGGTTAAGGCTTTACTCGACTTCTGTGGCCATTGATTTCCTTGCCTTTCAATAGATATTGTTGCCTTTAAACGATATTTTAAAGTTGTTGCATAATCATCTTGTAATCGACATTTATCGTATAATGCTTCTTATTCTTTATCTTTTTTCCGAACATTTTTATGTTTAACTTTAAAATCACAGCTTTTAGTCAGCGTAATGTAGTCGTTGTCTTCGTGCTAATAAATACAAATCTCAAATATAAACTTGTGGTTACAAGCGATAACCGCATTAGTCGACTTAAGAAACAATTAAGTTTATATTTGTTTGTTTTAAATATTTCTGAAGTAAATAAAACTTTCGTTGTAATTTTTTTATCTTAGCATATAGTGGGGATAAGAATCTATTTTTCTAATGTAATTATTTTTTTCAGAAACGCAAGCATAAATAAAAAGTGCCTTTTCTAAAACACTATTTCGACTTAGGCGGTTATTTCTTGTTCCCACAGAAATAATGATAAATAAACGATAAATTTAAGGGATGGTATGTAATCCCATCTTTTTGATGGATTGATTTTGTCATTCAGTTTGAAACACATCGTAATAATCATGGCAAACCCTATAATGTGTATATGTAAATTCATAGGCGATCTAGCCTTGTCGGTCCGTCTATTGAATGCAATAAAAGAATTAGGAAGATAAAATATGGTAATAATGGTTTTTGGATGACAGATTTGTTTGGTAAAATGGACCACTTTGAACCTCTTATATAAAACTCTCGCCGGTATAAGACTTTTGCCATTAAACCAGTTATCCGGAAACGCTTAAGCAATAAAATTATTTTTATACAAGAAATTTCTTGGTAGCACAAATGTTCCAAGTTGGTCCACTTTTTGTTAATCCATCAGTAGATACTTTTACAATAGCCCTGGTGTAATTAATTTAAACAGATCCTAAACTTTCTTACATTAACATGCTTATTATTCTATTAAACACATAAACACATGCCATTCAAACTTTTTCAAATTATTTTTGAAATGTTTAACCTTTGAACTTTTTCTTCTACTGTTTTCGAAACACAATAACGCACATAATGGCAAATTAAAATGCAGTTTCCAGAATTTCATATAAAATTTGCAATTCATAATCTGACATGTTTTGGTTGGCTTTAAGTTGTTGTTTTGTTTACTATTTGTGGTGAAGAAACCAAGTACGAGTAAACTTACTTTCCAAAACGTACATAAACCCATTTATTTACACAGATTTTTCTTTTATAAATCAAAATCTTCATGTATACTGTGCACCGTGTACGTTTTCCAGCAACTATGCATAATAAACAATGAATTAATTGAGCAGAAGTACACTGTTATCGTTGGATGGCATTGTTGTTCCTGTTTAAGAAGTAAAACCGAACGATTTTCTTTTTTTGCGTGTTCTCAAAAGCAGATGCATTATAATCGATAAATCTTTTGCATGTTTTTGCACTCTTTGAAATAAAAAAAAAAAAAAAAACAAGAGAAAAATTAACACGAATAAAAAAAAACTTAAAAAAAACAAACATTTTGAATGCATTTGTTGATTTGCATTTAAATTACGTGAAAATCCTTGAATTGTTTTTGTTGTAGTTGTTGTTGTACAAGTAGATCTTAGTGTGTGTGTTTGTTGGTTAGACATTTGTTGTTTTTTTTTTCTTTATTTATTTAAAGCAGGACATAAACAAATTGAAATTTTTCTCTTGTTTCTTTCGTGCTTTGTTTCAAATAAAGTTTACAACAGTTAAAAATCTCTGTGGAGATTTTCGTGCTAAGAGCTTGTGTTTACAAGTGGTAGTAAGAGTAGGAGCACAGGTGTTAGTGAGCTTGTGGGGGTCTGTTGTGTGAATTTAGATTAATCGTTTTGTTTACTTTAACAGTTGAATGCCGGCAAATACCAAATAACGGCACAAAAAAAATTATTTCAAGGTAAATTCTAAATAAAAAAGTAGAATATTTAAATAGAACAAAAAATTTTCGCAGCTCGAAATGCCTTCTTCAATGTTTTAAATTAAAAAATAGAAAGAAAATTTTTAATTAATTTTAAAAGCAATTCAATTTAAAGCGAATAAATGGGAATAATTAAAAGTTTAAATTCAAATGTTATTAATTTATCGTTTTTACAGTTATTAGTTAAATAGAATATTATTGTTTTAGAAATCGTAATTAAAATTTTACCCAGTCAAAGTGTTAAAAACTAAAAAATTATTTAGTAGCAAAAATTTAAAAAAAAATACCATTCTAATTTTTCCACTTAAACATTATTTTTATAAAAATTTTATATGAAAAATTTCTCACCGCAAGGTGAAGGGATTTACAAAATAACCATCTAATTTTTTTTACTAAATTCGAAAAAAAACAATGTCCTAAACTTCTGTTCAAACATGTTTTATAAAAAAAAATATCAGAATCATAACACTGTGCTAGTTAAAAAAAAAACTGAAAAGAGGGACACCCGGCGGGTTATCCGAATTCGAGTACGCCAAATACAGTGGTTGTAGGTTAGCTCTTGTTTTCGAGATATACCGTTATTTCGGAAATGAAGGAGGATACACAGCGTATATTCGCCTAACTCAAAAACCATTTAGTTTTTTAATAAACTAAACAAATCGAAACTCCACAATAAAGTTACCTTTAAGGAGGGCTAAACTTTTTTTTATCTGTGCAGTCGCTTTAGAAATATAAAAAATAATAACTTTTTAGAAAAATACCGAAACTTTTGTGGTTTGGCATTAAAAATTGCTAAATGCAGCGATGCTGTTGATTTTCATTCAAGTATAGAAAACAAAGTCCAAAAAAAAACAAGGCCATATATGATTGAAAACAGTCCACAACTTTGATTTTATTCACAAAAGATGATTTTTTTTTTAATTAACCAGACGGAACTTCAAAAATTAAAAACATTAAGTTTTGATGTTAATTAAAGTAAAGGTTTTTATTTAAAATTTTATTCTTCTTCCTCCTTCAGATTTCCACAAATATCCCCTGTAATAACTCGAATAAATAATAAAGATAGTTTCAATTCAATTCAATTAAATAAATTTTTCATTTTCATTAGAAAAATGACAATTATATCAAAGTTATATTTTTGTTTCAAAATCAATACTTAAGTTGCATTTTAAATATTTTCATATAAATCAGCGTGCCACATCCCCTAAAAGCGAATCAAGTTCATTTATTACTATACCAGTGTTTGAGTCTGGCTGTTGCTTTTTGAAATCTCTCGCCGTGTTCATTAGACTGGCTGGGATTGTTCACTAAATTTTTCCGCATGACCATGCACAAAATGTATTTTAAATAATATTCCGATGCTTAGTTTTTTAAATTTATTGCGGAATTTCGTTTTTTGAATTTATTCGATAAACTAAACCGTTTTTAAGTTACGCGCATAACAATTATGCACCATCCTCAATTTTCGAAATAACGGCGTATCACGAAAACGAGTGCTAACGTCCGCACCACTGGATTCATCGTACTCGAATTAGGTTTACCCGCCCGCGGCTGATACACAAAACTTATTCTGTCAAAAAATTTTGAAAAACAAAAAAGTCATTAGAATTTCAACTTTAAAAAATTTACTTAGAAATTCATTACTATAACCAAATACTGAGAAGGTCCATTTTGCACCACCCTGTTCTCAATGAAATAGTTGAAGTAGGGTTAACATTTTTTGGCTCCCTAGGCTTACTAGTATTTACTTTCATATGAATAAAATAATTTTAAAATTGGAAATCATAAAAAAAAATTAATTTTGGCCGCCTAAAAAAAATATGAACCAATGTGCACCGATTGCCCTGCTTGACAGCCTTTTTCAACTGGCACACAGTGTGGCCATTTTGGCATTTTTGCAGCTAAATTTAACATTAAAAATTTTTATTTAGCTGCAAAATTTTCATTTAGCACTTGGCATTTTATTTAGCATTTATGGAAAATGATTTTAGCTTTTTTTTAGCATATTTTTTTTTTAAATTTGGACGAATAGTTTTATTGATTTTAATTTAAAAAAATTTATAAATTATAATAAATTTTTAAAATAGTTGTACCCAAAATAAAATTTCGTATGAAAATGGATAATTCTTATGTTAAGTAACATCTTACCTGTCTTGTTAAAAAAATAGAATATTCAGGGAATAATTATAAGAAATGCCCTTATCATTTTGATTGCAAATATTATTTATTAATAAATATTATAACGATGTAAAAGTACAAGGAAGTGTCACTTTGTATTTAGATAAAAATTCAATTGTGTAAAAAAATTGTTTGCTCTAAACTGTTTATTTTAAAGCTTCAACTTTTCTTAAACTATAAAATTTTCTTAAATAATAAAATTATCTAAAAATTTTGTATATCACAGCAATAAATCGTTTAAATTTTTCATATATCAGAGGTTTGAAGGCCCAATAAATTTAACATTCAAAATTAACCACTTGTGCTACATATTTATAAGTATCGCGTGCTTTACCAAAATCTAGCCAAAAAAAATTAGTCACTAAAATGTATTTAGTTTCGAATAAAATATTATACCGGCAATAAAATTTTAACAAAAATCGTTATAACATTTTAGCATTACTTTTAGCATTTTTTAAAAATTTTTTTAGCTTTTTTGGCTTTGTCTAATACCAGATTTAGCTGTAAAATTTTTTTTGACCTGGCCACACTGCTGTCACAGTGTAATTAATCATGGCGTATGACAAATATTAATACATATAAGTAATACGTATACGTCATGGTACAAAGTGGAATTGTTAAAAAATAAATTCTAAATTTAAATTTCAACAAAAGATATTTTAAATATCCAGACAAAAGAAAACTGGAAAAACAACGAAACGGAAAAAATTTTTCTGGCATAAATTATACTATTTCATATAAAAAGTTGGGATTACTGCTTAACTTAATTACATTGGAAATGAGATTATTAATATGTATACTAGGGATGCCAAACGGAAAATCCCGAATCCCGGGATTTTTCGGGATTGATAAATCATTAAGCATTAATATTTTATTTTGTGACACTTTACAATTTTTTTTAATGTACCTACAATTTCTTTATTTTTTAATTTCTTTAATCCTGGTTTTTTAATGGGTATTTTTTTAAAATTGTTTAACCATTGAATAACAAAATTATTTTACAAATGGTGATAACAAAATATTATTAGAATAAAGATATTTTATTTGCATCTTAAACATTTTCTGAGTAAACTTATAGAAAGTTATCAAGTTATGGCTTTTAAATATCATTAAATGGTTGTGAGGAATATAATTTGTGTTAATTCGTTTTTACTTAAATTTATAATTGCGATAAACATTGACATGTTTACAGTTACTATAATATTAATGATATTTAATAAAAATAACAATAAAAACCGGGGACACCACTGCGACCAATAGCTGCATCAATGGGCTCACCGTGTTATAACTTATCCAAATACATTGGAAATATATTGAGAAATCTTATACTCGAAAAATATAATATAAAAAACTCGACGGAATTAAAGAACAAACTGGATCCTCTAAAACTAGACGATGATGACATTCTCATATCTTTAGACGTGGTATCTTTATTCACAAATATACCGATACACTTGGCAATAAGTAATATCATGACAAAATGGAAATTACTTAAACAACACACAAACATACCAAAAAAACAATTTTTGAAAATAATACAGTTTTGCCTAAACGAAAATAATTATTTCATATATGCAGACACACATTATCATCAGACATACGGAATGCCAATGGGAAACCCTTTATCACCAACTATAGCGGATGTTATCTTGGATACCTTACTAGAGGTATCCTTGGAGGAATTGAAAGACTAAAACATTCATTTGAAAATTATCACAAAATACGTTGACGACTTTTTTGCTATAATTAAATCTAAAGATGTGGAAAAAAAATACTTAAAACGTTTAATTCATATCACACAAAACTGAAATTCACACTGGAAAGGGAAGAACAGAATTCTTTAGCTTATTTAGATATGAAAATTTTCAAGGAAAAAAATTAATTAATAACAAACTGGTACATGAAACCTATGGAATCTGGTCGTTTAATTAATTACCATTCAACCCAGCCAATGAACCAGAAGATAAACAAGAAAAGCGTTTATAAATTACACATTATTAAAATTACCGGTTAATTATACCAAAATAACCGGCTTATTCGATATTCGAAAAATTGACATTAAAAATAACAGGCTTGATCAAGATTAAAATAACCGGGTAAAACCGGTCGGATAATAACCGTTCGATCTCCCTAGTCAAAGTCGAAATAAAAACTATTTTTACCGACTCTACAGCCCTGATAGTGCTCTGTAAAATAAACGACTTTGGTATATATATGGGGGTTTTTTTATAACGGCGACGATTGCCTCAAAGAGCAACAAAGCTACGAGAAAATTGAAAAAATTCGGAAAAATTGCAAAAACAGCGAAAACTCGCGCAAAATTTTTAAAATTCCAAAGAAGCCATAAAATTGATAAAAACGCTTATATCGCGAAATATCGGAAAATAACATAAACAGCGATAAAAAAATGAGCTATAATGATGAAGAAAATTTTTTTGTAATGATGAAGAAAATTTTTTTGTCAGGTGTTAAAAACAGGGCATTCCACTTTTTCATAACTTGAGTTCTGTCCTCGACAAATAACAAATAGCATCATTACGGGGTTGGCAAGAAATTTTACACATTTCAGGAGGTGACATTTTTGTGTTGAAAAGAAAGCTAAAGTGAATAATTATCTTATATTTTCATCTTATTTATACACCGTTGGACTTTTTTAATATCTAAAGTCGGCCTTAAAAATGAATATGATTTTACGGTGCATTTTCGATTTATTCTTCAATTTCTTTTTTGGACACTGCCTATTATAAAAAAATATAAAATTCAATAAAATTAGTAAAAGCAAAAGATTTTGCAGAGTATGTATTTACAAAAAATTTCTCAATGTTAGTGGTGAGTCAAACTTTTGCAATGGAATTCAATGGTTATCAGAGATTGCACCTAAATATCCCGTATAGTGGTTGATGACAAAAATAAATCATATCTTTGCTAGGAAAGTGATTGTGCTTTTCCACAACATTAAAATAAAAAACCTGCGCAATATGCAAAAATTATTCTTTTACCCAAAAAGGTTGTCAATCTTGCCATTGTAATAATAATAATAAAGCTTTGTGAACAATGACAGCCAAATTTTCATTGGTGTTCAAAAAAAAGCAACAATTTTTTTCACAACCACACACATTTTCAATCTAGAAACTCAAAACAATATTACGTATTTATTATTATTTTTTTTTTATAAATTTGTTAAAATTTTCATTCAAAACTAAATAAATTTATTCAACCCTATTTTGTAAGTCTTTGTCAACGTCGATATTAATTTTAAATTGTTGTCACATCAAGTCGACGACTACACCACTTCGTCGTTAATTTGGTATTTTATAAGAATGTTGTGTCGACGTTAGGGCTTTCAATAGGGAAATTCTTTTAGGATCCCGAAACTCGGGATTTCTGATTTTTAATCCCGGGATTTTCGGGATCCCGATTTTTTTATATTTTTGTTATTTTCAAATTTTTTCAATATTTTTTGATTTTAACAAAAAATACTCGTGGATCTCGAAATATTTTCTTTACAAGTTATCGAAAATCTGCCAAAAGAAAATCTCATATGTAATTACTTTTGTATTATATATTTTTGCTCTTTATCATTAAGCTCATTTTTAAACGCATTTATGTTTGTTCCGAAATTTTTTTTTTTTTTTTACCGATGCACATAGGGGCTTTTTGCCAATCTAGCCGGACATTACTTTTTTTTCTAGCTTATATTGCTTCTTAAAAGTTATTGAGTGACCCTAGATTGATGAAACTTGGCAGAAATATGTGTTATTGTCATAGGCAGGTAAAGATCAAAAATACTTAAAATCGGACCAAGGGGGAAAAAGTTCCCCATAGAAAAACTAGTCCTACCTCTGAAAATTTCAATTTTTTTAAAGTTTTCCTATACTTTTGTTTGGCAAATACAACTTTTAACATCGGCAAAAATTAAAAACCCTAAAATTGGACCCATGAGATCGTAAAATTTCACTTTTCGCCCCGCCCTTTTTGTGGGCGGTTACATAAAATAATATTTTAAAAAAAAATGTAAATATTAAAAGAAAAAGGTTACTAACGACTTAATTCTATAAAAATTAAATTTTTGAACTTTTATGGGCAGGGGGAGGTATCCCTCCTAACCCACTCCCCGGAACGACCCTGTCAAAAAAAAATTTTTTTTTGCTAATTTCCAAAAAATATTCATTTTTAAGATTTTATGTGACTTATGTATTTCATAGTATTTAATTTATATGAAAAGAATTTATTTATTCGTAATTATAACTAATTTATAATAGTGACAACTAATTTTATTTAAAATAATAACTTATTTATTTACAATAACTTCTCTTTTGCACTAAGATGATGATGAGTGCCATGGTTCTTCTTCGTCTGTTTCTTCAAAATCCTCTTCCGAATCGGAATTCTCTTCAGAGCCAAGTACAGGTGGAAGCATAAAAGAAATTGCTTCTTTCGTGAAGGGTAATGACTTTTTTTTTGGAGTTGGTCTTATGCTAGTAATCAGTGGGTCAGAACTGAGCAAAAGTCTATTTATAATATCTTTGTTACACTGAACCCTCGAAAACTTTCTAGCAAAATTCTGCCTGTAAAGCCGAAAATGCTTATTTCGTGCCTCAGACGCTTCTTCTGATAATAGCCCGATAGGCAACAATGCCTCGCTCATTACAGTTGTACCATGTATTAAAATCTTGTGCATTGTAGGTGTCATAGGATGCCAGGGATATAGAGTAACGTAAAGTTTTGCAGTGTCTAAGCAATAATCGGCAAACTTGTGCAAATAGATTTTGTGACCACTTGTAATTACTTCAATAATAGCTTTGATTCGGTAGATGAAATCCAATGCAATTCCAGTTATCTCTGCAGCTAATTCAGGATTGGAAAAAAATCTTCTGCTGGTGTTGCCATCGTTGCTATTTCCAAAGCCAGTCTTCGTCACATCCACTATTAGCCCTAATTCACTTCTAAATTTTTCTTGGATAGTTTTTTTCCTCTCTTTTACAATAGTTTTGTCCTCATCCGATCTTAATTGCCACTTTTTCACTGTGAGTTTATACGACAGGTGTAATATGCTCTCAAAAAGTCGAATTCTGGCATGCAAAGTAGATAATCCGAAAGAAAGTGCATCTACGTCTTCATCTCTTTTGATGTTCAAATTGTTAAATTCTTTTGAAGTAGCCCCACAAATATACCGTTACGTACTGTTCGCACATTTCTTTTTTTACACAGGTAATATTACTCTTAGATGTAATAATTTAAA
Organism: Pollenia amentaria; assembly: GCA_943735925.1. Lineage (NCBI taxonomy): Eukaryota > Metazoa > Arthropoda > Insecta > Diptera > Polleniidae > Pollenia > Pollenia amentaria. The sequence goes on from OX031008.1 coordinate 123,967,746, forward strand.
TAAAAAATATCTACGTACAACCAAAACATTTTATGACTGACGAAAGGGTTTATATCATATGTACCTATGCAAGATGAGCAAAAACAGAAAAAAGGTGAAATTTTCAAAAAATCATTAAAAAAAATGGCGCAACAACGCGCAAGGTTTTTTTCTTGAATTTAAAAGTAGAGATCTCAAATTTTAACGTGATGTTTAACATTTTTATTGACTCTAAGGGTTGCACCTTCAAAAACCTTAAATTTTTTTTTTTTTTTACAAAAAAGTGAACAAAAAAATCGTTTTTTTAATTTCGACTTTTAATTTTTATAAGTAGCTGTTAATATAGTCTTTCAAAGAAAAAAAAAATCAATGTAAAATCTTTATTCGTTTACCCACAAAAAAATATATTGTAAACCTCCCAAAACCGTAAAAAGTCAATAAACACGCATGCAATTTACTCAACTTTCTTGACTTTAACAGTGTCCCAAAACCACAAGTCTCAAGCAAATGACTTGAAAATTCACTATACGATGCAGAATTTTGTTGTCTGTCGAGCTGCGTACTTACATTTTTACATTTCTTAAATTTAATTTTTCGCCTAATGTCCGGCTAGATTGGCAAAAAGCCCCTATGTGCGATGTAGCGATTTTAAATTAAATTTAGAGTTTGTTTACGATTTTGAATTTGTTCGCGAATTTTTACCATGTTCGTGATTTAAGCGATTTTTTATTGTAAGTTTTCTGATTCTTTACAGCCTTAGTGACCTTTAATAAATATAAGACTTTGCTTTCATACCGCTGCACATTAGGTCAAATGACTACTTTTTCTGTGCAAAATTAATTACGACTACATTATAAGAGTAATCGAAACAGTTATTATATGAATTATATAATTATGGATGGTTCCAATAAAAAAATGGAATTTAACCCATAAGTGACCAAAAATTAACCCTCTAGCACCCATTAATTTAAACACATTGTATAGAATTAATTAATTTGTTTTTTAATACTAAAATATTTATAATTGTTTATATCCAATTCACTTTGTAAAATGAATTCAAAGGAGGCTTCTTCACTTTCATTATTTTCGTCGTCTTGTTCGTTATGGTGAAGTTCTTCTGTTGGTTCGCAGCAACATAATAGTTCAATTACTTCAGGTGGTTACGTGGAACGTGTTCTTTTTTGAATGCGTCTGTTTAAAAATGTTGTGGAAATTAATGGATCTGAAGTATCCATGGCCCTATTAAATACATCTAGTTGGTTATTGGTGCGGTTGTTTCTACGCGCGTGATGTAGGTGATCGGCTTTGTATATTTTATGACGAGATTCAGCAGCACCTTCTCCAAAAAATCCAATTGGAAGTGGAGCATTTTCTATTATTTGCTTTGAGTGAATTAACATTTTGTGAACCGTAGAAGTCATTGGCAACCAGGGATATCGCTACTGAAAAAGTTTTGCTGTTTCAAAACAATATAATTCAAATTTCTCTAAATTTATTTCGAACTGACAGGATAAACAAATCAGTATTATTTTGAACCTAAATATAATATCCTTATCTACACCAGTTAATTCTGAAAAAATTTCATGTTCAGCGAAAGCTCGGCGAGCAGTGTTTCCGTCGTTAGTAGATCCTCAGCCACCTATTCTGGGCATATCCACGCGAAGTCCGAGTTTTTTTCCAAAAATCGTTTTGTATATCAGTTTTCCTTTTCAATACAATTGACTTGTCAGCTCCTCGTATTTGCCATTTTTGTACCTTACATTTGTATCCTATATGTAAAAGAAACTCAAAAACTCTTATCCAGCAATGAAGTGGACTAAGCCCAAACTTTAGGTTTTCTTCTTTTGCACGGAATATTTCACTTTTATAATCAAACCTGTTCATAAAGTGTTTTTAAGTAGCATAACAAATAGGGCAAGCCTGGTTTGATTTGTTTCCGGTTTGGTAAGTTGTTTCACCATTTCATCAGAAATTTACGAGGTTTCAAGCTTGTCATATACGTGTTTCAAAACGGCATCAACTTTTTGTTTTTTTGTACTTTCCTTTCGCCATACTTCAAAAAGATCAATCTTTTTTATACAGAGGTTACATAACAAAAAGAGGCATTACTCGCAAAACGCAAAAAATCGCAATTTTTGATAAATACCAAATAACTCACTAGATAATATTCTAATTATTTTGTGCAATTTGAGAGTGGAGAAATGGGGTATATTTTTTTAAAAGCTTTCAGAAAATAAAAATTTTATAAAAATTTAACTATTTATAGATGTTTACGCTAATGAGTTATTTATTAAGTATAGCGATATATATATAAAACATTTAAAATTAAAAATATTTCTACTTACTTGGCTCTTTCTTTTCCATTTTACTCTAATAAATTATCACAAACACAGTCCGAGATATACGCACTTAAAGTTGACCACGCACTACTTAACGTAGGAACACAATTATAGAAAAAATTTAATCAGTTGACTTCGATACGCTGCTGTATAACGGTTATTAATATTTAGTCAAAACAAAAATCACATTTTTTTATTCTGAAGTCCTTAGAATTAAAAAACAAAAACAACAATAGTAAAACTGCAAGTTGATTTTTGGACTTTCGCACAGAAAAATGTGTCGTTTGACCTAAAGTGCGCTGTCACCAAATTTTTGCGATTTTCCGCTCATTTAGCAATTTTTACCGAATTTTTGTCATTCCTTATAGTTAGGAACTTTTAATCAATGAAATATTAAAATTTTTTGCGAATTTTCGATATTTTCAAACTTTTCTGAATTTAAGGTTTGTTGCTCTTTGAGGCAATCGTCGTAAATTAAAATTGTTCGCTATTTTTGCAATTTTCGCGTTTAAGTTACTAATAAAATTTGTGCCCATAATTTCTTTTATTGAATTTAATTTTCATTAAACTATTTTTATGAAGAAAGGAATTTTACAACATGAAATTAATTAAAATTTATTGATAATTTTTCATTCTTGACTGAGCTGGGAATTAAACCCAGATTTTTACGGAAAGGTCGCCCTGCCTAGTTTCGATTGTAACCGCACAATCTCTTCAGAGGGGTTTGCCGTTTAGCACTCACCTCTATTGACGACGGATGACGTCATTAGTCAAACATCAATCTTTAAACCAAATGGTATTTTACCTTGATAGATTACCTATTTTTAATTGATTTACATGTTCTTCCTTACTTCTGTGTTTCGTTCTTTTTGTCAAGAATTCTTCTTGAAATCCAAAGTACATTTTTGGATTTTCATGTTTTTGTCTTTCTTTTTCTTGTTGACCTTTTTCAGCACAACTTGAAGGGCAAATGTAAATATATAGCTCGTGCCTTAGCTGTTAACAGTAATAAGTATTGTGGTTATTTTATTGAACTGTTAATGGTTTTTAATCCGAATTTCGATATTTCATTGAATTTAATTTTCATTAAATTATTTATATGAAGAAAGGAATTTTACTACATGAAAATTTCTTAAACTTTCACTTGATTCGTCGCAAAATTTCCTGTCGACTAACACAGAGGCAACTCTTCTCGACGTCGACCTAAATACCTCTTAGAAAATATTAAGTGACTGTCAATTGTAATATATTATTGTCAATAACGACTTAGAATATACAAATACTGTTCCGGTGCCGTCGTCTTGTGTCGACGTTCACTTTCATAATAGGGCTGATTATAAACGTCATTTTTAATTTCATACAAATTGTTGTTGAAGTAGCAGTAGACTCAAGTTTTTTAAAAAAACGTTTAGTTAAATTTTTGTTCGGAAAATGAAAGGAAAATATATGAAATACCTTGGGAAGAAAGAAGACACAAGAAAAAACGAAATTGTTGGTGGCAACGGTTTGGTATTTACTTCGAACAGCAGGTCTCCAGAATACATCTTAGGCTGTCATATTATTGTAATGGCGTTCAGGTCGAGGCAATGGCATCTAGCCGCACGTACGTTAATTAGGGTGAAATATCTGGCAAGGCTTTTCACGTCCTTTCCAAAAGTAAATAGAGAGATATTTCGTTTTTACCCTTAGATGGGTTTCTGGCCATAGAGGGATACCGTTATTCATATCGTTGGGAATACAGGTACCACTGTGCGGCATAAGAGTTAATATGAAATACATATGTGACGCGCAAAATAAAAAGGGACCTAAGGGTAAAAACCATTTTAAAGATTTAAATACGTGTATCTTTGGTGTACCATCACTGAGCGTGTTGAAATTGGTCTCATTTGAAAGCGACACATCTCATGACGTCAGGAACGTGTTGGTCAACCTTGAAAACGCGCTCAGATGTTGTCCACATCAAAAAAAAAGTGAAAATTAATTTTTTTTACCCTTAGGTCCCTTTCTCTATGCGCTGTCACATATATAAGTGTTCCACTCTCGAAGATCCGGCAACTTATTGCATATACATTTCGTTCCATTGCTGGCCAAAGATGGTTTGATTAGAATACCTGTGGGTAAACCAGGATAATCTCGTCCATTATATATGGAAAAAGATCTCAACGGGCGTTAGAGCGCTACAGACTTTATCTCAGGAACCTAAGCCGTCTGCTCACATTCCCTTACAACGATCTTTGTAGAAGTTGCAATGACTAAGATGAAAAGGAGTCAGCTAAACGTCTTCTGTCGGCATTTGAGGACCTTAGACTCAGATTGGTTAGTCGAAAAATCATTTGAAACCAAACCAGTTACTCTGATACTAATTTGGCTGGGACTCATTTTTACAGAGTCAGTTGGGAACTGATTTTTGGACCCACTTGAGCCATGCTATGATTGCAGATGCCAATGGAATCTACTTAAGACCCTTTGTTGATTAAATATGACTTTTTCTTAGGCTTATTTCATTCTTCCGTTTGCAGGTAAGTACCTGCAGTCCAATTACTTATTTCGTACCTCAATGAAAGAGGGTGTAAGCTGTTGCCAATGCATGTCACCCTAGCATTGTCATAAAATAAATACAACCACATGTGCATTAATACGCCAGCACTACAAAAACCCACACAAGCGTAAGTGCATTAAAGCACACATGCATCAAACCACAATTGTTAATGCCAACCCAACCACACCAACGTCATTTTCTTTCTTATCTTTTTTTCGAAAATTTATTCTGTCACACTATTTATACTTGTAGCTGTAAGTATTTTACAAAGTATGATAATACAACATTAATTCTATTAAAGGATACAAACATAAATAACTTGAAGACAATAAGAAAGTTCAACAACTGCTGGAAGCAAAAGCAATTTTGTGAATTTTCTTGAATCTACAAAACAAGACACAAACAGATAGAGTTAATACCACAACAAATATTTAAACAGTTTAAGGTGTAGGATCAGTTAACTTGGATAAAAATAGAATAGCAAGGAAAGGTAATTTACTCAAGAGACTTTGGTCCTAATCATGTTAAACGCAACGCAAAAGAATTACATTGAAAGCACAAACAATGTCATAAATATTTTGTAATTTTGTTGTGGTTTTCTACAGAAATTCATGTACCGTTTTAAAATTGTCAACGCCTCAAGCTATGCAGCGTTTGAAATTTTAAAACACAATGTGAATTTCTGTAGAAAGCAACAACAAAATTACAAAATATTTATGACATTGTTTGTGCTTTCAATGTAATTCTTTGGCGTTGCGTTGCGTTTTACATGATTAGGGCCTTTGTCTTACTTTTTTTCAGTTTTTAGTATTTGAAAGTTTGTACACTCATATTTGGAATATATTTAAATCTGTATTACAACAGGATCGTTACAAATTAAATTTTCTAAAAGCCTAAGTCTTCCTCTTTGATTTTTATATGCATATAGTTTAACAGATATATGTTAGCTCATAACCATTACTTATCCGATCATAGTGTGAGTTGATTTTGTTTACCCTCCAGTTAAACTAGGCTAAGTTTATCTGAAAGCATATTTGTGCCGCCATTACCAAGTTTGTATACAAAATTTTGACGGAACAGCTTAGTTTTGCTTAAAATTTTGGCCTTTAAGGAAATAATAAAAAAAGTACATTTCGCCGGAAAAATCCGAGTTTTTAGAAATGTTAAACTAAGCCTAACATTAATCTACTTTCTCACTTTCGAAAGACTCAACCGAAAAGAACAATATTGGTGACAAATTCTTTCTATTTCTCCTAAGCAGTCTGGGATTTAAATAACACAATAGGTTGAGTAGGAAAATAGTTCTTACCACAAATGTGAAACAATCCCCCAAAAAATTTTTATTTTTGTAACAAAAACTAACATATGGGTAATTCCATATCAAATCGACCAAGAGTGGTACCCGACCCCCTTCGATTTGAATGAAATTTGGTGTGAAGGTTCCTTTCATCCTATAAAGAACATATTTTAATGAAAAAAAAATTAGCCGAATTAGCCGAATGTGTTGAGTTTATTTTTTTAAATATCTCAAAAACTACTGCATATACGAAGATGATTTGAGAAATTAAATATTTAATATTTTTCTAAGTATGAAAGATGTTTAGGAGAAACTTGAAGAACACAACACACTACCTCCTTTTAATTTCTCATTAGATAATTGTTTCCGAATGAAGCCAAATAAAATACAAAACTCAATAAATTTCTTGGTGACGTAACGTGACAAAAAGTGCACTTTTCTTTGAAGTTGCCCACATTGAGCTCCAACAAAAAATGCAACAAATAAACACAAAAAACTGTTTCAATGTCGTTACTTTTTTAAATCACACAAATCAGATTTAAAAAATACTTATTTCTCTAAATTACAATATTAAAATTTTATTTTAGTATTATTTTTTACAGAAGAAAAAAATCATATCTTTAAAAAAAACACCTCCTTAAAAATTTCAGGATTTTTAAAGAACAGTTTGAGGAATTACATAAAAAAAATCAGCCAAAAAAAAAAAATTAAGTTTTTGACTTAGTCCATTTTTAAAAATTTATATTTTGTAGATATTACATTTTAAAAAAAAAAAATTTTTTTTTTAATATATTCTTTGTAGCCCCAAGTATTCTCTTTAAAATGACATACAAAAAATCATCTTCGTATGTGCAGTAGTTTTTGAGATATTTAAAAAAAATAAACTCAACATATTCGGCGAAATTATGACATTTTGAATATGACGTAACTTTTGCAAAAAAGTTAATATTTGTTCTTTATAGGATGCAAGGAACCTTCACACCAAATTTCATTCAAATCGAAGGGGGTCGGGTCCCACTCTTGGTCGATTTGACATGGAATTACCCATATGTAAATTGATGATAGAATGCACCGATTCATACTATTTAATTTTACGCAGATTGGTTCATAATTTACAATTGGTCCCATTTTGAAGCATGCTCTTCGTATACAATTTAGAACGCCTTAAACCGTAACGAATTATGCCATTGCATTAAGATTTGGTCTATCATAGTTTCGTACGATTAAAAAAACTTCGCCAAATTTAGCGAAGATCAGTCCATATTTAACCATATGCCCCATATAAACCGCATTTGCACAAAACCCTTTAGTACGCCTTAAACTTTAACGACTAATGATACGTGAATAAAATTTAGCCGGTTTTAGCCTATAAAGATCGGTCCGTAATATACCAAAGGTCCCATTGTGGTAACACTTCATCCAATTTAGTTTTATATAGCTAGAAACAATACCATGTAATTTGTGAACATCAGTCCATAATTTACTATAGGTCTAGTGAGCTCGATTATTCGACTTTTTTCAAAAACCGGTTTTCGAATATTCCGAATAGCTACCATATTAAATACCCGGTTTTCGGTTAAGCATTTTGAAATTAACCGGTTTTAATTCAAATACATAAAAATACAAAAATCAAATAAGTTTTTTTTAATAAAACGTTACTTTAAATAAAAACAAAATAATTCACAAAAGTAAAGAACCAACAAAATACATAGAGGTATGCTCAGACCTAACAAATATTTGACGATAAAATCCAAAGATAACGTGACCAGTTAATTGATCAAACTTTAGCTTTATTTTTAACAATTTCTTTTTATTTACTAAACTTTATTTGTAAGAAGATAATAGTATAATGTAATATAAAAATTGTTAAATGATGTGTGATCTAGACAAACGTTTTGCAAAAGCAAATAAAAAATTATAGGAATTTTATAAATTTATTATTTGAGGTATACACCCAAATTTATTTTAAATTAGCTTTAATCTGTTGATGGTTAGCATGTCTATATGAATTAGTAGACTTTAACCATAGTTTTGAAAAGTTGCAAACAAAACCTCTTAGCCAGGATTATATATTTCCAATAATTTTGGTTCAGTGTTATAGAAACGAATAGTAATATGAACATGATTTTTGTATGAAGTACACAAAATTTAAACCTTCCATGACTATGTGATTTCTTTAATTTAGTTTTCTTTTAGTTAATGTTGTTTTAATAAATAAAACTGAATAAATAAAACTGATTTTATTTCATATTTATGCTATGCTAGAGCTATACCCAGAAAAAAAACATGTTTAAATATGGTCACCTCCAACAAAACTATTTTTAAATAAAATTGTTAACATTCTACGGTTATTTTAACCATATTATTGTAATCGACAACCATATTATGGTTAAATTAGTCCTCCATCAAGAATGCACAACTATATTATGGTTGCCTCTGAACATGTTTTGGTTAATATAACTAATAAAAATAATAACTAAAATATGTTTAACATTTGCAATAGCATGGTCGATTTTCAACCATAGAATGTTGCTCTTGGAAAAGAGGAAAATACTATTGTTAATTTAAAAAAAAAATTATTGTCATATTTAACCATAACATGTTTAGAGGCAACCATAATATGGTTGTGGCTACTTGATGGAGGACTAATTTAACAATAATATGGTTGTCCGTGACAATAATATGGTTAAATTAAACATAATATGTTTAAAATTTTCTTTAAAAATGGTTTTGTTGGAGGTGACCATACTTAAACATGTTTTTTCTCTGTGTGTACATAAGAGTTTTTAGTGCCTTAACGGACATTCCGTCCTCGGCAACACAACGGGCTTATATTTCACCCAATGATTCATTTTTGGACGCTATTTTAGTGAAGTATTATTTGTCGTCTCTTTAGAACTACTTCGAACGGAGTTAAGTTTTATTTGGAGCGCGTTAGTGTCAAGCATGTGTACTAATTTAAGGTGATTAATAAGTCGTGACTGGGAAGAAGCTTTGCTACTTATATTTTAAGGGAACTTCAGGCATATTACTTTGTCTTTTTAATCCCGTTCGAAATATCTCCAGTGATAACATCTATATAAAAATATATTTAATATTTAGAATACTTTCGCACAAATAACAATTTTTTACTTTTTAACTAAACACTTTTTTGTAGTATTTTGAATTCTTTTCGGGATTTTTTTTACTAGAACACACGTTTTTATAAGCGATTTGTATTAACATTGTTCATAATGTTTTTTGACTTTTGTTACATTTTGTTTGGACATTCTTCATAAAAATTTTAAGTTTGCCCAATATTCAATTAGAAAAATACTTAAATTACGGAAACATTTACAACAAGAGTAAGGAAAACGTAAATAAATTACACATTATTAAAATAACCGGTTTGTTATACCAAAATAACCGGTTTATTAGATATTCAAAAATGGACATTTAAAAAAAACCGACTTGGGCAAAACTAAAATAACCGGTTAAAACCGGTCGGATAATAACCGTGCGTTCCCCCTATATAGGTCCCATATAAAGCGGCCTTTCAAAAATCAATTTAAGAAGCCTTATTAATGTCTAAAGAAATTTTATTTCTGTATTGAAATTTGGTCTAATTAAGGTCTGTTTTAACACTCAACCGAATTTTGTGACGAGCGATCCATAATCCTGAAAATGACTTTAATACGCCTTGTAATATTTCTGAAACAAATCATGAAATATTATTTAAATTAGGTAACGAATTATAATTCTGTAAGGACAGGTTTTATGAAGATTGACCTTTATTTTAAAGATACCATATTAAGCTCAATCCTGAAATATTCGAACTATCGGAGGAGGGTATTAAAGATTCGGCACAGCCGATTATAACACTCTAACTTGCTTCGAAAGAAGTTTTTTCCCAACACTAGTTTAACTGCTTCCAGCCCTTTCTATATGACATTGCAATAGTCTTGTATGTGTATGATATAATGAATACTACTGCAAAACAAAAAGTAAAGAAACAACTATTTGTTTACTAAGTGCCTGCTAAAATACTCTTTTACATGGATGTATCTTATTAAACTTTTGTATGAAAAACAACAATAACAACATATATTTATATATATCAAATCAAAATTCTTGAGTTTTAGCTCATTTTGTAGCCAGCCAACAAAAAATATACAAATAACACTTCAGATTATGGCGATAGCATAATGATTTTACAATGATGGCCACATTTAATAGCATTCTTATAATCAACTGTTAGCATCGGGAGCAAATGCGTTAGCAATTTTCATTCATTATACAATTTATACATTTCCTGTTAAGTTTGGTACTGTAATTTTCATGATTTAATTTTTAAGACATTACATTACAATCTTAACTGCCGTATTCATAAAAAATAAAATAGATTTCAAACGTATTTTAAAACTAAATTTCCATACAAATTTTCCTTAAAATAGATTTCATATCCAATTTAGTTTTTTATGAATACGGCAGTAAATGTTTCAAATTTGTGATATTACTTTTATATTCTATAATTGTTTATAAAAAAAGACTCAATAAATAAACTTGACTTATAATCAAGTAGTTTATAATTGGGTAAATAGTAATAAATAGCTGCGCAAGTACTAGGGCTTTAAAAAAATCAAATAATAATGCAATAATCGAAAACTGGCAAAGTATTGAAAACTGGGTTCCGATTATCGAGTATTCGCATTTTTTTAGTACTAAATGGTCAAAAGAAGTTACTTATGGCGATTTCTTTTCTGAGAAATATGTTGCATAAATGGTACATGCTCTATCTCTTTTGTGTAGAGCATGTACCATTTATGCAACATTTTTCTCAGAAAAGAAATCGTCGCCATTAATACTTACAGAGTTGTATTTTTCAATAAAAAAATTACAGAATTATTATTATTACAACCAGGGACCGTAACAGTTATTCCTTTTTTCATAAAAGTCAGATGATAACAGTTATTTTTTGATTTTTTTTTTTAACATAAGTAACAGTTATTTTTTGATTTTTATATTTTTGAACAAAAATAACAGTTATTTTTTGATTTTTATTTTTTCGATCAAAAATAACAGTTATTTTATGATTTTTATTTTTTCGAGCAAAAATAAAAATTATTATTATAATTATTGTTATAATTATTTAGTTACTATAAATATTTATTTTAATGCGCATAAGATATCCCAATGCTGATCACACATTTAAATAAATATTTAAAGACAACTCAATAATTATAACACGTACATTTCTTTAAAGAATAACTTTTATTTTTGCTCGAAAAAATAAAAATCAAAAAATAATTATTATTTTTGTTCAAAAAAATAAAAATCATAAAATAACTGTTATTTTTGATCGAAAAAATAAAAATCAAAAAATAACTGTTATTTTTATTCAAAAAATCAAAATCAAAAAATAACTGTTATTTTTGTCCAAAACAATATAAATCAAAAAATAACTGTAATTTTTGATCGAAAAAATAAAAATCAAAACTTTAAAAATCATAATATTTTATCATAGAACAGTTCATATGGATCAATGTGGTATACTTAAATCAGTTTGCCAGCATTTACTTCTAGATGCTTTTTTTGTTTTAAAATTTCAAAATAACTGTTATTTTCGGTTCCTGATTACCACTGATCTCTTTTAAAATATAACTCTGTTTAAAAATACAAGACATAATACAACAGAATACATATGCAAAATTTAATCCACAGTAAAAAATAAGCTAACAATTAAGTTAAAAGAAAAGTTTAAAAGAATTATACTGTTTGTATAAAAATTTAAGACATTAGATATTAAAACGTATAAAAAAGCAGTGATTGGCTTTGAAGCATTGCTTGAAAGCTCAAAAAAACATTGAAAGTATTGAGTACTCAAATGGTATGTATTGAGTAACGAAATGTAGAACGAAATGCCACAACTAGTTGTTTCCCCCCATTAGCTTGTTTTGTAATCGGATTCTCAACAATATCTTTGTTTTTCAACTGGAGCATATTGGAATAACATGACTTTTTATTAGGATCTACTAGCTGACCCAGCAAACGTTGTTTTGTCATATAACTTATTTCTATGTAGTGAATATTTTGGGTTTTAAATAAAAAATAGCGAATGTATTTTAAGTGTTATGACCATTATCGGCGATCAAAAAAGAACTCTGTTGGATAATTTACATGGTGTTTACATTTGCCAGTACTGGCAAGACAGGTCAATAGATATGAAGAAGGCCATACGCACCGCAACCCAGAGGATCTTTTGTACAGCCTGTGTATATCACTGTGTCAGGTTCAGGCTGCGTATAAAGCCTATCACCCTGCCCGGTGAAAAAGCGTAGATTTCACCTGGGCCCATCATTTGCCCCCCGAAAAATTTCCGCCTGGAAGTCCCCAAAGCTATACAGCAGCAGATGAGATGTTTCGACGTTTCGTCATCAACCTCTGCATATCTTGGTATCAACATTACCCATTATATGTTGATGGTATCTGAGACCGCAATGCCCCGTAAATAGAACTACAAGTAGCCTATGTTCCTCCTTCTCAAGAAGAAGTAGCCTACTTGCCCTGCTAGCCACCAATCTCTTGGACTGTCTTAATCCATAAATGGACGTCCATGTGTGAAGGAATTCACATTCGCGCCATGTTTGTAACATCCCTTTAATGTAACTGGCAGGGACGCCGACGAAAGGCTCAGGGCCTATAAATGGGCGACGAGAGACCATGTTTGCTAAGCAGTCAGCCCTTGCGAGTCCCACATGGCCCCCATGGCCCTCATGGCCGGGTACCCAACACAAATTCAACTCGTTGTGCTTCGTCAAGATCGTTCAGAGATGCAAAACAGTCCATGACCAACCTGGACTTCACCTCTAAAGAAGATAGCGCTCTAAGAGCGGACTGTATATCCGACATGATAACTATCATCAAGCCCTTTGTCCTTCTCCTCAGAAATTCCCCAGCGCATATGAGGATAGCGTAGATCTCTGCCTAGAATATCGAAGGCTGGTTGCCCATTGGCAAGCCTCTTTGGAAACCCGTGCCCATAATGCCAGCTCCAGTATCACCTTCGTCTGTTTTGAACCATCGGTGAACCAGACCAGGATTGGTCCGCCCATTGGTCCCTATCAGGTATGAGGACATTAAAGTTCCTATCCAATATCAGACTAGGCAGCATGTGATCACTAACCAAGATAGATGGGTCGTTTTTGAGAACTTCAAGGATCTGCATGTGACCTACATAGTCCCCTGTCATGTGGGTCAAATGCTTTCACACCTGCAGGCCTCCTCCTTTACAGATATGTGTAGCGAAGGAATGTGCAGGATAGCCCCTAAAGCCAGAGTGTGACAGGTCTTCATGGAGCTCGTGATCGATTTGCAGATCAGGCGATAAACCTTATCGAGTATCACTCTAGCTTTGACCTGTTCAATTTTTGTCCACCACGCTAGAGCGGCATAGATCAAGATCGGTCTAATTATAGTAACAAAAGTCCAGTAGATCATTCTAGGCTTCAGGCCCCATGTCTTCCCGAAGATTTGCAATAAATTTTTAATTAAAATATTAATTAAATAACGAAAAATCTTAATTGATTTGTTCGTTTAAAATAAAATAATTTAAACGTGTAGAATTGTTGTTGGGAACTGTCAAAACCTAAGCTATTTTTAAATAAATCAATTCACACATTGTTTGAAACGGTAAAGTTTTTTGATAATCTTTTTAATTAAAATTTAAAAAAATTAAAAATAAATTTTACAATTTTTGATAATCATTATAATCATTTTTAGCAAAAGGTGCAGAATCAAAAAATTGTTTGTGTGATTCTATGAATTTGATAATAAGAGATATTTTTTAATTTTCTTTCAAAATAATTGATTCAATTTTATTTTAATTAAATGGAAATACTTTTTAAACAATTTTTTTAATTGATAAAATACTACTGACCATTTCTTGTGTGTATATATATGGGGGATTTCATGTCAAATGACCCAACTTTTGAAATCGATGTTTTCCGATTTGGTTGAAATTTGCACCAAGGTTAGTCTTATTGGTTAGTAGTTTAGACACAAATTTTCAACAATATCGGTCAAAAAGTTTCTGAGTTAGAGGGGGTCAAAATTTGGCATTTTGGCCAAACCGGTGTTCTTTCTCATCCATGTAACTTATTATCTATTGGTGTTAGCAAAATTTGTCCCAAACAAATTAGATAGCTATTTCTTCAAGCTTTCGGAAAATATTTTCTTTTTTAAATTTAAAACTTATTTTTTTTTTTTTTTTTGAAAAGGGGTTTTTTTTTAGGTCTTTTCCTTTAAGTTAGTTCTGGTCTGGGTTATGAATAAAAAAAAATTATTTGTAAGTCAAGACGAGGATTTTTAAATTTTTTAGCATATGACATAACCCACTAGCGGCCCAAAAAGCGACCAGAACTACCTTAAAGGAAAAGACCTAAGCTTTCTTTTGAGCAAAAAAAAAAAAAAAAAAAAAAAAAAAAAAAAAACCCGCTTTAAAAAAAACAAAAACAATTTATTAAAGGACTTATGTGATTAAGATTAAATTTTTTAGATTATTTATCTTTTTGTTTTTATTATTATTATTTTATATTAATTTAATTATTATTACAAAATTTTATTTGTCAACATCTCTATAGAAAAAGTGATTTTATTCCTGGGATTAACATATTGTGGGTATTACAGTATCGAGGGAATGAAATGCTAGTTAGGTATGTTATATACCGTCGGAGAGGTTAATTTGTCTAGTTTCTCAGCATAAGTTTTATTTTTAAGATTTAAGAAACACTTACACACAAATAGGAAAAAATTCAAAATAGTGCATATGCTAAAAATTTAAAAATCCTCGTCTTGACTTAGAAATTATTTTTTATTATACATAACCCACTCGCGGCCCAAATAGCGACCAGAACTAACTTAAAGAAAAAGACCTAAGCTTTCTTTTGAGCAAAAAAAATACCCTTTTCAAAAAAAATAAAAAATTAGTTTTAAATTTAAAAAAATTTAAAAAAAAACCAAAAAAATATTTTTCGAAAGATTGAAGAAATAGCTATCTAATTTGTTTGGGACAAATTTTGCTAACACCAATAGATAATAAGTTACATGGATGAGAAAGAACACCGGTTTGGCCAAAATGTCAAATTTTGACCCCCTCTAACTCAGAAACTTTTTGACCGATCTTGTTGAAACAACTATCCAATAAGACTTACCTTGGTGCAAATTTCATCCAAATCGGAAGACATCGGTTTCAAAAGTTGGGTCACTTGACATGAAATCCCCCATCCCCCATATATATGTACATATATATACATCATAGGGTCTTAAATGAATATTTAAAATTTTTTCGTGATTCATGAAAGGACAAACTAAATTTATTTCCACCACTCATGATGGAAAGTATACAAAAATACATTGGGCAATAGTTTTGCTGGGCTGTTGTTTCCACACAAATCGTGGAAAAGAACATCTTAAAATTTTTTTCGTAGTAACAAAGTTCAGCCAAGCGATTGGTCTTTCTAAGAAATATTGCTATCTAGGAAAGCTAACATATGATCATAAACTATTTGTATGTAAAATTTATTAGTATGTATTAAATTTATGCTATAATTGTAAAATGTTTTGATATTTACATAACCCTTGTTATACTTTACATAAATGTAAATGTTAGTTGAATGTGTGAGTGTGTGGATGTGTTCTACCAGAACGACTACCAGAGTTTTAATGTTTGTTTGTTTACACATTTTAATACTAAACGCTTTTGTTTTGTTCTTTCTTGGCAAGTTTTGAAACTTAAAACAAAAATATTTTTAGGCTTTATTTTACTTTTATGTGCTTTATTATTTATGCTAAAACAAACAAAATAATAATAAAAAAACTGTTAAAACATAAACAATTAGAATGTTGGAACATATTAATACATTTTTTATTTAACTGTGTTTATACATGATAGAAAAATTTATTGTAAAGAATGAAAAAACGGTTGTTCAAAAAAATTTTGGAGAAGTTTTAATTGCTAAAGACGTACTCCCATATTCATAAAAAATAAAACAGGCAAATAAAGGACTTATTAAACAAAGTTTCGTAGAAAATTAGTTAAATTGTTAATTTCCTATAAAAATTTGTTTAATAAGCCTTTTATTAACCTGCTTTATTTTTTATAAATAAGGCCGTTAAGATAAAGAAACATTTCCTACTACCTCCTTATCATGTTAATTGACCGAAGGAACTAATAAATGCATGGGAGAGTTTTAAATAACTTTGTAAACTTTTTGACAGTTGCAAGTGAATAATTCCCTGGTATTTTTCAAGACCCCTTATAACTTATATCTGGATTAATAATATCTGCACGAATTTTATTGATTAAGAAATTTGTAATACATAATTTTTTAATTTTCAAAAGTTTTTATAAAAATACTTTTTAAGTGAGGTAATAAAAGCAAGTAAGAAAGTATAGTCGGTCAAGCCCTACTATATGATACCCTACACCACAGTAAATAAGATCAAATTTTTGCAAGTGGGGCTATTTAGGACCTAGTTTCGAAAAATGCATAGCTAATGTGGCAATATGGATAGGTATCCATCTATGTTTTAAATTTCATTAAAATCGGTTTGATAGTTTCTGAGAGGCAGAAATTGCCCCCTAAAAAATTGACCCTTTAAAAATTGTATAGCTTAAGTTTACATATAATTATAGAAATATCTATGTTTAAAATTTTATAAAAATTGGTTTGATAGTGGGCACAAAGACCCTCTATCGGAAATCAGCTTGTTTTGTGGCTGATTGAAATTATCGCCCCATTTCCAATAGGCTTGTTCCTATAAGAACCAAATGTACCAAATTGCATCAAATTATCTTCAAAATTGCGACCTGTACTTTGCGCATAAGGGTACATGGACAGCCAGCCAGTCAGCCGGACGGACATCGTTAGATCGACCCAGAAAGTGATTCTTAGGAGAATTTAAAATAATTTGACACCAACATTGTTCTTTTCTGTTGAGTCTTTCGAAAGTAAACGTATTTTCAACTGACGGATATGATTAAATCGACTAAGAATTACTCAAGGATCTTAGATGAATATTAAAAAAAGTTTCATATGGAATGACAAACTAAGCATATATATATATATATATATATATATATATATATATATATATAGTGGTAGAGGGTATAAAAATCAGTTCATTTTTTAACATTAAAAATAAATCAAAATAAAAACAAACATTTATCTTTGAAACAAAATCATAAACGTTTTAAAACTGAATTTTAAAAGATGATTTTAGTTAATAATAAAAAAGTAATGCAGCTTTAAATTTGTTTCAAAACTTCGGCTAAGATTTTTCCAAAAACATGTCCTTTAAGATTTACTGTCAACTCCATCTGCAAAACCTCCGCTGCAGCCCGTTACAAACTTATTCCCTGTGACGGACCTTCGCCGGTTATATAATTTTTTTTTATTGTGCGAAAATTGTTTGCTTTATTTTGCCTTCGATGAGCTTCAGGGCTTGCTTTTGTTTCCCTAAAAGACCGAACGTCACTAGCAATTCGACTTTTATTGTCAATATCATGGATTATAAGGTCAAACTGTTTTCGAGTTGTTATTTTTGCCATTTTGAAATATAAAAATAAAGAACTATTTAAATCAACTTAAAAAACACATTTTATAAAAAATATACTTAGTTATTAGTTTTGCCGCCTTCTTTACCTTAAAAAATATTAGCAATAACTACAAGTCTATCGTTGCCAATATGGCAACAGAAATAACAAGCTGTTAGTGTACAGTTGCCATTCGTAAAAAAACTGGCAGCACAACTTCAGTTTAAGTTGTATATTTCAACACATGCATATTAACTGTGATTTTTTTAATAAGTTTTGGTTACTGATAATGTGTCAATACTAGAGTTTGTTCCCGGGATCTCTCGGCCCGGGAATTCCTGGGATTTTCAGCAAAATCGGCATAGAATTAATAAAGGACTAATAATAAAAATACTTTATGGGACCTTAGATGAATGAAAAACTTCATACACCACTGCTGATTAAGGGTTATGAAATTGTAAATAATATGTTATTTAATATATGTAGTAAATAAAATTTTTCCTTGCTGCTGAATTTGTTAAACGGTAAAATTGTTTCAGAATTTCTACTTCGTCATGTTGAGTTTTTAGTTCCTAATCACCCTTCCAGAATATTTATTCGCGTAAGACTAATACTTTCATTCTTATTATGCAAATAAGCTCTGAATTTGACAATGTATATACGTATATTGATTTCTATTATCCTATTGGCATAAATATAATCTCTTAAGTGTCTTAAAATAATTTGAATCTTGAATTTTTTACGTTTTTGTTATATAATAGATACTAGATTTAATTCTTTTAAGCGTAATAGCCAATAAGAAATATTAGTTTCATTGGAGAAATAAGTAAATAAATAAATAAAAAAATCTTCTGTTTATTTACAATGTTTGACTCTCGATACAATGCTCAAATATTTGAAACACAACTGACTTCAATCGTACCGAAAAAAGTCTTATTGAGCTACGTAGCATTCCGAAAGTGGTGAAAACACGGTCCCACCTACAGGTGGTCCAAGTTCTGATAAGTTTAGAAGAACTTACCTTTGGAGTTATGAAAATTAATATGAGAATCCGAGCGGAATGACATTTTTTCCATCCTATGCTATGACCGCAGGTGCCAAACCCACTGGGTTATTGAGCAATGATCTTATAATTGGTTTAAGCAATGTTGTCAACTCAACCCCTTTTGTTTTAGCCAGAAAATCTGCAATATTTTTTTATGGCATCATCATAAAAGAAAAGCTTGTACTTATATAAGTCCGTATATATATGCCTCAGCTGCCAAGTGATGCACAATGGCATTTTTTTGAACTTTTATGCCCAAATAAGATCAGAACATTTAAATGAATTTGACAATGACATTCGTAGAATTTAAAACAACGTTCAGTTGAACAACAGTTTTTTGAACTCGGAAATACTTTGCAATAATTTTCATATTTTTCGTCGAGATAGAATTACAACCACGACTGGTGGTGGAGTGTTAATTGCTATCTCAAACATTTTTCCAATGGAAGAAATCAAATTAAACCTAGCTTTTAATATCGAGTTTGTTGCAGTGTCCTTAAAGATAAACAACATCAAAATATTTATTACTTGTTCCTACATTCCACCTCACTCTGACCCAATTATCTACAAACATCACATAGATGCAATAAAATTTGTGACTTTAAAACTCAGCCCAGTTGATTTAATTTTTGTATTTGGTGACTTTAATTTGCCTTGTATATCATGGGAATTTTCAGCTGAACATAGTTATTACTTACCCACGCAAAGTAATGATATTGGAGATGAAGTTTTTAAAAATATATCAGATTTATATCTGCATCAAATAAATGGAACTTGCAACATTTACGGTAAACTGCTGGATTTAATATTTGTGAACGAGCCAAACGAATGTATTGTGAACCGTGTTGACCCTATTACTTTACCTGAGGATCTTTATCATCCTACAATTGAAAAAAGCTACAATTTATTTTCTAACCTAGTAAAAAAAAAATCTCCACAAAACGAAAAAGTTTTCTGTTTTAATCGGGCAAATTACATGGAACTTAACAATCGTCTAATTAACACTAACTGGCTTCAATTACTGACTGCGCCGAATAGCTTACCTTGTTCTGTTGACGATTTGACTGATACTTTTTATAAAACTATGTTTATTTATATGGAGGAATGCATCCCCAAGCACGTACCACGTAATAAATCTGGCCCACCCTGGAATACTAAACAACTTTCGTCTCTTAAGAATATAAAAAACAAACACTTTAAAAAATATAAAACCACCAGAGCTTCTTTTTACTATGAAAAATATTCAGTCGCTCGTGCAGAATATTATTTGCTTAACACAGAACTGTACAAGATCTATCTCCGTAATGTTAAGCGAAACTTTGTTCAAGATCCCAAATCTTTCTTTAAGTTTGTTAACACCAAAAGGAAAGCCACAGGATTTCCAAAGGTCATGAAATACTTATGTTCCGAGTCATGTGATGAATTAAACATCAGTAATATGTTTGCTGACTTCTTTGCTTCTACATATTCCGAAACTCAGTATGATGCTAGTAATTTATACCCTTACAAGATAACTTATAACCAAAATATATCTTTTTTTACTATCACTACCTCTCATATTCTAAACTGTTTAAAAAGCGCTAAGTCATCATCTTTTAGTGGTCCAGACGGTATACCAAGTTGTGTTTTAAAAAATTGCGCACCGGCTTTGGCGACACCTTTGTCTATAATCTTTAATGCATCTTTAAACTGTGGTTACTTTCCGAAGGCTTGGAAAGATTCTTATATAATTCCATTGTTTAAATCAGGAAATAAATCAGATATATGCAATTACAGAGGTACAGCTAAAAAAAATGTTTAATGGATTGCCTTACTCATCAAGTTTCTGCCTTGCTGTCACCGCTGCAACATGGCTTTCGGAAAGGATTCTCTACTATGACTAACATTCTCCACTTTACAACGTTAGTTAATAAAGCTTTTGCCAACGGACACCACACTGACGTCATTTACACTGATTTCAGCAAGGCTTTCGACAAAGTCAACCATACGCTTTTGTTAAAAAAACTGGACGTCATGTGTTTCAATAGTAACGTCCTGAGCTGGATCAAATCATATATGTTGTGTAGAACTCAATCTGTAAAATTTAATTCTGCAGTTTCGAAAAAAATCAATGTAAAGTCTGGAGTACCTCAGGGTAGCCATATTGGTCCAATTCTGTTCCTTCTTTTTATTAATGATTTGCCTGAAGCAATTCAACATTGTAATGTGTTGATGTATGCAGACGACGTAAAATTATTTTTAAGTGTTAAACTTCCTTGTGATCAACAACATCTACAAAATGACCTGGATAGTTTTAACAAATGGTGTAAACTTAACCTGATGGAACTAAATTTAAAAAAATGCAAGCATATGCAATTTTCTAGAGTTAAAAAGAGTGCTTACTCCTACGTTCTTGATGGCTGTAATTTACAAACTGTTAGTGAAATAATGGATTTGGGAATATTGTTAGACAAAAAACTTAATTTTATTCAACATATAACGATGACTGTAAATAAATCACGCAGTGTTCTGGCTTTTATTAAAAGAATTAAAGGAATTTAATGATCCCTTAACCACAAAAAGGCTTTTTACTTCGCTCGTTAGACCAATTCTAGAATATGGCAGCATTATTTGGGACCCGATCTATAATATCCACAATGATCATATTGAATCAGTTCAAAAACAATTTCTTATTTTCTGCTTAAGAAATAATTATAGAGGACGCCTGGTACTACCTTCATACTCAACAAGACTAGCCGAAATTAATTTACCAACTTTAAAAAGCCGTAGAAAGATGCTTAATATATCTTTTATGTTCAGTCTTATAAATGGTAGCACACATTCTGAATTTTTATTAAGTAACGTAACTTTTAATATCCCTCATCGCTCACTTCGTTTTTTCAGTCCTCTATATGTCAGGACATGCCGAACTAACTGCTATGTCAGATCCACTAAGAAAACTATGCGCTGTTTTAATGAAATGTATAACTTTATCGACTATTCTCTAAACATTAACATCATAAAAAGCAATGTCATATTATTTTTAAATCAATAATGTTTATTATAATCTTTCTTTCTTTGCATATATGTAAAAAAAAAAAAAAAATATATTACTACACTAAGATAGTCTGTAAGGAATTTATCCATAGACTTAATTAAATAAATAAAAAAAAAAATGAAGCTTTAAATCTCCAACGAATGTTACTCCAAGTTCAAAAAGCTCTAAATTATTTACAAAGTTACTCTGCTACAATTGCAACTGCCGTTTAAATTTGGTGTAATTTGTTGAGCGAAATTTTGTTGAAAAGCGAATAAAAAGCGTACCTACTCCATTTACCATTTATTGCATAAATATCATCTATTTCCATTAAAGATGTTGTTATAAGATTTAATCAATTTATTTTGTACACTTCCGTTAGGCATCTTGAAGGACATAAATATTTTATATTTGATTGACAGTTTGTTTTACGTCAAATATGTAAACTTTACACTTTCCATTTATCCTTTTTTGCAATCAATAAAAAAATCTGAACTGAATACCCGTAATATTTATTAAAGAAAGAAGTGCTTATCAAATTAAATGAACAACAATGGTGGAAAATTTTTAGCAGTAAACTTTAATGATTTCACTTGAGTCATCTTGTGGTTTAATATGGAATAACCTTAGAAATCGTCTTGGATTGGAAAAAGCACTTCAAGTCTGAGCCACCAAAGTAGAGTGGCAACTGATTTAAAATAACTTCTTTTGTACATGTTTGTGCGACTATTTTTATTTATTTTTTTAAATTAATTTCTTGTAATTTTCTATGTATAGGATTTCAACTTCAAATTCGGCCTTTTCAAATTCAAATTCAGGTTGTACTGCCTGTTTTTCAAAATAAATTAAAACATCACGCTTGGGAATTTAAGCTTCGTTCACAATAGGCAGCAACATTTTCACTGGTGTTCATAATAGAGCAAACAATTTTTTTTTGTAGCCATACACATTTTCAGTTAAGAAACCGTTTGCAAATTTTTCCCATATTTTATACATTTTGTTGAAATTTTTATTCAAAACTATTCCCGGGATCCCGGGAATTTGATTTTTATTACCCGCTCTCCCAGGAATACAAAAAGTGCGCGAATAAAAAACTCTAGTCAATACATATTTCAATTAACAATTTAAAAAAAAAAATCTACAAATTTAAGCAAACCAAGCAAGTGATTGAAATTTTTTTGCCTTTGCACAAAACACTGAACTCGCTAATATATTGTATTTTAAGTTAATAGTGCTTTTAGTTGTAGCTGAAATTTTTGTAATCATAATGTTGTCCTGGCCAAACATATTTGCATTTTCAAGGGAGGTAAACTTTTTATAGTTAAATATATATAAAAGTTTGTAGCTATTGCGAAAAATAATATATAGTTTTTTTAAACATACTTAAGTCATGTTTTTTGCGTGTATTACAATCTCGTTTCGCATTCATTATTGGGTTGAAATACATTTTTCTAAATCTTTGTCCAACCAATTTCGAAATAAAGATCACTTTTCCTTTATTATATAAATTTTTAAGTCCGATATTGCTTCTAAATATCGTTGGTATCTATAAAATACGTAAATAGTTTTGAAATATTTGCTTAATTCAAAAGTCTTCATTGATTTATGTTTGTTGCATAAAATTTGCTAAATCCCGAGTATGTTTTTAAACGTTAGGAAATTAAAAAAGGGTGTTTTTAAAGAGGTATAAAACTAAAATGGAATAAAACAAAGATGAATTTTGTAAATTGACATGAAATTTACTTAATACTTAAGATTATCTTCTGGCATTATAATTTAAATATGACTTCTGGCATATGACCGCCACGGCTGGCTCGGACGTAGTCTAATAAGGAGGTCCGATTTTCGGAGACTTTTTCCAACATTTGTGGCCGTATATCGGCGTTAACTAGCGACTTTACGTATCCCCACGGAATAAGTGTAGCGGCGTTAAATGGCACGATCTTTCAGGTCAATTCACGGGTCCGAAATGTTAAACTAAGCGGTTACCAAACTTTTCCTTTAATAAATCAATTGTGGCACAAGACGGCGCAACATGTCACACAGATGTTGCGCCGTCTTGTGAAAACCACTGCGCATTATGGTTGTTCAATTGATGAACAAAAAAATCAGTAATCATGGCTCTAAAGCGATCACCATTGACTGTAAGTTCTGACCACCATCGGTTTTATAGAAGTACGGACCAATGTTTCCACTAGCCCATCAAGCACACCAAACAGTCAGTTTTTCTGGATGTAACGGTGTCTCAACATACACTTGAGGATTATAATCACTCCAAATACGGCAGTTTTGTTCATTGACGTATGCATTCAAACAAAATTGAGCTTCGTCGCTAAACAAAATTCGCGCTATACGTATTTCTAACAGAACCATGATTTTCAAATATAAAATGTGCAAAATTTGGAAGCGTTGTTCAGGCGTCAGTCTATTTATGTCTAAAAGCAAAACCAAACTAAACATAAATAACTCGACAGCTGACAAAATGGTCGCCAGTCAAAAAAAAATTGCCAACTTAAAGTTTTATACCTCTATACAAATTTGCCAAGCGAAGACATGATTCTTATCCAGCCCAACTGCGGTGCATTTTTTAAAGTCTTCTTCTTACATCAAGAAACTGTTAATTTAATGGTACCAAACCTCGAAATTATATTAAAAAATTTGAAGAGATTTTTTCGAAAATTCTCGATTTAAAATTACTGTAAATTACTATAATAATTTTTCTGGAATTTTTTTTTAATAGGAACCCTAATTTCATGTAATATAAACTAAAACACTTTATTTTAATTATTTCGATATGGTGTTTACAAAACAACATTATTTTTTACAAAACCTTTGAGTAAAAAAATGTAAAAAATGAATTTGCTTTTCCAATTGTTAATAGATAGAGTTGATAATAGTATAAAAACAACTACTTACTTATCATACTCAGCTTATTTTAAGGGAAATCTAAATGGAAACAATAATAAAAATAACAAACAGCACAGAACGTTGATTGTGGTTGAACGAATACTCCCTTCCAAAAAATGTAAAAAATACTTGCGTTTAACATTTCAATTTTGTGTAGGTGGGTGAGAGCTTTTGCAAATAATTTTCTTTGTAGTTTTTGTTCCACTATTAATCCTAGTTGATGTGCCTAAATGTATACTATGATGTTGTATCATTAACTTTATTTGTCAGGTATATTTACGCTGACGATGACAAACAAGAAAATAGTAGACATTTAAAAAAGCTTAAAGCAAAACAAATAAAAAATATAACAGCACCATTAGAAAAAAATAGCAAAATATTTCCAAATGTGTTGTTAGTATAAAATTCTAGTCTTTAAATTTCGTACAACTCTCTGACGTCAACTTTTCAGTTCTAAACGTGTTTTTTGGGTAAAATTACCGCCTCTTCTTTTTGGTTTTCTTATTTTTTTTTTTTTTTTCTAAAATGGCGTAAAATTAAAAAATGTAAAAGTGTTTTATTTGTTGTCATTTTCTTTTTAATATGGACTGCTGTAGGTTACATAATTATGTATTTTAAAAACAAACAAAAAATAAGATTTTCGCTGCTGAAAATAAGAAAGACAAAATACAAGACATTTGTTATTTAGTAAAAAATTTTACAGACGTTTTATTTGTTTCTTCACAAAAAACTTTTATTTTCGTGACTTGGTATTTTTTTGTATCTTCCTTCACATCAACTAATTTTTCCAATATAGCGTCTGTTATATCAAAATTAAAAAAATTTGAGGTGCATTTAAGGACTTATCCCCATTTTGCTCTGTTTTGTCTGCATATGACTTTGGGGTATATTTTCCTCCAGTTTCATAAAAATCGGCACAAAAATATACAATATTTCGCTATTTTTCCTTTAGAAATTTCTAATGTGTCATGATTTTATGGGAAATGTTTTTCGATTTTATTAAAACCTTAAAATCCATAAAAGTAAGGAAATTGGGCTCATTCGAAAAATATGGCAAAAAAAATAGTTTTTCCCTAAAACCGCAAAATTTAAATCGCAGGTATGGAAAAACAATGCGAGATATTGACATAATTTTTATATTTTTAGTTTTAGTTTAATATATCCTCAATTTATCCCAATGTGATGATCAAAAGATTATAAAATTAATTATACATTTTTATATTAATTCGAATGTGTATTATAAGTTAACTGCCAATTTGAAAAGCTTTTAAGCCTCGTACACAATGCTAGCAACAGTTTTTTTTTCTATCTTATTTCTTCCCAAAGTATTTCATATAATTTCCTTTAATTTTTCGCACAAAAATGTAACTAAATTTTTTTAAAAAGTTGAGTCTACTTCTACTTCAGGAACAATTTGTATGAAAATGTATATGACGTTTATTATAATTTTATTTAGTTTTGATTGAAAATTTCAACAAAATGTTTTAAAAAATAATAATAAATTCTCACAATTGTTGGGGGCATAATTTGCAAACGGTTTCTTAACTGAAAATATGTGTGGTTACGAAAAAAAATTGTTGCTCTATTGTGAACACCAGTGAAAATGTTGCTGCCTATTGTGTACGAGGCTTTATACTTAAAAAGTCTTATTCCTAATACAGTGCCAGCTCGCTAATCCAAATTAATGATTGCAGACCTTGATTCTGATTAACGAGATATTCGGATTACTGGATGTTCTTTAATTTTGTATTATAATTCACTTTGTTCGAAAATAAAACACAAGCCAGGATCCCAAAACAAATTTATTTTATTTTTATGTATCAAGAATGACAAAATTAAAGTTTTTTTATATATTATGTTTTTTTTAACATACACTCAAAAGAAAAATCAACCCATCCATACTCAAATCAATCCGAAGCGGTATCAATAGCACAGTGAGTACGGAGTTTCTTGAATCAAGTACAGAAATATTGTTTTTTTAAGTACGATTATTTAATCGCGAAATACTTAACTTATGCATATTTAATTCCGGGCTGCCAGATTTTACGATTTTTGTGTACAAAAATGGTAAATTTGACGATTTTTCAAACGACAAATTTTGTACAAATTTACAAACGTTTTAATATAATTTCACATTTTATTTTAGATTCTTAGATACACTTTTATTTATTTGATTGACAGTAATTTTCTTATCTTAGTTGATCATCATATAAAATACGATTTATTTTTTAGCACAAGGAATATTGTTAAGAGTTATATTTGATCAGTTATTACTGTTCTATTACATCCATTTTACAACCACTTTCTTAAGTCTGGCTTTACACTATTAAAGTTTTCTTTCAGAAAGTCTAAGTTAATTTCAACAGGCTGACGGGCAGACGGACAGCCGAATTTGAGCTTCCCTTCTCATAAGGAGCCAGAATATATTTATATACTTTATAGGGTCTTGGATCAATATTGTAGAAATTACAAACGGAGTTATAAGTTATATATGCCCTTTTACCCTCGAAGGATATAAAAAGCAGAAAAATAAAAATAAGTAAAAATTAGCTTTTATTCAACTATTTCTTAAAATATGTTGATTGTGTTCCTATATTTCTTGTTCAACTGGCCTGAGACACGTTAATTGCCTGGGGAAATATACATAAATTAAAATTTGTTTAACCAAATTGTCTTTTATATCTCATTAAAACGATAATAAAGTGCAAATTTCGATTCCTTATGTTTAATTAAAAACTCAAATTTGTATACTCGTTTTGCATATTTTTCAGCACAATTCTCTGGGTTATTGAGCTTTTTGTTAGCATATTTTCAATTGTTTTGTGCATATTAAACTTCTGGTTATTTAGTTTACTTTAATTTTGAAAAACATTTTCGTAGATGTTTATATAAAAATTGTGTGAACGTATTATGTTCAAATTAATTATTTAAATGCAGGGTGGCTGATGAAAGCCGCTACCAAGAGCAAACTTCATCTGAAAGGCAAAGTAAAAAAACAAAATTGTCGCTTATGGAGTGGTTCCAACCCAGATATACTGCATGAGAGGGAATTGCATCCAATGCGCGCCATAGTGTGGAGTGCATTTTCCTCACGCTGTATTGTCGGGTCATACTTCTGAATAAAACGGACACAGCGTTACAGTTATTGGAAACCGCTACTTGAGAATATTTCTATCCGGAACTACACCGAAGGAGAATTCCTCTCAACTCTGTGTGTTTTCAACAAAATGGTGCAACTGTACACAAATCTCAGCCGGTTATGGCCGAATAACGCATAAAATTTCCTAGTAGGCCATTTCAAGAAAGTCAACCTTCCGTTGGCCCCCAGGTTGCCTGACCTAAGGAGCGGTACTTAAATTCAATTGTCTTTAAGACTAATTAAAGTATTTTTAATATAATTCAATGGGGGTTCAAATGAAAAAAGATTGAATAAATTCGATGGATTACAAAAAAAGTTATTCCAGTTTCTTAATATAGTAAAATTCATGCAAAATTCGTCAGCCACCCGGTAATTAAAAGCCAACCAATAAATAAACGAATTTTTTATTCAATAGAAAAAATATATAGTCATATGTATGTGTCTTCTTTGGTTCGTTTTATTATGGAAGTCCTCTCTAATTTCGGGTTAAAATAATAATCAACCCACTTTAGGCCCTTAACATTTTTATATTTCAACTTAATTTTTTTTATTGCTTTAAGCCACCTAAAAATATGTGTTTTCCTGTGGTATTTTGTGAACTTTCCAATTTTAAATTATTCAATCTATTTGTCGAAAACCCTCCAAAAAAAAAAACTAAAGACATGGTTTAACATGTGATTTATTATGTTTAGCAGTGATATATAGAGAATAAAGTAAAAAATAAAATAGAAAAATACAATTTTGGTACAAACATTTAATTTCTCGAAATATTTTCTGGTTGGCAATTTGTTTTATTTTGTTCATTCATGTGTATTATAAAATTATACTCCTATACCGCAACATGAAGAGGCATCTGTATTTAACATACGACCAAACACACACAGCCACTCTCATGTATAGACTGGAAGTTTAAATAGATTTTCATATCAGATCCTGTACAAACAGCAAAATTTACATGAAAACCCCATATTTTGTTTATTTAAAGGGAATTTTGTTGTAATTAATTATAGAATTGGTGAACAAGTTGATAAGCAAAATTTCACTTTAGGGAATTTCCAGATGATATATTAACAAATAATAAGATAAAAATTTTAAGGGGAGAATAGTTTAAAATTTTAGGCCGAGTGTTAAAGATAAAATTTTTTTTGGTGAATAAGAAGGTTTGTGCTTGTATTAAAAGCGCCCAAATTTTACTGTCTCAGATTTATCTTTCAGAATACGTATCCACTCGGAAGAGTTGTTGACTGTATTCATGAAAAACGGTTGTTCCACATAAAAATTTATATGATAATCACTCAGTTTTTTGAGTGCTGCACTTGGAAACAGCACATAAATAAAAAAAAGTTAAGTTCTTGTTCCCATTAAATTTTTATTCCCCTCGAAAGGAAAAAAATGCTACCGTGAAACTCCCGTGAACAATTTTTGGCGCTATCAGTTCTCGGTGAATGTAAAAAAGAAGAAAGATTAAAAAATTAAAAATCAAAGAAATTTTTGTTCGAAATAATACACGTATATAATATTAAACAAAAGCTAAAAAACAAAGTAAAATATATTGTATTGGAGTGTACCTGTATGTAGTAAAATAATATCTTAAATGCTCCCACCACGTATATCGAAAGCTGTAAAAATCCTCAGGCAATCGAACGGTTGTTTTGGATTTTTAATATTTTTTATTTTTTTTTTTTTTGCAATATATAAATAAGTTTGTGTCTTTTTTTAACGAATAAAAACGAAACAATTCAAACAAAACATTAAAAACATGCCTGATATAAATAACCATACTATTACTAATTTTGACCATATGGACTATATGATTAATTTTGAGAATATAATGGTTAATGTTGACCACGTTATGGCTAATTTTGACCATGTTATGGTTAATTTTGACGAATTTATGGTAATATTTAACCACGATAAGATTACCTTACAAATAAGCTTTAAAAAATCCAACCGTAGTATGTTGCTCTTAGAATAAGGATACCTGCAACCACATTTTTCTGCGTATAAAATATACATATTTCTAAATTGATTTGAAATCGATAGATTTTCATCACATACCTGGGGGGCTAATTCTGGCAGTCGTGATCGAATAATTTTTCGATTCGAAAACAATTTTATTTCCAGTTCTCTCAGCCGATACTGAACGAATCGAAATTATATTTTCAGTGTTGTGAAAACTCAAATAAATGCTTTACAACACTGCAAAAATGATTTCAATTCGTTGCGTATCGACTGAAAGAGTAAGAAATAAAATTACTTTCGAATCGAAAAAGTATTCGATCACGATTGCTAGCATAAGGCCCCCGATTATCTTTGTTTGAAGTTATTATCGCAATCGCATGTTATTCTGACAGATTATGATTAAAGAGTGCGATTTATCGCCATTAATATTATAAACTTATAACATCTTCTCTAATTGATTAGTGCAACGAATTTGCTTCATCCCAGTGACCTTAATTAAACCTGTTCTTAAATGTTAGTTTATTTGTCATATAACAACCCCGGATGCGTTAACTAAAGCAATGTTCACACCTACTAATTAATTGACTTCCTACACGTAACCACTTGTTTTAACAAATTCTTAATTGAATTATACAATTATCATCTTACAAATTAAGATAAGGAAGTCAATAAAACTTGCTAAAAATAAAGCTAAAGTTTGATCAATTTGCTGGTAATTTTTTTTTCGTCAAATATTTGTTAGGTCTGAACATACCTTAACGCTTCCCTGCATAACCAGCCTTCGGTCGGACGCACTGATATTCTTCTTCATGATATACCAGTAGTGCGATTCACTAACTTTTTTTACGACAATCGTATCGTTAAAATAAATATAACGAAAATTTATCGAATTTTCTAGTAACATTTTTAACGATATTCGCTGTCGATAAAAGTCAGCTGTTACTTTAAGGCTGGGTTTTTAAGATTTCAGTTAAACTAGGTTTAGTTAATCTGCAAACATATTTGTGCCGCCATTGCCAAGTGTGTATATTTTGAAAAATTTTGATGGAACAGGTTAGTTTGGCTTAAAATTTTGGCCTTTAATGAAATAATAAAAAAATCGCAATCTCGCCGGAAAAATCCGAGTTTCAGAATACGTTAAACTAAGATTAAACTTAATCCACATCTCAAAAACCCGGCCTAAGCAGTTTATTTTTCGTTTTTTTTTTGGCGACAATAATTTACGTTGTGTTTATTTAATCGATAAAGTGTATTTTATGTGTAAAGTGGCTGAGACCCGACTTCCTACATACATACATCATATTTTTATGTCTGAACAAAAACAAAATTCTAAGTTCAAAATGTACAAAAAAAAAAACAAATTATGAACAGAAACTAAATTCTAAATGTAAAAACAAAATAAAATATAAAAACAGTAAATTAAGCACAATTTCATTTGGTTTTTCTTTATTATCTTTTGTGCTTTTCGTTTATTTTAACATTTTGTAGACAGAGATGTTACAAAAACTACAGCTGTTTACAATCGTTAAAAATAAATTACAGAATCACACTATTGTCTATTACGATTGTCGGTTCGTTAAAAGTTAGTGAATCGCACCACAGCACCGGATTTGTTAACTAAAGCTTCCCTGCATAACCAGCCTGCGGTCGATATTAAAAGAAAGAATTTTAATTGCGGTTTATTTATTCTTATTCCGTGTCGCCATTTTTTCCTGCCGTTCTTTAGATGTAAACAAATTTTTTTTTGTGCCATTTGTCGTATTGCAAATAAAACAAGTCGTGGTTTTTGTTTTATTCTTTCTTTACAAGAGCTGATGGTAAGCCCTCTACTGTGTCAATCAAATAATTGCCTTTTTCTGAACGAAATCGAACTTAATTTACAGTACATAATTGCTTACTTAACATACTTAACATACAGTGGGGGATATAGTAATGGCTGAATACTTTCGGTTAGATTTATTATGTGCGGAGACACAATCAGTGTACAACACCTTAACTGTTGACTGTTTAATAATGTTTACAGTGGATGTTATAACAGTTTGCCTGAGCGCTCTCAGTTTAGATTACAGTAACCACAATATTCGCTCTACAATGCAATCAGTATAGATCGTAGTGTAATATGATATTTTTATATTACAATTACCAAAAATACTCTTGTCGGCAATAACGCATGCAATGAATGCTAGACATGCTATAGTTTGTTGTGATTGCTAACCAAGATGCATGTACCTAATTTGGAAACTTTGGCTCTTGCCGTTCTACAGAAATACAGAAATCTATAATGTCTTTGTATGGAAAGTGCCCCGCCCAGTTCTTTTACTACATCAGGATCCAAGAAGAACTTGAGCTCATTGAAAGTAACATAACCGAAAATTTCGTTTAAAAGTATTGTTGTTAATTAAGAAGCAATAAAAGTAGTTGCAACATGAACTGAAGCCGTTTTTGCAAACTGGAAACGTTGATTTAACGCTACAAATAAAACGGAACATGGGAATATAAGGCACAGTACCAAAACTCTATTAAATTTGATAAAAAAAAAAAATTTGTGGTAATAATTTTTAATCCCATGAAGACAATGCGGTGTAAGTTTACATATAGTCTGGCTTAAGCGACTTCATTTTTCTTATTGTTAACATCAGTGCTGCCACAACTAATGAAATTTTTACAACCAACATTTTTGAATAAGTTACCAAATGTGGAAAAATATAACCAAATTAGAAATGCTTTTTGGTTATGGACAAAAACATTAAAATTTATTTAAAGTTATTTCCACTTTATAGGAAATATTAATTACAAATTAAGAAAACAAAACAAGAAATGTAATTCTTGTACATATTAAAAAATGACGAGAAACTTAAAAGTCTTTATTTATATTAGACTTTTTTCATAAAAAATACTTCAGTACAGTCAGTGAAACGCAACTTCAACGAAACCATTTAGAAATTATTGTTTTGAAACCAGTATCAATCGTTTTCCACAGCCTTAATTGTACCAGTATGTAATGAAATTATCACAACCATTTCGGTTTTCTTTGGGAACGGATGAAACGAGTTTCCTACATGCTGGTTTCAATGCAAATAATTTCCAATGCGTTACAGGCCGGACTCTGTCCGCGTCATGTGTGGTCCCTCAAAGGAGTCTACGGCATAAACTCAAATTAAACTAAAAAATAACCAGCAGTTTCGTTGCAGTTGCGTCTGTTCTGGGCCTTAAACCTGTCAAACTTCCATACAAAATTCAGTATATTGAATGTTAATAAATTGGTTTTTTTTTGAATATGTCCTTTACAATAAACGAAATTTGTTATTCACAGTTATAATTGAGAGAAAGGAAAAATTAAATTGTGTACGCTTTTTAACTGTCAGCGGCAGGGCCGTAAAATGTGGCTATTTTTTATCCTTTTGGCGATGGAAATTTACGATTGCCCATTTTCTTACATGAAATTCCATAAATTCTACAGTTATAGATTATATTTCAATTTTTATTTCAAAAATCTTTTATTTCAATGTATTAAAATATACTACTGGAAATAATGTAAATTTAGAACATCCAAGTTTTTAAAAACACTAAAATTACTTTTTTGTACTTTTTCAGTCACGTTAAAAAATTGATTCCAAGTGATATTATGCACTTTATACTTTAAGTGCTGCTATAAAGATACGCCAATTAAAAAGAATCAATTGACAATCTTAATCGATTAAAACTTTATTTGATTTCGATTTCAGAACATGGCCGTTTCTGATATAAAAATCACATTTGCCAAGTTTTTCTTAACAAAAATATCTGGTAGCTGTTTTGAAAGGGATTATTTGTTTTCGATAAAGTATAAAAACTTCCGTTCATTAAAAACAAATAATCAAAAAATCGTAGTGCAAAGTAAACATTATTCGAAGTCATAAATAATTTCTTTAGAATTAAAATTCGCGATAACTCTTCATGTAAATAAGAACGTTAAAATTTAAATAACGTAAATTGCAAGTGTATCAGGAAAAACATATTCCTACGTATTTCTTAGTTTAGAAAAAATGTAACCAAAATGAAAAAAATACTCACATATCCACATTGAGAAAAAAAACCAATTTTGGTTAGAAATCACTAAAAACGGCAGCTCTGGTTTACATGAAGTTCTAATTTTTCTACGGCCATAATTTTACAACTAGTACTTTTGTTTACACCCTCTAAAATATTAAAAGCATTTTCATATATGATTGTAGTGCACATGAAAAATGTATTCATGCGTGTCTTCATCTTAATTATTCTGGTGGGAGTCTCTACAAATAAAATTCTCTATTATTAAGAGACATGCAACATTTTTTCCCTTCTCGCATTTGTTGTTTTAAATTGGCATCAAACTAGACGCAACTTGTATTAAGTATTTACTCGTATTATTATTATTTGATTTTCCATTGTTAAAGGAAAGAACAATGAAAGAAAATTATTGTCAACAATTTATATTTGCTGTTTCTATTGTTTGTGAAAATCAAACTTTAACAAAAAGGTTAGTAATATAATTCAATTTAATTTAGTTGAACATATTTTCAACTATAATCACAAAAAAGTGTAGAGTTACTAATTAGCAGTTGAAATGTCAAAATCGTATTTTTTTTTTTAATTATATAGAATTTGGTAAATAGATTAAAAGGGCTAAAACTAAGTTGGTAGTTGAATTAAAAAGATACAAATTGTTTGCATGAATCCTAGATGAAATTATGGATTTATCAAATTTGTAATACCAAATCAACTTTGTAGAAGGGAAATATTGTATACAAAGTTTTTTCAACTAGCGCGATGGCTATTTTACCAGAATACCTTTTTCTACGGGAAGTTTGTTTAGGGGCTAGCTGACATAATGAATCTACTGTATCATTTCGAAACTCCGCTGTAGTAGTGTAGATCAAATTACCAAAACTTTGTAAAATTATTGTAACAAAAATTACGATCGTGTGGACTTTTCTTTCCCTCATATAAATGCTGAAGGAAACTATATACAAAACTTTGATTTAGAACCGATATTTAGGCCCTAATCATGTACAACGCAGCGCAACGCCAAACAATAACATTGAAAGCACAAACAATGTCATAAATATTTTGTAATTTTGTTGTTGCTTTCAACAGAAATTCATGTACCGTTTTAAAATTTTCAACGACACAAGCAATGGAGCGTTTGAAATTTTAAGACGCAATGTGAATTTCTGTAGAAAGCAACAACAAAATTACAAAATATTTATGACATTGTTTGTGCTTTCAATGTTATTCTTTGGCGTTGCGCTGCGTTGTACATGATTAGGGCCTTAGTTTTTTTTACCAGAAATGGGCCTAGTAATTTAGCTATACGGGCATGTTCCGATAGCTGTGGAAAAATTTTACATGGATACCTGCCCTAGGGCCTACTCCATGGGGGATCTTAACCTTTGAATGACAAACAATGCATTTACCAACCGCCCTCAGCAGGAGCGAATTCAACACACCAGGTAGCAATTTGCAAGATTATACACTCGCGCCCTTTTTAAGGAGCTCTAGCTATCTAACCTCCACTGATTTTAGAGAAGTATCTGTTGAGTAGCAGCAGCTCCTAGGGATTATCCTCCCTTAGGTCTGGCTCTTCCATAAGTGGTGAAAATTCAGCCCTTTAGTTGGATTTTCAAGATGTCCCTTCCAGCGAATTTGGTAGTAAACCACAACTACCACGTGATCCCTGAAAGTATCTTTTTAACGGAATAGCGAGATTTCCGCAAAGAAAATTTTCCTGAAAGACAGAAATCATTTCCCGCAAGGACATACTTACAGAGACCTCAACCAATAGTAAGTCCAGTGCCTTGTCACCGGGGGCTACTGACTCCCGTGGTACCATTTATGACCTGGTAAAACTTGATCGCAACAGATTGTGAAGATGATCCTGAGATCTGTCAGTTTTTCGATTTTTGCCAAATCCCAGGTATTGACTGTGTGTTCTTATGTACTAGCGGTGTTACCAAACAGCTGATCTAAAAAAAATTCGAAAAATGTATGCTGAAAATAATTTTAACGAACTACCAAATCGCAAGAAAAATACATGGTTTCAGAACTGCGATTTGACAATCGTGCAAGTGTCAGAACATATTTGATACTTAAATATGGATGGAATCCTATAAAAAAATGCTTAAGGCTTTTATTTATTATTGAAATTTACATTATCATTAAAGAGAGAAGTATGCGAATGAAAATTTTCGAAAATGTCCTCTTTTGATAGTGGTCTATTGTTAAATATGAACCAATCCTCTCAAATTATGTAACATTTATGCGAACTGTGCTTTAGCACGGGTATTTAAAATAAATATAGTATAATAATTATTATTATTGTTTTCATTTTCGGAGGCAGGTGAATCATAAATATTAGGGTATTAATTCGGTTAACCGTTAATCGGTTACCCGATCTTGGATTGGCTATTTTTGATTAACGATTAAACCGGTTAATTTCAGTCGATTAACTGGTTAACCGATGTAATAAAATTTTTTATAGTATTATATAATGGATAATGGAATATTTTATATGTTTAGAGAAATTCAGGAAAAGGACTGAGAAATAAGATATTCTGTATTATTGGTTTTTTTTCTATTTCTTCAACATCTGCGATAAGTGAAAGAATTTTTTCCAAGTCAAGTTTTATCAAAACTAAAGGAAATAATCGGTTAAATCCAAACCATTTAAATCAAATCATTTTTCTAAACGCTTATTTTATAAGATCTCCTTAAATTATTGAAATAACTAATATCACAGTTTATTTTTTAATTAATAAATAATTACCTCTATTATGTAAGTCGTTGTCTACGTCGACATAGATTTTTATTTGTTATCACATCAAGTCGACGACTACATCACTTTGACGTTAATTTGGTATTTTATAAGAAAGTCTGACTAGTTATCGAAAATGTGACCAATTATCCAATTATTATTTTTGTGTTTCATCATTAAAGCTAATTTTTTAACGCTATTTCTCCTATTTCCCGACATTTTGTTTTTTTTTTAACCGATTTAGCGATTTCAAATTAATTTTAAAGTTTCTTTCCGATTTTGAATTTTTCGCGAATTTTAGCCATGTTTCATGGCTTGTTTGAAATATATAAAAATTTTCGCTATTTTTGCAAACTTTTCCGAATTTCCGCATTTAATTTACTAATAAAATTAATGCCCATAACATCTTTTTAATTTGCATTTTTTTATTTTAACGTATTTAATAAATATGTATAAATTCTACTTAAAATGTCTTAAACTTTCATTTGAGTCGTCGCAAAATTTCCTGTCGACTAAAACAGAGAGAATTCTACTCGACGTCGACTAAAAAGCGTCTTAGAAAATATCAAATGACTGTCAATAGTAATCGAGTATTGTCAATAACGGCTCAGAAAATGCAATTACTGTTCCGATGCCGTCCACTCATGTTGACGTGGACTTTCATAATAAGGCTGAATATTTATGTATTAAAAAATCTGTATTACATATTTATGAATTATTTCTTTGTTGGCTCGTTTTATTTCAAGAATTGTTTTGTTTGTTATGTTAGGGGTTTTTTACTAATAACCTTTAAATAATAAATAATTTATGCATTTTTTTACTGAAATTACTTAATTTATAAAAAAGCTTTATTAATCGGTTAACCGATCAATAACAAAATTAACCGATTATTAACCGATTAAACTAAAACCTCGGTTAATTAATCGAGTGGTTAACCGATTAAAGCAGGAGCCCTATTAAATGAATATCCTAATAAATGTCCACAAAATTAGGATTTAGACCTTATTTCGAAAATATATCTTTATTAGGTTCAGTATAATGCAGTCAATATTGGTCGGTTACGTTGATCTTTTCACATCACCTTTAGAGTAGCTTAAGACATATTCGTCCCTTTGATGTCCTTATGTTCATGTAAACCTTGTTATTAAACTCGCAATCTTAAAAAGCCGTTCTTTAACTA
This sequence comes from Pollenia amentaria, assembly GCA_943735925.1. NCBI lineage: Eukaryota > Metazoa > Arthropoda > Insecta > Diptera > Polleniidae > Pollenia > Pollenia amentaria. The sequence continues at coordinate 124,005,493 of OX031008.1, forward strand.
AGGACGACGCTTTGACCTAGCTCAATACAAAGGATCTTATGAAGTATTAATACTCTCTTGCTTATGCATATTCTAAATATGTAGATTGCCGTACATAAATGGGTCCAAATGGGTCAAATACAAATGTTAGTCCCCGAACCAAATTTGATGGTGGTGGGTCAATAGGAGCGTACAACGCATATATCAGACGCCCTACTTTAAGATATTAATCTTTGCGCCATCAGTTTCAAATAAATATTCGTAACTAGATACAATTAGCATGCAAACCAAAACCTTCCTACTAAATTAGGTAGCTGTGGTTATATAATGGACCACAAATCACCTAGAAGTTCAATCATTTTTGCTGCCAAAAATGTCTGCAAAGTGTTTACATAGAACAATTTTGCTTATACAAGTAAGTCCCAATCTGAAAATTATTTCTACTGTCGAAAATTTCACAAAAATAATATAAAGCTTAGCAACATTGATGCAAACTAAAAGAATGCCAAATCATTTTAAGTCATACACTTATAATGGACCATAGTTCCCATTTACGCCCCACTACCAGAAATGGGTTTAACTACCAAATTTTCTACTAAATAATATCGAAATTAAATTCAGCAAAAATAACTTTAATGCACAACAAAGTCTTGTCACAAAATTTGAGGGTAGTCGGCTCATAATAGAATCTTGGCACAAAGTAGGTTGGTGCATTGTGAACTTTTGCTAAGAAAAATTGTATTCTTATAAAAAAATATAAAAAAAAAATTAAAAAAAAGGCCATGTGTTTGTATTACTCCTAATTTTAAATTGAACCTCTAATGTTCGCTGGGAATAAGCCATTTAATTTATCTTAATTCCTATTTATTTATCTGATCCAACACTTTGAACATATCTTTCTTAAAGGAAATAACTTTAACCAACAACAATAAATTCTCTTCTTATAAAATCCCTTTTAAATCTATTAAATTTTAATAACTTGCCATAAAAACAAGTAGATGTGCTTCGCCGAATATTATATACCCTCTACCATGGTGCCATAAGAACAGAAATTTATCTAAATACTGCTTTTTACATATAAATAAATCTATTTTGTGGCACGCCCACTTATACAATTCCGCCCACATTTTGTCGAATATTGTGTGTTGATAACCAAAATGCTTATACTTAATTTAGAAACTTTGGTTCTTGCACTTGTCCAGATATACAGAAATCTATAATTTCTTTGTACGGGAGGTGCAACGCCCACTTCTATAATCTAGACCATATTTTTAGAGAGGTTGTGTATTAATAACCCACCTATGTGTACCAAATTTGGAAAGTTTTATCTTACCGTTCTTAAGGTATAAAAAAAAACTATTTTGTCCACGCCCACTTCTCCAATCCAGCACACATTTTGTGGGATGTTGTTTATTGATAACCGATATGTTTGTATCTACTTTGGAAACGTTGGTTCTTTCCCTTCTCCAGATATATATAATATATAACAATCAAGTCTCCATCATATCTCGGGTCTTCAGAAAATCTATTTCAACAGACAGATAGACAGATGGGCATTGTGATGGAATAAATGTACGCTATAGGTTCTTAGATCAATTTTGTAGAAATTACAAACGGAACGACAAACTTATATATACCCTTTTACCTTCGGTGAAGGGTATACAAATTAAAGAAAAGAATATTTCGTCATAAAACTAAAGGCTTTAATGCCATTAACTTTTTGAGAAGTTATAAAAAAAACAAAAAGTTATAAAAGTTTCAAGTATCTTTCATGTTCTCAATGTCAATAAATTATTTAATATTAAACATTTTTGTTTTCGTCTATATTGTATAAGACAATATAAGCACACAGTGTTATTTGTATGTGTGTATATGGATGGGTTGAATTCGTAGTATCCGTTCAATTACTTGCACATTGAAATTCTTTCAACCACAATTAGTTTTATTGAAAATATTCTTTCAATAAAATTCTTTCTGCCACTTGTTCACTTTCGAATATCATAAAATATTTATAAAATTAAACGCTGCTAAATGAAATTGAAAAAAAAAACATTATATTAGCAATTATCTCAATGAAGGAACAAATTTGACTAAGAGTAAGTACTACGTCAAGTCTACCTTAAAGTATCTTGATATCTGGACGAAAAGTGTAAATATTTGATATTAAATATAATACGTTATTAAGGGTAAAGTGATATCGATCCTTATAGTTTTCTTTAGTAAACGCAATTAAGAATTAAAATCAGGGACCGTAACAGTTATTCCTTTTTTCATAAAAGTCAGATGATAACAGTTATTTTTTGATTTTTATTTTTTTTTTGAACAAAAATAACAGTTATTTTTTGATTTTTATTTTTTTGAACAAAAATAACAGTTATTTTATGATTTTTATTTTTTCGAGCAAAAATAAAAATTATTCTTTAAAGAAATGTACGTGCTATAATAATTTAGTTGTCTTTAAATATTTATTTAAATGTGTGATCATCATTGGGATATCTTATGCGCATTTAAATAAATATTTAAAGGCAACTCAATAATTATTACACGCACATTTCTTTAAAGATTAACTTTTAAGTTTGCTCGAAAAAATACAAATCAAAAAATAATTATTATGTTTGTTCAAAAAAATAAAAATTATAAAATAACTGTTATTTTTAATCGAAAAAATAAAAATCAAAAAAATAACTGTTATTTTTGTCCTAAAAAATATAAATCAAAAAATAACTGTAATTTTTGATCGAAAAAATAAAAATAAAAACTTTAAAAATCATAATATTTTATCATAAAAAATTCATAAGGATCAATATGGTATACTTGAATCAGTTTGCCAGTATTTTCTTCTATATGCTTTTTTTGTCTTAAAATTTCAAAATAACTGTTATTTTCGGTCCCTGATTAAAATGAAGTTTTTTTAGGCCGTCAGAACTTAAAAATCGGCATAAGGGCACCGCCGCGACTGTTCTAGCCAAATTATTATCGCACGAATCGTGTAAACCACACAAAACGGTGCATTAATCTAAATATGATTAAGTCTGTAGAGTCTGTTTGGGATTGGTCTCACTCCGTATGTATATTTTGTTTACAATAAAACTTCTTAAGCCATAAAAGTCACAAAGTTGTCTTTAAGTTGCGAGAATCGATGGTGGATTTGATGAAAGCAAATTTGGATACGCTGCTAGTAACATTGTTGAAGAGTGAATCTACTCATGATGATGATTTGCCAGAGTATATTGATCATTAGAGTGACCGCAAAAAATCAATGTCGGAATCTTGTTCGTCTTAACCCCACAGATATTTCCAGATATTGGGATAGCCAAAATTTGAGCCCGATTAAACGACGGTAACACGTGCCGCTCGTCGCTCAAAATTTGAAAAAAAAAACGAATTTTTTGGCCAAAAAGTTGACGTATTGAGCCATAACTCGAGAACGGTAAATAATAAAAATACGCACGATATCACAAAAGATAGCTTATTTTGTTCTTCAAAACTCTGAGTCAAACCGAGTTACGGCAGCCTTTAGCTCCGAAAACGTGACCTGGTGCCACCAGGAGCATACTTCATATATTATGTTATTATGTGATAAATTTTTAATTTTTTTGGTATATTTTTGAGTTTAAAGTAGAAATGTAATAAAAAACACAAGTAATATAGTTAAATTCAAGAACATTTTTATTTTAATATATAAAAATCAGGGATATATTCGATAATATTACAGTTATCCAATTTATTATAGAGCTTTTGTTAAAGTACTTTTTGAAACGTCGGGATACAATGCTCGGCATTTGCTTACAACTTGCAGGACATATTGCTTTTGTTCTTCATCTTTTGTCAGAAGGTCGTTGAAGTCAGTTATTAATTTAATACCACGCTCAGCCATATCATTTACTACTTTTAATGTTTTGACAATTTTCAATCCTTCTTGGAAGTTATTATTTTGAGGCCAGGTGTTTGGATTTTGTCTAAGAAAATCTATTTTTATATTAAATCGGTCAAAAAAATTAAACGTTTCTTTGGAAAGTAAATTAATTAATCCTCCATCAACCAACTCTTCTAACTTTTCTTTCCTAACTTTTGGATTTACAACCCTAGCTTGCTCTGATGGTTCATCTGTGCTACTGAGCAATTTATAAGCCATTAATAACTTTTCATCGTCTGTAATGGTGGGATCAAAGAACGACAATCCAACCAACTCTGTATTCAAATACCACAAATGATTCGAAAATTTAGTGAGTGCTATTTCTGCGATGTCGTTGTCACATTCTTTATAGTCTAATAGACTACGCAAAATGTCTAAATCTTGCTTTGGCGCTAGATGAGCTTTTGGAGCATTGAACCAAGCTTTACAGTAAATTTTAACTAGAAAAACAGCAATAGCACTTACAGAACTTTCTTCTCCTCTAGACATCTTAAATTGGCGCCGAAAAATAAATATTTTAAAGCAGTAAATAGCCTTTGCCATCCATCTAGCGTGATGAATGGCGCCTGGAGTTCTAAAACCCACAACATTGCCGTCTAGTGATCCTACAAATACGAGAACCAACTGCAACAGCCCCTTGTAGTCATCTCTTGGATGGTTTTCAGTTAATTTCTTTTTGAATTCAGCAGTAACATGTGCAATTAATTTTGGATATTTAATTGCACATGTTTTTTGGCCAAAAAATCGTTTTTTTCAAATTTTGAGCGACGAGCGGCACGTGTTACCGTCGTTTAATCGGGCTCAAATTTTGGCTATCCCAATATCTGGAAAGGGGATTCGTTTTGTCGGGTTAAGACGAACAAGATTCCGACATTTTTTTTGCCCCATATAAGTTGCGGTCACTCTATTGATCATAAATGGCAAACCGTAATTGCAGTATGTTCGTTTTATCGGACTTAAAAAACACCCTTTACTAAATGAAATCAAACTTATTATTATTTACACAAAGACTTTATACAAACAAAAAATCTAAATAGTAGAAAGCATTTACAACCAATTTTTTTGCGCTAGCTGTTTCTTGTGTTCGCTATTGTGATAAAGTCCCCATTCTGAGGGTCATTTGAATGGGGATTGGATAAAAATGAGAGATTTTGAACAATTTCAGTAGCTAACAGATCTGTAGAAAATTATGTCTCTCTTACTCCTCTTTTGCGAACCCTATCGTACTTTCAACAGACAGGTGAACTTTGCAGAAACTAATGGCGATTTCTTTTCTGAGAAATATGTTGCATAAATGGTACATGCTCTATCTCTTTTGTGTAGAGCATGTACCATTAATGCAACATTTTTCTCAGAAAAGAAATCGCCATAATATTTATAGAAGAGGTCACTTATAGATCGATTTTTTTTTTTTTTTTTTTTGTTTGTTTGTTCATTGGAATTTGTCTCAGTAGTGATATTTTTAAAGGTTTACGCATTTTGGATCAATAACGGGCTATATTCCATATAAAAACTAAATACATATCGCACTTGATCAACGAGGGTATAAACTCAAAATTTTTATTTTTTCAGTTTTTGGAAACAATCGACACGTATTATTTATATCTACACGCTGTAAAATTATCGTGCTCTTTTGTCTACTTTTTGGTGATGAAACGGTTGTTTTAAAAATTCTTTTTCATATGCCTTAAATATAAAATTAAAAATTGTGTGGCTTCTACTAAAAATTTTGTGTTAATGCCCTCTTGTTAAATAAGTTCGATATATGTTTTTAACGAAAAAAAGCCAACGAAAAATTTTCACGAAAACAAAATATGAACGCAATACACACAAAGGCAAATCGCCAAGCAACAACCACAATACTAATAATAAGCGTTGACAAAAAAAAACACTACATAACATTAAAATATAATGTATGTCTACAGAACCACTAAAGCTTTACTGTTTTATAACGAAAAAAAAACACTACATAATGTTTGTTACTTTCGTGAAAATAGTTATAAACGGTATTAAGGGTTGTGTACTAATATACAAACACTAAAACATATATATCCTTTCTGTGTTTGTGTACCATACGTTAAATAATGTTCGGCTTATTTTCGAACACTGTAAAGACGATAGGAAAACGTTAAGTATTGGCTGAATCTTAAAATCTGAATAAAAAGGCTAGTTAAAGGCAAGTTCGATCTATTATCCAACAAAATGTTTAACATAATAAAACAGGAATGTTAAATCTCCTGATTTTAAGCAAATACTGAAAGATTTGAACGCGAGTGTCTCTCAAAACTAATTCATATCATTTCTGTTACGACTTGTTTGAAAATGGAGAAATTTAGAGACGATGCGAGGCATAACGGAATTAAAGGCAGGTTTATAAGCAAACTTCTTTTAATCTATAATGTCCAAAACTACTTTAAAAGTTTTATGCCGATATTAAAAATTTGAAAAAAATGTATGCGGGCTATAAACATTTGCGGGATTAGGCTCTAAGGGAAGCTACGTATGGGCGCTTCCTTAGTAAAGCTGTCTTTTTGTTACGTTACGCCACCACGCAATTAGGCTTGTATTTTAGACCCATGTTTATTTATTTAATCATGTTGTTAAAATTGTTCCTATTTTTCACTTTATGTTAAGCTAGTTGCGCTTTACACCAAAAAAAAAAAAAGAAACAAGGAATTATTTTCTGAAACCAAACTTAAAATACTTGGTGGCGTAACGTGACAAAAAGTTGAGTTTTCTGTGGAAATGCCCATATACATATATAGCCAACTATAAGTCTGCCCCAATATAATTTCGTATTTGCATAAAATTTTTTAAATATATTTTCTACTGGCACTTACATTTTAAATATATATTAAATAGGTGGGAGCGATTTTCGGAAATATGACTTATATAAGCAATTATTAACCCATCATAAACAAAAAATTTTTTTTTTAATTTATGCGGTCTTTAACTGCTGAACTGTTTCGTATTTTATAGCCATACTGAAATTTTAATTTAAGTCTTAAACAATATTATTTCCCTATGCTAATCCTGCAAAGCTCTACGCTTGTCTGCAGGAGACCAGAGTCTCTGGCGGGAATCAAACCCGCAACCCCCGCACTGATAGACTAGCGCTCTTCTAACTAGTTAACCGGGGCACCCATTCTTTTTCTTTCTTTCATTATTTATTTATTGAATCTTCATATATTAAATATGAACTAACAATAATTAATCAAATCTTATCCTAATATTTGCTTTATGTCCTGCCAGTGCCAAACACAAAAGATTTAGTCATCACGGTTTCTGTTTACATATATAGGTGTTTATCGCTCATCTGATTGGGTGAGTGCTGCAGTGTCTCTTCTTCTTAAGCGAGTGTGGCCGCCATAATTTAAAATATTTCTAGCTAATGGATTTGGGTGCAGTTCCAGCCTTTTTAAATATTTTACTGCATATTTCGTTATCATAGTTTTTACTAATGGCACATTGAGATCCTTGTGGATATTTGAGTTTTTGACGTACCAGGGAGCGGCTGTGATTATTCGAAGAAGTTTATTTTGGCGCCTTTGAATTTTTTCGATGTTAGAAGCCGAGGCAGTGCCCCATAACTGAATACCGTAGCACCAAATTGGCTTTAAGATAGAGTTGTAGAGTAGAAGTTTGCAATCGAGACTAAGAACAGAATTTCTTCCAATGAGCCAATTAATTTGAATTGCTTTTAGTTTCATTTGAGTTAACTTCGCTTCTATATGCCATTTCCACGTTAAACGCCGATCTAGATGTATACCGAGGTATTTTACATGCGAGTGTTGGGGTATTATTTGATTATTTATTTTAATAGGGGGGCATGTTTCCCGACGCAATGTGAATGTTATATGTGCGCATTTTTGCTCATTGATCTTTATCCTCCATTTTTTTAACCACCTTTCTAGTTCAAATATATGATCCTGTAGATAACGAGATGCTTCTTGACAGTTTGCGTGTACGCTTAGAAAAGCTGTGTCGTCCGCAAATGTTGAGGTATGGGTGTAGCTGTTTGTTGGCAAGTCCGAAGTATAAATTAAGTATAATAGAGGGCCCAGGATGCTGCCTTGTGGGACTCCAGCGCTAATTGGCTGTGGAGGACTTAAAAATTCGCCTTCTTTTATAATAAATTGACGACCGACTAAGTAGCTTTGTAACAGCTTGTGTATATTTGCTGGTAAGTTTTGCTGCAATTTCAGTAGTAAACCTTCATGCCAGACTTTATCAAAAGCTTGAGACACATCGATGAAGAGTGCTGAGCAATATTTTTTTTCTTCAAAGGCTTTTCTTATGACATTTACTATTCGATGAGTTTGTTCAATTGTGCTGTGTTTTCTTCTAAAACCGAATTGATGATTGGGAATACATCTGTTACCATTTAAAATCGGCGTTAATTTAGACACTAGAAGTTTCTCAAAAAGCTTTGATAAATTAGACAATAAGCTTATAGGTCTATATGACTCAACTTTTGTGGGATCCTTTCCTGGTTTAGGTATCATGGTAACTAAGGATACTTTCCACTCTTGTGGGTAGTATTCAAGGCGTAAAATAGCATTAAAAATTAGTAGAATAATTTTCTTTGCTATGCTGGGTAGCTCCAAAAGCATTTTGTTACTGATCTTATCAAAACCAGGGGCTTTCTTGGGGTTTAAATCATGAATAGCCTTCTCGATTTCTCTTACTTCAAACCTTAGTGGAACAGCTGATCTAACAGCAACAGGTGGTAACTCGACCGCAGTATCGAAAGATGTATGAGGGGTAAATACGGTTTTCAAATGATTAACGAAAATATTACCTTTTTCTATGTCATTTCGTGCCCAACGTCCATTTAAGTTTCTTAATGGTGGTTTAGTGATAACTGGTCTTTTAAGATTTCTAGCTGCACGCCATAATGAGTAATCAGATTGAGGAGTTGCATCAAGTTCCTTAAGATATTTTTCCAGAGAAGCCGTTTTTTGAGACTGCAGTAAGTTTCTTAGCCTTTTTGTGCACTCTTTTAGTAAATTTTTAAGTTGAGGGGATCTGTGCAATTGCCACTCTCTTCGAACTCTCCTTTTTTCAGTCAAGAGACGCTCGACATCAGTAGAATATATTTTACTATTTTTGATATTTTTGCGGGCTATGCTAGAATGTTGAACAGCTAGTTTGAGATAATTGTCAAAATTTACAATAGAAAGATTCACATTCTCCGGTGTTCTAAGCGGAATATTTTCAGTGCAGTGGGTACTGAGATATTTTTTATATTTTAACCAATTTATTTGTGTGGCTGACGTCACTAAGTAACCAGACGGTGATACAATTCTATAAGGGTTTGATATGGTAAGAATTGTAGGTGTGTGATCAGAAGATAATTCTAAAGAAGCTTCAACGTGAATCGTTTCTGCGGGGATGTTTTTAACCACGCCAAAATCGATGACATCTGGAATTTTTTGCTGATCAGTAGGCCAATAAGTTGGTTGTCCACTCGCGACCACATTTAAATCCATTTTAGACATTGTATTATACAAAACACGACCCTTTGGTGTAATGAGCCGTGAACCCCAGAAGGTATGTTTAGCGTTGTAATCGCCAGCGGCTAGGAAACAGGGTCCTAATGATTTAAAATATTTATAATATTGGCTTTCTGATATTGAAAATCTAGGTGGAGAGTATAAAGATGAAAGTACAACGTTTCGATTTAGCTCTTCAACACAAATATTCGTTGCTTGCAGATAATCTTCACGATGATCACACATTAAGTAGTGTTTGATTCGGGTTTTTATCAAAATAGCAGAACCTCCACAAGCTCTATCTCGAGGGTCCTTGGTATCATATAATATATAACCATTAATTTTAAACGAATTTCTTGAGGTCAAATGAGTTTCAGAAACCATCATTACATCAATTTGTTTACTTTTAAGAAAATATTCTAGTTCATTTTTATGTTGGCGAATGCCGTTTGCGTTCCAAAAACAAATTTTTAAACAATTCATGGCTTGTTAAGTACAGCTTGCAATAACATCGATTGCATTCTTAACATTTCCTGCATCATATTACCCATTGTATTCGTAAAGTTTGTTACTGTTTGTACTAGTGTTTCCATGGTTTTTTCTAGACGACTTAAATTAGAAACTGGGGTCTCATCATTATTTGGCAAATCACCTTGCATTGGCATATGGTTTGATTTTAGGACGTTAGCGTAGGATGTTCTGTTATTACTAGGCTGCGGTACATGAATGTCATTAGTATTATTTTGATGTGTTTCCTGAATTTGAGGTGGATTAGGTTTCGGTCCAACCGAGCGCTTGACGATAGAGTATACAGGGCATCCTCTATAGTTGGCAGTGTGATTACCACCACAGTTGCTGCATTTTTTTACATTGGGGTCGTTTTTAGACTTATCGCAGAGAGCTGTACCATGCAATTCTCCACATACAACGCAAACAGGTGTTAAATGGCAGTATGCCTTAGTGTGACCAAATTCTTGGCAGTTTAAACATTGCACGGGACCGTTCCTTTTATGCGGCTCCTCTATCGTTATTTTCCTATACAGGATATATCTCAGACTGTAAATGGGATGAGTTTCATTTTTTTTAAGCTTAACGTCGCCGGGTTCTAACTCCACACGAAATAGTGGCTGGGGATTTTTTTCTCTATTTTTAATATTAACTACATTTTTAATTTTAAAGCCCTTCTCTTCTAAAAACGTTTTTATTTCACCTGGGTCTACGCATGAATCAATGCCCTTTATCACTACCTGAAGACCTTTACTGCTCTTTAGTTGGTATGTATAAAAGTTTTTTTTTAGTGCTTCTAATTTAGTTATTACTTTACGAAAATCATCTTCACGATTAACTTGTATTTTAGTTTCATTTATACTACCACGTTTTATTGCAGCTACATAAAAAGAATTTTCACCTATTACCGAGATCAAATTCTTTATTAAATCACTTGAGTTTTGCTCTCTAAGATATATCGGGGGTGGTTTAGAAGATTTTGTAACGTTTTGTGCTTCCGAGGATTCCTCTTCCAAAATTGCAAACCGATTTTGAGAACTTATTCTATCAGCTGTACCCTCTTTTAAAACTTTTGGGACAGAAGCAACTGCAGAAGAGGTTGGGCTGCGACCCCGTTTTAGCACTGTTATGTACCTATCCATTCCAACTTGTACTTGAGGCTTTTGACCGCTTTTCACCTGTGATACTGAGTTTTCCATCATGCCTGATTTGGGGGTAATCTTTTCATCACTTGTTAAAATCGTTTCTGCCACTGAGGCACCGCTTGCAGGTTTTATATTTTTTATTGTATTCGAATCAACCGTATTATTAGACACCGAAGGTGATACAGAGTTTTCTATTGTGCCTGATTGAGGGTTAATATTTTTATCACTTATTAAAATTGTTTTTGCCGTTGAGGCAATGCTTGAAGGTTTTATATTTGTTAGTGTATCAACCGTATTATTAAAAACAGATGGTGAGAGGGATCGCGTACGAGTAATAGGTTTAACTGTTAGGTATTTGCTATCATCGACTCTTTTTTTTATTTCTGCATTTGTTTCGTTAACACTCACTGTGATATATGCATTTCTATCATTATGCTTAATTGTTTTTGCACTGTTTGCACTCATAAGAGTTTTTTTTTTTTTTTTACTGTTTACAGTTGTGCTCTTCTTATTTGTTATTGTTTATCAACACCGAGAATAAAAAGTGTGTATGTTTATGTATGTATGTACATACATGTATTTTTTTCTTTTCTTTTATTTACTTTTTTTTTTTTTTTATACTTTATTTGTTCACGTAAAAAAATAAACCGTATGCCGAGCTTATAAAACACGTCTATCTTCAACGAGCGGGCACCCATGATTTGCATTTATGTATATTATCTTTCTTTTTTAACTTGGTAGTGGATTCAACAATATTTTAGCTTATTTTCCGAATGGTGGGCAGATAAAATCATATAGTACTGCAAGGTCACGTATGTTGAGAACAATAGCACACTGGGAGACCTATCAGCAGGATGGACTTTACCATAGGTTATTGGCAAAAATCACTATCATTTAGATCTAACACTATTCGATTTAAGTATAAACTGCAACTTAAGGGTATTCTAAAAAGGATTTCCAAACTTTGACAGCAAATAGCCGTCATATTATTAAAGCTACATCTGTCGAATTCGCTGTAATTAATTCAGTCGATTTCGCCAAATCAACATGGGTGGATATTACGTTTAACAATACGTCAATTGGTAAAATATATTAATGAGACTCATTTTGTATTAATTTGGTACTTAGAACTATAACAAATAACATGAGATCGGTCCAAATTTATTAAAGAACGACGTTGGCTCGGCCATCACTTAAAAGGGGAGCGCTCAATAATGATTACCAACTTTTTTTATCCCGACCAATAGGATATGAACACCAACCACATGTGGTTTAAATAGGACGGCTACTCAGCCATGCCACATTATTCATTTTGTACAAGGAATTTGAGAGCATGGTGATCTTATACGGAGGTGATATGAACTTGTCACCTAGATTGTTCGAATTAACCCCTGTAGACTTTTCTTCTGGGGTTTTCTTAAGTCGCAGAGGTCTATGTGAATTAATCACAAACCACAGCACAGCTCCTCTCATAGCCAACATAACCCATCGTTAGTCTTATTTCTCCTGGTGCTTTCGAATGCGCACTACCCTTTTAAACCAATAACAAATTTGTAATATCCCACACATACTTTGTTTTTTTCGATTTTAAGATGATAGGAAGCTCTTAATTAAAGACCCTTTACAAATGTATAGCGTTTCGTGAAAGTGTTTCTTCCCCAATAACCCGTCAGACTAAAAGGCCTCTAAAAATGCCGTATTAAATCAGGATCTTCCATTTTAGTCAGCGTCATAATCTGCAAATTTATATCAAAAAATATTTTTTATCTGTGCAAGAACTGTATAAATTTGTAAATTCCAGCGATTATTTCATTCTAAATAAGAAGGCCAATTAAGTATTTTTAATTAACCAAGTTTGAAAAAAAAGCTTAGGTATTTTAAACAAAACAAAAAACTTTTTTATTTCATTTTATATTTTTAATTTTCGATAAACTATGAAAATGAATTTGTATTAATTGAAAAGTTCGCCTTTAACTTTTATGTGGCTGACTGTGTATGAACGACAAAGAGAGAGAGAGAGAAAAGCGAATGAAATTGTTTTTGTATGTTTTGCCTAAAGGAAATATTGCAAATGCCAGAAATTTACCAAATGCATTCAAGGCATTTTAAAACTATTTCTATGAGTGTTGGTTTGTTTAATGTGTGAGTTTGTATTAGTGTTGGTTTTATAATGAACAATTTTAATTCCCCCTAACGACTAATTTTTTTGAATTTCAATGCTATAACATTATAAGACATTTTTATAGTTTCTTAACCATTTGAAAAAGGAGTGAGAATTTAAAGTGAAATGGGGGAAAACCGTAAAACTTTTTTTAATCCAAATGCTTGATAGAAGTGTTTAATCAGTTAGAAATCTGTATGAGGAACATGGGTACCCGCTTTATTATAAGTATTACAAAGAGGAACTTTTCATTCAATAAACAACTGGTCTGTATAAAATTGTAGGACGATGTAAAAATTGAAGGGCTTATTGCATTAAAGCTAAAAAAATACATATGTATTAGCAATAGTTCTTTCATGAAATTACACTTTTAGGAACTTCTTTAAAATTTTTTAAAAATTATTTTTTATTTTTATTTAAATATAATAATATATTTATGGTTTATAATGTAACTGGAGAAAAAAAATTTAATTTTTTTTTACCTTAAAAATTTAATTTATAGTCATATTATGAATCCTTATAATTCCATATAATCGTCCATATAAATCCATATAATTTTCGTCCTGTCTAAAAAGAAAACTTTTGAAAAGAAGAAAACTCCAAAATGGAAAAATTCTTTATTTATGAAAATACCCAGTGTGTATAGTTTATTTAATTTGTGACAAACTCAAATTTAAGTTTTAATAATTGCCTTGGTAGAATTTTGTTGATATTTGTGCTGTGAAATTTTCAGAACTAGTTATCATAGGACGCCAGAGGACACAATTGACCAACGTAAAATATTTATTTTGAATAGTTTTATTAGTTATTAGTATAGCAATGGAATTTCATGCATTTTTTATTGTGAAATATGCGCATAAAACATGCTTCTAAAAAATTTTATTATACTTTACAAATAATAAACTATGCATTTATTAAAAAAAAAAATGACAATACAAATTCATACAGTGTTCTTACTAGGGATGGGCAAATTGAAAAAATATATCGATATATATCGTATCGATATTTTTTAAGAGTATCGATATTTATAATTAAAAATATATATGTATCGAACGTATTAAGCTTAAATTATTACCAAATTTTAAAACTTAATATACCTAGGTCAATACATATTTACATATGTAGAAACATATTACATGTATTTCCATTCTAACTTTTTATTGTTTCTTTTAATTTCAAATTCACTGCCTGTCCCTCGATTTCGAACGAAACTTTCATTCGCTTAACTTTTTTGAAAACAAAAAACAATTTTAAAATTTTTAAGGTAACTTATGCAAACGAAGTTGGCGTTTAAATAGAGGGACCGGCAGTTAATTCTACAATAAAAAAAATTTAAAAAAAAGTAAAGAATACAAAAAAGTTTTTATTTATTGGCCATATGAAATCTAAAAAAATATTAATTGGGATTATATACTGCCAGTAAACGAAACTTGTGACACATACTATACAAGTAAACTGTGCAATATTTTATTTTAAAATATTCGAACATGCTCAAATAAAAAAAAACAAATTATTTTTTATTATTAACATTACAACTTTCATGATTCTATTGCTGCTAATACGCCATAATTAGGCGGTTCTTACCAGAATTCTAGGAACACTTTCCAGAATATTTTTTCCGCGCTTATTTTCTTATTGTCATCTCTTAAAAAACCAAGACAAAACTGAACTGTGTAGTCTATGAAAATGTACAATGGAAAAGCGCCGTTATTTTCTTAATATTAGCTAAAAAACATATGATGCAATTCTTAAAATCCAACAGTATTGTAAGCAGTTATGCAACGGTTAAAATGTTGAATTTCATTAGAAAGAGATCTTAAAAATATCGAATTCGATAGTCGTAGATAAATATCGAGGTATCGATATATCGGTATTTTTAATATCGGCGATATACATATATCGATTATAATTTTTTTAAATATCTATATTTTCATATATCGATATTTATTGCCCATCCCTAGTTCTTACGAAAGCATAACATACTTTTACTGTTTTTTTTTTTTTTGATATACATTTGAAGCAAATTAACGTTTATTTTGCCTACAAACTTCAAATTTTTAATAGCAAATTGAATTTTTGTTGGCAGTACTTAAACTTTTAAATCTTTTTATTTTGCTATCAACTAGATATTTTTCATTGCATTTAACAAATATCAAATTGGCATGAAAAAGTGTTTCTGTTATTATTTTTTTGTTAAAAAATGGTCTGCAGAACTTCAACCTATTCTCAAAAAAAAGATCTTAAAGTATGCATTCTTTATTTTTGGGACCAATTGTAGATTATGTTTTCGACACTTCAAAAATCATCAATTTGAAGATTTTTGTTAAACACAAAAACTTCCTGTATATAATATGTTCTTTATTCGACCTTTATTATTTTCAAGTATTAATAAATTGTCGCGCTTGAGGTCTTTTTTAAAAAAAAAATATTTTAAATTTTTATTCGGCACTTCTTTAAGTGCCTTCTTCAGGGTCTTTTTTCTTTTCTTATTATATAAATTTTCAAAAATTTGTAAAAAAAAAAAAAAAAAAATTTGTTACAAATTGTTGAAAATTTATATAATAACTGCCGTATTCATAAAAAAGAAAATTGGATATGAAATCTATTTTAAGGAAAATTTGTATGGAAATTTTGTTTTCAAATACGTTTGAAATCTATTTTATTTTTTATGAATACGGCAGTAAGTGCCGAAATATGGGTTTGAATAAAAGTTTAAAGATTTTTTTTTTAAGACATCAAACTCGACAATTTATTAATACTTACAAAAACTTCCTGCAAAACCATTAAAAAAAAACACAGCGGATAAATATTGAACGCGGATTTTGCACATCAGCAATGTTGCTTAAAGCATAAAGATTACGACTATTTTCAATTTCAACAATTTCATTCGTTGTCCCCAATTTTTGAAAAAAATTATGTATTTAATTTTCGTTTGATTGCTACAGTCTTATTTTTTTTTTGTGATTAAAGCAAAATTATTTGAAATAAACAAAAAATTATCCAAGTATATGCTTTTAAATTAAAAAAAAATTACATAATATGGAAATGTGTACAATTTTTCAAGCATTATATGACAAAACATGCATTAACGATAAAATATGCCAAAATATGCACAAATCGTTGCCATTTTTCAGCAAAAACTGTGATTCGGATAAATGACTTATTTACAAAATATTTAAACTTTCGAGAAAAAAACATGAATGTGTATGTAATTCAATGCCCGTAATTTCTACTAACAGATATTCTGGTCGTGTTCGTACCTAACAGTTATCTTTACTTATCCAGTAACACACTCTTCAAGTGTGAACCAGCACTTATAATAACCCCTACTTCTCTACTTATTCCCCAAAAAAAATCTACTCGATTATTCAAGTACTCTAAAACTTAATACTCAGCATTTTTCCGCACAAGTAAACAAATGCAACAACAAGAATTAATACAAACAACTACTGCAGAGTATAGCAGCAAAAACTACAAAAACAACATCACCAGTAACTACGACAAGAACTATCGCAGCAACATGAACATTAAGATAAACTGCAACTGCTGCTTAAGTAGTTCGTTCGTAGGCATTTAATCATTGAAGCGGAAACATGTCTGAAAGCATTTTATAGAACCAAACCGAACTATTACAATTATAAATGTACATTTAATTAAACGTGGAGACAATTGATAAGTAAGCAAATAGTTACTTGGTGAATACAACCACAATAACAAGTCATAAACATTTTGAAAGAAATTCTTGTAATGAAAATACTAAAACTAGAGTTTAATTTTTTTTTTTTTAAATTTAATTTCATTTACAATTGTCCTACCATAAAAAACATTTACTGGCGAATACCCTGAAGAGATAGAATATTAAAAAACTTGTTCTTTTTTTTGCCATTTTTTAAATTATTAAATCTCCCATAGTGAGTGATACAAGCAAAAAATATAAATTTGTGAATGCAATATTGATACAAGGGATTTAAGTTTTATGTTTGGAAAATAAGGAAAATGTGCATAATTGAAATAAAGCTACACTGTTTTCGATACAATTAGGAAGTTTGTAATGAATGAAATCCAAGAAAAAATTTTCCTAAATATTGTATAGTAGCTAAAGGTACCTTTAAGAAACAAAAAAGGTACTTTTAGCCTCCAGATTGTAATTTGTTTACAAATTACACTGAAATTCAAAAATATATTTTTTTCTAATCTGAAAATTTAAAACTAATATCTTACTGCCTATTTCCGATGTGCGAAAGAATACTTTCTTTCGTACAACTACATTTAAAACAAAAACAATGTTTTTAGAATTTGTTTTTGTTTAAAAGAAAGAATTCTTTCGCACATCGGAAATAGGCTTTTGACTTATCTTTCAACCCTACACCACATTAGGTGGTAGTTTGGTTCTACACTTTGTTACCCATAAAAATATTATTACAGTAGGGCATAGATAATTCGCAATTCGATACACCGGCAACATCAATAGTTCGGGTAATAGAAAGAATTTTTTTTTAAATCGGTTTAAATTTTTTTGCAACGATCACCTCTATTATCCGGCATTATTTCTGTTGTCCAAAATTATAAACAAATTTTCTTTTTTTTTTTCGTTTAATTTTGAACAATCAAAAAAATCTGAATAAACAAAGAGATTCCCAACAAAGGAATTCCCCTTATTCCCTTGCAACGTATTGGAAATATGTTCTGCCAAAATTACTTTATTCCTCATATTATTTTAATATTTCAAACTCTTGTAAACTTTTGCTACTTTATAAATAAGTATGTATGTAGATACAAAAATATTCTTTTATAAAATAATAATAAATACCCAAAAACTACTCAAAATTGTTACTCGATTGTTACTAATCATGAAAAAGTGATTATGCAGAATCTCACTGGTCTCACTGCACTTATGTTGGGATGGGTACTTAAGATATGTTCACACCTATCAAATATATGACGTCCTACACCTAACCACTAGTGTTATTAAAAAATTGCTTGCTTTTGCAAAACGTTAGCTAGATCAAAGATCAGTTAAGAGTTTCTTTATTACATTTTACGATTATCTTCTTACAAATAAAGTAAATTAAAATTTGTTAAAAAATAAAGCTAACGTTTGATCAATTTACTGGTCACGCTTTTTCTGGATTATTTCGTCAAATATTTATTAGGCCGAACTTTAGTTAATTGAAATAAGATCAAGTCTTTATCCATTTTTGAAAAAGCAACAAGGTTGTCTCACACATTTCTCCATTTTGATCTCTCATAATTTTAAAAATTAAATTAATTAAAATCACTAAACGAATCAGCAGATATTTGAGAAGGATTTAAAAAAAATTTTTGGCCATGCATGACTAACAATTACGACCTGTGGACATCTACAAATCAAGTACTGCTGAGCACTGAAATAGTAAAATCTAAGTGGAATTATTTAGATCACGTACTACGTAAGACATCGTCTAGACTTGCACTTTTTATTGCTGCAGCATTTAAAAATTCTGTTTTGAAATTGCACTTGTATCCAGACTATGAAATTTTAGGGTTGCAATTTTAGTATTGTAATCTTTCCCTTTTTATATTTTATATATAAATACAAATACACTTATATCCAACTTTAAGTTTTAACATGCAACTGATTACCCCTTCCAAATCTTCTCACCTCTCTCAACCATAAACTCAATAATTGCTGCAACAAAAATTGCAAGTCTGGACGATGACTAAGACACAAGGGGACATAACACGGGCAGCCATTGAGTAGGTAGAAGGAGAAGACCCGACGATAGGTGGAGAAGAGAGTTGGACTCTTAAGTTGCGGAACAATCCTGGAATGAAATAAAAATATTAGCTTGTAATAGATACCGGTGGAATACATTTGTAATAGCCCTACGCTCTCAATTGAAACGACGCACAGTGGCGCCCGTAGAGCAAGCGAGGTTGCAAAAATCAAAATTTTCATGAGTGCATACGAAGTTTTGAATAAACCCATGTTAAAGGAAACTTTTCAACGATTTCAAATATGCCACTCTTAATAATATCACATTTTTAGTTTAAAAGATATAACCGTTCAAAGTTGACCGACTTTCGGTTTTCAAAAAAACACACAATTTTTAGTCAATTTGTTGCGATTTCAGGTGTAATATCACGAAAAAAAGGTAACGAATCGCCTTATTTTTTGTTTGTATTGATTGATGTATTTATTAAATATATAATGATAAAAAAAAATTAACTGTTTGCCTTGTGTTTCTCCTGGTAAATCACTATTTAAAAACTATCCGTTTTTTCACTATTTTTCAACTTTGACGGAAAATAAAAAAAAAACTATATTTTTCTATATTTGCCATATTTGCAAAACCTGTTCTTTGATTATTTCTTTACATAATTCAAAAGGTTTTATCTGCCCGTACGTGCCCGTTTGGCTAGAGGTAAAAAAGTTTAAAAAGACATGGTTGCAGAAATTGTATGGCGTCCATCCCTTATATGTTTTGACTGACAGTAGTTTGATCTAATAGTTTGAAAAAAACTACTCATTGAAATTTGCAGGTACGTACCTCACATAAACAGTACTTTGGCGTACAAATGGTCAGGAACAATATTGACTTATGGACCCTACAGATAGGCACAAATCTTATTTGGACACGTGCATAATATCAAAATTGCATTATTCAGCCTAAATCCATATGTATGCAGGGAACAGGTAAATTTTTAGGCATGGTAGCATAAGCCTATATATTGCAAAATAAGCATAATGCCTGGATTAGTCTACGCCTGAAAGTTGGCGCAACAATTACGGAAACCATTAAACAATTTAAGTACTGAAAACATGGCGTTGAACAATTTAAAATTATTTGAACTGTTTAGAAAGTCAACCACACCAAAGTTTTTCACGGAAGTGAAAATTCTTCCTGAGAAGTTGACATTAATCAGCAAATGGGGCTGCGATGGATCATCCGGACAAAGCGTTTATAAGCAAAGTATCTTATAAGCGTTTATAAGATAAGGATATTCCGATGACGCTACAATATCGGACGGAAATATGTTTATGGCATCTGTTGTTCCTTTGCGGCTAAAATCGGATGATTCCCTACACTGGAAAAATCCACGTCCGTCATCAGTGCATTATTGCCGACCAATAATGTTTCAGTTTGCAAGGGAATCGGCAGAACTCATAAGGACTACGGTGAAGGAAATTGAAGAACAAATAAGCAAGATTAAACCTACAAAGCTGCAAATTGGAGAAGGAAAATATATTGAATGCAATTACGAGTTCCACCTGACCATGGTTGACGGAAAAGTCGTAAACGAACTGACAGGAACAACCTCAACAATGTCATGCCCGATTTGCAAAAAGAGTCAGAAGAACTTTTTTCAATTCAATTCAATTTATTTCATATATAATATGTTACATCTCAGTTTTATATAATTAGTTGTAAAGAGTTTAAGATTAGTATCTTTTTCTGCTTAATTATAATATATTTCAATTAGTTATCATATATATATATATAGACAGAATTATATTGGAGGTAAAAATTTAGCAAAAACCTATTTAAACCCCTTTTTTCGTTTTATTTTTATATTTTTTTTATCGATTTTATATTATTATTTGTCAGAAGAACTTTGGTAATTTAAACGATTCTACAAATGAGGAGAATTACGAATATGGAATATCACCAATGCACGCAAGGATAAGGTGTATGGAATTCTTGCTAAAACTGGCATATACCCTACCACAAGAGGAGGAAAACTTCGATGAAAATACATCAATAAAAAAAAGATCAGAAAGAAGCAAATACAGGATGCTTTTTTTAAACAAGTTTGACTAAAAGTAGACTGTCCCAAGCACGGATACGGTAACTCAAACGATGGAAACACTTCTAGGAGATTTTTTGAAAATGATGAGGCAGTAACTAGAATCATTGGAATTGACAATCAAATCGTGAAAAGATTGGGAACGATCTTGGATGTTTTAAACTGCAAAGAAAATGTCAATTCTACAAAATATGGAGAATATGCGTCGAAAACTGCATCTCTTTTAGCAGAAATGTATCCACAGAAGAAGTTGACCCCGACCGTCCATAAAATATTGGCGCATGGCAAAGATATAATTGAGTACCAGTCTTTGCCAATTGAAGAGCTTTCTGAAGAAACACAGGAGTCTCTTAACAAATTTTATAAAAAATATAGATTGCAGAACACATTCAAAGCATCAAGGGTAAGGCAAAATAAGGACCTCTTCAACATGTTGGCAGCATCTTCCGATCCACTTATTTCTTCCCTGCGGCATGTGAAGTCACGAATAGAGTTACAAAATAATTATAGTTTAGAAATGGTTAGTCTTTTAGATATACCTTCTCTTACGAATTGTGATGAATATTTTACAGAAAATTTAAAAAATAAATTTAAAAAAAAATTATTTTATTTTTAATTTGTTGGGTAATAATTTAAAACATAAAACCCTTAAGAAAAAAAATAAAAACAATCTAAAAATGTAAAAATAATTTTTTTTAGTTACCATAAAATTGATTTTTCTACTAATTTTAACTTTGATAACCCATAAGTAGGCCCCTACAAAGCGTAGCACCCTTTCCAAACGCTCATTTCATAGGCTGTACAGTTATCTATCATATGCTGTTTAAACTGTTCAATTATCTTATTCGGTTCAAAAGATATGATTTTTGCAACGAAAAAACTCAAATGGCGCCACTGTGCGACGCACAGAAGAGTATTTGGCCTGAAAAGCTGGCCAAAATTATTAAACGTGTTTTTTGAATTAAAAGTTTTAGTTTTTTTGATAGTTTTAGGTGTAGTATGATATAAAAAAGTCTAGTGGCAGATTTTAAAAAAATTACACTGCGCAACAAAAGTACACTGCGCAACAAAAAAATTTTTCTCTACCCTAGAAATAAAAGTATGTGGACTATATGGATTTTGATGCCCTTAATTCAAATCTGTTTTCCGTTTTTCTCTAGTACGTAATTTTCTTTTAAAGGCGTGGCATACTTCACCCCCTAAATCGTTGGGTTGCCTTATATATTTTGCCATTACTTGAAAACGTGTTCTCCGATTTTAAACTAATCATACACATTTATTATATATCTATTACTATTTTGGAGTTATTAAAAATTTAATGGCGAAAAAAAATGTACATGCAAAATGCGTCAAATTTTTTGTTTTCAAAATTCAATAAAAAAATTTTAGAACCAAAAAGTTTAAATTTTTAAGACTTTTCTAAAAGCCACATTCCTAAGGAATAAAAGTTGGTATAAATCGCAGAACTAAATTAACAAATGTTGATTTTAAAGGTTTAAACTCATTCTTGACAGACTGTATGTACATACATACATATGATTTACAGTCTAATTAAAAAAAATTTTTTTAAAATTGTAAGGCTCTTGTAAAACAGTATTTTTTTTATGAAAAAAAGCTTTATTATATTTATTTTATATTATTTAATACTTTATAAACGGAAAAGTTAAACTAATAAAAATTCCTTACTAATTATTATGTCGTATGTGTATCCTCATTAGCTGCATCATCGGTGTCAGGAAGAAGAAGTGTGATGGTTTCTGATGAAAAAGCTTTTTTACTATTCCGTTCTCTTTGCGTACTGCAGCTTATAAAAGGGTCACTGCTCAGAAATAACCTATTCAAGACATCTCGATTTGTATCGCTTCTGCTGAATTTCCTCGAATAATTCGTACGATATAATCGTAAGTGCTTATTTCTGGCTTCGGCAGCTTCTTCTGACAATTGTCCAATTGGCAAAATTGCTTGCTTTATAACACTACCGCCATGAATAAGAATCTTGTGCATCGTAGGACTCATTGGGTGCCAGTTGTAAAGTTGCACATATATTTCGGCAGTTTTATGTGCATATTCCTCAAATGTCTCAATATTAATTCGGTGTCCGCTAGTTATTGCTTCCAATATTATTTTCAGGCGGTTGATTAATTCTTCATTTATTCCAGTGATTTTCGATGCAGTTGCTGGGTCCGAAAAAATCTTCTTGATGTGTTGCCACCATTAGTGCTACCGTATCCTGGTTTTGGAACATCTACAAGTATTCCTATCTCGTCGTTAAGTCTTTTTTGGATGAATATCTTCCTCTCTTTAACAATTGCTTTATCTTCATCGCTCCTTGCTTGACACTTTTAAATTGGCAGTTTATATGAGGCAGGTATTAATATTGTGAAGTGTTAAAAGTGATGTGAATAACAGTTGAAATCAATAATTCAAAATACATAAAAGTTTATGACGATATAAAGGTATAAGAAAAAGTGCCCGATGAGCAAAAATAGAAGAAATGTGAAAATTTAAAAAAATCGTCAAATATAATGGCGCACATTTTTTTTTTTTTGGTTTCTAAAATTAGAGATTCCAAATTTTATTGTGGTATCAAACATAATACGTAGACATGCTAACCTCACTTTTAAAAACCTCTTCTTTTCCTTTTTTTTGCAAAAAAAAAAGTGTATAATTTGTTTTTTTTTTTTTAGCTTTTGAACGAATTGTTTCAACATGAATATTCAACATATTTTAAATTTTTGTTTCTTTTTTAAATAACTTTTGATCAAACCTTTCAGCGAAAAAAATAATCTTTGTTAAACCTTTATTCGTTTAGCCGCAAAAAAAATATCATATAAACATCCAGAAACCGAAAAAAACATTTAAATCTCATATAATTTTCTTCACTTTCCTGACTTTAGCAGGGTCTCAGGGCTACAAATCGCAACTAAAAGTCTTCAAAATTTGCAATTTAATGTAAAATATTGTTGTCTGTCGAGCTGCGTACTTAGTTCTTAAGATTTCTTAAAATTCAGTTTTGCCTTTTTGGCCAGCTTTTCAGGCCAAATACTCCTCTGTGCGACGGGAATAAATATAATAAACGAAATCAATCAATTAAGCTGTTGAAAGAAAAATGTTATTTCAACAATATCCACATCTCTCTGGAAATTGTGTAAAACATATTGTAGCGAAAATACGCAAAGTATTAACAGCCTCAAACTTTTAATTAAAAAGTTGTTTTTGCTCTTTTATCGAAATGAACTTTTATACATTTCTGTTTTATTTTTGTTTCTGAGTATCTTTTGTTTTAAAAGTAACATATCATCGCAATCATAATCATTATGACGATTAGTGAGTGACCTGATGTCATGAATTTTAATACATCTAAATGAGTTTGGTCTTGTAACTTTATGGTAATGCAAACCCAACAAACAAACAAATTTCCTTTTAAAAAATGATGATACAAACATTTTGAACATACAAATAATTAGAAAATATCTCTTTCTATTTTAGGTAAGAGACATGGAAGTGCTTTAATTACTGATACGAAATAAAATTTGGTAAGTGTTGGAAATAATTTTTTTGGAAGATTTTATAAAATAACATGATTTTTTAATTAACTTTAGAAAAATTTAAATAATCTACTTAAAGCTTTTACTTAGTAGGCCCCTTTGATCCAAAAAAGCATATAATACACCGAAAAAAGTCTGTGGCATATTTAAACAAAACTGTTGTACACTGCGTCACGCCTGCGTGTATAAATTGAATAACTTTTTTGTTTATTTTTATTTTTTATTGGCTTTTTTTAAATATAATATTAGCTAAGTACGATCTAAATTTTAATTATGAAAAATAATATCAGAGAGATAACCACCATTTTCATCGATGCACAATTGGGCTCTTAAACAGACGTTTTGCATAACTGCACGCAAAGTTTCAGGCTCTGTCGCCCTAATCTCAGCTTCAATGTTGTGCTTTAGCTGCTCTAAAGTTTGGGGCTTGTTAACATACACTCGTTCTTTGAGATAACCCCATAGAAAATAATCAGGAGCAGTTAAGTCTGGTGAGAACGTGCTGGCCAATTGAACTCTGAATTTCTCGAGATAAATCTGTCTTCAAAAATTTCATTTAAAAGACTTATTGTACCACTGGCCGAGCGTGCTGTTGCTCCATCCTGCTAGAACCACTTGTTGGCTGCCACAGGGCCGACAAAATTATTAATCATAGTACGATACCTGTCCCCATTCACCGTCACTGCATTACCAACTTCATTCTCGAAGAAGTAGGGCTCTATAACTCTTTCTGATGTCACTCCACACCATAGCGTACACTTGAGCGAGTGCAATTGGCGCTGGTGAATAACTCTGGGGTTTGCAGTACCCCAAAATCGCATATTTGGTTTATTAAGATGAAATGAGCTTCAACACTCATTATTAAATTGTTAATAAACTCTTTATTTTCTGCGCACAACTCCAAGAAGCGTGTTGCCCAAATTCGTCTTTGATAGTAAGTAGTCAACTGGTAAAAGTTGTTGAGCCAATTGGACCTTGTATGGATGCATGTGTGCATGACGTGATAAAATCCGTCGAAGTGAAGTTCTAGAGATGCCCAGTTGTCCAGAACGTCTTCGCGTTGAAGTTTTTGGATATTATTCAATACTGTCCTAATCCAACACCTAAACTCGAATACAAGTCCTTAACTGCCACTTGAAATTTTTTTCCAATCGCACAAACCGCCAAATGTAAAAAAACCCACAACACCTCCCCTTCTTTAACTTTAAATTTATTAAAAGTTGCAGTCAATCAAACCAAACACTTTCGAACATGTCGACTTTCGAAGGACTTTGTTGTGTATGTCTTTTCGTAAAAGTGAAAGCAGCCGTTTGTGTTTGGCCAATGAAAGGCTAAGAAGTCGAAGAAATATTTTATGACTTTTTTCAATATTTTATGACTTTTACTATGCTGACTGCAGTTTTTTTAACACTGGCTCGCACAAATGGTAATTTTAAGTGAATTAATGAGACTTTTATAGTTTTGTTCGAAAAAATTTCTAAAATATAACCCGCCCGCCCCCAAACGGGAAAGTTGTTTTTAACTAATTTAATAATACTTTACATCTGATGTTTATGTGAAGAAATAAAAGTGTAATTATAATTTATCCGCTTTATGCAAAAAAAAAGTCAAAGTTCACATTAGTTGACCAACGCATTAAGCCCATTCACTTTTGCTGGGCATAACGAGCAATAACATGTTATAGGAATGACATTACAACAACTCAAAAATCGCATTGCAAAAATGTGTGAAATAAACAGTCATAATATTGTTAATATTGGCCATACTATTGTTAATTTTGACCATTATATGATTAATTTTGACCATATTATAGATAATTTTGACCACACTATGGTTCCTTTCGACTATATTGTGGTTAAATTTGTTACCAATTATGGCTAATATTGACCAAATTATGCAAATTTTAATAAAACCCAACTATAGTACGTTGCTCTTAGAATATGATTACTTCCAACCATATTTTTTTTTTGCGTGAATACACAAATTTTCACATGGTATGAATTTAAAAATTTGTAATTTTGAACTGGTTTAATAAATAAAATATAACCTTTCAAATCGATTATTAAATCTTTGTTAAATCAACGGAAAAATGTCCTAAACGACTTTGTTTTCCATATTCCAAAATTTATTCATGCAAGAAAAAAATTTATGTAAATGAATTTTTTCCACATGTTACCTTTTGAACTTTAAACCCCAATTTTGACTAATGCATGCATGTGCGTGTCTATTTGTAAAAAAAAATATTCCAAATTAATTTAACAATTGAAAAATATCACAGAAGAAAACAACCCAAAAAAATAATAATAACGCAAATATAATTGTTTAGGCACGAGAACCCTACATATTTTGCAGGGCATGAAAACCCTAAATGGGTTAGAATAGCGAGTACATTTACTCGTCGTTTTTTCTCTTTAGCAGCGGCGGGCAGTTGAACTCTTTTTTTTCTTAAAAACCACACATTCAGTAAAGTTCGTTTCAAGTGCATACAACCTGTTTTTCAAGTAATAAATAAAATCTAATCAAAAGTGACAAATATTCTTTTTTTCCATATAAAATAAGTTGACCAATTTTCAGTTTTTTGTGCAAACGCAACAAGTGTTTTATACTAAGTTCTTGGACAAAATTTAATAATAGTGAAAGACTACTTTGGTTTAGAAATTCTTTACTCTGTCTTGCAGTTGTTAACTATTTGCCTTTGCTTTAAATCAAATTTAATTTGTGACAAAGGTTTTCTACGAAACAAACAAACCACAAAACCATTTTCCACTGGTGGACTTGGTTTGTGAGAGCATTGCGAGTTGTTTAATCGTGGCAAAACTAATTGGAAACACACCCCCTTTACAAGGAAACAAGTGAAAACTCTGCAGGAAGCCCCCACTCAACTTGAAACCAACCCCCCATTCAACTAGAATACCAGCCCACCGTAAGTACCATCCAATATTTTTTACGTCCATCTTTTACCCCCGTGTACCCATACATTTTGGTCCTTCGAACCGGATCCGGGTCATCCATAACCTGGGAAAATCCTCCTGACACTTTCATAGTGTCACATAACCCTACAATCCCCCTGTGGAACACTATAACATTTTACCCCCTCGCGGCACAACGTGCTAATTTTTTAATGCCAGAAAAGAGGATACATACATAAGTACATGCACATAAGTATGTACATATCGTGGCTTTAACGGTCTCAAATAAGAACCGTTAACATACAAAAAAAATATAAATTTTTAAATTTTTTAAATCGGAAAAAACCAAATTATTTTTCCCCCCTCGCAACTACCTATCATGTGTCATCTTTCTCAAAATCATCATACGAAAAAGTAACGGTCGCCTAAACGTGTAAAGAAAAAAAAAATCGTATGAAGTAATTCTGCATTTACTTGCATATGCCAAAAATAATATGAGAATAACTACATACGTACTCACGTACAATTTGCATTTATTCTCATAAACCAAAAAACCACCACCAAAAATTCAATCCATACATACATACATACATGCATACAGCGAAGTACACCAACAACCATACCTACTGATCAGAAGTAGCAACAGTCGGTCTAACTAGGAAAAAATTACAAAACCAGTTTGTACCGCAAAACAAACTAGCAAGATCTACAAGCAATCTAATCATACGTTTTCCCCCCACGCAATGCTTGGACCATTGTCACCTTCATAAGCATCAGCATATAGAGTTGACAAACAAACAGAATACACAAGAAAAATACCAAATTTAAGTAAAAAAATTGAGCTGCACTTGCTGCTTGATATTCAAGGTTAATATCAGTAAGCATCTCTTGTGTTGTTGTAATCGTCAACTGCATTTGATTCCCTCTTTGCTATTAATTTTGTCAACTTTCTCATAATTTATGCAGTCGATCAACTCGTTGGTTTATATTTAATGAGAGAACAAAAATCAAAGAACCAGACGAGTAAATGTATGTATGTACGGTGTGTAACATAAGTACATGAAAATAACTAGGTCACTGGGACAAATTGAATTGTACATAAGAACTTATATACTAACAGCTGGATACGAGGGCAGCTCGAAAAATCATTGGAGTTTTTAATACAATTACTATTATAATATTTATTATTGAAATAAATGCCTACGTTATAAAATAAAATGCACATATGAAAATAAATAAATTACCATAAAGTCTACGACACATGACACATGATAACCCCTTTGCTGCGAAATTTATTATAACCCCTATATACCCATATTATACATATAATAACCTTTAAAATTCTTTAAATTTTAACAACTACCTTTCATTGGTCGCTTTTACGAAGCACCTTTGAAAATTTATTTAAATTTTTTAATAATAAATTAATTATTAGAATTTCTTTTAAATTTTTTGCAAACAGTTTTTAGTGGTCGCTTTTACGAAGCACATCTGAAAATTTATTTAATAACAAATTCATTGAAAATTAACCATTAAAGTTTCTTTAAATTTTTTACCAACTATTTTCATCGGTCGCTTTTACGAAGCACCTTTGAAAATTCCTTTAAATCTTTTACCTACTATTTTCATCGGTGGCTTTCACGAAGCACCTTTGAAAATTTGTTTAAACTTTTCAACGATAAATTAAACCTTAAAAATTTTTTTGGCCATAATTTCTCATTGGTCGCTTTTACGAAGCACCTTTGAGAATTTCTTTCAATTTATTCCAATAATTTTCATTGGTCGCTTTTACGAAGCACCTTTGAAAATTTCTCTAAATTTTTTCCCAATAATTCATTGGTCGCTTTTACGAAGCACCTTTGAAAATTTCTTTAAACCTTTTTTCCAATAATTTCATTGGTCGCTTTTACGAAGCACCTTTGAAAATTTCTTTAAATTTTTCTCCAATAATTTTCTTCGGTCGCTTTTACGGAGCACCTTTGAAAATTTCTTTAAATTTTTTTCCCAATAATTTTCTTCGGTCGCTTTTACGAAGCACCTTTGAAAATTTCTTTAAACCCTTTTTTCTCAATAATTTTCTTCGGTCGCTTTTACGAAGCACCTTTGAAAATTTCTATAAATTGTCTCAGATAAATTTCCTGGTCGCTTTTACGAAGCATCACCGAAAATTTACCTAAATATTCTTAAATACAAATTTCTTAAAATTCTCCAATTTTATAAGCCCATTCACCTGAGGAAAAATGGCATCGGTACAAAATGTCATACGGTTTTCTGATCGTGTGGTCGAATTCAAAACCTACTTTGACGGTCTAAAGGTAGAATCGCACACGCGACACACCCTCGAGGCTTACGAAAAGCAAATCGACCGTCTCTGGGCAAGTTTCGAGTCACGTTATGAATCTGCGATGGAGAATTATGAAACCATAAAAGAAGAGATCGATCTGGAAGCTTTAAAAGGGCGTTTTTACTCTACCTATGGCAGCCACACAGCTGTGGTTGCAAAGATCCTCGAACTCCGAGAGGCTCTTCAAGCCAATGCCCAAACAGCCTCCTCCTCGAATGATAGCAACCGCGATATGACCTCACACATTCCTTTACCCCCCTGCGATACCGAAGTCCAAAGCAAACTCACCTGCAAGGTATGTAAGGGAAAACATCATTCGCTGCTTCATCGCGTAGACGGGAAGAAAACACCAAATAGTAACAATAACGTTAAAAGTACCCCCGTTCATCAAAATAACAACCCCCTTCCCGCTTTAGATGTGACTCCTTCTACTTCGTCCCAAGCAACAAATGGAACGCTGCAATCGTTTTCAACTAACCTGGGACCCACCACACAATCTGTAGTACTTGGTACAGCGTTAGTCGACGTCTACAATAACGACCTCAAGTGTACGGTTCGCCCGCTTATAGACTCCCCCTCGGAGGAGACATTCATTTCGAGGGAACTACAAGGACATCTTGGTCTTTACACCAGGCCATCAGCAGCCCAAGTCCACGGGCTAAGCGACTCCGTGACTGCAACTGCAACCCGAAGTTGTCCCGTCAAAATCGGATCTCCAGTTGACAAATCGTTTGAGGTTTCTTCGGATGCCTTAATAATAAATAGACTTACCGGTCACCTTCCCTACTACCCCTCATCGACATTAAACGATAGTAATTTCTCCAATTTGCGATTGGCTGATACCTATCGCCACAGTTGTCGGGAGATAGATTTGCTGCTTGGTGCAGACGTTTACCCCAAAATTATTCTGGACGGTCTACAAAGAGATACACAGCAATCCTTGCTTGCCCAAAATACAGTTTTCGGGT
Organism: Pollenia amentaria; assembly: GCA_943735925.1. NCBI lineage: Eukaryota > Metazoa > Arthropoda > Insecta > Diptera > Polleniidae > Pollenia > Pollenia amentaria. The sequence continues at coordinate 124,036,253 of OX031008.1, forward strand.
GGATTATTACTGGAAAGGTACCCGCACTCCCGTGCGGAAAGGCGTTTTTATCGGTTTTTAGCTCCATAGAATTGAATAACCAACTTCAGCGTTTTTGGGAGCTTGAGGATATCCCAAGGAGAAAAACGTCCTCCCCGGAGGACACATACTGCGAAAATTTGTACACATCCACTACGTACCGAAATAAAGAAGGTCGATACGTCGTTTCACTCCCCTTTAAGAAATATTACCCCGAAAAATTAAATATTGGGCCCTCTCGAAAAATTGCTTTCTCCCAGTTTCTACGAAACGAGGCGAGATTAAGCAAAAACCCCCAACTTAAAACTGAATACGACCAGGTAATCAAAGAATACTCTACTCTAGGTCAAATGACCAAAGTAACCCCCATAATTGGTGACAGCGGCACTTACTATTTGCCCCACCATGCTGTTTTAAAACCCGACAGCACCACAACAAAATTGAGCGTGGTATTAAATGCCTCCAGCCCCTCATGGACAGATTCCACCATCGTGCTGGCATGGTTAAGAAAACCGGCTCACAAGTGGAAAACGGTTGGCGAAAATCGAGTTTCGTCTATAATCGAAAAAGTAGGAAAGGATTCGTGGTCTCATGTTGAATCCAAAAGTAACCCCGCTGACTTAGCGTCACGTGGCGTTACCGTACGTGACTTATCATCTAGTGAGTTGTGGTGGCGTGGGCCTGCTTGGCTAAGACGTGCCCCTTCAGACTGGCCATCACGAGAAAAGGAGTTTGATACGGAAGAAGACATTAAGCCAGATGATATTCTTGAGAACTTTTCTGACCTACCTCGAGCGTTGAGAATTATAAGTTATATATTCCGCTTTTATAACCGCACGAGAACTAAGTTGACAGCGGGAATGGGATGCCGAGAAGAGCTGTCGGCCAAGGAAATAACTTCCGCTAAAAATCGTCTAATAGTCGTCTGTCAAAAATCGTACTTTAGCGAAGAATACTCCCAGTTATCTGCAAGAAAACCACTGTCCCGGAAAAGCTCGCTGCTAACCTTCAACCCCTTTCTCGATTCCAACGGAATTATGCGAATAAATGGTCGTCTCGCGGACTCCCCTACCCTGCGTTATGACGAACGTTACCCCATTTTATTGCCTTACCATGCGCGCTTCACCAGATTGTTTCTCACGTATCTACACAAACACACCCTACATGGTCAAAATGCGCTTCTTCATCGTTTGACGAGACTACGCTACTACGTACCCAAACTCAAAATGTTGGTCAAAACTATTTTATCCCAATGCGTAACATGCGTGAGACATAAACGCCAAATTGGTCAGCAGATCATGGCTGCTTTACCCCCCGAACGTGCAAGTTTATCACGCCCCTTTTGTCACACCGGCGTTGATTTCGCGGGACCCTTTGACATAAAATCTTATGCGGGTCGTGGCTGTAAGGTCACTAAAGGATACGTGTTGGTCTTCGTATGCTTTTCAACAAAAGCGATCCACCTCGAAGCTACCGGCGATATATCCACACAAGCTTTTCTTGCCGCCTTTGCTCGGTTCTTTTCGCGACGAGGCACCCCCCACGATATGTACTCCGACCATGGCACCGCTTTCGTAGGCGCTGCTAACGTCCTCCATGACGAACGCCAACCTTTATTGTCTAAGCTACAAAAGGGTCTTCTCTCTCAGGATGGTTTTACTCCAGTCGACTGGCACTTCATCCCCCCTAGAAAGGACATCGTTAAGCGTCACCAGTACTGCCGAAACTGCCTCGCCCACTCCCATTGTCTCAGAAACTGCCGCAGCAGTGAACGCTGTCACGACTGCAATGGACAACACCACACTCTCTTTCATCAGCCTGAAATCATCAGAGCAAACGAGCAATTGAGTCGAGCAGATGACACCTACGCTCCCAAAGGGAATCTGATAATAGGAAAGTTCGGAGTTCATCAAGCATCATATTTTTCATCAAGCAACATATTTACATTTTTACTTATCTTAAATAATGAAATTATACCTGAATCTATTTTTTGAATTGTATGCTAATTTTATATTTTTACCTCACTAACCTTGCTATTGAATTGTACTTATATGAATTATTTTGCATCTCTATGTAAGAATTCAACTGCTTGTCCGTTGTTAAGAATCTTAGACTTGTAAACCTACCCTCGTTGTTATCTTAGGATATAACAAGGGGGGCGGGATGTTTAGGCACGAGAACCCTACATATTTTGCAGGGCATGAAAACCCTAAATGGGTTAGAATAGCGAGTACATTTACTCGTCGTTTTTTCTCTTTAGCAGCGGCGGGCAGTTGAACTCTTTTTTTTTCTTAAAAACCACACATTCAGTAAAGTTCGTTTCAAGTGCATACAACCTGTTTTTCAAGTAATAAATAAAATCTAATCAAAAGTGACAAATATTCTTTTTTTCCATATAAAATAAGTTGACCAATTTTCAGTTTTTTGTGCAAACGCAACAAGTGTTTTATACTAAGTTCTTGGACAAAATTTAATAATAGTGAAAGACTACTTTGGTGTAGAAATTCTTTACTCTGTCTTGCAGTTGTTAACTATTTGCCTTTGCTTTAAATCAAATTTAATTTGTGACAAAGGTTTTCTACGAAACAAACAAACCACAAAACCATTTTCCACTGGTGGACTTGGTTTGTGAGAGCATTGCGAGTTGTTTAATCGTGGCAAAACTAATTGGAAACACACCCCCTTTACAAGGAAACAAGTGAAAACTCTGCAGGAAGCCCCCACTCAACTTGAAACCAACCCCCCATTCAACTAGAATACCAGCCCACCGTAAGTACCATCCAATATTTTTTACGTCCATCTTTTACCCCCGTGTACCCATACAATAATGATAAACTTTGTTATAATATAAAACTTTCTTATGTGGGTGGGTACCTTTTAAATCTCCCATTATTCGTTTTGTTATGATTAAATGTAAAATTATATGTCACTCATGCCTTTATTTTTTTTTTACAAAAATTCCCCTAAAAACATAAATATGTACCTTTTGTTTTTCTTTACAACAAAACATTTTCTGCACAATTTCACAATAACACGTGTCACATCCTTTTTCAACAAAAAAAGATAGAAAAAACCTACTAAAAAATGTAAAAGAAAATATAAACATCTTAAGAATATACCCTTGGGTCATCTTTAACCGAAACAACAAACATTGAAGCAATTGACATTGAATGTAAGATACAGAAAAAAAACATACAAAGTAAAAGTAAAATTTTTAATAAAAAAAAAACAATAAATACTTACATACATACATATAACACATACGAGTGCATTTCATTTGTCCTGTAAAATAAAGGCTTTTAAAGACGCTTTAGACGTTTTAGACGTTAAAAAAAGAACCACACAACTCTGGGGAATTTGCCCACTTATGTCGATTTGCTTATGTTAAAATTGCTAGAAGGACAAATGACTACTCACAGATTACTATTGACCAGAGATGCAGCTAGTCGGGAGAAGAAATAAGAACTATAATCTGAATCACACAGATTATTCAAAATCTTAGAGATAGGGATCTCATAAGGTTTCCTAATTGCTAGACTATTTCAATTTCCGGAAACTATTGAATTTTTTCTTGAATATGCTGGTATTCCGGGGAAAAAAATTATAAAAAAAAGTGTAGAAGATTTATGGTATTAATTATATTTAATGACTTTTTTTTATAAAATAAAATGTCCTTAATCCGAAAGACTAAGTGGTTTGTACTATTTGGAACTTATTTTCAGATATTCGAGCCCAACCTTCATTTTAAAACTTTCATGGCATATAAATCACCTAAGATTTTAAAAGATATTTGAGCTCAAGTATTTAAATACTTGAAATCGGAGGATTTTAGGTTTCTTGAAAGATTTGAAGATACACAGAAAACATTCAAAATGTTTTCTAATCACCAAATTTATACCAAATTCTTAATATCAAGCAAACAAATTGTTGATTTTCTACCTATTACCAAAATGATTATATTGATTACTAAAAATTGTAAAATTGTGAGTATTTTTTTTTTTTCAATAAATGATATTTTTAATTTTAATTAATAAAATTATCAAAATACCTTGCCATTTTAAGCAATTTGTTTATTTATTTAATATTGAATGTGGAGAAGGTCATACGTCTCTTACGAATATATTTGTAACTCACTCCTTGATAATGATATCCGATGGATATCGAAATATTGGAGAAGATTAGTAAATAAATAATAAATAAATATTTTTTACAAATAATTGGCCTCGAGCTCGAAAAAACTTTTTATTTTTGAATAAAAAAAAAAAAAGGTCGAAGGAATAATATTTAATTTATTTAATTTAATTTTGACAATTTCCAACAACAATTCTACAAGTTTAAATTATTTTATTTTAAACGAAAAAAATCAATTAATATTTTTTGATATTTAATTAAAATTTTAATTAATAATTCATTTCAAAACAACTAAAATGTTAATAAAATCAAAATTATATTTGTAATTTTCTTCTTTCTTCAACTAAAAAAATAATTGATTCAATTATCGTATTACTTAAATTTAAATACTTTTTAAACCTTTTTTTTAATTGATAAAAAATAAATATCATCATATCGCACACAATTTCATAAACAGTCAGTCACAACTCAAAATTTATCTGAATCTTATTTTTTATAAACCAGTTCCAAATTCAAATATTTAGCGACCACGAAAATTTCGTTTTCGTTACTGTCTTCTTTAACATTTGAGAAACTCAATTTGATTAAAAAATTGCAACCATGTTTTTAAAGCCAGTTTTCTACCTCTCCTAAGCATTTTTGAGTTTTGAGTTGTGCCTGTTTATGATTTATTGTGCGATATATATACTAAAAATATTTCTTCCACAAAAAAAAATCAAACAGGCCAAAATGATAATGATTACACGCAGAGAAAAAAAGGTTAAAGTTTGGTTAAAAAAAAATATATTATGTTCCCTGCAATGGTAATAAACAAGCAATTGTTGTTTTTAACATTGCCTTTTTCACGATTGATAATATTTTGTTTCTATTTAACAATAAAGTGTTTTACGCCCTTGAATATTCAAATATGGTTAAATCTAACAACATAGTGTTTAAATAAAATACAGCTACGACTATATGCTTAAACAAATTATGGTTGCTTTAACTATATAATTGTCACCGCAACAATATTATGGTTAAATTCATCCATCCAAACGCTATATTATGGTTGTCTCCAAACATGTTATGGGTAATAATAATAACAACAATAATATGTTTGAAAATATTATTACAAAAAAAAAGCGCTATAAAATACATAACTGAAATGTAGCTCATAGATTAAAATTCGAAAAATAAAAAATGTTGAATATAATTTTATACTACGAAAAACTACAGTTTCTCCATTAAGACCTTGTTGCCTAACGTCAAAGATATGTATATGAATGTGTTAAAAATTGTGTTTAGTTTCTGAAAATATATAAAAAGTAATAGCGTAGTTTTCTCTCCTCAATTTGCTTAGTTCTGGCGGATCCTTGAATATTAAAATAAAAAATATTCGTCCTTTTTTTTCAATTCTTTAATTAAAAATACACATAAATCAAGTAAGATCACTATATCAGCTTTGCCGTATATTATAATTCCTTCACCATAATATATTCCCTTCACCATGGTGCGATAAGAACAAAAAGTTAAATAAATACCGTTCTTTACATATTAATTAAACTAATTTGCGCCACGGCCACTTCTTCAATCCCGCCCACATGTTGTCGGATGTTGTATATTAATAACCAAGATACTTGTACCTTATTTAGAAACTTTGGCGCTTGCCGTTCTCCAAATATACAGAAATCCATAATTCTTTTGTACAGGATGTGCTACGCCCGCTTTTTAAATTGGTTAAGAAAATTAAGTGATTGCTGTATCAAAAGGTGGATCGGTCTTGGTCTTATAATCACCAGCGATGATGTAGGATAGAAAAAGTACCTCATAATAGCTTACTCTAAACTTATTAACTATATGTAAATGTATGAGAATTTAAATTAAGCTTAAATTTAATTACCCTTTAGACCATCAAATAGTTTTTAGTACATTTACTTTTTCAACCTTCTGTTGCTTTTATCCGTATTACTTTTTTTCCAATTTGCTAACTAAAACCAAAAAGATTTCTTTAACATTTGCCACACATATTCACTGGGTTTTATTACTCCACTCGGCAAGTGCAACAAAATTGTATTTACTATTCAGACCACAACCTGTTGTGAGATGCCGATGACTTTTTAAAAAAGTTTTTTTCCATAAATTTTTAAGCCAATTTTCATTCAAAACTTTGTTTTTCGTAGGTTTTTTTATGTCTTTATTTCATCTAAAAATTCTCAAGTGAATTGACAGTTAAGTGAACATAAAAAGTCATATTAACACATTTGGAATACACATACATACATATGTATGTATGTACAAAAAACAAGAGCTCTTTTTTTCATTTACATACATAAATAAAAAAAAACTTTTACGAACACATAGTGTCACCCAAATACAAAGCCATAAATATCCGTATTGTGGTAGAACTAAATCCTCCAGAGTACGATTGCCTTATAAAGTACAGACATATTTGTTCGTTAATTCCACAAAAAAAAAGAATAATAAAAAAGAAACAAGTAGCAAAATTAATTTAATACAAAGTTCTTTAATAGAGTGACGAAGAATAGTGCCGACAAAACTAGCAAAATACATAGTTGAAGAGTTTATTGAAATCAGCGAATCGAAAATTGCAATATTAATTCTTTACGATTAGTTTCATGAAAAATTTAACTTGTATGCCTTAATAACCGTCACCCTGTTTCTCGTTTTACATTCACGCATATGTTTTTACACATTTATGGTACATTTATGCTGGAAAAAAAAATAACTGCCCACTTCAATTAATTGTGTGACAAAAAAAAATAATAAAAAAATAGTAAAAATAAACAGAGAAATCCGTTTATGATTAGATTACTTTTTCATTGTAAAGGACTATCATTGTGCTTAATGAAAGATTGAATAAAATTAATTAACTAGTTTCTTTTGAAATAAAAAAATGATAAATACCTAATTTTTTTTCTTTTAAATACTTGCTTTTAAAATATAAAAAACAGGGCATTCTGCTAAGCCGCTTCACAGTGGGTTCGATGGTACCCAAAGTGGTGTAGTTTTAAAATATGATATTTTTTTATTATGGAGTTATTATCAGCACATAAAAACAGCGTTTTAGAAAAAAAAAGTAAAAAAAAATTTTTTTTTAAACCGTTATTATATTTTGAAAAAAAGACCTTAGTTCACAATTTATACTGTAAATTTGGAATGAAAACCGATAAATTAATAAATAAAATTGAAAATTAAAACATACTTAATATGATATTAAAAAATGTAAATAATAATTTTATTTTATTTATTTGTATTAGTATAAATTTAATTTAAAGTCCAATTTTTGTTTTTAACAAAACTTTATAAATGTACAAATTGTTTTCAAAAAAGTCACAAAAGAGCATATTATCATTTTTAGTAATGAATAATCATAAATACATAAAAACACAACTTTAAAAAAAGGAAAAAAAAAATTTTTTTAACCTGTCAACCGTTTTTTGTTTTTCGGAAAAAACATTATCCACAATTTTCTCTGTAACATTGAAAACAAAATAAATTTAAAAAATAAGTTAATAATATGTATTCCTACACAGAAAAAAGTGTTTTATCAATTAAAAAAATGGTTTAAAAAGTATTTTAATTTAATAAATGTGATAATTGAATCAATAATTTTTTTAGCTGAAAAATTCAAAAATTTAATTTTGATTTAATTATCATTTTAGTTGTTTTGAAATAAATTTTCAATTAATATTTTAATTAAATAACAAAAAATCTTAATTGACTTTTTTCGTTTAAAATAAAATAATTTAAACATGTAGAATTGTTGTTGGGAATTGTCAATATTTATTTAAATAAATTAACACATTGTTTAAAATTTTAAAGTTTTTTGATCACTTTATTAATTAAAATTAAAAATATCATTTATTGAAAATATTTTTTCAAAATTTTAAAATTTTTAGTAATCAATATAATCATTTTGGTAATAGGTGCCAACTCAACAATTTGTTTGCTTGATATTATGAATATTATGAACAAATTTGGTGATAGGAGAAATTTAATAATTTTTTCTGTGTATAAATTTGTATCCAGTTTTTGCTTTCACTAAATTCAGTAAATGTAAAAATTATTCTGAAAAAATAAAAAATTTAAAACTTTTTGGGAAATCTTTGTTTTCGAGAGTTTTTACACAAAAATAAAAATAAAAAAAGGGCCGGGCATTGTCTGGACTTTTTTTTAAATATAAGCTGATTTCCTATACTTCTCTAAGATTTATAAAACTAATTCCAACTCTTACTAACTAAATACTTGTGGCCCATTAAATGCGGAAATTTTGGGCTTTTTTAAAAAAACTATTAAAAATATTTACACATAATTTTTACAAAAAAAAAATTTACTTTATTCTTTAATAATTAATGTTGAAGGTTCCATTATAAAGAATTTACTTTTAATAGATTTTACACTAATAATAATCTCTTGAATTGTAAAAATGTCCAATTGATTTTTACAGCTTGTGATGCATAGGTAGGTAGGTAGAAAGGGTGGTGTGAAGTCTCCTTCACCCCTTCACCCAGAGACCAATATGGTCCATTGTGATGCCATGTTTAGATATAGATAGCTGGAAAGTAGGTGAAATAAACAGGGAAAGCATAAGAAAAGATAAAAATGATAGATAAGAAAAGAAGATCGGACCAAACCCGAGAGAAAACTCCACTCAACACAAATCCGCACTATGTGCGGCTAGCTCCCAGTCTCCTGCTGCGTATCAAGGTCATCCCCATTACGAATCCTATTAGACTCTTGAGTCCACAGCCCGAAACATCCCCTAATTCGGCTAGGAATCTGCTGCTCAGCCACCTCAGCCTGCTGCCCCGTAGCGTGGGACAGTGGCACAAAATGTGCTCAACAAGTGATGCATAATTTTATCTACTGTTACTCTATACCAAAATTTATTATAAAAACTTCATATCTAAATTTCAATTAATCGCCACTTTGATGCCATTTTAACCCAATGTGCGCTTGTCAAAACCCCTGTGTGACAATATCTGGACTTAAGACATGGTTCAAGATATATTTGTGTTCGGAAAATCATAAATATCTACAGTAAGTTAAAGCAATGCGTTTACCAAAGTCCCCATGCACAAAACATTTACTTAACCGTGACTTTTCTTGCTATACGCGTGCTCTCCTACTAATCCCTCTAATCCCTTAAACCCGAGGCTATAAAATTCCACAACTAATGCAGCTGTCTTAAATAACAATAGTTAAAGAAGAGGTTTGTCATCAGTTTTCCTTTAAATGTAAGGCAAAAATCTGACCCAATACTGGCACCTTAAAGATCTCCCTCCCATTATTTTGGGTGTAAATCACAGTCATGCACGTAATCCCCGAATCGAGCAATAAATCATTTTTTAAAAGCATTTTCTAATGTAGAATTGACATTATACACAGAAAATAGTTTTTTATTAATTAAAAAATGGTTTAAAAAGTATTTAAATTTAATTAATGTGATAATTGAATCCATTACACTGTGCAAGAAATTGACACTCTTTTTCGTGACAAGCTGGGCACTTGGCGTTTTAACATAATTCGGGTACGCTGAATCCAGTGGTGCCCGCGGTTTTTTAAGATTGGCTCTGGTTTCGCGTAACTCAAAAACGCTTTAGATTATTAAAAAAAAACCGAAATTCCGCAATAAAATTTCCTTTAAGAAAAGTGAAAATTTCTATTATCCGCAGTCGTTTTAGAAACATAATTTTTTTTTGGAAAAAAAAATAATTTTTTTAACAAAATTTCGAAATTTTTGTTTTTAAAAAATTGGAAAATGCAGCTATGCATTGCAGACGTATTAAAAACGAAATTCCAAACAAAACAAGCCATAAATGATTAAAATCTGTTTGCAACTTTTGATTTTATTCACAAAAGTCGACAATTTTTAATTAATTTAAGAATTTCATAAAACGCAATATTTGTATGGGAGCTCCCCTAAGGGATGGTGATAAAGGGAAAGTATAATTTGAGAAAATGTTAAGAACACAAAACTAATGGAGGTCAGTCATACATTTTATCCCCCTAGGGGCGACTCCTGGGCATTTATGGGACTTTTTCTTCAATATATTTCTAGTCTGCATTGAACATTTTGTATGGAAGCCCCCTTAAGGAATGGAGATAGCGGGTGGGTATATTAGAAATAAATAATTGAGATGACAAATAAAATGGGGTTGGTCATACATTTGACCTATCTAGGGACATCCTAGGCGCTGCAGGGGCCAAATTTAAAAATTTCATTAAACGGACATATTTGTATGGGAGCCCCCTAAGGGGTGGATATATATGGCAACTATGTTTAAGAAAATGTTAAGAACAAAAAACATTGGAGGTCGGTCATACATTTTATCCCCCTAGGAGTGAATCCTAGGCCTTAGAAACAAATGATGGGAATGAAAAATAAAGTTGCGCTGGTCATATATTTGGCCCGTCTAGGGGTATCTCAGGCGCTGCAGGTGCAAAATTTAAGGCTAGGGTTCTACGCGTATAAAAAACAAAGTTCCAAACAAAATAAGCTATGAGTGATTAAAGTATGTCAACAAGTTTGGATTTTTTCAGAAAAGATGAAATTTTCTTATTTTTTATAATAACCAAACTTAAAAATTTTAAAACATTTATTTTTGTTGTTAATTAGTTAAAGTTAAAGTTTTTATTTAGAAATTTATTCTTCTTCCTCCTGCATATTCCATCAAATATCCCCTAATAGCGAATCAAGTTGTTTGCCGCTATACCAGTGTTCGAGCCTGGCTGTTACTTGGTGAAATCTCTCGCCATGTTCATCAGACCCGGAATCTGGTTCATTAAATTTTTCGGCATGGTAATGCAAAAAATGTTTTTTCAATGACATTCTAACGTTTAAGTTTTTAAATGCGGTTAGCATATTTTTGATTAAAATTCGCCAGTTTTCAGACCGATGATTTCCTAATACATTTTCTATTACTGATTTCACACAATTCCAGGCCAATAGCTCGATATCATTCAATGCAACGTCAAATTGATGGTCCTTCATAAGACGACGAATGTCCGATCCATTATGTATCTAATGTATGACCGGCCTCAATTAATTTTTTGTCCTTAACATTTTCTCGAGACATACTTGCCCCTTATCTCCACTTCTTAGGGGGGCTCCCATACAAATATTACGTTTTATGAAATTCTTAAATTAATTAAAATTTGTCGAATTTTGTGAATAAAATCAAAAGTTGCTAACAGATTTTAATCATTTATGGCTTGTTTTGTTTGCAGCTTCGTTTTAGAAGCCTAGCTGTATTTTTTAATTTTTTATGAATTTTTAAAAAACAAAAATTTCGAAATTTTGATAAAAAAATTTAATTTTTTTTTCAAAAAAAAAATTATGTTTCAATAACAACTACTCATATTAGAAAAAAGTTTTACTTTTCTTAAATGAAATTTTATTGCGGAAAAGTTTTTTAAGTTTTTTCAATAAGCTAAAGCGTTTTCGAGTTACGCGAACATATGTTGTGCAACCTCCTCCATTTTCGAATTAACGGTATATCTCGCTGTTTTTTCAACTAGCATAGTGTTATTTTTTAAGTTGAAAGAAATTTAAAAATTTAATTTTGATTTATTTAACATTTTAGTTGCTTTGAAATAAATTAAAATCGTAATTGACTTTTTTCGTTTAAAATAATATAATTTAAACTTGTAGATTTGTTGTTGGGAATTGTCAATATTTAATTAAATAAATTAACAAACACATTGTTTGAAATAGCAAACTTTTTTGATCATGTTATTAATCAAAATTAAAAATATCATTTATTAAAAAAATAATATTCATAATTTTATAATTTTTAGTAATCAAAATGATCATTTTAATAATAGGTGCAAAATCAACAAATTATTTGCTTGATATTATGATTTTGGTGATAAGAGACAATTTTGAATTTTTTCTGTGTAGACCAAAGCGTGAAACAGTTTATGTTCGTCTGCCAAGTTAAGTTTAATGTGAGGAGCTGTTAGTACGGCCATACCTCACAGTGCTTTTACTACTGGTTAACACAATGCGTCGACTTAGAGTTCCGTGTGTGTACACTAACTCACAGGTGGCATGTTAAGTACATGGCTGTCAGGATCATGCACTTAGCTCTTTTTTTAAATGCTGGAAATATATATTTTTCCAAACGACACTGCAATGCAGTTTCTGTTGTACAACCGACATAAACGATCAATTTTAACTCTACATTACGGCATTCGAAAAGATATCGCTCTGCGATTTAACTATAGTTACCAATCAAATACTGTCTTTAATTGGCCGAATTCTATTTGTTTTCTTCATATGCACTTACGACTTTTCGTCTATTCAAACTTACATATCATATAATGTAAATATGATATTAAGAAACCGCTAAAACTGTTTTTCTTGATCACTTCATTTATGAGCAATAACGGTAATCTTAAATTTATAGACTCCAAATATCATAATGACTACCAAACGCGGAGGGGTATTATGCGTTTATGCACAAAAATATTCTTTTGCAACCTAAATCATTCTACTAAATTTTATTGTAATCGGTCCATATTCGACCATAGTTTTTGTTGCCCTTTGAATGTTGGTATTGATATTGGCGATAATCCATAACAGGTAATATGTCATATCAAAAGTTTGTGCTGGTAGTTCAGGAATTGGCCATATTTAACGTGTAAACCTCATCCCTAAAATCACTTAGAAACGGAAAACCTCTTATATTAGTCTTTAGCTCATAAATAGGCAACACTCTCTTAATAATATAACTTCAAAAATGTTTCCAAGTGTAATCTAAGCTTGCCTAAGGCTAATGTCAGAGTGGCCGCTAGAAGCGAATGTAAGAAAAAATAAACTCGCTATTTATTGTTGTTGTTTTTATTTAAGCTTTGATAATGTTATAAGTAAAACCCGAGTATTTAAAATTCTTATTCGCTTTACAGTCATATTTGTATAATATTTTTAACTTTTCTAAAGTCTTTGGAAAAAGGTTTCCTGACGAGCTGCCCTAAGCAACCAATGAAATGCTCATATAAACTAGCCATCTCTCAACAATAAACTTAAGTTTTTTTTTATCAAAAATAAAAATTGGAAAAGTAGTACGTCATTAAGCAATCTTATTAACAGCCTGGCCTCCGATGTCGACCGCTACCGTTCACTTTCATTTTTTTTTTATTATTATTATTATTTCTATGCTAATCCCGCGAAGCTCTACGCTTGTCTACAGAAAAGAAACCAGAGTCTTTGGCGGGAATCGAACACGCAACCACGGCGTGTTCAATATCAACTACCCTACCGGGGCACCCATTTCAACCACAACGATTTTCAACGACGAACAGCTGATTTGCGGCCCACTAACAATTTTCAGCACGACAAGTCGATCGACAATGCAAGTGATCGATAACTTAACAGTTTTCATACAAATTTGCGGACCACTAAGAAATATTACGCGACCACAAATGTCATAATCAGTCGCTTTTCTTGTAGTTCTCGACATAGGCATTTTGTTAAAATATTTAACAACATTTTCTTTACACACAAACACTAAATATTTTTTTTATTAAATAGAATCTGGTAATTACTTCTTTTCATAAGCTACTTTATTATATTCAACATTTTTTATTTTTCGAATTTATTCTATGAGCTAAATTTCAGTTATGTATTTTATAAAGCTTTTTGTAATAGTTCTATTCCTTAAATTTTTAGGAATGACTTTATAACAGAAATTTAGCTCATAGAATAAATTCGAAAAAAAAAAATGTTGAATATTTTTTTATTATTATATTTTTTTTTAAACAAAACCACTTATAAAATTATATAGATTTTTATGAAATTCAATTCTATATTTTTTGTTTTCTACTTTGTTTGTGTTTTGTGTACTCCTTTGTTTTCTATCCCGATTTGGTTGTAGCCAGAGTTCTATTTTTTTTGGCTTAATTTATATGTTTTGTCGATTTTTATTTCCAAACTAACGTTTTATTTATGGAATTGATGATGTGACAATGCCATAATTTCGATTGAAATGTGCGAAATGAAACAAAAATGCCATAAATTGAAACAAAGAGCTGTTTTTCTCACTTAACTGTGTCTGTACCATTTATGGCGAGTAATTGCTGTCCCGTAAGGAAATTACTCGCAAATTTACAGAAAAATTGTGTGTAAAATTTTTGTGAGAAAATTCTAGCTTTGAACTGTCAAATAAACTCATGAATTAAAAACGGGGTTAGAAAAAATTTTAAAACTAGAAAATATATTAAAAATTCAAAATACGATGAATAATAACACGCAAGAGGTTAGTATTTTGTTCTTGTCAAGTTTTTTTATTGTTTAATTATTTTGCTTTTAACGTTTTTGAAAAATATGCGAATGTTTCCAAAGTTTTTTTTTTAAAACCAACAAACATTAAAGTCGTATTTTACATTATTTGGTATAGTCGACGGTTGTATTTACGCCATCGTCGTTGAACATTTTTCAATTTTAGTAAGTTTTGGTCGCCGTCACTGATATGTATGACTGGCGCTCTCAACGTCTTCAATTTCACATCGGCTTCGAGTGGAATATTATGAAATTTTTAACGTAATAACGTAATCTCTTTTGATATTTTTCGACAAGTGTTACAGAAACACTTTTTTCTCACTTTTCGAGAAACGATGGAATATTTCGTTTGACATGTTTTCGATGCGAAAAGTTCGCATCAAAGTTACAGAACATGGGTACAGAGTTCTATTTTTTTGGCTTAATTTATATGTTTTGTACATTCGTAGTTCCAAGCTAGCGTTGTATATATGGAATTGATGATGTGGCAATACAGTCATTTGACAATAAATAAATTATTTACGTTAGACACGTAAAACCTGTCGGCCGACAAGTAGATAGTTAGTGGCCCGCTTAAGAGAACGAAAATGAGCTGTCGCTCGCTTAAGTTGTCGATCGACATCGGGGAACTGGCTGTAATAATAAATTTTGTATTCCCGAAAATTTCTTTTAAGAAGCGATAATACTTTGTGATATATCAATGCTAGAAGGGGTCAGAGTTAAGGCTATATTGGATAAAAAGATTTCTTCTGCTAACATAAATTTGTTAGTGTTTTATTAGCGCTTTTGTATGAAATATGGATTATGACGATGATTTTTTAATGTTATTTAGTACTTTCAATACATTTCTTTTAAAGGAATAAAGGTATCGATTTCCATTGCTTTCTTATTAAAAACAAAAATTTATTTTATTTAATACACAAAAAGAAAAAAACGAGAGAAGCCTTGACAGAAAAACAAAAAAAAAAAGAGAAGAAACTTCAATGGCTAGAAACAATTACACAATCTGCTTTGTAGCACAAAATCGCATTAAGTTTCGATCTCACTGTAACATCCTTTGAGCAAATGCATAAGAAAAACATAAGCAGGCTTTCTAGCGCAATTATATATAGCTTCTAGCGGCCACTCTGACATCAGCCTAAGGCCTGGCATTCGCAAATCAAATCTAAAACACGGTCGATCAGAGGCAATAAGATACAACGAAAACTACTAACAGTCCAAGACTTTAAAGCTTTTAGCAGGTTATTAGCAAGGACTCTTGAAAACTTACATAGGCTTTATATCCAATAGATAAGAGATATAAAACAGATTTTTTGTTGGTTAAACGCATCATCAGGTGTGTAAAAACCTTAATGACAGCTACGCAAGTAAATTTTTACCACATCTGTTGTAGAGATCACCGGCCTTAGTTCCAGATAGAAATTATTCCTAATCTTAAGTAGCGTGCAATTTGGCAATTTAAAAATTCCCCCCTTCTGATGAAACCCTCGTTAAATTGCAGATTTACATATTTCATATTTATAATTAGTATAGTGGTTATTTTGTTGAACTATTCATGGTTTTTAATCCAAAATTCATATTTATATTTAAGTGTTGTGTCGTTTCGTTTAATTCAGAAAAAAAACTGTATATGAAATATGTTAAAAAAAATTTCACATAAATGCCCAAAAGTGCAATTACAATGCTGATATTTCCAATTTTTAATGGATATTAACAAATTGCCGCATGAATGTACCATTTTCTTAAAAATTAATATTCGTTGATTAATTGTAAAGGTTCACTAGTGCGTATGAATAATTTTCTATTATATTGTAAATATCAAATGCGTATACGTGATGTAGTCCCTTTTGAATTAAA
This sequence comes from Pollenia amentaria, assembly GCA_943735925.1. NCBI lineage: Eukaryota > Metazoa > Arthropoda > Insecta > Diptera > Polleniidae > Pollenia > Pollenia amentaria. The sequence continues at coordinate 124,052,541 of OX031008.1, forward strand.
AATACTAGGAGGTGTCATATATCAAGATGACTAAAAAGAAATAAGAAGGGAAAGTTATTTTAAATATTTGATACCTTGGCTTTTGTTACAAAAGAAAAGTTTAGAGATTACAAAATATTGTGGTCTCTTTTTCAAATCTTTAAAACATGGCACCTAAAATTCATGTTTTCTTTAAAAAAAATTTTAAGGGCTTTAAACAAGTAAAACAAATTGTTATAATAGGATTTTATTAGCAAAACTCTTTTCAAGTTCTTTTGTTTAGGCGTCTTTTCTCATCTCTATCAGTAATAGTTTATATTATTTGTAATAATATTTTGTATCCGCCAACATGTCTATCAAATGTATTAAAAAAAAACATTGACTTTATTGATTAATGAAGAAAATGCCTAAAGCCAACCTTTTTTTATATGTAAGACGTTTTATTTGTGACATGAAAAATTTACGATTTAAAAACGGTATAAAATCCGAAAGAAAGTCGTAAATATACAGGACTAGCGTGTTTAAAATGTCTTACTATTGCAAAAATTAAGTTTATATTTTTATTTATTTTTTTGCTTTGTGCTAAAATAAACTTTTTACTAATTATTGTTTTACATTTTGCCTTGACTTATAATAAATCGATTGATAACAACACCAAGCTACAAAATTAAAGTAATTGTTATACACTTATCAAATAAAAATTAAGTAATTCCTGCTGCTCATTGGGAGATTTTGGAAAAAAATGAAATAATTCTGTATTTTGTAAACTGTTAGTCCGATTAAAATAAATTTTTAGGTGGCAATTAAGGAGTTGTATTCGAGTTGAAGTTTTGTATTTTTGATTTATAGACTTATCAGGAGGGCCGCCATAGGTTCCCAAAGTAGGTATTACATGAATTTACAACGATCCAGAATTCTTAATTTTAGCCCGCTTTTAAACATTTTTAAAATCGAATTCCAAAAAAACTTGGCGACATATACTTCGTATCGGACTTTGCAAATTCAAATTTACTATTTGTGACCTATCTTGGTCTATTATTTTGCCTATAGAAGAAACTAATCTTTTTTTTTATTTTGATAAAAACAAAATATTGTTTGTTTCGAAAAAATAGAATGTTTTTAAAAACAGGACTTAGCAAATTCAAAAAAGATTTTTAAATTAATTATTTGAAGCTCAACACTTTCTAAAAAAACATTTGAATACTTATTTGTTTTATCTTCTAAGCAAAAAGCGGTAGAAGATATAAAAATTTTGTATGCAAAGTTCAAAATCTGTTATAAACTACCTGCAAAAGATAAACTAAAAACTTACAATGACATTTGTTGATTCGAACTATAAAAATGGTTTTTATGATATCAACTTTGAAATCAGTTTGAAAAAATGCAATGTTATTGTTTTATGTATATCCGAGTTACTTTTCTCAGCGAACATGCGGAGCCATTCCCTCTGCAGATATAGAATTATACTCAAATGTATGTATATTAAAATCAGTATATCCGTTTAGAAACTGCAAATTTTGAAAAATATATTAGGACTATTTGCAAAAAAATCTTTTAACGTAGCCCAGTGTTATCATATTGCGTGCGTAAATAAAATCAATTTTTGCCACAAACTTTTCGTGTAAGAAAAATAAAGAAAAATTACAATTCAAACATGTTTTCGAATTTGAAGGCTAAATAACAAACACCTACATCTTTGTAATAAATTAAATTCGTTAGTTTTGTTGTTTTTACTTCCTTGATTAATATCGTTGTTTTTGTACGGCTATTTGCCCTCAGTAACTCGTGTTAAAGAGAAAAGTTGCAAAAAAATGACCAAAGAGTCGAATACCAAAATGAAAATCTAAAAAGAATAAATACAAAAAGAAAGTTGTTATATAAATACATATTTATATATTTTTAACGAAATTATAAGACTTAAAAAAACTTACTTTAAATAAAGAGGGCAAATTTAAATCGTAAAAATTGTAAGCCGAAAATTTTATAGGATTTTGTAAAATTTGCATAATGAAGTCATCGATTAAAATCCCAGGTACCGGTGACATTTTCAATTGTTTAGCAATGTCAGTTACCTGAAAGTGTATGAGAAATAGTTTTAATAAAAATTTCATATATAATCAGGGCAAATTTTTAAATTAACCAAAATGTAAAAAATATGCAAGCAAAAAAGACCAAAACAACGAAGAAATATACTTAACAATATGCAAAAAAAAAACGTATGAATATGCATACCAAACACCAGCAGCTTTAAATAACACCCACGAAATAAAAAATAATTAAATAGCACCCCAAATTTTGAGCATTATTTCATACCGAAAATCTCAATAAAATAAGACCCCAACGAAATGAAATAATACCCTAAACAGATATGAAATAAAACCCCAACGTTTTTAAATTTAATTAGCCACCAAACAATACCAAGGAATTAAAAATTACCCCCAAATAAAATCGAAATATTTACTTTGGGACTATATTTCACTTACAAATATTGAAAGCTTTAGTTAGCGAATGCGGTGCACAGTATAAGATTTAGCCATTCTAGGGAGACAAAATTAAATATCTAGGAAAAAAATTAAACTAGACTTATGAATTTTGATACAAGGTGTAACTAGGCTACTATGTACCACTGTCAAAAAAATGGGCGAAATTGGATCACTGCCACGCCCACCTCCCATATAACTGCAAAAATTTATATCTGATATTATTCGCGTTGGATAATCCAAAAGTAAAAAAGCGGCGAGTATGCATGAGAATGTTTAAAAGAAATAATAAAGAGGTAGAAATAATAGTAAGTGTTTAATTTTCCTTCATTAATTTTAAAATAAGAATATATTTCATATGTACATATAAATTAAAGTAAGAATAAAATGTTAAAATTAATGGTTTTCTTCTGGTATTTCTGAAGATTGCAATAAATGTAGTACTTCAGTACTTCCACAAATATGGCTTACGGAACGGTCAAGCCTTTCATTTTCGGGTGTTTAAAGCCATATATAAAAAATTTGGTGGTATGTGGTATTATCACTCATTATTTGTTTCTTTTTGTTAGCGGCAAATCTCGGCAGATAATTTTATATGTGTCTTAAAGTAGATACTTCAGACGTTCGTTTAAAACTAATTTAGTGTTGAAGCGTTATGAAGAAAAGAATTTATCGATTATAGAATTTATTTTTTTTTCTTAACTTAACGAAAAGAGTAATTGTTTAAATGAAATAGCACTAAAAGAATTTTCCCGTTCTAAAAATAAATTTTTATGATATTAAGAGCGAATAAGTTGAGCTTCAAAACAAAAAAAGAATCGTTAAAAAATTCCATTCCAATAAAAAAGTTACACGCTTTTAAAAATTAGCAGTTTTATGTAAGTGTTTTTGTTGTTTTTAATCCACTCTAAAATATTCAAGTTTAAAGAAACTTTATATTGTTATTGTTGACAAATAAGGCAAAGTTTTTGCATTTTCTTATTTTATAACAAGTGCTCTTTCATATTTGATAAATATATTTACTCAAATTTAAACTCAAAAAAACGACTTTTGTCCAGCTAGATTACCAACATCTTACACTGTGCGGTGTTTGTTGCATTATAGAGAAGAAAATCCTTGCGCTCGGCCTAAGGCAGGCTAGCAGAGAAGCTTTATTTAACGAAGGTGGTATTTGTATTCAAAATCCTGAATTTCAAAATCCTGAATTATAATATCTCCAATAATTGCTCAGTTTTGGTTTTAAAAATCGAGCGATAGATAGCATGGTTGGGCATTCGGCCGGGTGCAATCATTTTCTTCTATATACTATAACAAACACCGGCTTCGCTAACTAAAGCAACTCTGCATAGCCGGCCTTTGGCCGGGCGCAAGAGTTTTCTCCTCTGTGGTATAACAAACACTGGCTTCACTAACTAAGTGTTCTAAGTTCGGGATTTTTAATTTGGATCTTAAAATCCATAATTATAAAGTTCGCTTTTTTTTAAGAACTCTGAAATTCGGAATTTTTACATTTCGTGATTTTGAAATTCGGTATTATGAAAGTATTCGTTCTTTTAAATTTTTTTTTTTTTTTCAAATTCAAAGACTAACTTTAGTGCATATTTCATATTATTTTTAGGACTATTTTTCATTATTTCGGGATGACATTTCATTTGAAGAAATTGGGCTACAATTGCATAATGAAATATAGCCCTAAATTTGGGATTAATTTTCATTTGCTTTTTAGGGCCATATATGCTGGGGGCATATTTCGCAGCGCCTGTCTAGCTTCATTTCAAAGACGCTGTTTTTTGTGTACTGCAGCAATGATCTATAAATATTTCTATAGTTTTTTATTCCTTAGATGCAACTTGTTAATATAACGGGACTTAATTTACAAAGCTTAGGTTTTCTATATAAATTAAAAAATGATATAATCCTCTAAAAAATATATTGGGGCTTTATTTCATAATGATTTTTTGGAGGATTACTTCATATGAAATAATCCCCTAATTAGAAAAATTTAATAATACTCAAAAAATGAAATAACCCCCAAAAATCGATGATGTTGCTCTATGTCTATGTACTACTTTTTGAGGTGTTATTTTTTTTTTTTTTTTTTTTTTGGGAGGGAGGGGGGTTATTTTATGCCGTCACCAAAACCATGCCAACGTCACTCGGTGTTTGGTGCAGCACTTGCAAATTATTGTAGCGCTTTTATGAAATCTAACGGAACACACAGAGTATTTTGTTGTTGGATTAAATAAGAGAGCTCTGAGCTTTTGCATTTGCATTTTCGCAAGACCAGGGGCTCTAAATACTTAATTCCAGTAATAAATAATAAAAGAAATATGCATAAGTTATATTTTTAATAAAACTCTTGGAAATATTACCCATTGTATTTAAGTTTTTTAAGATAACAGGCTTAAAAGTATTAATAAACCCTTTTTTCATAGAAAAAGACTTCCTCCATATTCATAAAAAATATTTTTGATTAATAAAAGGTTTATCAAACAAATTTTCATAGAAAATTCGTTTCATAAGCCTGCTATAAACCTAAAATATTTTTTATGAATATGGGGGTAAAACTTTAAAAACCTGACTCTATGATTGGGTTAGTAAAAAACGGGTTGTTGTAACCTTACATGTACAACATTTTTAAAGAAACGTTTGTTACTTTTCCGAAAAAGATTTTATATTGTAACAGAGTTGTCTTTTTTCAAAGGAACAAAAAAGGAATTTTTATTTTTATGTGAGTGGCTTCGATCACAAGTGCTCATATACCCCCTGTGCTCCAAGCGAAACAGGTATTTTAATGACAACTGCTAGAATTGGTCGTCATATATCGCTACCGAAGAGAATTCCACATTCACCTCTTGTGCTCTGAACTTCTCTGAACTTTATCTTCTAGATCCAAATGTTATCTTAATTTAAAAAAAGCATTTAAACCCCTTGTGCTTTAAGCCCCTCATATAATAAATAAATGCAAAATGATAAAAAAGCAAACTTAAATTGTCAAGTGTTTTTTTTTTAATTTTAAATTAAAAAGAAAAAATTTAAATACGAATAGCATTTTAAACAATTAAGAAAATATAGTCGGTCACGTCCAACCATTTGATACCCTACATACAGTACATATAGACAAATCTGGAACTGATGGGCAATCATGGAGAAAACGATAAGGTTAAAATTCATATATGAGTTCTTTGTGTCAAAAATTATTTAAATATCTACATCGTTATGCAAATTTTTCGGCTTTAAGCGATTTTAGAGAAGGGGTTTATAGAGGACCTCTGGTCCATTATGACTACCAGTACAAAATATATAGTAGCCATGATATAGTAGCTATTATAAAAGTTATCGTCGCTTAATTTTATATCAATAACAATAAGTCGTCAACGATTTGCTTTAATGTCTTCAAGACATGACCAACTGGGTATCTACTAGGGTATTCATTTAATCGGGCTTTTGCTTAATTTGGCTATTCGCTCGATTTATTTACCGAGCTTTTACTTTAATTGGTTAATAATCGGTTAATTTTGATATTGATCGGTTAACCGATTAATAAAGTTTTTTTTATTAGTAAAACCAATACCCAATGACATAACAATTCTTGAACTAAAACGAGCAAACAAAAGAATAATTCATAAGTACGTAAGATCACTTATTGATTATTTCAATAGTTTAAGAACTTATAATATAATCTTTTATACAAATAATTTGGCATTTAATAATAATTAAGCGTTTATTTTCTTTAGTTTTGATAAAACTTGACTTTGAAAAATTCTTTCATCTATCGTAGATGTTGGAGAAATCAAAAGCAACCCATAATACAGAATATCATCTCATTTCTCAGTCCTCTTCCTGGATTTTTCTAAACATATGAAATCTTCCATTATGTCATTAGAGTCCTGTTTTAATTTTTTGTTAATTTTAAACACTTCTAGTTGTTTCGGTTAATGCTGTTAAAATATTTATATGAACAGATATGAGAAGAAATAAATAACTAAACACATACATATAAAAAGTACGTGAAACAAAAAGCTGTTGACAGCAAACAGTTATTTAAAATGAAGATCACTGAACACCTTCTTTGTTTGTATGAAAATATATTTTCTAAACACATACCTTTTGTATATGAGACGAAACAAATATCATAATACAAAAAGTTAAAAATTTTGTTTCATCTAATCGACTGAAATTAACCGGTTTAATCGTTAATCGAAAAAAGGCAATTTTATTAAATTAACCGGTCAGTTAATCGGGTAGTAATTAATCGATTAACGGTTAACCAAATGAATACCCTAATATCTACATTTTATTTTTAATCGATATGTGTATGTTTAGCCAAATCAAGTTCTGATTAAACGTAAATGCTATTCTAAACTTAACAATTTTATACATAAGGGAAAATTCGGGCAATAAAGGTTATGCGTTTTTGCTATTGATGTGTGTAGAAGTAATAATAAAATAATAATAATTAATATACCAATCGAATCAAAATCACTTTCGGAATCGATCTAACGGTATCCGTCGGGATGATTGCCAATCTATGTAAACCTTGTGCGCAAAGTGCGACCTGTTGCACTTTTGGAGATAAATGAAAAAAAAGTTCTCAAAAGGACGAAGCCTTTTGCCTAGCCTAGCCCCCCTAAAACTTTTTTCCAGAATTAAGTCTTTGTATCCATAAACCATTTACTTCTCTTCGTATTTAAATTAAATACGCCTTACTTACTACAAACTAAATTATTTTTATCAAATTTTCCATATTTGGTCATATCTTTCATACAAATATCAATACCGAAAATAACTTTTAATATCTAATCACTTCATTTTAATTGCTTATACCAATATAAAATTTGGTGTCGGTCCTTAAAATCACTTTTGGACGTTACAAATATCATATAGATGTTGAAAGTATCTACTTTGTATCTAGATACTATTTGGCACAAATAACTCGTATAATGTTGTTCTGGTAGGTCCATGACTGCATATATGTTCCAATTAGAGTACACTTTTGAAAACTCGTTTTTTACCTTGCAATGTAGTGAAATATATGGTCGAGATGGACCGATTACACTTTTAACTTGTCTATTATATGCAAATATTATTAAACTGTTTTTTTTTTTATTATTCCTAAATGTTTTGTTTCAAAATAAGCTTTTTCTTTTTTTTTTAAGTCTTATATGTAACAATTTAAAGGGCATATTTTCAAGTTTTTACCGCATATTTAATGCGCATTAAGATCATCAGCCTTATTGCTGTTGTCGTTGTAGTATACGACTGTCGTTTTTTGTAGTAGATAAAAGAACACAGGTTGTGTGTTGACTGTGTCGTTTTTTGTAGTAGATAAAAGATCACAGGTTGTGTATACATAAGAATGTATACGTGTATTTGGTGAGAACTGAGCAAAAGTCTATTTATAATAAAGGGTGTTTTTTTAAGCCCGATAGAACTTGAAATTGTAAAAAATAACACAAAAAATTAAATTGTAATCAAAATTTTCAATACGTGACATTAACATTTGAAAATGATTTCGGGCATATGGGCACCGCGGCTGTTCTTGACGAAGCGCATTCTGGACGTCCAATTTTGGGCCACTTTTTCGAGCACTGCTGGCCGTATGTCACGAATAACACGAACAATGCTGGCCTCCAAGGCGTCAATTGTTGCTGGTTTATCAGCATAAACCAGTGACTTCACGTAGCCCCACAGGAAATAATCGAGAGGTGTCAAATCGCACGACCTTGGAGGCCAATTGACAGGTCCATTTCTCGAAATCAACTTATCGCCAAATTTTGATTTCAATAAGTCGATGTTTGCGTTCGCCGTATGGCACGTAGCGCCATCCTGTTGAAACCACATCTCCTCCGGATCAATGTCATCCATATTTTCAAACAAAAAATCATTGATCATGGTGCGGTAACGATCTCCATTGACCGTAACGCGAGCTCCGGCCTCATTTTTGAAGAAATAAGGTCCGATGATGCCACCAGCGTGAAATCCGCACCAAACGGTGCATTTTTCTGGATGTAATGGAGTCTGTAGGGTCTCTTGTGGATTGGTCTCGCTCCATATGCGGCAATTTTGCTTATTAACAAACCCGTTAAGCCAAAAATGCGCCTCATCGCTGAACACAATTTTGCGATAAAACAACGGGTCAGTTGCCAACTGCTCTAGAGCCCAATCGGCGAAAGAACGACGCATATAATGGTCTCGTGGCTTCAATTCCTGCACCAGCTGGATCTTTTACGGGTGTAGGCCGAGATCTTTGCGCAAAATTTTCCACGTAGTGGACGGACAGAGCCCCAATTCCTGCGACCGACGACGAATCGATAAATTTGGATCTTCTTCCACACTTTCGTATACAGCGGCGATATTCTCTTCAGTACGCACATTCCTTCGACGTGTTGGTGTTATTGCATCCTCTAGAGAGTATGTGGTACGAAATCTATCCACAGTTCGACGAATGGCTTGTTCGATGGACGATTATGTACGCCATAAAAATGACGAAGTCGTCTATAAGTTGCGCGAATCGACGACTGATTTTCAAAGTAAATTTGGATAATTTCGTAGCGTTGTTCAAGCGTGAGTCTATTCATGATGATTTGTCAGAGTATACTGAAACGATAAAAAAAAATATTTCATCAAAATTTAATTTTTTGTGTTACTTTTTACAATTTAAAGTTCTATCTAGCTTAAAAAAACACCCTTTATCTTTGTTACACTGAACCCTCGAAAACTTTCTAGCAAAATTCTGCCTGTAAAGCCGAAAATGTTTATTTCGTGCCTCATACGCTTCTTCTGATGATAGCCCAATAGGCAAAAACATCTACGTACAACCACAACATTTTATAGCTATAAAATAACGTCATTTAGCTGCTGCACAGGTGATTAAAAACCGTTACTTACTGTTTCGCACATTCGTTTTTTACACAGGTAATATTAGTCTTATGTGCTGTTTTCACAACACAAGTGATTGAACGTGTAGTAAAATTTATATGAAAAGCACTGTTTTTTGAGTGTTTTCTATATAAATTTTACTACACGTCCAATCATTTGTGTTGTGAAAACAGCCCATTAGATGTAATAATTTAAATAAAAAAGATCTACGTAAACATTTTATAACTGAAGAAAGGGTTTTTATCATATGTGCCTATGCAAGATGAGCAAAAACCGAAAAAGGTGAAATTTTCAAAAAATCACCAAAAAAAAAATGGCGCAAAAACGCGCAACGTTTTTTTATTAATTTGAAAGTAGAAATTTCAAATTTTATCGTAATGTATAACATTTTTAAAGTCGCAACTAGCTTCAGTTACAAAAACCTTTTCATTTTTTTCACAAAAAAGTGAACAAAAAATTCTATTTTTTTTTTAATTTCGAACGAATTTTTTTATCATAAAAAAATAAAAAAATTGTTATAAGTAGATGTTAATATAGTCTTTCGCAGAAAAAAATCAATGTAAAATCTTTACTCGTTTACCCACAAAAATATATATTGTAATCCTCTCAAAAACGTAAAAAGGCAATGAACACGCAAACAATTTACTCCACTTTCCTGACCATAACACTGTCCCAAAACCACAAATCTCAAGCAAAATTCACTATACGATGTAGAATTTTGTTGTCTGTCGAGATGCGTACCCCTATGTGCAGTAGTTAGCTTTTTTCCCCTTAATTAAGGCATTAATCAAAAATCAAATCCGTCTTAATTACAAATTTAATCAAAAGAATTGAACGTTTAATCAAGTGAGTTAACGTTTAATTGTTACTATTCATTTGTTTGCTGATGCATAATAAAAGTATCAATTAAAACTGATTTTATTTTTAACCCGGTGCGTTTTGCTACCCCCATCGAAATAAAATTGGTAAGATTTTTTTAAAAAGTAAGGCATCTTGGACTAAATTTGAATGTTTTTACAGTAACAGAAATTTCAAGTGTCTTCGTATGGGAGGTGCCATGCCTACTTTTCCCATTAAAACTGCCTTTTGAAATATGTTGTGGATTATTATCTAAGCTATTTGTACAAAATTGGAATACTTTCACTATTACAGTACTTCAAATACGTAGAAATCTGTATTGCAATTGTGTGGGAGGTGCCACGCCCGCTTGTCTAATCCAGCCGACTTGATAACGAAGTTATTTATTTCATATTGGAAAACTCTTATTGTAACCGTCCTCCAGATATAAGGTTATTCATATTTTTATTGTATGGTTGTTGCCACGCCTACTTGATTAAAATATATTAATAGCCTATGTTAAGCGCCGAGTAATGAGGAAATTACTGTGAAACTCTCAGGAAAATCGGCTCAGTAGCTAAGGAGGTTGTAGAGAATAAACAAACATACGCTTTTTCATTTATATATTATATTTTTATTTTTAAAGGTGTAGTTTACCATAAGAGTGGGTCCTACAAAGCTTGAAGACTTTTGTCTTCAGATATGAAGTATTTAATATTTTCGTCCTATGGAGGGTATTGCTCCTCCTTCGTCTACCCCACCCATTTTTATTTTGGAATGTATAGCTTACCATAATAGTGGATTTAACCACATTTGAAGACTCTCGCTGTTATAGTTTTTCAGTTACGCGATATTAAATATATGCTTCCTATGGGGGTATTACTCGCCCTGCGCCTACCCCCTTTATTTTTCCATAAGAGTGACTAATACAAAGTTTGAACATTCTCACTATAACAGTTCTTACGATATGCGATATTAAACATTGGCGTCCTATGGGGGGTAGCACTTCCCCTGCAGCTATCTATCTTACTTCTCCCCACACCTTCATACGTGAAACAGTATCGAAGATAAGAGGATTATAAATTTTGAGTTGATTAGGCGTGCCACCGCCCCTGTGTCCAACCACAACTTTACATAGCCTAGGGCTCATTAATTCATAACAACAGGCTACTGTGAGAATTTGATGACGATCGGTTCAGTAGTTAATTATATATAATCGACATAAAGGGGCGTGGCCCCTCCCACTTTTTTCATGCAACGTATTTCTATTGATAACAATACCAAATATCATCATCCTACGCCAAATAGTGGCTAAGATATGAGAATTTTATGTTTTGGGTTGTATGGGCGTGGCACCGCCCCTTTTTCCAACCACATCTTTATATAGCTTAAAGTTCAGTAGCGCAACCCAGTCGGCTACTGTGGAAATTTGATGACGATCGGTTCAGTAGTTTATTAGATATGGTGGTTTTTACTTTTTCTATAAAGGGGCGTGGCTCTGCCCTCTTTTTTCATGGAGCTTATTTCTATTCATACTAAGACCATATGTACTAAATATCATCATTCTGTGCCAAAAAATGCCTAAGATATAACGATTTTAAATTTTGGGTTGTATGGGCGTGGCATCGCCCTTTTTTTTTTTTTTTTAGGACCAGCACTCAGGGGATGACCCCTACTAATGCATTGCATTGTGTTGGAACTAGGAAAATAGGTTATGGGAAGGAGGAAAGAGGGAGTAGTGCTTGTGAACATTCGACTTGAACTTATTCATGTTGAAAGTGAGAGGGAAGACTTCAGCAGGAAGGTTATTCCACATACGAGCAGTCCGACCAAAAAACGAATTTTCCCTTTAATGCGTTGTACGATTCACCGGCCAATCGACCAAAAAAGGATGGGCTCTTGAGGAAAACGTGTATTACGAACAAAGCTATGGGTTTCGGGAACCTAATCCCTAATCTCATCAGAAGACATCTCGTTGTAGTAACGATAAAATAGGCAAATACAACCCACATTGCGACGGTGCTCAAGGGATTCAATAGAATTGGATACGCTACTGTCGCCAATGATAACCTTCGCCCTCTCCTGCACGCGGTCGAGAAGCTCCAAAATAGACTTTGAAGCGCCGGCCCACACATGAGAGTTGTCCAATCTGAAATTTATATAGCCTAATGTATCTTCCAGGGTCACAGTTATATTCTGTGAACATTTCAAGATGATCGGTCAAGTGGTTTGGCCTCCTATAAGGCACAAATATTTATATACAAACATACATTCACTTTTATATATCGTTCGCTGATAATTTAATTGTCGTATGTGGTTTCCGATAGTTTCGAGTAAATTGAGTTTGAACACATTTAATTTAAAAATTGCTTCAGCAGATACCACATACGTAGTGTTTTTTTATTCCCGCTCTTTTTGTATTCCCGGGAAAACGGGAAATAAATATCAAATTCCCGGGTTCCCGGGATTCCCGCCCAAATTTTTTTTATTTATTTATTTACTTATTTCTCCAAAGCAACTAATATTTCGTACTGGCTATTAGGCTTAAAATAATTAAATCTAGTATCTATTATATAACAAAAATGTAAAAAATTTAAGATTCAAGTAATTTTAAGACACTTAAGAGGTTATTTTGATGCCAATAGGATCATAGAAATCAATATACGTATGTATATACATTGTCAAATTCAGATCTCATTTGCATAATTAGAATGAAAGTATTGAAGTCTTAGTGGAATAACATTTCTGAAAGGGCGATTAGGAACTGAATGCCCAACATTACGAAATAGGAATTCTGAAACAAATTTACCGTTTAACAAATTCAGCAGGAAGGAGAAATGTTATTTACTACATATATTTAATAACTTTTTTTTACAATGTTATAACCCTTAATCAGCAGTGGTATACTAAGTATACTATACTATACTAAGTTTGTCATTCCATGTGAATCCTATTTTTAATATTATTGTGAATCCTTCATTAATTTCAAGCCCATTTCGTCATATGTGTGTCAAATTGTTTCTAGATAATCTAGGCTGTTTGGGAGTGAATTCCAGTATAATCGTTTTAGTGGAACTACCTCCCTAAAAACTCCACAAAAACTAACATAAATTTGTGGCGAAATGCATATTTTTTCATTAAATTTCCACAAATTCGTTTTATAAGGCACCAAATTTCGTGAATGTCGGTCCATAATTTACCTACGGCTCTCGTGGTGCAATTTAGCATATTCTACTTTCATAAGACTCAAAATATCTTGAAATGCCGCATATAAAGCACAATATAGGAAAACACTTTACTACGTCTTTGCCCCAAAACCTTATAATATTATTGTAAAATTTACACTTCAGTGTGCTAAGACAAGAAATAAAATTTCGTTAAGATAGCCCTATAATTATCATAGGCCCTATTTAAGCCCATTCTTAAAAATGAGCTTAATATGCCTTAAACTGTAGTAAAGTTAAATATTGTGTTGAAATTAAGTTGGATTAAACTACTAAAGACACTAGTCCGACATAGATTTACTAAAGTTTTAAAAAAAGATTAACTTCAAAATTTCCCGGGATTCCCGCAACTTATTCCCGGGAAAGCGGGAATTGAAAACAATTGAAAATCTCGGGAATTCCCGGGACGGGAAATCCCGGGAACAAACTCTACACATACGACAAACTCAACACTCCATATCTCGAAAACCGTATGAGGTATCGAAAAACTGAATACGCCAAATGAAAGATCAGGAGGCTTATTATAAATTGCGATGCGAAAATCAATGCGATGCGCAAATGAAATGTGATGCGAAAAAAAATTGGTATTCTGTTAGACTTTCGCAATCGCATTCGCAATTTATTTCAAATCGTGGCAACGCTGCTCAAATAAACGGTCAACAAACGTCAAATTAAAAATAAATAAATTGTTTGTGTTTGGCTGTGAAAATTGTTTATAAAATTTATTTAGGCCATTCTGTACGGAAAAAAAAAATAATAAAAATGGATTCTGTGGGACGTGCATTTGGTGTTTTCAAATGGCCTCCTGCCAATTGGCTGTGCTTATTCATAAATTCTATCATTATTTCAAATTGACGCGGTTTGATGGTCTTATTACTTGCTTCCCTGTATTAAATAATAAATATATGATGAATAAATAAATAAAATATTATCTTTCACTTACATACATGTTTGTACTTTGCGAATGCTATTTTGTTGTCGAATTTGACATTTGTTTTCGTAATGTAGAATACCGAATTGCCACCTTTTCGCATTTGAAATGCGATTAAAAATAAAAACTTTGCGAATATCGCAATATAGAACAGCAATTGTTCGCATTTATGTGTTTTCGCATCGCATTGATTTTCGCATCGCAATTCAGAATAAGCCTCCAGGTCGAAAACCCGAAGGAATCGATCTTAGCCCAAAACCGCAAAAAATCCACATACGACATTTAAATGATCAACCGTCGATATATAGATTGGGGAAACATTTTCTCTGTGTACTTGGGTCAAAGCAATCTCAAAATATTATATGAAGGGTTTGGTGACTACCTGAGAACATTTAACAATTTAACTGGTATGTCTCTGCGAGCGGTTTTTGCACAATCATCAACCATTCTGCACCAATATATTCCTAATGGTTCTCTTATAATCGATTCTGTAGTGCGATTCACTAACTTTTTTTACGATAATCGTATCGTTATAATAAAAAGAACGAAAATTTATCGAATTTGATATTCAGTAACATTTTTAACGATATTCGCTGTCGATTAAAGTCAATTGTTACTTTAAGCAGTTTTACGTTGTGTTTATTTAATCGATAAAGTGTATTTTATCTTTAAAGTGGCTGTGGGCCGATTTCTTACATACATACCGTTAACCGTTAAACGGTTAACCGATTAATTTCTACCCGATTAACTGATCGGTTAATTTAAAATTGCCTTTTTTCGATCGGTTGGAGTTCAGATAGATAGCTCAAACTAATATGCAAGAGGTTACCGCTTGCTCCAGACAATTATGTATTAAGATTGACACCTGTGTGTAGGTTTTCACGCAGGAAAGCATTGTCTCTAATCAGTGTAGAAAGCACCATAAGGTAAGACCATGTATTTTCAGTGTTAAACAAAAATATATTTTTTCCACTTTGGAAATTTTGACCAATTCTGTACTTCTTAAAAATCAATTCCATCTTCGAAAATATTGCATAAACTTTAAGTAACTTTGGAAAACACATTTCCCTTTCGTTAAAAAAAAAACAAAATAAGTTGTTTACCACATAAAATATTTAAATACTCGCTCAGGTCAAATAATTTATAACCATTTTTTGCTAAACCAAAAACAGTATTTAACTGCTAATTAAAGTTTTTATGGCAAAAATTTTAACAGTAAAAAAAAGTAGAACCTTTAAAAACTTTTAGCTGGCTAGTTATTTCCCTTGCATTTGAAAAAAACTTTTGTTACTTGTTTGTTGAAACATTTAGTTTTATTTGTTTATTTAATAAATTTGTTGTTAGCTCAAGGAAAAAACGTTAATTAATTATTAAAAGTCAGGGAAAAGTTTACTGCTTGTAATAAAAAATGCTGCAAACGAGGCGTAAAGTTTACAAAGAACTTCTTTACTTTAAAAACAGAAAGTGAAATGTTTTAAGAAAATTTTGTAACTGTTATATTTGCAATGAGGTGTGATAAATTTAAATGAAGTAGAAAAAGACGTAATCAAAAAGTTGTTTTTAAAAAAGAATTAAATTGTAAGCGTTTGAGAAGATTTAGAAACAAAACAGTTTAGTGGTTGTTTCCTAAGACGGTTTTTTCTGAACAAATACATATATTTGGGTGCACTGCATTCATAGACCCTCCCTACCTATGGTGAGGTAGGCGTTACAATCAATCTAAGCAATAATAAACGATGATTCATCGTGAGGTTTGATTTATAATGTAAAATAAAACATCAATTTGAAAGAGAACTTTAAATTATTATTATCAGTTAACACAACAATTTATGGCATTTACTGTTTAAAAATGATATCATGTAAATGTCGGCCATGACTTTGTCTGAGGTGGTCCATTTGGAAGGTCCAATTTTGGGCAACTCGTTCTAGTGATCGTTATCTCTCAAATAGCAGGAGTAATGATGCCTTTCAAAGCGTCAATCTTAGCTGGCTTATTCCCAAAGACCTCAGTCTTTACATATCTCCAGACAAAATAGTCCAAAGGTGTGATATCGCCCGATCTAGCTGGCCAATTTATCGTAGCAAAAATTATAATGAAGTGATCACCAAAATGATTTATCAACAAATTGATATAAAAAATTACACCATTTCCAATTGTATTTTAAAATTTCTAAATGTATTTTTGAAATGAATTTAAAAATTGTCCAAATATATTTTTAAGTTTTCTAAATGTATTTGAAAATTGTCCAAATTTGTGTATATTAAAATTGTCCAAATAATACACAAAATTTTCAAATCAAATTTAAAATTTTCCATATGTATTTTTAATTGTTCATATATATTTCAAAATTATATAAATGTGTTTCAAAATTTTACAAATGCAGCTCAAATCTAAATGTTTTTTTTAAAATTGTCCAAATGTACTTTAAAAATACAAGTGGGCAATTTTACATTTGCTTAATTTAAAAATACATTTGAACAATTTTTAAAAACATTTGGAAACTTTTAAAACACAATTGGAAAGGATGTATTTCAAACTTTTACAAGGCGCGTACTTAATAATAAGTTCAATTAGTTTCTTAAGAATATTAAAGCATCCAATGTTGTATCTGCTAAGCACGAACGAACTTTGTTGTTAAGATATGATGCACTTGAAAAACATCTTTCCCACTGAACACTCGTTAATAGAATTGTTTGTTAATATTTAAAATTTAAATACGCGTACAAAAACATATTTATTCAAATTATTGAAAAAATGTTAAAATAATAAAAAAAAATTGAAAAAAATCGGGATCCCGAAAATACCGGGATTTTCGGGATTAGATTGAAAAATGATCGGGATTTCCCGATTGAAAACCCTAATACACGTTCAGGTGTAAATCATTAAATCAACTTCGCTACTCAAAAGGACCCAGAATATAAATACTTCATAGGGTCTAACATCAATATTGTAGATATTACAAACGGAATGACAAACTTATATACATCCGTTCCATCTGTGGTGAGGGATATAAAAAGCTTTCAAATTGTAATCATCTTTATGTAAATAAATAAAAAACAATTATAACAAAATATAACTCACCCTTCTCGAGCATTTATCACTCAACCAGCACAACTTTATTAACATAAAAACAGTTGGCAACACTGTATACAAACCATACAGCACTGTCGTTGGTGAGAACGATTTGTAGAGGACTGCTGTAACTGCAATATACATTAACTCAGTTAATTCACAAATACACAGGAAATTCGTTAGCAAAACGGATAAGCCAAATAATGACGAACATATTAAAGAGATTTGTGTTATTTTTCCATAAATCAATTTCATTGTCCAAATACGTTGCAGCAAGTACTGTCTCACTTTTAAGCATGGCCAATAAGGGACATCATTAAGCACTGCTATGGAAATACATTGATTATTTAAAACATTCATTTCCGCCGGATGGTCAACTGTTTGCTGCTTGTTTAGATTGATTTTTAAACATTTTTCCAAGTTTTCTAATTTTTCATCAATTTTCATTATAATTAAAACAAATTGCAAATAAACAGCTCTAATGGCACACAATGTGAAGATGTAACGAAAGTAGGAGAGAAATGATATAATACTTTGAAAATACCATTCGTAAAACAAGGCAAACGAATTTGTGCAAATATCGAATATCCAAAAATATCTATAAAAATTGCAGTCATACCACTGACTCTTCTCATATTTGTGAAACAATTTCAATTGAAAATCATCTTCGATTTCTTGCAACATTTCCAAAATATTCATTTCACTTTTACGTCCAATTATCACCCGAAAACTGATGAAAATCCGCACAACTTTATAGGCCAATATGAGAATAAGATTTATAAATATTGTTAAATTTTGCATAATTTTAATGGTCATAATGTCCTTTTTCATGACCAAAAAATAGTTATAGGCAAACATAAGATCCTGTATTATTATTGTTATATTGTAGAGGATCAAAAGATTTTCGACGTTTTTACTGTCAGAACAACAACTTAGACCCACAAATCTTAAGTAATAGTGATAAATTTTATTTAAAATGAGATGCGTTTTTAGTTTCATTTCTTTTTAAATTTTAATTTTAAGTTTGTAGACTGTTTTAATAAGCAACTGTTGGCACATTGTAATTGTGTGTTTTTTTTTTTTTTTTTTTGTGAAGACACTTACCAGGAGAATATTAATTTTCCTTTTTCATTTACATATATTAATGTTTAATAAATATTTTCAATTTCATTTAGTTATATACCCTACACTAGAAAAGTTGGAGTGTATGGTCTACAAATTTTTAGTTTGTATCTTTTGAGAAATATAAAATTTTTTCAAAAACTCTAAATAATTGGTTATTTTACTATTTTGTCAAACAATGAACGATTTCTTGTGCACACATGAATTTGACTCGTGAAGACTTCTATTGTCTATGTTTGGTTTTTGTTAAAACAGCCCTGTTAAACATTTGCTCGCACAATTGTCTAACATCAATTCAATATTTCCATATAAATAAAAGCCATCTTGATTGTTTTTGTAGCTTTTTACATGGGTTGGTGTGTAATACGATTTCTTTACTTAAAAGGACCTAAATCAATTCGTTGACGTTGGACAAAAAGGTGCTAAGTAAAAAAAAATTAATTTGGATTTTTTATATATTTTATCCTGTAGTTCCTATAAGGAACATAGGACCACAACAAAATTCTTCCAACCATCTCTTTCATTTGCAATTTGTTTTATTTCTCGACAGCTTCGTCCTGAAATTTTTATTTTGGTATCCAGCTGTTTCCTCCAAGTATAAGCAGGCTTTCCAATACGTCGTTTATCGTGGAGATTCTAGTCGATGGCCATTCTGCTAATGTCGTCGGGTGGCTTTCTAAGCGTATGGCCAATCCAGCGCCGCTTACGTCTTCGTATCTTCAACTAGATGGGTATTTGGTGGGTGGCATTCCATAGATGTATGCTACTTGTTTTTTCAGGCCGTAGGATTCTAAGGACAAATTCTGTTGACAAATACCTGGATGCTACGGGTGCACCATTCCAGCATTTACTGCCATACAGCATAGACTTTACGTTGGAATTAAAGATTCTGATTTTGGTGTTGGTAGATAGTTGGGTGGATTGCCCTAAAGGATTAAGCATAGCAAGAGCCCGTCTCACATCCTGAGATGAGCCGCAGGTCGTTGTTATTGTGCAAACCAAATAACAAAAAGAAGTTACATCATCTACAGGTTGGCACCGTAAAACGAATGGCTGAGTAGTTGATGGATTTATGCGCAATGCTTTGATCTTTTGTGGTTTATTTTTAGTCCCACTCTTGCGGACATTTTATCTATCGTATGGTGTTTGTCTTGCATGTCAGAGTATCTGTGAGCAAGAAAGCAAATATCGTCTGCGTAATCGAGGTCCTCTAAACATCCCTGTAGTCCCCAGCTTACGCCTCTATTGGTACGTGTTGCATCTGCCATAAGGACGTCTAGAACGATATTAAATAAAAGAGGTGATAATACAAAACACTGTCTAACGCCCTTGCAATTATGACACCAATTAATTTTTCGTGCGGTACTCGGCAATTGGCCTCACAGTAAAGACTCTTTATGAGCTCATTTATTTTCTCCGGGATTCCCTTGCACCGTCCATACTGCTGTATGTCTGAGAGTATCGAAAGCTTTCTCGAAGTCAATGAACGTTAGGTAAAGGGGAGAGCGCCATTCCACAGATTCCATAATTATTCTCAGGCAATTTGCCTGGTCAACACACGATCTTCCAGCACGAAATGCTGCTTGTTCTTGCCGCAACTTCTTTTTGACTAAAGATTTTTGGGGCTATTGCGGATGGCAACCGAGCTTCAGTTGTTTTGTGCGCAAGGATTTCCTCCTCTATGGTATAATAAACACCGGATTCGCTGACTAAAGCTCCACTTCATAGCCGGCCTTCGGCCGGGTGCAAAGATTTTCTCCTTTATGATAAACCAAACACCGGTATCGCTAACTTAAGCTTTCCTGCGTAGCCGGGCTTTGGTCGGGTACAAAGCCGATTTTAGAAGCGTTAGTTAGCGGGTCGGTATTTGTTATACCATAGAGGAGAAAATCTTTGCGCCCGGCCGAAGGGGTCTTACTTCATATGAAATAAGCCCCCAAAAATTAGGCTTTTATTTCGTTTCTGTTTGGGGCGTTATTTAATTTTGTTGGAGGCTTATTTCATTTTCAAAATATGGGTTTTATTGCATATGAAATAAGGGCCCACACTTTGGGGGGTTATTTAATTATTTTTCGCCAAATGCAACTTTATGGCATTATGATATTACTTTATGGAAAAATGGACATAGCCATTTTTGTTCCTATACCATTCAATTATAATATCCAAAAAAATCCAAATTTATTCATAATTTGATAATGAGCGATAAAGCCTATTTCTCATTAAATGGCTACGTCGAAACGCCAAACTGCAGTCTTTGGGCTACGGAGAATCCAAGAACAGTTCATTAGCGATAATAACACCTACTTTAGTGTGTACTGTTTGGTGCAGTGTATAGTCCGAAAGGATAACCAGTCCGTATATTTTTTTTAATTACATTCGTAATTCAATCTCTGTCAACCGTGACGCATATCGGACGATGTTGAAATATGTCATTAGGCCAGCTGTTGAAAACTATTCAACCTTGTGGTTTAAACAAAATGTACATACTGCAGGTGCCTTAATGGCTTTGGTAAGGACAAATTCAGCGAATGCATTCTTTCGCGTACAAGCGATTTTAACGCATTTATTAGTCCACGTTTACCACATTGATTGGCTCCTTGGACAGTGTTTTCACGATATTTTAAAGAAAGACTGTATGTTAACATGCCAAGAACCAACATCTATCTAAAACCAAACACTCGAAATGCAATCGTGGCCATTAAATTTTAAATTTTGCGAAGAGTTATGGTAAATATTTTAGAAAGAGCACGTATTTGCGAAGCAGAAAGTGTCCACCACTTACCGGATAAAATTTTTCAAAGCTAATCAAAAAATATTCCACAATGACAAATAAAAATGTAATATACAACTTACACCAACGTATAACACTTAATCCACATAGCTCATTCTGCGCCACCCTGTATATCGTTAAACTACTAGTTCGATTTGAAAGTAATATACATATAAATTTATGTTGTTAAGCAGGAACTACGCTTTCGCAACATTTTCTTTTTTTAATACAGTTGACAAGATATATCATGATTATTTAGTTGCCTCATAGCTGACCCTTAATTCGTTTATACTCGTACACTTTATAAAAAGTCTTATTATCGCTTTCATCATGTTTTCACGTTAATGTATTTCTACTTACAAACACATTCGAATTAATATTTCTTTTTTCTTTGCTATCAATTTTCCAATAATTTTAATGAATTTTATTTGCTTTCATAAAATGTATGCAAATTAATTCATTAATATGTACCATAAATATATGCGGTTATTAATTTTAATTGTGGGTGTTGCACAATTGAAAACAAAACATAATAAATAATTTATTGTCGCGTGGAAAAACGAAATACACAAAAAACAAGTTAGAGTGCTATATTCGACTGTGCCGAATCTTTGATACCCTCCACAGACAGGAGTGGGCTCTATATGATAAATACATATATATTATTAACTAAGCTTCACAAAAACGAACGTCAGCATTAAAATTGGTTGCGGTTTAGACCTGAATTAAATTATTGACCGATAATAAGAAAGTTTTATGCGTTTCTTGTTAGAACTTTGAACTGGCTTAAGTAAAATATCATGATTCATAACAGTTTTAGCCGAACTAAATGATTTTTAGAAGGGTAATTTGTATTGGACCTATTATAAATTATGGACCAATCATTCCAAAATTCTGAAGACAGATTGCTGGTATTACAAAAAATAAATTAGAATAAGTTTCAATAGAGCAGTGTAATTAGTTTTAGCGTTAACAGTGAATTTTACAAAATTGCATGATATTTTTTCTGGCCATATGAATATATGTAAGTTGGAAGAAATTTTACCGCAATGTGGTTTTAGGGGAATTAAATTATTTTCCCAAAATGGGCTTTATTTGTTTTAAGGCGCAATAAACTGTTTTCCGAGAGTTTAGTTTATATGGGGCCTAGAGTAAATTATGGACCGATCTTCACGAAATTTGGCAGTTTGATTTCTAGTCCTATAAAACTGTGATATACCAAATTTTATTATAAGAGCATTATTTATTACGGCTTAAGGCGTACTAAACTATTTGCCGGGAGTAGGGTTTATATGGGGCCTGGGTTAAATTATGGACCGATCTTCACGAAATTTGATACTACCATTTGTTGTCCTATAAAATCGTGATATACCAAATTTTATGAGAAGAGTATTATTTATTACGGTTTTAGGCGTACTAAATTGTTTTCCGGGAGTAGGGTTTATATGGGGCCTAGAGTAAATTATGGTCCGATCTTCACGAAATTTTAGTGTGATTTGCAGTCACATAAGACTGTGATACTGCGCATTTCATTATGATTGCATTATTTATTACGGTTTTAGGCGTACTAAAATGTTTTCCGGGAGTAGGGTTTATATGGGGCCTAGAGTAAATTATGGTCCGATCTTCACGAAATTTTAGTGTGATTTGCAGTCACATAAGACTGTGATACTGCGCATTTCATTATGATTGCATTATTTATTAGGGTTTTAGGCGTACTAAAATGTTTTCCGGGAGTAGGGTTTATATGGGGTCGATGTTTAATTATGACCGATTTTTACGAAATTTAGCAGTGTGATTTCTAGTCCTACAAAACTGTACCGCACGGAATTTAATGAAGATAGCATTATGTATTACGGTCTTAGGCGTACTAAACTGTTTTCCGGGAGTAGGGCTTATATGGGCACTAGTGTAAATTATGGACCGATCTTCAAAAAACTTTACAGTGTGATATCTGGTCCCATAAAACTGTGACGTACCAAATTTTAGTATGATAGCGTTATTTATTACGGTTTAAGGCGTACTAAACTGTTTTCCGCTAGTAGGGTTTATATGGGGCTATGGTCAATTATGGACCGATCTTCACGAAATTTAACAGTATGATTTGCAGTCATATAAGACGAATTTGTCATTCCGCGCATTATTCCACAATTTATGTTAGTTTTTGCATCAAAATTGTCAATTTTTTTAGGGTGGTGGTTCCACATTTTGATTAATAGTTCTGATCCTACTGAGCCGATGTTGCTGGATTTCAATTCCAAACTGCTTAGGATAACTACAAGCAATTTGAGATCAAGTTTGTTCTTTTCTTTTGCGATTTTCGAAAGTGAGCGTGTTTTCAACAGACGGACATGGCTAAATCGACTTAGAATTACTCAAGGAGCCAGAATATATGTACTTTATACGGTCTTAGATGTATAAGTATTATTTATGTATTTTTTTTTGCTAACTGATGGAAAATGAATAAGTTTCAGTTAGTCCTAGGACAAATGCTTTAAATAAGCTAATGCATTGACAAATTTTTCACTATATTATTTTTTTTTATAAAATTAGTGCATTAATATTTAAATACAACTAAAGTGTATGTCAATTAATGCACTACTTTTGCATCGAGTAAGATCGACAGATTTAGCACCCTCAGATTATTTTCAAACTGGAAAAAATGGGTGGGTGGTCAAATATTTGCGAATAAGGAAGAGGTGGAGTCTGCGATTGATGTATATTTTAAGTAGCTAGACAGTTCTCACTATAAAAAGTGAATCGAAGCTATTAAATATGGTTGAAAAAAATGTATCAAATGAGATTAAAACATTTTTCCAAAATTGTGTAATTTATTTTTGACATACCAGATTTTTTTTCGAGCGTTGAGTTTTTGTAATTTTTTCAGTTTCCGTTTGTTTTTTACACCTTGACTTTTTCACTTTCCATCTCTAGGAGCTTTGACAGTAGAGTTTTAATGTCAAAGACTGGGTTAACACTACGAAAGTTTCCTTTCCGAAAGTGTGAGTTTATTTGTGACAGGTGAGAAAAAAAGCATGTTTAATATAAACTGCCAAATTTGATTTAAATTTCTTTGACATTTGTTTTTGTGCTATATAATAAAAAAAATATGAACATTCTTGAGATTTTAGAATTTAAGACGAGACTTGCCACAGTCGAGGCAATTTAATTTATAAATATTATTTATCTTCGTAATTTATAAAAAAAATTAATTGTATGGAAATTAAGTTATTAAATGAATTTAAATCAATTGAAACGATTTCGTCTTTCGATTTATGTTCAAGCTTTTTGTTCTGTGTAGTAAAACTCAAAACATAAAGAGGAGAAGTATTAATTACAATCCAGCATTGTCAATTATTTTGCGTAAGCAAAACAAAATGGGATGGTGAGGCAGCGGTTAATTTAAATTTTAAAAGGGATTTTAAAATTAAACTTTATTTTTTTTTTTTTTATGATGTAAATAAGTAAGTAGAGAAGTAAAGCATTCTGTGTACTTTTGGAAATGTAATATTTTAAAAGTTTAATTAAAAACTATTTAAATAAATTGTCTATAATAAATTAAAAATTTTCTTTAATATAAATTGTGCAAGAAAACTTCTTTATAGAATTCCAATTTATTTAAGACTTTTTTTTATTTACTAGTATTTTTCAAATTATTGTTTATGTTGTTAAGCCCACTTTAATACTCATTTTTATACAAATATTTAAGTAAAATAGAAAAAATAATAGAAATGACAAAAACGTATGTCTAAGTATAATCTTAGAATTTATAGATTTTTTTTGAAATCTAATAATAATTTGTGGGGTTTTTTTCTTGTGATACTTTCCAAGTTGTAGTGATAGCAAATAAGATAAGAATATAAAAATTATAAAAAAAAAATCCTTCAATAAAAAATGGCTTAAGTGATTTAAGGCGATTTATAACAAATATTTTAAGCTTGTATTTATTTTCAACTATTTTTTAAAATATTTCAATATTTGCAAGCTTAAAGCCCTAATGGTTTTTAAATTAAACCATTAAATTCAATCAACATTTCTCCAAACAAATCTCTGAGTTGTGGGCTTATTTTGTTTTAATGAAAATTAAAATATGTTTGAAAATTGGTGCTAATGTTTAAACAACATTTAGAAGTTCGGAAGCATAGAAATGTAAATAAAAAACTAATCTTAATATTTTTAAACTTGAAAATTTTCAAAATTTGCAAGTTGTGAAGTAGAGTCCATGCAATTTTTAGGCAATTTGATTTTAAGATGTCATCAAGAAAACAATTTATAAAGACAACTTTGCTCATTTAAAGTGCAATAAGCTGTTTTCTACTGTTAATTGAAACAAGCAATTTAAAAGAGAATTTGAAAGCAACTTTGAATTAAATTTTAAAATTTTAATTGTATTAGTGAAAAGAAAAACGAAATTTGAAGCAAAACTTGATCGTGTAACCACCAAGTTATCTAGCATTATTTTAAAAAGAAAACACAATATTTTTACGACACACAGTGCTCTGTCCCATAGGCAAAACTGATTACCCAATAAGCACTTCAATTTTAAAAATTCAAGTACTTTAAATATTGCTGGAATCCAGCTTTAATTTATATCTTATTTTCAAGTAAAGTTTTGTATTGCTTAAGCTATCAAAAAAAAAAAAACAAAACTAATAAATAAAATTTGTGAACAAATATTTAAAAATATTTTTGTGTACCGAAAGGATTTTAAACTTTCGAAGAAACTGGAACCTTTAATTTACTTAGTGTAAATTAATCTTAAAATGAAGATGATGATTAAGAATTTCATTCAAAATTTCTATCTTTACGCCATGTTAAAAAAAAAAATTTTTAAATGATTTCCATTGAAATTGTAGGCTTGATATTGGTATTATAGGTTTGATTGATACTTGCCGTCAGAATTTAAGTGTAATTATTACGTGTTTGAGGCTGGAATTTCATTGTTATTCAACGCTTGAATTTCACTGTATTTACATTGTTGTGTTCGACTGGATTTCCAGTATCCGTTTTGCTGGAGTATGCTATTGAATTCTACTGTAATTCAAGTATAATTAAAGGCTTGAAGATGAAAAACAGGACTGGAATTACACTTGACTTATACCTTAATTCCTGCAAAATTGCTTATTGGGTAATAAAGTGCTTAGAATATATCGCTCATTTCGTGCAAGACCGTCACAACTCAAAACTTGGCATTTTCGAGTTAGTAATGCAGAAATGTTCTTCTCTTAAGTCTCTACAAATTGATCTAAGAACGGAGAGAATTATCGAAAAAATAACGGTAATACAGATGCTTGTGAATCTATGACCTCTCGTAACAAACTTGAGCAATTACCATCAACAAGGTCACATTTCAGTTTGTGTTTGGCAATCCTCTAGTACATGTGGTTTTCTTTGTAGCAAAAAAGAAACATTTGATTTTATAACTGTATTTTAGTGAAAGAGAAGGTAAAAAATAATAGGTTGGAATCTTAAAAAGGCTTACAACCAAAGCTTACAACCAAATAAGCAACTTTGCTGGAATTCAACTATAAATCAATTGTAATTCCAGTCTTGTTTTCCATTTTCAAGCCTTGAGTTATACTTGAATTACACTGGAATTCAAATAGCATTCTCCAGCAAAACCGGTACTGGAAATCCAGTCGAATATACCAATGTAAATACAGTGAAATTCAATCGGTGAATTAAAGTGAAATTCCAGTCTCAAACACGAAATAATTATACTTGAATTCAAGTTTTGAGGGCAAGTATAAATCGAAGTTATAATTACAATATAAATCAAGCCTTAAATTCCAATAGAATTCATATTAAATTTTTTTTATATGTTGTATGAAATTCTTAATCATGATCTTAAAGAGTTTGGTGGTTTATTAATATTTAACTTTAAATCATATATTTGTATAAAAATGTGATATCATTGGAAACGAAGTTTGAAGGACTTGACGATGGCAAAACTTTTGTGCTAAAGTGATTTTATTCGGTATCATAAACAATAACGAAAATGGTACCATTATATTTACCTTGAGATTTTTCTGTGATACCACATACAAACATACATACTAGGGTATTCATTCGGTTAACCGATTAATTACTACCCGATTAACTGATCGATTAATTTAAAATTGGCTATTTTCGATTAACGATTAAACCGGTTAATTTCAGTCGATTAACCGATGTAGCGAAATTTTTAAGTTTTTCTAGTATTATCAGGCCTGTTCTGAAAATCACTTTAATTCAAATCACGTAATTTCGAATCACATCTGCCTTTTAAAATCACACATGAGATATTGTGGTGTTTCGTTTTCAATTTTCAATTGAAGAAAGCAAACTGAGAAACACAAAAACGGTGTGATTTTAAAAGCACGTGATTTGAAACCACGTGATTTTCAGAACAGGCCTGTATTACACTTCTTTTTGTGTTTCTAATTATTTGTTTCGTCTCATATACAAAAGGTATGGGTTTAGTAAATATTTTTTTATACAAACAAAGAAGGTGTTCAGTGATCTTCATTTTAAAAAAAGTGTTTGCTATCCACTTCTTATTGTTTCACGTACTTTTTATATTTATGTGTTTAGTTATTTGTTTCTTCCCATGTCAATCTTTTAACAGAATTAACGAAAACAATAACAAGTTTTAAAAATTTTAAAAAAATTACAACAGGACTCTAATGGCATAATGAAGGATTTTGTATGTTTTTAAAAATCCAGAAAAAGGACTGAGAAATTAGATATTCTGTATTATGGAATGCTTTCGATTTCTTCAACATCTACGATAAGTGAAATAATTTGTTCAAGGTCAAGTTAATTCAAAACTAAAAAAAATAATCGCTTAAATCCTAAACGTTTAAACCAAATTATTTTTCTAAAAAATTATGTTATAAGATTTCCGTAAACTATTGAAATAACTAATAAAATGATATCAGTTTATTTTTTTAATTTATCCATAATATGTATATATTAATTAAAAAAATATGTATTACATATTTATGAATTATTTTTATTTTTTGCTCCTTTAGTTCAAGAATTGTTTGTTTGAATTGTTATGTTTGTTATGTTATTCGTTTTTTTTTTTACTAAAAAACTCCAGATAATAAAAATTTATGCATTTTTATTCATTGAAATTACTTATTTCATAAAAAAACTTTATTAATCGGTTAACCGATAAATAACACAATTAACCGATTAAACCAAATCCTCGGTTAATTAATCGAGCGATTAACCGATTAAAGCATAAGCCCGATTGAATAAATACCCTAATACATACCCATATATATGTATACATATGTGTAATAAAATTTGTATTTGGAAACTTTCTTTCGATAGATTTTGCCGCATCACCATTTACACCTTCTCCCTTTCAGCACACGGAAATATTTACAAATATTTGTTCACAAATATTTTTTTTTGATAGCTTCAGCAATACAAAAGTAAAAAATAAAAAATATTTGTAAACATTTTTGTATGAACTGGAAACTTACTTGAAATTAAGGTATAAATAAAAGCTGTATTCTAGCAATATGTAAAGCACTTGAATTTTTAAAATTTGAGTGCTTATTGGGAAAGTACCTTAAATAGATATATAAGTAGAATTCATCATTTTCACGTTTTATTAAAAGTGGAAGGCACCAAAGTCAAAAAATTTTTGAGCTAAACTATTAAATCAAAAAACGACTTTAACCTGTTTTACTAAAAAAGTAGCCAAAAATTCGTTTCTTAATATATTCTTATTAAAATTTGTAGTAGTTTTGTTTACCACTAAACGCGCAAAAAGGGAAATTATTTTTGGTTAACAATATTACTGAGAAAAATTGTTGTATTATCGTAAACTTAAAGATCTTTTTATTGGAACTCCCCTAAATTGCAAAATCATTTTTTCAGAGTACCTGAATTTTTATTTCAAATTTTAGTACTTTTTGGGATGTTTTAACAGAATCTGCAAAGAAATTCTAGAATTTTCTGCCGGAAATATTAAAATTGCGTTCATTTCTTGAGTCATATTTTCGAAGTTACCAAAAACGTACAAAGAGTTTAGTTTATGGTACAGCCAAAATTGGAAAATATTAAGTTAAAAATCTTTTCTTTCTTCGTTACTATAAAAAATTTACTCAATTTTTATGTACCAAGTATTTATATTTAAAACAAGGAAAATGAAAAAAATTTAAAGCAATAAATTTTTTTAATTATAAATGAGTGATTTTTTATTTTTGAATTAGATACAACGTTAGTTGGTTTAACGACTGTTAAGAAAAAAATTTAAGATTTTTCCCGTTGTAGTAGTCTGCCACCAGGTATTCGTCATCGAGGGGATTGTCCTTCATTGCTGTAATCATCTCATCGTTTTTCTGGAACTCCTCCGCTAGTTCTACCAATATATCCAGTCTTTTGGAAAAATATTCAGGAGTTTTGCGATCCTTTGCAAAATTCCTTGCCAGTGTCTCATTTTGATTGCCCAATTGGAGCTGCTTGCGCACCAACTCTTCAAACTCCATTTTCTGTAATATGATTTTTGGTCGCAAAATTTTCACTCAAAGATCGTGGTAACCAAATGTTTAAATTTGTTGAATGAAGAATAATGCGTGCTTCTGAATTGATACTGTGCCAAGTTACAGGACTGTTGTGTTCACCAAATGTTTGAGATTGGTGAATGAAGACTGTTGCGTGCTTCTGAATTGATCCTGTGCCAAGTTACAGGACTGTTGTGGTCAGCAATTGACAATCACGTCGGGGTCACCAACTGTTAATACTTGTTAGTAAAACAATTGTGAGCCGCCGGTATATACACTCTCAGAAAACAAATTAATTAGCAGGACTGCGATGAAAAATTTTTTTACATAATTTCTTATAAAATATGTAAATGTTGGGGTATATGTTGCTAATATAAACTGCGTTTAAATATACCACGACATACATATATATCACATAACGGTACATTTGTGTTTTTCGATTTATATTTCGCTTTCAGCCGCCATCCAGAGTCAAATGCTGGTTCAATTAAAATTAATTATATCTTGTTTAAAAGGATGCTAAATTATGGGTCGAATAGTGGCTAATTGGTTAAAAAATACCTCAGCAATAGTGGATCAAACCTAAAATCTTATGAAAACTTTATTGTTTATCACCAATTATTGTCACTTAGGAAGATGTTTTGTGCCACAGTAAACAGCAAAATCCATAGTTATATAATTCCATTGTCCATTTGATTACAAAAATGTTAAGCCATATCGGACTGAAATCGAATAAGAGCTAAATCTATAATAAGAAAACAAAAGCAATAGCATTTAACTTTAATTTTACTAAGTGCCAGCATCATATTATCGCATTGTTATAGAAATGTATGCACCGAATGCAACCGAATTTAAAACAAATCTATAATGCATTATTGTAGAATAACTTATTAATTTTTAGTGCATTATAATCCTGAA
The DNA here is from genome assembly GCA_943735925.1 of Pollenia amentaria. Taxonomy (NCBI): domain Eukaryota; kingdom Metazoa; phylum Arthropoda; class Insecta; order Diptera; family Polleniidae; genus Pollenia; species Pollenia amentaria. The sequence goes on from OX031008.1 coordinate 124,083,258, forward strand.
TGCAGTTAAAACGTAGTTTTTTAAAAAAAGGATATATGGAAGGAAGGCATGTCCTCGTACAGAATGCAAAAAAAATTCCACAACGCTAGAATGTATAATTTTACAGAAAATACCAGTTTTTCCTACATTCTAATATAAATTACGGGCTAAAAATCAAATTTTTTAATTCAGGATGTATGGGTGGTAGGCATATCCTCGCAGCGATTTTTCGTTAACATCAAATTTTTCTAAAATTAGTATCAGCATACTAAATTTGTTCGTTCTACGGCAAGAACTCTAGTTTTGAAAATTCACTATGTATAAGGACAGAGCACTGTGCGACAGAATTGTGGGTAAATGAGGCGTTTTTGAAAATTTACGGCGTTTCAACCAACGTTTTTAGGAAGTACAACCTAATAATATTGCTTGCGTTAAAAATAAATTAATTACAAACTACTCAAATTTGTTGAGCCAAAAATATACCCTCGGTTGTTATGACTTAGCTTTCTTTAAATTTTTGGCAGATTTTATAAAAAAAACTAATATACATTAGAGCGACTCAAAAAAAAAAAGTGATTTTGTTACCCCTCTGAAAATAAATGTTGATATGTTTTATGATGATTCCCAAAATATTTTGGTTCTAGCGTTGACCATCCGTGGGCTGGGCCATTTTTAAAAAAGGGTATTTTTTCAGTTTTTCGATTTTTTTTGTACTTTGCTCCAAGACGACAAAAATAAAATTTGGTACCATCGAAAAGGGGTTTTGAAGCAGCATCCAATGGTATATAAAACTTGACCGCTTGCGGCCTACTAATTGAGATATTAAACTAAATACATATTTTCGTTTCGGGTTTTCATACAAATTCTACGTATGTGGAAGTAATGTTCTGCTTTTCAAATTGAATCTGTTTTAAAATAATGTTAATTTTTTTTGTAATTATTCACATAAAACACGAAAATCGCGATATATTTTATATCTTTTCATATATAGGCAATATGGGTATAAAATATTTTAAATGTGAAAAATACAAATACAATAAAAAATATAAAATGTATAAAAAATCTTTTCGCGATTCTATCTTTGTATAAAGTTTGCACGATTCCATTTTGTTTGAAATATGACCTGGTCGATTACTTTCGATAACAGAAAGACATGATTGGCTTACTAGCTTAACAAGTCGTTCCGTGTTTTGCGAATGGCATGGGAATTATAAATTGATTTTGGTAAAAGAAGCAGTTAATTTTGTCTCTATAAACAGTTTTTAAATTGTGACTTCACCTGGTATTTGAATAATTTCTTCAGAATCACAAAGATCTTTAACATACTGATGGGAATAAAATTATATACAAGGTGGTTCAGTATTGCGACCAATTTTATTCAAATTTGTCATATCTTTTAAGGACGCGCACTCGAACAATATTTTTGGAATATTGAATTGTCGAATATCATCAATATTACTTCATATGACTGGTTATTGCACTGCTGTCCCAAAAATAACAATTGCTGGATTATGTCACAGTTTGTCGGAAGCTTAATTTTGTTCGGCTAAACAGTAGAAAAATCCATTTTTAGTGTTTTCGGATATTTATTTTTAAGTCTAATATTATAAATTTGTCTGTTGTGATTAGATTAATATGTTTTTAATTAAAAAATTTATATTTAAGAACTTAAATTTAGCTCACAGCATCCAGGGCTTGAAAACGGATCTTTTGCTTATCACCAGGTTATTATAATTGAAAAATCAAAAAATTTAATACCCATATTGCCTATATATGAACAATATAAAATTGATAAAATATATCGCGATTTTCGCGTTTTATGTGATTAATTACAAAAAAAAGCAGTAAATTAACATTACGTGAACTCGCGAAAACGTGAACACTCGAAAGTGTGAACGTCTCAGAAACGTGAACAAATTTATTTTTACACAGACTATTCTAAAACGTGAACAAAATCTGGAAGCTCTAAAACGTGAACACATTTTTGTTTATTTTTGTATGCTGTTTAAAATGTTTTTTTTTTAAATTGGGAAATCCCCCAATTGAGTTCACTTGTTGGTTTATGTTACAGCGTTTGTTTTTCTTAATTTTATGTATACGCTGACCTGTTAGTTGTTTTTTGACATCGCTACGTAAAAGTTGAAAGTAATTAAAAATTTTTATTCGTGAAAGTGAAAAATGTCATTAAAAAACCGAAAGGTTTATCTTTGAAAGATAAAGTAAATATTCTTGAACTATTGCAAAAAGGTTATAGTGTCAGTGGCTTGGCAAGAAAATATGGTGTTGCTAAATCAACAGTTTGTTCCATTAAAAAAAATAGGATATAACAAATCGTGTAAATAATACACTTTATGGTACCGGAAAGAGTAAAACATTACGTTTTTCTGAGCTTCCGAAAATGGAAAAAATTTGTTAAACATGGTCGAACAAAAAAAAAAGATGACCGACTTTTTCCTATAAAATTTTTTTTCCTCATAAACATTTTTCAAACAAAAAAATGTCCGCATTAGTTTTTGTTAATTTTATGTGTATTTTTTTTAATATTCATAAGAAATTTATTTTTTATTTATCATATGCAAAGTGAACTGAATTATTGCATATTTGTAAATATATTTTTTGTTATTAAAAATGAATAAAATATTTGTTTTAAAATACTATTTATTTTGGAATAGTTAGAGGTTTTATTTTTTTAAATTTGGCATTCGATAACGTGAACAAACTCGAAAACGTGAACCGCCTTGGTAAAAATTAGTTCACGTTATCGCGAGTTCACTGTATTTTAAAACAGATTCAATTTGCAAAGCAGAACATTACTTCCACATACGTAGAATTTGTATGAAAACCCGAAACGAAAATATGTATTTAGTTCAATATCTCAATTACTTGGTCGCAAGTGGTCAAGTTTTATATACCATTGGATGCTGCTTCAAAAACTTTTCGATGATACCAAATATTACTTATGTCGTCTTGGAGCAAAGTACAAAAATATTCGAAAAACTGAAAAAAATACCTTTTTTAAAAATGGTCCAGCTCACGGATGGTCAACGCTAGAACCAAAATATTTTGGGAAACATCATATAACATATCAAGCTTTATTTTCACAGGGGTAACTAAAACACTTTTTTCGGCTCCATACAACTTGAGTCGGTCTAGTATACATACATGTTTATATTGTTTGTATTAAACGATTTTTCATCACATATATTTTATTCATACAACATATTTTCTTCCCTCGCTTCCTTGAGCGGATAGGTAATATTTATTACGTGAAATAAATATTTCTTTCACATACGCAACAATAAACATTAGACCGTACCTCAAAAAAAAAGTTTCCCCGTACCCCTTCTAATATAAAGTATTTTTGCAAGGAGGTTTCGAAAAGTTATTTTTGTATAATAAAATTTAAACATTTTTCTGCTGGAATTATCGAATTACTTTCTTAGCAAAAGTTTAATAGTTTTAGGCGATCTTTAATATTTTGACATTAGGGTGGTACATTAGGGAAGTACGAACAGAGATCTGGTGGTTAAATACTAGAACGAGATACTTAAGGTCAAAGGCCCCTAAGGGCAAAATTGGTATATTCGAGACGAAAACATTGATATATCATTCTTTAAGATCAGACTGAAAATGCCTAAGATACAATGAAAAATGTAAAAAGGCGACCCATACGTTCGGCAAAAAAAAAATTTTCGAAACCTCCTTGCAAAAATACTTTAAATTAGAGGTGGTACGGCGCACTTTTTTCCTTGTAAGGTGGTGCGCTCTAGTGTGCATGTATACATTTGTAGTATCGAAGTAAACGACTAAAACTATTGCAGCATTCACAAAAAAAAAAAAACATCAACTTCAACACTATTCTGTGTCATTGTGTTTAAAAACAATTTTCTTATTTTAAAAAAACTATAAATTTTCTGAACTATTTCATTTCACTTGGCTCTTAACTATTTGAACATTATATTATTGTAACTCATTTCAACTTTTTTTCAATAATTTTTTTTTATTTTAATATTTCTTTATTTGTTCTTTTACTTTCTTTCATGCAATTTATTTCATCATACTCCTCCTCTAGTGCTAACAGTATTAACATCAACTATCAAATACAACGAATACGTGACAGATAAAGGAGAGAATATTTCAATACCATGTATTGCTGATGGCAACATAATGTGGGTCAAAGAAAATGGCAGTAATAATAGCACAATTATACAGGTAAGTTACAGTTATCACTACTTACTAATGCACTTCTAAGTTTATACAACATAGACAGACATATTGGTAGTAGTGGTAGTATTCGTAGATAAATTACGTTCTCACGTTGGGATATAAGTGGCAGTGTTGCCAACTTAGCCATTTAATGGCTTGATTTAGGCATTGCTCATTTCGTTTAACCACGAAAAAAATTAATTTTGTCATTAGACATTTTTATTTAGCCAAATTGACTTCAAGTTTTTAAAATTTTTAGACCAAAAAATTTTATAAATGCTGCATTGGATGTGTTGTAACTTGTGTTTGGATGTGTTGTAAGATGTGTTTGAACTTTTCTTAATTAGTTACCGCAAATGACTTTTACAATAAAAAAAAATATTTTTATCTATAAGTTGAGCTTATCGATATTAAAAATTTTTCTCATGTTTAGTGTACTGTTACAAAAAATCTATTAATACAAATAAAATACTAGCAGAATTATCTCATATTAAATTTATAACCCTTTAAAATATACTACGCTTTTAAACATCCTATGGTGAGCGACGTTTTCTTTTGTATTTTAAAGAATTCGAAATTTTTGTTAATATTTTCTGTATTTTTGAGAATTTCTTTTTTTTATAATTAATTAAATGAAACATACCGTATTGCGTCAAATATGCCAGCTTTTTTAACACTTGTAAACATCTACTAAAGTTTTTAGTTTTGAAGATGGTTGAAAGTAGACGTCTGCACAAATATATGTATTTGCGTTCTAGTAGTTCGCATGTAGTGGCAAGGCATGAACACTTCATCCAAGTATAAAAAGAATGAAAAGAACAAATATTTGAGAACAACAAAAACTACATACCTAGTTGTGTAATATCTCTTCTTCGTGCAGTTTTATACACCTTCATCTGTTTATATGTACCGCTAACGTTCATATTATTTTTAATTCACGAATGTATGTATGTCGTATTTAGGTACTCGACCGCTTTCTTCTCAAGTACATAGCACGAACTTGAAACTTCATATGTACAAAAATTTAACATTGTCTTCATCTTTAACTTTCAAACACTTAAAGACAATATTTAACGTCGAAACACATGAAAACAACATTTAAGGTCCAGAAAAATTAATTTAACTCTTTGCATTGGATTTCGTCACGCCATACGAAGTTCGTATGTCATGACCAGGGCTGCCGTTTTTGGTTATTTCTAACCAAAATTGGTAATAGTTTCTCTCAATGTGGAGATGTGAATATTTTTTTCATTTTGGTTACTTTTTTGTTAAATAATAATACGTATAAATATGTTGTTCTTAATACACTTGCAATTTAAGTTTTCGAAATTTTTAACTTTTTTTATTTACATGAGGGGTTATAGCGTATTTCGATTCGAAGGAAATTATTTACGACTTCTAATAATGTGTACTTTTCTCTACGATTTTCTCATTATTTGTTTCAAATGAACGGAAGTTTTTATACCTTAGCAAAAACAAAAAATCCATTTCACACAGCTGCTATATATTTTTTTTTTTTTTTTTTTAATTTTTGTTAGGAAAAAATTGCCAAATGTGATTTTTATATTAGAAACGGGCATGTTCTGAAATTTAAATCAACTAAAGTTTTAATCGATATAGATTTTCAATTAATTATTTTTTTTTAATGAGCGTAGTTTTTCCTGATTTTTATAGTTATAAAGATTAGTATAGAAGGTGCATAGTATCACGCGGAATAGATTTCAGAACATGATTGAAAAAGTACAAAAAAGAAGTTTTAATGTTTCAAAAAACTGGAATGTAAATAAAATGTTTTAAATTTACATTATTTCCATTAGTATATTTTAATATATTCACATAGGAATTATAAAGATTTTTAAAAAATAAATGGATAGATAATCTATAATGATAGAATTTATGGAATTTACTGTAAGAAAATGGCGTGAATTTAAGAAATTTGATATTGTACTTTTTATAACCTTATTTAATATTTTTTAGATAATGATTTGGCAATATTTTTAATTTATAAAAAAAAATATCTTTGACTGTCAGTCCTATACTTTTTGCCCATTGAATGTACTGTGTGAAATACGAATTTGTTTATATTCGCAAATATTATGGCGAATAAACAAATAGAACAATTTTGAAACAGTAATAACAACAATTATAAATTAAAAATACAATTTACAAGCAAGAGAAACAAGTTATACCCATTTTTATAATATTTTTTATATGTATGTATATGTAAATCAGAAAATATTCACAAAAAGTGCATTTCGGCAAAACAAGCGCCAAAAATAAATTTCCAACGCTAAAAGGATTAAGAATCGGCTTATTTGACAGCACTGCCACTAGAGATGAGCGATCCCGTGATTTTTAAAGATCACCGTGATTAGTGAATGTGATTTAAAAATCACTGCTCCTTTAAACTGTGATTGTGATCACGGTTTATCAGTTTTCTGTTCTTTTAAAGCAATTGCGGCCAAGGTATGTACAATGCGCGAGCTTTTGTAAGCACTTTACAAAGAAACAACAACAAATTGTAAGAGCTTTCAAATCTGTTTACTTTCATATACATACATACATACTTGAACAAATAAATTTTGACATAAAAAATTCTAATAAGATAGAAGAGAGAATGAAAGGAACAGCAATATCATTCGACATTTCATTCAAAAAACGCTATTACCCACACAAACAGTGAAATATCATAAATTTGTATATGTAACAAAATACAAAAAGAACGACTTAGAAAGTACCTGTTACTTGACAAATTTGGTCACAACTGTGATTCGTGATTTTTCAGTAACAGTGATTAAATCAAAGGTACAGAAATATCGCTCATATCTAACTGCCACTGACAGTTAAAAATTGGAAAACAATTTTTTTTTTTTTTTTTGTTATTTATAAATGTGAAGTACAAATTTCGTTTATTGTAAAGGACTTCTTCAAAACAAATTCAATTTATTAACTTTCAATATACAGGATTTTGTATGGAAATTTGACGTATTTAACTGAAATAAAATATTTTTTATGAAAAAGATCTCAAATAAATTAAAACTATTAATTAAAGGTTCTCGTTATTTTTTTAATATGTACAAGAATAACACTTTTTGTTTTGTTTTCTTAATTTGTAATTAATTTTGTCCAATTAAGGGCAAATAACCTTTGTTTTACAATGCAACTTAAAAACAATTTTAATGTTTTTCTCAATTAACAAAAGGCATTTCTGATTTGGTTACATTTGTTCACATTTGTTAACTTTGAAAAAAATTTTGGTTGTAAAAATGTTATTAGTCGTGGCAGCACTGGTCATAACAAAACCGTATTATGAAAAGAGTTGTTTATTCTTCTACGTATGTATGTATATACCTATGTAGAAACCATCGTTCTTTTTACATGATTAGAAAATTCTTATTGTACCATAGGAAGTCCATATAATCCAGAGTTGCCTCTTTGTGTGTAATAACCCACATTGGGTGTATTTTTTTCTATCGTAGAGCGTGGGTAATATCTTATAGGTGTAGTTTAGGTGTTATTTAAAACTCTTGCGTTTTCAAACAAATAATAAAAAAATTTGATGTCAGTGAAAAAATTTATACCGTTGTTGTATTGTTGATACAAAAAAATGCCAACCAAAGTGACGGCTTCTTCTTAAGTCCACTGTTTAATATAGATTTTCAAAAGCTTGATAATTAATGGCGCCAGATAGACTCTTAGATATTGAAAAATATAAGCTTCCGCGTGATTTAAAAACCGAAGTTTATTGGAAGAAGGTACTCAAACTATAAAATTACCCGGGGAGAAGATATTTTTCCAATATTTCAAAAAGTAATAAATTCTTACTTTAATTCTTTCAAATAGATTAGTTCGAAAAATTGATAGCGCCCTTAACAGTTGTAAAATGGAATTAAGAACTAGACTGTTATCTGAAACTATTATACACGTTGAACCCCTAGACTATAATTGTAACATGTCGTTCAACATGTAGCCGAGCGTTATAACAATGAAATATTACGACTTAATGTTTGGTGGCATATTTCTGTTATTTGTCAGTCAATGATCGCTTTAAACGAGTCAATAGTGTTCGGTGAAGGTTCCCTGAGACTGGCTGGCCCTATTTCAGCAGTACATAATAGACCAAATTGGAAGTACTTGCCCCGACGTCCGCTCGACTCATTATCTTCGAATTTTTGTTGGTTGACCTTGTCTTCCATGTCAAGATCATCACTTCTAAATGGTGCAATCCATCTTCCGTATATGGAAATCGATAAACCATATTCAGGATAAGCTTCTGTAAGCAATTAATGTGCTTAAGATGCACTTTTTGAAAAATTTAGCCAACCAATTCTACATTTTCGAAGCAACAAAAAACTTTGTTGTTTAAACTATTCCATTCATGCAATGACTTAAAGGGAAAACACACAAATTTTGTGTTCGCCAATAAAAAACACAAACATGAATCGTAAACACCTAAATTTTTAATTTTTGTTTTTTTTTTTCAATGAATGCAGTCAGCGATAGTGCTGTAGCAATTTTGTGAGAACTTGACGAAAAGACTACTTATTTTTCTACTAAAAAAAGTACTTATTTTTGTTCGCGATGTCCCAAAAGTAATCCTTTATAATTTGACCAATTACAACCTGAAAAATAATACCTTTCTTTTATACTTAAAAGTTTTATAAAAATAAGTAGTTACAAAAAGACACAAAAATAAGTACATACTTACAAATTAACTTTCAAAATGGTTAAAACAACTAATTAAAATTGCTCTTATATGGATGTGAAATCTTTGGAATTTTTGTTGAAAAAGTGTACACAATAATAAGTTTTTCGAAATTTAATAAAGAGTGTTTTGGCTGCACAAAATTATTTATAGCTCTAACAATTTAATAACAATGTCTGTTTTAATATGTATATGTAAATATTATGTGGTTCAAAAACATCGTTTTTTATTAAATCGATATGACTACTAGTGGTCTAATAAAAAAATATATTGTGGGGGTCATTTTGGAACATATTTATGTATGTATATATTAACATACATTTAATTGATTTTCCATGGATTTTACATCGAAATGATTCTTAAAATTTATTAGTTTTACCGGATATCAAAAAAATATTAATAGTATACATTGCAACTTGGCTTAAATAATTATTTGATATCATTTAGTAATAACTTATTTAAGTCATTATATTAAAGTGTTTTTTTGTAATGTATAATTATGACATATTTCAGATATAATAATAAAGTTATTATTTAATATATAACCAATAACGCAAACAGTGGCGAATAAAGCTACAAAGTAAAGAATGCAGAAAGTCATTAAAATTAGGATTGTATGTAAAGTTTTTGCTGGGTATCTATTTCAAACGGCATATATATGATGATATTTATATAAAAAAAATATATATCGCACTTGTTCCTCTAAACAGCGTCAACTCAAAATTTTTAAATTTTAATTTTTTGCAAGAAAACGATAAACAGTGGCCATATCTACCCACTTGTAAAAAATGCAGTTTTATCCCCATTTGTAATATCTACTGAAAATTTATAAATTTGAGTTGACTCTGTTTCGAGGAACGAGTGCGATATATATAAAATAAAGGAAAATAAATTGGAGTTAACAGTGATGGAACAAAGCTGTTTTGTTGCAAACAACGCTGTTTAAAAAACTAGAATTTACGACTGAAATTTTCTAAAATACTTCTTCTTCGACGTCTTCACTCGGCAAAGTTTTTACGTAAATGATTTCATTTAGCACAAGACACCACAAAAAGTTTGACAAATATCCAACATGTCTGCCAAATATTAAAAAATTTTATTATTCCTACGAACATGCTTCAAATTTTTGTCCAAATAGCAAACACCCCAATTAATAAAACAGATTTTGACAAGTTTGCTAAGCAATTTGTGTAAATAATAAAGGTTATTAAAGACACAACCCATGTATAAACAAGTAAGAGTGCAATTTTCGGCTATGCCGAATCTTATATACCCTTCAACGTGGTGCGACAAGAACAGAAAAGTATTTTAATACTGTTCTTTAGATATAAATAAATATATTTTGTGCCATGGCTACTATTAAAATACCGCCACAAAAATGTTATTTATAACCAAGATTTTACAACTGTTTTGGAAACTTTGGATCTTTCCGTTCTGCAGATATACAGAAATTTATAATGTCTTTGTATGGGAAGTGCCACGCCCACTTCTCCAATCTCGCTCGTTGTATAATGGGGCTGTGTAATGATAACCGAGATGCTTGTACCTTATTTGGAAATGTTGGCTGCTGCTGTTTTCCAGATACTACATATAGAAATAAAAAACAACAACAAGGGATTTATGGGTAAAATTAGAGGCTATCGCGGTTTTTTGCTCATATCTCAGCCATAGATGGGCCGATTTGTCTGAATTTCAATAGCAAACTTAAACGAAGTATATGTGACATAACTATATAACAACCTATCCCCATCATTTCTGCGGTCTTCGAACCCCCCATTTCAACATACATACGACCAGACGGGCATCCTTAAATCAACTTCGCTACTCATACAGACCCTAAATATATATACTTCATAGGGTCGACAAACTTATATATATCTTTTTGCCTTCGGCGAAGGGTATAAATATACGCCATCTGTTGTGAATCCCACATTTTTAAGCTTCCCACACATAAGTTCTGAAGTTTTTTTTTAATTTTTATCAAATATAAAGAAATTAGAAAAACTTTTTTATTTTTCTATGTTTAAATTTCTAAGTTGTAAAAAACTAAATTTTAGCTTTTACAAAAAAAAAAACAGCTTATTTGGGAAAATATCGCTTTTGCTAAGAAAAAAAGTTATCACAGATTTGCATTCCATTCCCAGTTTCTCTTATAGCTTTCACGAAGTGCGACCTTTTTATGTAATTTTGGTAAAGATAAAAGATGCATGATATTTAGGGAGATCGATTATTCGAATTTTTTCAAAACCCGGTTTTCGAATATGCCGAATAGTTGCAATTTTAAAAAACCCGGTTTTCGGTTAAGCATTTTTAAAATAACCGGTTTCAAGTCGAATACATAAAAACACAAAAATCCAATAAGTTTTTGTAATAAAACGTTACTTTAAATAAAACAAAACAATTCAGACCTAACAAATATTTGACGATAAAATCCAAGAAAAGTGTGACTAGTGAATTGATCAAACTTAAGCCTAATTTTTAAAAATTTCTATTTATTGACTAATGTGCTGTTTACACAACACAAGTGATTGAACGTGTAGTAAAATTTATATGAAAACCCTCCAAAAACTGAGTGTTTTTTCATATAAATTGTTTTTCAAAAAACAGTGTTTTTCATATAAATCTTACTACACGTTTAATCATTTGTATTGTGAAAACAGCACATAAACTTTATTTGCAAGAAGATAATTGTATAATGCAATTTAGAAACTGTTAAATGATGTTTCATCTAGACAAACGTTTTGCCAAAGCAAATAAAAAATTATAGGAATTATAATAAATTTATTATTTGAGATATTCTCCCAAATTTATTTTAAATGAGTTGTAATTTGTTGCTGGTTAAGCATGTCTATATGAAACAGTAGACTTCAAGTTGCAAACTTAACCTCTTAGCCAGGATTACATATTTAGAATTATTTTGTTTCAGCATTATAGAAGCGAATCGTAATATGAACATGCTGCTTGTACGAAATATTTGTCAATTTGCTGATCACAATTAAAAACTTCCATGAAATTGTTTGATTTCTTCAATTTAGGTTTTTAGTTCTTGGTTACTGATGAATTTTTTCCATGTCGTTGATTCCGCCGGAATGTTGTAGTTTTAAGCATGAAGATATGCTAAGACTACTAAAGAGTTTTTAGTGCCTTAACGGACATTTCGTACTCGGAAGCACAACGGGCTAATATTTCACCCAATGATTCATTTTTGGCAGCGAATTTTAGTAAAGTTTTATTTGTCGTCTCTTTAGAACTACTTCGAACGGAGTTAAGTTTTATTTGGAGAACATTTATGTCAAGCATGTGAACTAATTAATTAATAAGTCTTGACGTGGAAAAACCTTTGCAACTTATCATTTTAGGGCAATTCAGGCATTTTTTAATCCCGTTCGAAATATCTCCAGGACTAAAATCTACATAAAAGTATATTTAATATTTAGAATTCTCTCGCACAAATTACTATATACTTTTTAACTGAACACTTTTTTGTAGTATTTTGAACTGTTATTTTTTTACAAGAACACACGCATTGTTCATAATGTTTTTTGACTCAATTTTGTTTTGACATTCTGCATAAAAAGTTTAAGTTTGTCCAATATTCAATTAGAAATATACTTAAATTACGGGTGCATTTGCAACAAGAGTAAGGAAAACGTATACAAACTACACATTGTTAAAAAACTCGGTTTATTAAAACGAAATAACCGGTTTATTCGATATTCGAAAAATGGACATTTTAAAATAACCGGCTTGGACAAAACTAAAATAACCGGCTTAAACCGTTCGATCTCTCTAATGATATTGCATATAAGCACTAGATATATGTATAACTTCATTAAACACTTTAAAAATACTTTATTATTATTTATTATAAATTTTGCCCGTAATTTTAAAGGTGGTAAATTGTTTGTTGTGTTGATTTTTAGAAACAATTTTTAATAAAGTTTTCTTAACTACTCAAAATATTTGGTTAAACCTCATTAAATTAAACCTTTAACAAAGTTAACTACAATTTCTTACAATCGCCATGATTAATACCCATTTTCAACATCAATCAATCTCTTTTTGTTTACTCTCTCTCTCTCTCTCTCTCTCTTTCCACAACAGACAGGTAAATATCTGGTACTCACAAATATTTCAGCCTCAGACAGAGGCTTGTATGTTTGTTTTGCTGCTGTGACATCAAGTCTGGAATATTATGACCAGAATGAACACAACAGTACTTCATTAAATGAACATGATGATTCTGAAATTGACGATGATGAACTAGAACTTAATGACAAGAATGAGGATGGTGATGATGACGATGAAGAACAAGTGCTTTTAACATCGACTACAACAAAAACAAATAATTATAATAAAACATCATTTGTTAAGCCTTTAATAGAAAATAATAATTTTCTAACACAAACAACAACTACATCACAAACAACACAAAATGCTTCAACTACCTCAATGCTTCCAATGCCTAATGTAACAACAACAGCAACAAAAACTTTAACAAGAATAAAAACAACAGCAACAATAACACCAACACCAAAAACAATATTATCAGTTTCAGCCTCAGCTTCTGCCTCCGCAACAAAAACAACTACAACAACAATTGTAATTGAAACCTTCACGAATACTAACTTCTCTAGCGCCGATCCCAATAGCAACAACAGCACCTATCAAAGTATTAGTAGCAGCAGTAGCAGTAGTAGCAGCAGCACCTCAACCAATACCAGTGACATCAATTTAACCACTTTTACTCCGGTTTGGAGCAGCACTATCGATGACATTGAAGAACAAGAGTTTCAAGCATTTCAAAAAATCAACCTCACTGTTCGTACCCCACCTGGTCCCGTTACCAAGTTGTATTTTAAAGCATCTACGATTTTGGGCTTTCTGGTTTGGCGCTTTAACAAAACCAATTCGGGCGGCTATCCAGTGCGCAGTTTTACTGCGGAATTTCGCAATGTTTCGTATGTCTCACCACCGTTTAATAGTAGTTTTGAGCATAAATGGAGTCGTATGGATCCAATAAATATTGCACCAAATGTGGTAAGTTTTGAAATAAGGTTTTTTTAAATTTAGAAATCTACACATTTTTGAAATTTAAAACTAAAGCAATATAAGGTAATTCACAAAGTGTTCTGTTGTCATTAAATTAAAGCAAATACTACCAGTATGACACAATTAAACACTTTGTGAATTGCCTAATTGTTATATCTTTTGCTATAGCATAACAAGTTTTCGGATAAATTCAATACCATGTTTTAATATTTATAAAAATGAGAAACGCGATTCTTAGAAAGAAATGCAAGTACGAGGGCTAAATAGTTTTCATAACTCTCGATCCGGGGCTTATGTGATTTTGTGTTACATCAAAAACTAAAGTTCTGAATACAAATTTGATTTTCGATGAAAATCTATCATTGAATTCTTATTATTTTAGTAGTAGAGCTTTTCAAAAAAAATAAAAAGTAAACCATATCTTGTGTAAGTTTTTATTAATTGATTTTCGATAGAGAAGAAAATTGATCACAGATTTGTAAACTTAATTCGACTGCCTTTACGCGTTTCTATTCCATTTTTCATTGATATCGAAATTTTTATGTATATTATTTTATAAAACTTTTTTGACTCGATTTCTTGTAAAATCAGCAAGCCACTTGGAATAGAGAAGTTGTGGGCACATTCGCTACGTCGACTGCAGAATAATATAAGAGTTTCTTTCTCTCTTTCTCTAAAATATCAGAAATATTAAAACAATTTACAGGTTTTAACCTGTTATTATTACAAGACCAAATTTCCCCTCAAATTTGTTTTTGTTTTCAATATAAATTTCCAAACGAAATTTTTTTTTTTTTTTTTGTTTTTTATTTTTAAAAACAGGCAGTTAATATTTTTTAACAAATAGAATGTTTGAATTATTTCTTTATTATAAATTGTTTTGTTATATTTAAATTTTTTTTAATGTGATTCTTGAGTATAACTTTTTTGCACAAGACAAAACGTTTGTTCAACTAATGCATTTGTTTTAGGTGGTTTTCGGCTTGTTGGTTTTGTTTTGGTCACGAAATTTGTGTTGAATGTGGCGGCCTGTTTTAACTCATTGCCACTTTACTACCAAAAAACCTTTTCTGTCTCTTTTTTCGAAAGCTGCACTCGCAACTGAATTGGGCATTTTTCATACGTCTCTTTTTTCACTTATGTTTACTTTGTGGTCTGAACTAAAACTGACTATCTTATGCTATGGCCTGATGTATTAATACCTGATTTTAGTATTCTAGAAACTTCCCAATGGGAAAGAGAATTATCACCAAACTTGTCACGTGACAGTTCTAAAGTTGTAAGGACAGGTTATAGTTCTAATACTTTATGTGAAGGGGACTTGCCACTTTAACATGACGCTGTCCTAGGAGATATAGTCATAAGTGAGTAGGTCACTGAACCAACCAAGTGCACTAGTCAAAACTATGTCAATTTGGGTCAAAACCATGAAAGATCCCCTTCATATAAAGTAACTAGCGGGCCCGTTGCCTGCTTCGCACGGCAAAACAAAATAAGAAAAGAAACAGACTTGTTTTTAATAAAGTTGGTTTTGTTCCCTATACACAAACGACCAAAATGTATTCAATACTAAAGCCTATAGTACACGGCATGTAAAAAGACACATGCGCATGTGGTTCTGACGTAATTTTGACGTCATCACACAACACGCAATGTTTATTGTGGCTTTGCATTGACGTCAAAATTACGTCAGAACCACATGCGCATGTGGATTTTTACATTCCGTGTACTAGAGGCTTAATGAATGCTGTATGCGGTACAAAAAATGCCTGCGGCAAAAACACACTCACTTCACATACGCACCGCACACACATGCGTTATCGGATTTCAACCAAACTTCATATAAACCATATATGGGCCACTGCCTACGTAGTGTATAAGTTTGGTTGAAATCGCACGACGCGTTTATGATTAGTTCGGCGACGTACATATACGGACTTATTTTTATATATATATAGATAAACCAGATATAATTGGTCACTACCAGTCACATGACTAGTTCTAAACAAAATCCGGTGACATGACTAGTTTTGTGTCAATTACATTTCCTCTATAGTAACTACACTTTAATCACATTATCACCAGTTGAGTGATATGTCTTATTTTCACCTATCGTTCGGTCCTTTTTTTAAATATTGTGTGCACTGGTCACGGGATAAGTGTTTAAGAACAATTAACTTTCACTTTACTTTTTAAACTTGTCGTCTACTTATTTAAAAATTATCTATACAGAGATGTAAATTCTACAATAACGCATAATAATCGTATGCTAATATTATTACAATATAACTTATACAATTACTATAATTACAAATTATACCAAACTATATTTATTTTAGTAACAATATGTTACAATACAAATACATGAAAACATTATATATTAAAAAGTATAAATTAATTTACCGAGCAACAGAAATGCCGACCTTCTGCCCGTTGTAATGAAGCAGACCAAAGTCTCTGGTGGGAATCGAACCTATAACCCTCGCACTGATATACTGGTTCACTCAAGCCATGTAGCCTATTGAAGTACTCGTAAATATTTATTTATTAAATGCATATACATACATACTTACATACATAGTACATATATTTTCATTTTCAAAATCAGATTAAATTTTTCATTACATTTCTATAGAAACTACATTTTCCATCGCAAAAAAAAATTGTTATTTTACAATTAGAATAATTGGCCTCAATATGTGTAGTTAAAGTCATACAGACGAATGATTATTTGCGATCATTTAACCGTAGAACACATAACCAAAAAATACCACGCAAACCCAAAACCAGGGTACCCCATTATATTTTAATGTTTGTTCAAAAACAGAAAATTATTTCTTATTTTCAAAAACAAGCACCGAGGGAGTGAAAAAGAGCATACAAATTTGAGAGAACAATTTAATTGGAAAATTTCTGCTAGTAAAATTTTAACTAGCAAGAATTATTCAAACACCGTTGTCATGTTTTTGTTTAAAAACAAACTTTTGAAAATGCGAAAAAAATAATTTTTATGATGGTAGAATAAGTACAAATTAAAGTCATTAGAAATTTTGATCTCAATTTTAAAACCCATTAAAAGCCAATAAGGAAAAAATAAAACAAACGTCAAAAATCAAATTAATTAATTTGACATTACATTTGTAAATAATAAAAACTCTCCCTAAAGAACATATGTGGTACTTATTATACTATGATTTTTATAATCCTTAAATTAAAATTTGTTCAATAACATACATACATTAAACTTTAAATTTTTATAACTTAGGACAATAACCATGTACAAAATATCTTATCTTACAGCAGGATACTGTCAATGTGCCTAACTCGCTAGTTTTTGCTGGTTAAGCATTCATTTAAGTTTTTAAATTTACTCTCTCGTTGCAAGTTTCTGCTAGAAAAGTAAATGAACACAACTTTTATCTTCACAAAAAAAAATATTTAATAAAAAATGATTCTATTTAATTCAAAATTTAAAAAAACTAATTAAATGATTTAATATATTTAATTAAAAAAAAGCTTTGAAAAGCCTCTTATTTACTAATAGCCTATTTCCGATGTGCGAAAGAATTCTTTCGTTCGAATAACTACATTGAAAACAAAAACAAATTCTAAAAATTTGTTTTTGTTTTCAATGTAGTTATACGAAAGAAAGAATTCTTTCGCACATTAGAAATAGGCTATAATTTTCCTTATTAAATGTGTATTGATTACACGGGTGCCATTTCTTCCACATTTTCATTTGTCATTGGCCAAGAAAAAAACTGTTGCTTTTACTGATTCATTAAATGTTAACAGTCGCTGTCAAACTGCAGTTTTTTAAACCCTGTAGGTATCACCTTTAAAAACTTAAAGCAATCGCATTTCATAAATAGTCAATATAACGACACAAAAAGAAATTCATTTTTTAGGTCCAAAAATTCAATATTCTATTAGCATTCATTTTGCAGCTACAAACGTTTAAAGTCGTTAGTGGACAAACGGGTACCCGCTTATGCAGTCTAGGGTTAACACACTAAACCAATTCTATTTAAAATTTATTTGTAAAGAATGTTTCACATTAATGGTCTGATTATAAATTTATTGACAAATACATTTTAATTTTTTATACGATTTATTTAAATATTTTGAATGCAATAGTCAATTATTTTTGGTGATGGTTGTCAGGTATTGTGCAAAATGAGTGTCAATGTTAAAAATAATGTTTTTATTAGAATACTCCCTGCACAAAATAGGGGAGTGGTGTAATTAGATTTTTAAATGGATTTGTTGAATTTTAAATATTCAAACCGAATTGCAGATTAAAGAGATTTTTTATCAATTAATAATAAAATTTTTAGTGTATAGAGAAAAAAAAATAATTTATTTCCAATGTTCAATATTTCAGCGACAAATGGAGGTATATCGTTTGGAACCCAATACCACATATGAATTTCGAATATGGGCCAATAATCAATTAGGAAGTGGTGAAGTTGTTACAACAAATGTAACAACATTGCCGGAAACAAAAGAAGAAGGTATGTTATGTTTGTCTCAAAATCATTTTTATTTAGTTTGTTAACAGTTTTTTTAAATGAGTAAAATTCAAAAAATAATTCTATTAATGGCGGTTTAATTATTTATAGTGCAGTAATTAAAATTAATAGGCAGTACAAAGTAAAAATTGTGAGAGCCATTAGATTAGTAACACATAATTCGAATATTTCGATTTCCCTTGAGTGTTTTTCAAGGATCTATATTAAATTTTTAACTCTATTTTATTCGTATATTAGAGTATTTATATTATGTATTTATTTAAGGTTTATTTTTAAATGTTGTATTGATGTTTAGCTTAAAAGTAAAAATTATATACATACATAAATGTGTAAGTATTTTAATGTAAATCCTAAATTTTAATTTATTTTAAAAACACCATTTCCAAAGTAAAAGTAAACAGTTTTTATTATAGGAAATTTTCGTTATTATATATTCAATTAGATGTTTAAAATTTGAGTTCAAAAAAATTGAATTTATTATTTTATCTTTATCTGTAAAGAAAAGTTACGCTAAGCCGATCAAAATCACCCCTTGTTAAAATTATATACAGATTGTTTTTTTTTTTTTTTTTTTTTTTTTTTTTTTTTTTTTTTTTAAAGTTACAGATCTTTAAATTTAAATAAAGCAATAAAAATAAAATATTACTAATTTAACAGGCTTAAGTTGGTTTGATACCATTAATGTTTAAATAAGATTTTGGCCATGTACTAACGCAATCTGGAAGTCCAATTTTCAGACATTTCTGGCAGTATTTGGGACCGTATTTTGTCAAATGTTGATTTTTCGATTTCCAATTGTCTCTGGCTGATGGACGATTAACTTTACATAGCTCCAAATTAAATAATCCAATGGGGTAAGATCACACGATGTTGGTGTCCAATTAACAGCACTATGATGTGAAATTAGTAGTTTATCAAAAGTTTCTTTTCGTTGAGGAAGATACTTTAACATCGTAAAGGCCTAATTTTTATTTTAGCGGAAATCTTAATTATGGCATTCAGTTCCCGTTTAAAGGGCTCTCCTTGTAGCATGATGGTTGTCGCATACGCAGCAACTAACATTGTACAATAATAAAAGAGAGTAATATTAATCGGTCCCTGTGCGCCAGGGATAGCAAAATTGGTACAGTTGTACTTTTTTGGTACTATTTAAACTTAAAAAATACAATGGTACACCATTGGCTAATTTAGTACAATTAAGGAATTTTCCCAGTTTAAGTAATTTCATATGGCAACCCATCATTTTAGCGAAATTTTAAGAACCAAATTCCACTTTGAAAATTTATCTTTAAAATGGTTTAGTAAATGTTGTCCAGGAAATCTAATTAATGGAAAAACTAATAGTATAGAACCACTATTAGTAAAAATTTTTCCAAAAGATGCCAACATTTTGATAACATTAATTCGGAATCAAGATCTCTGCTGACATTGAAATATTAAAATCTAACAACGGAATATAATCAATTCCTCATTCATCCGCAAAAGTGGAAAGACTTTTTCTTACCAAAATATTATCAAAACAAACGAGAGGGACACACTAAAAACCCCAACTGTTTGCAGCTTAATCCAACCAAAGGACTTATTAAACTTAAAAAATTGAATTTATTTGCAAAAGTTATTATGTTAATTATTATCTGTTATCGAAATCTAATTGAAATCCAGTTCGTACATTAATTATGTTAATAAATTCTACTAATATTATAAATGGCAAAGTTTGTATGTTTAAATGTTGTCTGTTAATGGATTTGGATGAAATTTTCAAGTATAGGGTACTTTTTAAGAGGTAAATCGGGAACAAATTATTACTTTGGTTCCTTTTGTCTTTTTTAAACATTTAGTATGCAGATTGCTTATGGTCCAGATTAAATAACAGGATACTTTTTAAGATGTAAAAACGAAAAAATTTTGTACTTTTTGGTCCAGTGGCCGAAATGTATGTACATATTAAGAGACCCCTTGCTTTTCATATGGACAGTTAAATGTCGGTTGTTTGAGAAAATCGAGGGCTCAAAACTTATATGTATTCACATAATGTTATTTATTAAGTTATTTTAACATAAAAGAGGTATAGATGTAGAAATCTACATAACATTTCTGTAAAATGTTTTTATTTAAATCTTGCTGGGTTAAAGCTTGAACATAGTTTATATAGTCCAAACTGAATTGTTTTTGTTTATATTAAAGTGTATACAAATAAGATTTATAATACCTTTTTGTGGTATTTTTATAACGTAAATGAAATGAATTTGAACTAAAAAAAATTGTTTTATTCAACATTTTTTATTTTTCGAATTTATTCTATAAGCTGAATTTCAGTTATGTATTTTACAAAGCTTTTTTGTAATAGTTCTACTCCTAAAATTTTTAGTTGGGGTCAAAAAAGTTATATTTTTAATGGTTTTTGGTACAATTTTAAAATTCTCAATGACATCCCTGTTCTGCACAGTCTGGCTCAGACTGGTCGTGGGAAGGGACGAGATTGGTGACATAATAGACAAAAACAATTACCTTTTCTCCAGTGTTGCCGCTTTGTGGGTAATTATTCAATTTTGGTATAATTTTTACTCTTGTGGGTAGAGCGTGGGTAATTTCTTTGAGGTGTAGATCTGGTGTAATTTGAAGTTCTTTCAATTTAAAACAAGTAATATAGTGATTTGATTTTAGTGATTAAATTTTTAACATTTAAGATACTGTTGATCTAAAAAATGTACAGTATATTCAATCACAGTCACTGTTTATTAAAACAAAAGATTTTAGTTTTTATCAAGCAAAAGATTGATAGTGATTGGCACCAGATGGACAGTAAGATTTCGATAAATATGAGCTTCATAAAAACTCAGAACCCGAAAAAGAAGAAAAAGAAGGTATTTATACCAACAAAAAACCCCTGGAGGACGATAGATTTGCAATATTACAAAATTTAATGTATTTTGTGTTTGATATAACATTTAAAATGCTTTAGTTGAAACGGTTACAGGAATTTTATTTACTTAATCAAGCACCGTATCAAAATACATGTTTCTTGAAAATTTTAGAGTCCTGCAATTAAAAATAACGTTGTTATCAACAAAATGCCAAAAGGCCTTATTACAAACGCATATCGATAAATAATAAATATCAAACGCAAAAAAGGCAAATTTTGTATATTTCAACAGTTTCCTTTGTTATGTTTTAATAAGAGATTATCTATTTTATTTTCCAAAAAAACTTTTTAAAAATTTATTTTGTTTTTGAATGCAGTTTTCAACTTCCCCTTTAAAATTTAAAGTGCTTTTTTTAAATCATATGGCGATATGAATCTTAGTAGGATGACCAATATTAATCTTATTTAAGTGAGTAGGGTATTTTGAGTTTGTGCTGATGTGTTAAGCAACCAGAAATATTATTTGTGGTATACCGATCGACTTAGAATCAGTATCTGAGTCGTCCGTCCTGCTGTTAGCTGACCATGTAGACCTTTTGCGCAAAGTACAGATCGAAATTTTCAAGATAATTTAATGCAATTTTGTTCATACGGTTTTTGAAAATTTTGAAAATCGATCCATAATTTCACATAACTCTCATACGAACTGTTTTCCTAATTGAGTATTTTGCATGCCAAAATTTTGTGCTGGTAGGTTAAGCATTGAATCACTAAGACGAAAAAATCTCAAATAGATGTAGTTATATAAGGGTAGTTTACACTATTATACTTTGTATTAATACATGTCAAAAGTTCAAGTACTTTTATGTTACATAAGATTTTTTGACAGTCGCAACAAAACTTGTGCGATAGTGTAATCTAGCCTTTAGACAATATTCTTATATTATTAGCCTTGACCTAAAAACATAATTTAAGACCTGAGTGTTTTAAAATTCTTATTCACTTTATGGTCTTACTTGTATAATATTTTTAGCTTTTCTAAAGTATTTGGAAAAAGTTTCCTGACGAGCTGGCCTAAGCAACCAGCGAAATGCGCATAGAAACTAGCTTCCTACAACAATAAATTTCAGTGTTTTCATTCAAAAATTGGGATTATTAGCACATCATTAATAAATGAATTAATCAATAAAATATTTCATTCCCGAAAATAATTTTTGATAATAATTTGGTTTTAATAGGAGCATAATTGCATGAGACCTAACAAGGGAACAATCTTGAATATTTTTCTATTAGTACTGTGGAGTAGGGTATCAAATGTTCGGAATTAACCGACTATACTTTCTAATTTGTTAATTTATTTTTTTTTTCTTTTTTTTTTTTTGTAAAAGTTTTTTTTTATAATTAAACGTTTATTTGATATCAGGATTTAAATTGGGTAATTTTGCGTCATCTCAAGTAAAGTTTTGAATTTTGCTGGTGGTAACACTGCTTTTCTCTTAAACATCATTATGAATTTACAAATGTATTTACCCGCCAAGATTATATAAAGAGAGGATGAGTATTTTATTTTATATTGATTAAACTCAGCGCGGGTTTTTATATAACAACGTGATAATATTGGTTTTTTTAAGTTTTCACTATATTTTTACTATTTTTAATTAGGCTTAAGTTCATTAAATTTAATTTTCATTAAATTATTTTTATGAAGAAAGGAATTTTTACAACATGGAAGATTAATTAAAATTGTTATTGATAATTTTCATTCTTGACTGACCTGGGATTCGAAGCCAGGCTGGCTGGCGTGTGATTCGAACCCAGGCGAATCCCAGGTCAGTCAAGAATGAAAATTATCAATAACAATTTTAATTAATCTTCCATGTTGTAAAAATTCCTTTCTTCATAAAAATAATTTAATGAAAATTAAATTTAATGAACTTAAGCCTAATTAAAAATAGTAAAAATTTGGATTAAAACCCATGAATAGTTCAACAAAATAACCACAATACTAATTATTGTTAAAGCTAAGGCACAAGCTCTATGTGTTCATTTGTCCTTCAAGTTGTGCTGAAAAATGTCAACAAGAAAAAAAGAAAGACAAAAAACATGATAAACAAAAAATGTACTTTGGACTTCAAGAAGAATTCTTGACAAAAGTACGGAAAAAACAGAAGTAAGGAAAACATGTGAGATCAATTAAAAATGGATAATCATTCAATAAGCAAATTTCGATCTACCAAAGGTTAAAATACAATTTAGTTTAAGGATTGATGTTTGACTACTGACGTCAGCAGTCATCGATGGCTGCGAGTGTAAGACGGCAAATCCCTTTGAGAAGACCTAGTGGTTGAGGTCGAAACATGTCAGGGTAACCAGCCGCCTGGGTTCGAATCACACGCCAGCCAGCCTGGCTTCGAATCCCAGGTCAGTCAAGAATGAAAATTATCAATAACAATTTTAATTAATCTTCCATGTTGTAAAAATTCCTTTCTTCATAAAAATAATTTAATGAAAATTAAATTTAATGAACTTAAGCCTAATTAAAAATAGTAAAAATTTGGATTAAAAACCATGAATAGTTCAACAAAATAACCACAATACTAATTATTGTTAAAGCTAAGGCACAAGCTCTATGTGTTCATTTGTCCTTCAAGTTGTGCTGAAAAATGTCAACAAGAAAAAAGAAAGACAAAAAACATGATAAACAAAAAATGTACTTTGGACTTCAAGAAGAATTCTTGACAAAAGTACGGAAAAAACAGAAGTAAGGAAAACATGTGAGATCAATTAAAAATGGATAATAATTCAATAAGCAAATTTCGATCTACCAAAGGTTAAAATACAATTTGGTTTAAGGATTGATGTTTGACTACTGACGTCAGCAGTCATCGATGGCTGCGAGTGTAAGACGGCAAATCCCTTTGAGAAGACCTAGTGGTTGAGGTCGAAACATGTCAGGGTAACCAGCCGCCTGGGTTCGAATCACACGCCAGCCAGCCTGGCTTCGAATCCCAGGTCAGTCAAGAATGAAAATTATCAATAACAATTTTAATTAATCTTCCATGTTGTAAAAATTCCTTTCTTCATAAAAATAATTTAATGAAAATTAAATTTAATGAACTTAAGCCTAATTAAAAATAGTAAAAATTTGGATTAAAAACCATGAATAGTTCAACAAAATAACCACAATACTAATTATTGTTTTCACTATATATTAAAAAAAATAGAATTTCAAAATGTTTCAGTTTTTAAAACTGTTTCAAAATATTAATTTTTGAAGTGAAATAATTTTTATTACACATGGAAAATGTTTAATCATAAAACTTTTTAAACTTTTATGTTTTAAAAAATATTAAGATAGTTATTGACGTTTCCCCATATTTTAAGATCTTGCTTCTTTTAGTCATAAATTCGAATCGAGATTACAATTATTTTGTGTACTTAGTGCAGATTTAAAAGAAGAATAATAATTCATTTTTTGGCATCAAGTTTTATTTGGAAATAATTTTATTATTTCTTTTTAATCTTTGGAAATGGTGTACGACTTTATTATTATTTATTTCAAGTGTAACCTACATATTACTATGTACTATTAATTAATGTTTTAAATGTATTTTATTTACTTTGTTCTCTTTTTTTCTCATGCGCTTAATTTGTCCATCTCCCTTCCTCTAATTGTTATTTCTCCACTCCCTCTATTCTTATCACACCTTTCATTTTTTTCAATAAAAAAAAATCATTTAGATTTAATTCGCCTTATACAACCAGATTTAGATAATTTTGATCCACGTATTTGGATTGTTGCTGTCAGTATAGTACTTGGAACATTTGTGATATTAGCTATTGGATTATGTATAGTTCTAACCAAAGAGTGCTATCAATCATCTCAAGCGGGTACTGAAATAAATTCTTCTATTTGTAATCATAATAATAATCAAAAAATATCTTATTTTAATGCTAGACATGATAGTTGTGTTTCAAATGATATTGTGATTGTTGTCGATGATAATGATGATGTTGAGGGTGGTGGTGATGGCCATTCTAATGATAATGGTCACCAACGTTATCATCAGCAACAACATCATATTATTGTGGATGTTGTTAATGCTTAAATCAAACTTATGTTTAATTTTTATTTGAATTTTTTTTTGGCTGTATGTAGTGTTTTTTGTGTTAACGAAGTTAAACAAAAGGATGTGAAATTTTTGTATGCGTGTATACCCAGCAAAATGTATACCCAGTATATATATATGTATATATATATATATATATATATATATATATATATATATTTAGATTTATTTTAAGAAATTACAACTTAATATTCTAAAAAAAATATATTTTACATAGCATCTTGAAATTTCTAAGTCTGGTCTATAATAACGTCTAGTCTTTACTTAAGTCGTGTCCATTAATACGTCTCGCATGCACGTAAGTTAAGTCTATACGTAAGTCTAGTCTTAACATAAGTAAAGTCTAAAGTATAGACTAGACTAAGTATTTACTAGACGTACGTATAGACTAGACTTCGTATGAACTAGACGTATGTATAGACTAGACGTATGTACAGATTAGACTAACGTTTAGACTAGACGAACGTATATGCACGACTTACACATAGACTAGACTTACGCTTAGACCAGATGTATTTAAAGACAAAAATACGTATACGTGTAAGTTTAGTAACATTCAGTGAAGGCGCGTGCATATAATGTAGACGCATACGTAGTCTAGTAATACGTATTAACTAAACGTACGTATAAACTAAACGAAAATACTTTTCTTCAAATCTTTCATAAAAATCTAAACATTTTGACTACCAAAAACTTTGCTGGGTTACATTGCAAAAAAAAGTAAAACTATGTACATATTTTTTGTTTGAGTTTCCGTTTCTATTTGTATGGCCTTTATGTAAAATTTCTTTTTGGTTATAGAAAAAAAAAACAGCTTTGATGTTAAATGTCTTTTTGAACAGCAACAAAATATCTTGTTTAATTTTTGAGTTTTGTTTTTTAAAGGTTTTTAGAACCAATAGTTTTTTTGTGAAAATGTTTTTTTTTAAATTTCTGTTGATAAATATTTAATATTGTATACAAAAAAATTTATGTATGTATGTGTAAATATCAAAGCGTTTTAAAAAGGTGCGGGCATCCTGTCAGCTGTTTATATTATTTTTTCTTATTGAATTAAAATTTAAAATAGCAAGTGATCTTAATAATTTTATAAATCATGAAATCGTGCTTCAAGAAATGTATACAAGTGTGAAAAAAGCATTAGGGATGGGCAATATATATAGATGTATCAAAATATCGATATTTAAAAAAATAATAATCGATATATATCGCCGATATTTAAAATGTCCATATATCGATACATCGATATTTATTTACTACTATCGAATTCGATATTTTTAAGAACTCTTTATAATAAAATTCAACATTTTAACCGTTCACCTGCTATTGTAAGCAGATGAACGGTGTTGTTTTTTAAGAATTTTTTTGTCTAGTATTAAGAGGGAAAATGACCATTGTATAGTTATTTAAGAGATGACAACAAAATAATAAGCGGGGGAAAATATTCCGGACAGGCTTCTTAGAATTATGCAAAGAATCGCCTTATTAAAAGCAGCAAAAGACTAATGAAAGTTGGAATGTTAATATAAAAGAAAGGAATATTTTGTTTTTTTTTTTTATTTGAACATGTTCTTCGCTTATACATTGAAAATAAAATATCGCACAGTTTACCTGTATAGTATGTGTCACAAGTTTCGTTTACCGGCATTATATAATTCCATTTAAATTTTTCGTAATATTTTTTTTTTATATATTTAATATGACGAATAAAAAATGTGGTCTTGAAAATAAATTCACTTTTTTATATTTTATTTTATTGTAGAATTAACTGCCTGTTCCTCGATTTCAAACGAAAACTTCGTTCACATAACTTGCATTAAGACCTAAATTTAAAAATTTGGTTTTCTTTTAAATGAAAGTTAAGCGAGTCACTTTTGCCCTAGCGTTCTGCAAACAGGTAGTTAGAATGGAATTACATGTAAAATGTTTGTACATATGTAAATATGTATTTACATAGGTATATTAAGTTTTCAAATTTGGTAAAAATGTCAGCTTAATACGTTCGATACATCGAAATATCGATATTTTTAATTAATAAATATCGATACTCTTAAAAAATATCGATACGATATATATCGATATACTTGTTCAAAATTTGCTCATCCCTAAAAAGCATCATTAAAAAATATTATATATAGTAAAAATAACAACATTTTAAAAATTAAATCGACTTAAATTCCCTGTCCGTTCATTTGTCGTCTAACTGTTTGTGTGACTTATGTGCATTTTCGGTCGCAATTTTTAAAATAAAATAAAGAAGTGATTAGAAAATATCAAATAAATTATAAATAAACAAGCTGTTTTGGTGTTGTAGCGATGCACTACCTTATTAAATGCGCCTTGTGTATGTAAATGTGTTTTGTTGTTTTTTGTTATAATTTATATTAAAATAAGCAATTTTAATATTATTAATACTAACGCAAAAATTTGTATTTGCCAAATGTCTAGGTTTCATATTTACTTAAAAAAAATGACAATCATTTCAAATTTAAGAGGTTGTATTTTCTTACATCTCTATAAAACCACAACTCAATTTTTGCCAAAATAAACATTAAACATTAATTTAATTAAATTTAAGAAATAGCACAATTTTAGGGACTAAATTATTGTCCAGAAACAAAACAAATTTTTGGACAAAATTATTTTTTTTTTTTAATGATTTTTTCTACTTAATAGTACATATTTGTACTACATTATATTTAACAGTGAGTGACAAATTTTAATGATGAAAAAAGTGATTTATTTCTTGTTGCATCAATACACAGGGAACAAAGTTCTAAAGCGTGTCCTATCGGACATGGTGTTGGCAGATCTGAAAATTGAATCATTATTTGTGTTCAGAGCTGTATTTGCAAGTTTTGTAAAGTTATTTCAAAAGGTGCTATTTTTTTAACATTTATTCTGTTAAGATGTTAGTATCAAGTAAAAGTGACGCATTTGAAACAGAGACATTGATAAAAAAAAAAATAAAGATTGCTTTGCTATGATGTCGACGTTTGCAACTTGCTTTATATATCTATATCTACCAATAAATTAAGACCCGATCGCACAAAATGTTTACTAATAACATGTTCTAAAACGGCGCCATATGTTATATAAATCACGTCAAACAACCGACTCAGTAAATAAACCATTTTGTCCATTGTATTTGATCATGTTATTGAATGCCTTCAGATTATTTTCTCTAAAACTACGTGCAGTTATTGCCCAATATGCAAAATGAGTCGAATTAGTATCGTAAAATTTCATCGATATCGATTTCTATATAATGTAGATATCAGGCGATATCCTTTGTGGTGTGCAGAGGGGGAAATGGGTTGTAATTTTCCGACCCGATTTTTTATCTTAATAAAATAGAATATTTGACAAATATTTTATAGAATGTTTTATTATATTTCTTAGATAATGTAATAAAAGGATAAAACCTTTAAAGTGTAGTTTCAATTGGCTAAACAATAATTTTAAAAAATATCACTGTGATAGATTTTGGGACTTTCTTTGAGACAATCGGGGATCCTAGCGATTTAATCTAATTGGGGAACGTTAAATCCAGTGGTGCTAACCATTTTTTTCTTTTTTTAAGTTAGCTCTTGTTTTCGCGATGTAACGTTATTTCGAAAACGGAATAAGTTGCACAACATATATTCGCGTAACTCAAAAACGGTTTAGTTTATTAAACAATTAAAAAAAACGTAATTCTGCAATAAAAGTTCCTTTAAGTAAGGTTATTGGTAGTTCCCATAATTATTATAACACGAAAATCGGTGGACAAATGTTAATTTTATTTATTATTCATTATTGTGGGCATGGCAAACATTACGCCCGAAATAAGGCGGTTATGCTAATAAATATCATCATGATTTGTAATAAAATTCGCTTTAAGTTTTCTTACTAATATTTTCATTATATTTTCAACGGTTTCGGATATATTTAGAAATTTGTGGCGGTAAAATTTTTTTAATAAAAATTAATGCTTTTTTTTAATATGCGAAAATTCATAAAAATAAGTTATAAAGGCAAAAATTTAACAGATATAGAATTTATCGGAAAGCCAAGTATATTACGAATAAAATAAGCCATAAATCTTGTCAATCGTTTGGCAAATAATTACACTGTGTTAGTTGAAAAAACAGACCATCCGGGGACCAGGCGTTTTAACATAATTCGGGTACGCTGAATTCAGCGGTGCTAACCGTTTTTTAGGTTTGCACCACTGGATTCACATATGAGAAAGAAGTTTGACCTTTCTTAAAGAAAATTTTATTGTGGAATTTCTAAACCGTTTTTGAGTTTCGCGAATATATGTTGTGCAATCTCCTCCATATTAGAAATAACGGTATATCTCGAAAACCAGAGCTAAACTAAAAAAACGGTTAGCACCACTGGATTCAGCGTACCCGAATTATGTTTAAACACCAGGTGCTCAGCTTGTCTCAAAAATAAAGTGTTAATTTCTAGCACAGTGTAATTGATCAAAATTGGACAAATCCTTCCCAAGTTATGATAAAATATTAAAGTAAAAACCACTTTATTTCTGCCGAAATGTTAGTCTAGAGTCTAGACCATAAAAAAATCAGACGTGATAGAAAAAAAACTAAAAATTTATTTAATTTAAGCACCTTAAATTCTTTATATTTTCCATATAATTTTATTAAAACAAAATTTTTGCCGACCAGTGTTATTATTATAAATATAAGTTTTATTTCAAATGTAAACAATATTTTGTCACTTACTGTTAAATATATAATACCAAATTTAAATTTTTACAATACTTAAAGTAAACATACAAACATACACATATGTTTTCAATATGTGTACATACTTACATTTTATGGATCAACGATTTACAAAGTATGTGCACAAAAATAATAAATCGGTCAGAACTGACGAACATGGTTAAAATATTATTTTAAAGCCAGTAAAAGTTGTCTCAAAATTAACCACCACGAATTTCTTGAGATTTTTGCAGTAAAGAAGGTATTTGATAGCTGACAGTTTTGGGGTTAAGGTCCAAATAAACTACACAAACGACGAAAAAAACTGAAATTTTTAATGATTTCAAATAAAAATCTTTTATCCTCATAAATTTTTATGCTTTTTTTTCTCCTTCACTCTGCAAAATCTTGACAAAAAAATTGAGCACTAGGCAGCGCAAATATTCAACATGTTTGTGCGAAAATCCAAAAATTTTATATTTTGCTAAAAACGTTCGTTGAATGTGTGTCAAACAATCAAACGCTGTAAATTGAAAAAACGTAATATTTTGTCATATTTGCCAAGCCGTTTGATAAGTTTATTAGGCTCTTTAGTTAAAATTAGGCCAGGGACCGTAACAGTTATTCCTTTTTTTCATAAAAGTCAGATGATAACAGTTTTTTTTTTATTTTTATTTTTTTCCAACAAAAATAACGGTTACAGCCTATTTCCGATGTGTGAAAGAATTCTTTCGTTCGTACAACTACATTAAAAGCAAAACCAAAGGTATTAGAATTTGTTTTTGTTTGAAATGTAGTTGTTCGAAAGAAATTCATTCTTTTGCACATCGGAAATAGGCTATTAGTTTTTTATTTTTATTTTTTTTTTTTTTTTTTTAATGAAAAATTACAGTTATTTTTTTGTTTTTACTTTTAAAAAAACACTTATTGATTGATTTTTTTTTTAACAAAAAACAGTTATTTTTTATTTTTATTTTTTCGAGTTATTCTATAAATAAATGTCCGTGTTATAATTATTTAGTCACTGAACAAATTAAAAATTTCATTGACATATTCAAACCTCTCCATTAAAATAATATAATTTTTTAAGCGTTTGACCTTTCACCACTATGTTTAATTAATTTGATGACAAATAGTCACAGTCTAAGTAAAATTCCATGCATAATGTTAATGCAAAATTTTCATCGATTTTATGAAACATTTTATTAAATGGGGGGCTAATGAACCATTCTTGATTAATCCATTGAAGCGTTACATAGGTTGAATTTTAATCTTATAATACATTGGATAAAGGTTAAAATCCATAGGATCTGTGAAGAAAATTCCTTCAGAGTATAAAAATGAATTTTTCAACCAACCGTCTCATTACCAAAGAATAGAAAAATAGTACCATATTTTTACAGCGGTTAGATATGAATATTACGTTTGGATTTTTTCCAAAAAGAGAAACAATAAAGATTTTGAGTTAATACACTATGTTTATAATATGTATTTTATTCGACCTTTATTATTTCAAGTATAATTTAATTGTCAAGCCTGAGGTCTTATTTTTCAAAAACAGCCTAATTCCTTCAATATTATCCAGAAATATTTTTCTATGCACTATAAGAAAGCTTCATAAATTGTAATTTGACATAGAATACACATTCGAATTAATATGAAAATTTATAATAAAAATGATACTCAACATGAGAACTAAAATTCCCAGATTCTATTTGTTAAAAATTTTGAACGTTTATTCGAACAAATATTTTGGCACTTCTTTAAATTTAAATTTGTTAAAAAATTGTTAAAATTTTGTTGAATAAGAAAGAAAAAACCCTGAAGAATGCACTCAAAGAAGTGCCGAAATTGATTTGAATAAACGTTTAAACAAATAGATTCTTGGAATTTTAGTTCTCATGTTGAGTATAATTTTTATTATAAATTTCGACAATTTAATTATACTGGTTAACAACCCATACGGACGACTTTTTTTGTGAAATTCGTAACTTGTGAAGAAATTAATTAATTAATTTAGAAAAACTAGATCAGTTAGAGACGTTTAAGACACTGCTTGACCAAAAACAAGCCGCATTATAAAAACTTCTTATAAAGTCTTAAAATAAACAAAATCGTTAGTATGTTTTTGTGCACATTCTTTACCAAAACAATCATTTCATTAAAATAGTTATAGTGATAGTAAACTCAGCTTTAATTGAATATTGAATTTGTAGCAGCTTTTATTCACATCACAGCACTTAAAAATATTGTAAATAATCCAAAAAAAAAATAATACAAGGCGTTTCCATAAAATGTGTTAATATGAAAAAAAAAGGTATTTAACGGTTGTAGAAAAAAAACAAGCAATTTGACTTCGGGATGAAACGAAACGGCTTTTTGCCGATACGATACCGATACTCCGATACCGATAATATGAATTGAAGTTAATTTTAACAAGCCTCAAGAAGAGTAATTTGTTAATTATACAAAATACAGGTTAGAGATTATTAATATTAAAAATTGATATTTATAAGGTTCAAAAAACAAAGACTTAAATTTGAATTCCTGATAAAATTAACAAAAAATAAAACATTTTTTGCAGAAATATTAATAGGATTTTTGTTTACTAAGCGAAGTATTCTCAACTTTTGCGGAGATAAACGATTTCGCAAATCTGTTTGAACAAGACCTGTAGTGGAAAATAGTCTCTTAGATACGACCGAACTCTAATGATCTAAGGTATTTCTCGACTTCTTCTTTAGCAGAATCAAAGCATACGATGGAAAGAGCCTCATCGTCCTTGGATGCTCTTATAATTTTTTCACTAACGTTCCAAGGGACAGTTCTTGTAGACTTATCAGAACTTGAACCACCTATACTGCGCTCCTAAGAATTAAAGTCATATCTCGATTTTAGATGTTTGGAGCAGGATCGGAAAAAATTCAATTTTTCCATTTTAAAATTTGTTTAGGCGAGTTCAAAACTGAAACTGGCTATTTTAAAAATAGAACTCGCGAGCACAGTAGAATTTTTTTCTTCCTGCTCAACACTACGAAAATTGAGATGTGACTTTCTTTCTTAGGAGGGCAGTGTAGGCAGTGTGACCGCGTTTTCAACACTTTCGGAATGCAGAGAAATGTTAAGTAGTAGTATAAGACGTTTTTCGATTCGATAGAAGTCAATTTTCCTTGAAATATTCGTTAACGCTCGAGGGTCAAACAAACATAAACAACAGTTTTCTTTTTCTAAAGCGTCAAATCTTTTACTTAGAGATAATGCTAATTCAGTCGCTTAATTTTGAGACGTCGAACTATTTACCATCTTCGTTGATTCATTTATTATATGAAACAATTTCACTTTTCTATTTTAATTTTATGCTCTGCTTTTTAATGTGTTATATCTCTTAGTTGCTATGCAAAAAATAAGAACAGAAATTTAAATTATTTACTTAAAAATACTTCCAAAAAATATAAAAGGTATCGTCGTATCGACAGCAAAATATCGCCGATACCGATATATCGGAAAGTCTGAGGTATCGCCGTTATATCGGTATCGGTATTTGTTACATCCCTAATTTGAATATTAAATATTAACCTTCGCCTAACCAAAGATTTGTATGTACCCACTCGGGTGTTACGTGATACAATTTTTTTTAGTTTTTTTTTTTAAGTTTTCATCATACAAATTTTTTCTGTGAGTAATAATTTCCTTTTAATTGAAGGATATTTAAGAAAGTTATTAAAGAAATAAAACCGAAATGGTCACCCGGGTACGTATTGGTAGGGCTAAGGCTAAACTAGTTTACTTAATTTAATCAAATTTACTCCCCCAAGTATCCACTTTTTGAATATGTTTTACATGTACAAAACCCATTACATAAGTATTAAAACACCTTGTATTATTTTCATCATAAATTTATAAAAATTGCTCAATCTAAAAAAAAAAAGTTATAATTTTATATATAAATAGTTTTCCTTCTTCTTTTTGCAATTATTATACAAACTATATATTCAATAAAAAAAATAATCAATTTATTACCAAAATAAAAAACTCCAACTTAGAGAAAAAAAACTGCTTTTTTATGTGTTCAATTAAATGTTCGTGTGTGAGTTAAATACAACTGAAACTTTATGTGCCTCTTTCAACTATTTATACAAATTTTTTATATCTTTATCTGTCTCTATCTGTCTATCTTTTTCTCTCTCTATTTCTTTTTTTTACTACTGTCTAACTGTTAAACAATATTTTGGCATTGATATTTTTTGAAAAATTTAACATAAATCCAAATTGATTAAAAACAAAAACTATATCATTTTTCCTATTTATAACCCTTTACCACTCCTACCCACCCATCCGCTTCCAAATCGAATTTTGTTTCTTTATTCCCCCTTTGCATCCCTTCTAATAGAATTCGAGGATGGTTGGGATAGCATCGAATTGATACCGAATATAATATTGAATCCTGGTTTCTGTGAAACAGATGGTCAACCAGCAGGCCCGCGTACCGTCATCTTTGGCGGCGATGATGACAGCGATGAAAGCTGTGAGTCAGAATCCGATCACGAGCCGCGCATGGAGAAATTCAAACGTAAATTATCGGTATTCTTTACAGATCCCACCATTTACCGTTCGCATATTTGAGAAGAGTACAAAAAATGTGATTTTAAGAAATTTTTTATTTTATATCGTCGGTTTATTGTTATTTTTAAGGTTTAAAATGGGTTAATTTTTTATTTAATATTATTTGAAAAATATTGATTATGTTTATTTCAAGGCGAATTCATACAGGTGACATTTTCGAGTCATCTGTTTATTGTTTATTTATTTGTGTGTATACAGAATGTCAAGCTTGTTTACATTTTGTGAAAAAAATTTGTTAAAATTTAATAAAAATTCAAATACTTGAAGAAAACTTATTTAAATTTTATAAAACAAAAAAGTGAATATAAAATATAAAGTCCGTAAACTAAAAATGCCGTAAGGAATAAATAGAGCTACAATAAATTTGCAATACAGGAAAAAGTTTTACCTTCTAAAGAAATTGTGTATATTTTATAAACAAAAAATTCCCTTGTTTTTATTTTTAACAAAAATTTTGACATTCACTCTTAACTTTTTATAAAAACAAAATACATATTATTTAAAAAAAAGAGAAAGCTAGCATAACTCTATCTCATGATGCGGTCACCTGTATGAATTCGCCTTGGTTTATTTAAAATTTTTAAATATGTATGTATATGTACATATATGTACTATAATATAAATATTAAAAATGTGCTTATGGTTGAACCTGTTAAAAAAATTATTAAATTTAAGAAATTGTTAAGTATAAAAAAACGAGCTTTTGTTACAAGAAAAACTAAATTGATAAACTGAATATTTAAATTAAGAGCAAAATTAATCATTAATTAAACTTTAAGGTCAGAAAGGAGAAAATGAAGTGGAAAGTTTTCGGTATTAGAAAAACAGTCATTTTCTTCCCCTTTACCTTTTTATTGTTGGCAAATCTTTTACCACCGACACATTTTTTCAACTTTAAAAATAAAAAATAGTCCTAGGGAGCTAAATCTGTCAGATGCATGATAAAGCAATTTGAATTATAAGTCATTGATTTTTGCAATTGCAATAGTGCATGTGAAAACTAGAGCATTGACCCTCCTGAGCATAACACTAGCGGAGTTCAGTATTTGATGCAAATTATCTAGCGGACGAGCAAATGGAAAATATCGTATAGGTTTTATTAAATTTTACGGATATTCTGTGTGTGTTGTTGTTGGATAAAACCAAAGAGCTAAGATATTTGCGCCAAACCCTGAACTTTACTTATTTCTTTTTCGCCAAATGCGACGTTTTTGCCTTAATTTTATCACTTAAACGCTGCAATAAATTCGCATTTGAAGACAATCAATTAAAATAATTCCATACGCATTCCAAAAAACAGACGCCATGACCTTGCCTGCAGATGGAACTCTCTTCGCCTTCTTTGGGCACGATTCTCCTATTCCAGTTCACTACTTTAACTGTTCTCTTGATGGTTTCGGACCAATGCAAAAACTTAGAGGTGTTGCGGTGAAAAATGGCCAAACAATCTGTTGAAACATCTTCACGACCTCTGTTTTTACGAGTAAACGCAGCACCTATCATTCTCACAGCTTTCTCATCTTCAAATGTTCGGTCAATATGTGATGTATAGCACTTTTTGAAACGTCTATCATTTCGTCTTTTTCCAATACTATTTTGTGGATTTTCTTAACCGTTTCCAGCGTGGACACGTCAGTCGGTTGTTGTTAGAACAGCGAGACCTGAAGAAATGGTGTTGCTGAGTTGACAATCATTGGTTGCTGTTCGCTGAGCTCCGTTTATATCGGTTTTTTCCAATACCATTTTATGGATTTTCTTAAACGTTTCCGGCGAGGCCTGAAGAACAGGTGTTGCTGAGTTGGCAATCCTTGGTCGTGGTTCGCTGAACTATCTTCATTTCAGTTTTTTCCATATTTTTCCAATATCATTTTGTGGATTTTGTTGTAATATTACAAGCTCAGTTGCTATCTAAATACGTATGTTAAAAAAAGATGAAAGATATGTAAAATAGCTTTAATGAAACATGCAAAAGCTAATGATTATGGCGTTAATGTTCTGGAAGGTCATTCCTGAAAGACAACTGGATAAGAAAAGAGACTAAATTTGTTTTACGAATATTCTTGGCTATTGCACTTAAATGTAAGCTGTACTAAAAACTTTGAATTTACAATTATATTGAATTGTAATAATTAATTTGTAGGAAATTTAACGCAGTCTAAAGAAAATAAAGTTGCAATTAAAGTTTTGCGTTTCAATTCTAAGGACTCATTCAAATTTAAGCAATAACCAGGATTAAAGCAGGAGAAAACGCTTCTCTCGTTTACTTGTGTTGTTGAGTTGAAAATCCTTGGTCGGTGTTCGCTGAACTCCAAGTCGTTCCGGTGCGTAGAACCGATTTCTTGGCAACGCGTGAACACCTCAATCGGTCATCCCCTATGTCGTTCGTATTGGCAGCTCGTAAGGCTTCGTTTATTTGTAGAACTAAGAGGTTTGAACTGTTTTTTTTTTAGTAAAACTTAAACATTTTTCTGTCTTTATTAATACAAAAATTTGTTGCATTTTTTTCCCCAAAATATTTATATCGAATTTTCAATTACAATATCATTCCAAGAAGTGGCTGTATTTCTGAGACCAGAAAGGAATTGGGACAATTTCTGTTACCTTCGCCTAAGCTTTTTCCATATAAAAAGGCAGGTCAAAAACAAACAAAAGGTTAGAAAATAACGATATAAGGTTGGTGCTTTCTCAAAATGCATTTCCAACTTAAACCCCCCAGACTAGCTTAAATATGACACCGTTGGCATTTTATGCACATAATTACAATAGTCTTCTTAGAAGCAAGAGCTATCTTACCTCTTCTGCAGAGTCAGCCATGTTTTTAAGCTCGATGGATATGTCCCCGAGACTACAGCGCCAACTTTTTTAGCAAGACTGATTATTAAGAAATTGAGAAAATATTCTTCTTTTTGTTGGGAATTTTATTTTTCTTAAATGATAATCAAACCGTTTTCTAACGCTTAACGTGAGAGATTCGGCTTAAATTCTATAAAAGTACATCCCCAATAACCCCCTCTCCCAAAATTTATGGTTCTATGTTTACTCAATATAACATAAGAACAATAAGTTTTAACACAAAATAATAAAAAAAAACTACATAATTTTACGAGAATCGATTCAAAATTCTTTAAAGCTTCATACAGGTCTCATTCTGTCCCCCATTTTTCCACATTTTTGTTAAATTGAAAAGTTTTAATTTCAGCATATTATTTACTTATATATTGTAGTTTTATTAAGTTGACTCATAATGGATCTTAAATATTGGTCTTAGCCAGTATAAGCCCCTGTGCTTTTTAAATTAATAATAATTACCAAAGTAACTCTCATACTTTTCCCCTTTCTGACTTTTCCATTAAAGACTACATTAAAAAAAGTTTCTGTTTGTTTTCTAATATTAAAAAAACAAATTGTTGTTAAATAATTTGTAGGTTATTAATAATTGTGTTTTTCCATTTTTATTAATAAAAAATTAAGGTAACACTGCCAATTATTTAATATTCTAAAAAATTGGCATATGCATTTTTACATGTATTTTTTTATTTTTTTTATGATTTCTCGTTAAATGTTTGATATATTTATAAAAAATTTATGTAAAAAACAAAAATATTTATCGGCTTAAAAGTATAAAATTCTAAAAATGCATAAAAATAACCTACACACATAAATAAAATAACATTAAAAGATGACATTATGAGTATTGTAGAAAACACTGTGCAACAACAATTTTCACTCACCAAAAAAATTGATATAAACATGAAACTACATAACAACATAAGTACACGCAGAAAAAAACATTGTTGAAGAATGGTTAAAAACCCATACTATCGCCCATTTTTTGAAAAACTCATATCGCGCATAATTTACGTTTTCAATTTGAAAAGCCGAATGCTGACAAACGGAAATGCTATAAATTTGGAGTTTTCAATTCGCTTGTGTATAATAAGGGTAATCACGATCGGCAGTGCAAACGATGCAAATGTGTGCAAAAATACACACATTTGAATAACACAGCAACAAAATGTACGTATTTGCAATTTGCTTAATATTACTATGTTTGCACTTAAAAAAAACCTTGAGCAAAAATAGTAGTACATATTTGCTAAGTGTCACATAAAAGTAAAAAAACTTTTGACATACGCCATATTTTTTTATTTGTAAAAGAATAGAATTTTTCGCTGTTATTAGGCATTGTTATTTGTTAAAAAATTTATTTTAATACCTATGCTTGTGCATAATTGAAGATTTTTGACAACTTATGATAGTACCGCCAGAAGTTTTTTTGAGGTACCAGAATAAATTTTTAGAAAAATAGCACATTTGCACTAAAAATAAAAGTGGAATGCTCACGATCAATCATAATATGCACTGTAAATTTACAAAGTACTTGTTGAAGCCATCTTTTCTTTTTATTTAAACTGAACTATTAGTTTTTTACAGCCAATATAGCAAGCAAGAATGCGTTACCCATTTTTAACTTTACTTTTGTCACGTTTAATTAAGTTTTGGTTATATTTAACCATTTATTGTTTACCTTCCTTGAAAAATCTAATATCGTAGGGGTTCTTCTTTGATCGCGTAATAATAATTTTTCAAAAAACGAAAAAAAAACTTAATCACCCCTAACAAGTGAAATTTTTGTTCCCAAGAAATTTTTATTCCCCTCGAAGGGAAAAATGCTATCGTGAAACTCCCGTGAACAATAATATTTTAATTTTTCGCGCTATCAGTTCTCAGTGAATGTAAAAAAAGAAGAATTATTACAAAACATTTAAAATCAAACAAAAATTTTTGTTAAAAAATATACACGTATATTTTAAAGAAAAGTTAAAACCGAACAAAGAAATATATAGTATATATGTGACCTTCTCCGAAAAAACGGACCTAGTGTGTGAAAATGAAGTTTTGAGAAAACGCATTTAAAGTTTCAAATTTTAATGTTTTTCTCATTTTTATCGATTTTTCCAAGTTCGTTTTGTACGTTTTTATGGGGTAAATGAGTTTTTATCAGAAATCTAACTCATTTCATCTTATTCTACACCCTTAAGACTTAAGTCCAAACCTGTTTTTTTGACACACTAGGTCCCTTTTCTCGGAGAAGGTGACATATATATATATTGTAATATAGTGATATTTTTCTTGAAACATTAGCTTATTGTACTTTTATGTAGTAAAATAATTTCTAAAATTATGCCACAGCGTCTTTGGAAAGCTTCACAAATCCTCAGGCAATAGACATATTGTTTTGCATTTTATATACATATAACAGATCTTGACCTTAAAATTTATTTTATAAACTTTAATATTCGAATTATAAGAAGATTTCCTTACATAAATGTTTTGTTCCCCAGCAAAAATAAAGTGAGGAAAAAGTGAAAAAATTACGAGGGAAAAAATTTTTCACGATAATGGGAATTTGTTCCCGCGAACATATTTTCACGTTATTATTCCCCTTTGAACAATTTTTTTTCACAAAAGTTTTTTATGATCGCAAATACGTGAAAAGGGAAAAAATTATGAGGGAAAAATTGTTCGCGATAGGGGTGAATAACTATTCAAATTTTGGTTTAAGAACAAATTTTTTTTACAAAACATGGCCTTGAAGTGTGTAGGAACATTTATTGAAAAAAAAAAATTTTACTTACAAGTTACAATAGCTAAATTTGTCGCTAAAGGCAAGTTTACACGGTAATACAATATATGTCAAAAAATGATGTAAGATGAAAAAATCGTATCATGTGAAAGCAAAATGCATTAAGTAAGAGAGAATACGTATACAAAATTTGACAAGCGGTCGGTAAATGTTCATTTTCTAAACCATTTTAGAAACGTGTGTGTTGTCATCAGAACAGAGGTGTATTTTAACAGTATATATTGAAGGTGGTAACAGTTTTATACAATTGCAAAAACAACCAAAATTAATTCAAGAAATTTTCATGTTGTTTTTGTGAATATTGTTAAACTGTAACCATTTTCTTTTTTGTTATTAACTCAGCTGTTTAATATCTTTACTTTGATTCTACTTATACCATCCGTGTAAACATGAAAAATACTTGCAACTGACTTTTATTTATTTTGTTTTTAAACACGGAGAGAATGTCATAATATTTTAATTTTACAAAGTCGTAATACATTGTATTACCGTGTAAACTAGCCTTTACGTGTTTTTCGCTGAAACCGAAATTTGCAATTTAAATTTAATTTTTAATTTATTTTACATTTTATTATTTTTGTTAAAAAATTAAATCAGCTACCCCAACTTCTCTAGCTCCAAGATTATGACTCATATCTTCAAAAAAAATTATGTTTTATGAATCGCACCGTGAAAATTTTCGTTTTCGAAAAATTTCAAAAATAACTCGTATTTGACAAATTTAATTTTTTCATACATTTTACATTTTGTATGGCAGCTACCATTTCGAGCAAAGATAGAGCTTTGAATGCTTTACAAGAAATATTAGTTATATAAAAATTATATGCGTTAGTCTAAGAAATTAACCCCCTATGGACACGCGTTAACATCTTAGGGTCCGTAAAAGAATTTCGAATAGATCTTTAGCATAAAAACGAAAAGTTTGAATTTTATTAAAAAAAAATTGGGCACGAGGAAAATTTGAGCTGTATAGGATATAAAGTTTTTAAGATACTCCACGCAAAGTGGCGTTTTTAAAGAAGTTACTGATTTTGAGGGACTGGCACCGCCCCAAAATTTTGAACTGCTCCGTTGGACTAAAACTTTCCAAACTTTATTTTAATCTCAAAAACAAATAAATTGGTGGATGATTCTTTTACATTTCCTACTTTAAATATAAAAACCATTCTATTTTGCATGTTATTGTCAAATGTATGGCGCTTACGAAATTTTTGAAATGGCTAAAAATTTTTATTTTTTTTCATAAAAGCTGTCAAGATGAGGATGCAATCTAGTGGCAAATGTTATTTTCTATCATAAAATGCAAAAAAAAATCTATTTGGTAAAGATGGTGCAAGTTGCCGAGCCAAGTAGCTACAGGCAGTTTTTTTTTAGCGTGTGGAAGAAATAAATCTTTTTTTTATTTTAAAACATTCTCGCTTATATTTTTAAAAAAATAGCGAAGTAATTTATTATTTGCTGTTGGCAACCCTTTTAACACATTAAGGCCCTAATCATGTAAACTGCATAGCTTGAGGCGTTGAAAATTTTAAAACGGTACATGAATTTCTGTAGAAAGCAACAACAAAATTACAAAATATTTATGACATTGTTTGTGCTTTCAATGTAATTCTTTGGCGTAGCGTTGCGTTTTCCATGATTATGGCCTAAATAAATCGTGGCAAAAAAAAGCAGGCTCTCAAACTGATGGTCGATTAGCAGCAGATTTGGCATGTTCATTTATAGTTTATTTTAAAATGTCTTGACAACGAATTAAAGTTAAATTAGGCGATTTTATAGATATTCATATTGATATAAAAATATGCACATTTTTCTCATAAAAATCGAGAACGCTTCTTGATTATGTACGATCTCAAGGCACAATCATAAGGTGAACTCATCCGATTAACAGATCAGCAGCTTTTTATTTACAGGTTTTCAAAACGTCAAAAGTTGTTTTTATTATTTTGTATATTCTAACTGTCGAGAGGGGGGCGAGGGTATTTTTACGAGTATATTCTAACTGTCGGGAGGGTATCAAAGATGTTTTTATAATTAAATTTTAACATGTTTCTGCTGGAATTATCGAATAACTTCATTAACAAAAGTTTAATTATTTCTTGCGAGCCTTATTTTTTTTACATAAGGGTGGTCCATTAGGGTGATAGAAATACTTGAAGTCAATGGCTTTAAATACAAAACATTGGTCTACTCTACGATCCGTTTGGCAAACAAAAACATTTCGAAACCGCTATAAAAATACTATATATTAGGGGCGTGTCGGGGTTTTTTTCTTCTTGAAGAACGGTCTAATGTACATATAATCCAAAAAAATGTGCATGTGTGCGAGGCTTTATCTTAAACATACTCAGTTTTTTTATATATTTTAGACAGACGTTTTTGACAATTTAGAACGAATTGCAAAAATAAAAAATGATGAGTTTTCCTTGCGTATATGTCTTGCGGTATGATGTCTATTTTCAAGCGTATATCAATTTGTCCATGTATAAACAAAAAATGAAGGAAATTGTTGCCGGGTGTAATCAATACATAGTACATATAAAAACAAAATATAATTAAGAAAAAAAAACTAAGAGTGTTATTTTGTAAAGCACTTTACATTC
The DNA here is from genome assembly GCA_943735925.1 of Pollenia amentaria. Classification (NCBI taxonomy): domain Eukaryota; kingdom Metazoa; phylum Arthropoda; class Insecta; order Diptera; family Polleniidae; genus Pollenia; species Pollenia amentaria. Next base: position 124,126,313 of record OX031008.1, read on the forward strand.
CGTTGAGTAATTTTTTGAATTTACAAAAATTTGTATGAAAAAATATCTAAAGTATGGTAAAGTGTTTTACAAAATAAAGGGCTAAATTAATTGTATATTTTTAATCAATTATAATTTTAAAATAATAACAATAATAAAAAAATTATAAAAATCGTTTGATAAAATATTAAAAATAAAAAAAAAATTATTTATAATTATTGCTGTGATAAAAAATTTTCAATTGATTAAAGTTAAAAATAAAAGAACAAATCTGTAATACATAAATTAAAAATACTACATACATACAAAATAATATTATAAAAAAATGCTTTAAATTTAAGTAAATTAAAAATATTGTTTTGCTCTTAAAATTAGGATCATTAAAAACTATTGATAACTTTTTTAATTCTATAGACTTGAAAATTTTTTAATATACTTTAAAAAATAATCCAAACTCTTTTACATCTTCTTGAAAGGGGATAATTAAAATATAAATGAAAAATATGCCCTCAAAATTCATTAAATACAAATCAAAAGCATATATTTGTATTTTTTTATTTTTGAGAAAAGTTTATAGAGATTCTATGATATTTTCTCTTATTTACATACAATTTCTTTTAGTATTGGGTGCAGAAAAATGTTTTGGTTTTTTTTCTTATGCTAATACCGCAAAGCTCTACGCGTGCCTGCAGGACACCAGAATCTCTGGCGGGAATCGAACCCGCAACACCCACACTGATAGACTAGCTCACTACCAACTAGTCTACCGGGGCACTCTACCCTATTTGACAACGGATGGATGGATTCATATCTGTCAATAATTTAAGAACACAGTGGGTGTTCTGTTCCACAATAACATCCTAATCAAAAATGGAGCTTTAAACGTAACAGGTTGGTAAGGCATAAATGTAAAAGTTTGCAATTTTTGTTGCTGTAATTTTTAAAATTTCTGCTTTGAAATTGCATTAGTGTCCAGATTATGAAATTATAGTTTTGCAATTTGGGTACTTTTATATTGTCTTTCCTCTTCTTCCTTTTATATATTTTTTATATATAATACAAATACACCTACAGCCAACTTCAAGTTAAAGTGTGAGAATAACGAAATAAAACAGAATTGCAGAGTACATGAAACTGAGTACCCCTCCCCAATCTTGTCATCACTCAAACCAAAAATTATAGAAATATAGACTACGCCATCCCAAAAACAAAGTTGAAATCTTCTGCGCATGTCGGACAACTGACGTCACGCGAACTGCATTGGCTAATAATGTTTAGCTGGCAAACACAAGATAGTTCTTGTTTAATTGCAGGATTGCCAGCACTTATAAGGTGCATTAATTTCTTAAAAAAAAAATTTGCGTGCCTTGGGGACTTTTACACTTGGTAAGCCTTGCCACGGATAAACTACATCATCTAATGGGAAATCATGCGCATGGCGTAATCTTGTATTCTATCATTCTTGTTACAAGCCTTCTTCGCAGTTCGTTTCCCCCACCGTTGTGTTGGAATCTTCTCAAGGATGTTTTACTTGTTGGTGTCAAATCAAAGGACTTAAGATTTCTCAAGTTCGAAGTAAAATCAGAGTACTTGATCTCTCTCTCTCTCTGGTACGACGGGGTCAGTAGACCCTGGTGAGAAGGTCTGAGTATTGGTTGAGGTCTCCGTTAGCATACTTCTTGCGGGAAATGCTTCCTGTCTTTCAGGTTGATTGTCTTTAGGAGTGACTTGCTTTTCTGATGGAAAGCTGCCTTTCATAAAAGTGGCTTGTCCGAAGGCAGACTTTCACATGGAAGGCTTATTTTTAACCGTTTTAGGAAAGCTCGGAAGCTAAATAAACATATGTAAATTTTTGCCGAACTTCGATACCGAACCCGAACGTTCAATCGGATTCTATTAAATAAATACTTTCTATGTTTTCAAAAGTGAAACCACACATATAATGCATATTCTAGAAATTGAAATGAAGTGGAATCCAAATCGAATGAGATTTGTAGTTTAATTATTAATTTCTTCCTTGTTTTAAGAGTTGTTCTTGTAAAGATAATTGGTACTTAAAGTATCAAGTATATAAAATGGAATATGTTTACGAATATTCATTACAGGGCCGCTTTTAAAATTTGTTTGATTTTAAAACCACTTAATTTCGATTTCTAACACATGCCCGATTGTGTTTTTTTTTTTTTTTTTTTTTTTTTTTTTATTGTTGTTAAACTAATGCAACTTTGCAACTTTAATCATCAGCCTAAAATAAGTTTCAAAGGGGTTTAACTTTTATCCAACACTGCAGTTTTCCAAAAACATTTTCAAAATTTGCTGCAAATTAAGAAAACTCTTTTAATTTAAGAATTCAAGGGCTTACAATGAAAGGGATGCAAGTGCAATGAAAAATTTCAATTAATTGAGACCAAAATTTTTTTTTTACATTTTTAATTGTCTACGTAATTTAAACTTTCTGTCAATATAGGGCGGCCGTTTGAATTCATCATAAAGGTCTGAATTTTTGTAGAGTGTAAAATAGTTAGTTAGCATCTAACTCAGTTTTTTTTTTTATTTTTTTTTATATAAATAAATATTTAATCAAATATTTAAATATTTAAGGGTCTAGAAGCAAAGACGTAGCTTCTAGTTTGTATTATTTTATTTATTTATGTATTCATCTATTTATGTAATTTTAAGCCTTTTAGGTCAAAAATCAATATTACAACTATTAATTAATTTTACTTTTAAAAGGTCAAAAGTAATACAACACATATTATTTAATCAAAAATTAGCGCACATTAATTATACAATATAATAAATAATAAATCAAATGAAAAATTAATTAAAATAATACACAAACCCATTTTTATCATTGATATATTAAAGGCCATAAGAAATTAATTAAAATTTACAAAAACAACAAGTTTAGCTTTCACTCATAAATGACACATGAAAACCATTAAAAATTTATTGTAACAAACAAACTAAAAAATAGGGCAAAATTACAGCATTCGATATCGAACGATAACACAAGGGAACAAAATTGGTCGCTGATTTCAAATCTAATCTACGTTTTTCTCCATCAGCTCGGATTTTTAAGTTACAGATACTAATCGTATTTTTTAACATTTTCCAAAGATTAAAAGTTCAAAAAATCATAACTTTACTCTTCATTAGGCGGTTTTTAAAATTTTTCTTTTTGTTTAAAGATGTAAAAGATGTAATAAATAGTAAAATTTTTTAAAATCACCAAAAAATATAGCTTTGTAATGGTTGTTCAAGTAAAAAAAAAAAAAAAAAAAAAAAAAAAAAATCATGAAAAGCCCAAAACGGCAAAAATTAAAGGCTTAAAAGCTTATTACTTTCACGTAAAGCCACATAATCTTTGAACAAAATGAGACATGGATCATAAAAATCGATGAACGCGTTTCGCTTTATTCACAATTATTAAATGAAAGAAAAAAACGTATGTACATAAATGGAACAGCAGCAAACACACACACATTAAACAAAAACATTATTTTTGTATGGAAATCGCGATTTTTATTTATTCAGTATTCTCAGTAAATTGTAAATAAAATCAAAAGTTGTGCACCGATTACATTGAAATATAGCTCATTTTATTCGAAACATATTCAACTAATTGCCAGGCCCACAGTGTCGATAAGAACATTTCTTTCGCATATTTACATATATTGAAAACAATAGTAAAAAACTAAAAATTGTTTTTGTTTTCAATATATGTAAATATACAAAAAAAAATGTTCTTGTTGACATTGTGGTTCAGGGAGTAAATGTTTTTAGACCAAAATTTTGATTTTTGTCGCATTTTTATTTTTTATGAATTGTGAAAGAACAAAAATTTAATTTTATTTAAAAAAGTTCTTTTTTTTCAAACTTCAACGATATCTCAGAAACTACTGGGCAAATTTAAAAGCAATGTAAGCACGGCTTAAAGATAATATTGACGAATTTTGATGTTTTTTTAACGGAATATGTTCAACCTTTTTATAAATTATTCCAATATAATAATAAGTATTGTAGTTATTTTATTGAACTGTGCCCATGTTCTGAAACTCTCGCTTCGAGAAACCTTTCGATTGAAATGCGAGAAATGAAACAAAAATGCCATAAATTGAAACAAACTACTGTTTTTCTCACTTAACTGAGACTGTAACATTTTTAGCGAGTAATTGCTGTCACGTAAGGAAATTACTCGCTAATTTACAGAACGTGTGTCTGTAAGATTTTTGTGAGAAAGTTCCCGCTTTGAACTGTCAAATAAACTCACGCATAAAAACGGGGTGAGAAAAAATATTACCACGAAAAAATATATTAAATATTCAAAAAGCGATGAATAATAACATTGAAGAGATACTTATTTGGTTTTTATTAATTAATTCATTTATTAATGATGTGCTAATAATCCCAATTTTTTTAAATGAAAACACTGAAATTTATTGTTGTGGGAAAGCTAGTTCCTATGCGCATTTCGCTGGTTGCTTAGGCCAGCTCGTCAGGAAACTTTTTCCAAATACTTTAGAAAAGCTAAAAATATTATACAAGTAAGACCATAAAGTGAATAAGAATTTTAAAACACTCTGGTCTTAAATGTAACATAATCAAAGCTTCAACAAAGTCACAACAATAAACCGTCAATTTTTTGGTTTTTGACTGATTTTTTTTCATTGTTTTGTTATTTTGCTTTTAACATTTTTGAAAAATATACAAATGTTTTTAAAGCTATTTTTTAACAACAAAAATTAAAGTCGCACTCTACATTATTTGCTATAGCCGACGGTTGTATTTTCGCCGCCGTCATTGAAAATTTTTCAATTTTAATAATTTTGGCCGCCGTCAACGGTATGTGTTACTGGCGTTCTCAACGTCTGCAAGTTCATACCGGCTTCGAGGGGAATATTATAACATTTATAACGTAACGACGTAATCTGTGTTGATAGTTTTCGACATAAGTTACATACACACTTTTTCTCACTTTGCGAGAAACGATGGAATATTTTGTTTCACATCTTTTCGATGCGAGAAGTTCTCACCAAAGTTACAGAACATGGGTACTGTTAATGGTTTTTTAATCCAAATTTCGATATTTTAATCAGGCTTAAGTTCATTGAATTTAATTTTTATTAAATTATTTTTATTATTTGAAAAAAATTCCAATATATATAGCGGAACTGCCTGAATTTTGGACATAACGGAATATCGCAAAAAGTTAGACTGATTGAAAAAAACTTTGTGAAGATTTGGATTCTGCGTCCCAAATAACCTTAAAAACAGCATTCAGTTCTTAATCAACGAAAATCTTGTTCCCTTGTGTAATTATATTGTAATTTCGATCAATATCCAATGGCATAAGTTGCCCACTGTACTTTTTCGGCATTATGTATAACAAAACGACTTGAAATCAAAACCCCCCATTCCTTAAATAATTTATAAAATTATATTTATATAGATTTAAATTTTGAGAAAACAATTGAAAATAAATTTAAAAACAAAGTACTGGTTGATATTGGAGTGGGGGGAGGGGGGGGGGAAGTACACAATTAAAAGAAGAATAAAGATTTAAAACAAAATTCTTTTCAAATAAAGACTGTAGTTGATTTTTTTTCAAAATGTTTTTTGTATTATAAAATTAAATTTATAAAACTAAACTAAATTAAAATAATGTTTGATTTAGATTGTTATTTAATTGTATAAAAAGCTTTTCATATTATTATTTCTACAGTTTAAACTAATATTAAATTAAAAGCCTTTTGCATAAATAAATTAAATAATAAATTAAAAAAAAACGCATAGTGCACTTAGTTTTTGAAATAAATTAAACAAAAATAAGATATACTTAAAAAAAGAAAGAAAAAGGGATTTTAATTTTTGTTTTTAGCCTTTTAAAAAATAAACAGAAAAACCAACACCGCTGAAAAAATAATTATAAAATATTAAAAAAAAGAAATCAATTTTAATTTGTTTATAAAACAAATCTTTCAAGCTTATAAGCTTTTTGTAAAATGCAAAATTGTAAAAAAAAACCAATTATATTAAAATAAAAAAATTTATACAAAAATTGTTTTTACAAAATTGTGTCTCATTTCAATTGTTTCGATGTTAAACTAAGGTAAGATTTATATGTGTTAAAAACATTTAAGAGTAAGTATGTCAGCTTTTGAAACACTTCTATCTGATTAGTACAATATTTTAGGAGATAATTAATAAAAAAAATAGGTTCTTATTTAAAATAAGTACTGATCATTTTTGAATTCAGGATTTGAATTTTTACATATGTATGTATATTGTTTTTCGGAAAATTTTATTTATAAATTTTCCAGATAAAAGCAAAGTTATTAAAACCAAGCAAAAGATCATAAAAACAAATTTCATCGGATTAAATAACGGTGGCGGTATTCAACCTTTCTTTTTTAATTAAAAACAAACAAAAAAACTACAGCATATCTTAAAGCTGATTTAAAATAAAATGATCATTAAGTATACGCCACGTATTACATACGCATTTGAAGCACAGTAGTCTAGTTAATAAAAATTTTTAAAAGATCATGAATTAATTTTCTTCGTAATAAAAAATAGATGCCATTTTCGGATTCAGCAGGTAGATTTGGTACGTATAGGGGTTTCCAGCCAATTCTATCCAGTAGTTTTCGAGAAAAATGCAAAAAACTCAAATCAAGCAATTTATGCCATCAACAGTTTCTTTCTATTTGAAATATCCAAAATGAACCTACCATATACAGCATACTATCGGGCGCACATAAAACAAAATATTTATTATGTATACGCCACACGATACTTACGCTTTTAAAGCATGATCAAACATTTTTGAAAATCATAAATAAATTTGCATCGGATTGAAAAATAGAGGTCATATTTGGATTTAGCAGGTTAATTTGGTACGTATAGGGGTTTCCGGCCAATTCTAACCAGTAGTTTTCGAGAAAAATGCAAAAAACATTTTTCATGCAAAAATCAGATTTAAACAAACTTGTTAATGTTGCTTATACATATGTACGTGTAAGAGTGTACGTATTAGGAGTGTAAAATATGTTGTCATATAGTAAAAATAGTCTGAAACTATTAATGCTCGAAATAATCATATATGGGCATTTCTCCAGAAATGTCAACCGCAGCCAAAAAATTCAAAGTCTATAAAAGTATGTTGTTTTAACATATTTTTATAGGGAATCTATCAACTTTCAATAATGTAAACAAATTTTACATTTATTCATAACACACTTTGAAATATTCAAATGCAAAGTCGAACAAGTGCAGAAGTTCTGTTTTGAACCTTTCTATTGCAAGTTTTGTTTTGCTAAATGATCTTAATGAGAAACATTATGCATTGAAAAATGTTTTTTAAATCTCGGTTAATATTCAAAGAATATAAGAAAAATGTAAAAGGAACGATGCGATTGCCAATTACGGTAAATTTTTTCTTTGCTTTACCGTATATTTTGATGTATCGTGCGACATTGAAAAATAACATTTGTTATCAGTGCGTCGAAGGTATTTGTACAATGCGAAGCAAATATTTGTTACAAACAGAGATTTATATTCCGATTTAAATAAATAAAATTTTGTTGGAAAAAAATCAACGCTTTGCTCTTGGTACTTATTTGAATTTTGTAGCGTGCGACATCGTAAGTGTAAAATGCATAAATTCAAAATAATTTTTCGCCAGTTCTCACGGAAAGGGAGCCGTTGATGGAGTTGGAGCCGTCATTAAAAGAAAAGTGTGGCAAATAACAAAATCTAAAAACATTGTTTTACACGATGCACTATCGTTTTATCAATGTGCAAAAAACAACATTAATGGAATTAAAATTTATTTTATGGCATCTGCTCAAATTGAAAATTTGTCTCTTCATTTAAAGTTGGAAGAAAAATGGAAGGATGTGAAAAGCATAACAGGTATATCCCAGTTACATTCGTTTTGTTGCGATGACCAACAGGTAGAAGCAGCTAGGACTGCATGTTCCATTAAAAAAACGTTATTTTACATTAGTTATAATATTCCCAGTTAAGTTAGTTTCTTTTCTTTGTTTTTACAAATACTATTTCATTCATATAAGATGAATAATTTATTTTTATTTTTTTTATGGTATTTTTTTAAGTTTTTAAATTTTGTTGTGAAAATAAATATATTGAATATATTAAAAAAAAATGTAGAATCATTTTACGCATGTCTAATTACATGAAAAGTAAAAAAATAAACATAAAAGTATGATGGAACAAAATGTCGCATGCAACTCGTAGCGTGCGACAGTGATTAAGATTAAATAAAAAACAAACTACACAATATTTTTTAATGAAATAAAAAGCATTATTAAGATACATCAATGCATAACATTTTAAATTAGTCGCATTAAAATATTTTATCAAGTTTCGCTGAAATCAGTGTTTGAACTGTTTGCCGTAAAAGCGACTTCTGTTTTTGTCGCATGCAAATGCCTTGGTTTTCTTTAATTTTCTTGAAAACGAACAATTGCTCAACACCAATCTTTAGCACAAATTATAGTGCTAATCAAGAGCTATAAGTTTCGCCTTTTGTCAAAATAAAATTAATGTTTTGGTATATGTTTTTTTTTCACTTTTTAGGCGTACGAATGTCGCATTCGACATTAGAGAAATGCCCATATATTAAAATTGAATAAAAATGATTTTTAACTTTTCGAAAAAGTTTTATTTTAATTAGAAGATATTAAAATATGTATATTTCGCAATTTTCCGGTAAATTAAAAAAAAACAAGTACGAAATTATAGTCGGTCAAGCCCAACCCCATACGATACCCTTTTTATCTTTTCGCATCTCATCATTATTTTTCTTATTTAAACTTTCCAATTGCAAAGTTTTTTACATATTTTCCCATTTCATTACTGGAAATCTGCGCTGTCTTTGATTTTTATTACCAGTATTGCTTAATTTTGAAACAATTTTGCGAAAGTGATAGAGAGTACCAAGTTGGCATTTAGCTTTCGCATCGAAATTCTATTCGCATCGCAATAGAGAGTAGCCCGCCAGGATGAGGGTTTATATAGGACCTATGGTTATTTTGGAACTGCCATTACAATATTTTTTCATGACATAGTTGATATCGTAAAAGTTATTGTCGGCAATTTTTTATGTCAATACTAACTAACATTTATAATGGAGTTACGACATTAAAAGCTATCTTCAGTATTAGTTCGATACGTGTGATATAGTGGTGTTTTTCGGTGTAATGTTTAATTGATGAAAGCACACCGAAAAGCACAAAAACGGAGTGATTTTCAGAACAGGCTTGACATATTAAAATAAATTAAAAAATATGCACATTTTTATATAATTATCTTTATTTTTTTTTTTTTAACTTTTAATTTCACCTAAAAATAATTTAAAATTTAGTATTTGTTTTTTGTGTTCACATAATTTAAAATTTATCACTCATATTATTGAAATACATTAAAAAAATAGCAAAAAGTCGAAATAACAGTTTTTGTTTCGTATTTTTCACTACTCATTAATTCCAAATGAAGGGAATGCAAATTAATTACAACTAAATAGTTGTTTTAAAATAAAATAAATACTAAAAGTATGATGTTTAATTTTTATAATGTGTATATATATAAATGTAATTGCAAGTAAAAAAAAATATATATAAATTAAAAAAATCTTTTTTTATTTAATGTACATACTCATAATAATAGTTATAATAATAATAGCAAGCTATAATAAAGTAAAGTAAAAACTAACCCCCTTATGCAAAAAAACGTTAAAGTACACATTAGCTAACCAATACATAAAGCCCAGCCAAAATGAATGGGCTTAAACTTTTTTTTGCATAAGACAATAATAAGTGTTTAACACTAATCAGTTGAAAGAAACTTTAATAAGTTTCAAAAGAACTTAAAAAATAAATTGGCTGGTATTGTTCTTATTTTCTTTTTTCACTGATTTATACAAAGTACGTACTAAAGATATCAATTGAATGAAATCAAAAGTGACAGGAAGAAGCTCATTAAGTTTCTTTAAGAATTGTTTTTAAATATGTTTTGAATATATTTACTAAGATTTGTGTTTTTTGCTTTTGTATTACATATATTTTTACTCAATACATATATTTCAAGCTTTAAAATAGGATATTATTATTTTGTTGATCAGAAAATAAATTCAATATAGGATTGGTATTTGGTTTATAAGTGTGATTGCTCTTTTTTGTTTTTTTTTTTTAATTTGTGTATAAAAAAATTGCATTTATTGTTTTGTATTTCATTTATTATTTGCTTAAGAGAAGCTTTTAAAGTTTTTTGCAAGCAATTGACTTTTATTTATATATTTTTTACTTTAGAATTTTAGAGATATTCAACCATTAATATAAAAAAATTTTCTCAATATTCTTTAATATTTTTTTAAAATTTATGTATATTACATATTTGTTTGTTTCACTCACATTTGTTTTTCAGGCATTTTACTATATTTTAAGTTTATTTGTACACTTTGCGAAAACATTTTGATTATGGCATAATAATCGCTTGTAAATACTTTTAAAAAGCTCGGTATATTCTTAACAGCTAATTCAGAACAAAATTGTGGATATTTACGATATGCTGGTTGCATATCATCCCATATTGTTAATAAATCACATTCATCTCTGAAAAAAATAACCAAATAGTTAAAAACAAAAAAACAAGACAAATTTATATAAAAGTTTACCTAGTTTCATTATTACAATCACTTAATGTTACAATTAAATATTGTATTTTTAATTGTGAACATTGATTGTAAATATCTGATGATTGTTGGCGACTAAAAATACTGTAAACATGTTCAGTCCGTTCACTGTTGAAAACAAATATAAGCATTTTTTAACAAACTTATTTATGTATATATGTTAAGATCCTTACCTAATCTGTCTCATTTCTAAGTGAGCATGATTAACAATTGACCTTCTTGTTGATAGATGAACTGTGCCAATAATATCGATAGGTCCTGCAAATGAAGATATTTTTAGTTAATATTATTGAAGTTCACGAGTACGTTGCAACACAAAATAAACCTGCAAATACTGCATCTTTTTCAGTGTTCATTTTTATCCATTCTAACATTGTATCCAAATCATCGTGGCCCACTTTAAGTTGATTAGAGGGGAAATATTCTTCTTGAATATTCTGAATGGAATTATAAAAAGAACAATATTATATTTAATTGAAACAATTAAATTGTTATAAAAGATCAATTAAAAAAGTATAGTCGGCCAAGCCCGCCCATATGATACCCTGCACCACAGTATATAAAATTAATTTTTGCTAGTGTACCCTATTTGGGACCCATGGGCAATCATGGACCCGCCGAAGTAAAATTATGTTATGAGGTTAAGAGTCATGTAAAAGTTTGTGGCATCACCATCCCACATACTTTATGATACAACTTTCTATTACTTTTGTTTACATAAGAATTTTATTACTATTTTTAAATTAACGATATTTTATATGACCTCAAAGTGCAACACTGAATTATAACATGCACAATTTTTATTTTGTTTTGTAAATAAAGAGTTCTATTAAAACCATGTAACAGCATACTCCATAAATTGTGACCCGACGTGATTCTAAAAAGAAACGGGTTTTATATCGCAGAACAATTAAAAAAATTATCACAACTAATTTTAATTACACGAATTTGTAAAAAAAATAAATTATGGTCGGTGACGACGAAATTGTGGGTGCTGCGCAGAGGCTACCCCAACCCCAACATAAATCATGTTGCCAACAACGAAGCTGCGCAAATCGCAGCTTTTATTCTTTTATTCTGGCATGCCAAATCCACTCTATGGTTCGCACAAATAGAATCTATGTTTGCTGCCGCTGGCATAACGAAAGCAGCGTCTTGTTACAAATTAGTGATATTGTGCTAAATCCACCTGTGGATAACATGTACGACACATTAAGGGCACGATTCTTGAAACATTAGGCTTTCTTAGAGCAGAAACGCATAAAAAAGCTTTTACATGATTTGGACATGCGTCCAACACAATTGCTTCGTGAGATGCGAGCTTTAGCCGGCAACATAATGAGCGACAACATGCTCAAATCTGTCTGGATGAGCCGACTACCACCAAATTTTCGTACCATAGTTTCAATAAGTAGTGATCCCCTTGACAAATTAGCTATACTCAATACGGTTTCTGTGCAACAAAACGTATCTTCAGCATATGGATTGCGGTTCGATTTTAACCGAAATCGAAACCGCGGTTTTTAATGCCGAAAACCCGAAACCGAAAACAAAAAAACTCGGTTTTCAGCTTAACTTTTAAAATATATTTATGCTCAAAGAAATTGCAAATTATATATAACACTCGTACTTCTTATAAAAAAAGTGTCTACATTACAGCCGGCAACCATGGAAATTGTTTGAAAAATTCTTAAACTTAAAAAAAGCTGTATTGGTTAAATATAGAAGGTTCTCTTGTCGAAATCTTGAAAAATCTTGTATTTAAATCAGAGCTCCAAGAGAATTTATTTATAGATTTAAATTTTTTTGTGTTTTTTTATGGTATGGAAATTAAAAAAAATGACTCAAAATGTCAAAATATGATAAAAATAAAATGCTTTTTAACGCAAATTTAATGATTCGGAAAGATAATTGGTCGACATCGTTCCTTGACCACCGACAAAAAAGATGCATTTGCATAGAAATCGCAGCCATATTAATAACCATTAAAATTTGGCAGCATATTTTTACTAATTTTATTAAGCAATATATCAAAATCGACTTTTGGCGAAAAATAACTTTTTTATTGTTGAAAATGGTTACTTGGGGCTCAAAAGCTATAGTTGTTCTACGACTCTTTCATATTTAGCCTATCCAAAAATTTACCGTAATTTTTCTGTTGTTGAAGAAAATCGCCAATTATACCCTCCAACCCGCAAAATATGACCTTACAATGTTCTACAATTTTGTTAAAAACAGTTGTTTCTGTATTTTTTTGTAAACATACCAACCTTGAAAAATTTCAAATAATGGCAAATTTGTATCGTTTTTTTTGCAAGGACTGGATAAGCGCCATCTTGCGGTGGCATTTTAAAACAACTGATGAAGCAGATAGCAGGATAATTTTACAAGCCCTCCAGAATGGTTTTACGTATGTGAATCGGGTAAAAAAATTGGAAACTAGAGCGGAAAGAAAATAAATAAAACCTAAAAATCCCATGATAAAAAAACGAAAACACTAGCATTTAAATTTACTTGCTTGTATGCAAGAATGATAGAAATAAAAATTACCCCTTGCGCATGTTTTACCGTTTGATGACGAAGTAGTTCCCTTATAAGGAATACCAAGTCTATTTTATATGCGAAATTCGTAATTTCTTACAAAAAACTTATGTATTACGTAATAGTTGGCAACCCTGCAATTAATATGAAATAGACTAGGTATTCCTTATTCCTTGGCACAAAACATCTTCCGAAATGACAATAATTGGTGAAAAACGTTAATATTTTTATAAGATATTTTCTTTCCCCCACTATAACTCAGGCATTTTCTGACATATCTAATCAAAGCCAATTAGCCACTATTAGACGCGAAATTTGGTAGCTTCTCAAATAAGATATAACTCATTTTAATTAAATCAGCTTTTGACTCTGAATGACGGCTGAAAAGGAAGTATACAGCGAAAACATCAATGAAACGTTATCTGATATATGTGACTAATAACACTTGTAATATATAGACCAACATCTACATTTATTATTTGAAATTATGTAAAAAATCTTTATGAATAACGACAATGTGTTATTTCAATATGAAAAGCATTTATTTTTGTCATTATTTCATAAATTTCTTTGGAAAAGCAAAAAATGGCTGAAGTTTGCTCTATTGATTTTTTAATGGCACAAAAACGGCTGAATAATTTTACTCGAAACTTTGCACATTGGTCAACAACTTTATTATCTAAAATACTTCCATGCCTCTTTACAAGGCAATGCTTAGTTTCTGAGATATACATAGCGAAATGTCAAAAAAACAAAGAATTTTGAATTGTTTCGTTTTTTTAGATACGAGTATTGAAGTTCCAATCTAGAAGCAGTTTGGTTTGAATAAAAGCCTTTAGTCATTTTTGTGCCATTTGAAATATAAAGTTAGGATTTTCCCATTTTCACAAAATTCTTTAAGCAATTTTTTTTCAGTGTAATGATACATTTTTTTATCTTAAACGAAAGATAACTATTCTAGCCAAGTATCCCAAAACTAAAAACAATTGTTTTTTAATCATTAAAATTATATTATTAAAATAATTAATAATTAAAACTACGGCGTCTAATTCGAATTCAGTTGAAAAACTAAAGCCGCAAATATCATCCTATATTTCTTACAACGGATAAATAAGGGCCATCCTAATGTCCATTTGAGGTAGCCGAATGTATCCCCCAATGAATACAAGTAATTTGGTATAAATATCTTTTAGTTGGAAAAAACATTTTTTTTTATATATGGCCATTTTTATTATACTAATTTTATTTCAGAAATGCCTGAACTAAAATCTGAAGCTTGGAAACATTTCAAATTTCAGAGCACCAGTCAAACACAGCAAATGAAGTATGCTGGTTTCACCGCAAACACGACGACAAAGCAAAAAAATTTTCATGACACATGACCTGCAGAAACACAAAAAAACTAAATGGTCTGTCCGACGCGACGGCTACCGACAGACAAGTTACAAATAATTGCCGTCTAATTATAAATGCCAAAAATTCGTAACTTAAATTCCTAATTGAAACTGGTCCCGAGATAAGTGTGATTCCTCCTTCACCCACACAACGAAAATATCCACAAGCCAATTCGCATCTATATGCTGCTAACTATTCCCCAATAAAAATGTTTGGCGAAAAAACAATTTCATTAAACTTGGGTCTTAATCGTGATTTTTAATGGAAATTCATAATTTCGTAGCAGATCGTCGGCTTAATATGCAAACCTGCTAACTCCCTATCTGAACATTTTACAGGAGAGACAAACAACTTTTTATATTTCATATTTGCAGCATGAGAGCAGTTTTTCTTTTCAAACCTTTTTACGCACTTCAAGACTCAAATTAAAGAAAAAACACAAGCTGGTCGACGAGGCGCACCTTTCTCTACCACACGGCATCAAAATCTCAATTTACTTAAAAAGTGGATTTAGCAGGTTTCCATATAAAGCCAGCGAGATGACACGCAACCAATAATCGGTGCAGACTTTTTGTCGTTTTACAACTTGATGGTCAACATACGCCAGCGCAAACTCGTAGATAGTTTAACCAAAGTTTAAACAATTTTTTCTTAATATAAGAATGGTATGTTGTATAAAGTCTTCCATTTATTGATCAAAACGATTATTTTAAGGACCTTTTAAATGAGTTCAAAGACATCACTTAAGTTAATGCGACTACAACACCCATAAGGCATGACATAACGCACCATATTGTAACGAAAGTTCAACCCGTTTTTGATTAACCAAGACGTCTATGCCCCTAAAAGTTGAAAGTGGTAAAATTCGACATACAAGCCCCTATGGACCTGGGTATATGTCGAACGTCACGAGATCTTTGAGGTCACCCTTACACATGGTTCAAAAAAAGAATGGAGAGTGGAGACCGTGTGGCGATTTCCGGCGGCTCAATAGTATAAAATTTTTACATGGCCGTGAAATTTTTTACACCATTGACCTACGCAGAGCGTATCACCAGATACTCGTAGAGCCCAAGGACGTAACCAAAACGGCCATTACGATCCCCTTTGGGTTATTTCAATTTACCCGTATGTGTTACGGCATACATAACGCCGGACAAACATTTCAACGGTTCATGGACCATATCCTACGTGAATTCGATTCTGTCTGGCCCTATTTAGACGACATTTTGGTCGCTTCCAAGAACATAGACGAGTATCGTAAACATCTACGTAAAGTTTTTGCAAAGCTTCGTGAATACTGCGTGATAATAAATCCATCAAAATGTTTTTTCGGACAAGAGGTGCAATTTTTAGGATTTTTGGTAAATAAAAACGGAGTTTGGCCTCCACCTGATCGTAGTAACGCCTGGGTCGAATACCAACTACCTGAACGGGTTTGCAATCTACGAAGATTTCAAGGCATGTTGATTTTTTTCGTCGATTTTTGTCTAAAGCAGCCGAACGCCAAGTCTGTCTAAATTTATTAAGGACAATAAAAAACGATTGATTAGACTGATGAGACAAGGCAGGCATTTCGAAACTGTAAGACTTCTCTTTGTGAGACAACGTTACTAGTGTTACCGAAACCCAATGCACCATTGGCCCTTACAGTATTTTCATCAGGTACCGCTATGGGCGGTATGAGTTTGTTCAATTGTGCTGTGTTTTCTTCTAAAACCGAATTGATGGTTTGAAATACAACTACTTTTATTTAAAATCGATGTTAATTTTGACACTTATAGTTTCTCAAATAGCTTTGATATATGAGTCAATTTTTGTATGATCTTTTCCTGGCTTTCGTATCACGGTAACTAAGGAAATCTTCCATTTTTGAGGGTAGTATTCAAGGGCGCATCTCCAATCGGAGACCAGTGCGGTCCATTGTAAATCCCTTCAGTATACAAGAACAAGAAGAGAGAAGTAAAGAAGAAAATAGTTGAAAGGTTCAGGACAGTTATAGCCTATTTCCGATGTGCGAAATTCTTTCTTTCGTATAACTACATTGAAAACAAAAACAAAATTTTAGACTTTGTTTTTGTTTTCAATGTAGTTATGCGAACGAAAGAATTCTTTCGCACATTGGAAATAGGCTATTAGTAAACACACAGAAAGATACTACGGGACAGTCCCCCTACAGTCCCCCATCAGAAACAACCGTCCTATTTCCCTGACAAACCCTAGTAGATCGGCTGGATTACATCCAGCGATACACCCCAGTTCGTCGTGAAATCTAGCCCCTAGCCATTTCTACCTGAAACCCTGCATCCTAGGACAGTTGCACAGTACATGCTAAATCGTCTCTAGGTCCTCTTCATCCCCACACAGTCTTCAGAAGTCCGATATGGCAATGTCACATTTACTCGTAAAAGCCCCAACAGAACAATGCCCCGTCAAGAACCCTATAAGGGTCTTGAGACCATTCCTATCCAATCCAAATATAACCCTGGTTGCCCCTGCGTTCAATCCGGGCCATAACGCCCTCGATACTCTGCAACCCGTTCTATCCCTCCAGGACCGGTCAACGGCATTACGGAAACGTTCCCGTATCACCCCATAGTAGTGACATAAGGGGGGCTTTACCCCCCTGTCCCTTACCCCCCTGTCCCTTACCCCCCTGTCCCTTACATCTAAGTTCAGATTCGAACCCCCTCTCGCGAGTACGTACGCCACCTCATTGCTATCTACCTTGCAGTGTCCGGGTACCCAACACAGCCTTATTTTGAATGCCACCATGAGCTTCTTCAGAGCATTCCTACACCGTGCAAATATGCTCGATCGCATCGTATAATTTGACAATGTTCTTAGCGCAGCCTGACTACCGACGTAAATTGTCACCACAGATACCCCTACGATGTGACCCAGTATCACTCCGTCACCCTCCAGATCGCTAGGATCTCAGCCTGGAAGACACTGCACTCATCCGGGATTCTGAATGACCGTTTCACGTCAGTGTCAGCAATATAAGCACCGGCACCAGTGCCAGTGTCCATCATGGACCCGTCCGTAAATACTGCCCACCCCTCAAACAGTCCATTGGATCCACACCAGAGATCAGCAATGAGTAGTGAAAAAGTGAGTAGAGCCGAATCATGACTCATAATTTCTTGTACTTATACGCACTCATACTTATTGTAATTCGATCGAAACTCATATTCACTCAGAAGTTTGATTTTACTCATCGTACTCATACTTAGAACATTTATGTAGTGGTTGATTTAGATTCAACAGAACTCAATGTGTATAAGCGAAGCAAAATGTGAGTCCACAATGGGCTTCTACCCTTACGTTTTTTCACTAATTGGAAAACTCCGCTATTTATTTTTTCCTTTATCTCACTATTTCTATCCATTTTTTACAGCAGGTTGCTCATAAATATCAATAATAATAAAAAAAATGTAATTTCCCCAAAATGTTTCTGTATAAACTTACAATTGTATGCTTTTTTATATTTTTATACATTTTATACTAGTTAGAAACTGTTAAATGACTAAACTTGTAAATATACTTGGATGAGTTAAATGAGTTGAATCAATGTGAGTATTATAAGTATTTTCCTGAAATTACAAATCAAATTGAGGTCATTTTTAAATGTGTGAGTATGAGTCGACGTCACACTCATATTTGTGAGTGTGAGTGAATCAGAGTAGTTGAGTTTAAATGATTTCTACTCACTTATACTTAAAATTTCATGAGTCAGTATGAGTAGCGAAAAAGCGATTCATTGCTGATCTCTGATCCACACCAAACATCACCGGTGGAGTTCCCGAATTTTCATACAAAATCCGTTTCTTAACCTTTTATTAAACTGTTTTAATTTTTATAACTTATGGCGTTAGTGTTTAAGTCACAAATAGCCTTTTCTATTTCTCTTATCTCAAATCATAGGGGAATAGCTGCTCTAACATTAGCAGACGGTAACTCGACTGCTATATCGTGAGATAAATTTGGGGTAAATACGTTTTTTGAATGATTAACAAACAGATTTCCTTTTTCAATATCGTTTCTTGCTCAACTTTAATTCAAGTTTCTTAATGGTGGTTTAGAGATAACTGGCCCTTAGAGATTTCTAGCTGCACGCCATAATGAGAAGCGTGATTGTGGTGCTGCACCAAGTTCCTTAAGATATTTTTCGAGGGAAGCCGTTTTCTAAGACTGCAGTAACTTGTTTAGCCTTTTTGTACACTCCCTTAATAAATTTTTAAGTTAAGGGGATCTGTACGATTGCCACTCGCTTCAAACTCTCGTTTTTTCAGCCAACAGCCGCTCGACATATTTAGAATATATTTTATTTTTGATTTTTTTGAGGGTTATGCTGGAATGTTGAACAGTTAGTTTAAGATAACTGTGAAACTTAGCAATAGAAATTTACTTATTCTCCGGTGTACTATGCGGAATATATTCTGTGCAATGGTTACTATTTTTTTTTTTTTTTATATTTTACGTCGCTAAGGAACCAGACGGAGAAACAATTATATTTGGGTTCATTATAGTTACAATTGTAGGTGTGTGATCGGAAGATAACTCTAAGAAAGCTTCAACATCAATCGTTTCTGTTGGGATGTAAACCACGCCAAAATTGATAACATTTAGAATTTTTTGCTGATCAGTAGGCCAATATGTTGGTTGTCCGCTCGCGACCACATTTGAATTCATTTTAGAGATTATATTAAACAAAACACAACCCTTTGGTGTTATAAGCCGTGGCCCTCAGAAGGTATGTTAAGATTTATAATCGCCAGTGGCCAGGAAACAGGATCCTAATGATTTATAATATTTATAATATTGGCTTTCTGATATTGAAAATCTAGGTGGAGAGTATAAAGATGAAATTACTATGTCTCGATTTAGCTCTTCAACACGAATGTTCGTGGCTTGCAGAAAATCTTCACAATGATCACACATTAAGTAGTGTTTGATTCGGGCTTTTATCAATATGGAAGAAGCTCTATATCGACGGTCCTTGGGGTCATACTATATCTAACCATGATTTTAAACGTATTTCTCAGGGCAGATGAGTTTCAGAACCCATCATAACATTAATTTGTTTATTTTTAAAAAAGTATTTTAGTTAATTTTTATGCTTGTGGATGCCGTTGCGTTACAAAAACAAATTTTTAAACAGTTAAGGGATTGTTAAGTACATTGTTAATAACATCGATTGCATTCTTAACATTTCCTGCATCATATTACCCATTGTGTTCGTATTTACGGTTTGCACTAATGTTTCGATGGTTTTTTCTAAACGACTTAAATTAGAAACTGGGGTTTCATCATTATTTGGCAAAGCATCTTGCATTGGCATATAATTTTATTCTATTTTAGGGCGTTAGCGTAGGAGGTTATGTTATTACTAGGCTGCGGTACCTGAACTTTATTTGTGTTTACTTGATTTGCTACCTGTAGTTGAGGGGACGATAGAGTATTCAGGGCATCCTCTATAGTTGGCAGTGTGATTACTACCACAGTTTCTACTTTTTTCCGTTGGGCTCGTTTTTAGACTTATCGCAAAGAATTCTACCATGTTATTAACCACATACGATAGAAACAGTTGGTAAATAGCAGTATGTCTTAGTATGGCCAAATTCTTGGCAGTTTAAACATTTAATTAAACCATTTCTTTTGTGCGGCTCCTCTAGCGTGATTCTTCTGTATAAAATATATTTCAAATTCTAAATGGGATGCGTTACGTTTTTTTTTTTAAGCCTTAAGGCTGAGTTAGGCGAACGTTGCTTTCCCGTAACTTACTGTAACGGACTGCTTGCACGTTGGTGCACTTATAGAACATCTAAAAACGTGTCATATGTTTTTCACATACATAAACAAAAAAGCAATAGTATACATAAACCAACTCACACAGTAATGGGAAATCAAAAGGTTTAAATGTTGACCGTTGTGCAGAAAAAGTACCAAGTGATTAAAATAGTATTAAAACAGTATTTAGTGTAAGTAAAAGACATTAATAATTTAATATCTGATATTTATATTATAGATTTACAATAAACAAACATATAAACATATATTATTTTGTAAATGTGCATAGACAAAACAATATTTTGTAACCATTTAAAGCCTTTTATATATTTCTCATTTCTATTGTATGTGCATATGCATTTGTTTATTTTCTACATCTAAGCATATGTATATTTATATATATGGAAATATGTTGTATTGTAAGTCGTTTTGTCGAAAGTCCATAGATATACTGGAAAAAAGTACCAAAAAAAAAAGAGCGAAAATACCCGCATTCAATTTAATATACAAGCAGGCCATCACTGCTTTACAACTGCCACGTAACGACGGCAAGAAATTCTAATTTATACAGATTGAGATTTTCCGTTACGTGACATTTAAATTCGGTAAGCATTTACATTGTAAGCAAATAACAAAACGGACCAGACGTTTCGTTAGGGGACGTGGTTCGGCTAACTCTACCTTTACATCGCCGGGTTCTAACTCCACTCTAAATAGTGGTTGGGAATTATTTCCCCGATGTTTAATATTTGTTAAATTTTTTTGTTTAGAAGCCTTTCTCCTCTAAAAAAGTTTTTATTTTGTTTGGGTCCACGCATGTGTCAATGCCTTCAATCACTACATGAAGACGTTTACTGCTCTTCAGTTGGGATGTATAAAATTTTTATTAAGTGCTTCAAATTTAGTAATTAATTTGCGAATATCATCCTCATGTTTAACCCGTTTATACTACCTCTCTTTATTGCAGCTACATAAAAAGAATGTTCACCTATCAACGAGATCGACCTCTTTATTGACTCATTAGAGTTTTGCTCTCTACGATACATCGGATTTGATGACATTTTGTGCTTCAGAGGATTCATCATTCAGAATTGCAAAACTATGTTGGGAACTCTTTCTATCAGTTGTGCCATCTTTTGTTACTTTTGGCACAGAATAAACTGCTGAAGAGGTAGGGCTGTGACCCCGTTTAAACACTTGTATTTGAGGCTTTTGACAACATTTTACTTGTGATACTAAGTTTTCCGTTAAGTCTGTTTTTGGGTTAATCGTTTCATCACTTATTAAAATTGTGTTTGCCGCTGCGGCAACACTTGCATGTTTAATATTTGTTAGCGTATTGAAATCAACCGTATTAGTAAACACAGAGGGTGAGAGGGAACGCGCTCGAGTGACAGGTTTAGCCGTTAGGTATTTACTATTATCAATTAATTTTTTTTTTGTTGTTGTTTCTGCATTAGTTTCGTTATCGTTCACTATCGCATAAGCATTTCTTTCATTCTGTCTTATTTTTTTGCATTTTTTTACAATCATAAGAGTTTTTTTACTTTACTGTTGACTTAATAAATAATTTAAATTAAAAATTATTCAATTAGTGAGTCCATTCTCTTGCAAGTTGATAATTTAAAAACTAATTTATGTTAAAAAAAATTCAATGCCGAGTTCAGAAAACAAGTCTGTCATCAACGAGCAAGGCTGACAAACTGTGAATAATGTGAATGACAACTTTTATTTAATAAGAACAAAAAAAAACTATTTTTTAACGATAAGCCATACATTAATATAAGCTTGTGAATTGTACAATTATTTCTGCTGTTTCCGGTTTAGTTTTTACTAGATTTTAATTGAATTCTACAAAATAAGGGTTATCAGATTTATTAAATTTTAAATGAACCGGTTCAATTCTAATTCAGTACTAAATAAACCGTATGAATTTACATTCGATTTTAAATAAGACGGTTTATTTTTTAACCTGTTATAAATGTAGCGGTTTTGTTCTTAATTATATTCAAATTGATTATGTTTATTTGCAAAAGAAAAATTAACCGGGTTGTTTCTAATTAAACGAATCGGTTCAGCTCTCAATTGATTCAAAATGACCCATCACATTTTATTAAATTTTAAACTAATTCTATATGTGTAGTACGTACAGTAGTAATTCAATTTTAAAAGATCGCCTCAAAATGTCATAAATAACCCGAATCAGCTTTCAGTGGATGCTATAAAAATAAATTTGTGTGCCAACCCAAATGAATCGGTTTATTTTCGTCAAGTGAATATTATAATTCTTCAAATTATATCTTGAATTGAATTTTAAAAAGGCACTTACCCTTATTCCGGGATTTATAATACTTGTTAAAAACACCGATAAATAGGCAGTCCAAAAAATGCGCCGATTTTTCTTGGACATAAATGAGGAACATATTGTAGAACCAAGTACACAACCTTGTGTAAAGCATAAGAAAAATAATTTTCTAATACTGAGACCTATAAATGTGAATACAGCCATCTGTAGAAAACTATATAGATAATGAAAACTTCGATAATTGCAGGTATTATCATCGTCATCTAATTCCGAATTACCATCACCATTATTCTTATCTGTGCGTGATGAACATGTTGCTGATGTATTAGAATTTGTAGATTTTTGTTGTGACGTTTTAGAGGACGATTTTCTACCATTTAAGGACGGTTTATTTTTTATTTTTGTTGCAGCTGAAGTAGGTGATGAAGAAGCGTCTTTATCTTGTTTATTTTTAATATTTGTATTATTGTCAGTGTCGGATTGATCTTTTTCTTCATCTTCTATGTCGTTTTGATTTTCATTAGTTTTTGAAGATTTTTTATCTTTTTGCTCACGGATCTCATTAATTTGTTTTTTTAGTTTTTTTATGTCATTCATAAATTCTAAATGTTCATCGGGGTTTTCTTTTTTTAATTTTGATTTCTCTTTCTTATAGCGATCATAATCATAGTCACATTTGGCAAAAAGTTCCATACATTCATTTAGCATTGCTTCAGTTTCCTTTTTAGACATATCGGGCATACTTACATGATGCTCTTCGAGAAAATCTTCTAATATATATTTTTTAGCTCGTTCAACCACTTCGGAATTGCGTACTTTCGGTTCCGTTGACTTACGCCATTTTCTGAAGAATTTTGTCATTATAACCACTCCATACAAACAATATGGTTTTACTACTAAATTTTCAATAAATCCCCATAGTTCAGACCATTTCATGCGCGCATAGTTGGGATTGCAGGCAGATAAACTAGTTACGAAATTAACTTTTGCCTGCAATCCCCAATGGATAATGAGATCTCTGTACAATGAATAAGTGTTTTCTATAGGTTTTGCTATGCCAGACAATTCTAACATGTCATTTATGGTGCTCTGCGAACAAATTGATAGTAAAACACCCAATGGAATGGTTTTAAAGAGAAATTCTGCTGTGTTTTCTGTTATACTAGATTCAGTTTTTTGGTTCGTTGTTGTGGTTGATGAATTTGTTGTTTGAGGTGAAGAATGCTTATAAAGTCTTATTCCTGTAATTAATGACAAACCAATTATCGGTCCCAATTGCCAACCAAAGAAATATCTGCGATTTCCTTGCGAATAATAGTATGCTAGCCAATTAGCCATTAATTGCGAAGAAACATAGTCTACAGTAAACATTCCAACCACTCGATTTGGAACAGAACTTATGGACCATGGCAACATGAGTATAAGAATTTGACTTGCAAATATGATAGCGGAAAACTGCCAGCACAAAAGAGCCATTGTTGTAAAATAGGTTAGTTTTAATGTCTGAAAACAAGAAGATTTGTATTTAAAGTATAGTTGAAAACTTTTCAAAGTATTCTAAACGAACCTGTTTACTTATTAGACTATACTAAATGAATTAAGTTTTTACAAAATTATATATAAACCGGTTCACTTTTTACACTATTCTAATTATAGTAATTGATTGAAACGAGGTTCATTTTTAATAGGGTCCTAAATAAACTGGTTCATTTGTCATATTATTCTAAATGAAGCGGTTCTATTGTTATAGTATTTTAAGCAAATTTGTTTAAATTTCTTAGTTTTATAAATTAAACGGTTTGTTTTATTCTTAATAAATCGGGTAATTTTTATGGTTTCTAAATAAATCAATTCAATGTTCATAATAATGTAAATAAACCGGCTCAATTTTCATTACGACAGACGCTCACAAATGATCTCTCAGTAATTAGAATTTCCAGAAATTAGAATGCATACTTTCAATACATATACGCTCTAAGTTCAAAATAAAAATTCAAAATTGCAAGCTTTTTTAATTGAGAACGTGTGCAACGATTAATCTTCATTTCATATTCATTCAATGACTCATCAACGTTCAGCCCAAGAGACTTGAAATTCGGTACACAGATACTTCTTTTCCTGAGCAGATACATTAAGGAATTTTTTGAAATTCGAACGCTAAAAGATTAAAAACAGTTAAAATGTGTAACCTTATATCTCCGAAATTAAGACAGATAGAATCAAAATTCAAAAACCTATGAATGCCATCAAAAAATAGGATAACGCGTCTTTAATATTGTTTTGATAATTGTACTTTCAAAGAGTAAAACGGGTAAAACAGGTAATTTTGCTACATTTTTAATTAATTTATCTTCTAAAATTTTAAAGATAGGAATTATATTTAAATTGAATTCAAAAAGCATATGAATTTCGTTATGCTGACGCGTGTTTAATACTTTATTGAAAGTTGTACTTTCAAAGGGTAACACGGGTAATTTTGGTACTTTTTTTAACCCTATTTATCTTCTAAAGTATTAAAGACAGGAATAAAATCTCTTTTTAAAAACATCTCGAATATACCTATTTAGATAATTTTTTGGAAATTCTGTATAAAAAGTGAACACATTTAAACTGATTTTTGGTACTTTTTCTACACATATATTTTTTTTAACTCACAATTTAACTTCCAAAGTATAACAAATAGGAATTAAACCAAAATTCAATGAGGTTTGATACTTTTATACAATCATCTTTAATGTTTTTTTATACTTTTTTGAATTTAAACTTCTTTTTGGTACTTTAACTTCATTCGAATGTCTGGCTAGGTCAAATTCCAGTTAAAAAAATTCCCGCAATCAACTTTATAATTTTGGGATTTACGGGGGTAAAATAAACAGCTTGGTCTCATTCCTGAGAAAATCAGGAATTCCGCATTTTTCGCGTATTTTGCCTGGAGTTAAAAAAGAAAACGTTCTGCGAAACAATCTGCTTGTACGGCTCGAGGGCGCCAGTCAGTTGGACACTACTTATGAGGAAGCTGGGTTGAGCGATTCTCCTCTGAAACTGTGAGAGCTATTTGCAGTAATGGTATTTTCTGTCAACTCTCTGATCCTTTACGCATTTGAAACAAATACAAATATTGCCTGCCAGAATACATTAAACGGCAACTAACCAATAATGACATTAATGATCTGAGAGAATTGGCAACATCTAATGAGATCAGCATATTCTAACCCGGAAAACCTTACTAATGTCGAAACTCCGATCCGCAATATTTCAAAACAGAGTAATGCGGGTAGGTATTGTGCGATTGTTAACTTATTGTTTGGGATAAAAACACGATGGCAAATTAATGTGCGGTTTTCACAATACAAGTGTTTATTTAAATGTTTTTCATATAAATTTTTACTACACGTTCAATCACTTGTATTCTCAAACCAAAAAAGGACCAGGCAACAGCCATTTATGATATTTTGTTAAAGTTGCTTAAAGGAGCAGAACACAAATCTGCAGATACTGTAGTGCATACGGATGAGGCCGTACACTATCCTGTAGAGTTCCTAAATACACTAAGCCCAACTGGTCAACCGCATCACACACTTATCCTCAAAGTAGGAGCGACGTCATGCTACTCAGAAATCTCAATCCGCCTAAGTTTTGCATAAGACCCGATTGCGCGTGAAAGCCATACATAAAAACGTAGTAGAGGCCATTATATATATGTATTTCGGATACCAATTACAATGGATGTAATACAGTATGAAGACTGCAGTTCCTACTTAAGGTCTGGTTCGCAATTACTATTTATAAATTTCATGGTCAGACTTTGAAAACGTCAGGAATTGAACTAAGAGAAAATTGCTTCTCACACGGGCAATTTTACTTGGCCACTACCTGGCAACCTCAAGGCAGAACATCTAGCTCAAAGGAGTTACGAATATTCGATTAATAAGAAAATATATTCTTTTTTTTAAATATAACATATTGACCATAAGCTCGATAAAATAGAAATTTAAGATTCCTAAGTATATTTACATATCTAAAGCGCCAATGTTAATCAGAGATTGGCTTAAGCAAACAGTATGTCAAATAATAAAGAAATAGGACCAAGGCGAATTCATTACAGGTGATCCTAAAAGCCCTGCTGGCAACTTTTTTTCTTTAGCTTTATAATTGTTGGATGTCAAAATTTTGTTTATTATCTTTGTTTCTGTTTTGATTTGCTTCGGTTTTTGACATTGTACAATGATTTTACAAAAACAAATTGCTTGTGGTTTTTGTACGAGTTGTACTTGTTGTACTACCGAGATTACCTGGAATGAATTCGCCTTGAATAGGACTATTATAAAAAAGCTTAATAATTTGAAATTTGACTTAAATAACCACATTCAAAACAAAATGGTTAAAAATTAAAATTAGACGTATTGGTTTTAAAAATGAACATAATGATGGCTTAATATAAAAAGGCGTAACTCGATAAAAATCTACATCAAATGCTGCACAGTTAACAAAACTTATTGTACAAAATACGAAAAACGATATCTTGAAAAAAAATTGAGTAACAACTTTTTTGTATTGAGTCATCGATATCCAAAAAAATTCGAATCGATATTTTTAATATTGCATCGCCAATTTCAAAACATTTTTATTTTGGAAAATTTTAGAAAAATGTTTAAAATTTGTTTTGCCGAAGATTTTTGGAGTCGGAGTCGCAAGTTTCTGTGGTTACTTCGACTCCGAGTTCGGTAGAAAAACCTCAACTCCGACTCCACAGCCCTGATTTGTATGGTCATATTCACTTTTTTTTATAAAAAGCCTAGTTTTCGAGCGTCTACTATATTTTTAATTAGACGGTTAATTTTTCGTAGTATTCTAAATGTATCGTTTCCCTTTACAAATTATTATTTTTAATGAATCTTTATTTCACTTTTATGGTATTCTAAATGAACTAGTGATTTTTCATAGTATTCTAAATGAGTCCCGTTCACTGTAGATTGTATTCTAATTGAACCGGTTCTTTTTTCAAAGTATTCGAAATCAATCATTTTATTCATATTTCACCTTATCTAAATGTATGGTTTCAGTATGTTGAGCTCAACTTACAGGCACTATAGACATCGAATGGGTCTTCCTTTCCGTCACTCGATTAATACAAACACACAAGTAGAACATTTGTAAGTATATCGCTGGAAATGCAAAATTTTCTCTAGCCATTGGCCTTTCATAAATTTTTGAAGCAAAACTATGGAACATAATATACGAAGCAACCGCATAAATGCCTCCAAATATATTACGACTCAATAGCAGCCCATACATGTATATTGTTAAAATTGTAAGGCCGCCCAATAGCCAAACACATTCTAAGTAGAATTGTAAGGATTGTCCCTCACAACGGCCATATTCAAGCGTCAGATGTATATCATCAGACCGCCAGCAACTCAACAATGATAAGACACCGAGTTTGCTATTTGAACGAAGCACGTGGTAAAAGAATCTAAAATGGACAAATTATAAATTACAACACTAATACAATGCAATAAAAATTTTATCTATGATAATTATATGCATGTGTAGTAGGTAGTGGCCGTGACTAAGTATCAGTGTACTTACCCTATTGTTATCTCTGGCAATACATAAAATCTGCTCAAGACATTCACACTGTGTGGATACTCAATGGTGGTAAGATTAGACAGTTGATCTATGCCAGACCAAAAGTCTGGTGCTTCTGTAAGCATTTTGTAGAAACTATAATACAAAGCATCTTCACGCCGAAATAATGATTCACGTTCCAACTGTGTCAAGTGAGCGACATTAGTGCGAGTTTCGTACAATGTTCGTACATGATGGACATACAGAAAAAAGAATCCAGTACCTAACATTTTAAATTCAGTTACAATTTTACTCCAAAATTAATTACATATCATTTCAAATTACCAATTAATGATTGAGCTAGGATTAATGCGAGTTTTGTATTCATTTCTTTTAATTTTGCAATTTTACGCTTTTTTATTATTCTGCTTAGTTTACCCTTGGCAACCAATTTCTTTTTTCCTTAGTTTCCAACGTTAAAAATATTGAAAATAAATTGGAGAATTATTTATTCATATTGTTTATTTCTGCTGCAGTCGGCTTTGACAAAATCAAATATTAAAAATGTATATGCCTTTTATTATTTATTTAATTTTTTCCGGCACCAAATTTGTATTTTTCGCGGATCAAAAAATTTTCTATGCGAAAAATACTTTGACAATCAGCTGAGTACTAAAACTTGATTATTTAAAGGGTTAAGGCATGGAGGAAGAAGTAGGTGGCAGCACTACGGCAACATATACAAAATTACAACAAAAATGAAAAATAAATCTCCGTATACGTCAAAACAAGTTATAATTATAGCAGGTAGTCTCGGAAAGCCTGCTGATTATTTTTTTGTTTGCTTGTTTTGTGATAGGAACTGTCAAATGTTGTTTATGTTTTTTTCAACACGTGTTAAATTTCTAGCTTAAAAAGTAAACAATTTTTTTTAATCAAAGTAAAAAGTGATAAAATTAAAAAGAAAATCAAAGTGATTTATAATAATTAACAATTTTGGATAAATACTTAAATATATAATTAGAAAAAAATAACAAACAAAATGAATCTATTTTCGTTTAAAGAGGCTTTTTGTTGTTTGTTTTTCATTTGTCTTTTATCAACTCCTTCGCTGTTTGACAGTTCGTATCACATAACAACAATAAAAAGCCCTGTTGTTTGTTTTATTCAGTGGTGTCAATTATGATTGTGTTGGTGCGAATACTCTTGTCTCTTACATTACCAGCGGGAGGAATCTGCGGTTGCGAGGCCTATTACGAGGCCTAATAAACATACATATTTTGCTATGAAGACTTTAGAGCAATTAATAATAATACAATTATCAAAAAATGTTGAGTTATGGACAGACACAATCAGTTATTATTTAAATAAATTTAATTTGGAACCTGCATTTCGCAGAAACTTTGCTTATTTTTTGGAAAAATTGAGCATTTGACAATATTTGAAGTCTTTTTACAACCTTATACAATTCTTTCCAAAATTTTTTAATTTGGTGCTCAACATATCTTTGCGAATGCCAACAATGAAAATTCATTTGCACATACTAATGCAAATAATAACCCCATTAAGTTTAAACATATTCTATAATTATTAACCACCATTATAAAAAGAGAAGATTTTACTAGCCTATAAAAATATACTTTTATTTACCAATAATATCTTCTAAATTTATATTGCAGTTTCGAAACAACAAAACATTTTTTAGGTTTGCGGACGTTAATTTATTGCGTTGTTTTAAGCAAATGTATTTCAAATCGGAAAATATTTGTTCGCAAAGATATATTGAGGAAAAAAAGCGACAAACATTTGAAGGAATTTTTTTTTAATACAGGATATAGTGCCCCGTTTAAATTTTTCCAGAACTCAATAATATTTTCCCTATCTGGATGATTAAATTTTTAATAAACTCATCCGCTTGTATGCTCGTTATCGCTGTCTACAAGACTAATTAATAAAATTAAAATTTGAAGTTTACAGAAGCTCAATAAACATAACATCAAGGCAAATTCATCACAGTTATTCTTGATACTACAACAAGTACACTACACCTCGTACAAAAACCACAAGCAATTTGTTTTTTTAAAATCATTGTACAATGTTAAAAACAGAAATAAAACAAAACAGAAACAAAGATAATAAATATATTATTTTGTTTAGAGGCCTCAAAACAGGCCGTACGATGGTGCGATATTTCCCGCTGAATGAGAGTGTTTTGCAGTAAACAATTATATTTTACGCTCGCAAAATAAAAGAGCGTAAGCGTACATGTGAGTTTTGCTGACACAATTGTGTATGACGCTGACATCCCTGGTTTTATTGTACAATTGTTGTAATCCCGCGGCTACCTGCTATAAATATACCTTTCGTCAAAAATTATATTAAAGTTTAAAATCAAATTTTACCGCCGAACGCAATGAAATAAATTAATTTTTAGCCAATTTTTATTTCACTATGGTTACTATCTTATTTAATTTTAATTTAAATAATCAAAAACAAATAGATATTGGGAATTATTTCTTTTTCATAAGCAGATTTATTATATTCAACATTTTTTATTTTTTTTTTAATTTATTCTATGAGTTAAATTTCAGTTATGTATGTATTTTATAAAGCTTTTTGTAATAGCTCTATTCCTATCCAACGGAAAGCTAAGGTAAAATGTAACAAAAAAATACAATATAATAGTCTGGTAGTGTATAAAGTCATTTCTAAAAAACGAACGAAGTTCACCAAAACGACAGACTGAAAAGACAACAAAACCATTAAAACATTTTAATTATTGTTTTGTTTCTATATTTTCAGGCAATTAAGAGGAAAATTACTTAAATCTTCGACTGAAAATCCATTGTTCGGTCCATTTTAAGCAACTTGTGTGGCTGGATGAATTTTTGGAAGAAAATAAAAATAAAAAGGTAAAAAAACTAACTTCTACATTTTTTATCTTTTCAGCTTTTACTTACATATGCAGAATTAAAAAATCTATATACGTGTGTTGTTTTTAATATATACAAATTAAAATTATTCACAAAAATCAAAAAATAAAATTTTTTTTAACAAATTTCACATTAGAAATGTTTTTTTATTTATTTTTTGTTTACATCAAAGGTAATGTATAGCTTGTTCTTCTTTCTCATTAAAATCACAATATTGTGTTTTTCCCCTCTCGCTTAGAAAATCGTGGTAATCACACATGATAACACGATTTTCATACGTCAAAGTTGCTATATCTGGTTACATTTGTGACTTAAATATTGCGTTCTTTTAAATCCAGTCTTCACGAGACATAAATATCACCAGCGGGAGAAATCTTCGGATGCGAGGCCTATTACGAGGTCTAATTAAAATACATATTTTGCTATGAAGACTTTAGAGCAATTAATAATAATACAATTATCGAAAAATGTTTAGTTATGGACAGACACAATTAGTTATTATTTAAATAAATTTAATTTGGGACCTGCATTTCGCAGAAACTTTGCTTATTTTTTGGAAAAATTGAGCACTTGACAATATTTGAAGTCTTTTTACAACCTTATACAATTCTTTCCAAAATTTTTTAATTTGGTGCTCAACATATCTTTGCGAATGCCAACAATGAAAATTCATTTGCACATACTACTGCAAATAATAACCCCATTAAGTTTAAAAATATTTCATAATTATTAACCACCATTATAAAAAGAGAAGATTTTACTAGCCTATAAAAATATACTAATATAAAACATAAGAGACATTGAAAATCTTAAATGCATTTGTTATCATAAAATATTTTTTATATGGCATCATTTATCTTTTTTTAATAAACTCATCCGCTTGCATGCTCGTTATCGCTGTCTACAAGACTACTTAATAAAATTCAAATTTGAAGTTTACAAAAGCTCAATAAACACAATATCAAGGCGAATTCATCATAGTTATTCTTGATACTACAACATATACACCTCGTACAAAAACCACAAGCAATTTGTTTTTTTAAAATCATTGTACAATGTTAAAAACAGAAATAAAACAAAACAGAAACAAAGATAATAAATAATAAATATATTATTTCTGTGTACAAACGTAAAATTTTGACTTGTTTGCCATGCTATTTGTGTGGTTTATAATGCCATTTAGTAAAAAATGTTGTTTTTTAGTTTTAGTTATTCATTTCTTCTAGGATTGTTTTAACTCCATTTCTCCACCTAACATGCAGTTCATGCTAAATACCTATTTCTTTATGGTGTCGTACACTTAGTAATGTTAGAGTTATGACTTTTCATTGTTTTCAGTTTGTTGCCGCGTCAAGTAGCTACAATGAGTTTTTTTAAAACTTGTCGAAAATAATTAAAGCTTAATTTGAACTAAAATGCCTATTATATATAATATAAATGTATTTACGCTTATATTTTTCACAAGAAGCATGGTTTATTATTTGCCGTTTTCAACGCTTTGTACAATTTTAATATATACGGCGAAAAGCAACTACAAAGAAGTAGGTTGTCAAACATAAACGTCAACTTATGTTACAAAAGAACTTTCAAAAGAAATGTTTTACCAATCAAGTTAAAACCTTAACATTAGCTGTCTGCACTTAACATTAACTTGAAGTTAATGTTTAAGTTATTCATTTTATGTTTACGTGGAGACCGCAAGTAAGGACCATAACCTTTTAGCACCACACTAACACTATTAGTATTAATAATTGCTTGGTACTATTTTTGCAACCCTGAGCTGTATGTGTGATGTGTCGTTAGTTTGTTTGTTGTTGACATTTCCGTAAATTTTTTTGATTTTGTTGTCGCTTTCAGTTTAAAATTCTTAATCATAATAATGGTAACTATTTAATAAAAATAAGGCAATATTTTTTCTATTAAAATCCTTAAAAATATTACAGAATTGTTTAAGAACAGTAGATACATCAAAGTTTTTAACGTGGAGCATAATGTTGCTACTGCTGGGCAAAGTGCAGGGCTATGACAAAGAAATGACGGTTCATGTAGATGCAGGCAAAAAAGAATGTTTCTTCCACAATGTCAAACTGGGCGAAACAATAGATATTGAATATCAAGTCATCGACGGTGGTCATGGAGATTTAGATATCAGTTTTTCATTAGCCGACTCAATAGGCTTAATAATTGTCACCGACTTTAAAAAGCCCGAAAATATTCACCGTCATGACGTTCAAAAAGAGGGGGATTATCGATTCTGCTTTGATAACACATTCAGTTCCTTCAACCGTAAGACGGTATTCTTTGAACTGATTGTCGAAAAAGAAGGAGAAGAAAATTTGGGTGATGATCAATGGAATGATGTGCTTGAAGGTTTAACTCCCGAGGAATATTACGAAATGAAGGTGCAGGATATAATGGACTATATAGGACGTATACGTATGCAAATGACCAAGGCTAGACAGATACAAGATATTTTAAGATCTCATGAGGCAAGGGATCGGAATTTAGCGGAAAGTAATTTTAGTAAGGTCAATTCTTGGTCTCTATTTCAAATATGTGCCATGGTGTCAGTGGGTTTGTTGCAAGTCTTCCTAGTACGTAGTATATTCGATACAAACACACGCATGAGTAAAATGTGGCAAAAACTACACCTGTGAATAGAATTTTGAAATTGGTGGGTTTTATTATATGTATTAAATTAATTATCAAACTGTTACAATGAAGAAAAACTTTGTGCATTTAGTCTTCTTACCTATTCCCTTTTATTTATGTTATTCCCTAATGTCAACTTTAAACCAAAGATTTATAAGAGAAATTTAAACACTCCAGGGATTAAAATATTTATTGTATTCAAAATTTTAACTTTAAATGTTTAATTTATTTTCAAACCATTTTCTTTTAAAGAATTTACTTGAAGTTTCTCACTTGCCATTATATTTTGTTCGTAATTTTTAAGTAACCTTTCAGGTGTTCAATGGTTTTCACCATTGTACTCAATTTTGTAAGCCATTTAGGAATTCAATACGAAACTATTTTTAGACTTTATACACCGTTTTAAAATATTTTTGTTTATTTTTTCTATTTAAATACATCACATCTTGTATTATTTAAAATAATATTGATATTGTTTTGCCATTAATCAACAAATTTATATATAAAATATTAAGTTAGTATGTAGTAATAAATTAAAAAATATATATTAAATTGAAAGCAATAAATTGTAAAAAAGAAATGAATGATAAAAAATGCTGTTTTATTTAAGTTTACTGCCTATAAATGGTGGAATTTTAAAAAATCGAACATGGGCAAAAATGTTAATGGAATTAAAATATAGAGGGTTGTTTTGGAAAACCAAAACGCAAAAGGCCAGAATTTTGAAGTTCTTTTTAACACGCTCTTAATCTAATTTTTTATAATTTTCTTATAGAATTCTGTCTAATTGAGAGATATTTGTATTGTATTGTACTTGTATTACTTTTACTACAAAAATCTTATTAAAAAAACGATTTTTCGATTTCCAGAACAGCTTTGTGAGATTGTAAAAAAAATTTACAAATTTAGCTTAAATCGGTTACAAAGCACCTACTAATATTAAGCATTTTTAATTAAATTTTAACTTAGGAGATAGTAAAAACTGGTTTTTTGCACATATCAATACTCACAGAAAGGTCAATAAACGTTTGAGAATTTGTTTTAATAATAATTTAACAAAAAAATGTATTAAGTTAAAAAAAACTTTCAAAATTATTTTGGAAATATGTTTAGAAAAAAAAGCTTAGAAAATGTTTTACCTTCTAATATACATACATATGTAAATGATGGAAGTGAATTTAAAAAAATATATATAGTTATTTTAAAACTTTTCTATGTTTAACAATCCAAAAGTTTTCAGGGTGATTTTGTAGCATACATTTTAATATAGTTATTAATATAGAATATAGAACATTGCCTTTAAATAAAATTGTCAATAGAAAATTGGCTTTAAATTCACGCTGCCTATATCGATTCGTTAAGTCCTTCGCCCTTGAAAAATTATCGTACAATAAAAACAAGGGGTTTTTAAATTTTTAAAAATATTTCATTGTTTTTAATACAAATTTATAATAAATTTTTAATCGCTAAAACATACTAGGTATGTTATGTTTTTCAAATATGAAATAAATTAAAGTATTTAAGAAATATTTACTGCTCGAAGAAATAATTTATATTTTAGTCATGTGCATATTTATTTATGTATTTGCAAAATCTGTATACATAGAAATGTGTAAAGTAATATGAAAAATGAACTGAGCAAGTATTTTAGGACTTAGTAAGAGTACTTTATAGTTCGAGTTAAAAAAAACAAAAGTACTTTTTTAATTATGGCTAAACAATTATTAAAATTTAAACACGAAAACAATAAAAAACTCTCATTATGTAAGTATAAAAACAATAATGTATAAATAAAATTTGTCTACTACAACTTCTTCATTAATCTTCGAATGTTATTCGTCCAGGACCATGATTTTTCATATAACGACGGTAAGCTTTGTAACGAGGATTGTCCGCCAATTTTTTTTTCATTTCTTCCTCTTGCCCCTGTTTCCAAACTTCAAATTTATCCTTTTGCCACAATTCCAAGTACAAATATTCTTCAATTTGTTTATCTTCCTGAGCATCGAATTGATGTTGTCCCATTTTCATATAACGACGTATTAAATACAACTGTTCTTCTCGGCCATAAGGCTGTTTGCAAATATTAAATTTCCAAAACCAATTGGCTTGCCAACACAGCCATTTTGTCAGAGAATAAGGTGATATAATGATTTGCACCCATAAAACATCCCAAACAGAGGGTTTTGCATAGCCACCTTTAACATCCATTTTCTCTTCCACCACTTTGCGTATTATTTTTTCCAATTCTTCTTTTTGCTCTGCCTTGGAAAGACGATTTTTACCTTTTTTATTGATTTTTTCAATAATCTCATCCTTGGCTATTTCCAATGCTTTATTGCGGTATTTAGGAACAGTCGCAAAGTATTTAATAGCGGAGTCGTAACGCTGCCATCCTGAATAATATTGTATAATGGATATAATTGTGAGAGTAACAATGATGACAATACGAACATCCACTTTAGGTGCCACTCTTCTTCTATAATAACGATAGTAATGGGCATAGTATTCATCCGGATTATCTAGCATGTAGTCGTAATCAATACGTGATTCATCATCTTTTAAAATCTCATAAGCAGTAGCTATTTTTTTAAATTGTTCCTCAGCCTCTTTCTTAGCATCCTCAGTGCGATGCAAATCTGGGTGATGTTTTCTGGCCAACAGACGGTAGGCCTTAGCAATTTCTGATTTAGTATTATCACGCGTTACACCCAAGACATCATAACAATTTTGTTTTCCACAATATAACCCATCCAAAAGGCCCCAACATACGGTAGGCAAAACCATTAACAAGAACACGCTCATTATCCATTTTTGATAACACTGCAAAAACATTATGATTTATTTATATAACTTCTTAAAAATAATTTAATTGGAACAATTGATTGAGTTCTGCTTTAAATGCCACGTTTGATTTATGTTTCGGTTCATTCGAACCGGGATGTTGCTGCTTTTTTTCGTTAGCGACTTCAACTTGTTGCTTTCCGTTTACCAAATGATTTAGTCATAAAGCTTTTGATTTTAATTATCCATATTTAAAACTATACACTTGACCTTAGCTTTATCAGCAGCTACTAGTGTTGTTTGTTGTTATAATACCTTTATCCCCTTTTACAAGTGGCTTAAATAACAAACACTACTGCTTTCTTTAACGTTCTTTTTTTGGTTAAGAAATGAAGATTTTTTTCTTTTGATGTTCTCTTTTTATGACAATGCTGCTAGTTTTTAGAGAGGTGGTAAGGCAATTTCAAGGCGAATTCAACTACAGGTGGTGTCGAAACGCCATCTGATTTTGACAGTTCGAGCCAATTTGTTTTTATTTGTTAGTGTTTTGTTTGGAATGGTTGACATTTTGGACCGTAAACACTAACAATGCAATGCAAAAAACCCTATGTTGTTTCTGTTGTTTTTGGATTGTTGTAGTTTCGACACCACCTGTAGTTGAATTCGCCTTGGGCAATTTAAACGATTTTTAGCTTATTAGTGCTGGTTCACACTCTTCAAATCTTCAAGCCGTCAATTCTTGAACAGTGCTGCCTTTTTGTGGGTAATTACCCGAATTAGGTGTATTTTTAACTCTCGTGGGTAGAGCGCTGCTAATTTTTATAGATGCATGTGAGATTTGTAATTATTTCGTTTTAAAGGCTAGTTTACACGAAAATACAATTAGTCAATTCACAAGGTATCCTAACATGTCATATTGTCAAAATGTCCTAATATTTCGCAATGGTTTAAAAATATTGTTGTTGGTTTGTTAACAAAAAGTGTCTTAAATAAATAGAACGTTGCTTGCTGTGTTTATTGTGCTGTCGTAATTAATCAGAAAAGTCCAGCGCTGAGCGGCTGAGCCGTACAACAATATTTTTAAACCATTGTGAAATATTAGGACATTTTGACAATATGACATGTTAGGATACCTTGTGAATTGACTAAATGTATTACATCTTTATAGAATCAAAATATTAAGAAATTCTCTCCGTGTTAAAAAAAAAAACAAGTCAAAGTCGCTTTTAAGTATTGTTCATGTTTACACGGATAGTATAAGTAGAATCAAAGCAAAGATATTAAACAGCTGGGTTAATAACAAAAAAGGAAACGATAACAGGTTTATAATTTGGGGATTCACAAGGTGTCATAGAGTCATATGTCTTAAAATAATAACATGAAAAATACGACTGTTGTGAGCAACACCTCATAATTTAATGTGCTATTAATTACGACAGCACAATAAACATAACAAGCAACGTTCTATTTATTTAAGACACTTTTTGTTTACAAACCAACAACAAATGTTGATTATTATGTCAATAAACCATGATAGCACACCTTGTGAATACCCCAAATATTTGCAAAAACAACATAGAAATTTCTTGAGTTGATTTGGCTGTTTTTGTAATTGTATAAAAATGTTACCACCTTTAATATATACTGTTAAAATACACCTCTGGTGTGATGAGAATACATAAGTTTCATGGTGGAATAAGTAGGTGGCAGCGCTACGGCAACAAATACAACATTACAACAAAAATGAAAAATAAGTCTACGTATACGTCAAAAATTATAATAAACTAAAATCAAATTTTGCCGCCGAATGCAATGAAATAAATTAATTTTTAGCCAATTTTTATTTCACTATGGTTACTATCTTATTTAATTTGAATTCAAATTATCAAAAACTTTAATAAAATACGATAATCACAGCACAAAACGTGGACTTTTTGTAAACATAAACAATACTTTGACATAAGACTAGACCAAGGCGAATTCAACTACAGGTGGTGTCGAAACGCCATCTGATTTTGACAGTTCGAGCTACTTTGTTTTGATTTGTAAGTGTTTTGTTAGGAATGGTTGACATTTTGGACAGTAAACACCAACAATGCAATGCAAAAAACCATGTGTTTCTGTTGTTTTTGGATTGTTGTAGTATCCATGATGAAATAAACAGGTGGCATTACTACGCCAGATGACGATTTTTTGCACTTGTATTGTTTGTCTAGTCTTATGTCAAAGTTTTGTTTATGTTTACAAAAAGTTCACGTTTTGTGCTGTGATTATTGTATTGTATTAAAGTTTTTGATTATTTAAATTAAAATTAAATAAGATAGTAACCATAGTGAAATAAAAATTGGCTAAAAATTAATTTATTTCATTGCGTTCGGCGGCAAAATTTGATTTTAGCTGAATATAATTTTTGACGTATACGGAGACTTATTTTTCATTTTTGTTGTAATGTTGTATTTGTTGCCGTAGCGCTGCCACCTACTTATTCCACCATGGTAGTATCGACACCACCTGCAGTTGAATTTGCCTTCGTACTGACTACTCGCACATTTTGAGGAAACCCAATTACTCGGAAATTTTACAACTCTAAACTATTGTTTTCATATGATTTCTGCAGGCAACACGTGCATTGTTTTTTTTGAAGCGAATCATTCAAGAAAATAAATAACTTAAAAAAAATATTACACAAAAAATGTCTG
The DNA here is from genome assembly GCA_943735925.1 of Pollenia amentaria. Classification (NCBI taxonomy): domain Eukaryota; kingdom Metazoa; phylum Arthropoda; class Insecta; order Diptera; family Polleniidae; genus Pollenia; species Pollenia amentaria. Next base: position 124,165,679 of record OX031008.1, read on the forward strand.
AAATACAAAAGAAGAAACGAATTTCAAAGAAAAATAAATCAGCCTGGCGTAAAACGGACATTAAAGATGTAGAAGAATATCTGGAAGAGCAAAGACAAGAAGAAAGAATCGGGTAAGAGGGCAAATAAAAATGGTTTTGACAAATTTTACAATATATTTTATCTTTTGTTAGTTCCTTTGATGATAAAACCGATCAGGAACTCTTTCAGGTCGATGTTGCACCATCCGAAGCTAATAAAAAGAAGTTTCTTACAGAAAAACAAAAAAGAAAACTAAATGCTCAGAAGCCGATGAAGTCCTACCAATCATTGGAAAACACTTCTAAAGTGCAAGATCCCATAGTTAAAAGGTACTTGAAAAAAAAAAATTAAAATTGTTTTAATATTATATATATCTTTTACAGAAATATAATTAAAAATCAAAAGAAAGCTGGCCGTAATATTGAAGAAGAGGTTTATAACCCAAAGAAGTCTAGAGATTTTCAAGCTAATCAAGATCGCCTAAACACCTATGCCCAAGTAGAAGCCAGACTTAAGAAAAGAGCTTCTAAAGTATCTGATACAGATAAGAATTTGTGGGCTGAAGAAGATTTCCGTGATAAAATACCTGGTCTTAAAGACGAAAAAGGTTGGATTTCTAAGGAGCTAAGTGTATATCATGCCCAACACTTGGGTCTACCAATAATTAAGGTTCACGACAGCATAAGACATAAAACAACTAAAGCAAAGTAAGTAAAACATTTCTTATTGTTACAAAAATAAAATACAAATATTCCAAACACCTGTTTGCTTATTTTATCCAAACCAGGAAATTCGAGCCTCCTCATCCTGGCATAAGCTACAATCCCTCGTTGCAAGATCACCGAAATCTAATAGAAACAGTTGTCAATAAAGAAAAAAATATTATAAAAACTGAAAAACATTTAAAACGTGTAACCACCTTAATGTTTTCCAAAGTAACTCCTGAAGAACGGGACCGTCTACGTTTAAAGGAATTGAGTGCCGGCATTGATGATGATGAAGGAGAACATATTGAAAATCAGCAAAATAAGAGCGAATCCAAAAATGAAGATGATGAAAGTGTTCCCTATCACTCTATTAATCCTCCGGTAAAAAATAAAAAGAAATCAAATGTGGCTCGCAACAAGGAGCTTAAACAATTAGAACTCCAAAAGAAGGTGGCAAAGAAAAAGGCTTTGCAAAAACAAATTGCTGATCTTAATCGCCTTAAATCCCTCAAAGCTGAGGTTCTGGCCGAAGAAGAAAAACTCAACGATTTGAAAAAGCGACGTAAAAAGTCTGCTTTGAAAAAGAAATTTGAACCCAAACGTTTGGGTCGTCTGAAGTACGTAGAACCTGATCAAGATCTTACTATGCCCGAAGACTTGTCCGGAAATGTGCGTAATATTAAACAAGAGTCTAGTTTGTTGGTGGATCGTTTTAAGAATTTCCAAAAACGCAATATACTACCAGTAAGTGTGGCGACTGGAAAACAAAAAGCTCCCAAAGTCAAACGTTTTCCCCGCAGTTCACACAAGGATCCCGGCGTTTCTTATCAAATGTTGCGCGAAAAACGATTGGCGGAAAAGAAGAAAGCTGCCGTATTAAAGATTTCTATTTAATTTTGTTTTAATTTTTATATTGATACAATATTTTGATGGGCTTAGTTGTTAAAATGGATTTTTTTAGTTTTTTGTAAATTATGTGCATAACATAATTTTTGAAATAAATCTTATGTATATTAAAAATCACAAATTGATAAATCTTAAACTTTTTATAATTTATTTGTCTTGCAAAACCTATCAGTTGTTTTGACAATTAACAATGTTGCATATTGTGCAAGCTGTTAGTTAGGAGTTAAGCGTTTATCTTTGTTTAATGAGCGTTTATCATATAATCTTTTGTATTTAGGTAACGATATACTTTATTGGGACAGTATAAACAAAGTGCCAAAGATACATCCATGATCCAGAAACCGAATTTGGGTGCAATTGAAATCAAAAAAATGTTAAAACTATTCTTTGGGCCTGTTCGGACATGTATTTGATGTACATCTGTGAATAATTTTTGACGCTCATGCAAATTAGCTGATGTAAACGCTTGTTTGTTGCCCAGTTTGGTTAAAATTTTAAAACAATATGCACCAGCCATTCGTTAATTCTTCTTAAACAATTTTTATCTTTGTAAAAATAATAGAAACATTTTATATTTTGCAAAAAAAGTATTGTTAAATTTTACTCTCAAATCAAATATATTTATATTACGTGTTATCTCTCTTAATTCAAATGCCTTTTGACAACGACAGTGATTAAAGCAACAAGATAAGCCAAAAATCCGGGAAATTATATACCAAGCACCCTAAATTTTACTCCATATTTCTTGCATTTTTAGATTAAAATGGGCCATATTTTTTTAGGACTTATCATAGGACTATATCCGATGTTTGCAATGGCCATTGCCTTATGCGGATTTGATTCCCATTCCACCTGGTGTTAAGGGTATAGGAAAATTTTTAAAACAAGTAAGAGTTTATGGGTACAATTTGAGGCAGTCGTGGCTTTTTGCTAATATCCAAGCCATTTATGTATGGACTGATCTATCTGAATTCCAATAGCAAACTTTTATGGAGTGTATGTGACATAAATATGTAACAACCTATCCCCAATTATTTTTGGGGTCTTCGGAAACCCCATTTCAACATACACACGGGCAGACGGACATCGTTAAATCAACTTCGCTTATCATAAGGATCCACAACTTTATAACGTCTAAAACCATATTGTAGAAATCACAAACGGAATGATAAACTTATTTAGGTACACCCTTTTACCTTCTTCGGAGGGTATAACAAGCTGTTGAAAAATTCAAAATAAAACACCAAAAATCAAAAGTTGACAGAAAAATATCAAAAGATGCAGTTTACTAAACATTTAATTCTGTACTTTACTATATTCAATTAATTGCATTATCTCGAGTACATAGTTTAAAGAAATATTCAATACTAAAATTAAAAGAAATAATAATGAAGCAAAAATTCAAGTTTTAAAATAAACAATTTATCGCACTCGTATTGTAAACTCATCTGGCTGAACTTCTACAATTTCTTGTATTTCTGCTTCTTCATAAATTTCTACTTTAGGCTGCATCGAAGATTGCCTTATATCTACTTTACCAGGATCATGGCTATCATCCTGACGGTATTCTTCATTCTCATCAATCGCACTCTCATTTACGAATTCAGTAGTATAGATACATTCTTCGAAACCTTCCGACTTAGATTGATTTTGACTATTGTCCATGGAATCGTCTACAACAACCTGAAAATCATTGGAATTACTGTGGTGTTGATTGATATGAGATATTAAATATGCTTTTTTTGTAAATCCTTTGGTGCAATAATCACAACGGAATCTTTTCTCCCCTGTGTGAGTTCGTACGTGAACGGAAAGCACATGAGGATAGGCAAAAGATTTACCACAGGTTATGCAGTGGTAAGGCCTTTCGCCAGTATGTGTGCGCTCATGTTTAATGCGTGAACCAAAATCTGAGAAACGTCGCTCACAATATTGACAAGCGTAGGGTTTCTGGCCGGTATGCACACGCATATGACGTCGGAGTTCGACATTTGACACAAAGGCTTTGTCGCAGAATTCACAAGGGAAAGGTTTGTCATTATAGTGGCGTCGCATATGAGCATTTAAAGCATGTTGAAAACGATAGGAATTACCACATATTTCACAGATTTTTGGAGTTTTTGTTTCGGGCGATAAAGATTTCCGTTTACGAGTTTTTACTTGTCTAACTTCAGGTGCAGTAGCTTCTTTAGCGCTATTTTCATTATCAATTATAACTTTTCCTCTAGTTTTTGACTGTATAGCATTCGTTATTTTGGCAACTTGCTTTCGCGGTACATATTGCTTTCTAGGACGAGCTTTACATTGTTGATTTTTCGTTTCTTCTATATATTCTACATTTATAATTTGTCTTCGATTTATTTCTACGGACTGTTTCATAAATTTTGCTTGCTTTTCTTCTTGATCTGCTTTAGGTTTAGTTGACACTTTATTTTCGATTTTTATCGTTGCTTCATCTATGAGGCCGTCTTCAGTTAAGTAATATTCTACCAAATTGTTTTCTTCATTTTTAAGGCCCTCATTCTGTTCCTCCACCCTCTGCTCAACATTTTCAGCAAGTTCCTCAGTTTCTTCTATTATCTGATAGTCATTACTTTCATTTTCTTGACTTTCCACATATTTATGTGGTGCCAATTCTTCATATAACGAGGAACCCACTTTATCGTTATCATATATGAATTCTTCTACTATGGCGGCCTTTTTTTCCACTAAAAGTTCATTTCTTTCTTCTTCTCCCTCACTTAGATTGCTATCATGTTTTATTTGTATGCCCTGTGGAACCTTAATTTGTTCCTTAGCCGTGGCATCTGTCTGTTTTGGCTGCGTACTACCTAATTTAACTATTGTCTGGAATATGGTAACGGCCGCTTGACAATTTTTCCGAAATCGCCAGGCGGCCTTTAAGTCTTGCAAACATTCACTGCACATTTTTTTTGGAAGTGTATGGTTATTTTGATCAATTTTTAATTCTGAGAGGATGGAAATTTTTTGGGCAATTTGTAGTTCACTATTTTCCAATTCTGTTGTAAAAATATGATGCATATCTTTACTGGGTGTCAAACATATCAAACATACCACATCTAAATCTATCACGACACACATTTTTTATACTAAATAATAACAATCTTTTTCTATTTTAGAACTATTTCTGCAAAATGTTTGATTTTTTTAATTAATTTGTAAAAAATATTATTGGTTCGGAGAATTATTTTTTTTTATATTTTTGACAAAAGCATTTTCAGCATTGCCAACTCTTATAATTAAAAAGTACTGTACAAAATAAGACTATTATAAAAACAGTAGCTCGTTTCTGTATTTCTCGCATCGCAAATTTTCTCATATTAAGTGTGAAACAAAAAATTCCATCGTTTCTCGATTTGTGAGAAAAAAGTGTTTCTGTATTTAAATGCGAGAACAGACAACACAGATTCTGTTTTAACTGGAATACTTCCAGTCATTAAGTGTCAAATGCAAGCGAAACGTCAACGAAAGAAATATATATAATAAAAATAAGGCTGCCAGATTTAAAGATTTATCGACATTTTGACGATTTTTTTTGTTCCAAAATTGGCAAAGTGACAATTTGCTGATTTTTTTCTAGTGACGATTCAGTCTTTGAAATAAAACAATTTTAAATAGTTTTATATGTTTGTGTATTAGGCACCACAGAAAACCGATATCTTTAAAAACAAGGCAGATTAAAAAATGTATCGGCAAAAGCAAAATTTCGAACGGAAACTGTTTAATTTTTATTTGCTTGGATTATTTAATACATTTGTTTGTGTGATCAAAAGATTAAACTATTACCCCATTTTTCAGTCAATGCACTTTAGGAAATTTTTGCCTTTTACTTTGTCCAAAGGTGTTTATTTTATTTCAATATGATATTTTGTCACTCCTTTGTGTGATTTCTGCAGGGAAAAATAACAATCTGAAATTTTAAACTCTTATCGGATTAAGGAAAATAAAATAAATAATTTTATTTAAATAGACCTCAAGCTTATGTATGTATAAAATATGTATTTTACCCATGAACTTAATGTTTTTTTTTTTTTTTTTTTTTTTTTTTTTTTTTTTTTTTGATTATGTGTTTATATGATAAAAATTTGTGATTATATGATAAAAATCGAACCAAATTCGTCAAATTTAATTTTAAATTGTCCGAAAAAAATAGACGATTTTTTTATTTTTTCTTAGGATATTGACGTTTTTTTCAAAAAATTATCTGGCAGCCCTGCATAAAACAAACACAATGAAAGGCCAAAAAAATTTAAATAACACAATATAACAATTGTGTTTTATATACTTATTTTCATCATTTAAATTCTTTCTTTTAAAATAAAATAAAATAATACACATTCTTGTGTACATACATACATAATTTGGGCTCCATTTTTTTAAATTTTGTTTTCTCGCATCAATTTCAAATATGACTTATTTTGACAGTTCTTGTGAGAAATTTTTTGCAAAATATTGTTACAGAAACACTTGTTCTCACATCCTTCCAATAATTGCTGGAAAATTATTTAAATGACAGATAATTCTCGCAAAGTAAAAGTACAGAAACACTTATGTGAGAAAAACCATTTTTTGTTTCATTTTGCACTGTTTTTGTCATAATTCACTTGTTTCATGCGGGAAATTTTACGATGCGAGAAATACAGAAACGGGCTACAGTCTTATAAAGTATTTGACATGCCCATTAGTAGGTCTACGCAAAACTACAACAATGCAACAATAGAAAAAACAACACGCATTTAGTTTGGTTAAATTATTTTAAAGATGTCAAAAACCAATGTATTTCTTTGTGTACAAAATGGACAAGATGTCAAAAACACAACTCAGCAAATAATCAGCAGGCGCTTCGAGCGGACCCATGATGAAATAAACAGGTGGCATTACTACGCCAGATGACGATTTTTTGCTCTTGTATTGTTTGTCTAGTCTTATGTCAAAGTTTTGATTATGTTTACAAGAAGTCCACGTTTTGTGCTGTGATTATTGTATTGTATTAAAGTTTTTGATTATTTAAATTAAAATTAAACAAGATAGTCAAATAAAAATTGGCTAAAAATTAATTTATTTCATTGCGTTCGGCGGCAAAATTTGATATTAGTTTAATATAATTTTTGCCGTATACGGAGACTTATTTTACATTTTTGTTGTAATGTTGTATTTGTTGCCGTAGTGCTGCCACCTGCTTATACCACCATGAGCGGACCTACTAATTGGGCCCTGGTCGAGGCGAATTCAACTACAGGTGGTGTCGAAACGCCATCTGATTTTGACAGTTCGAGCCACTTTGTCTTGAATTGTTAGTGTTTTGTTAGGAATGGTAGTTGAATTTACCTTGGGCCATGGTATTTGACTACAAAATATAAATATGTATCACTCTATAGGTATAAATAGATTTATTTAAACTGGTATAAAATAGTTTTCTTATGCTGGGTACAGATGGTGCAATCTACATTAATGCAATCTCAAAATATCAACACGTTTTGATGTTGGATGAAATCTAAAATTAATAAAAATTAATGAAATTTGTTTGATTGCGTAAATGCATTGCACTGTCTGTAGCCAGCACTATAAATTGGGCATAGTGCCCATGTTCTGCAACTCCCGCGTCAAGAAACTTTTCGATTAAAATGTGTGAAATGAAACAAAAATGCCATAAATTGAAACAAACAACTGTTTTTCTCACTTAATTGCGTCTGTACCACTATGCAATGCAATGCAATTACGCAATCTAGCAAATTTCATTCATTTTCGTTAGTATACTCACTGTCTGCGTGACGTAGGCGTCCAGACAATAATTAAGATACCTAGTTCACTTTTAAAAATATGTCAAACATAAATATTGCAGAGTAAGTTCCAGCTAAACATGTTTTATATCAACTAATCATATTAAATATTAGCATACAGCAACTATAATGAGTGAACGTAGATAACACTTAACTAAAACATAAAAATTAACACAGAAAATATTTATTTGTTTTACTTTTAGATTTATTCTTTCTTTTTTTTCTTTGAGATGTTTGTATGTATTTAGGTACATAAGTATAAAAGAAACTATTCAACTACTAAACTGGCCCATTTTCTATAAGCAAATAGTACTTTTTTTCGTTTCTTTTGCCATTTTGAAAAGATATGCTGGTGACTCTTTCACAACCAAACGAATTTCATTGTCACAACAAACCAAAAAAAAACAACAATATTCAAGCAACTTGCAACCAGCGTTACCGTTATGCGACTAAATTCGCATTTTGCCCGTTTTTGACTGCCTTTCCACTTTCGTTGCCCCTATTTTTCAAAACCCCTTTAGAATCATTTTATATTTTTTGTATCCCTTTTGCCCTTTTTTCAACTAATTTTTTTTTATTGCAGGCAACGATTTTACTTAACCTCATAGCAGTGCATCCGCTGAGCGAATTTTTTCTAAATACCTTATAATAAATTTACTAAATTTCCATACCGTGAAGTTTTCTTAAGAATGATCCACTTTTTTAATATACATTTTATTTTTATACATTTTTGTCTCCATATAATAAATTGTTTCAAAAAATTTTGTATTAGGCGATTAGGAATAAAAGAAAAAGGTATTGTGATAAAAACTTTGACAGCAGTGGCTCGTGTACAGTGAAAGAAAATTTGATTATTTTAAGTTAAAGCAGTAACACATAAAATTTTGTAGATAAGAAGTTTATTTTCCAGCACTCCAGCGCAAGAAATTGAGCCCTAACGCAAAAGACTTCAAACTTGACCTTATAAAGATATTAATGAAGCAAAGGTCGAATCTATAACAGCCGTACGTGGAAGTGTAATCGAAACTTAAATACCGGTTTTTATAAACAAAAGTGAAAAACATTAAAGTACTGTATAATTACATTTTATAAAATAAAGTGATTTTCTTGTCCAATGTAGATTCATTATAGGGAAGTTTGAATGTTTATGTATTTCTCAAACAATTTGTATTTTATATTATATATGCACATATATAATGTATTATTTACACACAGAAAACATTCAAGGTAAAATCGCCGAAAACAAGGTTGATTTTACATTTTGGATGATGTGTGAAATTACAGTGCGTAGAAGCCTAATACATTTTGTTGTTGCAGTGTTGTAAATGTTAGTATATTTACTAAAATTATAAGATCAACAAGGTCTACAACGGACTTTACTTTCAAGGGTGAATTCCGCTCATGCTTTTGTAGAAATTTACTATGATTACGATTGCGCCATGCTAATTTAACATTGATATTTTTTTCTGTGTGTAAGAGTTTTATTTTTTTTAATGTTTATGTTTTCAGTGAAAATACCTTAATAAATATGTTTGATTTTTGCCCCATTTTTTCTTCGAATTCCTCGTTTTTTCTCCACTAATTTTTTGAAAATCCCCTTTTTGTGCCCTTTTTGCAATTTTGAACGGTAACGCTGCTTGCAACGAGATAACTGTAAAAGAGCGGGACTCACGTTACAAACGCCTGAAAAAATTGCGCTTCGCGTTGTTCGTATCAAAGAAATAAAATGGAAAATCCTGTAAATATATTATTAAAAAATATCATAAATTACTTTGTTAACTCCCCGGAAGATGATGATTTGGAAAATTATCGTCAAATTTGTACTTTAATAAGAATACACAGTGAAAAGTTGGCACAATGTGGAGATGTGAGTTTTCCTTGTAAACCTGAAATTTGGCTAAATTATTTTCCGAAGCCTAAACGACAACTAAATGAAGCAGCTTTCCAAATAACTAGCGCAGAAGAATTTACAAACGCAGAGAAAAGTAAATTCCTGGAGCAGGCCAATCATTGGCTTTTTCCTGTTGAAATGTTAGTAGTGAGGCAGGAGAGGATACATTTGCATTTGAATAGGAGTGTAATTCTTGCAAATTTAGTGCCTCAAGTTTTAAGAAGTGACAATTACGGTTGTTTAAAAAAAGCAGTAAATAAAAATGTTTATTTAAATCCGCTGCCGGAGAACACAAGTGACGAGGATTTATCATTTTATAGAAATAAATTATTGTATAGTGTTTTGCGAAAGGTATTGAAGTACTCTCGATGGAGTGAAGTAGATAAACACAAAAACCTTGCAGACAAAAATTCTTTCCTTGAACTACAAGTGCAAAGTGTAGCCTCTAAAATAGAGCAAAACTGTACAGAGGTCATTTTAAAATGTGGCCTGGTAACAGATCCCTCCAATAATGGAAGGCGTTGTCAATTGCCTACTAAAGACTATTTGAGGTATAAAATTTTGTGTTTTTTAAAAGTACACTTTTATTTTTCTAATAAAAAAATAAATTCTCTATTAATTTATTTTTAATTTTCAGTATTCGTTCGAATGACATGACATTAATGGCTCTTCACAAATATGGCATACGTGTTAAGCAGGACGCCCGTTTTTGTGCCTTAATGCAACGTTTAGGTTATGCTGCTGCCACAGTTGATTTATTGGAAGTTAAGCATACTAGTCCTGTACGAATCATACGTAATGGCCAAGGCAGTAGCAAAGGGGCTTCGTTTATTTTATATAATTCAGCAAGATTGGAAACAATTTTAAGAACTTTCCAAAAACGAATAGATGAAGGGGATTATGATCCATTACCCTCAATTGATTTAATACAATGGGATTTGCTTAATGAAGAGGTAAGGGCAAAAAGTGTTATTTTCTATTTTTTAGGTAAAAACAACTAAACTGATTTTTAGAGATAACTACGGCCCTAATCATGTAAAACCCAACGCAACGCCATAGAATAACATTGAAAGCACAAACGATGATGACAAATAGTTTGTAATTTTGTTGTTGCTTTCTACAGAAATTCATCTACCGGTTTAAAATTTTCAACGTAACAAGCAATTGACCGTTTGAAATTTTATAAGGATTAAATCTAGTTTACCGACGCAAATCCAAATAAAAAAAAGTACATAGCAGTGATGCAAAATGTGGCACAATTGGGCCATTTGTGGCACTTTTGAATGTTTTATGGCCCTGTGGAAATCTATTTTGGCACTTTCAAGTCAAAATTTAACTAACTATATTTAAATGGTTTAATGTTATTTCCCCAATGTTTCGATAATTATTTTTATGTACTAAATTACTATTGGATTTATTTAAATACCAACATATTAGTCAAATATATTAAAATAATTTTTTGGCCCTATCAAAGGTATTTTGGCCCCTTCAAATCTTCAATTTGGCCCAGAACAGCAAAAGTTAAAATGCATCACTGGTACATAGGGTATAATAAAATAAAAAAATTGGCGCAAACGCTTAGTTAAATATGCGATTTTCCACTAAATTTTCAAACGTATATGGCTAATATTGTTATCATTTCAAAGCTTTTCACTAGATCTTTGTGGCCATACAGAATTTATTTGAATATTATTAGTTTATTTAGAAGTGGGACCAGTTTGCAAATATACAAAATTTTTTAGTAAGCATTAAAACAACTATTCATTTTTTTCTAATTGTTTAATGTATGTATATACTACATACTAATTTATTTAAGAATGTCAATTAAAATAACAATAAAACCTTCGTTATGTTTATGTTATACTAATGAGGAGAGAACCCTTGCCCATGGACAAAGGGCGGACATGCAAAGCTGCTTTAGTTAGCGAATTTAGTCTTTGCTATACCATGTAGGAGAAAATCCTTGCTCACGGCCGAAAGCCGGCTAGGCAGAGAAGCTTCAGTTAGCGAAACAAGTGCTCGTTATACCATGGAGGAGAAACCTCTTTGCCCCGGCTATGCAGAGAATCTTCAGTTAGCGAAGTCAGTATTTGTTATACCATAGGGGAGAAGTCCTTGCGCACGGCCCAAGGACGGCTATGCAAGGAAGCTTTATTAAGCGAAGCCGGCATTTGTTATACCATAGAGAAGTAGATCTTTGCGTCCGGCCAAAGGCTGGCTATGCAGATAAGTTTGTTTTTGCGATGCTGGTGTTTGTTATTTTATAAAATTTGTATTACACTTTTATTTAAATGAACTACATTATTTCCTAGTGCACTTCCGTAACATTTCGAAGTAATATAAAAAATTAACTGTAATGTGAGCTAATAAGTTTAAAATTTTTAAATAAATTTTGTAAATTCAGAAAAATGTGTTCTTTTGTATATTCAGAAAAATCTGTGCTTTAAAATTATACCAACATTGGCCATATACGTTTAGAATTGTAGTGAAAAATCGCATATTTATATGAAAACTTTGATCCAATTTTTTTATATAATTTTTTCTTCTTGTTTTTCCATTTTCTATCACCCTAGGTACTTTTTTTTCATTTGGAGCTGCGCCGGTAAACTAGATTTGTTCCTTTTAAAACGCAATGTGCATTTCTGTAGGAAGCAACTACAAAACTACAAAATATTTATGACATTGTTTTTGCTTTCAATGTTATTCTTTGGCGTTGCGTTGTGTTTTACATGATTAGGGCCTACATATTTTTTTCTCGTAAAAGTTCAAGTCACCTTTTGTAGTTAAAGGGTGCCCCGGTAGGCTAGCTGGTAGTGAGCTAGTCTATCAGTACCGAGGTTGCGGGTTCGATTCCCGCCAGAGACTCTGGTATCCTGCAGACAAGCAAAAAGCTTCGCGGGATTTAGTGTAGGAATAATAAAAAAAAAAAAAAAAAAAAAATAAAATAATAAGTACTAGCAGTTACCTACCATGACAACACAACTTTTAGTAATTAAGTTCTTCAACAAACTTGTCCTTAACAAATTTCTATTAAAAACTTTTGAATCTGTCTATAAAAAAACTTGGAGATAAGTTTTCATTAAAAAACCACGTTTTGTAAGTTTTCTGCAGAAAACATTTTTTCCATTAGTTTTTGGTTTCTAAAGAAACCAAAGTTTTGATAAATTTTATGTAGAAAACAAAATTCCAAGAAATTTTCTATAGAAAAAAACGAAATTTCAAATAGTTTTCTATGAAAAACTAAATTTCAATTATTTTCTACAGTAACATAATTTTGATTTATTTTATAGAAAACTAAATTTCAAACATGTTGTTTATCGAAAACCAAATTACCATAAGTTTGATAAATTTGTTTTTCGAATATGTTATCTTATATACATACATATGCATGTCCATTAGACCGACTCAAGTTGTATGGAGCCGAAAAAAGTGTTTTAGTTACCCCTCCGAAAATAAATGTTGATATGTTTTATGATGATTCCCAAAATATTTTGGTTCTAGCGTTGACCATCCGTGGGCTGGGCCATTTTTAAAAAAGGGTCTTTTTTCAGTTTTTCGATTTTTTTTGTACTTTGCTCCAAGACGACAAAAATAAAATTTGGTACCATCGAAAAGGGGTTTTGAAGCAGCATCCAATGGTATATAAAAATTTACCACTTGCGCCCTACTTATTGAGATATTTAACTAAATATATATTTTCGTTTCGGGTTTTCATACAAATTCTACGTATGCGGAAGTAATGTTCTGCTTTTCAAATTGAATCTGTTTGAAAATAATGTTAATTTATTTTTTTTTGTAATTATTCACATAAAACGCGAAAATCGCGATATATTTTATCTTTTTTTCATATATAGGCACCCATATTGCCTAAATAAAATAAAATTTTTTCATTTTTCAATTTATCAAAATGTGAAAAATACAATAAAAAAAATATAAAATTAATAAAAAAAATAGGTAGAATTTGTATGAAAACTCGAAACGAAAATATGTATTTAGTTAAATATCTCAATAAGTAGGTCGCAAGTGGTAAAGTTTTATATACCATTGGATGCTGCTTCAAAAACCCTTTTTGATGGTACCAAATTTTATTTATGTCGTCTTGGAGCAAAGTACAAAAAAATTGAAAAAACTGAAAAGAGACCTTTTTTAAAAACGGTCCAGCTCACGGATGGTCAACGCTAGAGCCAAAATATTTTGGGAATCATCATAAAACATATCAACCTTTATTTTCAGAGGGGTAACTAAAACACTTTTTTTTTGAGTCGCTCTAATGTCCATATATGTATATACTAGGGATGTAACGATACGCCATATGCCGATACAATACCGACACCGATACTCAAAGAGAAATATCGCCGATACCGATACGAATATTAAATTTAAATTCAGGGTAAAATTAACAAAACTCAAGTAGAGCAATTTCTTTATTATTCAAAATTACAGTGTAAGAGATTATTAATATTCAAAATTAATATTAATAAGATTTTTGTTTGAAAAACAAAGTACATATTCTAAACTTTTTCAGAGCTCATTTCGCAACTCCGTTTGAAGCAGACCTGCAGTAAAACATCGTCTTTCAGATGTGACTAAACTCATTTGACAACTTAAGTATTTTTGCGGCAGCTTATGAATAAAAAGAAACAATTTATAATTCTGTTTGATGTTTTGCTATTAGTTGTTATGCGAAAAATAAGCATTGAAAATTAAATTTTTTGTTTAAAATAAATATAAAAAAAGTATCGGAGTATCGACAGCAAAATATCGCCGATACCGATATGTCGGTAAACGTTAAGTATCGCCGATATATCGGTTTTCGTTACATCCCTAGTATGAATATACACAAGCGTGGCCGTAAGTTGTATGGATAATTTTTTTTTTATATTCTCTTCCCTCCAAATCGGTTTAGATTTATGTAAAACAAAATACAAAAAATTTCATACCCATAAGCTGTGTTTTAGGGGGTGCGTAAGCCCCTGAAAGTTGGGCTGCATGCCCATTTATACAAATGTAATTTGTTTGCATATGTCTATCTTTATAAAAATAACATTTTACAAGAATATGATATACGGCAATATTTTAGCTCTTCTAGTCAACAACATTAAACCCAAAGAAAGTTTTTTTTTTTGCTAAACCTAATATTTTAGAAAATAATGAAGAAAATAACCAACAAAATATAAATATATTCATATATTTATGTATACATATATAGCTGTACATATATAAATCTATATGGGAGGTTCCTCGCCCATTAAAAATTTTAAAAATATTTGTAGCCATAGCACCTCCCAGAGCATCAGTCAAATACTGTAAAAATTTCATAAAGATCGGTTACGGAGGGGCCACGCCCACTTTTGCAATTCCGTACAGATTTCGTCAGATTTTGTGTATTGATAACCAAGATTTTCGTACTAAATTTGGATACTTTAGCTCTTGTCGTTTTGCAGATATACATAATTCTATGTCTTTGTATGGGAGGTGCCCCGCCCACTTAAAATTTAAAAAATATATATAGACTATAGCACCTCCTAGACGGTGTGTAATATACCGTTAAAATTTCATAAAGATTCGATCAGCGGTTACGGAGATTACCTCCTATAAACAAACAAACATTACCTGTTTATAATATTAGTATAGATCATAGCTGTTCATTGAAAATTATTTTCTTCTAAATACTGGCTCAAAATGAATTATTAACAATTTGTAACTGTTTTTCAAAAATTAAAACATGTTAAATTTATTTAATACTTTAAATAAAACATAAATCAGTTTCGAATAATTTACGATAATGTTTTTCAAATTTCATTTCTTCTCTTGGAAGCTACATTTTCTAATATTTCAATTTATTTTATTCAAATTAATATTATGTGTGTTCATTTACTTTACTAGCAGAAACTTGCAACGAGAGAATAAATTTAAAATTTACAAAATTTTTCTTTGAATTACTCAAAAAAATAAAAAAGGAAATGAACGCTTTACCAGCAAAAATATCAAGTTAGGATTATAGACACTATTCGGCTGTAAGATATAACATTATTTCTTTATAAATTCAATATTTCTTTATAAATTCATTTGCTTTGAACTATTTGCCTAAAATGTACAGAAAATGTAGCACAAAATTAAAGACACTTAATTTATAAAAAAAGAAACGGAAGTTAAACATTTTTTATATTGTAATAGATCAAGTTTGCTTTGAAAAATATTTTTATGTATTTAATTAAAAAAATTTTTTTATTTGCCATTTCGTCAGCTCAGAATTGGTTTGGCGCATATGCCAAAAAGTCGGAGTGGAGAAAAACGACAAAGAAGATTTGCATGAAGATTTCTCAAAATGTACCCGATAGAATTTTTTTATATTTTTACCACTGCTTCCGGTATATGTTATGAAGAAAAATGTAAATTTTTGCTCACTTTAATGAATAAAGTTAGAATTTAAAAGTATTTTTTTGAAAATGAAAAATATTGTTTTGTGCCGCATACGCCACTTTTCTAAAAAAAATTAAAAAAATGGCTTTTTGTGCTGCATACGTATACTTATTGCTGTGTATTGAGTAACTTATTGTTGAGATGAATGTTTCTATATTTACAATCTAATAAAAAGTCAACATTAATGAAATTTTTTTTTTATTTGGTTTTATTTTACAAAAACAGAAAAAACAGTTCTACTGTTATGAAAAGGTACATAAAAAGCCACAAAGTAAACAATTTAAATAATACAAAAGTAAAATAGAATCAAGAAAAAACACTTAAAATTTAAAACTAAATATTGAGTAAATTTTTATAATAACTTTTATCAACATGTGGAAGAAATATAAGCAAGTCTTTTATGTCTCTCTTTTTATCGCTGGAAATAATTGATGGTTTCGATATTTTCAAAACGTGCGTCAACAAATTCTCAGGAGTTTTCAAACAATTTTTTGATGCAGACTTAACCAAAATTGCATTTTTATATTTTTCCTCTCGTCGAAGTTTTATAATGTATACATAAATCATTATTTTTACTGTATAGAAGTACTTTAATTTTAGCAAAAGGGACTTGTCGAAAGTCCATTTTATTTGCTACCAACGAGTATGTGCGAAAATCTTCCGGAAGCATTTCCATAACTTTTAATTTTGTTTTATTATTTGGTATTGTTTTAAGCAAATTTAGTAAATGAAGAGGACTATGAATTTCAATATTCTTTAAGTACCGGTCAATAACACCATGAACACAGTCCACTTCTTGAATTAAAGAATGTCCTGGTTCTGAAAACTTTTGTATTACGGTATCAATATTATTTTGTTTAATAAACATTTCGATTGCGGTTGAGTTAATTCGATTTTTATTTTGAGGAGTTTTTGCTGGAGATTCTTTCTTATTTATAGAAAGGTAAGCTTGTCCAGATTCTCGAAGCCGTTTTCTTACGTTAAGTTCCCACAGTTCAGGGTTTGTTTGCCTTTTCTTTGATGACGAAGGAAGGATTCTGAATAACATATGAATGTATATAAGTAATGAACTTTTATTTTCAAATAAAACAAAATAATATTCAAGTATGTACCTGTTATTGTTTTCCATTTGTGGAGGGTTTGACGCACATTTAAACGGTAGCTTTTGAGTTAAAGATGTGTCATATAGGTAAGAATCGGTCCAATTTTCATCATCCTCAAAGTATTCATAAATCATTCTAAAAGCATTAAAAATTTAAACAAATATCTTAATATGGTAAAAATTTAAATAATACTTACTTAATTTCATCTGGAAGTGTAGGAGCTGGTGAAGAAGATTCCATTTTTATATTTTTTTTTTATAAATTTTTACTATTTATTAACACGAGGTGTTATTATTTTATAAAATTATTTTTCCCAAATTTATTTTCTTGTTGTCATTTTATTTTGCTTTTGCTTATGTTCTTATTATTATATTTTGTGCTTGTAGGTCTATGCAGCAAAGCAACAGTAAAATATATCTTGTACGTTTTTGTATGAAGAATTTGCTGCAATCGCCAAACAATGGCTTGTAGAGCAAAACAGTACTTAAAAGATTTTGAAACAGTTGATATGCAGCAAAATTAATGCTTTATATCTCAGAAACCATAAAAATTTTCGCGAAACAGGTTTTTGATTTAGAAAGAGGGTATTCAAAAAATATATTCCTCATACCTAACTCATTTTTTTTAAAAATGGTCGGTAGGTCAAACCAGTAATGAGCTGACGATTTATTGTTTAATTGTTACAAATCGTTGAAAATTTATACAAGAAAAGAAAAAACCCTGAAGAAGGCACTCAAAGAAGTGCCGAAATATTGGTTTGAATAAAAGTTTTTTTAAAAAAGACCTCAAGCTCGACAATTTATTAATACTTGAAAGTAATTAGGGTCGAATAAAGAGCATATTATATTATTTTTGTTTTGTAAACAAAACATGAAACAGGGGGTTGAATAATTCTTGCTGGTCATGGTAGAATAAGTACAAGGTATAGTCATTAGACATTTTGTTCTCACTTTTAATGTCAAACAAAAGAAAATAAGGAAAAAATCAACAAAATTTCATTTAATTTTTTGAAAAATTTCTTAATATAAAAATGTTGTGTACCAAATTTTAACCAAAAATCAAATTCAAATAAACAAAATATTAAATAAAATATAGATTTATATAAAAAAAGTAAGTTTGCAATATCTAAAAACTGCAGAAATTAAAATAATGTTGACGTTACATGGGTTAATAATGACAACTATCCCTAATGAACATACCAAGGCGAATTCATTCCAGGTAATCTCGTTAGTACAACAAATAGAACTCGTACAAAAACCACAACCAATTTGTTTTTGTAAAATTATTATACAATGTCAAAAACCGAAACAAATCAAAACAGAAACAAAGATAATAAACAAAATCTTGACATCCAACAATTATAAAGCTAAAGAAAAAAAGTTATCAGCAGGGCTTTTAGGATCACCTGTAATGAATTCGCCTTGTAAACATACCTGGTGCATATTATACTATGTTGCTAGTACAAATTTTACTATAAGAAATTTTCAACAAATTTTTAGTCTTTCAAATTTGTATGCTCTTTTGTTTTCTTTCGTGTAAGTTTTTCGAGTACGTAAACACTTACGAGTTGCAATTATTGAAAATAAACAATAATTTTGTGTAAATGGACACACCTATTATAAAAATATATTCAAATCAATAGAGAAGCACACAAATTTGTTTAAACAAAATTCAATTTATAAGATACAAATAAAATAAATTTTTCTAAAACCATGGCCCAATTAGTAGCAAAACTACAACAATGCAACAATAGAAAAAAAACACGCATTTTTTTTGTGTAAATTATGTTAAAGATGTCAAAAACCCAATGCATTTGTTTGTGTAAAAAATGGACAAGATGTCAAAAACAATTGCACGATAAAAATACAACTCTACAAAAAAATCAGCAGGCGTTTCGAGAAGACCTACTGATTGGGCCATGGCTAAAACTTAGTGAATAATAAATTTCAGATTTTTTATGAAATAAATTTAAAATTTAATATAAAATGCTTAAATATTTTAATTTAACAAAAAATAATTTATAATCTGTTCTACGATACTAGAAGTATTGTTTTTCTTTTTTTATTATTCTAAAATTTTTTCCTTCAACTCTTTCTTTACAACTTTTGTTTAAAAAAAGAAAAAATGTTGGTAGTTTATAAAAGTTATAACCTTTTATATAACACGTTAGAGTGCTATATTGGGCTATGTTTTTTCAATTTCAGTCAAAGTGACTTCTAGCACGTTGCTTTCGCACCTTAATATTTGGAAAGCAATGGCAAAGAAATTTTATTACAAAGTGTTTAGAGCTCAAACCATGGTCTTACATAAGCCTATAGTACACGGCATGTAAAAAGACACATGCGTAATTTTGACGTCATCACACAACACGCAATGTTTATTGTGGCTTTGCATTGACGTCAAAATTACGTCAGAACCACATGCGCATGTGTCTTTTTACATGCCGTGTACTATAGGCTATACAGTTGCTTCGAACGATTAAACCTCCAAACAACCTCACTAATTGCATTTCCCTTAATTTAAGGAATATAACATTGGTTCTAGTTTCTGGCCTGTTTTCCCGCGAATTAATGTTTTAATGCCATGGCAAAGAACTTTGTGTTAGTCTAGTATCTTGTAACTATAGAATATCGTAAAATTGTTTAAATTTTCAAATACAAAATCGTCTAACTTTTAATATTTATTTGTTTTTTAAAATTAAGCTGTGCCTTTTAATGTGTGTGAACTTAGCTTCGAAAGTTAGCTTCGTTTTACTAATTAGGCAACATATCTCTCACTCAACGACTGCTATGTTAATAGAATTTTACTATTTTCAACTAAATTAACATTTACAACTAAAATGCATATGTAAAATTGGATTTAGTAGGTCCATATGGAAAATTGGTGAAAAATGGGAGAAATTGAATTTATGGGCGGATAAACCCTAATAGGGCGAAAAGCCAAGGCATAAGCATTTCCGAACTGTAAATGCTATATCCAGATTTAATTTCAGATCAGAGTAACAAAGTTTTAAAAATTGAACATTTTAAAAGTTTAGTAGGTACATATTGAAAATTGGTGAAAAATGGGAGAAATTGAAATTATGGGCGGATTAGCCCTAATACATCGAAAAGACAAGGCCATAGGCATTTCAGAACTGTAAATGCTATGTCCAGATTTAATTTCAGATCAGAGTTATATAATTTTGAAAATTTTCTTCGAAAGTTAACTTCGTTTTTAACAGTAGCTATGTTACTATGTCAAACAACATGTCTCTCACTCAATGAGCGCTATGTTAACGAATTTTACTATTTAAAAAAAATTTTTGTAGGTACTTATGGAAAATTGGTGAAAAATGGGAGAAGTTGAAATTATGGGCGGATTAGCCCTAAAAAACCTTGAAAAACGGCCCGCCATATTTTTTTAAAAAAAGGAAAATTTTAATTAAAATTGTTTTTGAAAATTTTTGACATCGCATGCTAGTGCTGCCAGTAGTTTTTTGTGTTGCCAGTATACATTTTGGGAAAAATAGCACATTTGCACAAAAAGAAAAGTGGTATGCTCACGATCAATAATAAAAGGTGTGTTCCACAAGATCTCGGGCAAGTTCGGACTAATGAGAGTAAAATGAAAATTACTCTCTGAATTTGCCAAAACCACCCAATACTACTGGAACGCAAAAAAACATTTTTGCACTTCTTCATATACGAATGATGCTTACTTTTCAAATTAAGATCTATTTAAGTGATTTTAGACGCTTAAAAGTCATAACATTATAAAACCAAAATATTTGCATCATTGCCATTTTTTATATTTTGTTTTCTTTTATGTTAAAAATAAAGGGAAATATGTATGCAATAATGTATTTACAACTTTAATTTTTTCATTAAAATTTTACATTTTGCTTTCTTATATATTTTTTAAACTTTTTCTTTTGCTTGTAAATTTCCTGATTAATTTTTCAGTTTCATATGTAAACAAAAACAGCTGATTGTTTATTCTTGTCCGAACTTACCCAAAGAAAAAGTTCGTGCAAATTTGTACAGGAAATGAAAAAAAATACTCTCTCAATTACTCTCTTAAATGCACAAAAATTGTTATGTGGAACGCTTTTGGGTAACTTTGTGCAAGTTCGGACTGTTTCGTTATGCATCTGGAACAGAGCTAATATGCACTTCAAATTGCAAATTTGCACTATGACCATCGTTATTACCATTATTTTTTATGATGTTTATTTGTCGGGTTATAAGGGGCTTAAGGTTGCTGTTTTTGAAAAAATGGTTTTTTTATAAATTATCGTTTTGAACTCGTATAGGAAATCGTTTGATCTTTACAAAAAAATTTCATCTGCAAAACCGGAAATGACTTTTTGAACTTGGAAACCTTTTTATTAATTTGTTTACAAAGATTAGCCTTAGGTGTAATTATTATACTTTAAAAGTTCGAGAATAGGATATCCATTAGTTGAAGAGCTATGGAAATTTCTTAACAGGCGCAAATCACTTCCTTTTTTAAATCCGAAATTAGTCTATATCATACTTATAATACTGCTAACGTTTTGATGTGGGATATACATAAGTTTAAAAGATACGTGAATAACTATCATAGCTATTGCACTGCCAACCCGGAAGTGGACTATTTTTAAGCTAAAATTTTTCTTACTTTGAAAATAAAAAAAAGTATACAAGTTTTTTATTTAATTTGGTCATTTGGGCTTTGCAAACAATTTTTTTGAAAGTGTCAAACGATTTCCTATAAGAATCACTTCTTTTATTTTTTTTGTTTTATTTTATTCTAGTTCAAAACGATCATTTAAAAAAAAAACCATTTTTCGAAAACAATCTGGCACCCAATCAATAACTCGACAAATAAACATCATATAAAAATGTTAAGTACACACATTCTTATCTACTAGAACTAAAGTTCTGCCAAATATGAAGAAATTTGGATCAATTTTTTTTTGGTATATCCGCTTTACGAATAATGCCTCATATACCAATGCAATGAAAGTGCATTGATTATATTTTGAATTAGTTAACTGTCGTTATGGCTTCTGTTGTTTCCTTTAAACCCAGTTATTACTTTCTGGAAAGGTTTTCATATATTTTGGAGCGATTGCGATACATAGTAAGAAACGCGTGTCTCTGTGACAAAAATCCCTTTTCTTTCAAACGTGAAGCGAGTAATTCCGAGTTCTCTTTTGACAAGTTTATGTCACAACATAAATCATTCAGTCCGAGATGAATTATTAATTTTATATTTAAATCACCAGTAGATTTAAATCTCAGATCTAAACCTACTTCCTTATCTGATGTTACTTTTGTACTGGAGGTACGCAAGAAGAGAATGTGTAGCAATTTTTAGTTTAGTTAGTTTTACAGAACACGTAGCACAAACTGCGTTTGGAGTCCAAGGTTTATGGAAAATTTTTGAGGTTTTTACTTTAATATTGAAGGCATATGAAAAAATAATTTTAAAACCAACTGTTTTATCTCCAAAAAGTAGACAAAATAAGCACGATATTTTTGCAGCTGGTAGATGCGAATTTAACTTGTCGATTTTTTCGAAATAGTGAAAATAATAAAACTTTTGTGTTAATACCCTCTTCTCTATATTATAAAAAAACATTATTATTTTCATATTTTTGGATTTATCTCTTTTTAGGAAGAATGGCAATTAGTTTATGCCTATTTAGCCGGTTTTTCTAATCTAATTGATCGATGTCTTGACCAACTAGAACGCGGTTTATGTTCAACGCATTTAATAATAAGTTTTCTACATGGTCTTGTCGCCATATTCAGCATTTACTACCGAAGAATAAGAATTTTAACGGTAAGTTCAATCTATTTTTTTTCGTTCCATAAATTGTAGTGAAGCCTCCATGAATATTGAAAACGTTAAAACGAAATTTTATTATTAGGAAAAACGTGACCACTTGATGCCCTACGTTTATGCTCGCATTTATCTAATAAAAGCTGTAAGAGAAATTCTTAATAAGACTATGGCTTTGTTAGACATTGAACCAGTTGAATTTATGTAAGAATATACTCTTGAGAAATAATCAATTAGTTTCTGTGTTTTTTGGTCGATTGAATTAAACCGTTTTTTGTCCCTTTTTTGTTTAATTTTACTTTATTTTTTCATTCTTTTTAATTATTAACATATCACATTAAACTTATTTGTTTTTAACTTTAATAATTAAATAATATTATATAATTAATATACATACTATACAATAAAACAAGTACAATCTGTTTTGTATAAAAAATGCAATTTACATCCATTTTTAGGTTTTAACTTAAATATGAATTTTATCCCTATTTGCTAACAAAAAACTTATGAAATAATTTTTATTATGTTTCTTTTTATAAAATTAACATAGTACATAAATAAGGCAATAAAAATTTGGTTTTCGAATACATTTATTTGCTTTTTTGTAAATTTGATGTAATTTAAAACAAAGTTTTTTTAATTTTATGTTTGATGTAATACTTTTTTGTTATGTATTTGGTAAAAATTTGGATCTGGGCAGTCAAAAAGCATTACACGCAGAATCTACGGCCGTAGTTTCAGTGTTCAAAAAGCTAAATTTTAAATAGCTTTCGAAAAAGCTAATGAAAATCATTATGTCAAATATTGGATACGTTCGTAAATGCAGTTGTTGCGCATCAGTTGCGCATTAGTAAAGTTTAGACCCTTATCACGTAAAACGCAACGCAACGCCAAAGATTTACATTTTTAAATTCGTACAATATTTTTTTTACAGAAAAAAAATTTAGTTTACTGCCATACTCTTCTATATAAATACTTATCTTTTTCCAAATATTTCTCTTGATTGGGAACTTAACCGTCGTTTTCAGTTTAATTTAGAATAAACATCTTAAACAATTTCTCTTTCCTACTATCTAATTTCTTTTTTACGATTAAAATCTTTAATAAATTCTATTTTATCAGGATTATTATAAAATAAATGTTCCATTAGATGCGTGCTGCCCAATGAATTGGCCTTTGTGCCCAAACACATATTATACTGAGCAGTCTCTAAATTAATATCACAACTTATATCATGGTAAATATGCACTAAACTAGGATCAGGGGCACGAAATATTGTCAGTCTACGCATATTCGATGCCTTAAAATTATAATCTTCCGAGACTTCAGCTGTGTTGATCATAAATGAATTTTGACGATTACCATTTTTAACTATTTTCTCTAAAAATTTAACATCTTCCAAACCCCAACCGGTTATATCCTTATCGAAACCATTAATATTTTCATCTAAAATATCAGATTTATATATGGCGCAAATACCAAAACCAAATTGTCGAAAGTATCCTGACTCATTGGATATTTCTTCGGCTGGTGTTTTTTGTTGACCACGTCGTTTGGGATCGTATTGAGAAAATACTATGGGTAGATACACCTGTTTTCCTTGAAAGGTATTCATACGTATACGATGTAAAGTTTCCAATTTAAAAACCATATCCACATCTATGAACAAAATAATGTTGTCATCTTGTATGTAAGACGAACGAGCTGCCGTGTCTAGAGCTACCCCTCTCGAGAACTCTTCTTGACGGTGTATAAAATTGATTTGTTGATAGGTATGACGATACTTTAAGCTTCTTATTTCTGCTAAATGATTTTGTATGTCTGCCAGCGAGCCAAAAATAACCACCAATAAATCACAATTTTTATTTTTGTCAATTGCTATTTTTTCATAGGTCTCTAAAAAGCGTTTAAAAGTAGCCAAACGTCCTGCTATGGGCAAAACAAAAACTATTTTGGCATTAACAGAATTGGAAGGGTTATTAGCTGACAATAAGCCGGGTATTGAAAAATGATTTGATAAACTTTCCACTCCATGATTTAAAATGTTTTTCAGAAAACCTGTTAAGAAAATATTATTTTTATTAGATTAATTATAAATTTATTGTTAAACTGAATTGATTTATTTATATTCAATAATACATGCAATAAATCGTAATTAATACTTAATCTAATAATTATACAATTATATGGCTATATAAATTGTTCAACTATTGGCTACACATCCCAAAAGAGATGAAAGTAACAATATTAGTCCATATATTATAAAAAGAATCAAGAAATAATCAATTGTCTATTAATACTGACCGAACTTTTAAAAACGATGACCTCCAATCGGGATGATATTTGCACTAAGGTTATTCCTATTGCATATTAGCTTAGACACAATTTTTCAGAGATAGAGGAAGTCAACATTTGACATTTGTGCTTCTTCTCATCCATGTAACTTAAGGCTAATTTACACTATCACACAAGTGTTACGTATTCCATAATACATTTTGAGAAATCTAACGAGTTTTGTTGCGACTGTCAAAAAAATCTAAAGTTACATATGTATAATAGTGTAAACCTTTTGTTTAATGAATTTTTTTTTTTACTTTTCAAAATTGGCCCATTTTTTACTCAAAAGAAAGCTTAGGTTTTTTATCCCACTCACACCCCAGCGACCTAAAAGCTCATTAAAAAAAAAATTCCAAAAAATATTTGAGTTTGCCTAAACAAAGTCAAATAAATTTCAATTTTCTTAATTTTTTTTCGAAAGATTGACGAAGTAGCTAAGTATTTAAACTATTTTTACTAAGATCTTTTTTATTTAAATAAGGAGGAGAAAAATGTCAAATGTTGACTCCCTCTAACTCAGTAATTGACCGATCTTGTTGAAAAATCGGTAGACATCGGTTTCAAAAGTTTGGTCACTTGAGATAAAACGCCCCATATATTAAACTAAATTAGTAAAACTTACTTCTTTGCAATGTGGTATTATAGAAATCTTCTTCAAACTCCTTTATAAATATGCCCGTGAAAGCTCTTTGCACATATAAATGCCTTCTTACGGGTACTGTCATCTTTTTACCCCGATATTTTTTGTATATCAAAAGTAAATCCAGGATTAAATCTTGCCCATGCAAAGCATTTAATCTTGTATAACCATATAATAATTCTCGAAATTCGATAACTCTTCCTCTTTGTCTTGAATAGTTATTAATATTTTCCATTACCTCTGTTATGACATCTTCAAGACCTTCCCTCATGGCTGAATCGATTTTCTGTTTAGGATTTGAATGATCGGTAGAATAGAGACTTCTAGCCAGAAATGACCATTCCAGTAAATCGTCACGTGATTTGGGTGCAAATTTATTAAGATCGGGACTTATGCCTGAAAAGAATAAAATATTAAAGGATTTTATTAAAATGGGATTTAATTCGATTTTGCAAGAACACTTCAACCTCTTGTACATATGTGAAGAAGTTTGATTGGTTGATGTATTGAGAGAGATTAAGCTGCTCGATTGTGTGGGCACATAATTGGAGATAAATATGTGGTATCAAGGGCAACCACGCAAACTTCTATAACAACGCTTCTCTTTGATCTGTGGGTTAAGGTTTGAGGATTGATTTACCATGCACTCAATTGTGGTCTTAAAGAGATGGGTTGAATAATTATAATTGCTCCAAGCAATTGTAATTATTTGCGTTGCGTATTTGGTAAAAGAAAAGAAACCAAATAAATTAGAGAAATTCTATGTTTATATTTGGGCTTATTCTCACCTTCAGATTTGTTGGTTACAATTTCAAATTACAATTATGTTATTTTATGCATGTAAACTTAAGATGGACACTTGCTATTTTTAGATTTTAAAAATTTCAAGTTTCAAGAGTTTAAATACAATTTGAGGTTTAATATTAATTCAAATACAATTTGAGGTTTAATATGAATGATTTTCAATTCCTTGTTATGGTCCAAACCGAGTTTGGCCATATGTATGTATATCATTTTCTATGTAAGAGCTTTCTGAAAACGTTTTTTTAAGAAAAAGCTTTTCAAGCTTTTACTGAATTTCTTTTAAACTTTTTAGTCCAATTCTCTTAATGAGAAAATATTAAAAACTTTAAATACCTCTTTTTGGTGCGGTTCTATTTTAAGTTACCCCTTTAATAGCAAAGCCACTGAAGAGGAATTATTTGACTTCGAACTATTTTTTTCATAAAGTCATTACAAATTACGGCTTACGCCTAATGAGCCTCCTTTAGAAGCTTAGGAAGCCCTTAGGAAAATTTTTAGGCCCTTCCAAATATAAAAAATTAGCTTTTGTGAGTAATCCACCAGCACGATGAAGAAAGATAGGTAAAAAACGTTTGGTAATTGAAGCACAGCCGCGAAAAACGTTGTAAAAGCTACTTTTTGCAAAAACTGTTTTTTTTTGCAGATGACCGTTAATAATGCGATTCAAAAAGTCAACCAGTGGAAGAACGTTGTAAGTTACTAACAAAATTATGCAAACGAACAGGATTTACAACGTCGAATAACGTTTTAAAAGCCGCTTGCGTAATGAAAAAACATTTTAAGTGACATCGCAATTGTGGATATTAAATTTAAAATAAAGTATCCTGCCTGTTAAAAACGTTTTTTTGCTCTCATGAGAAATAATTATTTTGTAATTTAAAACGTTATTCGCGAATGTGGTTCAATTGTCGAACTCTGAAAAACAGTAACTTAGTACAGTTAGGTTCGATGGGCAACCGATACTAGGACTGCTCTTTGCATCCTCCAACCATTCCGATTACCTGCTAAAAACAAAGTTTAACCTTTGTCCTACCTCAGCTAGAACATCCAGACAGATCAATTCTGGTCTCTTAAAATGCCTTTTTCCAATATCCCTACAAGCTGGCCATTTGCAGAGAAAGTGCAGTATCGTCTCTTCATCATCTTCATTTTGACAGAACGAAAAGAAGGAGAGGTCATAGAATTCTGGCAAAGAAGAGCTATGAGCCTTTTTGCACGACTCACATTTATTAAGAACCCTGCAGCCAACTAAGTTGTCTAGGAACATGTCGATCGAAAGACAACCCTGTTCGGCTAGATCGTCTGCACTGTGTTTTTTGAGACAGCAATTGTGTTCTGGGATCCGTTCCAGCGTTATCTTAGAATGTCTCGCAATCTCATTCATAGATATTCGGCAGTTAACTTTGACAACAGCTAGAGTTGCAATGGCATTATTGTTATCCGTAAATATGCATATATCTCTCGATACACAATAATACCTTAGTCAATGAGCGGCCCACTTTATAGAACGCTGCTGGCATTCGTCAGCATAAAAGCAAATACTGCGTTTCGTTCCATTTCCAGAATGTGTTGCAAATAATGAACCGAAAAAGGGTTCCGGAATGCAGTAGTCTACTCTTTCAAGATCACCAGGAATGTGTAGAGAGATCTTGACATGACCCAAACTCGGCGTCACCAAAAGCCGACGGCATTCAGCCTAATGCCGTACTGTTGTGCGAATCCAAATCATTAACCAATGCGGACGAAACGTAAAACTAGCGAAGGCAGACAACTAATGACAGATTGATTGCTCTTAAAAAATAATGACAATGACGCGCGAGCAGCTTTCACACAGTTTTAAATACCGCTCTTGGTGTAAAAGAGTTTTTGTATTGATTTATCTAAACTAATCTTCCAAAAATATGTACATTGCAACTTAATAATTCAAAACTTTTTATAGATAGGTGCCTATCGAGAAATGCAAAACTGTCTTTAAAAAATTGCTTAATAAGAAGATATATTTCTTAATAGACAAGCAGCTCTTAATGCTCAGTTAGATTATATTCAGAGGTGTTCTGGAAATCAAAAACGCAAAATGCAAGAATTTAAAAGTAGTTTTTTTAATAAGATTTTTGTAGTTAAAGAAATACAAATACAATACAATACAAATATTTCTCTATTTAACAGAATTCTATAAGAAAATTATAAAAAATTGGATTAAGAGTAGAGTTTGTTCCCGGGATTTCTCGTCCCGGGAATTCCCGGGATTTTCAGTTGTTTTCAATTCCCGCTTTCCCGGGAATTTATTGCGGGATTCCCGGGAAATTTTGAAGAAAATCTTTTTTTTAAAACTTTAGTAAATTTATGTCAGACTTGTGTCTTTAGTTGTTTTATCCAACTTAATTTCACCACAATATTTAAATGTTCTACAGTTTAAGGCTTTTAAACTAATTTTTGAGAATGGGCTTTATATTGGGCCTATGATAAGTTATACCGCTATCATCACGAAATTTTATTTCTTGTCCTACCAAACTGAAGTGTACATTTTACAGAATTATTATAAAGCTTTGCGGTTAAGGACGTAGTAAATTGTTTTCCTAGATTGTGTTTCATATGCGGCATTTCAAGTGATTTTGAGTCTTATAAAAGTAGAAAGTAGAATTGTGTGCATTTCGCCACAAGTTTATGTTGGTTTTAGTTGAGTTTTAAGGGTGGTAGTTCCTCATTTGGGTGCATAGCTATTTTCCTACGGAAGCGATTCAATCCCAAACAGCCTAGAAGATCTAGAAACAATTTGACACCCAAATAGCAAAATCGGCTTAGAGTAAATAAAGGACTTATAATACAAATACTTTATGGGACCTTAGATGAATATTAAAAAAATATCACTGGAATGACAAACTTAGTATACCTTCATACACCACTGCTGATTAAGGTTATAAAATTGTAAAAAATATGCTATTAAATAATTGTAGTAAATAAAATTTCTCCTTTCTACTGAATTTGTTAAACGGTAAATATGTTTCAGAGTTCCGACTTCGTAATATTAAGCTTTTAGTTCCTAATCACCCTTCCATAATTTTTATTCCCGTAAGACTACTTTCATTCTAATTATGCAAACAAGCTCAAAATTTGACAATGTATATACGTAGTTTGATTTCTATTATCCTATTGGCCTCAATATAACCTCTTAAGTGTCTTAAAATAATTTGAATCTTAAATTTTTTACGTTTTTGTTATATAACAGATAAGAATTAATAGCCAATAAGAATTATTAGTTTCATTGGAGAAATAGGTAAATAAATAAATACAAAATTTTGGGCGGGAATCCCGGGATCCCGGGAATTGGATTTTTATTTCCCGCTTTCCCGGGAATCCAAAAAGTGCGGGATTAAAAAAACTCTAATTAAGAGTGTATTAAAAATAATTTCAAAATTTTTGCGTTTTCGATTTCCAGAACACCCCTGATTGTAAAGTTTTACTTTTTTTTAGTTATGCATAGCACATTGTTTAAGGACAATAAAGACAAATCTGGATGCGACAAAAACCAAATTACTTTCAGGCCCGGATAGGTAAAATATACTGCCTAGCTTAATCAAAGATAAGTAGCACTCCAAACTTTTGTATGTTAAGCCTCATATGAAAAAACTTGTGCGGAATATCTATGAAGTAATGTTGATAGAGTTTTACTCTGTTCATTTTGTGAAAATGTTCCGAACTGTTTCTGGCAACATTTTTTTGCAACTGCGAAATAATATAAGCTGAACTTATTTCGTGTCGAATTTTAGGTAAATGGAAAAAGTATAAACGTAATATAAAAAAGAGAAGGGGAAAATTTAAATTACGCAACCTGTAACAGTTTTTCATCGAAATTTATTTTCTTTTTTATTTATTTTTTTTTTTTGATTTGGGTGCAAGATTTATTTAAATGATCTGCGTGTAATGACAAAACTATAAGTTTATATGCCAGGACTAAAAGTTTTATACATATTTTCTTTCTTCATATATTGTTGCACCACGAAGGTGCTCCAAGCATTGCACAGAACGACTTATTCCGGCGTATAGGAAGATGAAAATCCTGAAGTCCACTCCACAGGTAAACTTTAAATGAGTTTTGAATGGTCCTCCACCAGTACTTAAAGTGTCTTAAATCCTCCACCAAAAATCTAATCAATTTAAATCTAAAATCGTCTCCCGCTTATTCCCACATGCTATCCGCCAAGTAAAAAATAAAGTTAAAACGAGTGCACGTGGTTAATGTTGCAATACGAAAACCCGTAAATCATTACAGTTATGCGACGGCACACATAACCCAATCCGGTGGAACGCACGAAAGACAGACAAGCAAGAACGACCTGTTTTTTTTTTAATAATGTCCACAAGCGCGAGCCAGTGATGTCAGATGGAATTTTTAAATTTCCCTACGTTTTGATAAAAAATATCCCCACATTTCCCTACAACAGCAAGTTTTTCCCCCTTCAATTTTCCCAACCTTATATAAGTTATAGGTAAGCTCAAAAATTATAAATAACTCTATAAAGTATATTTCATTTACACTAAACACAAAACAAAAACATAAATTTTAAATAAATTTCAGGTAGCTTAAAGTAAACAACAACAAAAATAATATAACAACATAAAAATCTTCGTATGTTTGTATACGTAACATTTAAAAAATTTGTTTGTTGTAAAGCACTTTTCTTAAGTTTAACATTTTTGATTGTAAGTGAGACTGAAGAATACATATGGAATCTAAAACCTCGTGACTCAGTTTATCTCTTTTTATCGCGCGGATGTCAGTAACAATTGAATATATCCTCTCAGCATCTGCATTGGCATGTGATAAACTAGAATTTTGGATAATTTTGAGTGGGAAGGGAATACTAAATTGTCATTGATATTCTTAGTCTTTGACCAAAATGGTTCCAAATCCATATTTGAAATATATTTTAATTCTTGTTCTGAAAAATTATATTCTAGGGTAAGCCATTATTGAGTAAGTAGTAATCTGTGGTATATCTTACCGTGTGCAAGTTAGTCCCCTTCAAGACTAGGCAAGTTACTTGCGCAAGTCTCTTGCGCAACTTTTGATTTGTTGATGTCGGGGGTAAGGTCGCGGTAAGGGGGAAAAAATTGAGTACAGACTTTGTTGTACTCGACAAGTTACTTGCGCAACTAACTTGCCGAGTCTAAAAGGGAGCTTATAAAAATGCAATAATTGCCGCTTTAAGAGTTATAAAAGTATTGAGTACTTGGGTACTTGATACTCAAAAACAATTATTAAATAACAAATTAGCCATATTGTAATTGTTGAAGCGATATGCTTTTATACCACAGAGGTTTTTTCAGAAGTAAGTTAGATTATATTTGAATTTACATACAAAGGAAAAATTCCCTACATTTTTACGAAAATAAAAAATCTGTCTTTTTTTCCCTACAGTCAGATTTTTGGAGAAAAATCCCTACAAGTAGCGAATTTTCCCTACGTCTGACATCACTTGCGCGAGCTGTTTCTCCGACCAGAGCAGTTTTACGAATGAAAAATATAAAAAATACATGTGAGCAGTGCGACCAGTGTGGCCATTTTGGCATTTTCGCAGCTAAATTTAGCATTAAAATTGTTTATTTAGCTGCAAAATTTTCATTTAGTACTTGGCATTGTATTTAGCATTTTTATAAAATATTTTTAGCTTTTTTTTAGCATTATTTTAAAAATGTTGAAGAATAGTTTTTTTTTGATTTCACTTAAGTTTTTTTTTATAAATTATAATAAATTTTAACTAAAAATAGTTGTACCCAACATGAAATTTCGTATAAAAATGGATAATTCTTATGTTAAGGAAGGGAATATTATAAATACCCTCAATCTGTTGATTGTAAAATGATTTGCCCTTTGATATTACGTTATTTAAGTACAAAGAGATCTCACTTTGTATTTAGAAAAAAATTGAAAATTGAAAAAATTTTGCTTTAAATTGTTGAAAAAATAATAATAGCATAGAAATAAAATCGATTTGCGAGCTCCCTAAATTTAAAATTTAATTTCAACTACCTGTGCTACATATTTATATGTATGAGATGCTTTACAAAAATTTACACACTTGTTTAAACCATTTATTTTATTTGGCCGGCCCTAGGGGCTTTTGAACTATTGAATAAATAAATAAAATGTATTACGATTCGAATAAAATCTCATACTGGTAATACATTTTTAACAAAAGCCTTAAAGAATTTTAGCATTCTTTTTAGCATTTTTTAAAATCATCTTAAGAATTTTTTTGGCCATATCTAATGCCAGATTTGACAACGACCTATAACATTTTTGCAACCAAAATTTTGAAAAAGCGGTTTTGTCCGCATAAACTTAAGACTTTACATATCCCCACAGGAAAAAGTCTAACGGTGTGATATCACACGATCTTGGTGGCCAATCGACCGGCCCAAAATGTGAAATTATGTGCTCACCGAAGTGTTCTCTCAATAAATCCATTGATTGATGCGATGTGTTTGAAGTGGCGCCATCTTGCTGAAACCAAATGTCGCCGAGATCACAAGCTTCAATTTCAGGCATCAAATAGTCGGACGCCATTGACGGTTACGTTCGCACCGGCATCATTTTTAAAGAAATATGGACCGATGATTCCACCGGCCCACAAACCACACCAAACCGTTGTTTTTTCTGGATGAAGTGTCAGTTCTTGAATCTCTTCAGGTTGATCTTCGTCCCAAATGCGGCAATTTTGTTTGTTTACATACCCATTGAGCCAGAAATAGGCCTCATCGCTGAACAAAATTTGCCTGGAAAACGTCGGATCTTTTTGGAACTTTTTAAGAGCCCATAGAGCGAAGCGATGTCGCTTGGGAAGGTCGAGCGGCTTCAGTTGTTGCACAAGCTGTATTTTGTACGCTTTCAATTTAAGATCCCGACGGAAACTGCGCCAAGTCGTTCGATACGTCAGTCCGAGTTGCTGCGAACGGCGCCGAATCGACTCTGCACGGTCTTCGTGTACACTCTCAACTACGGCCGTTATATTTTCTTCACAGCGTGCTAAATGTGGTCTATTCGGTCGAATATTATCTAATAATAAATACTGGGTCTCAAAGTGGGTGATGGTGTGGCGAATAGTACGCTCAGTAGGCCGATTATGTTGACCATAAGTTGAGCGAAGTGCACGTAACACATTCCTCACAGAACGTGAATTTTCGTAATAAAGTTGAACGATTTGTAAATATTGTTCAGGCGTAAGTCTTTCCAATATGAAATTCCAAACAATACTAAACAAAAATAACATGACAGCACGACACGACTCACACGTAATATGTCAAAAAAAGGCTATTGAAAAAAGTATCTCTACTTGAATCACCCATTAGAATATTAATTACAAATTAAGAAAACAAAACAAGAAATGTAATTCTTGTACATATAAAAAAAATAACGACAAACTTAAATTAAAAGGTCTTATTTATTCGAGACCTTTTTCATAAAAAATATTTATTTTATAAGAGTAACGCAGTTCTGTTTGAACATTTAACTCATTAGCGCCCAATGATCCCATTTGGGGACATGAACAAATAATTTAATAATTAATAATTGAATAAATTGAAATAAATAAAATTATATTTTTCGAAATTAGCTAACAACCTTAAAAATAAAAATTGGGCGCAAATGGGTTAATCGCATAAAATTTCTATACAAAATTCAGTTTATTGAAAGTAAATAAATAGAATTTTTTTGAATATCTCCTTTTCAATAAACGATATTTGTGCTTCACAGTTATAAATAACAAAAAAGGAAAAATTTAATTGTTTTCCACTTTTTACCCTCCACCTTCCTTGGATGGAAATTTACGTTTGGCGATATGGCGATTTTTGTTAAAGTTTTTTTTTTATAAATTAAAAATACTGCAAAAAAACATTAAATAAATATACATACCGACAGGTGATGAAAAGTTAAATTTAAAATGTCTTAAATTCACGCCATTTTCTTACAGTAAACTGCATAAATTCTAAAACTATAGATTATATATCAATTTATTTTTGAAAAATCTTTAAAATTCCTATGTATGTTTTAATATATTAAAATTAACTACTGGAAATAATATAAATTTAGAACATTTTACTTCTATTCAAGTTTTTAAAAACACTAAAACTAACTTTTGTTTACTTTTTCAGTCATGTTCTGAAATCGATTCCGGCTGATATTTTGCACTTTCTACTTTAAGTTCCACTTATCTTTACTATTCATAAAATTAGGAAAAACTACGCTCATTTAAAAAAAATTAATTGAAAATCTCCATCGATTAAAACTTCATTTGATATAAATTTCAGAACATTTCTAATATAAAAATCACATTTTGTAATTTTTTTCTAAACAAAAATCTTAAAAAAAATATCTGGTAGCTGTTTTGAGAGGGATGTTTTGTTTTCGATAAAGTTTCGATAAAAATACTTCCGTTCATTTAAAACAAATAGTTAATCAGGAAATCGTAATGCAAAGTACACATTATTCGAAATCGTAAATAATTTCCTTCGAATCGAATACGCTATAACCCTCCATGTAAATAAAAACGATAAAAGTTTAAAAAACGTAATTTGCAAGTGTATCAAGGAAAACGTATTCATAAGTATTATTATTTTAGAAAAAAGTAGCCAAAATGAAAAAAATATTCACATCTCCACATGAAAAAAAAAATTACCAATTTTGGTTAGAAATAACCAAAAACGGCAGCTCTGCATGTGAGTTTTAATATGATTTCGTTTTAATCTGTTAAATTTCCAATTCGTTCTCTTGGAATTTATTGTTGGTGCGATTTTTTAGTTTCTATACGTATTTCATTGGTTGCTAAGGCCAGATCATCAGGAAACCTTTTTCCAAAAATTTTGGAAAAGCTAAAGATATTATACAAATTAAACTATAAAGCGAATACAAATTATAAACACTCCAAGTTTTACTTGTAACAATAGCTGCGTTCGAGAACACAAAAGTTTTTACTATTTTTACTGCATTTTACGAAATTGCGTTCGAGTACCCAAAATGCAGTAAATGAGAACACAAATTGAGAGCGTAAAGTGACAGTTCTTGACTGAGTACTTACAAATTTTTACTGCATAAATTTTTGCAGTAAAAAGCATACAAATTGTGCAAAAATTGTTTAAAAAAAGAAAAGTGGAAATAAAACTAAAATAAAAACAAAAAGTAAATAAATTTTAATTAATTTAACTTGTTTGAGAAGCATTTATATGGCCACATACCACTTTTTTTATTATGTTAATTTTGGTGTTGTAAAAGTGTCAAGTACTCGGGTACTTAGAACAGCACTTGTTTTTAAAGTAATCAATAGTAAAAAAAGTATTTATGTACTATTGATAAAATTAAGCCGGACATAAATTAGCAAAATTCAATAATATAAAAAACATACAAATATGAAAGATAACATAAAATAATTTGTTTGTATTTTCCAAATATGTTCGTGTATGAGTACCGATAAGAAAACGAGCTAAGTAGTCAAAAGTGTAAACATTTTTCAACACTTCATTATTTGCCATCAGCTGTTGCCTTTATTTTACGAATTTTTACAAATTTTGCGTTCGCGTACTTTTTTGGACAACAGCTTTTTGTGAGAGCAAATTTTTAAGTTTACTCATTTACTGCATTTTACTGTAAAAGTACTCAAACCCACCTATTATCAAAACTTAAACAAAACCACAACAACAAACAGTGAGATTATCTTTTCTTACATTCCCGACTACAATTGGTTGTTTTTTTTTTTCCAACTCTAAATGTACCCTACAACAAATGAATAACCCAAACTAAAAAAAAATTTAAAAACACACTTGCAACAATTTTACATAAAATTAATAAGTTAGAGAGAGAGAGACATAATGAGCTAGAGAGAGAGAGAGAGATGCAAAATCACATGTACACAAGTTTTCGGTCAGTTTTTTCATTTTGCTCTTAATAAACTACTAGAAACTATACCCAATATATCGGTGAGCACTCCTGGTTTTGCATCACTTCTGCAGCGATGCAAAACTTTGTTGCTGATGCTTGATTACCGTTTGCAGTTGTGATGCTTTTTTCTGCATAACGGCTGTGCAAAGTTTGAATTTTAAATTAAATTAAAAAATTTTTTTAAGCGAACGACAAATTTTGTTGAAAATTATTGAGCCAAAAAGTTACAGTTTTATTATAAATTACAAGAAAAAAGCATTAAAAAAGAAAAATAAAACGATTTATTTTATGTCAAAAGTTTTTGCATCAGAAAATTAACTGATGCAATAATTGCCAAAATTTGCTACAGAGTTGCGGCATCACTGCTTAAAAAAACTTTTGACATATGAGAGTGATGCCAAGTATCTTACAAGGGATGCTTTTACGAACATTAAACTTTACTAATGCGCAAGTGATGCGCATCAACTGTATTGACGAACGTACCCTAACTTTATTTAATTGTTTTCGCAACAACCCAAAATTAAAGCGATTTTCCATTTCAGTTTTGTTTGCAAGACAATGTCGCATACTTCGAATCAATAAAAACGTCAGATTGCGCAAACTCGCGAAATAGGTAACATTGATGCATGTCATGCACAGAGTACAGGGCTTTATGTAAAAAGAGGCTTAAAAAATACATACCATATTGTCTGCTACACTTTAAAATTGAAAAAACTTTATCTTTAATTAGATTTGCAATTCTACGATGAGCCAATTAATATCTCGATGTGTAAGCTAGAATTTCGGCATTACTATGGTAATAACATGGTTCTTTAATACGAAGAGTGTATGTACTAAAGTACATATAAGTACTTTCTTTCAGTTGTAGTTTCACCTTCTTTTGCATCCATTTCTATCGTATCTTTTTTATAAAGGGAATTACAAAGGACCCCCTGGGGCCTCTTAGGTTATTTACCATTTTTTGTGTTTGTACGTCAGTTTTTTTATTTTCTGCATGTGAAAGTGAAAACAAAAATTCGTGTGAGAAATTATATTGAAAACAAAAACAAATTTTCGTTTTTTATTGTTGTTTTTATTTTAGTTCTCACTCGAAATTTTGTCTTCATTTTCTAAAAACAGGCAGTTCGTTTATGGTAAAGTAGGGTTTGCAATACGAGAATCAAAACTATTACCTAAACTCGAATTCTGTTCATAACTACGCTATAAAATTAAAATATTAATATTAAAATTGAGTTTCTAGGAACATTTTTAAACAAATTAAAATAACAGATTTAGGAAGTAAGATCATTCTCTTGATGTCATTCCAGAAAAATATATGTTGGTATGTTAATATTGGCACTACCAAAAATGTTTAAGAATCTGCACAAAAAAAAAAATAATAGAATGAATAAATAAATAAAAAATAAAATACAGTCTTTTATAAATGAAAATTAAATCTGAAGAAGTAGTAGTAATCAGACTGACGTATTAAGTTTTGAAGTCATTGGATAGAATCATTGATTGATCTACATCTGAGGACGAAGATTTACGGGTAAAACTGTTGTGAGTGCGCTTGATGATGTGGTGGGTTATATTGAGCGAGGCTAACAATACAAATATTCCACCTTTGCAGCATTCTTGGTAGGCAGACATTGCAAGAATTAGTTGTACTATTATTCCTAATCGAATGGTTAATGGGTTGACATTGGGAATTTGCCTAGGGTGGAATTACAGTCAAGGGAGAGCTTGTCAGGTCAGGGCCTGCTCATATGGGGATTGGTATGTTTACTGATGGCTCAAAGATGAGGTGCACGAGTCTACTAGAAGAATCTTTATATTTAAAGATCATACAGGCTTCCTGACAACTGCAGTGTATTTCAGGCTGAGGTTCTAGGGATTTTGAAGGCCGTAGAATTGAGTTATATAAGAGTTATATTGGTGGGGGATCGAAAGTCACTCTATACATATGTATGTGGAAGAAAATTGGCGATACTGGCCTCGGAACTGGATGTTTCTGTCCGTGTGCAGGCAGCCTAAACAGGACTAATCGGGCGAAGGGAAATAATTGCAGAGTATCATGGCCGGTGCTTAAGATGACCGATTCTAATTAACTTTTTTTGCTAGGAGTAAGGTCTGCGTTAGAACCATTATACGTATTATCACGGACCACTGCATGATAGGCAGAATGGCGGAGATACTGTGATCTGATTCGTTGGATTTATGTAGGTTGTGTGAGGACGCAGAGTAGATGGAGCCAGTTGAGCAAATTTTGTGTCACTCAGATGGCTGGGCGAATTGGGAGATATCTCGGTCTGTGGGTTCAATAATCCGCCGGATTCGTTATAGGCATGACCTTGGAATATGGAAGGCGGCTGGGAGCTAGGGCGTAGTAGAACGTTGCTTGCTGTGTTTATTGTGCTGTCGTAATTAATCAGAAAAGTCCAGCGCTGAGCGGCTGAGCCGTACAACAATATTTTTAAACCATTGTGAAATATTAGGACATTTTGACAATATGACATGTTAGGATACCTTGTGAATTGACTAAATATTTTTCTGTTAAAAATGTACAAAACTAAAAGACTGCCTGCTTTAAGGACTGCGACTTCTGACAACTTTCAAAAGCAAAGACACTGCTTGTAATTTTGATTTTTTTAACTTATCAAAAGCAGAAGAAAACTTAGCACACGACTGCCGATTGTTTTCATAAGTTTTAACAGAATCAATGTTTCATTTTAAAAAGCAGAGAAAAGTAAAAGCATTGAAAAGTTAAAATTTTGCGACTTTTCGACTTTTGACTTAAGTTTTTTAAACACTGCTTGTACCGTCTCGTAGCAAATTACGTTCGTTTGCAGAAACAGTTGTTTTGCTCAAAATTAAAAAATAAGTTTCATATAATAAAAAAATTTAGAGGAAAGTACTACTTAACAATTTTCCCTGAATTTAATAGAAAACTATTAAGTACAAACGGCCTTGTTTATAAAAAATAAAATATGGTTATAAAAAATGTTTAAATAAATTCCAAATATAAACATTCAAAATACCTGAAACTCCTAGAACATATCGCAGTTTAAACGAAGTTAACTACAAACATATACACATCGATTAATTAAGCCCTATTGTACGCATTGTATTCGCAGCTAAAGAAAACAGATGTAGCAATAAAAGTAAGCGCTACAATAAAATCTTTTCTCGATTGAAAACAATTAAATTTTGTTGTAACGCAACTATTTAAGCCCTGTGAAGTTTGTGTTCTACTTAAATTGTATTCAATTTTTAAATAGGTCTCACAGTTTGAATTTGTAATATGTGGAGTGTTGATAAAAATGTTAAATTAATTAATTTTAAAATAAATTTTTTATATAAAAATGAACAGGGTTAAACAAATCAGTTTCATTCTTTCAAATAAGTTCAATAGAGTTTAACGTTAACGAAGGCAACAATCAATGTCTTTTAACAATTTGTTTGTTGTATATATAATTTTATTAGTAAACTATTTCTTTAAAAGTGCACAAACTTTGGATCCTTATCATGGTATTTTAGAAACAGAACTGAATTCCCAAGGACGTAGTGTGATTAAAAAGAGGGTTACTCCTATAAAAGAAATGAGCACAGAGTATTGGTTTAATCAAGCCCAGACTAGTTTAAAGAATCGTATAAATCTAAAACAAAATAATGGAAAAGCTAAAAATATAATATTCTTTTTGGGAGATGGCATGTCAATTGCCACTCAAACAGCGGCCCGTATTCTAAAGGGCCAACGACAAGGTCTAAGTGGAGAAGAGGCAGTGTTAACTATGGAGGAATTTCCTTATACAGGATTTAGCAAGGTAGCACATAAAAATAAAAAAATTACAACCATTTTAAATGATTAAATTAATTTTCAAACTATAGACCTATTGCACTAACGCCCAGACAGCCGATTCTGCTTGTAGCGCCACGGCTTATTTGACGGGAGTCAAAACTAATTTACGTTTAATTGGTGTTAATGCCAAAGTAGACTATTTAAATTGTAGTGCCTCAATAGATCCCAACAATCACGTGGAATCTATAGCTTTGTGGGCTCAAGAGGCCGGAAAATCGACTGGCATTGTAACCACTACGACTATAACTCATGCCAGTCCTGCGGGAAATTACGCTCATACAGCTAGTAGACATTTTGAAAGTGATTATGATATAATAAAAAGCGGTATTCCTTATCCAGATGTTTGTATGGATATAGCCACACAATTAATTGAAAATAAACCGGGAAGAAATTTCAATGTTTTAATGGGAGGAGGTTTCACAAAATTTATACCCTTCACACAAAATGATACATTTGGAACGAAGGGAGAACGTCAAGATGGTAGAGATTTGATACACCAATGGAAAACTCAAAATCCGCAGGGAGTTTTTGTAACCTCTTTAAATGAATTACAAAATTTGGATTATAATAAAACGGAAGGGATTTTAG
The DNA here is from genome assembly GCA_943735925.1 of Pollenia amentaria. NCBI lineage: Eukaryota > Metazoa > Arthropoda > Insecta > Diptera > Polleniidae > Pollenia > Pollenia amentaria. The sequence continues at coordinate 124,206,482 of OX031008.1, forward strand.
GACTGTTTCATTCAGCTCATTTAGATTATAATGTTCGTAATAAAAAATTGAATCCTTTTCAACCCAGACTAAAAGATATGACTGCTAGTACTATCAAAATGTTGCAAAAAAATCCTAATGGATATTTTGCTTTTATAGAAGGTGGACGCATTGACCATGGCCATCATCAAAATAGAGCTGGTTTTGCTTTAGATGAAACACTAGAGTTTGATGAAGCCATTAAGACTGCAGTGGAAATGACTAGTAAAGAAGACACCTTAATTATAGTAACAGCAGATCATTCACATACTATGTCAATCGCTGGTTATCCAGGTCGAGGAAATCCCATTTTAGGTTTAAATGAATATGATTTAGATTTGGATGGTGTACCCTTTAGTGTATTAAATTATGCCGTAGGACCTAAACAGTATATTGAAGCTAAAGATAATACTTGGAAGCGTAAAGATTTAAGGGAAGAGCATCATGATTGTATGTTAGTCTTGGCCAAAGTGAGAAACGAATAATTTAATTTCAATTATTTCAGATATTATTAAACCCAGTTACATTCGCAAATCATCTGGTCATCATGCTGGCGAAGATGTTGCTATTTTCGCACGAGGTCCACAATCACATCTATTTACTGGTACCATGGAACAAAATGTTATACCTCATTTAATGGCCTATGCTGCTTGTATTGGAAAGGGTGACAAGTTGTGTGAGGATCGATAGTCAGTTAAAAAAAATTATTGTTGTGGACAAAATGTAAAAGTCAAAATAAATAAGGTTTCTTTAATAAAATAATTTAACCTAAAATACTTAGAAAACAATAAAAAAAAAATTTTTTAATAGAACTTTTTTTTACATTTTTTTTTCCGTTTAGAGGAATTATTGATGAAGATAATCTGGCTATATTTGCATCGAAAGTCCTTTTAGGACTTTAATCATTTTTTTTAAGAAATGCTGATTTTGGTTTGTGTTTAACAATTAGCAGAAGTCTTAAATTTGCAGAATTTTTTCTGACATACACAATATCAAGACATTTTTAGCACTTTAAGGGTGGGTTTTCAACATAGAGATCAGAGATTTAGCCATCTTTAATCTGTGTTTTTAGTTTTGAAGATGAGGATTAATAATTATATTCGCCAGCTTAAGCGGCCAATGTTGGTGGTTAAAACTTATTTATCAAATGTCAACACATATACGAGTACATGTATAACAAAAGCAGCTGTTAAAATACAAAGAAAGAATACATATACATTAGAGCGACTCAAAAAGAAAAGTGATTTTGTTACCCCTCTGAAAGTAAAGCTTGATATGTTTTATGATGATTCCCAAAATATTTTGGTTCTACCGTTGACCATTCGTGAGCTGGACCATTTTTAAAAAAGTTCTTTTCGATTTTTTTTTGTACTTTGCTCCAAGACGACATAAATCAAATTTGGTATCATCGAAAAGAGTTTTTGAAGCAGCATCCAATGGTATATAAAACTTGACAACTTGCTATGAAAAAACTATATGAAAAAAACATAAAATATATCGCGATTTTCGCGTTTTATGTGAATAATTACAAAAAAAAAAAATCAATTTACATTATTTGAAAAGAGATTCAATTTGAAAAGCAGAACATTACTTCCACATGTGTAGAATTTGTATGAAAACCCGAAACGCAAATATGTATTTAGCTTAATATCTCAATTAGTAGGCCGCAAGCGGTCAAGTTGTATATACCATTGGATGCTGCTTCAAAAACCCTTTTCGATGATAACAAATTTTATTTATGTCGTCTTGGAGCAAAGTACAAAAAAATTCGAAAAACTGAAAAAAGACTTTAAAAATGGTCCAGCTAGAACCAAAATATTTTGGGAATCATCATAAAACATATCAAGCTTTATTTTCAGAGGGGTAACAAAAAAAATTTTTCAGCTCCATACAAGGTGAGTCGGTCTAATATACATAAACGAAAAATGGATTTTTCTAGTGAGGATGAAGACTTCAGTGTTTTTGAAATATATGAAAACCTAAACAAATAAAAATAGTTAAAACTAAAAAAAGTGGTGGTCCACTTTTCGAGCATTATGGAGTGATTATGGTCGTCATAAGCGACCTACTGTGCAAAAAATTCGCAAGATTCAGGCCTGTTCTGAAAATCACTTTTATTCAAACCACGTGATTTCAAATCACATGTGCCTTTTAAAATCACACGTTTGATATTTTTTTGTTCCGTTTTTGTATGTTTTGGCGTGATTTTCAACTGCTGAAAGCATACCAAGAAACATAAAAACGAAATGTTTTTCAGAACGGCACAAAATCACACGCGTGTTTTTAAAAGCAAGCACGTGATTTGAAATCAAGTGATTTTCAGAACATGCCTGTTTATACAGAAATTTTAAGAGACGGAAGCGATACAGTAGTGATAAGATCTGTGCATCATCGCAGTATGCGAAAATATCGCTTCTGTTAGTGAAAGTGTGGCGGATAATCCGAATTTTTCGATTCTACGGCTCAGAGAGCTATGGCCGTATGATAACTGCCTTTTTTTTAGCATGCAATTTAATGGGTCGATAAGGGATGGGAACTGAACTGAAGTTAAGTTGCCAGCAGTAAAATCAGGCAACGAAGCTCATGTTAAAATATACAAAATTGTTATTTTATTTTATATTTTAACATCAGCGGCGTTGCACAACTTCAGTTAAGTTGCAATCCGTAATCGACCCATAAGATAATGAACTGGACGATATGGGGTTTCGACAAGACGGACCCACGAGCAACACAACACACCCGATTTTGGCATTATTGTATGGGAAGTTTCCAGAACGCCTAGTGACGTCAATTTGCTACCAAAATTATGCGATTTTTTTGGGCTACGTCAAAGACAGTGTCTACGCGGATAATCCCCTATCTTTATACAAAATTAATTTCTGCAATAAGTAAAATTACACAAAAATTATGGTTAAAAATTCATAAACTGTAAAGTTTTGGAATAATAATTTAGAAGAGGCAATACTGCCAATAACAATTAATTATCGAAAATCAAAATTGACTGGCTAATTTGATAGTCTTCTGGGCGCTTAAGATATCATTAATATTTAAAATTTATTTTAATATGATTTAAAAAACAATGAATTTGATTTGATGGTAATATTAACAAAAAATAAAGAATGTTTAATAGAAAAGACCAGAGTAAGAGATTATAAATATTTAAAATGATAAGATTTTTGTTAAAATACAAGGTATTCTCAACTTTTGCGGAGATCGCAAATCCGTTCGAACCAGACCTGCAGTGGAAAATAGTGTCACAGATGCGAAGGAACTCATTTTAAAAGTTAAGTACTTCTGCACCAAGTGGATCTGCGTCTCTAGAAATATTAGGAGATCTAAGGTTGAGCTGAGGATGGACAGAGGCTTATCCACCTTTTATTTTATTTTTTACTCAAATTTTTTTATAAATTATAATAAATTTTGATTGAAAATAGTTGTACTCAAAATGAAATTTCGAATGAAAATGGATAATTCTAATGTTACAAAACATTTTACCTGTCTTGTTAAAAAAATATTCAGGGAATATTAGAAATGCCCTCGCCTTCATGATTATTGATATTATTATCCCCTTGATATAAAAGTGCAAATAAACTTCACATTGCATTTAGGTAAAATTTTTATATTGTAAATGTTTGAAATTTTTTTTTTTAATAAATATGAAAAATGAAAACTTATAATTTTAAGACTTCAACCAAAGACTATAGATTTATAAAGATGTTGCACTTATGGCCAATTTTCAGGATTGACATTAAAATCCATTTATGTTTAAAATCATTTTAAATACAAAATTCTCTTTTTCACTAAACACTTAAATGAAACTTAATTCACCGATGTGGTACATTTAAATTCAACTTAATTTTCCATTGGATTATCTTAGCAAGGTGAGCTCAATATCACAACATTACAACAACAACAGGCAAAGCAATAACAACCAGCTGTTTTTTGAGACCACCTTGTAAAGAGCTACACTTTTTTTGTGATATATTTTTGTATTTAGTAGTGCTACCATACTTCTGTCTTAATTAAATAAGACTTTTCAAATAAACCTCAAAAAATCAATCTGTATTTAAATACGATTTAAGTTTATATGAAAATTAACATAATATAGATTTAAATACTATCCTGAAAATTGGGCATTAGTACATTTGGAATTGACAAAAATGTTGTGTTTCTTATTGATGAGGGGGGGAAGTAACAAGGAAAGCAAAAACTTCGTGCTCACATTCAGAAAACTGAAGAGAGCAAGAAAGCACATGCATTAATACATGCATACACATGTTTGCTGTTTTTGTCAACCAACGTGTGTGTGTGTATGTTTTTTTTTTTTGTTAAAACCGGTTTTCGGAATTTTTTTTAATGTGATTGTTTTTGTTTTCAAGCAATTTATGTGCAAATAACCTACGTAGGACCAAATGCGACCGATTGTTTAATTGGTAGGGTAAGAATATGTGTTTTATTGTTGTACAAATGAAATTATAACGATTCGAGCCGAATAATAATTACATTTTTTGGACAATTCAGCTATGTATGTACTTATAATATGTGTATGTTTGTATCAAAGGAATTTATTATAAAACCAGTGTTTTTTCTTAGGGCGTGTGTGAGGCGATAGAAAAGTTCTAATGTAAGAAAAATGTTGACACTTCTAAAATTAATTACATTTCAATAGCTCTGGGGGCTAGTAGAATTTATGAAACAACCAACAAAATTTCTGACAAGCAGAAATTAAAAATTTTAATTGAAAAAGTCAAATAAAAACGTTTAAAAAGTTGTGTGAATTCAAAAAAAAAAAAAAAATATAAAATTAAATGCATAGAGCCACCTGCAAAAAAAATGTATTTTCCTAATTTGTTCATTATTTTATACAGTACTTTTCGTTAATAGTCATTTACGTTATTAGTCACATTAGCGATATAGGTCATTTAATTTTTATTTTTGCCGCTATACACAAGATTAATTGAAAGTATTTACGTTATAGTCCATTTAGCGAGATAAGCACATTTACCATCTATCAGCGGCTAGAAAAGGCAAAAGTTAAGCAAATTATTAACGTTATAGTCACATAAGCCTAAGTTTTTTGTTTGTTTTCGAAGTTACAAGCCATATCAAAGAATCAAGAAATTAATCGTTTGCTTTATCTAACCAACTCTTCACTCGAAAAAAAAATTAGTTTTTGTGTTTGGTAACAGTGATGAAATATCTTATTATTGTTTCAACTTTTTAAAAACAGTTTGCAACTCTGTTTCAAAGTTAAGCCCGCTGTCAGTATTGTTAATATGATTTTTTATTTTATTCATTTGAAATTTGCAAAAAATCGGCAAAGAGGAGTACAAGTGTATTTTACCTTTAATAAAATGTTCAATATTTAACATTATTCCAGTACTGTGTTTATGTTATAGTATTTTGAACGATTTAAAATAAATCGGGCATGCTCTGACAATCGTAAAACGCTTAACATTTGCGATTCTGACTTAAAATCGTATAATATGTGTTCTGTAAATCACAATGGCAGGAAGTTTGGAGAATGTAAATTACAAAAGTATGCTGAAGGAAACTAGAATTTTTGTTAGAAACTATGGCAGATCGCAAGCATAGCGCACACTAAAATAAATCTGGCGTTTTGCTTTTTTAAATCGTGCGAATATCATAACAAGGCTGAATATCTTAAAACCTAGAACTTGGGATATCAGTTAATTGAAGTTTGCAAAAAATATTAATTTTAAGAAATTTTTAAAATTCCATTTAATATGCAATCAAAAGTGATTCAGTTTTTAGAATTTAATAAATTAAATATTTACTTGTTTTCTTGTGGAGATCCGATGTTTAATAACTTTTGGCAAGGGAAATGTCTGACAATCGAATAATGCTTAAGCTTTATTCCAAGTTTCTTAAGCAACAATTTTTTAATGTGTTCAATGTAATTATCTGGCAATATTATCAATTTGTCATCTAAAAACTATAGTCGTACTAAATTTTTTTTTTATATATAATTAAGAAAGAAAAGTAAAATGCGTTTCATAAATCGCTAACTTTTTTAAATTTTGCCAAAAAAAAAATCGACATTTCGGCAAACACAAAATTTCGTCGCCAAATAGGTTTATAAATCACCACATCTGACAGCCCTGCTCATAGTGGCACACATATATGTGAACTAGGCGTATAGCTATACTAGCGATATAGTCCACGATTTGTGACTATAAGCAAAAAGTACTGTACATAGTATTTTTTCAATAACGTCAAAATTTTATATTGTCAAAAAATATATAATTTTTTCAACGTTATTTTACAAAAAATTTCTTATAATGTAGACCATAAACAAACAAATAGTTGTTAATATAACATAGACTGTCCCGTGTTCGAGCACTGGTATATTTTGTTTATCTAGGTATATTAAAAAGGCATCTTTATTTCGTTAAAATATATCATTTTACACAGCAGAAACATGAATTTTTCCCCACACAGAAATACTTTGTTACCGTTTTACACAGGCCCGAACTATTTACTACGAGTATTTGGGAAATAATTTTACTTATAGGCTCTTTACAAGTTTAATGGTTGTAAATTTTAACTTTTCAAGTATGTAATCGATGATTTGAAGGTATTTAAATGTTTCCCATGTGTATTTCTTCTGTCATAATATAAGGAATAGTAAATTTAACATCTCCATCCTGTGTTATAACATACGTTATTCTCCGTAAACCAAAAAGAATAAATTTAAATTTTGGTTCAATTTACGCATTGCTCAACAAAAAATTTTTTATTTTCATTGCTTTATTTTGTAAAAATATTTTTGCAGACCTTTATAAGAATTTTACAAACTTCTAAAAGTAAGACCTCCAAAGCCTGATTATTTATCATAATTTGTAATAAAATTTTTGTTGTAATAATAAATAAAATTGGATTTTTCGTCGGAAACAATTTAATAATATGTCAAATAATACAATTTTTATAAAAAACTTTGAAAATTAATTTTTTCCTACATTTTAAAACAAAAAATAAATAAAATTTCAAGAAATAACGTGCACACACATCAAACTGGCTGCAAATTTTTATGAAAATCAAAAGTATTTTGATTATGTCGCTTTAGTAAACATAAAATATCTTTTACAGGGTGTTTTTTTGACAGGTTTGTTTTTCGAATAGAGATAAAACTGGCATTATGTGGTCAAATCTGGCAACTCTAATGTCATTTATGTTCAGTTTGGTTTGCCATTTCATCATGAACAGGTTGACAAAAGAACAACGCTTGCAAATCGTGCAAATTTATTTCGAAAATAACGGTTCAGTTCGGGAAGTTTACCGCAAGCTCCGTCCATTTTATGTTCGACATAATCGTCCATCAGAGCAATTAATTCGGTTAACCATGGATCGTTTTCGCACTACGTTTACTCTATGTGATAATACGCATCCGTAGAGACGTCGAACAGTGCGCACCGAAGAAACAATTGTCGCTGTACAGCAAAGTGTTGAAGAGGACCCGAATGAATCGATTCGCCACCGTGCACAGCAATTGGAGCTTTGTCCATCAACTTTATGGAAGATTTTGCGCAAAGATCTTGGCTTGCGACCTTACAAGATCCAGCTTGAGCAAGAATTAAAGCCGCGAGACCATGCAATGCGTCGTGATTTTGGTGTATGGGCCGAAAATGAGATTGATCTCGATGCTGATTTTCATCGCAAAATTTTGTTCAGTGATGAGGCTCATTTTTGGTTGAATGGCTACGTCAACAAGCTAAATTGCCGCATTTGGAGTGAAGAGAATCCACATGAGACCCTTGAGACGCCATTACATCCACAAAAACTGACTGTTTGGTGTGCTCTATGGGCTGGTGGAGTCATTGGGCCATACTTCTTCCGAAATAATGCTGGAGAGGCAGTTACCGTTAATGGAGACCGGTACAGAGCCATGATAACCGACTATTTTGTTCCCGAATTGGATGGCATGAGTGTGGATGAGTTGTGGTTCCAACAAGACGGCGCTACATGCCACACAGCGCACGCCACAATCGATTTATTGAAGGAAACATTCGATGAGCGCATAATTTCGCGGAATGGACCTGTCAATTGGCCACCAAGATCTTGTGATTTGACACCATTGGATTATTTTCTTTGGGGATATGTGAAGTCGCTCGTCTACGCCAACAAACCAGAAACATTCGTGGCGTTATTGCCGACATACGGCCCCATATGCTCGAAAAAGTGGTTGAAAATTGGACCTGTAGAATTGGCTTTATTCGAGCCAGCCGCGGCGGCCACATGCCTGAAATCATATTTAAACATTAATGGCATAAAATTATCCTTCCAATAAAGCCAAATTGATGGTCATTAAAACGATTTTATTGTGTTTTATTTCAATTCGAAGTTCTATACCACTGAAAAAACACCCGATATAAACAAAGAAGTTAATTTTTTTAGAAAAATTATTTCTTATATTCCTACAATTGTTTAAAGTTAGACAATAACATTATTTGAACTTCGGTGCGAATCGATATAATTTCATCTGTACAACAATAAAACACATATCATTGCCCTACATTTAAAAATCTGTCACATTTGCTTTTACATAGGTTTCTTGCACATAAATGGCATGAAAACAAAACTTCTTTTATTACCTAAATGTGTTTTTAACGAGAAAAACAAGACTTCTTTTCGTTTTTTATATTTTTTTAATTGCCATATATGTACAATGTACATTGTGCCTACATACATACACACACGCGTGCACGTACATATACGCTGATAGATGAGAATTAAAAGTTCTCTGAGAGTAAAAACAATAACTATAATTTACTCTCACAAGTGGATTTAGCGGCTAAATCCACCAGAAAAATTAATATAGACAGAAAAATGTATACACTTTGTATGACAGTGCAATATCTTTATAAATCTATAGTCTTTGCTTCAACTTTTCTTGGGCTATAGGAAATAAAATTATCTAAAAAATTTTATATGCATAGAAATAAAGTCGTTTAAATTTTGCATGTATAAAGGGTTTGCAGACCCCCTAAACTTAAAATTGAATCTCAACTACCAGTACTACAAATTTTTAGTTATATGATGATTTACCAAAATCTACAGAGTTGTTTTAATATAAGTATTTATTTCAATTTCGTTAAAAAATACATAAGTCTAAAAAATATATTTAGTTTCGAACAAAATTTCACACTACTTAAAAAAATCTTCAAAAAATTTAACATTATTTTTAGCATTTTTTAAAATAATTTTTAGGATTTTTTGGCCATGTCTATACCAGATTTAGCTGTAAAATTTTGTTTGGATCTTGTCACACTGTTCAGAACTAATGCAATGCCAATTTTTGGCCTCTTAACTATTCTCTCTCCCAGTTTATTCATTTATTATATTTTCTAATAATGTTCGAAGACTGTTAACCAGCAGATTCACGTCAAACAATTATGGCTTCCAATCGGGACTGTGTTTTCGGAATCCCGGAATTTTCGGGATATTTTTAATCCCGGGATTCACGGGATTATTAAAATTTTTTCGGGATTTTTTTTAAAATTTTTTTTGTTATATATACCCAATATATAAAAACTTTTTAAGCTGTATTAAAATCAACAAAATTTTCCAGTTAAAATACATATACATATATAATAAACGGTGCGGAGGGAGGGTGGCGCCGTTGGAATTATCGATTGTGATGATTTGTCAGTCACGATGTTGCAGTGGTCGAGTGAGCACCCGCGTTCGCTGTGGAGACATTTTTTAAGAGTAATGATTCTTACGTAAGTGCTCGTCGACAATTTTGTTCAAAGTTTGGTATTCGACGAATACGTGATGGACCGAGTGTAAATTTAATTCGTTCGTGGGTGCCAAGATTCCGCGCAACTGCTTCGGCTATGAACGTCCCACGGCCAGGGCCCAGTCGATCTTCAAGGGCTCCCTGAAACATTGAACTGGTTGAAAGCAGTTTACGTGAAAATCCTCGACTTTCAACACGAGAAGAGCAGCCTCACTGGGACTTCCAAGAGCGATTATTTATGAAATTTTAAAAAAGGATCAGAAGTTCTATCCTTTTAAAATTCCAATCGTGCAATAACTGAAAGAAAGTGACTTTGATTTACGCAAAAAATTTTGTGAAACGATGTTGGAGCGTTTTCGCACTGTAGATCCCATTTTTTGGAGCGACGAGACTCATTTTTACTTAAACGGCCACGTCGACAAAGAAAACTGCCGTAACTGTTCTCCAAGAACCCCCAACCATCGATTGAAACATCAAAAACCATTGCATTGCCCCAGGGTAACTGTTTGGTGTGCCTTATCCACGCATGAGATAATTGGACCATTTTTTTTTCGAAAATTCTCGAGGCCAGGCGATGAATGTCAACGGTGAAAATGATCGACGCATGATTACGGATTTTTTTTGCCAAACCTGCGAGCTCATCCATCGTACTCTTCACACACGTGGTTTCAGCATGATGGGGCGACTGCACACACAGCCAGAGCTTCAATGAATTTGCTTCGGGAAAATTTCCCCCAAAAACTGATAAGTCGCTTTGGGGACATCCCATGGCCACCGAGGTCGCCCGATCTAACTCCCATTGATTTTTTTTATGGGGCTACCTCAAAGACAGGGCTTACAATGACAATCCCCAATCTCTTGAGGGGATCAATTGAATCAAATTTACTTCAGCGAACACAAGGCTCCGTTTTGAACAGTGTGTTCAACTCGACGTAAGAAATCTGGATGACATACTCTTTAAAAATAAAATCCGGATTTTCCATTCTATCGTTCAATGCTCTTAATAAAACTTTGTGTCAATTATTACGTTTTTTATTTAAGTTTGAAAATATAAATCTGCTACCAGACACTGTATCCTGCACATACATATATTATATGTTAAATAAACGTAACAAAAAAACATATAAATCTTATTTTCATCCATATTTGCTTATTGATATAAAAAATTACACCATTTCCAATTGTATATTGAAATTTTCCAAATGTATTTAAAAAAATTGTGTACAAGAAAACATTTGGATAATTTTCGAATGCAATTGGACAATTTAAACAAAAAAATTGGAAAATTTTAAAATACACATGGTCAAATTTTAAAATACATTTGGATAATTTTAAAATACCTACCTTTTAAATAAGTTTCAAAATTTTTAAGATATGTTTGGAAAATTTTTAAAATACAATTGGAAATTATGTAGTACAAACTTTTAAAAGTCGTGTATTATTTCAAGATGCTTCTTAAGAATATTTAAGCATCCAATGTTGTTCCTGACGAAACTTTTGTCGGATTTTTTGATTTGTGTTTTACAAAATTCATATTTTAATTATAAAGAAATCGTTCAAACTTATTTAGTGGACTTTTTTTTTGTACACAAAATATTTTCTGTCATTTACAAATTGTATTGCAATTATTTTTGTTTTGGTATACATTTTGTTTTTTATTTAACAACAGGGTGTATCAAAAACGTTTTTGTTAACAAATGCACGCAAAAACGCTTTATACAAATTATTGTAAAAAATGTAAAAATAATAATAATATTATATAAAAAAATCAGGATCGCGAAAATCCCGGGATTAAAAATCAGAAATCCCGAAATATTCGGGATCGGGAAATGCTACAAACAATGTAGCAGTGTCCTTGCTTATGGGTATAGTTGCCTCTTCGAACTAAACCAAAATTTTCAGCAAAATGATTTGTATTCTTACAACTAGAAACACAATTGGGTCGTACGTCGTATGAACGTGGGACGTAACGTCGTAATTTTTTTAAACACGCTTCACTTACCCACAATGCCCTCGTAAACGTATTTTGTTTTCTCTTGATAATAATATAAAAAAAAATTTAAATTTATTACAAAGGCCCCTATTATGAGTTACATTCGATAAACGATTTTCGCTGGCTATCGAACATCGACTATCGAATATTAATTTGGTATTATGAGTTGGCAGCACTGTCGAAAATTTCGTTGTGCATCGAATTTTTCAACGAAAACAAATTTGCTTTCGACGGTGTAAATAATTTAAAAAAAAATTGTTGAAAATTTAAGTTTTTGTTAATTTATTAGTTTTGGTGTGCAAATTCCACATTCTTAATTATTTTTGGTTATTTTATGCAAGTCTAAAGTCGACAGTAGCAAGCAGCAGTTGGAAAAGCTTGTTTCCCTTATGAAACAAAATCATTTGTTGGCAAAAGGAATTTTTACAAAAGTTCAGGCTACAGGTACAGGTCAGTTCCAGTAGCGTTTATCTTCATCAGATGAATCATCGTCATGATTTATATTAGTTTTATTTTTTTAATTTGTTAACGAAAATTTTTTATTTAAAGTGACAGCTGATAGAAAATGTACTACTGTGAATAAACTAAATCACAATAGTGATTTTTATCGAATGTGTGCCAAAATACCAAATGAAAATTCGTTCGATCAACTGATTCGAAAATCGAATTAAGTTCATAATAGGCACCAAATTATTATTTATTTTTCTATCCTTTTTTTTGTTATCAAAAATTAAATTTGAAAACACAAAAATAATTTCATTTAATTTTTTTAATTTTCTTTTTCTAAGACAATACGGTCGTAACCGGCGTATGATTTAGAATTAGATCTATGTCGACGTACGACGTAGATACCCGTTTACGTTTACGCCAGATATTGTGTGCCTTTTTATAAAATATAAGTCTTAATTTGACAACGTATCTACGTCGTACGCTACTACGTTCATACGGTAAAAATCTAAAAATTTTAAAAATATGTAAGTTCATTGTACTAAAAATACATAAAATATTTAGCAGCATGCACTACTAAAGCTGCACAGCACGCGTTCAATTCGTTGATGCGTTAAAGCATCTGTCAAAAAAATAGATTCAGTGTAACATTTTATATACGTTTAGAAGGCATTAATTGGGATTACTTTCCACATTTGTATGCGTCTTGAAAAAAGGTTAAGAAAGTATCTAACGCATAGAACGCGTTGTGTGGACCACTAGCTAAATAATTAAAAGAAACAATTTATTATTCCGTTTTGATTTTATGTTCTGCTTTTAAATGTTTTATTTCATTTAGTTGTTTTGCAAAACTAAGCATTGAAAATTAAATTGTTTAAAAAAAACTCTAAAAAATGTATCGGCATATCGACAGTAGAATATCGCTGCTACCGATATATCGGCAAACCTGAAATATCGCCGATATATCGGTAAGGGTAATCGTTACATCCCTTCTTAAAACAGTGCACTTAAAAACATGCCCCTTTTTTTAAAAAAAATACAATAATTCTCAATCTAAATCAAAAGGTTTTTCATACTAAATACTAAAAAACATCAAAAGTTCAACTTTGACCTTAAATTTCTCAACAACTGCTAAACCGATTTTAATAAAATTAAAACTGTAGGAAAGTACAAGAAGTCTTCTCTCCAGCAAAAATGCAAAATTATCTCTTTTGGCTTAAAAGTTACAGATTTTTGGCCAATGATTTTCAACCACTGCGCGTCGTACACTACAACGCTTATACGGTGCATTTGTTTTTCTACAATTAAAGGTGCATGTACATGACATGTTTTACATCTGACTTGTCAACTTTTCAAGTCACATTTAATTGTGCATGTCTTGTCAAAATTGCTGTTTTACATAAGGTTTATAATATTTGGTCACAACCGTACATGTAATTTGCTTCTGAAATTGTCTTTGTTTTTTCGCATAGTTATTGCAGAAACCAAAGTAGATCTCGGTTTCAAAATATCGTGCTGCCGCCACAAAAATTTTTGTTTGCGCCGTAAAAGAGTTCAGCTATCTAAACATATTTTTCTTTAGATTCGAAAAAAACAATTTAGGATATTATAATTAAACGTTTTTTTTATGTTTATAATGTATATGAACATAATTTATATCCAATGGTGAAATTATCATACATACATCGGTATTGTCAAATATTAACTTCAGCCAGCTAATGATTCCGTCAATAGTGTACCGCCGCTGTCGGTTATTCCCGGCATAGATTTCTGACACAGCTGATGCCAGATGGTTTGTTAGAAGAAAATAGAGCAAGCTCCAGTGTGACCAGATTTTTAAAATTTTTACAGCTAAATCTGGCATTAGACAAGGTCAAAAAATGCTAAAAATGATTTTAAAAAATGCTAAAAATAATGCTAAAATTTTTAAAGCTTTTTGTTAAAAATGGATTACCAGTATGAGATTTTATTCCAAACAGCTTTTCCTGCAACAATAAATTTCCGTATTTTTTTTATCAATTAATAAAAAAAGGGAATTAAGCACAATAAACAAAATCTTTTAATAAATAACAGTATTCCCAAAAACAACTTTGATAATAAATTTTTGCAAGTGCACGTGCATAAAAAACTGAACTGGCAAATTGTTTTTATTTTGATTTCTTGAGAAAACAATAAAAGCACTTTGTTTTTGTTTTTAATAAGTTTTTTCTTTACCCACTTACAACTACAATTAATGTTGGGAGAATTCCAAATAATTGTGGTGGAAAATGTAAGAAAAGATAAAAAGCTCATCACTGATTTATTGTTTGGTATTTTGTTTAAGCTTTGATATCGTTGCAAAAAAGACTTTTTGAGTGTTTGTCGGTAATTCTCATTCACTCTGTAGTTTTGTTTGCTGATAGCTTTGGCTTTTCTAAAATTATTTAGGAGAACGTTTCCTGATGATCTGGCCTAAGCAACCAGTGAAATGCGCAAAGGAACAGCTTATCCTCCAACAATAAATTTCCGTGTTTTTTATCAATTAATAAAAAAAGGAAATTAAGCACAACAAACAAAATCTTTTAATATATTTAGTGACTCATTTTTTAATGAAATTGAAATAAATGGTTATTTCTAAACAAGTGGGTAGATTTTGGTAACGCATCTGATAGATATAAATATGTAGCACAGGTAGTTGAGATTAAGTTTTAAATTTAGATCAATTTATTTCTTATAGTTTAAGAAAAGTTGAAGTTTTAAAACTATTATTTTTTCAGCAGTTTAGAGCAAAAATATAGAATTTTTATCTACATATATACAAAGTTTAATCTTTTTGTACTTTAATATCGTAATATCAAAGGGCAAATAATTTTTACAATCAACAGAGTGAGGGAATTTCTAATATTCCCTTAACATAAGAATTATCCATTTTCATACCAAATTTCATTTTGGGTTCAACTATTTTTAATAAAAATTTATTATAATTTATTAAAAAATTTAAGTAAAATCAATAAAACAATTCTTCAAAATTTTTCAAATAATGTTTAAAGATGCTAAAAAAATTTTATAAAAATGCTTAATAGAATGCCAAGTGCTTAATGAAAATTTTGCAGCTAAATAAAAATTTTGAATGCTTAATTTAGCTGCAAAAATGCCAAAATGGCCAAAATGGCAAGCTCTAATTGATATTTTGTCAGATCTGACTTTTACAGATGCAATGTTTTAAAGGTAACACACGACATGTATTTATTTTACAGTGGGAAATTTTACAAGTCAGATGAAAAAACATGTCGTCTACGGGCACCTTAAGGAGCAATGATAAGTAGCTAAAAATTAAAGACAGGCGGTGTAAATAACACTGGTCGACAAAAAAAAGGCGGAAGCAAGAACTTTGTTATGTAATTGCCTTTAGCGTGCTGAATCCAAATCTTCTCAAAGATTCTAACACTGATAATTCTAAATTGGCAATTATATCTAAATCGGACAAATCGTTCTCAAACTATGATAAAATTTATGTATTAGCATAACCAACTTATTTCGGGCGATATATTAGTTAAGGCCATAAAAAAACTAGACGTGATAGACAAAAACTTAAAATGGATTTGAATTAAATTGAATTGCAGACCAGTGTAATCCAACAATAGATCCTTTTGTCCTACATTCTTTTTTTCGGAGATTATCGTTTTTAATTTAAATTGTCCGTTTGACCTACATAGTTTTTGAATGGGTTTAAAAGTATTTGATTTTCGGTCGTTAAGTAATTTTTGTTCTTAAATTTAAATCCTTACTCAACACATTCCCAAAAAAGATGAAAAAAAACTTGGAAAATGCAAAATTTTTATGTTTATTTTGGCAAATCTTTTGTTGCAATTGGTAGTTTTACAAATGCGTATTTCTTGTTTTGCAACGATTTGAAACACCTAAAACTTGATTTTTTTAATTTTCTTTCACTTACCCAGTATGTTATGATCCTCAAAATGTCGCTTACTATTCTCCTCCTCTGGTATTAGTAGAATACCCGGCACTAAATATCGGCTGTCGTCCGGAATCTCCAAATACTTTGCCATACGTTTGATGTCACGATGCAACAGTAAAGATTCTTGCCGCATTTCCTCAGCCTTTAGACCCTGAATATAGGAATGCAGTCGATACATAAGAGGAGCCTGTTTAATGGGATGCAAAGTAATGGCATTGTGGATTTCTTTGCGTTTAAATTTTCCAGAAAATGCAGCACGGCCACTGGAATTGTGACGTAAAATGTATTGCATCTTTGAAATAAAAAAAATTTACAATATAATATTAAAAACTTCGAAACTCGGGATATAACTCCTAACAAACCTCATAATTCCAAGTACAAGGTATGCCAGCAAATTTTTGAACACATCTTCCTACTTCAACATCTTCATGGGTGCTGTATAAATTTTTCAAACAAGTTGGTATATGCGGTGCCACTACAGAGATTTTAAAGAGGCTAGATAAATAACAGAATGAGACAAGTATTAAAATAATTATGTACCTCTTCTTAAAGTCTCACTACTAAGAATAACACCAGGGCCACCCATACAAAAATTCTCATCAAACTCCAAAGATAATAAACCGAATTCCTCGCTGTTACCTTTGCCAGCTTGTCCTGTTTAAATTGGGATTCATATAAAAAATAGGTCATTTATTTTGTATTTCAATAACTCACCTATAAACTGAGGCTTTGAGCTGTCTATAGACCTTAAAAACTTCTCTAATTTTTGAGGTTCTATATAGACATCGTCATCGGCCCGTATAAACCATTCGAATTTATCGATATAGTTTTCATACATATAATAAAGCATCATAAACGATTTCTTTTGTGGTGGATAACGATCATCTACATTTTTCAAACCAATTACAGGCAGTTCATCTGAATAGGAACCTTCCGAACTGAAAAATGCTATACGACCTGGTACCTCTTTACCCCAAGTATCATATACCGCTCTCGCTCTACCTTCAATAAAATTTTTCGCTGTCATCACACCTACAAACACCAGATTCTTTTGGGAGTTTTGTATCGTATCCTCTGGCTTAAGACCTATAATCTCAAAAGGTGTTTTCTGATTCGTGGGCTTCATACTGCAACGCTTAACAATTTCTAAAGCTCGATAGTTTTTTAATACTGTGCCAATACAAAGACCAATGGCAATACCAAAACAGGCAAAAATCAGCGTTTTACGCTTCGTCATGTTGTTTTTGGCAAACATTTTGTATTTTTTTTTTACTTACTTGATTTGATAAAACTTAATAAGACATTTGATAACTGCAAAAAAAAAAAAGAAAAAAAAAAACAAAATTAAAAGAAATAGAAAAAATTTAGAATTATTTAAGAAATATAATTCTTGCACATGTTTATCGCTTATATACGCAATCTTTTATTCTATTTGCTTTTTTTTTTGAGCGCAAACAAATATTTTAAATTTAGTTTTTTATTTAATTTCCCCTTTTTTAATGTAAATATTTTAAATTTTTTTCTGAGTGTTTGATGGCATCATGTCGCGCGTGTGTCTTTCTTAATTTATAGATTTTTGTTCTCAAATATTAAATAATACGGACAAAAATAGTAAATTTTCAAATGGGTGCTTTAAATCTTTGTTAGAAAATCATTTTGAATTACAGTAGGGGTCAAAATAAAATCATAAAAATCTACTGATAGATGAAATTGTAGACAAATGTTTAAAAATCCAATTTTCATTACTTTGAAGTCGACTTTTACTCAAACGAACAATGTCGATCGATACTCCTTAAAAAAATATTACAGTCGCTCAAGCCCGACCGTTTAATATTTTACACCACAGTATTTCGATAAACTTTGTGAGTGTACCGTTTCTGGGACCCATGGGCAATAATGGAGCCAGCAAACCAAAATTACATTATGGGGTTGAGATTCATAAGAGTTCTTTGCGCAAAATATTACACAAGGGAGCAGGGTTTTTGTTCATTAAGAACTGAATGTTGTTTTTAAGGTTATTTGGGACACTTAATCCAAATCTGCACTTAGTTTTTTTCTATCAGCTCGTCTTTTCGCGATATACGGTTATTTCCAAAATTAAGGCACATCCGCTACATATTTTGGAATAACTTGAAAACCGTCACCTAAATTCGTCAACAATATTATCTTCAAGCCGTGCTTATATTGGTTTTAAACTTGCCCAGTAGTTTCTGAGTTATCATTGGGGTTTTGAGAAGAGAACAATTTAAAAAAAATTTTTTTTTGTTCTTTAAAAATTCATAAATATAAAAATGCGACAAAAATCACAGTTTTGGTCTAAAAACATTTAGTTAAATATATTTCGAATGAAATGAGCTTTACTTCATTGTAATCGGTGCAAAGCTTTTGATTTTATTCACAATTTACTGAGAAAACTGAATTGATAAAAATCGCGATTTCCACACAAAAATAAAACTTTAATGTGTGTGTGTGTTTGCTGCTGTTCTATTTATGGACGTTTTTTTCCTTCACTTAAAAATGAGGTGAGGTACCTTCACTTAATTGTGAATAAAAGGGAAACGCGTTCATCGATTTTTATAACCTATGGCCCTTATCATGTAAAACGCAACGTAACGCCAAAGAATTACATTGAAAGCACAAACAATGTCATAAATATTTTGTAATTTTGTTGTTGCTTCCTACAGAAATTCACATTGCGTTTTAAAATTTCAAACGCTGCATGGCTTGCTGTGTTGAAAATTCCTATCGTTAATAAAATTTCCCTCGCAATTTGTTTCCTTGTATATTTTCACTTGTATTCACGGTAGGCGTGATGGACTTTTCGTCAAAATAAATGGTCCTTTTTTTATTAATTCTGAAATAAAGTGTATTTCAGTGAGAGCGTTCTGCATCGATTAAAATAAAAAGTAGTCGGACGGGGGAAGGTCTGAACAATCAAGCGGCTTTATGGCTGGTTGCATATTTCGGCCGTTTCCATCGAATCAATTGTGCTCAGTATAGGGTTCTTGTCCGATTTCATTGGTTCATAATAGTCTGCACGATTTAAACAGCTCATAATAGATAAAACCCTCCTGGCCTACCGAATATAAAACATTACCTTGACGCCATAGATATTCAAAATTGGTGTTCATTGGGCTGGTTGCTCGGTCTCCACAAACGATTTCTTGCGCTTCGGGTTGTCCATTTTCATCGCCAGTAATGATTTAATGCAAATACAATTTTCTGTTTGTGGCGTTTAAGCAGCAATTCGGACATGTAAAATCTTCCTTCTACGTCTCTTAGCTTCAGCTCATGTGGTACTTAATTTCCTTGCTTTTGGAAAAACTTTTTGAATTTGGGTAATAGGTCATAGTTATTTCTTACGTTACCTGGTAAGTAGTTGTCATTACAATTGTCATTATTCTGAAAAGCTCAATAAGTACTTGCTAGTAATGACCTCAGTAAGTACCTTTCACTACTATTTTTTCAGTTATGAATATTTGCTTACTAATAATCAGCTAAATAACTACTTATTAGTTGTCTTGTTTTCAGTACTGGGGGGTTACCGCGTATTTCGATTCGAAACGAAACATTTTTCGAAAGCAATTTCCGATTCGAAAGTTGAACCGTACTGCGTAACTCGTTCGAAACGATGACAGAGTTGTATTTATAAACAAATGGGAAATTTGATAAAAAGTTGGTAGCACTGTTACTAAAATACAAAAATGGACGAAAATATCCCAAAACAAAAGAAATATTAAATACTATTCAATGTGTAAAAATGTTATAATAGTGATTTTTTTTAATTAAAACTGATTGCATTTCCCTGTGGTTTGAAGATTCCAAAGAAAAAGTCAATCACTTCTTTATACTGCTTTTTGTACATGTACATACATACATATGTACATATTTTTTTTAATATATTTTTTTTGCAAATTTCAAGACCACAAATATTAAAACATTTACAATAATAACATTAGTAATTATTTAGTTTATATCAAATATAGCATTATTTGGTTTAATTTGTTTGTTTTACGCTTTTATTTATCTTGAAAGATTTAAATATTTACATTTTTTGTTTTTCGTTCACTTTGTCACCAACAAAATAGCTTTCGAACAATTTCCTAACACTTTTTGCTTAACAGACTCGTGTTTTCGTAATACAGAGTTGCACTTTCGAAAGGGATTTTTATTGTTCGTAATAGAGAGTTGCCGTTTCGAAAGGGATTTTTGGTTTTCGATAGTGTATAAAAAATTTCCGTTCATTCGAAACAAATTGTACGAAAATCGTAATACACAGTACAAATTGTTCGAACTCGTAAATTATTTCTTTCGAATCGAAATACGCGGTAACCCCCCTGAATATGTACTCACTGGTAACTAGCTCCATAACTACTTATTAGGTCTATTAACTAGCGCCAATTAAATAAAAACTAGTTATTTTTTGGCTTCTAGTAAGTACATTGTAAGTACTAACAATTCAACTTACTGGTAGTTAAATAATAACTAGATATTTTGTGACTTCTAGTTAGTGTATTGTAACTACTGAATTCTGTGGACAACTCGAACAAAAATAAGTAGTTATTTAAACGAAAAATAAGTAGTGGTTATATTTCTCCAACATTACTTTCTAACTTACCAGGTAAGTAAAGTTTTTGCTGGGTTCCTGCTGCTTGCAAACGTTGCTTGAGTACCTTCCAATGATTTTGTAAGTTATTTCACAACAATCTTGAAATAATATATTCAATCTTCCAACTTTTTTTGTTGATCGGTTTAATCAAAAAAATGCAAGGATTCATCTTGAAATTTATGAAATATATTTTCACATTGAAGCAGTAAAGTGAAACTATCACCCCAATCGATGGTTTTTGTTGGCACAAAATTTAAATAAAAAAAAGCTTTGTGGTTTACACAATTTTGTTGAATGACTAAGTGAGAATAAATGAAATGAAATGAAAAATGCCACATAAGTTATTAAAGACACGAACCATATGTAACAGATTCGCCATTTGTTGCAAATCCTGCATTTTGAAGTTATACACTCAGTATTTTTGAGGCGACAGCATCCACCAAAAGCTAAAAAGTATCTCGCTTCATTCTGTGGTTTTCATGGGTCACCGCGTATGTCCATTTTTTTCGATTTTAAGATGTTGATGCCATATTGCATAATTTTAAACGCTCTTAAAATTTCTGAAAAAATATGATCAATTCCGATTTTGTTAGGTAGTGACCAATTTAAAAAAGTTCCATACCTAGCCCATAGTTCGTTCTAGAATGTTTTTTCCGCTCTCCTGAAAAATTTGATTTAAAGACATACGCGGTTACCCATGAAAACCACAGCATTATCATTTACATTTTACAAAATAAAATAAAACATTTATAAATTAAAAAAAAATTTTATTTCCAAATACAATGCAAATTAATTGTATAGAATATTACTGAAATAAAATTTAAACAGAAAAAATTAAAAATTGTCTCTAATCACCAAATTCATAGAATCAAGCAAACAATTTGTTGATTTTGCAGCTATTACCAAAATAATTATTGATTACTAAAATCGTAAAAATTGAAAATTGTGAAATTTTTGGTTTCAATAAATGATATTTTTAATTTTAATTAAAAAAAAAAAAAAAAAAATGATCAAAAAACTTTGCGTTTCAAACAATGTGTTAATTGTTTTAATAAAATATAGCTCAGGTTTTGACAATTCCCAACAACAGTTCTACAAGCTTAAATTATTTTATTTTAAACGATAAAATCAATTAGGATTTTTTTATTTAATTAATATTTTAATTAAAAATGTATTTCAAAACAACTAAAATGTTAATTAAATAAAATTATATTTTTAATTTTCTTTCAACTAAAAAAATAATTGATTCAATTATCACATTAATTTAATTGAAATACCTTGTAAACAATTTTTGTAATTGATAAAAAACTACTGATAAGTTTTTCTGTGTATTTATTTAAAAGGATAAATACTGCTTTCGTTGTACATTTCAAATATTCAAACCGCCACTCTTCATATTTAAAATTCTTTTAATATAAATTAAAATTTTCCATTCCAGTACAAACGCCCCTGCCATATGGGCTATTAGCAATAAAAATGTTTAAAGTATTTGCCGCACAATATATAATCTACTAAATGTATCGTGTGTATTTATTTCACTCATATATTTTGTCTGTAGCATTTTACATTTGCCCTTCTAAATAAAGATCATTAATAATTGTGCATGGCTTATTTAAAAGTCAAATTTCATAGAACAGAAGAAAAAATCAATTTCATGAATGAACGAACGAATGGATGGATGGATAAATGCAAAAAGTCCAAGCGCTACGTTTTTCTGTTTAGAAAGAACAAAAAAAAAAAAATACTCTTTATTAGTCGTGCAAAATATAAAGAAATTCATTCATTCATTAACATGCAATAAGTATGACCGTTAGGCAGATGCAACAAAAAGAAGACAAACAAATGCAACATGTAGATTCATGAAAAATATGAGTCTGTCAAGAACGACTTTAGATTTCTCAAATAGAAATTCATCTCAAACTGCTCTTTATGTAAATATATGTATGTATGTAAATATGCGGTAAGGCTTTTTTCCCGTACTTTTTCACTTCCCGGGAAAGTATTACGGACCCTATAAGACATTTATTTTTCTTCTCATAAGATCTATCAAATGGTAATTAAATATGTATATGTTTGTATGAATGTATGCACCAAAGCACATTTATAAAGTAATGGTCAGAATGGTGGCAAGAAATGGCAACAGTGGATGATAAATTTTCAAAGAAAGTCATCTTCAGTGATGAGGCACATTTTCACCTCAGTGGATTCGTATATAAACAGAATTGCCGCATTTGGGCGAATGACAATCCACGAGTGATTGTCGAAAAACCAATGCACCCACAAAGAGTGACTGGCTGGTGGCATCATCGGGACGCATTTTTTCCAAAATGAGGCCTGTCAGGCAGTTACTGTGAATGGAGTTCGCTATCGTGAGATGATAACGAACTTTTTATGGACCGAATTGGAAGATATGGATGTGGACGATATGTGGTTTCAACAGGCCACTTGACAACACAGCTAACGAAACAATGGCTCTTTTGCGCGACAAATTCAATGGCCATGTTATCTCACGTGGCGGCGATGTCAATTGGCCGTCAAGATTATGTGATTTGACACCGTTGGACTTCTTTCTTTGGGGTTATTTGAAAGAAAAGGTGTACTTCGATAAGCCAGCAACAATTCAAGAGCTAAAGGATGAGATAATTCGGCACATTAATGGCATAGAACCTCATGTATGCCTCAGCGTCATCGAAAATTTTGACCATCGGATAGAGATGTGCCAACGATGTCGCGGCGGCCATTTGGCCGATATTTTGTTCCATACATAATTAAACCATATCAATATTATCATAATAAAAAGAAATGACAGTAATTCCCTTAATAATTTGTGTATTATTCAAAATCAACATCGGCCCTTAAAATTTAACCACCCTTTATATGCAACAAAAAAATTCGAGAGTACACTTGCTGTTGTGGGGACCAGGTGAAGTAATGGACCGATTTAGCTCATTTTTAAAATTTAATAC
Organism: Pollenia amentaria; assembly: GCA_943735925.1. Classification (NCBI taxonomy): domain Eukaryota; kingdom Metazoa; phylum Arthropoda; class Insecta; order Diptera; family Polleniidae; genus Pollenia; species Pollenia amentaria. The sequence goes on from OX031008.1 coordinate 124,230,230, forward strand.
GCGTTATATAAAAAAAATATGTGAGCCAATTTTTATCTTCCTAGCTTATTTGGGCTCCATAGTGCCAAAACCATTATTTCGGCAAGAAGAAAGTAGTTATTTGTCTATAACTTGGTCAATAATGAACCGATTTTATTAATTTTCAGAAATCCACTTAGTTTATTTCAGGCGAAAAAGATAAAAATAGCCTTAAAACATTTTAGTTGTGATTTTAGGGAGAAATTAATAATTTTGTAAATGCTAGTGTCACAGAAGAGTAATTATTCAATGTTTACCAAAAAATATTGCTAACAAAATCCTCAAACAAATTTTGGCCATAAAAGGGTTAATTTTCGTCACTATTTGATATCAAATGAAAGTATTTCCTAAACGAAATACACTTTTTGGAAATAAACAACTGGTTTTTAATGATGTCTTGTTAAATATGCCTTGATAGCAACTATACAGGGCTGCCAGATTTGACGATTTATCGTCATTATGACGGTTGTTGGTTCCGAAATTAGCAAAGTGCCAATTTGCTGAATTTTTTCGTAAAGTGATGATTTTATTCAGTCTTCAAAACAAGACAAATTTTAAATCTTTTGATGTTTGTTATTAGGCAGCACAGATGAAAATCATTGCTGTTAACAAGAAATCTTAATTTTTATATTCATCCCTATTGTAAATAGGTTAGGTTAGGTTAAGAAGGGTTATGCGCCCAAGGGCGCATATCCACTCTGAGACCAATGAGGTCCATTGTGAATCCCTTCAGTAAAGGAGAAAAGAGGAAAAAGAGAAGTAAAGAAGAAGAGTAGAAACAAGACCTAAGGTTTGGTGCAGATTAGTAAATACGTAGGACAAATTCCCCCTATGGTCCTGCCAACAGAAGCAGCCGTCCTATTTCCCTGACAAACCCCAGTAGATCGGTTGGATTATATCCAGCGATACACCCCAGTTCGTCGTGAAATCTAGCCCCTAGCCATTTTGCCTGGGGCCGTGCATCCTAGGACAGTGGCACAGTACATGCTCCACCGTCTCTAGCTTCTCGGCATCCCCGCACTACCTGCAGAAGTCCGGTATCGCAATGTCCCATATATCCATAAAAGCCCTAACATTACAATGCCCCGTCAGGAACCCTATAAGGGTTCTGAGACTACTCCTATCCAGTTCTAATAGAACCCTGGTTGCACCTGCGTCAAATCCGGGCCATAAGGCCCTCCACACCCTGCAATCCGTTCTATCCCTCCAGGACCGGTTAACGGCATCATGGAATCTTTCCCCTATCACCCCATAGTAGTGTCATAAGGGGGGTTTTACCCCTCTGTCCCTTACCTCTAAGTCTAGATTCGAACCCCCTCTCGCGAGTTCGTCTGCCACCTCGTTGCCATCCACCTTGCTGTGTCCTGGTACCCAACACAGCCTTATTGTGAATGCCAACATGAACTCTCTCAGAGCATTCCTACACCGTGCAACCAGGAACGATCGCACCGTATAATTTGACAATGCTCTTGCAGGCTGCGGACTATCAACGTAGATTGTCACCACAGATCCCCCTTCGATGTGACCCAGTATCACTTCCGTCGCAAGGATCTCAGCCTGTAAGACACTGCACTCATCCGGGAGTCTGAATGACCTTTTCACGTCAGTGAAAACTCCAGCCCCAGTACCAGTGTCCATCTTGGACCCGTCCGTATATACTGCCCACCCCTCATCAAACAGTCTGTTGGATCTAAGCCAAACTTCCCTATAAGGGAACTCCACGGGTGGTGTTACACCGAAGTCCAAGGTCATACTCCTACGAGATTCCCCCCGGAATACTTTGTTAAAATTGTAAATAAAATTATACTAAAATTTTGTTCTCTTTTCCATAAAAAATTTTATGGGCAAAAGCAAAATTTTGAGTCAAGTCAACAAACAATAAAATATATAATATGTTTTTGTTTGCTTGTTTTTGAATAAAAATCGAACAAACTTTGTTAAAAATCTAAATTTGAATTTATGCACTAAAAACCAGGGCATAAAATTTAAACAGAATAATGAAATTGTTTCATATAATAAATGAATCAACGAAGATGGCAAATAGTTCGAAGTCTCAAAATTTAATTCTGACTGAGCAATAGCTCGATGTTAAATATTAAAGGATTTAGAAAATAATAAAACCTATAGCTTATCTACAATGTTTGACCCTCGATCAGCGTTGCCATATAATTTTTTTTAAAAAACTTCTTATATCTGCAAAAAACCTTTTTTCAAGAAAAAACTTACAAAAGTGCCAAAATTATAAAAGAAAACTCAAAAATTTAAAAATAATTTATTTGAAATTCATTTTGCTTAGAAATATAGAAAAAAGTAAACAAACATAAATTTTTTCTTTTTAACCAATAAATAAGTTTACAAGGAAATACTTATTAAAAACCTAAAAGGTGCTAAAACTTTAAAGTGTTTTAGAAAGTCATTCACCCCTATTATGTTAGTCGTTGTCGACGTCGACATTACCCTACAGAAAGATTTCCGAAAGTCTACGTCACTTTGGAGCCATGGGCAATCCTGAACCTGGCAAAACAAAATTATGTTGTTAGGTTAATATTCCTATAAGAGTTATTTGCGCCGAATAGTATCTAGATATTTACATCTATAGAAACTTTATTCTTCTTAAACTGATTTCCGGGAGGGGGTTTATATGAGAGCTATGGTTAATTCTGGAACTGTCAGCACAACATTTTTGGCTTGACATAGCAACTATCGTAAAAGTTATTTTCGCCAATTGTTATGTCAATACCAACATTTACAATGAAGTTATGACATTGAAAGCTTTTTTCGGGAGTGGTATTGTTATGGGAGCTATAGTCAAATACTGACCCATTTAAGTAAAATTGTACTTTAGGAAATAAAATCCAGGGGGAAAATTACGGCAATCGATATCGATCAAAATTACAATACAATTTAAATGGAAATTCCGAAAAATACAGTGCCGTAATTTGCCTGCAGCATTATTTATCAATTTTTTTATCCAGTATTTATGTATTTTTTTTATCCAGTTACCATTCTTATGTAACTGCGAAAGAAGCGAGAGCGAAAGGCCTTCCCAGCAATAACAACGTGTTTAAAAAAGATATGAGTATTGAATGGAGCGAGCAGGCCTTGTACATCCAAAAGGTGTACAGAGGCCTTCTAGAAGCCATCCCGTACTCCTTTTTTCAGCTGGGTGGTCTAGGACTCATATTTTTTAGTGTTACACACATCAGAACTAATGCATAATAAACTCTCCTCTGTTGTGGTCTGGCTATAAAAACGACCAGTTGGGCTGATGCGTATACTTATTTAGTGAACCCTGATATGTATAGAATATTTTATTATATATTTTTTCAACAAATCACAGCCTTAGCTTAGGATCAATATCGGCCACGTGAGACAAGCCCTTTAAGAAAACCATAAACAAATTTGCTTGACTTTACACTACATTTTGGGAGAGTTGTACTTAAAAGAGCGTTATTACGGCTAAAAAAATTTCGAGTTCGAAAAAGAAAGCAGTTTTCACGAAAACTAAGAAATTGCTTAACTTAGCAAAATTTTTCCGGTCTCATTATTGTTACATCTCGTAGTGCAGGGTATTAGAAATGCATTGAAACTAGAACATTTTAATGTTATAAATTTTGCTGCATATTATGACTGCCTAACTGACAGACGACTAGTTAATGCAAATCACCCGGAAAGGATTATCTAATAAAGAAAAACACACATAAACTAGTTGAACAACAAACAAACACACTTAAGTGTCTGAAGAACACTTATAATAATGATCGTCATTCATTGCATTATTTAGAAATGGGAATTGTTTATGGATTGAAGAGTTTTCAATTTAACTAAATACAGTCTGGATTGAAAGATATTCAAGTACAGGAAAACTACGAAATTAATATGTTATAAACAAAAAAATATAAATTTAGAGAAATGTGAAGAAAAATATAATGAATAGTTGAACTTCTATGGTAAGTAGGGATCGCAAAATCCCGAAACTTTTTATTTCCCGGAAAAGCGGGGAAAATTATTCCTTTTTCGGGATCCCGTTTTAGTTAACTGAAGTAAAAACTTATTTTTGCTTGTCATTTGCAACAAAATGGAGCTTTTTTAAATTTCCTCAAATAAAAATCGCTGATCCTTATGTAATTCTCTTTCAATTGAGTAGAGTCACATTATTAAATATATCACGATCCCACTGTTATTGCAAAGATGTTAAAACTTAAGACCGATTTAGCTCATTTTTAAAATTTAATACGCGTTATATAAAAAAAAAAATATGTGAGCCAATTTTTATCTTCCTAGCTTATTTGGGCTCCATAGTGCCAAAACCATTATTTCGGCAAGAAAAAAGTAGTTATTTGTCTGTAACTTGGTCAATAATGAACCGATTTTATTAATTTTCAGAAATCCACTTAGTTTATTTCAGGCGAAAAAGATAAAAATAGCCTTAAAACATTTTAGTTATGATTTTAGGAAGAAATTAATAATTTTGTAAATGCTAGTGTCATAGAAGAGTAATTATTCAATGTTTACCAAAAAATATTGCTAACAAAATCCTCAAACAAATTTTGGCCATAAAAGGGTTAATTTTCGTCACTATTTGATATCAAATGAAAGTATTTCCTAAACGAAATATACTTTTTGGAAATAAACAACTGGTTTTTAATGATGTCTTGTTAAATATGCCTTGATAGCAACTATACAGGGATGTTGATGAAGATGTTAAAACTGTTATGTTTTTGGTTTCACCCTAAAAACTTTTTTTAATATAAATTTTCGGAAATCAAGAAAATTTATCCTTATGTATTTCTCTACGCTGTACAGTGTGACTTTTGTTAGTTTTAGGATGTCAAAAGTCGTAACAGTCAAATAAAAGTAAATATGGCAATAAAATTTAGCAATAATAATGATGAGATCGATATAGCATTGGACACAAAAAATGGGCGTGGTCGACCCACTTTTTTGGCCACCCCCATATAAGGTGTATTTTCAAAATACCATAACTTCTAATTTAATAGTAAAAATAATTTTAATTTCACTAAATTTTTATATACACACAAATGCCTTCAATTAGTAGTTGTTTTGAGATGATTAATATATATTTTTGAAAACAAACTTAAATTTCATATTAAAAAAAGCAATCTGGAAATAAAATTAATTACTCCGAGTTAATATCTTTTGGTAATGTTCGTCGCTTTGTCTTAGTCGCTTTCCGCAAGCTGCATATAAAAGGGTAAAGATATGAGTAATCTGTGCAACAAATCCAAATTACTTTCAATTCTTGATGTTTTTCAAAATATCGTAGAAAGGAGCAAAAAGAAGCAAAAACTTATTGTTGAATCTGAAACTTTATATATAAACCTTCAATCTCCATATAATCACTTAACAGAATTCTACAGAATCATGCAAGTTTTTCTCTGTCGAAAAACAAACATTTTTGGAAATCACTCAATTTTTAGTAATTGCATATTTTCATTGATTAAAAATTAAAATAATAACGTTAAAGCTTCAGAAACTTACCAGTCTTTATAGAAAAGGTTCCAAATTAATTAAAGCAAAAATACTTTTGTAAAAATATTTTGCCAAACAAAAGTAATGCCAACGCAAAGTTCAACAAAAAATGAAAACTATAAACAGATTTACTACACTGGTCACAGTGACATAAGTTTGATAATGTATCATGTTAATTGTTGTTATTTTTATTTGTTTTGAGTACATATTCGTAATAGTTGTACATTTTACTATTTCATAGCATAAAATTATTAAAATCGGAGAACATTTTTTTTTCTTTTGGCATCCTAATAGTAAAAAAAGTCACACTGTGCACTGATTAGAGTATGAGATTAGTTTTATTGAATGTACCACCTCTTGTTTTAGAGATAATGTGCATTAATTTAAAAAAATACTTAACATTTTCCTTTTCTTAACTTCATCCAAAATAATCTGCGGCCAAATTACGGCATTCGATATCAATCGAAATTCCCATTTAATTTGTATTGTAATTTCTTTTGATATCGAATGCCATAATTTGGCCTTCGATATCATCATTAACTTAAAATTCATCATTAATAAAATAATGGCTACTAAGAAAAGACGTTGTACAAATAATAAAGACAGTTTTTGCGTTGTTTTTGTTGATTATAACCCTTGAACATTTTGTACGTATTCATATTGACTCTGTAAAATAAATTTTGTAAAACTATTTTATTTTTATGTCAAGAGAAAAATTTTTGGTACAACATATTTGAAACATGTAGAAAACTAGATAAAATGTGAAGTGGTTTTCTTAATAATGGATTTAAAATTTTCTTTCTAAAAATAGTTGGTTGGAATGTCTGTCTAGTTTGTGCATACATTGAAAAGTGGGGTGAAAAAATAGGATTATTCAAAGTTGTAACAACTAACCTAATAAAACATAACTTTGAACAACCTTTTACAATACAAGTAAGATATCCTGATATATTCACCAATGCGACTTGACTCAAATTTTTGTGTAGATTAATAATCTGGTACATATTTTAAGGGTTGTAGGGTCGTTCCTGAAATATTAAGCGAATAATATAAAAATGGTGTAAATTATGCAAATATTAACTTTCACTACATCTATAAAACTCTTAGCACTCTGAATTTAACCAGGTTGTCAGGTGTTATTGTTGGATAATTCAAAAACTAGGGATTTACAACAGATGGCGTAAATTTTACTTAGGGTTTTTTTAATTGTAGGGCATTTTAGAGTACAAAAAACTGTCGTTAATTCTTACTTAGTCCTTAAACAAAATAGTGTAAACAACAAAGTATTTTTTACTTCGAAAATTTCGAATTTTATGCGACAAGGTATCAACAAAGGGCATCTGCTTATCGATTGCTCCCCGAAGCAAAATTTTACGGAATAAATCCACTATAGATTTAAACGTGCGAGAGATGATTTGTGAAGTGGTGATTTTGACAAGAAAGTCAAAAACTGCCAAGGGCAGCCAAAAACTGTCTAAGATGATGTATTAAAGGCATTACTCCAAGAATATTCGGGTATGTGATGAAAAACGATTTGGAAAACAAAACGATTTGAAATCGATAATGTGGTTTTCAGTATCTTTAAAAAATAATTTTTAATGCATTCGCCTTTTTTCCTGTCTATATTCTGTTAAATTTTATATAACACATGTTAATTAAACTTTATTTTATCCAACAAATTTAGACTATAATCGATTTCATCACACCTGCTAAAACGATCGTTTTGAAATCGATCGATTTTCATCACATACCTGATTGTAGTCAAACTCAAGAAGAACTTGTAAAATCATATTTGTAACGTTTGAAGGCAGAAAGGCCCTACTTTTTAATGAGTTGTTAACATCGGAACAGTGGACCTGTACCGAACACAATTAAGCCGTTTGGCCGAAAAACAACCTTAATATTCCATCACTACAACGTTCAGTCACATGTTGCAAGGCTAGTGTAAAACTATTTGGAAAATAGTATTTGGGAAGTTTTGCCTTACCCGTCTTATGCAAAGAACACAACTAGGACGAACGACGAATTTTTGGCCGCGAATATTTGTCGCCAAAAATAAAACACATTGGTGTATATAAAAATAGATTTGAAATAGATGAAATATATTCATTTCTATTTCATACGCCGGCGAACGACGAACAAATCAGTACTAGGTGATCATATTAAGTTTTAGCTTAGAAGTATTTTAGTAAATAAAGTTACTTTTTACTTTAATAATTGTTTTTTTTATTGTATAACATTTAAAATATATATACAAAGTATTTTGTTATAAAAATAGTTTTTAGTTGTGTTTTTGATTATGTTTTAATTTTTAAGCATTTTTTTTTTAATATGCAGGCCTGTTCCGAAAATCACTTTAATTCAAAGCACGTTATTTAAAATCACATATGCTTTTTAAAATCACACGTGTGATATTTTGGCGTTTCGGTTTTGTGTGTTTCGGTGTGATTTTCAATTGCCGAAAGCACACCGAGAAACACAAAAAACCGATGATTTAAAAAGCACGTGATTTGAAAGCACGTGATTTTCAGAACAGGCCCGATAGTCACACAATTTTTCTCTCTTTGCACAAACAGCAATCAACTTTCTCAATTATGAAAGCTACTTGTTATTCGTCGTTATTGTGCTTCATACGACGAATTTACTCAGCGAATGTTTACTGAAAAATTCGTCGTGTTGGGCGAAATTCGTCGTCCGTCCCAGTTGTGTTCCTAGCATTACTGTCCAGGTTCGTAAAAGGGTACCCGAAATTGGCTTGATTCGTTCTTGGTTTTAAATACTAAGCAGTTCTTATATGATACCGAGGAGATGGGAAAACTTTATTGTACAAATCAATCTGATATGTATACAAACAATCGTTTTATATTTTTAGGTGTTAAGCATTCAATTTAATTTTCATTTCTTTTAAAATTTCGGTATTCCAAGACCCTGGATTTCTGGGAATCCTGGGACCCATTTCTTAACAGTAAGGCAACCGAATAAATTCATAAAATATTGTCTAAAATAAGTTAACAGCTTTAAAAAACACTAAATACTCGTATTTAAATATCAATTTTCATATCTTATAAATAAAAAAAAACGAAAAAAAAAAAAAACAAAAAATCCTTTTAAAAATTTCCTTTAAATTCCTCTGTATTTAAAGCATAGTTTTCCTTAAGTTCATTATTTGTATATAAATTTTAACACCCTTCACCACAGTTGGAAAGGGAATATATGTTTGTCATTCCGTTTGTAATTTCTGCAATATTGATGTAAGACCCAATAAAGTATATATAGTCTATACGATGCCCGCCTGTCCATTGAAATGTCTTTTTCGAAGACCACAAATGGCTAAGATATGAGCAAAAAAATTACGACTGCCTCTAATTTTTACTTTTAAAACCCCTTGTTATCTTATTTACATACAAGATTTGTCGATTAAATAAAGAAATGTAAGTGAAAAAATCTCATCATAAATATGCCCTACACTACAGTTGAAAAGAGTGTGCATAAGTTTGTCATTTCGTTTGTATTTTCTAAGATATTGGTCTTAGGCCCTATATTCTTATGAGTAGCGAAGTTGATTTTACGTCCGTCCGTCTGTCGGTTGAAATGGGTGTTCAGAAGGCCCCAGATTCGATAGGGACTTGGTTGGTTTTTATTTTTGTCACACATGCTCCGCTAAATTTTTCTATTGAGATTCAGCCTAATCGGCCCACAAATGGCTGAGGTATGAGCCGAACAATGACAGCTTCTAATTTTCCCAATAAATCTCGTTTTTGTTTTTTTTATTTATTTTACGTTTATGTATACATAAAAAAATTCTGGAAAACGGCGGGAGCTAAAGTTTCCAAATAAGGACCAAGTATCTGGTTATTGATGCAGAACATCCGACAAAATGTGTGCGTGATTGGTGAAGTGGACGTGGCACTTCCCATACAAATACATTACAGATTTCTATATATCTGGAGAAGGGCAAGAGCCAAAGTCTTAAAATTAATTACAAGCATTTTCCTTATCAATAGACATGATCCGACAAAGTGTGGGCGGGATTAGAGACGTTGGCGTGGCACAAAACAGTAAGAAAAACATTTGGTACACTAACTTGGGTTATCAATGCACAACCTCTCTGAAAATGTGGTCACGATTGGACCCGTACAAGGACGTTTTACATTTCTGTATATCTGGAGAACGGCAAGAGATATAATTTTCAAATCAAACAATGTTAGCGGAATTGGAGAAGTGGGCGTGGCACAAAATTGATTTATCTAGAGAATGGTATTTGTCTGACTTTCCGTTCTTATCGCACCGCGGTAAATAAGATTCGGCATAGCCGAATATAGCACTCTTGTTTTTTTTTATTCTGTTTGATAATGTGGGTTAGTGGGTTTGTTATTGGTGAAGGTTATTGAAGATTCAGCACAGCCGATTATAGCACTCTTACTTGTTTTATTTATCTTTGCTTGCAAATAAATATCGTTTTCACAAATTTACAAAAAGTATTTCAAACATATTTTGTAGTCAATTTGGGTTAAAACCTCCTCGCACTCTTGATACAATTCCAGTTTTACTCAGATGTAGACGAGCGCACATGTTTCCACAGCAAATTAATAACTTTTTGATTTTTTTAGATACATTTTATAGTGTCTATGAGTAACAATCAAGTTATTTTGTTTATATTTATTATGCGTTAATTGCGTAAACATTTTTGTTAATTTTTATTTCGAGTTTTAAATTTTCTTTTAGTTTGAAAAGTTTCTGCAAATGTTGTGCTGATCTGTTCTACAAAAGATAATAAACAATTGAAAAGTTTTTTTAAAAGAAAAGTTCAAAATTCTATTGAATATCTTTTAATCATTTTGTAGGTTCAATGTATAGTTTATGTAAACTTATGAGCTATTTTATATACAATAAACAATTGAATAATTTTTAGCTAAAATTTAAGAAATTGATTGAAAATTGTTTTTGGTTAGTGTTTTAAATTGTTGCATTTCATTATTGAATTACTTTTGAATAATTTTAGGCGAAGTACTTGAGTTAATGATCTGGTATCCCGATTTCAATTTTAGGAAAAATCTAATATGTTGGCCAGTTTAAAGTAAGTCGAATGCCACCAATTTGAATCCTCAAGAAGTTCTGAAGCCAAATTGCAATGAGTAATATTAAGAACGACAACAAGAATTGTAAAGAAAAGGTTTCACATATGAAAGTTTTGTTGGAATCGGTTTCTGAATTCAGTGCTGATGTCTCTGAGGTTCTTTTTAAGTTATACGTATTTCTCATCAGAATTCCAACCCAGAAATATATAAATTTTATAAGGTGTTCATACAACCTGTCTGTCTGAACCACGTTCTCTTTAAAAGCAATTATTCCTCTTGGAAAAAACTTTACGACAAAAATTTGACGATACACTTGAAAAACGATCTGGTATTCCAAATTCCCTGTTTTATTATTTTGCTATGCAATAATTTTGAATGATGGCAATTGTACACAGGTATAATCTTAAATAAGTTCTTTAGCGTCTCAACAGAAAAATGTCACAAAAAAATTAAAAACCTTGTATTTCTTTTAAAAGCATTTGATATTTGGCCCCTTTTCTAAAGCAAAAAAAAAAAATTATTTACATACATAGATTTATAAGTTTCTCTGATCGGTCTGTTTAAATTTTTGGACTTACATAGAGTATCCACAAATCCCCAAAATATGGTTCATTATCTGCAAGATTAGTTCCTTTAACTTTGTTATTCCTAGAATTGCTTTAAAACTGATCCGCTTCTCTTGGCTTGAAATCGTATTCCAGACTTTACACTTTATCTATATGAACTTTACCTCTTTGTTTTTGGATGTTATTAAGCGTGAAATATCAGATGTTATAGATAATAAACGATCTACAGGGTGGCCCCAAGAAATAAAGGGGGTAGTCTATAGTTTCTATATTTAAAGTAAATCCGATTAGTTTTTGTATTATAATTCATTAATAAATTCAGTTATGCCAACTCTTCACTACTAACAATGGCTAAATTAAAAATTAAACAATTGGCTAATAGTGGCTGAAAACTGTCAAATCAAGATTTTATTACAAACACCAATTATAACAATAAAAAACTTACAAAATCTATTTAATACACTGAAAATCCCACCTTTGTATTAATTAATTTTTAATAACAAAAAATAAACATAATTGTATAACGAAAGTTTCAATCTATCGATAAATGGATATTTAAATTATAAAAGTCATTTGCTTTCAGTAATTAAGAAACATTCAACGTAACCTACACAATCAAGGCAGCATTTATAAATTTTGTGAAAAAATATTAAAAATCTCGCTAAATGAAAATGGCTAATGGCCTAGTTGAGTTTTTCTTGGCTAAACGAGATGAAAATGGCTAATTTGGCAGCACTAAATTTGACACGATAGAAGTGTTTTTTTTTTTTTGTTATTTTTATTAGTATTCAAAATACTTTTAGGCCCTAATCATGTAAAACGCAACGCCAAAGAATTACATTGAAAGCAAAAACAAAGTCATAAATATTTCGTAATTTTGTTGCTGCTTTCTACAGAAATTTACATCGCGTTTTAAAATTTCAAACGCTGCATGGCTTGTGGCGTTGAAAATTTTAAAACGGTACATGAATTTCTGTAGAAAGCAACAACAAAATTACAAAATATTTATGACATTGTTTGTGCTCTCAATGTTATTTTTTGGCGTTGCGTTTCGTTTAACATCATTGGGGCCTTAATATTTTCAAAAAATGTTAACAAATTTTACAAAATTTGCAGTTAGTTCTATAAAATGTACACACTTTCTCTTAAATATATTAATATTTTCTTCATGTCTTATATTGCCATAACAGTTTGATGAGAATACCCCAAAAAACTTTTAATCGCGAATTCGCCAATACGGACAAAACTTTTAAAAAAAAACTACACTCACAATATTATTACAGTAACGGACTGTAGTTTATTTAAAAAGTATTCCGTGTAGCCATTTTTAAATAAATAAACATTTAAAATTCAAGCAAATTAATTTTTAACTGATTCTAACATTTATTCAAAATTCTAAGTGCACATTAATACGGATTTTCGGTTGCATTTAATATTGTCCCTTGTTTACGTTAAACTATTCTGTATGTAAAATTAACTTAAATTGTAATATAAAATAAATGACTATGCACTTTAAAAACGATTTGCTTGTTTTCTGTAGAAACAACACAACACTACAAGAAGAAAAACATAAATTATTTTCATGTTTAAAAAGTAAAAATTCCCATTCTTGGCTCTTTTAGGAAGTAAACGAGTAAAACCTGTATCATACAAAATAACTGAAAATTCATTTGTTTTTACGAAATTCGCCGGTGAATTTTTGACAGTAAAAATTTTTTCGTTAAAATTAAATGAAAAATAAGTAGACCGGGTTTTAACTGAATTTTCATTTATTTTATATTACAATTTCAGTTTATTTTACGTACAGAATATTGTGAGTGTATCACCATTGAATTCAGCGTACAGTAGGCTGCCCCGCTTGTTAAAATTTGCGATTAGAACAGTGTTATTGCATTAACATTCAATTATAACTTTAAATCTATACACGGAACAATTTTTTCTATTATTAAATTTAGGTTATAACTACTACATATCACTGTTACCACCAGCAAAATTTAAAAACTACACTTGCGATGACCTAAAATTACCCAATTTAAATGAAATAACACCTGATATCAAATTAACGTTTAATTATAAATTATAAACTTACAAAAAAGAACAAATTTTAAAGTATTTACAAAAAAATTTTGCAGGGTGTTCCCTTGTTAGGTCCCATGTGCAAATATGGGCATATTAAAACAAAATTATGTTGTGAGGTTAAGACTAATAAAATAAGAACTCTTAACGACGAATATTATTAAGTGTATATCTTAAAGTGATTTTTGTTATGGGTTTATATATGACCTACGCAACTAATGGCTAATAAATCAGTGAGTGTTTAAACGCTGATTTAGTTGAACTAAACTTAAATTTATATGTAGTTTAAACTCAACAGTTGTAAATCAGTGTCCTATGTATTATATGTAGTGTAAAAAGTAACATGTGGCAGCACTACGATAAATGTAGACAAATTCATATGGTTTGTATTGGTAGTTTAAACGCCCAATTTTATGCGTTTAAAGATGGTTTATATGTTTTCTGATTTATAGATTTGTTGACTTAAACACATTTTAAACCAAAAATAGAGTTTAACTTGTTCTCATTTATTATCCCTAAGTCTAACAGCACAAAATTTTGCCATGACATAGTAGCTACTTTATTTTATCAATACATACCAATATTTAAAAGGCAGTTGTGGCATTGTAGGCTATTTTCGTGAGTGGTAATTGTATTGGAGCCATGGTCAAATATGGACTCATTCCATCATTAATTTCGTAAAATACTTTAGGTTGAAATAAAATATATTTGGGCAAAATTTTGTCCAAACACCAACATATTAACCCTTTCAGAGTCAAAAATAATTTTTGGCGAGATAAAAATCTGAAAATTTATATTTAAGGTAATAGTTTTTGCCTCATGCAGCTCCCCTGGTTTTTAGGGAATGCCGAATATATTCAAAATTGACCTTCAAATGTCTACACAAGAACCTGCAATTTATTTTTGCAATATTTTTTTTCAAGAAAATGCTTATTTACGCATGTATCAATACTTAAATTTTTTTTTAATATCGCCTGATACCCGAAATTATTATTTTTTTTATTCTTCCTAAATCTAAGCTTTTTACAAATTTCCTGACTTGGGTACGAAATGCACTCAATAAAAAGAAAAGAAAGTAAATGTCTACTATAATAACAATTTAAAATATCAAAAGTGTCCCTCTTTCATATAAAACAAAAAAAAATATAATTAACTGTACATTTGTATACAGTAAAAGTGCGTAGAAAAAGAGTACAATGCAATGTCAAATATATTCGACAAAAACACTGAAAGGGTTAAGATTATTTATGGGCACAGACTCTAATAGAAACAAGTTCGTATGGGGGCTATATAAAATTATGCATCGATTCTCAAAATTTAAAAAAAAAACTTATGAAACACATTTAATAAAGTTATATTAAAAATTGCGACTAGTACTTTGCGCAGAAGATCTACATGGACAGACAACCAGCCAGCAGAACGGACGACTCAGTTTATGCTGTTGTGTTTCACACATTTAAGCATTTAAGCTGTTGTGTTTCACAGCATAAACTCGTTTCTCTTTCTTCAGGGGTTTTTTTTAGTATAAAGATTATATTGTTTGTTTTAAAATGAAAGAATTTCAAATCACACCTGATCTACACCTCAAAGAAATTACCCACGTTCTACCCACGAGAGTAAAAATTACACCAAATTCTGGTAATTACCCACAAAGTGGCAACACTGCTACATATACATATACGTACACAAATGGTATTAAAATTAAAATACCCTACTGATAGTATATTTTTATTTACCTGACTTAAACTAACTCTTGAAAACAACTTAAGCTTTCTCTTTATTTTGGGATTAAAAATATGTATGATTTGATTAAATTTTTATTTAAACCCAATGAACACTTTTAATAAAAGGGTGTAACTGGTAAAAGCTAATCAAATTAATACAAGCGAATCAAACTGCTATAGAATCATTTTTGCAAGAACATATAAAAGCTCTTAGACGGGTTAAAGGATTTAAGAACTTATTCATAATATGCATGTTGTTTAAGGAAGGGTGTTAAATATTCGTTTCAAACTCTTATTTAGCAACTATTATTTAACTACTATTTATATTAACTTAGTATTCGTATAATAATTAAAATTGACCCCACAACTAACATTTATTTCTATCTTAATGGTTTTCAATTGCTTTTTGGCTTATTTACTTTATAACCACTTCAAGTTTGGTTTTAAGTTTGTTCAAAATTGCTCGTTTTAATCATTTAGTAAAAACAAAAAACAAAAAATTATGAAATATAAAAAATATTCATATTCGCAAAAAATTACGTATAAACATTTCGTGTGATATAACAATGTCATAATATTGTTGTGTATTTCCCTCCATTTCTATTTAAACTATTTAATGAATGAATATTTTTTTGATATTTGGAATGAAAACCCGATTTTTGTTTGCACAGATAACATATTATATTATTATCTAAAAAAATGTTATTAGTAATTAGTAATTGGGGATATTTAAAGGAATATTTTTTTGGTCAATTATTGCGGTTTTAACAAAAAATTATTTAAAAAATTTTAATTCCTTAATTTTATAAATGATTGATTAATACTTTTTCGTCATGTTTCAAGCAATGTTTGCGTTTTTAAAAAATTTTCAAGAGCTTTCTATAACACTGCAATATTTTCCCAAAAAAATTTTCATATATGGACAGATTGATATACATATTTTTAAATTTTTTTTGAGATTATTAAAAAAATTGATAATAAAAACTTTTATCCAAAAAATCAAGAAATCTTAATTTTAAGTTACATGTAAATTTCCTGTTTAGAAACGGCAAACGCTTCATATCCAAAATAGCGTAGTCAGTTAAAACGTTTTTCCACTACGCATAACATAATGAATAGTGTGTTTTACTTAAAACATTTTACGACATTACCTGCTCTGGAGCGAGTTTTGATGGCATGCTCCTATTTTTTTTCTTATTTTATGTGCATTTCTGTCAATTTTCAGAATTTAATTTTTATTGTCTTTTCGATTTTCCACATAAACTTTTATTTTTGTACCTCTTTTGCACCTATCAGTTACTTCCGACCATTTCGTTTGTATATTTTGTAAGTAACATACAACCATCATTGCCATAATTTTATGGAAAATAACTGCATCTTAAGAAGAAAAAACTGATTTTAGCTTAAAAAAACTGCACATAAAAATACACAAAAAAATTGTGATGAAGCATTTTTCTACGTTAATAAACAAAATTGCTGTACTTGGGCTGATGAGCAACCCGAAGAGTACCAAGACCATTTCATCCATTAAAAACAACGATATGGTGTGGGTTATTGGTCCATATTTCCTCAAAAATGAGGAAAGTCAGAAGGTTACCGTCAATAGTAACCGTTATCGAACCATGTTAACGGACTATGTGCTTCGTGAACTTCAAGCGCATGGTCTCGTTGAGCTCTGGTTTCAACAAGACGGCGCTACGAGTCATACAGAGCGTTAAACAATGACCTTGTTGAGAATTCCTTTTGGTGAGCACTTGCCGTTTAGCTACTCGTGTTTTTCACGAGATACCAGTCGCTATGTTCGGCCGAGTCGCCAAAAATTGGACCTTCCGAATGGACCAACTCAGACGTAGTCATGACCAACATTTACATGATATCATTTTCAAACAGTTAATTCCATAAATTGTTCTTTCAACCGATAATACAAATTTTAAGTTTACTTTTAAATGTATGTGTTTTATTTGACATTATAAATCAAAACTCACGATGAATCACCCATTAAAAAATTTATCAAATTTCTCAAAAAAAAAAAAAAAAAAAAAAAAAAAATAGTTAAAAGACATTAATTAATTTTTATAAGAAAGGTTTTTCTTCTAAAGCAAGCACTTTGAGCGAACAATGTATTTGTGCTTCAGAATTATATGGTTGAGCTTTTTTGATCTTAACCTGCCAGGGTGTTTACTCTTTTTGTACGACGAAGACTTAGGAGCCCCATTCGAATTCATCAGTATACCTTAACCTTTGTATAGGAAGTCGAAAACTTCCAGAATCCACTCCCGTGTATTATGGTCCCCTCCAGTAATGAATCTGAGTTTGAATTTCACTCCGTCATTGATTTGTCGGAGAACACCACCAAGTCAGAGTGGAAAATTAGGATAAAACGATTTCAAATTGTTATACCTGTTTTAGACTATGCGACATGTCCCTTCAACAATAATCATATTTTCTTTTGGTGTCCGTTCGAAAACTAGTATACATTCAGACGTTTTGGTTTTTGTTGCAAGCTACAATTTGACGTTTAAGTTTTAATTTCAAATGTAACTTTTCAATTTCCAAAATCCTTACGAATCATATTAAATTGTTGCTGTATTTTACATTTCGTGCGACATTGTTTACCACGGCGCCAAACCATTAGCCAATGCGAAATGAAACGCCAAACGCACAAAAGGCAGACAAACTATGAAGGCCCGATTGCCCTTAAAAATAATAACAATGACGTGCAAGCTGCTCCCACGCCGAGAGCAGTTTTTAAAATGCAAACTTCTTTAGTGATATTCACAATAATTAAAAACCTTAATGTACAAGTATCAGTGGCCAGGAGTCACAATTATAAAAGGGTCTCAATGCCAACGTCTAGGAAATCTGCCTCCTGTTTTAGTTCTATATCCTGAATGCACCACCTTCACAAATAAGAATTATGTATGTTCATTAGACTTTTCTTTTAGTTGCAACTATTTAAAGTCGGCATTTCTATTAAACTTAAAAAAACGTAAGTTTAATTGATAAAGCCATTTCTCAAAATTTTCAAAACAAAATTTAAAATGTTTTCAATAATTGTCAAATGCTAAAATAATGTTAAAATGCTTAATTTACAAATTGCTACACTGCCTTAAAAGTACATAATAGGATCAACTGTTTTTAAAACTATTAAACAGTACCCAAGAATTTTTAAATAATTTTTTTTTGCCTACCAATTAAACTTAAAATTGGTAGTTTAAAAATGCATTTTTTTTAAATTTATTATACCTATATTTTAAAAATAATTTACTTACATAATTTTTAAAATATGTACATAATTGTATTCGCTGATTATTTTGAATACAATTTCCGTTGTATTTGCATAATTTTGAATGGTGAAAAGCACTTTATAAAACGCCTTTAGGTTATTGACTTTAGTTTTAGGCTCAAATTGCAAATATGCCACTTTTTTCAATTTATTTTGTTTTTGTTTTAAAGATTACATATAGTCAAAAAACTTGTTTCGGTTCTGTAAAAAATAAACGTTATTTTTCTAGTTCTTAGAACACATTAGGAAAATTGTGCTAAACAAAAATTAACACATTCAACAAACAAACAAATAAATAAATAATAATATTTAACACAAACAAGGCAAAACAAAAAAAAAAAAAAAAAAAAAGGAAAGAAAAATGACACAGATTTTCAAAAAGACTACAAAAAGAATCTTTTATTATAAAGAGTGTGGGGCTTCTTTTCCCTTGAAGCCTTTTAGGGCTTTTCCACTTTTGCATTATTTTTATTAAATTTTAATCGTTTTATCCTAAATTGCCGCAAACCAAAAATTTCTTCTTTAAACAATATTTTTTCATACAAAAAAAAAAAAAAAGAAAAAAAATTAAATAAACATTAAAAAACAAACACGTCAAATTCCACTGAATTGCCTCGTTTAACTGAACTCTTTTGTGCAACTTTTAGCTTTTTGGATACAAATAGTGAACACGTTCAATTTAATTAAGAGCCAAACGTGTTTGTTGTTTTTTTTTTTGAATAAGAGCGATAAATACTTGCATTTGCTTATGTAGTGAAAAAAACGAGAGAAAAACGTATTCGCATGAGTTGCTTTGTGGCATATTAAAGAGACAGTCTTTAAGTATCTTATAGTTTGTGTTGAAAAGGGGGTTACTTTGTGTACTTTATGCTAAAGTGATCGTTAAATGCACGTTTTTAAAAAATATGTTTGTAGTTGCATTTGCTTTTTTTCCTTCTTTTCGAAGTATAACAAACGAGGAGTGTGCTATAGGGATGGGCAAAGTGAAAAAGTATAAATATTTAATTAATTAATAGGTATCTATTAATCCAGATCAAAAAAAAAAAACAAATCTAATAAAGGAAGGTACTAAATTAAAGTTTTACTAGTCATGATTTATATAATTATTATGTAGAAATTGAGATATATTAAGTTTTATTATATATATATGATATATATATAAATATATAATATAAATTATTTAATAATTAATAAATTAATAGTGTATTAGACATATATTTATATATTTTTAAATTATGTATATGTATATATAAATATATCTATATATATATATATGCATATATATTTATCTATATATATATATATATAAATATATAATATAAATTATTTAATAATTAATAAATTAATAGTGTATTAGACATATATTTATATATTTTTAAATTATGTATATGTATATATAAATATATCTATATATATATATATATATATATATATCGTATCGATATTTTTTAAGAGTATCGATATTTATTAATTAAAAATATCGATATATCGATGTATCGAACGTATTAAGCTGAAATTATAACCAAATTTAAAAACTTAATATACCTATGTCAATACATATTTACATATCGCTCATTTACTTCAAAACGTCATAACTCAAAAAATGAAATTTTGGAGTGAGTGATGCAGAAGTGTTCGCTATGTTTTTCTTTATATTGTGTATAAAATTTATCTTTATATATTTTCCCGTTAGAAGAGAATGTATCTTTATTTGTTCTATGTGGTTAAAGCAAATTAGAAACTTTAAACGCGTTTAGCTCGAAATGGATTTTTTTAAGTTATGACGTTATTCAAGTAAATGAACGATATGTGCAAACATTTTCCATGTAATTCCATTCTAACTGCCCGTTTGTAGAACGCGAGCGCAAAAGTGACTCGCTTAGCTTAAATTTAAAACAAATTTAGAAATTTTGTTTTTGTTTTAAATGTAAGTAAAGCGATTTACTGAGTTATAAAAACAGGCTTAACTTCCATTTAAAACAAAAACAATTTTTAAAATTTAGGTTTTAATGTAAGTTATGCGAACGAAGTTTTCGGTCGAAATCGAGGGACAGGCAGTTAATTCTACAATAAAATAAAATTCAATAAAAATAAAAAAGTGAATTTATTCCCAAGACCACATTTTTTTTTATTCGCCATATGAAATATAAAAAAAAAAAAAAAATTACGAAAAATTAAAATGGGATTATATAATGCCGGTAAACGAAACTTGTAACATACTAACAGGTAAACTGTGTGATATTTTATTTTTAATATAGAAGCCAAGAAAATGTTCAAATAAAAAAAAAAAAACAAAATATTGCTTTCTTTTTTATTTACATTCCAACTTTCATTAGTCTTTTGCTTCTTTTAATATGGCGATTCTTTGCATAATTCTAGGAAGCTTTTCCGGAATATTTTCCCCCGCTTATTATTTTGTTGCCATCTCTTAAAAACTTTGAATATTTACAATGGAAAGGGCCGTATTCTTTCTTAATATTAGGCAAAAAAAATTCTTAAAAAACAACAGTATTGCAGCAATTTTAAATTTTATTTTAAAGAGTTCTTAAAAATATCGAATTCGATAGTACAAAATAAATATCGATGTATCGATATATGGGTATTTTAAATATCGGCGATATATATCGATTATTATTTTTTTAAATATCGATATTTTGATATATCGATATATATTGCCAGCCCTTGTGTGCTAGACTAGAGCTGTGCGCGTGAGTGACTTTAAACATACGATCGCGCACTCTTACAGCCGTACCTAAACAAGAGCGGAAGGCGGAATGTTTTCTTCCTCGTAGCTTTTGCGCTGATATGCCATTCCTTAACAAGAGCGTCAGCATTGTATCACAAACAGTAATGTTAACTTTCGTGCTTACTAAAACCCTCACAAAAGAAATGGAATTAAAACCGCTAGTTTGACCTAAAAATAGCTAATTTGTCATTATTTATTATCAAACGATTGAAACAGGGTCGTCAAAACAGCAAATATGACAACCCACCCGGCTTATTTTAACGCTCTGCCCAAGTCCTATCAAATAGGTCTGCTTACTGCTACAATAATACAACAGTACAACAAACAACAGGCATTTTGTTTGTGTAAATTTTCACGCGGTTGTCAAAATCTTACTACTACATAGGAAAAACAAAAGGAAAAACGTTTTGTTTAGTGTGCATGGATGTGTGGCAAATAACAAAAAACGTTAACAAAAATATACATGAATAAGCAAAATGTAAACAACTTTTGACATCGTTGAGGAATAAAATAAATAAATATCTGGCTCCTTGCGCAGACCTAATGGATAGACCTTGGCGCTGTCAAAATCGGAATTTCCAATTGCAAAGCGTTGACGCTGCGCTATTTATACAAATTGTATGGACATGAGGATTTTTGACAGCCAGAAACGCGTTCCGCTCTTTTTTGATATGGCTGTTACAAGGAAAGAAAGTTTTAATCAGGTATTTTTGTTATCACACTTGCCTACTCACATTTTCAAAGTCTTATGGCCGTTTTCCCAATGTATCGACAAACTGCTTGTTAGTAACGGGTCGATTACGGATAGCAAGTGAACTGAAGCTGAGTTGCCAGCAGAGGTATCAGGCAACGCGGCTCATGTTAAAATATAAAATAAAATAAATAATTGTGTGTATTTTAACATGAGCGACGTTGCCTAATTTCGCTGCTGTCAACTCAACTTCAGTTTTGTTGCCATCCGTAATCGACCCATAAATCTCGACATAAATTTATTAGACTGATAAACTGCCCGTTTACGAGTTTGGGTTTTCTCAATATACCGGGAAAAACATTACTTTCAGTTGGCAACACATCTCAAAATACATGTTAAAGTTGGAAGTCTGCTGATTAAATTTATCTGTACGCAAATGAATAATAGCCAGATGAGGACGGGTTAGCTTTGTCACAGAATAGAATAAAGAAGCAAATGAGACCTTGAAAAAACCAAATTTGTTTAATTTGAAGTTTTTCGTTGGGGAAAAAGATAATCGCCTAATAACAAAACGATCATTACCAGGGATTCCATTAATATGCAATTGCATGTTTTTCCTTGTGCGACCAATGAAGGCAGAAACAACATATATATCCGTTTTAGAGCTGTTTACGAATTTTAGCATCGATTTGTTAGTGCATATTTTTGCATATTTTACCCTTTGCAGCATTTTTTTTTTTGCATAACTTAGTTAAAAGAGTATTTTTGCAGCATTTTTTAAGTTTATAGCGCATATTTTGCCTTTTTGGGGCATATTTTGATAAATGTTCAATGTTTTAAATGCGTACAAGAGCTTTTGCAGCAAAAAAAGTATTGTATTAAAAATTCTGGTTATTTTATTATACATATATCTGTATACCTAACGTGTTGCTTCAATTTCGCCACCTAAATTTAATTTTTACTCTAAAATTCTAAGCCAGAGCAGGTTGTCATTAAAGATAAATGCTATTTTAAACTTTTAAATTTTATGTATTAGCAAAAAGTAAGGAAAGAGCAATTATATACATACGTTTTTGGCGATGTAATACAAAGAAATCTGGACCAATCTTTTAGCATACCGATCGACTCAGGGATCTAACGATATCTATCCGTCCGTCTGGCTGGGTGCCTGTCCATGGTTACCTTGCGCGCAAAGTACAAGTTGCAATTTTGTAGATAATTTTATCAAATTTGGTTAATACATTTTAATTGTACTGAGGACGAAGTCTATGTAAATGGTGAGAATCGGTCTGTAATTTCACATATTAACCATAAAAACATCTTTCCAAATTAGACTTTTTGTGTTTGTAAAACAGCCAATTATGTTGGTATTTAGATTGAATTCGCCGCAAAAATATTTTTCTGCAATTAAAATCTTTTCGAATCGGTTCACATTTGCCCAAAACTCCCCTCTATAAATAGCTTGAACTTCCTTTGAAATATTAGCATTAATGAACAATTTCACTGAAATCCCTTTAAGAAAAATAAATCTCATATGGATGTTAATATCTAGAAAATATACGCCACAAATAACTCTTATATGAATTTTAACTTCATAACACAACTTTTTTTTTGTGAGCCTATGACTGCCCATCGTTTCCCAGTTTGGTAAAATATCGAAAGTTCGTCTGTAAATACTATGGTGTTTGAGCTTTACCGATTATAATTTTAAGATTGCTTTGATTTTTAATGCAATTCTTTTTGAAACTGTTAAATATTTTATTTTCAAATAAGCAATTTTTGATTTTTTTGCGGCATATTTTTTTTTAACAATTTTTTGGGCATATTTTAGTGTTTTTACTGTAAATTTAATGCGAATAAAACGTTCATAAAACGCGTTTTTAAAGCCTATTTCTGTTTTCCCTGGTCGTTACAATCAGTAACACTCATGAAATATTTTATTAAAAGAAGTACTTTTATGTTTTCGAAAAGTTGTGTTGTCTGATCTTACACATGGTGTGCGATTTAAATTTAAGATTGCAATCTAGCTCACCCTCTCACCCGGGGTTAATATCTTAAATAATCGTAATCACGAGTGATTAATGCGCAACACCAACAATTCACGTCACGTGCACACCTCTAGGCTAGACGTTATAATTGGATAAAAAAAGTCATTTAAGTTGGTTTTAGACGACATGTTTAGTAAGTGCGGGTAATGTGGTACAGTGCCTTTTTTCTTAAACTAACAAATCAAGAATAATGAAACCAATCTAAATGGTTTGCCGCTCTCGAAAACTTTGATCGGTTTTATTTTTGCAAGTCATTCTAAGTGTCACCTCCGAAAAATTCGATTAGCTGTGTAGTCGACTTTTTTTTGGGGGGCTGTTAAAAATAAGTGTTTGTTTTAAACGGGTAAATTTTAAAGTTCTTAAGTGTAAAACTTAAGTAATTGGGAAGTACCAAATTAGTGAACAGTAAATGCAATTACTCTTTAGCTGAAGTAAATAATCTAAAACTAATAAATATCTGCATTAACCTCAATTGCGCCTATTGTGGTATACCATAAGTCAGCTTTTTTTGTGTGTTTACCACATAACCTTCCAAATAAAACATTAATGAAATTGTGGTTGTTTACATGAATTGTTTTTGTTTTCTTGTTTTTTTTTTTTTGCAATGAAGTAAAAATGGAATAAAACACTACTACTTTTAAAGAAAATACTATGACTTGGTAAAGTAGTTCACTATAACACATTACCAGCATAGGGTGTACCACATAACCTGCACATTTTCTAAAGTCGTGTCGTCTAATAGGATTTACAATATATATTTAAATATCTCTGAAATTGTGGGTTTAATATTATTCACAAATGGCTTCGTGGAAGCCTAACATATGAGCATGCAGATGGGTTCATCCTATTTTAATCTAAAAACAAATATGTATACCACATTACCCGCACTTACTCTATTTAGCAGTGCACTTGTCAAATTTTTTTACTGATAAAGGCAAACATGTCGTGTAAAATCATCTGACATCAGCTGTTTTGCAAGTCATTTGTTTGTAACGGCAATTATACATAAAATCTTCATATTTATAAATCATAAACATTCTGTATTTGTTAATTTTGACAGACTTGCGCAGTAATATATGGATTTAATATCTGAAAAAGCCACTGCAAAATACATATCGTCTAAAAACACCTTTACATGAGGGTGTTTAATTGGTGAAGAGTTGCCAAATATTAGGGAATTCTTTTTTTCTGTCTGTTTTAGCAAATAAGTTAAAGTTCACGTTAGTTAACCGATACACTAAGCCAATCATGGCAATGGCTACGATTTCATTTTGGATGCTGGTTTTTATTTGGAGGGTATTTTTGGCTTGTCATCATACACTCCTTTTTTCAAATATATCCAAAGATTGCTGACAGAAGCTGTTTAATTCGGTGAGCGTGGAGCCCAATTAAAATCGCTTGAACGCGAAAAAATGCGTTTGCAGAATATATCCCTTACTAAAGTTATCGAGACACCTGCAGTATGTGCTGTAAAGTCCCAAGGCGGGATGATTTTCTACAGCTGGCCTAGCAAATTTTTCAACATCGGCCGATATAATTTTCAATAAAATATTGGCAAATTATCCTTTCGGAGGATATACTACAAAAAAAATTACACTTAAGTTGGTGATATTTTCGCTGACGAACAGCCAACCCATTATTGCATTAAAAATAATGTTGTTGCGAAATTGCACAATAATTACACAAAAATTTTTTCATCCAAGAAAACTGTTCTTGTTCCATTTTTGGAGAATTACACAGAAATCGGCGACGCTGCCTAGGAAAAAGATTTTTTGTTTGAAAAAAAAAACTCTAACACTAAACTATGCCTTAAAACGTAACTAGTAGTGCTGTTGTAGTTAAATTTGGCCTGTCATAGCTTCATAATACTAGAAGTTATACTGTCAAATTTCGTAAGGATCGGTCCATACTTAATAAACCTTATTTGACTAGAAAAACCTTTTTGTTATAATCGGTTTATAATTCACCATAGGTCTCAAACTGATTTTTTTTTGATTTCCCAGATTATAAAAATTTTTTGGATCTGGAAATTTTAGTTCTTATGTTGGGTACTGCATGTCTGATACTGAAAAAATATTGAAGGAATAAGACTATTAAAGTATGAAACCTTTATAAATTGTAATTTGACTTAGAATACACATTCGAATTAATATAAAAATATATAATACCAATTTTTTGGGTAAAAAGAAAATTACATATGTACCTTTTTTTTGTAAATTTTATGTAAAATGTATTTTTTTTTTAGTTTTTGGCTAATATTTCTAATTTTTTGGTCACAATCATTGGCAACATTAAATAATAACGACATTGAACTTATCAACGTTCTATTTTTTTTTATTTCTGTGTACATTAGATAACGGATATAATCCGCTTTTAAGAAAGTATTTCAAAAGCACGTGTCTTTTTCCATATATTTTTTTATTTAAAAAAAAAACTGATACAAGAAATATTTTCCCATGCACCAATAATAAAAAAAACGTACAAAAAATATAAGTATTTGCTTAAAAGCCGCTTTCACAAAAAAGAAAAGCAAAAAAAAAAAAAAAAAAAACAATAATGACTAAAAATGTTGTTGCTACAAAATCGTAATAGTACCTTGGGGAATTCATGTATAAAAAATCCAAGACTTTGAATTATTTCGCTTTTTGCACTTATCGAGCCCCTACCGCTATTCACGCGGTAAGGGCTCCTCGATAAGTGCAAAAAACTTCTTAATTAAAAGCAAAAAAAAAAAAAAAAAATTCTCATAAATATGCACAAAAAAGCTTGCATCTGTATATCTACTTAATCATGCGAAAATTCATGTTTTTGTTAAGAAACTTAAAAATATGCAAAAATATCCAAATCAAGTTTTTTATGCAAAAGACCAATTTTTCGTGCAAAAAGCTTGAAAACTTGCCCTAGATTTTATTAGGACTTAAACTTTAAGTATTAAAACAGATTTTTGCTTTATTTTATAAGCAGTCACACAGTATACGATTTTTATTAACTTATGTTGATTTGAACATTTTTTTTACTTTTATTGGACAATTAAAAGGAAAACTGGATTTTTAATAATAATAGTTCCCTCGGGACACTGACATTGATGTTTGATAAGTTCTACAAATTCAGACCGAATTGATATGAGGTCGGCAACAAGAGCAAGTTGATGTTAATGGTCCGAGCCGGAGTCATTGTATCTCTTGTTTATTACTGTATTGCTTAAGCCAATTATTATCGGGTGTTGTCTTGTAAAATCTGTGTCGATAATCAGAATCTATACGCTAGAATAACTCCAAATTAGACTTCTTAAAATCGTTTAAACTTTATATTAATTAATGAGCTATACAAATAAATCTGATGTGAAAAAATGTAAAGTTCAGAGGAAGAACTACACCTTTGTACCTTGAACAAAATACATAAAAAAGTATTAAAATTTCTTGTATTCAAAGTTAAAAGACATTTAAGCAGCATTAAAATTTCGAACAATATAGAAAAGTGCATATTTTCCTTTAAATTATTTGTAAAAAGAAGGTTGGTTATTTTTGGTTTAAAATTTTTGGAGACGTCAAGATATCTGCTTCATTTTCCGTTTGATTTAATAAGTCAGGGACGGTAGTTTTGACATCAAACAAAAAGATGCAGGAAAGCCAAGCGTATACGAAGACTTGGAATTAGAAGCTACAAAATAAACTGTTCTTCTTTGCAAAATTGCTGCCGCGTTTGCTTATTTTTTATGTTAAACGCAATTGGAAGGACGCTTAAGCAAGTTTTACAACACGAATAAATTCTATCATGATGCATAATACATGGATCGATAAAAAATTATGAGACAAAACAACAGAAGAAGAAAATGCATAGAAAAAATTTCAATTAAACTTTTCAAAATCAAAAATAAAATCAGCTTAATTAAAAATTTATTCAAGTGAATTAAACGTTTACTTATATTAACATCATTACTGCAGAAAATGTTGTAAATATCAAAAAATGGTAAATTGAAACTATTTAATTGTTTACTGGTGCAAATTTATTTAATTATTTACTGAAACCTCATATTTTTATTTGAAATCAGTTTTTTTCTTTTTTCTGTGTGGTTTATTTTTACAGACGCATGCTCCGGTTAAGCCTAGATAACAATGTAGACTGCTGTATTGTTCGGTTACATTAGCAAATATCCATTGATTGATTGATTAAGTTCTACTCTATCCGCAATATTTCTTAACTTAGAAAAATCACTAAGGCCTCTATTACGGTTCACAACTCAACTCAGTTGAGTTGTAATTTCTTAATTTTTGTATTATGCTTTACAACTTTGGTACTTATATTGCGGCGAACAAAAACATCAAAAAATTACAACTCATCACAACCAGTTGTTTTAATTACAACTCAACTGAGTTGAGTTGAAAACCGTAATAGGGGCCTTAGTTAAAACCATTTGCTTCAAAAGTGAACCAAAGATTTTTTTGAAACTTCAGGAACTATTTTTTTTTCATGGGAAACATCAAGTAGTATCGTCGCGACGCGTCTCATCGTAAAATTTTATGTTTTTTTTTTTTTAGAAAGTCGCTTTTGATTTGCCATTTTAATAATCCTTTTTGTACCTCTAACCACAGGTGGAAAGGGAGGGTATATATATAAGTTTGTCATTGCGTTTGTAATTTCTAAAATATTAGTCTGACCCCTGTAAAGTAAATATGTTCTGGGTTCTTATGAGGAGAGAAGTTAATGTAACGATGTCCGTCAGGCCGTTGAAATCTGTTTTCCGGAGGCCCTACATATGATGTCACATATAATCCGGATTTGTATGCTATTGAAATTCAGTCTGACTGGTCTACAAATGAAAAAAAAAACACGACTGCCTCTAATTTAAGACTTTATAAATCGCTTGTTGTTTTAATTTATTTTTAATGTAATGGAGAACGAAAAGAGTCAAAGTTTCCAAATTATGTAAAAGCGTCTCAGTTATTAATACACTACATTTGAAGTGGGCGTGACACTGCCTATACAAAGGTATACTAGATTTATGTATTTCTGGAGAGCCAATGTTTCAAAACTAGTTACAAGGATATTGTTTATCAGTAGACATCATTCGACAAAATGTGGGCGGGAATGAAGAGTGGGCGTAACACAAAATAGATTTATTTATATTTAAAGAACAGTAAGAGACAATTTGTACAAATTTAGTACACTTAGTAGGGTTATGAATACACAACCTCTCTAAAAAAGTGGGCGGAATTAAAGAAAATGGTGTGGCACCTACCGTACAAAGACATATATTTCTGTATATCTGGGGAACGTCCAAAGCCAAAGTTTCTAAATTAGGTGGAAGTATCTTGGTTATCAACACAGCATTTTACAAAATGTGGGCGGGATTGGAGAAGTGAGCCTAGCACGAAAAAGATTTATTTACATGTAAAGAACAGTAATATATATCGCACCAAGTGAAGGGTATATAAAATTCGGCATACTTCTTTTTCTGTTATTATCCTGTTTTAACAAACTCCACACATTTGGACACCCTTCCAAGAAATTAATAAGTAAAACATGGAATTAATAAGTTTTCTATTATAAAAAATACTTTATTAACCAAAAATTTTAATAACTCCAAAGACTTGGCAACCCTTCAAAGAGAACATTATTCATCTATCTCTTCCAATTGTAACTCAATTAAAATATTGAACACATTGTTAACATCTCGCCTTAATTTTTTTTGCAAAAATTGTTTTTGTGTTAATTTATAATCTCGTTGGGGCTTAAATAAAAATTGACAGACGTTAGAAATAACTTTTTTATATTATTATATATTAAATGGAATAATTAAATTTGCCTAAATTTTTAAATTCATATAAGCGTCATGTCGACTTTTTATTGTTTGTTATAGAATTTATCCCAAAGTCTTAAATTTTATTAATTTAAAACAGTGATGGAAAATGCAATACTGTTGTACAATTTTTAGTACTTTTTTTTTATCTTGGAAGCAACATGGTACTTCGACGTCAGTTTTAGTACTCTTTTCTTGTTATGATTCCTTGTTTAGAAATCTAGCCGGAAATGTTATTGCTGGGAAGACCAATAGCAGTGCCATTATTATTGAGTTTGTTTCCAAATGAGCGAAAGAAATTTGAAATAATCAATACCCAATTTCACACGTTTGCGGAAAAACATATTTACAAAAGGGAAAATATTTAAATTTTTTTTTCGCAAAATGTATGCAATTTAAAAAGGAAATTAGCGATCTTATGTTTTCTGATATTTCACATATTCCTATCGAAATTTTGTTAATAGCGTTTTCAATGCAAAAAAAAAAAAATCGTGTACAAGTACATATTCTTTCAAATCTAATATAAACTAAAGATCTATTAAGATAAATCAAAAGCAAATATGTATGTACAATGTATATAGATATGTACATATACATACATACATGTTCATTAACATATAGTTTTTTTTTTTATCAAAATGAATTGTTTTTTTTAGTTAAATACCCAAAATTTTATATTATTTATATCAAATTGAAATAATTTTGTACGAATTTTGGTTTTTTTTTGACTAATTTTTCAAAAAGTTTTATAAAAAGTACCAAATTGTTGCATAAAGTACTCTTTTGCTTGGTGATCAGTACCATCTAAATTTTTCAATTTTCCATCACTGCTTTAATATGTAACATCGAGAGAGTTATTGATGATCTTTAATCTCTCTTACTCTCTTTAAGTGCTATTTTCACTATCTCTTTCATGTATTTTAAAATTTGAAACGTATTTTTACACTCTTGTATTTTTCTTTCACATGTACAACATGCCATTTCACTTTGTGTGTGTATATTATATGTATCTTCTTTATGGTTTTCTTTTACTCTTTCCATTTTCTTCCTTTTTCTTTTGCTCATCTGATTAAAAAAAATTTAAACACTAAAATTTATTGTTGTTGTACATTTTTTATTACTACTTTTTGGATAATTTGTGCAAATTATTTATATTATTTATTTAACATTTTTTACTTTTCGTTAACACTCTTAAGCACGGAATTATTTTGCAGTATTTATTTTAATTTTTGCAAACGATTTCTTTTTTTTTCGCTGTTTATTGTCGTCGTATATTTTCACGTTAACGACCTCAAGGCCTTTTCTTGGCAAGAGCAGCTCACCAATGTCATCGAAGTTTTGTTTGTTTTTATTAAGTGATCGTTTTAATTGAAAAAAACTTCGTCATCAAAAAATTTAAATGAAAAATTTCACGTTTTAATTATTTTTTTTATTTTATCAATTACACCGCCAGCCAGACTGACACACTGACTGATTGGATTGACCACTAAAAGAAGTCGTCGTCCGCTTTGCTTGCAAACACACGCGTTCACATTCACGATGTTATAGGGTTTACTCCGTCCGCAAAACTGAGACATTGATTACCAGCAAAAAATGCTTTATGACGCATTAAATGTATTTGACGAAAAACAGTAAACACTCGAAAGATGTTGCAAGTTCAACTTTTTAATTATTTAAAAACTTTATTATTAAATGCTATAGGTATTTTGTTCGTTTTTAAAAACATTTAAGTTAATTATTTTGCTGGCTAACTTTTTTCTGAATAATTTAAATTTTATTATTACAAACAATTAACCGTTTTAGGGAGTTTCCTCTGTTTTCCCTGGTGTTGCCTGTCGTTTTATTCTGCAGATACCATGTGTTTAGTTGAGTTAGATTATTTTTTTTTCTAACTAGCAGCCACTAAATTATAAATTGTATTGCATATGCTTAGGCGGAAGTTTTTAAATAATAAAATGTTTTTATACACACCGCAATTATTTTAAATTTGCAGACGAAACATTCCATACTTGCAGCTAAAATGCGTGATTTCAAATCACGAACAGTTTTGAAATTGCGCAGACGATTTGATGCTGTTCTGCAAATCACGCGATTTAACAGGTTTCGGCATGATTTTAATTTTTCGAAAACACGAGAAAACAGCTGACTTTTTAGATTTGTGCTTTGTTTGTTTACGTTGATAATTTAAATAAAAAGTGAAAATGAAGTACATAAAAATGCCGGGATCTACTTTATTGGCAGTAATTTAAGAAAACAGCATTTGGAATCAAAAGAAAGTTCACAAAGCATTAAAACAAATAAAAAGAAATGATAGCATAACAACAAATATGTAAATGCAAAAATAACGAAGTTGCCATTGGTTTCATCGATGAAATTTGCTCTCTTTTTTATTTCTAAATTTAAACAAAACCTGTTCAATTATTGACTATTATTTATTAAATTTTTAAGCAACAATTATTAAAGTGAGTTAAATCAAGATCAATTTTTAAAAAATCCATTCTACATATAAATTAATCTTATATATAAATCGGCAGAGCAAAATAGTTAAGAACACTTTTCTCCACCGTGTTGAAGGTATTTACTTACAGAAATGCACAATATATATTTTATTAAAATCCATTCCATATTTTCGGAGTTACAAAGTTGGCAAAACTGGGTAACTACGATTTATATCTGAAAGACAATTTTGAGGAAAATGACGTGGACGACAAAATACTTGACATTGTCTAGTTTATAGACGACGACATGACCGACATTGTCTTTCAAGTTGTCTTTTGTCACAGCCTATCCACGACAACATGACCGACATTGTCTTGCAAGGTATCCTCTATCAACAACTATACACGACAACATCACCGGCATTGCCTTGCAAGGTGTCCTATATCAACTACTAAACACTACAATATGAGCGACATTGTTTTTAAGTTGTTTTCTAAACAAATAAAAAAATTTGTTCCAAATAAAAATAAAAAAAAAAAAAAAAAAAAAAAAAAAAAAAATTGCTGTAAAATAACGATATGAATAAGAAACAACCAAATCAAAGTGAAGAAAATCAGTCAGTCATGATTTTAAAAATATGTGCTGTTATTTATTTATTCATTTCTATATGCTTATAGCCGACTTAGTCGTGTAAGCTGTCCTCGACGACAAAGTAAATGCCAATGACGTGCACACTGTACGCAGCCGTTGACAACAAAGAATAATCATCAAAGACAATATGGACGACAATGTCGTGCATGTGTTATCAACGAAAAGGTAGGCGACATTGACCTACACATTTTCGTTAAAGAGAAAGAAAACGATATTGTCCTCCATGTAGTCGTTCTTTTTGTTTACGACAGGCTAAGCGACATTGTCTTTCTTTGTGTCGTGCAGGATTTACGAGACACTTGTTTGAAAATGTCGTCGAATATTTGGATTAGTTGTCCCGTACGTGTCGTGCAGGAATTTACATTGTCATTGATGATTCGTGCACGACATAACCAACTGGATATAGGCGTTCAAATTTGCTACTAACACTTACATAAATAAAAATTAGTTTTTTCCAATTACACATAGTTTTTATTAGATAGAATAAAAAAAAATAGGGTGATCGATAATTCAATTCTTTTCAGAAACCGGCTTTTTAATATTTCGACCATCTAAGTCGGCATATGGGGAGAAAATAGTCACCCCCATCGTGAATATTTGTTCGCTCGAAATTTTTCCCTTTTCCCTGAAGTTGCAATCGTGAATTAATTCCCAGAAAACACGCCACACTTAATACAAAATAAAATTTTTACTGAACTCTCTCCGTCATTTAGCTGACGGCTTTGAAATCACTTTGGAAAAAAGGGATTTATAGAACACCTCTAATTAATAAAAAGAAAATCGGAAGAAGAGAGGTTAATAATTAATAGTTACTCTATTATTAACCCTTGGCGAGATAAAAATCTGAAAATTTGTATTTAAGGTAATGTGATGGCGCTGAAGCCGGGAAAAATAATATTTTTAGGGAATTCCGAATATATTCAAAATTAACCTTCAAATGTCCACAAAAGAACCTACAATTTATCTTAGCAATATTTTTTTTCAAGAAAACACTTATTTACGCATGTATCAATACTTAAATATTTTTTTAAGTTCGCCTGATGCCCGAAATTATTATTTTTTTCTTTCTTCCTAAATCTAAGCTTTTTACAAATTTCCGGACTTGGGTACGACAATTCACTCAATAATAAGAAAAGAAAGTCAATGTCTACTATAATAACAATTTAAAATATCAAAAGTGTCCCTCTTTCAGATAAAACAAAAAAAAAATATAATTAACTGTTAATTTTTATACAGTAAAAGTGCGTAGAAAGAGAGTACAATGAAATGTCGAATATATTCGACAAACACACTGAAAGGGTTAATAGTTACTCTATTATTAATTATTAACCTCTCTTCTGAATAAAATTTTTTTCTAAAAAAAAAAAAAAAAAATTTCAAAATAGGGAAACATTTCGTAAAAAATTTCATGAGACATATTTTTGGTATATCTTAACCCGGGAAGGTTACTCTTCATTTTAGTACATTAATTTTACTCTTCGTCGATTCGATGAACTATTTAAAAAAAATTCTAGCGGAACGATTTTTAAAGTAAAAAATCAGTCAAAGTTGTTTTAGTTAAGCATTTTATAAAAAAAAAAAATAAAATAAAATAAAGCATAAAAAATAAGAGTTCTTCTTCTCTCCCAAATTTGATACGAATTTTAACTCTTTTGTGTTTTCAAATGAGTTATTTTTTTAAAGCTTTTGTCATCAGCTAACGTTGTTGGAAAAAGGAGCGTAGTTTAAATACACGTAAAAAACTTGTATGATAAAGTATTAATGAGCTTGGCCGATTCGACGCACAGTAACCATCGAGGGTTAAAAGAAGAACATCCAAATTATAAAGGAAGTTTCTCTTTTAGTGACTTCAAAAATGCCTTACATAAAACCATAATCGCACTTCTCAAAGAATCAAATGCTGCAAACTCCTCAGTCTGGTGTGGAGAGCTGAAGATTGCAGGACTGAAGGATTTTAGGATGTTATGTAAGCGATTAATCTAGTTTTTCGCGGTATCTTACACACTAATACTTCTTTGAACTAAGCGCCTTCCATAGCTCTATTTAAGTAGGAATATTTAGCTTTCGTGTATTGAAAATATCAGCTTAACGGAATCTGGTACAAGCCAGCATAATCGCACTGCGAATGGGGTCCCTAATTCTCACCGAGAACCTTCAAGAAGTTTTTGATTTACAAAATTTTAATCAGTTTGAAAAATATATCGGTCTGAGGTACTTTGATCAATATCAACTCGTCCAATATTATCATCCTTCGGCACTTTGCTAAAGAATCTGTCCATCACCTTTAAAGTTAATGAAAGAAATTTTGTCGCTGTTTACCGATTAAAAGTTCTGCTGCTGTTTAGAAACTTATCAGGAAGAGGAAAAGTTTTTTTCTGCAGTGCAGCCTTAGCCTATTTCACGGAATCTTTTGATTCCTTGGTTAATGTTTTGTGCCTAAATGCTTAATCACAAGCAAAGCGAATTGTAATGAAATCCCACTCAAAATAATTATGCCTTAAGGTTTTCCAAACTCGCGGCACCCCGGAAAATGATACATATATGGAAACTGACTCTGGTGGAGTCACCTATAGACATATGTATGTTAGTTGCGACCTAAGATGAGGTGGTTTACTGAATGGGAGGCAGCAACAGGACTACCAACGTTTTCTACTAACTTACAATGACTCTGGTAGCAATAATAATCTTTCTTAAGTTTCTGCCCCACCAAATCCTACTTTGAATGTCGATTGGATAATTAAGGCACACCTCGCTTGATAATATCAACCTCCCTGAGGAATCCGTTTATCGCCATTGAGTCGGATTTGAGACGTTTTGTTCGCAGTCATTGTTTAGGCACGACTGATGTCGCTTAGGCAATATACTTTACCAAAATATGTGACCCGTGTTCTCGCTCTAGAGTTACTGTATGGCAACAAGATGACTAATCATAGAAACTGGTAGACATATTCAAGCCGCTGGCCAAGAACACAGGACATAAAAAAATTTCCTCCCACATTTTCGACATACAAAGGCTTAAACCTGTTACCACGTTCAAATACTGCCACTGCAGACGGGATCAGACGCAAATCAGGAAGAAACCCAATTTGGGAACACACGCTGGATGATGTAGACAGACACATACTACTTAAAGTAATGGATCCGAAGAATCAAACGGACAATCCGTAACTATTTTCATATAAAAGGAAAAGTGTATGCTATGAAATCTCATTGCTGGCTCAGAGGATTTAAACGACACTATAAGATGTGGGTGGTTAGTTCTTAGCAACTCTTACATGCGGTACCACCAGATGTAGCGACCGCCTCCCAGACTTCTACTACCGACCAAGAGCTCTTATTAAAAGGTGCTCAATAATTCATCTTAAAAAACTAAATAGATTTTTTTTTGATTTGAAATCATTTTAAAACTTGTATTGCAATCATTCATATTGCACGCCAGTCTACGTTGGCTTGTTCTCTAATGCAAATAAATTTACAATAAACACTTTGAAAAAAAAAAAACTATTCCCTGCCAAAGCAAACAATGGGGGTCAAATCATGTTGACACTTACAATGTTCTTGGTAATTAAGGAAACAAGAATTAGCAAACGAAATTATTCCTAATGCTAATTTTTAGCGTGATTTATAAACTTCACCTCGACAGACAGACGACGAAAAACATGGGAATGATGACGACTAATAGGGCAATGGTGGCGGCAATATACATATAGCCAAGACTGGAGGAACACATGCATTGTAAATGTTCTCGTAATCACGCAGAGTCAAACTATAAAGTTGAATACGATGTAAAACATTCTGATAGACATTGATACCCACCAGGGTCTCCTCTAACTACTATCGACAAAATCGATTTCATTTCAAAAGCTCAAGATTTGGTACAACGAAAATTTACTAAACACGAGGGAAGCAACAAAAACATTAAGAAAAAAAAAGCAAACCATATGACAAATAAACAATGATTGCAAATGAATTGAAATTGTTAAATGACAAGCAAAAGTTTATAAAAAATTACCAACAACTGCCACTAACAGCGACCAATTAGCAGTTTAATTAACGTGAAGCAAAAAAAAAAAAAAACTTGATTTAAAATAAAATTTGCTAAATTATGTGAACAACAACAACTTTACAAAGCTTTATAAAACAACAAAACAAAGCATTAGCAAGAAAATCTATTACAACAACATAAATTAACACTTAAATTAACAAATGCGTGCAATTATTAAAAGTCAATTTATTATAGACAAATAATAACGTCGTCTCTCGTATCGATTGAAATAATGGCGCTAAAAATTTCAAATATCTATCTGTCAGACTTGTCCATTTATTTAACAAATATATGAGAATGTTTAATGTCTGTCTGTCTGCCAGTCTCTTGATTGAAGTAGTAGTTGACTTTATTTTATTTTTTTTTTTGTATATCTTGTCTTCTCGGCATTTGCTTCTTAAGCTGATTACATGGCTTTTTTTTTATCTAAGTGGAGGTGTTTAAATTTAATGGGCTTTGGTTCACACCGTTTCTTGGGGTATTATGTGAATTGCGATATTTATGCCGGGTTTTATGGGCATTTAATCCTTAAGCCTTCTTATAACGGTTATCGTCATTTTGTTCTGCACGATTCCTGACATGACATATACATACATATGTAGTCCTTTTTATGACATACTGCTAACTAAAGGTACGGTCAGATATGGCAAACATTTGCCGAAAAACGTCAAATATTTGTTTGCCGTAATGTGACCACAAAATATTTATTTGCGACAAACAGGAAAACAGCTGATTTTGGGCTAATAAATTTGTTTGGTGTCAAACAAAAATACTTTTAATGTGACCACTCAATAACAAATATTTGCCTGTATTTTGAGCAAACAAATATTTCTTCTTACACTTATTTTGTAAGACCAAACAGTAGCAAATAACTGCTGTTGGGAACAACTTAAAAAAAACCACTAAAATCAAATAAAAAAACACAAAGTATTGTAAAAATATTTTTGTAAAATTTTACATTTATCTAATTTATTTATTAAAAAAACACATGATTTTGGAATTCCATTAAATTCGTTTTTGATTTTCAGTATTTTTTGTTGTTGTAGCTGAATCATCGTGCGGTTACTGCCTTGGATCAAAAATAAAAAAGTTATCTAATTATTGTATAAAACCATTTTTTGAGTAATTACCATTTTAAGATATCAAAAATGGATTACGAAATATAAAAAGAACACTGAAATCATATACATATGTATGTATGTATTATCGATTTAAAATTCAACCTTTTCAAAAATCTTTAAGCAATTTTACACGATATGTATTTTACGGTGGGTTTATCAGATGTAAAGTCCATATGTTATTTCACATGTCTGTCAAAATTGACAATTACAGAAGGTTAATCATTTTTGCTTTGACACGTTCCTTTTTGGTTTCACCTGACATAACCTAAAAACATTCACATTAGCAAACTATTTACTGATTTATATTTATATTCACTTTTTATGGTATTTTAGTTAATTAAAAATGTTTTTTTTTAAGAATATGTGTAAATAAATAGATTTTTATATATATATTTGCCTCCACAAACAGACGACTTGCAAAACAGCTGATGTCAGATGGTTTGTCAGATCAAAATTGAACACGCTCTAATTGAAAGAAATTCCTCTATATTTTCCATCACAATTTCTATAATAGTGTTTTGGCAAATAAATTTATATATTTTGACAGTTTGGTTAAATATTTTGCTTCGGCAAATATATTTTTAAGTGTGACCAAAAGCAAAACATGTTTGCTAATATGTGTGTTTGCCGCTATTTGGCATCTGTTCGAGCAAACAAAAATTAGCAAATAAATGTGCGTAGTGTGACCACAAAATGAAACCTACATTGTTTTGAAAAAAATTTTGCCAAATAAATGCAAACATATTTGGGGCTAATATTTGCCATATGTGACCGTACCTTAATAAACGCCTTTGAGCTCTAAACTCATACAGAAAAGGATACTTACCATCACTTAAAATGCTTAGCAAAGGGTGAAGGTATTTTGCTTTCTTCTTTGTAGTGAGTGAGTGACCTTTTAAGAAAGATCTAGTTTTCGCAGTTGATATCTGGGGATTCTCACTGTACACCGTAAATAAACTCAAATGGAAGTATTAACTAAAACCGTATCTTCATTTTCTTGTAGCTTCTTCTCCTGTCCACGTATCAAGCAAACAAACTCTGCCATTCTGTGGGATCTGTATCCTGTCTGCTATGGATTTCATGTTGTCTAAAAATATATTTTTTTTAAATCATAAGGGCTCTATGTTCATAGGAACTTTGGGAACATATGTAAGGTTTGAGTCGACCATAGAGTTCCTAATTCTATTAAAGTGGCCTTAAAGGTACCCATCGACTACACAATATTATTCAGTACTTCGTTGCTATTATTATTGTCGTTTTCCCTACACTATTCAATAAGTTGGGCAATATAAACAGAATATGCGGTGCAATTTTCATTCAGTATATCTGTACAAACAAAAAAATACATACAAACCAAATCAAAGTTGATAAAATACGATTAAAGTTTTCAAAATGTAACTTCATATCGTCACCTTAAATGTAAAATGGCGTAACAACACTTTTTATTTTTTAACAGAAAAAGAAAACTTTACAAAATCAATAACATCATAATGTACTTGGCGTTTGAATTTTTTTAATAAAGTCGCCATTTTTGATCGCATGGATCTAAATTTGTGTGAACATGTAGTTTAATAAAATGAACAGAAATTAATAAAAACTATTTCAAATTTCTTGTTGTTATGCCATTTTGCATTTTAGGTGACGATATACTGATTTAATAAAATATATTTTACACCTCACAACTAGTAGTGAAACTTTTTTAATATTCATCTAAGACAGTAATTCTTAGTGGAGTTAGCCATGTCCGTCTGTCCGTCTGTTAAAAACACGCTCACTTTCGAAACACTCAAAAGAAAAGAACAATATTGGTGTCGTTGTTATTAGTTATCCTAAGCAGTTTGGGGTTGAAATCCAGCAAAATCGGTTCAGAGGGATAAGAGTAATGAATCCAAATGTGGAACCACCACCCTAAAAATTGATCATTTTTTTTTTTTCAAAAACTAACATAATTAGTGGCGGAATGCACACTGAAAAGACAAAACAAACTAGCCGCACTTAAATCAAGCCGAAGCGGTGTCAATAGTACGGTTAGTACGAATTTTCTTAAATCAAGTACAGAATGCTCGATTCAAGTACGGATTATTCAAGTGCTCCGTACTTAAAATAATCCGAAAACGGGATTGACTAATTTAAAGTGAGATTAAATTAATCTCAAGCTGTGCTTGATTCAAGAACTTCTAAGAGGGTTTAATTCAGATTCGAACTTTAAATGATCCGAAAGTTTTCTTCTTATTTTAGTACTAGTCGTTCCTAAAAATTTAAGTACGAAAAACACTAAAAACAATCCAAAAATGGGATAACTTTCGAAAACCAATATGCGCGCATACGCATGTGTTTGTAAACGTTTGTTGTGGAAACAAAAACAATACTGCAATAGAAATTAAATAACGATTTGCTTGTTTTGTGTAGAAACAACAACTTTCACTTTCGGATTATTTAAAGTACGAACCGGAATTAAACCCAATTATAAAATATTGAATCAAGCACAGCTTGAGATTATATTTATCTCACTTTAAATTAAGTCAATTCCGTTTTCGGATTATTTTAAGTACGGGGCATTTTAATAATCCCCACTTGAATCAAGCATTCTGTACTTGATTTAAGGAAATCCGTACTTACTGTACTATTGACACCGCTTCGGCTTAATTTAAGTACGTATGGATTGTTTTGTCTTTATATTTAAAGTCATTGTTTAATTACTCTTTAGAAATCAATTTTTCAACATTAAACTTTCGTCATCGCCTCAGAAAGAGGAAACGGTGTTCAATAATATTAAATTACATGATATAATTGTGTTGTATTATACTCGTAATTGTATTTACATATGAAAACGACATTCGTCGGACATTAGTTAACTTACAAACTCAAACACTCGCGTCATACTCCTCGTTTGTGCAATGAATGCAATTGAAAAAAAATTGAAAAAAGTACAACATACAAGTATGAATTGATATCTGACATACTACTAACATTTGTATTCGCAACTACCACATCTAATAACAATAAAAACAAAAAACAATTATCATTAGCGTCTTAAATGTCTATAAAACTGTGGCGCAGGCGCAGCACAATTCATATATTATCATGAAGTAAAATATACTTAGACACGCTCTTATATTCACACTTACAAACTAGTTGTAATTGGGGAGTTCCACTTTTTAAGTTTTATTTGTTTTTTTTATTGTACTCGCTTTCACTTACTAAAATGTATTGTAAAACACACCAAAGGTTTATAATATTTCTGTTTGTTAATACTTAGGAAAATTATTCAAACCCAAATGAAACATTTTGCCATACTTAGTCCTCGTCCATATTATAAAAAGTTTCCTTCAAAAACTTTTATCCATTCTCTTTTAAAACTGCATACGTGTCCATATAATTAAATTTTTGTCTTGCAGCATTTAGGTCTTTTGTATGCCTTTTTCCTTCTGTAAAATATGTAAAAAAAAAAAAAAAAATGGAAATTGGAAAGTTTAAGCAATAGAAATAATGATAATTTGCGAAAAGAAAAAATAAAAAGATGGGAAAGACAATGCACAAATGCTTTAAAGAGTAGCAATCACTAGATTTACTACAATTTTCCAGCTTTTTATAATCAAATAAATAATTCTTAACTGAAATCCGGTATAGAAAAACTGAATGCAAAAATCAGTACAATTCTTCTTGGATATCATTAAACGTTACGTTCAGCAAAGTGAATGACTTGAAAAATAAGCAATACCGGCAATAATTATTAAAGTTGGCGCAGATTGACAATAATAAAATGTCAAAATATGTAAAGAAATTGGAAATTGGAAAATATAAATAAAATAAATGGTGAAGATTGAGAAATTTTATTCTCGATTTTAAAACCCATGTACACTGATAGAAACGGCGTCATAACGCTGATGTATTTTGACATCAGTACTATGACAAGTGTCTTCGTTTTTGACCCCATGACACTTTACATCACTGTAAGCCTTAAAATCACTTGGCCAAATTGTCATCAGGGTCAAAAATTTAAATTATGTCATCAATGGGATGACACACTGACATCACAGAAATGACGAATCCGAGTTGATTTTATAAAGCATGTCATCAGTGCGATGACAAACTGTCATCAAATCGAGTCATTGTAATTGACCTTAAGTCAAATTGAGACAATATCCTTATTTACTTACCCGTTACACATGTTTGTTTCACTTTTATTTTATTCCGTCCTTTGTTAACAGAAGAACTCTGAATTATAAGACACCAGCAGCACACCCGATATGGTTTTCGTAATAATTCTACTTTAAAAATCTTATGTATTTAAAAAAATAATTAAAAAAATAGAATATGGGAATTTTCGCTACTAATTTTACTTTTTAAACATGAAATTAGTGTTAATAATATGTTATGACATGATGTTGTATATTATGTCATCGCACTGATAACAGTTTTTCATCGCACTGATGACAGTTTCTCTGTACTGATTTCAAAATACATCAGCGTTATCACGCCTTTTCTAGCTGTGTAACGCCAAACAAAAGAAAATAGGGCGAACAAATTAAAACAATCGCCAAAAATCAAATATGTAAATTAATAAAATTTTTTGAAAAATTTCCTAATATAAAAATTTTGTGATACTTCATTTTAACCAAAAATCAATTTCAAATAAACAATATATTGAATAAAATATAGTTTTATAAAACAAGTGCAAAATATGTTGAAATTTCAACATTTGCAAATGAGTAATATTTCGTTGTTTGACATTACATGGGTAAATAATGACAACTCTCCCTAATAAACATACCTGGTACTTATTATACAATGCTTTAAAGTTTTAATATTTTTGTTTTCTTTTTGAATTATTTTTTATTTTTTTGTTATAAATTTTTTTAACGGTTGCACACAAGTTTTTTTTTTCAATTTCGTTACCAATTCACAATGTGAATACAATTTCGAAACGAAAGCTAAATGCGATAAGAGACCAATTTGGTACTCTCTATCGCTTTCGCAAAATCTTTTGAAAGCGAAGAAACACTGGCAATTCAACTTGAAGATGGCGCAAACTGACTGTAATAAAACGTCAGAATATGTAAAAAATAAATTAATAAATAATATAGTGAAGATTTGCGAAAAAGACAGATGCGAAAGGCAATGTCGCAAACGCATTAATGAGTACCAATCACTCGATGTGCTACCATTTTTCTTTTGCATCGCAATAGAAAGTTTCCATTCTGGAGTTATATAACATCCGCTGATAAAAGCAGAATCTGCTGAATAGCAACAGCACATAGGGCGATCCGCCAGCAGAGCAAAATTTTCCAATAGTGGGTAGAAAATCAGAGGGGCTACTCTCTATTGCGATGCGAAAGAAAATTGTAGCAAATGTAGTTATTGGTACTATTTAATGCGTTTGCGCA
Organism: Pollenia amentaria; assembly: GCA_943735925.1. Taxonomy (NCBI): domain Eukaryota; kingdom Metazoa; phylum Arthropoda; class Insecta; order Diptera; family Polleniidae; genus Pollenia; species Pollenia amentaria. The sequence goes on from OX031008.1 coordinate 124,273,399, forward strand.
TTTGTCCCAGTATGTTTTAATTTACAAACCATTTTGGTTAAGTGATAGAGAGTACCAAGTTGCCATTTAGCTTTCGCATCGAAATTGTATTCGCATCGCAATAGAGAGTAGCCCCCCAGCCCTTAAAGCTGGTCTCTTTAAGATCTCCCTTCCCCGATAACCTCTTAGAAATAAGGAATACCTGCCAATTTGACCTAGCCGTGCCAGGTATTCGCTGCATTTATTTTCCCCGGAGGGCAAGTTTAAAATATGAACAAAATTATTTGAAATATGCATGTAAATATTTCCAAAAGAAAATTTATAAATATGCACGCGAAAAAACACAAACAAATAATTTTTAATTAAAGGGGTTTCAAGTTTTCAATGTGAAATGATCTTCGACTATCACGCAAAACTGTAAAATATATTAAAAATATACGTTCAACATCAAGTCGATGTTACTGCCGCATACTCAAATAATATTAGTTCACGGTTTCGGTTTTTTTTAAATATACACAGAAAAAATTATTAGAAATCAATTAAAATTTTTTTAAAAAAGTATTTCAATTTAATTAATGTGATAGTTGAATCAATTATCTTTTAGTTGAAAAAAATTAAAAATATAATGTTTGTTTAATTACCATTTTAGTTGTTTTGAAATAAATTTATAATTAACATATTTTATAAATAACAAAAAATCTTAATTGATTTTTCGTTTGTTGGGAATTGTCAAAAACTGAGCTATATTTAATTAAATCAATTAACCTATTGTTTGAAATGGCAAATCTTTTTGATAATTTTTTAATTAAAAATATCATTTATTGAAACCAAAACTTTCACAATTTTAATTTTTTACTAATCAATATAATCATTTTGGTAATTGGTGCAAAATCAACAACTTGTTTGCCTGATTCTATGAATTTGGTATGAATTTGGTGATTAGAGACAATTTTAAATTTTTTCTGTGTAAGCACTTGTACTGACCCTGCAGATAATATTGGACTACGTGGTCCATTGTGGCTTAAATGGACTACTTACAACATGGTCCAATGTACTGTAGTATGTACCATATTAGACAAATTAACATGCAGTGCTGCCAACAACTGCTATAGTTTACAGTATTACACATTGGTAGCCCTGATGTTGTCCATTATTAATTGTTTATTTAAAAGTGAAACAGGAAAGTTTTTTAAGATTTGTGAAAAAAAATTAAAAAAATTAAAAATACCAAGTAAATATATATAATAATAGCAATAATGGACTACAGTGCACGCCATTAAAGGCGATTAGTGAAAAAGTATTAACATGGAGTACTTTTGAAACTAACCCACTTCAGTAATCCATGGAGTAGTTTAGGGACTACTTCGGTGGGTTATATGGTCCACTCCTAGGACATCGTAATGTTTAATAGACCACCTTTTTACCATATAATTGGAGTAGTTTTGGAGTACTCCCACTCCTTTATGGACTACTCTTTACACGCATGTATGGACTAGTCTCGATATCTGCAGGGGATCAATTTAAGCACACAGCTGATTACATTTCTTGAATCACAGTGCTGCATTTCGCGTAAAATAAGTATTGAGTTTGGAAAAAAAGTCATTCGGCTGAGTCTTCTATTAACCATTTTTTTATTCTAGATGCTTCTATAACACCATCATATGGTAGTTGTGTTAGTTGACAGTTCTCAATACCCCTTACAACATAACGGTCATGTGGCAAAACTTTATGAATAATGTAGGGGCCGCGGTATTTTGGAATAAATTTCCTATTGATGCCAACATCGGTATTTATATTTCGGATGACAACAAAATCACCCTCTTTAAACTTCCTTGCTGGTTTGTTGCGATGCTGAAAATGTTGCTGAGCATAATCTTGTGATTTTTCTATTGCGTCTAAAGCAGACAACCGAATCTCTGTCAAATCACATTCCGTACTTGCATCAAGCGTTTCCTCAAGGTATTCTGTAAGTTTATCAATTTCCTGCCCTCGTTGGTAAACACCGAATAGCAGCTTACTAGGAGCTTCCTTTGTAGTTGAATGTATAGTATTATTTATACCGTATTCAACCCTTCCTAGCATAGCGGACCAATTTGCATGACTAACAGGTTCTGGTATTTTACCTAACATGGCCTTTATTACCCTATTAACGCGTTCTACCTGCCCATTAGCCTGCGGAGAGGCCGTAGCCACTTTTATATGCGATATGTTATTCTCCAATAGGTAGGCGCTGAAATTAAGGGAAGTGAAGCAGGTCCCACGATCTGACACAAGACGTCTCGGTCTACTATAGTAACTAAAATATTTGTCTAAGCACGCAATAACTTCTTTTGTACTTGTGGAAATGACCGGATAAAGACGAACATATTTTGTAAAGGCGTGAATTATTACAAGGACGTGTTTCCTTTTTGAATTAATAGATGGCAATGGACCAAAATGATCTATGTGTATAGTGTCAAAAGGAAGCGGTCTCTTGGGAATGCTATGTAAATTATGTTCGCTAATTCTCGCTGGGGCGGAAAACATGATACACGGAATGCAATTTCCTATAAATTGGCTTACTTTAAGTTGCATTTTCGGAAACCAGTAGTTTTTCCTTATCTGATTGCAGGTTTTCTTTACTCCTAAATGGCATATTTTCTCATGTACGAGCCTAATTACGTTAAGTTCCATCTCAGAAGGTACAAATAACTGCAGAGCTTCATCTTTCCCTAATCTAAAAACCAATCCGTCCCTTAATTCAAAATCGTCTACTTTCTCGTTTTCTAACCTCTGTTTTAATTGAGAAATTTTTTTGTCGCGATTTTGAGCAACCTGAACATAAAAATATACTTCCTCACAATCTACAGCGGCAATCAATTCGGATTTTCCCCGTTCTGGCCTATATTCAACAGCAGCGACGCAAGCACTAGTTACATTTCCAGTCCCAGCGGTTTGGCAGCGACTAAGGGCATCAACGTGTCCCATACTAATACCACCACGGTGCTGTATGGTAAAATTGAAATTTTCCAGGGCCCATCGAGAAATTCTAGGATTTAATTGTTTCTTACCCAAGGCTAGCGTCAATGAGTTACAGTCAGTCACAATTTTAAAGGGTATTCCCTGTAGGTAGACCCTAAAGCGACGTAAAGCATAAATGATGGCCAACGTTTCCAATTCGAAGCTATGATAACGCATTTCAGCAGCAGTAGTTGCTCTAGAAAAAAACATTACTGGATGAAACTTTCCATCTAATTGACGTTGTAAAAGTACTGCAACAAACCCAGAGGAACTTGCGTCACAATGTAATTCTGTTTGTTTTTGTGGATCATAAATAGCGAGTACAGGGCCCGATGATATCACCTCTTTCAACAAATTAAATGCCCTGTAGCACTCTTCCGTTGGTATATACTTCCCATCCTGCGTCAACTGCCTCAAAACATTTGTAATTCGTGCGTGATTCGGTATGAACTTCCTAAAGTACGAAAACAGTCCTAAACAGGTCTTCATCTCCGCTTGATTACGAGGAAATGGATAAAGCTTTATTGCAGCCAAATGAGAATCACCTGGGCGTATGCCCTCTGGGCTTACAGAATATCCCAAATAGTCTATCTTACTGTAGCCAAATTTACATTTGGCCAACTGCAACTTCAGTCCCTTTTCTTTTATCCTACGCAAAACTTTAGAAGTCAATCGCAAGTGTGTCTCAAAATCTGATGTGGCGATAATAATATCATCCATGTAAATTATTATCAATCCCTTATTAACATAATCCCTAAATATGTTATAAATATAACGTTGAAAAATTGCCGGTGCATTTTTTAGACCGAAGGGCATACGCAAGTACTCGAATTGCCCGTAGGGTGTTACGAAAGACGTATATTTTATTTAGTCTTGAGCCATTTTTACATGGAAAAATCCATTTTTTAGAAAAACCTCTTGCCGCCCAGATATTCTATACAATCCTCAATTAGGGGCAGTGGGAAATTATCCCTTATAGTAAGCTTATTTAAAGCACGATAGTCTACACATTTCCGAATTTCCCCATTTTTCTTTTTCACTAAAACTACGGCAGATGCGTACGGAGACTCACTGGGTCTAATAATATTTTGTGCCACTAATTTGTCCGTAATGTTCTGCAACTCTTTTCTTTCATAATAAGATAAGCGGCGCGGCAAGAAATGAAATGGATTATCATTTGTTAATCTTATGTTCATTTCATACGTGTAAGGTTTTACCTCGATATCATTAGCTTCAAGATAGTTTTTGTTAATAACGTCACGCATATTATCAAAATGCTTTTGACTAAGATTTGGATCGATATCAACATCCGATAAAGTCTTATATACACAACAAGCATCAAATAAAATGTTTTCTAAATCACAGTATTCATCAGCAACATATTCAGTTTCACATAATATTTCTCGTTTAAACGCATCGACCCTGTCTAAATTTTCATTGGCCAAAGTCTTATTTAAAGAAAGCCATTCACCCCGAGTAACTTTGTGACCCCGGGGATTAAAACAAGAACGTTTACAAAGAAATGTCTTTCCCCCATCACTTTTAACAACTGAATGACTATTTGTCTTAATTTCCCTATTTAGATCAAGTGCACAGAAAAATGATTGGTTATTATCCAGGAATTCATTACATTTATTCAAAAACTTTTTTTCTTTCAACTTTTGGTACAAGTGAATGTTAAATTTATTAAGACTCGTCCCAGTATAAGTGGGATAGACATAGTTGTGTTCGGCACAATATTCAATACTATTTTCTCACATTGGTTTCTAAATTTAATTTCTGCTACTGTTGTTCCATAAGTCATCAAATCAGACTTGCATAGGCCGTAATATTTCGACTTTATTGCAGCATTGTTTATAGTAAAAGGAACATAAGATTTCTTTACAAAATTAGTTGGACTGCCGGTATCAAAAAGAGAAAAACAATTCATAAATCTTTTGCACTTGATCCCACTATCACAAAAGGCAATACTTACATTATTTAAAGCACTTATAGTTTCTTCAGGAAAAACATCTTCAGCGTCAGCATTATCGGAACTTACAGCGGCAATTTCCTTCTTACGTGTAGTCAGCAACTTCTTGGGATTACTGCAATTACGATGATCATGGCCCATCTGCCAACAGCGGAAACAGCTTCCATCAGGCCGCTTATCGTATGGGCATTTGCTTTGATAGTGCCCCATTTGTGTACAATTATAGCATCGTATACTGGCGGTGTCGGACGGAGCAGTATTGGACTCAGGTAACTTTTTTGTCACCATTGGTTTATTGACAGAATCTGCAAGACGATTGCTGAGAGGACGACTTGCACGTCGCTGCTCATACAAATCTAAAGATTCTTTAAATTGATCCAATATAAGAGCATTCATTAGCAAATACGCCTCGGGTGAAGTGTCTTGCATGCCGTCAATTATAAAGCCAATAAGTTCAAATTCGTCGATATCGCCGCATCGGGCCGCAATATTTTCCATCTCCAACACATAGCGTCGGATGTTTTCTTTTTTATTCCACTTGTGGTTAGCTAAAATTTTATAAATTTCGCCGCGATTTATGGCTCTACCAAATTCTTTAACCAGCGTGTTCTTAAGTTTAGCATAACTTATAACATCGGTTTTGTTTAATAAAAGCCGTGCCGTACCCGTAAGCGAGTTACACAGAGAGGTGTATTTAAAAAGTTCATCGGCAGCGACCATATTCATTACGCGATCAAAATTTCGGAGAAAGTCATGCACACCATATGCTCGGTTTTCTCCATCGAACTTGACAATAGCGTGCTCAATGTCACGGAAGGTCAATCGGCTTGATGTTGATATTTGTGCTACTTCGGTCTGCAATGAACCGCCATTTTCTAAATCAGCGATCGCATGTTGGAGTTTTAATAACTCATGTCTTTTCCGCAAAATTTCTAACTGACGGTCCAAACCATCGACTTCATTTACAGAATCTTGAGTTGAAGCAACAGCGGTTGCAGCTAGCTGGCTTTCCTTTTCTGTGGCATCAGATTTTACTTTGGCTTCGGAATCTTGTTGGACTTCAACCTCATGTTTACCATCGACATCAGATTTTGCATCTTTATTAGCTCTTGCATGAGATACAGTGGAGCCAGTAGCGTCATTTTTTAAATTTGCAGCGGTGTCTTCTGTACTTAATACAGCAGAAGTAATAGTTGCAGCAGTAGATTTGCCTGACAATACTGCAGGTTCTCCAGCTTCTTTACCAACCAATATGCTATCATAGAGCTCACGAAGTCTGGATGTAGGAGCATTTGCCGGAATTTCCACACCAACAGTTTTTAATCCGTCCAAAATCTGCTGTTTGGAGAGTCGAGAAGTCATTTTAAGTATATTTTTTCTTTAAAAGGACCCCACACCTGAGCTGTAAGCTAGTATTTTAAAAATTTAATTTTATTTTAATTTTATTTATTTCTTTTTTTTTTTAAACGTCCAGTTCTTTTGACGACTTCTTTCACATTGTCGTTTTTCTTAAAATTTTAAAACTTAACTAATGATTAGAAGCTTTGATCTGATTGGTCAATGGCAAGTAAACGAATTTCGTTAAGATTCTATTTAGAATCTCTTTGCTCATTGGTCAATCGGAACATTGCCACCTGCAATAAATATTATAAGTGTTGGTTAGAGAATTAAGTTGTTTTTGATAAGTAATGTTAGTGTTGGTTAAGGGATTTAGTAGTAAGGAAAACTTAATGGTTACACCTGTATGTATGTACATATAGTTTTTCTCTTCTTTTTTAAATAAAATATATTTTCTATCGATTTCTTTTTCAAAAACCATTTGTAATTTATAGTTATTCCAAAAAAAAAAAAAAAAAAAAAAAAAAATTTATATTGATAACAATGGGCTTCCCTGAATTAAACCTTAGTTTACCTTCGTTTCAACCAACTGTGTCGTATTGTTATGGAAGTCCTCAATTGTTGTATACGGACGTATAACCGATTTTTTGTTACATGTTGGCTGCTTTTTTGTGTAACTGAATGACGGATTTGAGTGACTTGAGAGGCATGATTGTTGTTATTGAGCTCAGTAGTTAGTTGATGCTTTAAGTTATTTTTATTGCTGTTATTGTTGTTGCCTACCACAGCATTCATGCATGCATGTGCGTTTTATTTAATTGTGCAGAAATGCAACAGATACAAAAACTAATATAATAATCAAAAAGAAAGAATTTACTTTTTTTCAGTTTTCATTGCAAGTTTATTTTTTTTTCGAATAATTTTTACATCTTAATGTAAAAATGTGTGAGATGTATGTATGAATGATAAATAGCAGATGGGTTAAAGAATTGTTTCATTTTTCAAGGTTATAAAGTGAATGAGCAATGATAAGTAAAGTGGTTACAATCATATTTTAAGCGTGCAGTAGGGGTTTTCGGTTACACGTTCGCAGCGTTGCCATATATATTTTTTAAAAAACTTCTTATATCTGAAAAAACCTTTTTTTTTTAGAAAAAACTTTTTACACAAAAGCAAAAAAATTTATAGGGAATTCACACAAAAATTTATTTGTTATTAATTTTGTTTAAAAATATAGAAAAAAGTAAATAACAATTATTTTTTTTCTTTTTAACCAATAAATTAGTTTACAAGGAAATACTTATTAAAAACCTTAAAGGTGCTAACATTTTAATGTTTTTCAGAAAGTCATTATTAGGGAGATCAATTATTCGACTTTTTTCAATAACCGGTTTTCAAATATTACGAATAGTTGCTTTTTAAAAAAACCCGGTTTTCGGTTAAGCAATTTTTAAATAACCGGTTAACCGGTTTTAATTCGAATACTTACAAACACAATAATCAAATAAGTTTTTAAAATAAAAACAAAACAATTTGCAAAGGTAAGGAACCAACAAAATACATACACCCAGAGAAAACATATGTTTAAATTTGGTCACCTCCAACAAAACTATTTTTAAAGAGAATTGCAAACATATTATGTTTAAATTTAACCATATTATTGTCACCGACAAACATATTATTGTTAAATTAGTCCTCCATCAAGAAGGCACAACCATATTATGGTTGCCTCCGAACATCTTTTGGTTAGTAATAACTAAAATATGTTTAACATTTATAATAACATGGTTGATTTTCAACCAAAGCATGTTGCTCTTAGAAAAGAGGAAAATACTATTGTTAATTTAAAAACAAATTATTATCATATTTAACCATAACATGTTTAGAGGCAACCATAACATGGTTGTGGCTTCTTGATGGAGGACTTATTTAACAATTATATGTTTGTCGGTGACAATAATATGGTTAAATTTAAACATAATATGTTTAACATTTTGTCTAAAAATAGTTTTGTTGGAGGTGACCTATCTAAACATATTTTTTCTGTACGTGTAGATATGACTTAGATCAGACCTAACAAATATTTTACGATAAAATCCAAGAAAAGTGGGACCAGCAAATTGATCAAACTTTAGCTAAATTCTCAACAATTTTGTATTGATTTACTAAACTTTATTTGTAAGAAGATATTTGTTTAATGTAATTTAGAGACTGTTGAAGGATATTTGATCTAGACATACGTTTTGCAAAAGCAAATAAATTATAGGAATTTTATAAAGTTTAAATTTATTTTGAATGGCTTTTAATTTGTTGGTGGTTAAGCTATCTATGAGTATTTAAATCAACCATATTTTTTAAAAGTTGCAACCGCCAGGATTATCTATTTCAAATTATTTTGTTTCAGCATTAAAGAAACGAATAGTGAACTGAACATTCTTTTTGTGTAATGTATTTGTCAATTCGTCGACTACAATTTAAAACATTCCATGACATTGTTTGATTTCTTCAATTTTGTTTTTTAGTTCTTGGTGTTTAAATAAATAAAACTGGTAGAAATTTTTACCATATCGTTGATTCCGCCGTAATGTTCTAGTTTTCAGCATGAGTAGATGCTCGAACTACTTAAGAGTTTTTAGTGCCTTAACGGGCATTTCGTCCTCGGCAACACAACGGGCTAATATTTCACCCAATGATAAATTTTTTGCAGCGTATTTTAGTAAAGTATTATTTGTCGTCTCCTTAGAACTACTTCGAACGGAGTTAAGTTTCATTTGGATCACATTAATGTCAAGCATGTATACTAATTAAAGGTGATTAATAAGTCGTGACATGGAAGAACCTTTGTAACTTATCATGTTAGGGCACTTCAAGCACCTAACTTTGTCTTTTGAATCGCTTTTGTAAAATCTCTAGAGATAACCTCTATATAAAAATATATTTAATATTTAGAATACTCTTGCACAAATTACTACACAGAAAAAATTATTAAATTTCTCCAATCGCCAAATTTGTTCTAAATTCATAATATCAAGCAAACAAGTTGTTGATTTTGCACCTATTACCAAAATGATTGCATTGATTACTACAAATTTTAAAATTTTGAAAAAATATTTTCAATAAACGATATTTTTAATTTTAATTAAAAAAGTGATTAAAAAACATTGCCATTTCAAACAATGTGTTAATTTATTTAATAAAATATTGACAATTCCCAACAACAATTCTACATGTTTAAATTATTTTATTTTAAACGAAAAAAGTCAATTAAGATTTTTTGTTATTTAATTAAAATTTAAATCGAAAATTTATTTCAAAACAACTAAAATGTTAATTAAATCAAAATTAAATTTTAAATTTTCTTTCAACTAAAAAAATAATTGATTCAATTATCACATTAATTAAATTTAAATACTTTTTAAACCATTTTTTTAATTGATAAAACACTTTTTTCTGTGTATTTACTTTTTAACTGCACACGTTTTTGTAGTATTTTGAATATATTTTGTATTTTTTCGTCAAGCACCCACGCTTTTATAATCGATTTGTATTTACAGTGTTCATAATGTTATTTGACCTTTGTTACATTTTCTTTTGACATTCTTCATAAAAAGTTTAAGTTTGGCCAATATTCAATTAGAAAATACTTAAATTACGTGTACATCTACAACACGAGTAAGGAAAATGTATAAATTACACATTACTAAAATAACCGGTTTATTATACCAAAATAACCGGTTTATTCGATATTCGAAAATTGGGCATTTTAAAATAACCGACTTGGGCAAAGCTAAAACAACCGGTTAAAACTGGTCGAATAATAACCGTTCGATCTCCCTAGTCATTATTAAAACGAGCTTTACAAAGTTCAACATAAAACTTTAACCAATGATCTTTAAGGTCCATTTCATCTCCTTCAGATCTTTTAGGTAGGAAGGAGTAAACACAATTTTATCTACTTTCAAATAAAGTTTGTAACTAAATAGATAAGGCTAAAGTTTGATAAATTTACTGGTCAAACTTTTCTTGAATTTTATCTTCAAATATTTGTTAGGTCTGAACCAAGGCGAATTCAAACAGGTGACATTTTCGAGTCATCTGCTTATTGTTTATTTATTTGTGTGTATACTGAATGTCAATCTTTGTTTACATTTTGTGAAATTATTAATTAAAACTTAAAATTCAGTCAAAATCTAAATACTTAAAAAAAACTTACTTAAATTTTATAAAACAAGAAAAGTAAATATAAAATATAAGATCAAGGAATTAAAAGTGCGTAAGGAATATATGGAGCCACAATAAAATTGCAATACAGGAAAAAGATTTGCCTTCTAAAGAAATTGTGTATATTTTAGTAACAAAAAAATTCCCTTGTTTATATTTTCAACAACTAATTTTGACATCTCATGATACGGTCACCTGTATGAATTCGCCTTGGTCTGAACATACCCTTATGCTGTGTGGCCAGGTCTAAAAAAGTTTTACGGCTAAATCTAGGGATGGGCAATTAATATCGATATATCAAAATATCGATATTTAAACAAATTATAATCGATATATATCGCCGATATTAAAAATACCGATATATCGATACATCGATATTTATCTACGACTATCGAATTCTATATTTTTAAGATCTCTATAATAAAATTCAAGCGTTGCTCAACTGCTGACAATACTGTTGTTTTTTAAGAATTGCATCATTTGTTTTTCAACTAATATTAAGAAAATAACAGCCCTTTTCCATTGTACATTTTCATAGATGACACAGTTCAGTTTTGTCTCGGTTTTTAAGAGATGACAACAAAAAATAAGCGCAGAAACAATATTCTGGAAAGGGTTCCTAGAATTATGCAAAGAATCTCCTTAATTATGGCGCATTAGCAGCAATGGACTCATGAAAGTTGGAATGTTAATAATAAAAAAAATATTTTGTTTTTTATTTGAGCATGTTCATATATATTAAAAATAAAATATTACACAGTTTACTACGTGTCACAAGTTTCGTTTACCGGCAGTGTTTAATCCAGCATTATATAATCCCAATTTTTTTTATGTTTTTGGATTTCATATGGCGAATAAATAATTTTTTTTTTGTATTCTTTAATTTTTTTTATTTTTTTTTTTATTGTAGAATTAACTGCCTGTCCCTCGACTTACCTTAAAAACTAAATTATAAAATTGGTTTGAAATTAAAAGAAACAAAAAAAGTTAGAATGGAATTACATGTAATATGTTTGTCCATATGTAAATATATATTGACATTAGTATATTAAGTTTTTAAATTTGGAAATAATTTCAGCTTAATACATTCGATACATCGATATATCGATATTTTTAATTTATAAATATCGATACTTTTAAAAAAATATCGATACGATATAAATCGATATATTTTTTCAATTTGCCCATCCCTAGGTAAATCTGGCATTAGAAATGGGCAAAAAATGCTAGAAATGATTTTAAAAAAGTGCTAAAATAATGCTAACATTTTTTTTAAGAGTTTAGTTAAAAATGTATTACCAGTATACAATTTTATTCGAAACTAAATACATTTCAGTGATAAATTTTGCAACGAAATTTAAATAAATTGCCATATTTAAGCAAGTGGCTAGATTTTTTGCAAAGCATACTTATAAATATGTAGCACAGGTAGTTGAGATTAAATTTTAAATTTTGGTGGCCTGCAGACCTGTGATATATGCAAAATTTAAACAATTTATTTCTATGATATAAAAATGTTTTATATTCAGTCTTATTCCGGTTGTCGTTGCCGTATACGACTGTGTCGTTTTTTGTAATAGATTAAAGTAAAACACAACCTGTATTCTTTAATTTACTACAAAAACGACACAGTCGTATACGACAACGACAACCGGAATAAGGCTGATTATTTTATTTTTCATAGCTTAAGAACAGTTGAATCTTTAAAATAATTATTTTTTCAGCAGTTTAGAGCAAACAATTTTTTTAAACATTTACATCATTGAATTTTTATCTAAATACAAAGTGAAATTTCCTTGTACTTTTATATCGTAATATCAAAGGGCTAATAATGTGTACAATCGACATGATAAGGGCATTTCTAATATTCCCTAAATATTCAAATTTTTTTTTTTAACAAGACAGGTTTCTTAACATAAAAATTATTCATTTTCATACGAAATTTAATTTTGGGTACAACTTTTTCTAGTCAAAATGTTTTATAATTTATAATTTTTTTTTTAGTAAAATCAATAAAACTATTCGTCCAAACTTGTAAAATAAATAATGCTAAAAAAAAGCTTAAAACATTTTCAAAAAATGCTAAATAAAATGGCAAGTGATAAATGAAAATTTTGCAGCTGCAAAAATGCAAAAATGGCCACACTGGTTATTATTTATACACACACACTGAATAAACATCAAACCATTCACAATAATCAACCCAAACGTAAGAATGCAAGAAATATACACATGAACAATTTAATTGATTTGAAATTTAATTGCTTTATATTTTGGAATAAAGTGAACAAAAGTGAGCTTTTCTGAGATAAAATAATGTACAAAGGGAACATGTCTTGTAAAAATGTACAATTAGCGTACACTAAAAAAAAGAAGAAAAAAACAATAGTGGACAAGATTCTAAAATAGTGTACTGTCCACTATAATACTGTACGGTTGGTCACCATTAATATACCCCATAAAACTCTTTCGTATGCCTAAAACCGTATCGAATAACGATATTGTGGTATGTCATAGCTTTAGAAGACTTAAAAATACACGATCAAATTACGTGAAGAGCGGTTTATAATTTACCATAAGCCTTATATTAAAGGCCCAATTATAATATGCATGTACTTACTTCAGCTACTGTTAAAAATTTACAAAAAAAAAAAAGTATTGATAAAACCAAATCAAAAAAACATTTGCTTGTAAGCAAGTGACAGTTTTATAAAACTTAACAAAAAGTTTCCTTAAGTTCAATACGGTTTGGCACGTAGGATTAACATGAATTTACACTGTTGCTTAAGCAACTTATTATAATTGGTCCTTAAGCCAAGTTTGAAAACGTACTTTTGCAATACGCCTTAAACCGCAAAGAATTTTAGAGGGATTTTTTGTAAATCATTTCACCTTGAGTTAAGAAATTTTTCATATAAAATTTTTTGATTTTTTAAAAATTTGTATAAAAATATTCTTCAAGTGAGGTGAAGTGTATAACAAAATAAGGGAATAAATACTGCACGTAGAGAAAAAATATGTTTAGATATGGTCACCTCCAAGAAAACTATTTTTAGACAAAATTTTAAACATATTATGTATAAATTTAACCATATTATTGTCACCGACAAACATATAATTGTTAAATTAGTCCTCCATCAAGAAGCCACAACCATATTATGGTTGCCTCTAAACATGTTATGGTTAAATATGACAATAATTTGTTTTTAAATTAACAATAGTATTTTCCTCTTTTCTAAGAGCAACATGCTTTGGTTGAAAATCAACCATGCTATTATAAATGTTAAACATATTTTAGTTATTACTAACCAACAGATGTTCGGAGGCAACCATAATATTGTTGTGCCTTCTTGATGGAGGACTAATTTAACAATAATATGTCTGTCGGTGACAATAGTATGGTTAAATTTAAACATAATATGTTTGCAATTCTCTTTAAAAATAGTTTTGTTGGAGGTGACCAAATTTAAACATATTTTTTCTCTGGGTGTGTGAGGTCGGTTTTTATTAAGATTGGTTCATTATTCATAGTTTCCATATAAACCCCTATTCTGAAATGTTCTTACTCTCGGCAGAGGGTATCAAAGATTTCGTACCACCGAATATAACACTTTTACTTATTAATGGAGAAAATAATAAAATATACCACAAAAAAAAAAAAAAAAATAATAATAATAAAAAATATTGTGAAGTTTTAATGTGTTAAAATTTGATTTATTATAATTTTGTAAAGTTTTATTTTTTTCCCTTAATTCAAGTCAAATTTTTTTACTTATTTCAGAATTTATTGAAAACATGACTTAAATCTTTAACACAATTGCAACTTTTAAAATTTTGGCGCAATTTGGTAAGTGCGATTTTGTTTTTAAAATTAACTAACAAACATTTATATATTAATTTTCAATAAATTAAATATAAAAATGATAGCCAATTTCACCAATTTATTTTTATATCAATTCATATTAAAATATAGTTTTTCATATAATTTTATTTTTATTTGACGTGAAAAACGAATTTTAAACATAAAATTATATTTAAATAGAATTGGCGAAATTGGCTATTGCCATTTAACAGTTGTATTTTGTTTTTATTCAAATAAGGTCGAGTATCTACACTATACCTACGTTTTATTACACAAATTTATTTGATTTTTGTGTTTTTCTGTCTACGAATAAAAACAGGTTAACCGGTTTTTTTAAAAATGCCTAACCGACAACCAAAATAGCAACTATTCGGAATAGTCGAAAACCGTGTTTTGAAAAAAGTCTAATAATCGATCTCCCTAGTGCCTACACAGAAAAAAATAAAAATTCATTTCAATTAAATAATTTGTTATATTCATTAAAAAATTAATTAAATTTGCACCATTAAACCAATAAATAGTATCTATTGAACGTTTAATTCAATTTAATGGTTAAATGTTTAATTTACTTGATAAGATTTTTAATTAAAACTGATTTTATTTAAAAAAAAAAAAAAAATTTTAATTTGCAAGAATTTTTTTTTGTATCTCCGTAGCGTTGAGATATTTCACCAAATTACCGAGTTTCGCCCGCGATATATCAGAGCGTCCTTGTAGAAGATAATTCCCAAATAAGCTATGTTAAATTCAACATTAGACAATCACATAGGAGATGAAATACTGTCTCCTCAGTTCCAGGTTCTCTGCAGCTGCGGCAGCATTCATTAAAAGTGAGAGCATGTCTCATAGCGTGCTTACCGGTCGTCCAGTGACCAGTGAGTAAGTATATTGGTCTCGATAATGTCTCTACGGTTGAAATTCAGAATTCGCTCAGAGCGACACATGTCGTATGCGGGCCAGGTTACATTTGTAGTCCTGCAGCCCTTCAAGTTTCTCCGTCTATCATTAGCCATGTTTTCCCTCAGTCTTTCCAATTTTTAATTCGATTCAAAAGCATTTCTTTCCATTTCTCTTTAAAAAATATAATCGTGTCGTTAAATGACGGATTACTTAAACATACATTTTACATGTGTGTGTGTGTGTGTGTGTGTATGTAAATTAGCAAAATGTGTCTGAGTGTGTTTGAAGTGGGCCTGTCATTTTTTGCGTTTCATTTACAAATGTAAAATGATTAATTACATGAAAATCTAACAACACACTGTTTGTTTTGGCACCGTTTTTTTTTTGTCTTCTCTTGATGCCACTTTGGGGTGGAGATTTCAAACGTTTTTGTTGTTGTTATTTTTGCTATTATTTTATAAATTCATTTATGTTTTTGTAATTTAATTTTAAATATTTTATTAGCGTTTTCACTATTAAGTCGTGGGTAGAATTTTTAGCATTTAGCAAAAACTGAAAGCAACAACAAAAAAAGGTGAAAAAACAATAAATAAATATACAATAAATATTTAAATACATGTAATTTAAATTAATTTATTTATTTGCGTTGGCACGGTGGCGTATGATTAACACCTTTTAATTTTTTTTGTTTTGTTTCTACACATTTTTTTTTTGTTTAGTTTCATAGTTTTATAGTTTCTTGCTGTTTTCCTATTGGTTTTGTTAATAATATATTTAACAATGTTGTTGTTAATACCGTTGTTTGTGATGATGGTTTTGGAATCGAATAAATTTTTGTTGTCGGTCTGAAGTGTTGTTCACGATTTCATATTTTTTTCCAGTATTCATATATTTTTAGCTTTGAAGTTAGTTTTTTTCAATTATTTTTTTTTCAATGCTGTTTTTTAGCATTTAATTTCAATAACATGGGGGACCACTTGTACAAATCGTTGAATGTTAAAAATTTTAATTGAATTATAAACTGTCTTAAGTGCTGCTAATAAAATCGATGATGTAAATTTATTAACACCTTTATTTAAATGCCACAAACAAAAAATATTTTAATAGATTTTATTTAACATATTTGTTAACATATTTTGAATTAAATATGCGGTTTTTAAAAGTGACCAGGTGAGGGAGGTGTTTATTGGGAACGATTATAGAAATAGTTGCGAGGTTTATTTTTAGCAGCTAAGGCCCTTTAAATTATGAACGTTTTGCTATACACACCCAGAGAAAAAAATATTTTTAAATATGGTCACCTCCAACAAAACTATTTTTAAATAAAATTGTAAGCATACTATGGTTATTTTAACCATATTATTGTCATCGACAACCATATTATGGTTAAATTAGTCCTACATCAAGAAGGCACAACCATATTATGGTTGCATCCGAACATGTTTTGGTTAATAATAACTAAAATATGTTTAACATTTATAATAACATGGTTGATTTTCAACCAAAGAATGTTGCTCTTGGAAAAGAGGAAAATACTATTGTTAATTTAAAAACCAATTATTGTCATATTTAACCATAAAATGTTTAGAGGCAACCATAATATGGTTGTGGCTTGTTGATGGAGGACTAATTTAACAATAATATGGCTGTCGGTGACATTAATACGGTTAAATTAAACATAATATGTTTAAAATTTTCTTTAAAAATAGTTTTGTTGGAGGTGACCATATTTAAACATATTTTTTTTCTGCACAACATCTAAGAGAAACAACACATTTAAAAGCAGAAAATAAAAGCAAAGCAGAATAAGAAATTGTTTCCTTTAATTCTTTAGCTCGAAGTCCACACCACGCGTTCTATACGCTTGATACTTCCTTGACCTTTTATCAAGACGCATATGCAAATGAGCAAAGTAATCCCATTTAACGTGTTCTATACGTATATGCATTGAACGCGTTTGCTGTGTAACTTGTTAATAAAATGTTACACTGATTCTACTTTTTGATAGATGCTTGAACGCATCAACGAATTGAACGCGTAGTGTGTACCTCCAGCTTTAGCCGTTTTGCTTTGCACCATAGCAGTGAAATGTCCTGTCTTTGCTAAATCTCCTATGTATTTTTAATACAAAAAACGTGAACATTTTCACTTTTTTAGAGTTTTATGCTTATTATTAATGATGTTTGTGAGAATAAAAATAATTTTGCCGACAATATTGGGTTACTTCGATGAGGCTACAAAATCCATAACTTAGCATTTACACATGCCACTGCCAGTTCGAAAAACTCAATACACTCACGATTTTTTATTAATACACTCACATTTTTCGCAATGGCAGCTCCAGTGGCAGCAAAAATTGCATGCGAGTGGAAATTTGGCACTTGCATGCCACTAAATGTCAAAACGATTAGCAATGTTACCCTGTTCAATATTAAATGCAAATCGACTGGATTGTTGTCGAGCTGTAATTAAAGTTTTAACTGTTAAATGCATTTTTATGATTAATTTGTAGTAACGGGCGTTAAAATAAGTAAGTTTTCTAATTATAGAGCATTAATTTTGCTAAAATAATGCTAATATAAATAAATGTAAACTATTTCCCCAAAACTAAAACTATGTGATGAAGTCGGCAACTCTTTTTTGTTTTCTGGTACTTTTTTTTTAATTTGAGATGTAAACAAATTATCTCAAGTTGACGCTTCGACGACATTTTGAAAATGAACTGGCAGTGGCATGTGTAAACAGAAACGCAAATGGCATGAGATTCGACTATTTCGAACACTTTTTCGTTTATAATATGTATAGAACAGTGGCATGCCACTACTTGCATGTGTAAAGGCAACGTAAGCAAGGCCCTGCTACATTGTCTGACGTTATTCCGCTAGTTAACAGTCTTCGAACATTATTAGAAAATATAATAAGTGAATAAACTGGGATAGAGAATAGTTCAGAGTCCCAAAACTGGCGACTTTCGTAGCATTAACTCTGAATGAAAGATTTAATGGTTTAGGGAATAATGAAATCTATTGTTTATCTAAAATTCTTCGAATATTTCGAATATATATATATATATATATATAAAACGATCGACTTCAATCGTATCGAAAAAACGTCTTACTCAGTTGCAATGACTATGCATTCTGAAATTGAGGAAGACACGGTCACCCCTACACTTAGTAAAAGTTCTGATAAGTCTAAAAGAGGCCTTTGGACCGTTTGTGATCAAATTATAAGAAACCCCGAGGTGGATGAGGGTCTGTCCATCCTAACCTCTGGTTCTGCTTAAGCAGAAGTCGAGGTATACCTTAGATCTCCTAATTTTTTGAGAGACGCAGATCCGGTTTGTGCAGTAATACTTAAGTTTTGAAATTAGTTCTGCCGCATCTCAGAGACTATTTTTCACTGCAGGTCCGGTTCGAAAGGACTTACGATCTCCGCAAAAGTTCTTATTAATTTAAATATTTATAATCTATTACACTGTTCTTTTCTATAAAAGCATTATATATTTTTTGCTTATATTACCATAAAATCAAATTCATTGTTTTTAATCAAGTTGATGTTAATTTTAAATATTATCAATCTCTTACACTGTAATTTTTTATAATAAAAAAATTATTCTGCTTGAGTTTTGTCAATTTTATCTGGAATTCAAATTTTATATTCGTATCGGCATCGGTATTGCCGATATTTCTTTTAAGTATCGGTATCGTTTCGGCAGAAAGGCGTATCGTTACTTCCCTAGGTTTTATAATGGAGCGTAGTAGTTTAGGTGTTCTAAATCTTTGTTTTATTTTTGAAAAAAAAAAATAACTTCTGCTGGCTTGTTTTTTGATTCTTGAGAAATTTACCATTTCAATGCTCTGACGATGGATTTTAATTTATATACAATAATCGTTACGTAAAGAATGAAAATGTTTGTTAAGTTAAAAATAATGGCTAATGTCAATACCTATCAAATCCACTTTACCCGACTTTCCTAGACGAAACTTGGTGGCTGTTGATCTACTAGACGAAACAAATTGCTTTTCATGCTTTTTTTATCTTTAAACTTCAGTCTGGAAAACCTTATTTTTCTTCTACAATCGTAGAAGAATCTACAATCGTCTAGTCAAATACAAAATAAGTGAACAAAAGAGTACGACTCCTTCCAATTTGTCTGTTGTAATCCTTTTCAAAGTAAGGCGAACTTATAGGGTTCTAGATAACATCTCAATTGGTTCTAAAATGGCGAGCATCTGTTAACGAGATAATTAGAGGTTTTTTAGAATAAAACTATTAGATATCTGTACATAAGAGAACTTATTTTTAAAATTTACAGATTTTTTAGAAATATTACATTCGTAGCAGTTGACTAGAACTTGGGGCATTCAAAATTGACCCTTTTGTCTTACATAATTCTTTATTTTCACACACATCTCTTTGTTTCAATTGCTTAAGCGTTTTCATTGCGAATTGAAGGTACCAAAGAAGTGGTCCAGTAAGTTAAGACCAGGGAAACGGTTAAGATGGAGTTGCATATTTTTCATTGTGCGACCAATGAAGGCAGAAACAAAATATTTATTCCTTTTAGAATTTTTTTTTAGCATTTACGCAGCATTTTTAAATTTTTTAGAGCATATTCGTCCTTTTTTAAGCATTTTCTTTCGCAGCGGAAACATATTTTTTTTAAATTTTGTCTCGAATCTACCTGTTTGAAAAACGTGTTGCCTCAATTGCTCCATTTACATTTACATTTTATTTTCACTCTTCGTATTTAAATTTAAATTTATATCAACTGTAAATTCTATACATTAAGGGAAAATGCAGGAAAAATCAATTATGTATATGCGTTTGTAGTGAAGTGGGTAGAAATATTTGTTCTAGGCCCATCTTTTAGTATACCAATCGATTTAAGATCACTTTTTGAATCGCTCTGACGATTGGTGTCCGGCTTGTTGTCTGTTCATGTAAATATTGTGCGCAGAGTACAAGTCGCATTTTCGGAGATAATTTTATAAAATTTGGTTCATACGTTTCAGTTGTCATAATGACGAACCAAATGAAAATGATGAGAATCGGTCTTAAATTTCACATAGTCACCATTATTTTTTTCCGGAATAGAGTCTTTGTGCCCATCAACCATTTACTTATCTTCCAATTTAGATTAAATATCGCTTGCTTTTACTATAAACTTAATTACTTTTACTAGATTTTTCGGAATCGTGCAAAAAACTGAACTTGCAAATTGCTTTATTTTGGTTTTCTAACGAAAACAATTCAATGAAGCAATTTGTTTTTAATTTTGTTTTTTCTTTTAACTATAATTCGAGTCGGGGAAAACCAACCAATTGTAGGGTAATGTAAGAAAACCCACTGTTTATTGTTGGTGTTTTCTCTAAGGGGTGATATCGTTGCAAGTAAGACTTGAGTGCTTGTAAGTCTCATTCGCTTTACAGTGTTATTTGTATAATATCTTTAGTTTTTCCAAAGTCTTTGGAAACACTTTTTCTGATGATCTGGCCTAAGCAACAAGTGAAATGGGTATACGAACTAGCTTATCCCCCAAAAATAAATGTCAGTGATTTATCAAAGGTTAAAATTGGGAATTTAGTACGTCATAGAGAAATCTTATTAATAATTTTGTTCTGATGGGTCCATGACTGCCTAGAGGTTCCAAATAGGGTACTCTTTCCAAAATTCGTCTGTAAACACTGTGGTGTAGTGTTCTAATGGTCGGGATGAGCCAAATTTACTTTTTTACTTGTTTATTATATGCGAATAATATTAAATTGTTAAATAATATTTTTTTAACAAATTTAATGGCATATTATGAAGTTTTTACTTTATTTTACTTATGGGTATCAGTAAAGTCGGGAATGACTACCCATTCAGTGAATGCTCATAAATGACCTTAACACGAAATTGAGTGACAGGTTTATTTTTTGATAATTCTGCCCGACTTGCAAATGCCTTTAAAAATGTTCATAAAATGATAGATTCTATGTGATCAAACTTAATTTTTTTTTTGTAAACTAGCTGAGTCATATTTGTGTGATAGTGTTGCATATTTTGTCAGATTTTTGTGTGAATGAATTGTACGATTGTGTGGATAGTGAATGACGGCCTTAATTCATTAAACTGGCACTTAAATAGGAAAAATCTGTTCATCATTCATTAAATTATATGTAATTGAACTCTATAGGATATTAATCATCATGTCGTATAGAGTTCTTAACCAAAAGAGGCACTATCGTACATGAGCTGCCGTAATTGTGTATTGACAGCATAAAACTGGAGGAAATGGAGCATTTAATTTTTGATAACCTAATTTGTCTTGTAAAATTTGAGTGTTGAGATATTTCTTTCGCAATGTCTAAACTAAGTAAGATTTAGTTCCTAATGCCGGGTAGCTTCTTACGTTTTAATACTTAGACATATAGATAAATTACCTGAATTGGTAGCTGCATTCACCCCTAACAAAAGCGGCATTAACTCACAGAAACGAAAATTAAGCGACTGGTGGTAATACTGCTATTATTGCTCAATATCTAAAAAAAATTTGTGATAATAATTAAAAAAATTAATTAAATTTGAACCAGTAAACAAATTAATAGTATTAATTAAACGTTTAATTAACTTGATTCAAATTTAAATTCACTTGAATAATTGTTTCATTCACTTGATTAAATTGTTAATTAAAATTGGATTTATTTTTGGGTCAAAAATAATTTGTGGCGAGATAAAAATTTTAAAATTTGTTTCTAAGGTAATTTGACGGCACTGAAGCCAAGAAAAATAATAGTTTTCGTCTCATGTAGCTCCCCTAGTTTTTCAGGAATATATTCAAAATTGACCTGCAAAGGTTCACAAAATAACCTACAATTTATTTTTGCAATATTTTTTTCAAGGACATACTTATTTACGCATGTATCACCGAAATTATCAGCCCAATTATAAATAAAAATTCCCCGGGAGTTTTTCTCTTCTCCCATTTTTCCTATTTAAATTCTATTGTAAAAATGTGACAAGGAAAAAAACTACCGGGAAATTTTTATTCATAATTGTTGGAATGTATTATTTTTTTCTTCCTAAATATAACCTTTTTACGTACCTTTTAACTGTACATTTTTATACAGTAAAAGGGCGTAGAAGCAGAGTACAATGTAATGTCGAATATATTCGACAAAACTCTGAAAGGGTTAATGCTTAAACTGGGAAAAAAAAAACTTTGGAGAATTTTTTCTGTGTACAGTATTTTAAGATATTTGGGGACATCTTAATTCCAATATGCACTTTTAAAATTTCAATTATTCAAGTACACTGTTTTTTTCAGATCTCTGATGGTGTGAAGAGAGTCGAAAGTTCTTAGACCCTTAGCAATTTTTTTTGTAGGACTTAGAGAAACTGTCGAATCTAGACCTTATTCGTAAAATGGAGTTAGAATAGTGCTTATATATGTTTACTTCTGTTAATTCACTTAGTAGTGAATCTAAGTGAATACTTTATCATGTTTATTCATCCTCTTGAAATACCTGCATTCTGCATTCTCTGGCCACCTCATAATAATTTGAACTACTTTTAATTTATTGTCTTTTTCTGCCTTTCATATAATTAAATCATTTATCATTTGACATCAATTTGAATTTAATAAGTATTAAAACATTATTGTTGTTAATATGCCTAAGATATGCAAAATTTATTTTCCCTCAGGTAAAATCTGAACTAAATAAAAATTCTAATTAAGTGTACAACAAGAAAAAATCAAATCAACAACAAGTTTAATACCCAATTCAAATCAATTGCCATGCAAATCAGCAGCAACAATTAAATTACAAATTGATTACCTCATTTAGGTCATTAATTACAACTAAACAACAACAAACAGGCCAATAAATGAGGTAAAATATAAAAAACACCATGATTGCAAAAACACTAAACAACAACAATAACAGCAAAAAAAAACTATTTCTTGAGAAATTTCCATTTGATTTTAAATAGTTTATGATCCCACTACAATCACTGGTGTTTGTAAAAACCGAACGAAAAAATAAGCAAATTGACCAACGACTAGACAACTACAAGGACGGTTAAGACATTATAAAAGAAATTAAAGAAATACACTTCATGAGTGGGAAAAGTTAGAACATAGTACTATTAGTATAACCTTTTTTTCGGGCAAAAAAAAAAAAACGAATAATGAAGATTTTGATCACACAAAGGAAAGTACATCTGGGTTTTAAAATGTCTGAATGGAAAGTGAATCCACGTTACGAATACTAAGTTTGATTTGTACCATTCGATGTATATTTCAGTGTTCCATTAATAATTTCTAACATTCGGGCAGGCTAATATGATGATGAGGTGTTGGAAGTCGTATCTTGGATATACACGTTTTGCTAATTCCAACCGCTATAGGAGCTGGTTGGAAAGCGATATTTGCAACCTGTCTCGCTCCTTGTTTAAAACAAGATTTCCCGTTATTCTTATTAAGAACAACTAAAATTAAAAGAAACAGATACATATTTAAGATCCTCTCTGTTAAAGTGAGGAAAATTATATATATGAATAACGATTACATTATTGCAAAGGCAACTATCGTTTAATCAAACCGATATAACAGCAAATCATAATATGTAGAAAAGAAAGCACCTGGCGTGTTGGCTTATCTCAAGGAGGCCTTAACCACTGGGTGACAATCAATGCGTTTACCAACCGTCCCTGTCTTGAGTGTATAGCTCGGCAGAATTATACACTTGCCCCTAGCTTAGGAGCTGGAGATATCTTTCCTTCGCGGCTTTTGTAAATATACCACCAGCTTCTGTTGAGTTTCAACAGAAGCAAAGGCTGATCAGTTTCTCAGGCCGAGTCCTCCCACAAGTAGTGAAAATCCGCCCTCGAGTGGGGACTTAGGATCTCCCTTCCCGCGACTTTGGGTTTAAACCACAATCACCCCGTGATCCCCGAATGCATATTTTCAACGCGAAAGTAAAAATCCCCGCAGAGACAATTTTCTTCACGGCCTTTAGGAAGCTTTACTCACTTTGATTCGAATAAAAACACTTTCGAATAATGATATAAGTTATTCAGTTACGAATGACAAAGTAACTGCCCAGGGGGCTACCGCGTATTTCGATTCGAAAGAAATAATTTAGAAGTTCGAACTTGTGTATTACGATTTTCAAACTATTTTTTTTTCGAATGAACGGAAGTTGGTTATTACTTATCGAAAACAAAAAGTCCCTTTCAAAACGGCAACTCTTTATTATGAACAAAAATAAAAACTCCCTTTCGAAACTCCAACTCTGTATTATGTGGCCTTCAAATTTTCAAAAAATATAAAAAACATTGCATGTCCAAATAAAAAGCAGTATCAAGAAATGGTTGACTTTTTCTTTGGACTCTTCAAACCACAGTGAAATACAATCAGTTGTTATTAAGAAAATAACACAATTATAATATTTTTCACACATTGAATAGTATTTAATATTTCTTTTGTTTTGGGATATTTTCGTCCATTTTGCTATTTTAATAGCAGGGCTACCAACTTTTAATCAAATATCCCGTTTGTTTATAAATACGAACCTGTCATCGTTTCAAACGAGTTACGCAGTACAGTTTAACTTTCGAATCGGAAATTGCCTTCGAAAAATGTTACTTTTCGAATCGAAATGGATATGGGGGGCTACCATACATCGAAATCAATACCGACTATATTGATTGACAAACATAATAGCTCAATTCACGATCTTGTGCATTTGAGATTGCAAATATTTGCAATTGTTAATATATTCTATCAATTGTGAATGACGTTTTGGTTTAGTTTGCACGCTTGTTGCAAAACACGAAATTCACAGCTGATTGATAAATATGATTATTTTCTACTGAAATTTTGACTTAAAAAATGCGTTTGTGCTGATATGTGTAACATCCTAGTGGGCCCTATGTGAGTCACCTTAAAGTATACCGATCGACTTAGAATCCCTTTCTAAGTCGACTGACGATGTCCGTCCGGCTGGCTGGCAGTCAGTCCATGTTGCCTAGTGCGAAGTACAGATCGCAATTTTGAAGATAATTTGATGAAATTTGGCATATAGGTTCTTATTGGCACAAGGACCAAGGCTATTGAAAATGACGCTAATTGGTCCATAATTTCATATAGCCCCCATACAAGCAGCTTTCCGGAATAGGGTATTTGTACCCAATATCAAACCACTTTTAATGAAATTTTAAACATAGATAGATCCATATTTATATGGACACATAAGCTATACATTTGTAAATTAAAATAGGCTTACAAGGGGAGATAGGGGCGAAATCCGCCTCTCAGAAACTATCAAACCGACTTTAATGGAATATAAAACATTGATAGAGCCCTATTCATATAGCCACATAGCTATGTATTTTTCAAAACTAGGACCACGAGGCGAGGTTTTAAATACCCTATACTTTCTTACTTGTTTTTTTTTCTTTGATTTTCCATGCTTCTATTTTTTCACTTTTACTTTTCCTTTTTAATAGTCAGCAACGTAAACAACGCCGATCAGCGTTACCGTTGTTCGTCTATGGTTGCAATTTGCCACCTTTTTGAATCTTTGAGTCTTTTTGTGCGACGTTTTTTTTGCAACTTTTTCCAACATTCTGCAACTTTGTGCAATCTCGGCTGATTGGCATTTATATTTTAAGCTTTTTAAACCTAAAAACATCTTAGACGATATTAAAAATATAGATCTTGTATCTGAATTTGAAAATGCTATAAATGGCCTCATTCACGAATTTTAGTTGTTAGAAAGTTAATCCAATGATAAATCATACAAATACATTTTTGAAATTACAAATGCTAATCATCTTTGGCAAACAGTAGGAAGCTTAAAAAAATACTTAAATGAACCATTGAACCATAATTTCTATAAATATCCGGTATAAATCACAGCCTTGACCTCTATTTTGAAACCCAAAATTACAGATTTTTTACTTGTTTCTCTTAAAACAGGCAAAAATATTGTATCAAAAATCCATGCACACTTGTAGTGAATTAGATTTTTGTCCTATCTAACATAATTTAACATTGCAAAACTTTTACAAACACTGCTAAAACATTTTAAATTTATTGCTCTTTTCAATTTAATTTAAGTGCCAAATATTTTCCCACTCGTTGCGTGTAACGTGTCACACAAAATGTGATACATTTGTACAAGGTGATGGTGGCAGACAGCTCAGTGGTTAAGTCGTCTGGCAAACAAACCAAAAGCTAGAAAGAGAGAGAGAGAGATGACTGCAATACCCATTCAAACCTAGATTCGTACAAAAAGACAAACAGACAGACAGAATAGTTAAACTAAATAAATGCGGCATTTAACAAATGCTCCAATTAGTGTTAATAAAAATAAATAAAATACTAACTTGACATTACATTTGGCGCTTAAACGTCTTAAAAGCGTTGCATTTTGCCGTTTTTGTTGCTGTTGTTGTTCTGTTCAAAACACGATTCATTTTCCAATCGTTTTTTGCAGTTTTACACTGTCTCCCCCAGATTTTATTGCGAGTATTTATTAATTTCCTAAACACTTGAATTTGTTTAGCACGAGCAAGACAATTTGCTATAGTTGTAAATTATGTACTATAAAATGGATTTTATGTCTACTTGTATATTTGTAATACGTAGTTGCAAGTTGTCGTTTAATTCCTATTTTTTTATTTTTATTTAATGTCACAATAATGAAGGCTGTTTACCGCTTTACACTTTATTTGTTTGTCGTATGGATTTGATTCAGTTCGATTTGCTTGGAGTTCTAATTTTGTTTTATGGATACCGTTTTTTTTTATGGATACCAAACCCACGATTACAATTGTCAATTGATCTACGATTAATCAAGTGATTATGATTTGTGTCTTAAATTGCATTGAATTATTATTAACTTGCTCAGATGGAAAAGTTATTTTGTTATTTATTAATTGTAAAGTGTTGTTTTTTTTAATAGCTTTAATTGAGTGTTTTGAATTACACCCTATTGGGGGAGATAATTTAAAGAATGGGTTTCTTATTTCCAAAACTTTATATTCCTTTTGCGGGAGATCAAGGAATTTTTTTGAGACACCCAGTGATCCTTAAGCTGGGATCACACGATGTCCGCAATGCACCAATTTTCACACATTTTAATACCTCAATCGTGTCACTGCACAATCAAATGGCTCATGAACCAATCGAGGACCATATTGTGCGTACTTTTACCAATAAAATGCAACCCTGGTGCGGTAATCGTCTGACTACTTGATATGCAACGCACATCAATAAAAATAACAAAAATGTACCAATATTTATTGTGTTCTTGTGCGGCAATTATACAACACAATAAGGCCAATATTTGCATTTTTTTAATAAATTTACTTTTTGTGTGTTTTTTTAGTAGAAATAAATATATAAATATTCGCCTGGGTTCTACATTCCACTACAAAATGAAAGTGAAAAACTTTTTAATTCCATATATACAATTTCACTGTATTCTAGAAATGTAATGAAACGTTATTTTCATGATGATTTCATTTTTATTTTGTTTTAAACAACTATTTAAAGAAATTAAAGTTTCTTGTTGCTCTTTTAACATATATTTAAATGTGTTACTGACGTCTTCCAAATTTATTCATTTGTTGTAATTTTGGTCTTCATAAAATCATGTAAATTATTTTGTATTGCTTCCAAACTTCTAACTTTTCGTTTCGGATCTGCAACTGCATCTGACGTTTCATCTAAAAATTTATCTTTGAAACTATTGGCATGTGAGTTTTCCAATTCAATGGGCTGATTTGTCTCTTCTACAAACGCCGAATAATCGTACTCCTGCTAAACCCTCGATAGCTCTATAAAGACCGCAAAGCTTTGCAACTGCATCATCTTTAGATGAAATGCACTGCTTATTGTGAGGACTACCACCAGTTCTAACGTATCCGCTCTGCTCTCGGACAATTTTTTTTGAATGCGATTAATCAGGTATGTGATGGGAAACGATTTTGAAAACAAAACGATTTAAAATCGATAATGTCGTTTTCAGTATCTTTAAAAATTGATTTATAATATATTTCCCTCTTTTTCCCCAACTATAGTCTTATGAATTTTATATTATATATGTTAGTTAAACTGTATTCTGAACAAACAATTTTCATTTAAATTCAGAAATGGATATTAAAATCGGTCGAAATTCATCACACCTTTTAAAAACGATCGTTTTGAAAACGATTGATTTCCATCACATACCTGAATTCGATTAATTTAAAATTGCTGATTTCGATTAAAAGATTAATCGAAGAATTTATGCCGATTAATCGAATAAGAACACATATATGGTTTTTTTTTATCAAATGTATCATCTTTTAAAGTTTTAAGTCAAATAAACAAACCAAATGTTTGTGTCCGTTGGAATAACAAAAAACAGTCATGTTTAGTGAGTAATTCACATGAAAAAAATTTTAAATAACCAGTACATTTTTACTGATTACTGAAATAATGCAGTAATCCGTTAATTTTTACTTATTATTGAAATACATGCAAAAAAAAATGTTTAACCCTGCAGCCACACTTTCAATAAATCACTTTCAAGTTGTTCACAAAAACTGCTTGTCAAAACTTGTTTGAATTGACAGCTGTGTCACAGGCTACACTCAATTTAATTATCAATTTAATTTTAAAAATCATAATATTTTGTTAAAAAGTACAAGAATTTTTTAGAACACAAATTTTTTTAATAAAGCACTTTTATTTTTTATAAAGAAAGTTCCAAAGTTAATTTGTGGTAAGTTTTTAAATTGAACGTAAAATTGGCAAACAAATGGAAAGGTGAAATTGAGAGCTCGTGGTTAATTTAAAAAGTGTGAGCACGTTAGTAAAAAAGTTAGAGAGTATAGAAAATTAAAAGGAAAGACAAAACTTGATCGTGTGGCTTCACTTGTTTGTACATATAAAATTATTTGATCTCAACACATGGTTTATTTTTATCGTTGTAAAGTTGTTATCAATTAGTATGAATTATTACGTTTGTTTTGTTTTTTTGTTAATAAAGTATTAAAATACTTGTAATTAATAATGTTTATTTCCTCAAGTACCAATTTTTTCTTAAATTATGGAAATAAAAATCTTAATTTATAAAATTTCTGGATTTTGAATTATTCGATTAATCGATTAATTTTAAAATTTTATTCGTTTAATCGAAT
The DNA here is from genome assembly GCA_943735925.1 of Pollenia amentaria. NCBI lineage: Eukaryota > Metazoa > Arthropoda > Insecta > Diptera > Polleniidae > Pollenia > Pollenia amentaria. The sequence continues at coordinate 124,302,852 of OX031008.1, forward strand.
AAGTCAAAAATGCCAGATATCGTCCAACACCCTAGTCCAACCTATTTTTAGGCAGAAGGATATTTTTCTGAAGGACCCATGAAAGTTAGTTCTCTTCTTACGACCTTTCATAGCTGATCACGCACCGGCCTATCACCCTTTTAAAATTCTTTGTTTCCAATGTTTTTTTCATGAACCTTAGCAACGCCTCTTCTTGTTTCGAATTTTTGTGCTTCTCCCTTAAAAATAGAAATAAACCACCATAAAGAAGTTTACGTATAACATTTTATTAATTTACTCACATTTTATTATTTTCGCAACAAATTTATATATTTATATAAAAGCTAGAAAAAATAATATTTTACCAAAAAGTATTTTATTTCTCGTGGCTGTTTGCCTTCGATTTTAAATTACGTTTTTTTGTAGTGAAAATGATTTGTAGAACACAAAAATTCCTCTTGAAACAAACTGGAAATGAAATTTTACTTTTCTTTTCACTTTAACGATTTCAACTACACAAACTGAGTGGAATTTTCACTTTCATTTCACTTGACGAATGTAGAACACAGGCGATTTATTTATTTTTCATTATAATTATATATATATATTTTTTGAAATTATTGCAATAGCTGGTCAGGATGAATATTTTTATTCAAGATATTTAATAAAATTAAAATAAAACAGAGTATTATTTCTTTTTAAGAAAATTTAGGTATGTGGTGAAAATAGCTTGATTTCAAAACGACAAAAATTTATCACTTTCGAGCGAAACAGAGGAAAATGTATTGAAATTCTTCAAAGCAAATTTATTTTATATTTTTTTAACAAATATTAGTGTTAATTATTTTTTTACATTTTTATTATATTAACCATTTTTTAAAATATCTAAACTTTGACGTTTTCACATTTTTACCGATATTTGTCGTTAATAGATTTTATAGAAAATATTTGTTTACTTAAAAACGAGAAATTCGTTAAAGTAATCGAGATTTTTCGCTACTTACCGATATCGGTAGTGAAATTCAAAAAGTTGCAGATTTGAGGTACTGGTATTTAACTAATATTATTTAAAACCGAAATTTTAATCAACTAAAACGATACAAGTATTTTTAATTTGCATTCTTAAAATTTGAATTGAAACGTTCTCTATTTCTTTATACATATATTTTAAAATATAATTTTGCTTTGTTTTACTTTGTTGTTGTATAAAAAGTTTATTTCCAACATTGCTGCCTTCACAAATAATCTATAAATATGAGCCATGGTGGTTTCTAAAGTTAACATCCATTATTTTAGATCTTTTAAAATTCACAAAGCAGACTACTTTACCGGAAATATATGGACAACTCTTCACAAATATTCAGCATAAACTGGCCGACTGATGAACTAAATTTCAGTTATGTATTTTATAAAGCTTTTTGTAATAGTTCTATTCCTTAAAATTTTAGGAATGACTTCATACACTACCAGACTATTATCTTGTATGTAACAAGAAGATACAGGATAATAGTCTGGTACTGTATAAAGTCATTCCTAAAAATTTAAGGAATAGAACTATTACAAAAAGCTTTATAAAATACATAACTGAAATTTAGCTCATAGAATAAATTCGAAAAATAAAAAAATTTTGAATATAATAAAGTGACTTATGAAAAGGAAAAAAAATTCACACAAAACTATTCAACAAAAATTTGTTTGAATATATGTTCAAATTTTTTTTTTTATGAACGAACCAACTAGAACTTCCAAACAAATAAAAAAGCTACTACAAAAGCTGTTTTCGAAGTTGACACAAGTAAGAACAATTGTGTGACTGTTTTATAATCGTGTAATTTCAGAATATTTTATTGGGGCAATTTCATTATTGTGCGACAATCAAAATTGTGTCATATTGTGGCACTTGCGGCAATCGTGTGATCCCAGCTTTAGACTTCAATTCTTGAAGAAACTGAATCTTGTATGGCTGTTTCTATTGCTGGGTTCCGAAAAAAAGTTTTTTAAATTTAATAAGGGATATTTGTCCTTAAATATGTTTGCAGATCAAAAGCCAGTTTTAATATAAAAATTATTTTATTTTTCAATTTGGCCTTTTGAGCTCAAATCCCAAAAATAAAATTTGTTAAATCATCGTTGTACTCCAATCACTTTCCACGGAGCCGTTTCTTCGGAAACAATATACCGTTACTCCGGGCTGAATACGGAGAAAAGGACGGATTAGGGAGCAATTCAAATAAAAGGGACATTTTGCCGGGGAATAATCCTGGAATAATTAATGTATCTTTTACAAGAAAAAAAAAACCAAGTTTCCTTTATATTTTTAGTTGTTTAAATTGGAGTAGATTTATTGCTTCTAACATAAGAATAGCCCTTTATTTTCAAACATCCTGCCTAGATAATCACCAGGTTTAGTTTGGAAATCTGATCCGAATAAAAATTTTTACTATTTTGCGAAGCACTTATGGTACATTTTAAAAAGTAAGCACACATTTATGCGCTACGCAATAAGACATACACAGATGCAGTAAGTTAAGTGAACGAATTCTTTATAAATGAAAAAAAAAAAAAAAAAATTTGAAGAGCCACGACATTCCCTTACTACGAAGCAGGTTCATAAGGGAGTTTATAAAAGAGTAATGGTAACAAAATATTCAGTGTGCAAAGCTGATCGTTACATTCACCAATTTTTATATGCGCTGAATAAAGCACTTTCTGTATCAAAAATGTATTGCTTCAAAATTGGAACTCGCCATATAAAATTCATATCTTCCTTAAGCGATATGGTAAGCGAAACTTTTACTTTTCTCCCTTACAAGCCTGCTTCGTTAGAAGCTCAATTTTTTATTGAGATGTTTATCTGAACACAACTTAGATTACTGAATTTTTGTAATGTCTTCGTTGCTTCGGGCTTATCTTTTATATTAAAGTGGGGGGAGTTTTATAAATTGCCCTTTATTTAACTTAATACATATTAATTTCTCCATATAATTTGTAACTTTCATTTTAAAAATCAAACTTAAAAAGTTAATTGAAAAATATTCTAAATGTTTGTAGGGTGTTTAAATAGTCGACCTGGGCCAATATTCCTACCTTAAGGATTGAGAAGCCAACTTCCAAATATGTTTAGATATTTTTTTATATTGGGAGTGTCTTATTCTATCTAGCAATTTATTTATAATTCCAATCCAATTCAGCTTTAAGGTCATTCAAGTTTGCACCCATTTAGATTAAGGAAAGGCGGAGGAGATAAAAAGACCGATTTAGTGACAGTATTTTTATGAATTAAAAATTATTAAATGTTGCACAACCCCCCAAGTTGTTAGTTTTAGGCTTAAGAAATGTAAGTTCATTAATGGTATTTTCTTGTCTACAAAAAATGTGACATTTTATTTTTTAAAAAATGCAATATGGTGTTTCTTAAAAATGCTTCGCTCTCTAAAAGGGTGGCTTGTTTTATTCTAAAAAATGCACCCTTACTAATGGCATAAGGCATTGATTGCACTTTAAGCCCCTTATAAATCGACAGTGTTGATAATGCCCTGTAAAAAGATGGCTTCTGTTTATATATGGGGGTTACCAGACGAAGTTGGGAAAAAATCGCCTCTAATCAGGACATTAAAAATTTAAAATATTAATAGTTATTTTTTCTATTATTTAATAGTAAAAACATAAGAAAGCATTACATTGTAAATCGTAGGTTGTCAGTGATATAAAATTTAGGTGGATTCGGTGTTATAAAATTGTTTTTGAAAAAAAAAACGTCAAATCAAGAAATCTGCAAAACTTGGTGTTAAAAAATCAGCAATCTGGCAAAGGTATTTTCTTGTTTACATAAATATTTTATAAAAAACAAGCTAAAGAAATTGGAATTTCGTCACTCATTTTGTTTATTTATTTATTTATTTAATATCAATCTATTAACAAATTTTGGTTTATGTATATTTTTTTTATATTTTAAAGAACAAACTTTTTAATTTATGTACATATTTTGTTATATTTTAAAGAACAAACTTTTTGTCAGCTGTTAAAAACAGGGCGGTCCAACTTTGTGTTTTGTTCTCGTTAAATAAAAAATTGCATTAGTACAGGGTCGGCAAGACATTTTATACATGTCCCTTTTAACAAGGTGGTTTTTTTTTAGAAAAGAAAACACCATAAGTTGATCTATACTTTTCCCGTGTCACAGGGACCTAAAATAATGGGGTTTTATTTATTTAAAAAGGTTGCGGGAAAATTTCCTCTATTTGCATTTTGGTTATTTTTAGTCATTATCGTTACATATATTTCATTTTGGTTATCGTAACCAATTAAAGAAAAAAAATATTTTTTTTTGGTTATAAATAATTAATAAACAATTTAATTCGATAATCAGAAATACCTCAACATTCGAATATACAATATCTTGGTATACATATTGATCGACGTGTAGAATGAAAATGCCATATAGAAACAAAATAAACTAAAATGAAACTGTCCTTAGTCTGAATTGTTTACTTTTACTTAAGAACTTAATCTTTGTAGACCAATCTGGTGATATGATATCGAGTCAGGAGGCAATTCCTTCACCTCCAATATTAAGCACATCCAAATTTTGCGAGTAATTTCAACCGCGCCCTGTAGCTTGTTTCTGTATTTCTCGCATCTCAAAATTTCTCACATGAAGTGTGAAACAAAAAATTCCATCGTTTCTCGATTTGTAAGAAAAAAGTGTTTCTGTATTTGAATGTGAAAAAAGGCAACACTGATTCAGTTTTAACTGAAATAATTCCATGAATTTAGTGTCAAATGTAAGCGAAACTTCAACGAAAGAACTAAATTATAAAACCAAAATAAATTAAAGGCAATTAAAAATTAAAGTATCAAAATAGAACAATTGTCTTTTTATTTATTTTCAACATTTTAATTACTCATTCATCATTTAAATTCTTTACATTTTTTTATTTAAATTAACAAATAGTTGACAAACACATTTTTAATTGAAAATATCAATATTTTTTAAAATTTGTTTTCTCATGCACCAATTTTTAATGTGACTTATTTTGAGAGTTCTTGAAACATTTTTTCTGACATCCTTTCAATAATCGCTGGAAAATTATTTAAAGGACAGGTAAAGAAACTCTTGTGTCACAAAAACTATTTTTGTTCCATTATACACTGTTTTTGTGCTAATTCACTCGTTTCAAGTTTTTTGGTTACAAATAACCATTATAACAAATAATAATTTTTTTTGTTACAAATATCCATTATAAATAAGTAGTCGATTGTTCACGATTATTTTATTGCAATCCAAATCATCTTACCAAATTTTACTTGAATTGGTCCATATTTGACCAAAGGCTTCACACAAATACCATTCCTGACTCAAGGTACCATACAAACCCCTATCTTAATTCACTTTAAGATAAAAAATTCCATATAGCTGAAGGGATCTAAATAATATTTGGCATAATGAACTTTAACATGAATCTTAACCTCATAACATAATTTCGTTATGCCGTACAAATGATTGGCCATGGGCTCTAAATAGTAGCCGACTATACTTTCTTACTTATTTATAATGAATATTTGTAACTAAATAAATAAATAATTTGTTATAATAGATATTTGTAACCATAAAAATTCATTATTTGTAACCAAAAATTTTTTTTTCACTTTAATTGGTTACGATCATAGTTGGGGGTAGTGCACTAAATATTCATTGAAATCGGCATTGCATTATCACTAAATAGCACTGCAAAAAATAAGTTCGCACTATGTTTTACCAGCTTAAGTGATGAATTGCGTTATTTTCACTAGCAGAGAGTGGTATTTAAAATTTTTTCACTATCACTAACTGTGATTGAATGCATAAAACCTGCAGTCAATTCAAATAGTGCAAAATTTGTACTTGCAATCAAAAAATCTGCTTAGAAACATACTCTCACTTAAATTTCCTGATTTTTGTGATGAGGGAAATTAAACAAAATGAAATTTTGTCAATAACGAAATAGTTTTTAGCTTTAATCATGAAAAAACAAGTTTTAAATTTTAAATTTAGTGCAAAATGTTAGTTGCACTCAAATGAGTGAAGAAAAAAAAGTAAATTGATGATTGTTTTTTTTTTAAATCAAACTATTTTTTTTTTTATTGCAAAAATGTTTAACATCACTACCACTCGTGTTTAGTGGGATTGCTTAATTTAAATTCATCACTCAACATCAATAAAATAATTGCAATAATTTTGCACTATCACTAAGTTTGAGTTGAAACTGTAAATTTAGTGCACTGCCCCCATTAATGGTTACGATAACGAAAATAAAATATACTAAATGATAATTGTTAATTAAAACCTTTATATATAATTCATCAATTTCAATGGTTAAATATGATTTTTTTGTCGTGTATCTTATAAATGGTAGGTCCCTCGTATTATGTAAAAAATTTAATTGTATAAAAGTTATTGGAATTTAATATTCTAAACGGTGATTCATCGTGATTACAAAAATCCATTTTAAGAAGTGATAACAGATTTTTGTTATTTAAGCTCTAACTCTTATAGTTTTCGAGGAAAACGCATTTAAAGTTTTCCATACAAAAACAGGATAAAAATCCATTTTTAGAAGTGATAACAGATTTTTGGTTTTTAAGCTCTAACTCTTCTAGTTTTCGAGAAAAACGCATATAAAGTTTTCCATACAAAAACATGAGAAAAATCCATTTTTAGAAGTGATAACAGATATTTGGTTTTTAAGCTCTAACTCTTCTAGTTTTCGAGAAAAACCCATTTAAAGTTTTCCATACAAAAACATGAGAAAAATCCATTTTTAGAAGTGATAACAGATTTTTGGTTTTTAAGCTCTAACTCTTATAGTTTTTGAGGAAAACGCATTTAAAGTTTTCCATACAAAAACAGGATAAAAATTCATTTTTAGAAGTGATAATAGATTTTTGGGTTTTAAGCTCTAACTCTTATTGTTTTCGAGGAAAACGCATTTAAAGTTTTCCATACAAAAACAGGATAAAAATCCATTTTTAGAAGTGATAACAGATTTTTGTTATTTAAGCTCTAACTCTTATAGTTTTCGAGGAAAACGCATTTAAAGTTTTCCATACAAAAACAGGATAAAAATCCATTTTTAGAAGTGATAATAGATTTTTGGGTTTTAAGCTCTAACTCTTCTAGTTTTCGAGAAAAACGCATTTAAAGTTTTCCATACAAAAACATGAGAAAAATTCATTTTTAGAAGTGATAACAGATTTTTTGGGTTGTAAGCTCTAACTCTTATAGTTTTCGAGGCATTTAAAGTTTTCCATACAAAAACATGAGAAAAATCCATTTTTAGAAGTGATAACAGAAAAAAGCATTTAAAGTTTTCCATACAAAAACATGAGAAAAATTCATTTTTAGAAGTGATAACAGATTTTTTGGGTTGTAAGCTCTAACTCTTATAGTTTTCGAGGCATTTAAAGTTTTCCATACAAAAACATGAGAAAAATTCATTTTTAGAAGTGATAACAGAAAAAAGCATTTAAAGTTTTCCATACAAAAACATGAGAAAAATTAATTTTTAGAAGTGATAAAAGATTTTTTGGGTTGTAAGCTCTAACTCTTATAGTTTTCGAGGCATTTAAAGTTTTCCATACAAAAACATGAGAAAAATCCATTTTTAGAAGTGATAACAGAAAAAAGCATTTAAAGTTTTCCATACAAAAACATGAGAAAAATCCATTTTTAGAAGTGATAACAGATTTTTGGTTTTTAAGCTCTAACTCTTATAGTTTTTGAGGAAAACGCATTTAAAGTTTTCCATACAAAAACAGGATAAAAATTCATTTTTAGAAGTGATAATAGATTTTTGGGTTTTAAGCTCTAACTCTTATTGTTTTCGAGGAAAACGCATTTAAAGTTTTCCATACAAAAACAGGATAAAAATCCATTTTTAGAAGTGATAACAGATTTTTGTTATTTAAGCTCTAACTCTTATAGTTTTCGAGGAAAACGCATTTAAAGTTTTCCATACAAAAACAGGATAAAAATCCATTTTTAGAAGTGATAATAGATTTTTGGGTTTTAAGCTCTACACAGAAAAAAATAATTTTCATATTTGAATACGAAAATCGCATATTTGATAAAAAAAAATTTTTGAATTTTCTGCGATGACGATTTTTGCGGTATTGACAAAAAAGTTTGTAGTTATAGTTATTGAATTTTTAGTCAACAACCAAGTTTATTGAGTCAATAAAAAAAGTTGTTGCCCATAATAATCTTTTTTTTACAAAATATTTACGTGATTTGTTAAAATAAATGTTGAATAAATCAAACAAAATGTTAATCGAGTCTTTATTACAATATATTTGAAATAATTAAAAAAGATGATGTTGAAAAGACTTTGAAAGTTCTCAACGATTTCCAAAGACAAATTCAATTTACGATTGAAATGGAAAAATACAATAAATTACCATATTTAGACACTATGGTACATAGAATAGTCAAGGTAGCTTGGTACCAAAAGCCAATGGCTTCAGGAAGGTTACTAAACTTCCACTCTAAGCACCCAAAAATATGCATACGTAAAATACTAAATACGTAAAAACTAACAGCATTTTAGAACCACAAGATAAACTAAAAAAAGTGTACAAATCCATTTCGGAAAGATTAAAACATTCAGACATTTATGACAAAGATAACTATGAATTAGCTCTGCGAACAAATGACACAATTTACAAATTATTTAGCAAAACTTAATCTAGATTAGCAGAAGAGGACAAATCCTACTTGGTATACAAAATAACGTGCAAAGGTGACAAGTCTAATATATGCCAAAAGGCATAAGTTGGCACAACCAAATCCAAATTAAAAACTAGGATTTCATCGCACAAATCGGACATAAAGGCGATAAACAAGCCATTAGAACAAAAAACTGCACCGGCAGCCCACTGAGCATTGAGTGGACATCAGCCAGATTTTGAAAATGTAGAAGTACTGGTACTAGAGAATAAATACAATAGAAGATATACACTTGAAATGCTGCACATTACAAACATACCAGAAGAGAAGAAATTAAACTACAAAAAAAAAAACCACTGAGAACGTAGGTCAGATTTTCAAACACACCATAAACAAATATAGATATAAATGTCAGACAAAACAACACTAGCAATCGAAAACTTACAGTGCACAGTGACAACAGGAATTTTTTATTTAAATAAGTATGTTTTTATTGTTATTGTTTGGTGTTTTTTTCTCATAATTTATAAACAATAAAGTTGTGTGTATATTTTTGATTAGCCACTGATTCAAATTCAAATATTTTTTTTTTTTTTGAATTGAAGAAATATTTAATTATTTTAATTAAATATGTTTCATTCAGTGCTATTTTGCAAAGTGCAATTTTGATAAATTTTTCATTGAATCAAACAAAAAGTTTGTTGACCTAAAGTTTTATTTTTAACAAACTGTGTTGTTAAAAATTTTCATGAGATATTTTTTTCTGTGTAACTCTTCTAGTTTTCGAGAAAAACGCATTTAAAGTTTTCCATACAAAAACATGAGAAAAATTCATTTTTAGAAGTGATAACAGATATTTGGTTTTTAAGCTCTAACTCTTCTAGTTTTCGAGAAAAACCCATTTAAAGTTTTCCATACAAAAACATGAGAAAAATTCATTTTTAGAAGTGATAACAGATTTTTTGGGTTGTAAGCTCTAACTCTTATAGTTTTCGAGGCATTTAAAGTTTTCCATACAAAAACATGAGAAAAATCCATTTTTAGAAGTGATAACAGAAAAAAGCATTTAAAGTTTTCCATACAAAAACATGAGAAAAATTAATTTTTAGAAGTGATAAAAGATTTTTTGGGTTGTAAGCTCTAACTCTTATAGTTTTCGAGGCATTTAAAGTTTTCCATACAAAAACATGAGAAAAATCCATTTTTAGAAGTGATAACAGAAAAAAGCATTTAAAGTTTTCCATACAAAAACATGAGAAAAATTCATTTTTAGAAGTGATAACAGATTTTTTGGGTTGTAAGCTCTAACTCTTATAGTTTTCGAGGCATTTAAAGTTTTCCATACAAAAACATGAGAAAAATTCATTTTTAGAAGTGATAACAGAAAAAAGCATTTAAAGTTTTCCATACAAAAACATGAGAAAAATTAATTTTTAGAAGTGATAAAAGATTTTTTGGGTTGTAAGCTCTAACTCTTATAGTTTTCGAGGCATTTAAAGTTTTCCATACAAAAACATGAGAAAAATCCATTTTTAGAAGTGATAACAGAAAAAAGCATTTAAAGTTTTCCATACAAAAACATGAGAAAAATTCATTTTTAGAAGTGATAACAGATTTTTTGGGTTGTAAGCTCTAACTCTTATAGTTTTCGAGGCATTTAAAGTTTTCCATACAAAAACATGAGAAAAATTCATTTTTAGAAGTGATAACAGAAAAAAGCATTTAAAGTTTTCCATACAAAAACATGAGAAAAATTAATTTTTAGAAGTGATAAAAGATTTTTTGGGTTGTAAGCTCTAACTCTTATAGTTTTCGAGGCATTTAAAGTTTTCCATACAAAAACATGAGAAAAATCCATTTTTAGAAGTGATAACAGAAAAAAGCATTTTAAGTTTTCCATACAAAAACATGAGAAAAATTCATTTTTAGAAGTGATAACAGATTTTTTGGGTTGTAAGCTCTAACTCTTATAGTTTTCGAGGCATTTAAAGTTTTCCATACAAAAACATGAGAAAAATCCATTTTTAGAAGTGATAACAGAAAAAAGCATTTAAAGTTTTCCATACAAAAACATGAGAAAAATTCATTTTTAGAAGTGATAACAGATTTTTGGTTTTTAAGCTCTAACACTTCTAGTTTTTGAGAAAAACCCATTTAAAGTTTTACAACAACATGATAAAAATCAATTTTTAGAAGTGATAACAGATTTTTGTTATTTAAGCTCTAACTCTTCTAGTTTTCGAGAAAAACGCATTTAAAGTTTTCCATACAAAAACATGATAAAAATCCATATTTAGAAGTTATAACAGATTATTGGTTTTTAAGCTCTAACTCTTCTAGTTTTCGAGAAAAACGCATATAAAGTTTTCCATACAAAAACATGAGAAAAATCCATTTTTAGAAGTGATAACAGATTTTTGGTTTTTAAGCTCTAACTCTTCTAGTTTTCGAGAAAAACCCATTTAAAGTTTTCCATACAAAAACATGATAAAAATCCATTTTTAGAAGTGATAACATATTTTTGGGTTGTAAGCTCTAACTCTTCTAGTTTTCGAGAAAAACGCATTTAAAGTTTTCCATACAAGAACATGAGAAAAATCCATTTTTAGAAGTGATAACAGATTTTTGGTTTTTAAGCTCTAACACTTCTAGTTATTGAGAAAAACCCATTTAAAGTTTTACAACAACATGATAAAAGTCAATTTTTAGATAACAGATTTTTGTTATTTAAGCTCTAACTCTTCTAGTTTTCGAGAAAAACGCATTTAAAGTTTTCCATACAAAAACATGATAAAAATCCATATTTAGAAGTTATAACAGATTATTGGTTTTTAAGCTCTAACTCTTCTAGTTTTCGAGAAAAACGCATATAAAGTTTTCCATACAAAAACATGAGAAAAATCCATTTTTAGAAGTGATAACAGATTTTTGGTTTTTAAGCTCTAAGTCTTCTAGTTTTCGAGAAAAACGCATATAAAGTTTTCCATACAAAAACATGAGAAAAATCCATTTTTAGAAGTGATAACAGATATTTGGTTTTTAAGCTCTAACTCTTCTAGTTTTCGAGAAAAACCCATTTAAAGTTTTCCATACAAATACATGATGAAAATCCATTTTTAGAAGTGATAACAGATTTTTGGTTTTTAAGCTCTAACTCTTCTAGTTTTCGAGAAAAACGCATATAAAGTTTTCCATACAAAAACATGAGAAAAATCCATTTTTAGCAGTGATAACAGATTTTTGGTTTTTAAGCTCTAACTCTTCTAGTTTTCGAGAAAAACCCATTTAAAGTTTTCCATACAAATACATGTTAAAAATCCATTTTTAGAAGTGATAACAGATTTTTGGTTTTTAAGCTCTAAGTCTTCTAGTTTTCGAGAAAAACGCATATAAAGTTTTCCATACAAAAACATGAGAAAAATCCATTTTTAGAAGTGATAACAGATATTTGGTTTTTAAGCTCTAACTCTTCTAGTTTTCGAGAAAAACCCATTTAAAGTTTTCCATACAAAAACATGAGAAAAATTCATTTTTGGAAGTGATAACAGATTTTTGGTTTTTAAGCTCTAACTCTTCTAGTTTTCGAGAAAAACCCATTTAAAGTTTTCCATACAAAAACATGATAAAAATCCATTTTTAGAAGTGATAACAGATTTTTGGGTTTTAAACTCTTCTAGTTTTCGAGAAAATCGAGTTTAAAGTTTTTCATGCAAAATGGGATTTTGCTAAGTTATATGAGTGATATCAGAATTTCGTTATTTAAGCTCTAGCGCTTCTAGTTTCCGAGAAAATCGAGTTTAAAGTTTTTCATACAAAATCAGTCCAAAAATGGGATTTTGCTGAGTTATATGAGTGATACCAGAATTTCGTTATTTAAGCTCTAGTGCTTCTAGTTTCCGAGAAAATCGAGTTTAAAGTTTTTCATACAAAATGGGATTTTGCTAAGTTATATGAGGGATACCAGAATTTCGTTATTTAAGCTCTAGCGCTTCTAGTTTCCGAGAAAATCGAGTTTAAAGTTTTTCATACAAAATGGGATTTTGCTAAGTTATATGAGTGATTCCAGAATTTCGTTATTTAAGCTCTAGCGCTTCTAGTTTCCGAAAAAATCGAGTTTAAAGTTTTTCATACAAAATCAGTCCAAAAATGGGATTTTGCTGAGTTATATGAGTGATACCAGAATTTCGTTATTTAAGCTCTAGCGCTTCTAGTTTCCGAGAAAATCGAATTTAAAGTTTTTCATACAAAATGGGATTTTGCTAAGTTATATGAGGGATACCAGAATTTCGTTATTTAAGCTCTAGCGCTTCTAGTTTCCGAGAAAATCGAGTTTAAAGTTTTTCATACAAAATGGGATTTTGCTAAGTTATATGAGTGATTCCAGAATTTCGTTATTTAAGCTCTAGCGCTTCTAGTTTCCGAAAAAATCGAGTTTAAAGTTTTTCATACAAAATCAGTCCAAAAATGGGATTTTGCTGAGTTATATGAGTGATACCAGAATTTCGTTATTTAAGCTCTAGCGCTTCTAGTTTCCGAGAAAATCGAATTTAAAGTTTTTCATACAAAATGGGATTTTGCTAAGTTATATGAGGGATACCAGAATTTCGTTATTTAAGCTCTAGCGCTTCTAGTTTCCGAGAAAATCGAGTTTAAAGTTTTTCATACAAAATGGGATTTTGCTAATTCCAGAATTTCGTTATTTAAGCTCTAGCGCTTCTAGTTTCCGAGAAAATCGAGTTTAAAGTTTTTCATACAAAATGGGATTTTGCTAAGTTATATGAGTGATTCCAGAATTTCGTTATTTAAGCTCTAGCGCTTCTAGTTTCCGAGAAAATCGAATTTAAAGTTTTTCATACAAAATGGGATTTTGCTAAGTTATATGAGGGATACCAGAATTTCGTTATTTAAGCTCTAGCGCTTCTAGTTTCCGAGAAAATCGAGTTTAAAGTTTTTCATACAAAATGGGATTTTGCTAAGTTATATGAGTGATTCCAGAATTTCGTTATTTAAGCTCTAGCGCTTCTAGTTTCCGAGAAAATCGAGTTTAAAGTTTTTCATACAAAATCAGTCCAAAAATGGGATTTTGCTAAGTTATATGAGTGATTCCAGAATTTCGTTATTTAAGCTCTAGCGCTTCTAGTTTCCGAGAAAATCGAGTTTAAAGTTTTTCATGCAAAATGGGATTTTGCTAAGTTATATGAGTGATATCAGAATTTCGTTATTTAAGCTCTAGCGCTTCTAGTTTCCGAGAAAATCGAGTTTAAAGTTTTTCATACAAAATCAGTCCAAAAATGGGATTTTGCTGAGTTATATGAGTGATACCAGAATTTCGTTATTTAAGCTCTAGTGCTTCTAGTTTCCGAGAAAATCGAGTTTAAAGTTTTTCATACAAAATCAGTCCAAAAATGGGATTTTGCTGAGTTATATGAGTGATACCAGAATTTCGTTATTAAAGCTCTAGCGCTTCTAGTTTCCGAGAAAATCGAGTTTAAAGTTTTTCATACAAAATCAGTCCAAAAATGGGATTTTGCTGAGTTATATGAGTGATACCAGAATTTCGTTATTTAAGCTCTAGCGCTTCTAGTTTCCGAGAAAATCGAATTTAAAGTTTTTCATACAAAATGGGATTTTGCTAAGTTATATGAGGGATACCAGAATTTCGTTATTTAAGCTCTAGCGCTTCTAGTTTCCGAGAAAATCGAGTTTAAAGTTTTTCATACAAAATGGGATTTTGCTAAGTTATATGAGTGATTCCAGAATTTCGTTATTTAAGCTCTAGCGCTTCTAGTTTCCGAAAAAATCGAGTTTAAAGTTTTTCATACAAAATCAGTCCAAAAATGGGATTTTGCTGAGTTATATGAGTGATACCAGAATTTCGTTATTTAAGCTCTAGCGCTTCTAGTTTCCGAGAAAATCGAATTTAAAGTTTTTCATACAAAATGGGATTTTGCTAAGTTATATGAGGGATACCAGAATTTCGTTATTTAAGCTCTAGCGCTTCTAGTTTCCGAGAAAATCGAGTTTAAAGTTTTTCATACAAAATGGGATTTTGCTAATTCCAGAATTTCGTTATTTAAGCTCTAGCGCTTCTAGTTTCCGAGAAAATCGAGTTTAAAGTTTTTCATACAAAATGGGATTTTGCTAAGTTATATGAGTGATTCCAGAATTTCGTTATTTAAGCTCTAGCGCTTCTAGTTTCCGAGAAAATCGAATTTAAAGTTTTTCATACAAAATGGGATTTTGCTAAGTTATATGAGGGATACCAGAATTTCGTTATTTAAGCTCTAGCGCTTCTAGTTTCCGAGAAAATCGAGTTTAAAGTTTTTCATACAAAATGGGATTTTGCTAAGTTATATGAGTGATTCCAGAATTTCGTTATTTAAGCTCTAGCGCTTCTAGTTTCCGAGAAAATCGAGTTTAAAGTTTTTCATACAAAATCAGTCCAAAAATGGGATTTTGCTAAGTTATATGAGTGATTCCAGAATTTCGTTATTTAAGCTCTAGCGCTTCTAGTTTCCGAGAAAATCGAGTTTAAAGTTTTTCATGCAAAATGGGATTTTGCTAAGTTATATGAGTGATATCAGAATTTCGTTATTTAAGCTCTAGCGCTTCTAGTTTCCGAGAAAATCGAGTTTAAAGTTTTTCATACAAAATCAGTCCAAAAATGGGATTTTGCTGAGTTATATGAGTGATACCAGAATTTCGTTATTTAAGCTCTAGTGCTTCTAGTTTTCGAGAAAATCGAGTTTAAAGTTTTTCATACAAAATCAGTCCAAAAATGGGATTTTGCTGAGTTATATGAGTGATACCAGAATTTCGTTATTAAAGCTCTAGCGCTTCTAGTTTCCGAGAAAATCGAGTTTAAAGTTTTTCATACAAAATCAGTCCAAAAATGGGATTTTGCTGAGTTATATGAGTGATACCAGAATTTCGTTATTTAAGCTCTAGCGCTTCTAGTTTCCGAAAAAATCGAGTTTAAAGTTTTTCATACAAAATCAGTCCAAAAATGGGATTTTGCTGAGTTATATGAGTGATACCAGAATTTCGTTATTTAAGCTCTAGCGCTTCTAGTTTCCGAGAAAATCGAATTTAAAGTTTTTCATACAAAATGGGATTTTGCTAAGTTATATGAGGGATACCAGAATTTCGTTATTTAAGCTCTAGCGCTTCTAGTTTCCGAGAAAATCGAGTTTAAAGTTTTTCATACAAAATGGGATTTTGCTAAGTTATATGAGTGATTCCAGAATTTCGTTATTTAAGCTCTAGCGCTTCTAGTTTCCGAAAAAATCGAGTTTAAAGTTTTTCATACAAAATCAGTCCAAAATTGGGATTTTGCTGAGTTATATGAGTGATACCAGAATTTCGTTATTTAAGCTCTAGCGCTTCTAGTTTCCGAGAAAATCGAATTTAAAGTTTTTCATACAAAATGGGATTTTGCTAAGTTATATGAGGGATACCAGAATTTCGTTATTTAAGCTCTAGCGCTTCTAGTTTCCGAGAAAATCGAGTTTAAAGTTTTTCATACAAAATGGGATTTTGCTAAGTTATATGAGTGATTCCAGAATTTCGTTATTTAAGCTCTAGCGCTTCTAGTTTCCGAAAAAATCGAGTTTAAAGTTTTTCATACAAAATCAGTCCAAAAATGGGATTTTGCTGAGTTATATGAGTGATACCAGAATTTCGTTATTTAAGCTCTAGCGCTTCTAGTTTCCGAGAAAATCGAATTTAAAGTTTTTCATACAAAATGGGATTTTGCTAAGTTATATGAGTGATTCCAGAATTTCGTTATTTAAGCTCTAGCGCTTCTAGTTTCCGAAAAAATCGAGTTTAAAGTTTTTCATACAAAATCAGTCCAAAAATGGGATTTTGCTGAGTTATATGAGTGATACCAGAATTTCGTTATTTAAGCTCTAGCGCTTCTAGTTTCCGAGAAAATCGAATTTAAAGTTTTTCATACAAAATGGGATTTTGCTAAGTTATATGAGTGATTCCAGAATTTCGTTATTTAAGCTCTAGCGCTTCTAGTTTCCGAAAAAATCGAGTTTAAAGTTTTTCATACAAAATCAGTCCAAAATTGGGATTTTGCTGAGTTATATGAGTGATACCAGAATTTCGTTATTTAAGCTCTAGCGCTTCTAGTTTCCGAGAAAATCGAATTTAAAGTTTTTCATACAAAATGGGATTTTGCTAAGTTATATGAGGGATACCAGAATTTCGTTATTTAAGCTCTAGCGCTTCTAGTTTCCGAGAAAATCGAGTTTAAAGTTTTTCATACAAAATGGGATTTTGCTAAGTTATATGAGTGATTCCAGAATTTCGTTATTTAAGCTCTAGCGCTTCTAGTTTCCGAAAAAATCGAGTTTAAAGTTTTTCATACAAAATCAGTCCAAAAATGGGATTTTGCTGAGTTATATGAGTGATACCAGAATTTCGTTATTTAAGCTCTAGCGCTTCTAGTTTCCGAGAAAATCGAATTTAAAGTTTTTCATACAAAATGGGATTTTGCTAAGTTATATGAGTGATTCCAGAATTTCGTTATTTAAGCTCTAGCGCTTCTAGTTTCCGAAAAAATCGAGTTTAAAGTTTTTCATACAAAATCAGTCCAAAAATGGGATTTTGCTGAGTTATATGAGTGATACCAGAATTTCGTTATTTAAGCTCTAGCGCTTCTAGTTTCCGAGAAAATCGAATTTAAAGTTTTTCATACAAAATGGGATTTTGCTAAGTTATATGAGTGATTCCAGAATTTCGTTATTTAAGCTCTAGCGCTTCTAGTTTCCGAAAAAATCGAGTTTAAAGTTTTTCATACAAAATCAGTCCAAAAATGGGATTTTGCTGAGTTATATGAGGGATACCAGAATTTCGTTATTTAAGCTCTAGCGCTTCTAGTTTCCGAGAAAATCGAGTTTAAAGTTTTTCATACAAAATGGGATTTTGCTAAGTTATATGAGTGATTCCAGAATTTCGTTATTTAAGCTCTAGCGCTTCTAGTTTCCGAGAAAATCGAGTTTAAAGTTTTTCATACAAAATCAGTCCAAAAATGGGATTTTGCTAAGTTATATGAGGGATACCAGAATTTCGTTATTTAAGCTCTAGCGCTTCTAGTTTCCGAGAAAATCGAATTTAAAGTTTTTCATACAAAATGGGATTTTGCTAAGTTATATGAGTGATTCCAGAATTTCGTTATTTAAGCTCTAGCGCTTCTAGTTTCCGAGAAAATCGAATTTAAAGTTTTTCATACAAAATGGGATTTTGCTAAGTTATATGAGGGATACCAGAATTTCGTTATTTAAGCTCTAGCGCTTCTAGTTTCCGAGAAAATCGAGTTTAAAGTTTTTCATACAAAATGGGATTTTGCTAAGTTATATGAGTGATTCCAGAATTTCGTTATTTAAGCTCTAGCGCTTCTAGTTTCCGAGAAAATCGAGTTTAAAGTTTTTCATACAAAATGGGATTTTGCTAAGTTATATGAGTGATTCCAGAATTTCGTTATTTAAGCTCTAGCGCTTCTAGTTTCCGAGAAAATCGAATTTAAAGTTTTTCATACAAAATGGGATTTTGCTAAGTTATATGAGGGATACCAGAATTTCGTTATTTAAGCTCTAGCGCTTCTAGTTTCCGAGAAAATCGAGTTTAAAGTTTTTCATACAAAATGGGATTTTGCTAAGTTATATGAGTGATTCCAGAATTTCGTTATTTAAGCTCTAGCGCTTCTAGTTTCCGAGAAAATCGAATTTAAAGTTTTTCATACAAAATGGGATTTTGCTAAGTTATATGAGGGATACCAGAATTTCGTTATTTAAGCTCTAGCGCTTCTAGTTTCCGAGAAAATCGAGTTTAAAATTTTTCATACAAAATGGGATTTTGCTAAGTTATATGAGTGATTCCAGAATTTCGTTATTTAAGCTCTAGCGCTTCTAGTTTCCGAGAAAATCGAGTTTAAAGTTTTTCATACAAAATGGGATTTTGCTAAGTTATATGAGTGATTCCAGAATTTCGTTATTTAAGCTCTAGCGCTTCTAGTTTCCGAGAAAATCGAATTTAAAGTTTTTCATACAAAATGGGATTTTGCTAAGTTATATGAGGGATACCAGAATTTCGTTATTTAAGCTCTAGCGCTTCTAGTTTCCGAGAAAATCGAGTTTAAAGTTTTTCATACAAAATGGGATTTTGCTAAGTTATATGAGTGATTCCAGAATTTCGTTATTTAAGCTCTAGCGCTTCTAGTTTCCGAGAAAATCGAGTTTAAAGTTTTTCATACAAAATCAGTCCAAAAATGGGATTTTGCTAAGTTATATGAGGGATACCAGAATTTCGTTATTTAAGCTCTAGCGCTTCTAGTTTCCGAGAAAATCGAATTTAAAGTTTTTCATACAAAATGGGATTTTGCTAAGTTATATGAGTGATTCCAGAATTTCGTTATTTAAGCTCAAGGGCTTCTAGTTTCCGAGAAAATCGAATTTAAAGTTTTTCATACAAAATGGGATTTTGCTAAGTTATATGAGGGATACCAGAATTTCGTTATTTAAGCTCTAGCGCTTCTAGTTTCCGAGAAAATCGAGTTTAAAGTTTTTCATACAAAATGGGATTTTGCTAAGTTATATGAGTGATTCCAGAATTTCGTTATTTAAGCTCTAGCGCTTCTAGTTTCCGAGAAAATCGAATTTAAAGTTTTTCATACAAAATGGGATTTTGCTAAGTTATATGAGGGATACCAGAATTTCGTTATTTAAGCTCTAGCGCTTCTAGTTTCCGAGAAAATCGAGTTTAAAGTTTTTCATACAAAATGGGATTTTGCTAAGTTATATGAGTGATTCCAGAATTTCGTTATTTAAGCTCTAGCGCTTCTAGTTTCCGAGAAAATCGAGTTTAAAGTTTTTCATACAAAATCAGTCCAAAAATGGGATTTTGCTAAGTTATATGAGGGATACCAGAATTTCGTTATTTAAGCTCTAGCGCTTCTAGTTTCCGAGAAAATCGAGTTTAAAGTTTTTCATACAAAATGGGATTTTGCTAAGTTATATGAGTGATTCCAGAATTTCGTTATTTAAGCTCTAGCGCTTCTAGTTTCCGAGAAAATCGAGTTTAAAGTTTTTCATACAAAATCAGTCCAAAAATGGGATTTTGCTAAGTTATATGAGGGATACCAGAATTTCGTTATTTAAGCTCTAGCGCTTCTAGTTTCCGAGAAAATCGAATTTAAAGTTTTTCATACAAAATGGGATTTTGCTAAGTTATATGAGTGATTCCAGAATTTCGTTATTTAAGCTCAAGCGCTTCTAGTTTCCGAGAAAATCGAATTTAAAGTTTTTCATACAAAATGGGATTTTGCTAAGTTATATGAGGGATACCAGAATTTCGTTATTTAAGCTCTAGCGCTTCTAGTTTCCGAGAAAATCGAGTTTAAAGTTTTTCATACAAAATGGGATTTTGCTAAGTTATATGAGTGATTCCAGAATTTCGTTATTTAAGCTCAAGCGCTTCTAGTTTCCGAGAAAATCGAATTTAAAGTTTTTCATACAAAATGGGATTTTGCTAAGTTATATGAGTGATTCCAGAATTTCGTTATTTAAGCTCAAGCGCTTCTAGTTTCCGAGAAAATCGAATTTAAAGTTTTTCATACAAAATGGGATTTTGCTAAGTTATATGAGGGATACCAGAATTTCGTTATTTAAGCTCTAGCGCTTCTAGTTTCCGAGAAAATCGAGTTTAAAGTTTTTCATACAAAATCAGTCCAAAAATGGGATTTTGCTAAGTTATATGAGTGATTCCAGAATTTCGTTATTTAAGCTCTAGCGCTTCTAGTTTCCGAGAAAATCGAGTTTAAAGTTTTTCATACAAAATCAGTCCAAAAATGGGATTTTGCTAAGTTATATGAGGGATACCAGAATTTCGTTATTTAAGCTCTAGCGCTTCTAGTTTCCGAGAAAATCGAATTTAAAGTTTTTCATACAAAATGGGATTTTGCTAAGTTATATGAGTGATTCCAGAATTTCGTTATTTAAGCTCAAGCGCTTCTAGTTTCCGAGAAAATCGAATTTAAAGTTTTTCATACAAAATGGGATTTTGCTAAGTTATATGAGGGATACCAGAATTTCGTTATTTAAGCTCTAGCGCTTCTAGTTTCCGAGAAAATCGAGTTTAAAGTTTTTCATACAAAATGGGATTTTGCTAAGTTATATGAGTGATTCCAGAATTTCGTTATTTAAGCTCAAGCGCTTCTAGTTTCCGAGAAAATCGAATTTAAAGTTTTTCATACAAAATGGGATTTTGCTAAGTTATATGAGTGATTCCAGAATTTCGTTATTTAAGCTCAAGCGCTTCTAGTTTCCGAGAAAATCGAATTTAAAGTTTTTCATACAAAATGGGATTTTGCTAAGTTATATGAGGGATACCAGAATTTCGTTATTTAAGCTCTAGCGCTTCTAGTTTCCGAGAAAATCGAGTTTAAAGTTTTTCATACAAAATCAGTCCAAAAATGGGATTTTGCTAAGTTATATGAGGGATACCAGAATTTCGTTATTTAAGCTCTAGCGCTTCTAGTTTCCGAGAAAATCGAGTTTAAAGTTTTTCATACAAAATGGGATTTTGCTAAGTTATATGAGTGATTCCAGAATTTCGTTATTTAAGCTCTAGCGCTTCTAGTTTCCGAGAAAATCGAATTTAAAGTTTTTCATACAAAATGGGATTTTGCTAAGTTATATGAGGGATACCAGAATTTCGTTATTTAAGCTCTAGCGCTTCTAGTTTCCGAGAAAATCGAGTTTAAAGTTTTTCATACAAAATGGGATTTTGCTAAGTTATATGAGTGATTCCAGAATTTCGTTATTTAAGCTCTAGCGCTTCTAGTTTCCGAGAAAATCGAATTTAAAGTTTTTCATACAAAATGGGATTTTGCTAAGTTATATGAGGGATACCAGAATTTCGTTATTTAAGCTCTAGCGCTTCTAGTTTCCGAGAAAATCGAGTTTAAAGTTTTTCATACAAAATGGGATTTTGCTAAGTTATATGAGTGATTCCAGAATTTCGTTATTTAAGCTCTAGCGCTTCTAGTTTCCGAAAAAATCGAGTTTAAAGTTTTTCATACAAAATCAGTCCAAAAATGGGATTTTGCTAAGTTATATGAGTGATTCCAGAATTTCGTTATTTAAGCTCTAGCGCTTCTAGTTTCCGAAAAAATCGAGTTTAAAGTTTTTCATACAAAATCAGTCCAAAAATGGGATTTTGCTGAGTTATATGAGTGATACCAGAATTTCGTTATTTAAGCTCTAGCGCTTCTAGTTTCCGAGAAAATCGAATTTAAAGTTTTTCATACAAAATGGGATTTTGCTAAGTTATATGAGGGATACCAGAATTTCGTTATTTAAGCTCTAGCGCTTCTAGTTTCCGAGAAAATCGAGTTTAAAGTTTTTCATACAAAATGGGATTTTGCTAAGTTATATGAGTGATTCCAGAATTTCGTTATTTAAGCTCTAGCGCTTCTAGTTTCCGAGAAAATCTAGTTTAAAGTTTTTCATACAAAATCAGTCCAAATACCAGAATTTCGTTATTTAAGCTCTAGCGCTTCTAGTTTCCGAGAAAATCGAGTTTAAAGTTTTTCATACAAAATCAGTCCAAAAATGGGATTTTGCTTAGTTATATGAGTGATACCAGAATTTCGTTATTTAAGCTCTAGCGCTTCTAGTTTCCGAGAAAATCGAGTTTAAAGTTTTTCATACAAAATCAGTCCAAAAATGGGATTTTGCTTAGTTATATGAGTGATACCAGAATTTCGTTATTTAAGCTCTAGCGCTTCTAGTTTCCGAGAAAATCGAGTTTAAAGTTTTTCATACAAAATCAGTCCAAAAATTGGATTTTGCTTAGTTATATGAGTGATACCAGAATTTCGTTATTTAAGCTCTAGCGCTTCTAGTTTCCGAGAAAATCGAGTTTAAAGTTTTTCATACAAAATGGGATTTTGCTAAGTTATATGAGTGATACCAGAATTTCGTTATTTAAGCTCTAGCGCTTCTAGTTTCCGAGAAAATCGAGTTTAAAGTTTTTCATACAAAATGGGATTTTGCTAAGTTATATGAGTGATTCCAGAATTTCGTTATTTAAGCTCTAGCGCTTCTAGTTTCCGAGAAAATCGAGTTTAAAGTTTTTCATACAAAATCAGTCCAAAAATGGGATTTTGCTTAGTTATATGAGTGATACCAGAATTTCGTTATTTAAGCTCTAGCGCTTCTAGTTTCCGAGAAAATCGAGTTTAAAGTTTTTCATACAAAATCAGTCCAAAAATGGGATTTTGCTGAGTTATATGAGTGATACCAGAATTTCGTTATTTAAGCTCTAGTGCTTCTAGTTTCCGAGAAAATCGAGTTTAAAGTTTTTCATACAAAATGGGATTTTGCTAAGTTATATGAGGGATACCAGAATTTCGTTATTTAAGCTCTAGCGCTTCTAGTTTCCGAGAAAATCGAGTTTAAAGTTTTTCATACAAAATGGGATTTTGCTAAGTTATATGAGTGATTCCAGAATTTCGTTATTTAAGCTCTAGCGCTTCTAGTTTCCGAAAAAATCGAGTTTAAAGTTTTTCATACAAAATCAGTCCAAAAATGGGATTTTGCTGAGTTATATGAGTGATACCAGAATTTCGTTATTTAAGCTCTAGCGCTTCTAGTTTCCGAGAAAATCGAATTTAAAGTTTTTCATACAAAATGGGATTTTGCTAAGTTATATGAGGGATACCAGAATTTCGTTATTTAAGCTCTAGCGCTTCTAGTTTCCGAGAAAATCGAGTTTAAAGTTTTTCATACAAAATGGGATTTTGCTAAGTTATATGAGTGATTCCAGAATTTCGTTATTTAAGCTCTAGCGCTTCTAGTTTCCGAAAAAATCGAGTTTAAAGTTTTTCATACAAAATCAGTCCAAAAATGGGATTTTGCTGAGTTATATGAGTGATACCAGAATTTCGTTATTTAAGCTCTAGCGCTTCTAGTTTCCGAGAAAATCGAATTTAAAGTTTTTCATACAAAATGGGATTTTGCTAAGTTATATGAGGGATACCAGAATTTCGTTATTTAAGCTCTAGCGCTTCTAGTTTCCGAGAAAATCGAGTTTAAAGTTTTTCATACAAAATGGGATTTTGCTAATTCCAGAATTTCGTTATTTAAGCTCTAGCGCTTCTAGTTTCCGAGAAAATCGAGTTTAAAGTTTTTCATACAAAATCAGTCCAAAAATGGGATTTTGCTGAGTTATATGAGTGATACCAGAATTTCGTTATTTAAGCTCTAGTGCTTCTAGTTTCCGAGAAAATCGAGTTTAAAGTTTTTCATACAAAATCAGTCCAAAAATGGGATTTTGCTGAGTTATATGAGTGATACCAGAATTTCGTTATTAAAGCTCTAGCGCTTCTAGTTTCCGAGAAAATCGAGTTTAAAGTTTTTCATACAAAATCAGTCCAAAAATGGGATTTTGCTGAGTTATATGAGTGATACCAGAATTTCGTTATTTAAGCTCTAGCGCTTCTAGTTTCCGAGAAAATCGAATTTAAAGTTTTTCATACAAAATGGGATTTTGCTAAGTTATATGAGGGATACCAGAATTTCGTTATTTAAGCTCTAGCGCTTCTAGTTTCCGAGAAAATCGAGTTTAAAGTTTTTCATACAAAATGGGATTTTGCTAAGTTATATGAGTGATTCCAGAATTTCGTTATTTAAGCTCTAGCGCTTCTAGTTTCCGAAAAAATCGAGTTTAAAGTTTTTCATACAAAATCAGTCCAAAAATGGGATTTTGCTGAGTTATATGAGTGATACCAGAATTTCGTTATTTAAGCTCTAGCGCTTCTAGTTTCCGAGAAAATCGAATTTAAAGTTTTTCATACAAAATGGGATTTTGCTAAGTTATATGAGGGATACCAGAATTTCGTTATTTAAGCTCTAGCGCTTCTAGTTTCCGAGAAAATCGAGTTTAAAGTTTTTCATACAAAATGGGATTTTGCTAATTCCAGAATTTCGTTATTTAAGCTCTAGCGCTTCTAGTTTCCGAGAAAATCGAGTTTAAAGTTTTTCATACAAAATGGGATTTTGCTAAGTTATATGAGTGATTCCAGAATTTCGTTATTTAAGCTCTAGCGCTTCTAGTTTCCGAGAAAATCGAATTTAAAGTTTTTCATACAAAATGGGATTTTGCTAAGTTATATGAGGGATACCAGAATTTCGTTATTTAAGCTCTAGCGCTTCTAGTTTCCGAGAAAATCGAGTTTAAAGTTTTTCATACAAAATGGGATTTTGCTAAGTTATATGAGTGATTCCAGAATTTCGTTATTTAAGCTCTAGCGCTTCTAGTTTCCGAGAAAATCGAGTTTAAAGTTTTTCATACAAAATCAGTCCAAAAATGGGATTTTGCTAAGTTATATGAGTGATTCCAGAATTTCGTTATTTAAGCTCTAGCGCTTCTAGTTTCCGAGAAAATCGAATTTAAAGTTTTTCATACAAAATGGGATTTTGCTAAGTTATATGAGTGATATCAGAATTTCGTTATTTAAGCTCTAGCGCTTCTAGTTTCCGAGAAAATCGAGTTTAAAGTTTTTCATACAAAATCAGTCCAAAAATGGGATTTTGCTGAGTTATATGAGTGATACCAGAATTTCGTTATTTAAGCTCTAGTGCTTCTAGTTTTCGAGAAAATCGAGTTTAAAGTTTTTCATACAAAATCAGTCCAAAAATGGGATTTTGCTGAGTTATATGAGTGATACCAGAATTTCGTTATTAAAGCTCTAGCGCTTCTAGTTTCCGAGAAAATCGAGTTTAAAGTTTTTCATACAAAATCAGTCCAAAAATGGGATTTTGCTGAGTTATATGAGTGATACCAGAATTTCGTTATTTAAGCTCTAGCGCTTCTAGTTTCCGAAAAAATCGAGTTTAAAGTTTTTCATACAAAATCAGTCCAAAAATGGGATTTTGCTGAGTTATATGAGTGATACCAGAATTTCGTTATTTAAGCTCTAGCGCTTCTAGTTTCCGAGAAAATCGAATTTAAAGTTTTTCATACAAAATGGGATTTTGCTAAGTTATATGAGGGATACCAGAATTTCGTTATTTAAGCTCTAGCGCTTCTAGTTTCCGAGAAAATCGAGTTTAAAGTTTTTCATACAAAATGGGATTTTGCTAAGTTATATGAGTGATTCCAGAATTTCGTTATTTAAGCTCTAGCGCTTCTAGTTTCCGAAAAAATCGAGTTTAAAGTTTTTCATACAAAATCAGTCCAAAATTGGGATTTTGCTGAGTTATATGAGTGATACCAGAATTTCGTTATTTAAGCTCTAGCGCTTCTAGTTTCCGAGAAAATCGAATTTAAAGTTTTTCATACAAAATGGGATTTTGCTAAGTTATATGAGGGATACCAGAATTTCGTTATTTAAGCTCTAGCGCTTCTAGTTTCCGAGAAAATCGAGTTTAAAGTTTTTCATACAAAATGGGATTTTGCTAAGTTATATGAGTGATTCCAGAATTTCGTTATTTAAGCTCTAGCGCTTCTAGTTTCCGAAAAAATCGAGTTTAAAGTTTTTCATACAAAACAGTCCAAAAATGGGATTTTGCTGAGTTATATGAGTGATACCAGAATTTCGTTATTTAAGCTCTAGCGCTTCTAGTTTCCGAGAAAATCGAATTTAAAGTTTTTCATACAAAATGGGATTTTGCTAAGTTATATGAGTGATTCCAGAATTTCGTTATTTAAGCTCTAGCGCTTCTAGTTTCCGAAAAAATCGAGTTTAAAGTTTTTCATACAAAATCAGTCCAAAAATGGGATTTTGCTGAGTTATATGAGTGATACCAGAATTTCGTTATTTAAGCTCTAGCGCTTCTAGTTTCCGAGAAAATCGAATTTAAAGTTTTTCATACAAAATGGGATTTTGCTAAGTTATATGAGTGATTCCAGAATTTCGTTATTTAAGCTCTAGCGCTTCTAGTTTCCGAAAAAATCGAGTTTAAAGTTTTTCATACAAAATCAGTCCAAAATTGGGATTTTGCTGAGTTATATGAGTGATACCAGAATTTCGTTATTTAAGCTCTAGCGCTTCTAGTTTCCGAGAAAATCGAATTTAAAGTTTTTCATACAAAATGGGATTTTGCTAAGTTATATGAGTGATTCCAGAATTTCGTTATTTAAGCTCTAGCGCTTCTAGTTTCCGAAAAAATCGAGTTTAAAGTTTTTCATACAAAATCAGTCCAAAAATGGGATTTTGCTGAGTTATATGAGTGATACCAGAATTTCGTTATTTAAGCTCTAGCGCTTCTAGTTTCCGAGAAAATCGAATTTAAAGTTTTTCATACAAAATGGGATTTTGCTAAGTTATATGAGTGATTCCAGAATTTCGTTATTTAAGCTCTAGCGCTTCTAGTTTCCGAAAAAATCGAGTTTAAAGTTTTTCATACAAAATCAGTCCAAAAATGGGATTTTGCTGAGTTATATGAGTGATACCAGAATTTCGTTATTTAAGCTCTAGCGCTTCTAGTTTCCGAGAAAATCGAATTTAAAGTTTTTCATACAAAATGGGATTTTGCTAAGTTATATGAGTGATTCCAGAATTTCGTTATTTAAGCTCTAGCGCTTCTAGTTTCCGAAAAAATCGAGTTTAAAGTTTTTCATACAAAATCAGTCCAAAAATGGGATTTTGCTGAGTTATATGAGGGATACCAGAATTTCGTTATTTAAGCTCTAGCGCTTCTAGTTTCCGAGAAAATCGAGTTTAAAGTTTTTCATACAAAATGGGATTTTGCTAAGTTATATGAGTGATTCCAGAATTTCGTTATTTAAGCTCTAGCGCTTCTAGTTTCCGAGAAAATCGAGTTTAAAGTTTTTCATACAAAATCAGTCCAAAAATGGGATTTTGCTAAGTTATATGAGGGATACCAGAATTTCGTTATTTAAGCTCTAGCGCTTCTAGTTTCCGAGAAAATCGAATTTAAAGTTTTTCATACAAAATGGGATTTTGCTAAGTTATATGAGTGATTCCAGAATTTCGTTATTTAAGCTCTAGCGCTTCTAGTTTCCGAGAAAATCGAATTTAAAGTTTTTCATACAAAATGGGATTTTGCTAAGTTATATGAGGGATACCAGAATTTCGTTATTTAAGCTCTAGCGCTTCTAGTTTCCGAGAAAATCGAGTTTAAAGTTTTTCATACAAAATGGGATTTTGCTAAGTTATATGAGTGATTCCAGAATTTCGTTATTTAAGCTCTAGCGCTTCTAGTTTCCGAGAAAATCGAGTTTAAAGTTTTTCATACAAAATGGGATTTTGCTAAGTTATATGAGTGATTCCAGAATTTCGTTATTTAAGCTCTAGCGCTTCTAGTTTCCGAGAAAATCGAATTTAAAGTTTTTCATACAAAATGGGATTTTGCTAAGTTATATGAGGGATACCAGAATTTCGTTATTTAAGCTCTAGCGCTTCTAGTTTCCGAGAAAATCGAGTTTAAAGTTTTTCATACAAAATGGGATTTTGCTAAGTTATATGAGTGATTCCAGAATTTCGTTATTTAAGCTCTAGCGCTTCTAGTTTCCGAGAAAATCGAATTTAAAGTTTTTCATACAAAATGGGATTTTGCTAAGTTATATGAGGGATACCAGAATTTCGTTATTTAAGCTCTAGCGCTTCTAGTTTCCGAGAAAATCGAGTTTAAAATTTTTCATACAAAATGGGATTTTGCTAAGTTATATGATTCCAGAATTTCGTTATTTAAGCTCTAGCGCTTCTAGTTTCCGAAAAAATCGAGTTTAAAGTTTTTCATACAAAATCAGTCCAAAAATGGGATTTTGCTAAGTTATATGAGTGATTCCAGAATTTCGTTATTTAAGCTCTAGCGCTTCTAGTTTCCGAAAAAATCGAGTTTAAAGTTTTTCATACAAAATCAGTCCAAAAATGGGATTTTGCTGAGTTATATGAGTGATACCAGAATTTCGTTATTTAAGCTCTAGCGCTTCTAGTTTCCGAGAAAATCGAATTTAAAGTTTTTCATACAAAATGGGATTTTGCTAAGTTATATGAGGGATACCAGAATTTCGTTATTTAAGCTCTAGCGATTCTAGTTTCCGAGAAAATCGAGTTTAAAGTTTTTCATACAAAATGGGATTTTGCTAAGTTATATGAGTGATTCCAGAATTTCGTTATTTAAGCTCTAGCGCTTCTAGTTTCCGAGAAAATCTAGTTTAAAGTTTTTCATACAAAATCAGTCCAAATACCAGAATTTCGTTATTTAAGCTCTAGCGCTTCTAGTTTCCGAGAAAATCGAGTTTAAAGTTTTTCATACAAAATCAGTCCAAAAATGGGATTTTGCTTAGTTATATGAGTGATACCAGAATTTCGTTATTTAAGCTCTAGCGCTTCTAGTTTCCGAGAAAATCGAGTTTAAAGTTTTTCATACAAAATCAGTCCAAAAATGGGATTTTGCTTAGTTATATGAGTGATACCAGAATTTCGTTATTTAAGCTCTAGCGCTTCTAGTTTCCGAGAAAATCGAGTTTAAAGTTTTTCATACAAAATCAGTCCAAAAATTGGATTTTGCTTAGTTATATGAGTGATACCAGAATTTCGTTATTTAAGCTCTAGCGCTTCTAGTTTCCGAGAAAATCGAGTTTAAAGTTTTTCATACAAAATGGGATTTTGCTAAGTTATATGAGTGATACCAGAATTTCGTTATTTAAGCTCTAGCGCTTCTAGTTTCCGAGAAAATCGAGTTTAAAGTTTTTCATACAAAATGGGATTTTGCTAAGTTATATGAGTGATTCCAGAATTTCGTTATTTAAGCTCTAGCGCTTCTAGTTTCCGAGAAAATCGAGTTTAAAGTTTTTCATACAAAATCAGTCCAAAAATGGGATTTTGCTTAGTTATATGAGTGATACCAGAATTTCGTTATTTAAGCTCTAGCGCTTCTAGTTTCCGAGAAAATCGAGTTTAAAGTTTTTCATACAAAATCAGTCCAAAAATGGGATTTTGCTTAGTTATATGAGTGATACCAGAATTTCGTTATTTAAGCTCTAGCGCTTCTAGTTTCCGAGAAAATCGAGTTTAAAGTTTTTCATACAAAATCAGTCCAAAAATTGGATTTTGCTTAGTTATATGAGTGATACCAGAATTTCGTTATTTAAGCTCTAGCGCTTCTAGTTTCCGAGAAAATCTAGTTTGAAGTTTTTCATACAAAATCAGTCCAAAAATGGGATTTTGCTTAGTTATATGAGTGATACCAGAATTTCGTTATTTAAGCTCTAGCGCTTCTAGTTTCCGAGAAAATCGAGTTTAAAGTTTTTCATACAAAATGGGATTTTGCTAAGTTATATGAGTGATTCCAGAATTTCGTTATTTAAGCTCTAGCGCTTCTAGTTTCCGAGAAAATCTAGTTTAAAGTTTTTCATACAAAATCAGTCCAAAAATTGGATTTTGCTTAGTTATATGAGTGATACCAGAATTTCGTTATTTAAGCTCTAGTGCTTCTAGTTTCCGAGAAAATCTAGTTTGAAGTTTTTCATACAAAATCAGTCCAAAAATGGGATTTTGCTTAGTTATATGAGTGATACCAGAATTTCGTTATTTAAGCTCTAGCGCTTCTAGTTTCCGAGAAAATCTAGTTTGAAGTTTTTCATACAAAATCAGTCCAAAAATGGGATTTTGCTTAGTTATATGAGTGATACCAGAATTTCGTTATTTAAGCTCTAGCGCTTCTAGTTTCCGAGAAAATCGAGTTTAAAGTTTTTCATACAAAATGGGATTTTGCTAAGTTATATGAGTGATTCCAGAATTTCGTTATTTAAGCTCTAGCGCTTCTAGTTTCCGAGAAAATCGAGTTTAAAGTTTTTCATACAAAATCAGTCCAAAAATGGGATTTTGCTTAGTTATATGAGTGATACCAGAATTTCGTTATTTAAGCTCTAGCGCTTCTAGTTTCCGAGAAAATCGAGTTTAAAGTTTTTCATACAAAATCAGTCCAAAAATGGGATTTTGCTTAGTTATATGAGTGATACCAGAATTTCGTTATTTAAGCTCTAGCGCTTCTAGTTTCCGAGAAAATCGAGTTTAAAGTTTTTCATACAAAATCAGTCCAAAAATTGGATTTTGCTTAGTTATATGAGTGATACCAGAATTTCGTTATTTAAGCTCTAGCGCTTCTAGTTTCCGAGAAAATCGAGTTTAAAGTTTTTCATACAAAATGAGATTTTGCTAAGTTATATGAGTGATACCAGAATTTCGTTATTTAAGCTCTAGCGCTTCTAGTTTCCGAGAAAATCGAGTTTAAAGTTTTTCATACAAAATCAGTCCAAAAATGGGATTTTGCTTAGTTATATGAGTGATACCAGAATTTCGTTATTTAAGCTCTAGCGCTTCTAGTTTCCGAGAAAATCGAGTTTAAAGTTTTTCATACAAAATGGGATTTTGCTAAGTTATATGAGTGATTCCAGAATTTCGTTATTTTAGCTGTAGCGCTTCTAGTTTCCGAGAAAATCTAGTTTAAAGTTTTTCATACAAAATCAGTCCAAAAATGGGATTTTGCTTAGTTATATGAGTGATACCAGAATTTCGTTATTTAAGCTCTAGCGCTTCTAGTTTCCGAGAAAATCGAGTTTAAAGTTTTTCATACAAAATGGGATTTTGCTAAGTTATATGAGTGATACCAGAATTTCGTTATTTAAGCTCTAGCGCTTCTAGTTTCCGAGAAAATCGAGTTTAAAGTTTTTCATACAAAATGGGATTTTGCTAAGTTATATGAGTGATACCAGAATTTCGTTAGTTAAGCTCTAGCGCTTCTAGTTTCCGAGAAAATCGAGTTTAAAGTTTTTCATACAATATCAGTCCAAAAATGGGATTTTGCTTAGTTATATGAGTGATACCAGAATTTCGTTATTTAAGCTCTAGCGCTTCTAGTTTCCGAGAAAATCGAGTTTAAAGTTTTTCATACAAAATCAGTCCAAAAATGGGATTTTGCTTAGTTATATGAGTGATACCAGAATTTCGTTATTTAAGCTCTAGCGCTTCTAGTTTCCGAGAAAATCGAGTTTAAAGTTTTTCATACAAAATCAGTCCCAAAAATGGGATTTTGCTGAGTTATATGAGTGATACCAGAATTTCGTTATTTAAGCTCTAGCGCTTCTAGTCTCCGAGAAAATCGAGTTTAAAGTTTTTCATACAAAATCAGTCCAAAAATGGGATTTTGCTGAGTTATATGAGTGATACCAGAATTTCGTTATTTAAGCTCTAGCGCTTCTAGTTTCCGAGAAAATCGAGTTTAAAATTTTTCATACAAAATCAGTCCAAAAATGGGATTTTGCTGAGTTATATGAGTGATACCAGAATTTCGTTATTTAAGCTCTAGCGCTTCTAGTTTCCGAGAAAATCGAGTTTAAAGTTTTTCATACAAAATCAGTCCAAAAATGGGATTTTGCTTGGTTATATGAGTGATACCAGAATTTCGTAATTTAAGCTCTAGCGCTTCTAGTTTCCGAGAAAATCGAGTTTAAAGTTTTTCATACAAAATCAGTCCAAAAATGGGATTTTGCTGAGTTATATGAGTGATACCAGAATTTCGTTATTTAAGCTCTAGCGCTTCTAGTTTCCGAGAAAATCGAGTTTAAAGTTTTTCATACAAAATCAGTCCAAAAATGGGATTTTGCTGAGTTATATGAGTGATACCAGAATTTCGTTATTTAAGCTCTAGCGCTTCTAGTTTCCGAGAAAATCGAGTTTAAAGTTTTTCATACAAAATCAGTCCAAAAATGGGATTTTGCTGAGTTATATGGGTGATACCAGAATTTCGTTATTTAAGCTCTAGCGCTTCTAGTTTCCGAGAAAATCGAGTTTAAAGTTTTTCATACAAAATCAGTCCAAAATAGGGATTTTGCTGAGTTATATGAGTGATACCAGAATTTCGTTATTTAAGCTCTAGCGCTTCTAGTTTCCGAGAAAATCGAGTTTAAAGTTTTTCATATAAAATCAGTCCCAAAAATGGGATTTTGCTGAGTTATATGAGTGATACCAGAATTTCGTTATTTAAGCTCTAGCGCTTCTAGTTTCCGAGAAAATCGAGTTTAAAGTTTTTCATATAAAATCAGTCCCAAAAATGGGATTTTGCTGAGTTATATGAGTGATACCAGAATTTCGTTATTTAAGCTCTAGCGCTTCTAGTCTCCGAGAAAATCGAGTTTAAAGTTTTTCATACAAAATCAGTCCAAAAATGGGATTTTGCTGAGTTATATGAGTGATACCAGAATTTCGTTATTTAAGCTCTAGCGCTTCTAGTTTCCGAGAAAATCGAGTTTAAAGTTTTTCATACAAAATGGGATTTTGCTAAGTTATATGAGTGATTCCAGAATTTCGTTATTTAAGCTCTAGCGCTTCTAGTTTCCGAGAAAATCGAGTTTAAAGTTTTTCATACAAAATCAGTCCAAAAATGGGATTTTGCTTAGTTATATGAGTGATACCAGAATTTCGTTATTTAAGCTCTAGCGCTTCTAGTTTCCGAGAAAATCGAGTTTAAAGTTTTTCATACAAAATCAGTCCAAAAATGGGATTTTGCTTAGTTATATGAGTGATACCAGAATTTCGTTATTTAAGCTCTAGCGCTTCTAGTTTCCGAGAAAATCGAGT
This sequence comes from Pollenia amentaria, assembly GCA_943735925.1. Lineage (NCBI taxonomy): Eukaryota > Metazoa > Arthropoda > Insecta > Diptera > Polleniidae > Pollenia > Pollenia amentaria. The sequence goes on from OX031008.1 coordinate 124,336,154, forward strand.
TTAAAGTTTTTCATACAAAATCAGTCCAAAAATTGGATTTTGCTTAGTTATATGAGTGATACCAGAATTTCGTTATTTAAGCTCTAGCGCTTCTAGTTTCCGAGAAAATCGAGTTTAAAGTTTTTCATACAAAATGAGATTTTGCTAAGTTATATGAGTGATACCAGAATTTCGTTATTTAAGCTCTAGCGCTTCTAGTTTCCGAGAAAATCGAGTTTAAAGTTTTTCATACAAAATCAGTCCAAAAATGGGATTTTGCTTAGTTATATGAGTGATACCAGAATTTCGTTATTTAAGCTCTAGCGCTTCTAGTTTCCGAGAAAATCGAGTTTAAAGTTTTTCATACAAAATGGGATTTTGCTAAGTTATATGAGTGATTCCAGAATTTCGTTATTTTAGCTGTAGCGCTTCTAGTTTCCGAGAAAATCTAGTTTAAAGTTTTTCATACAAAATCAGTCCAAAAATGGGATTTTGCTTAGTTATATGAGTGATACCAGAATTTCGTTATTTAAGCTCTAGCGCTTCTAGTTTCCGAGAAAATCGAGTTTAAAGTTTTTCATACAAAATGGGATTTTGCTAAGTTATATGAGTGATACCAGAATTTCGTTATTTAAGCTCTAGCGCTTCTAGTTTCCGAGAAAATCGAGTTTAAAGTTTTTCATACAAAATGGGATTTTGCTAAGTTATATGAGTGATACCAGAATTTCGTTAGTTAAGCTCTAGCGCTTCTAGTTTCCGAGAAAATCGAGTTTAAAGTTTTTCATACAATATCAGTCCAAAAATGGGATTTTGCTTAGTTATATGAGTGATACCAGAATTTCGTTATTTAAGCTCTAGCGCTTCTAGTTTCCGAGAAAATCGAGTTTAAAGTTTTTCATACAAAATCAGTCCAAAAATGGGATTTTGCTTAGTTATATGAGTGATACCAGAATTTCGTTATTTAAGCTCTAGCGCTTCTAGTTTCCGAGAAAATCGAGTTTAAAGTTTTTCATACAAAATCAGTCCCAAAAATGGGATTTTGCTGAGTTATATGAGTGATACCAGAATTTCGTTATTTAAGCTCTAGCGCTTCTAGTCTCCGAGAAAATCGAGTTTAAAGTTTTTCATACAAAATCAGTCCAAAAATGGGATTTTGCTGAGTTATATGAGTGATACCAGAATTTCGTTATTTAAGCTCTAGCGCTTCTAGTTTCCGAGAAAATCGAGTTTAAAATTTTTCATACAAAATCAGTCCAAAAATGGGATTTTGCTGAGTTATATGAGTGATACCAGAATTTCGTTATTTAAGCTCTAGCGCTTCTAGTTTCCGAGAAAATCGAGTTTAAAGTTTTTCATACAAAATCAGTCCAAAAATGGGATTTTGCTTGGTTATATGAGTGATACCAGAATTTCGTAATTTAAGCTCTAGCGCTTCTAGTTTCCGAGAAAATCGAGTTTAAAGTTTTTCATACAAAATCAGTCCAAAAATGGGATTTTGCTGAGTTATATGAGTGATACCAGAATTTCGTTATTTAAGCTCTAGCGCTTCTAGTTTCCGAGAAAATCGAGTTTAAAGTTTTTCATACAAAATCAGTCCAAAAATGGGATTTTGCTGAGTTATATGAGTGATACCAGAATTTCGTTATTTAAGCTCTAGCGCTTCTAGTTTCCGAGAAAATCGAGTTTAAAGTTTTTCATACAAAATCAGTCCAAAAATGGGATTTTGCTGAGTTATATGGGTGATACCAGAATTTCGTTATTTAAGCTCTAGCGCTTCTAGTTTCCGAGAAAATCGAGTTTAAAGTTTTTCATACAAAATCAGTGCAAAATAGGGATTTTGCTGAGTTATATGAGTGATACCAGAATTTCGTTATTTAAGCTCTAGCGCTTCTAGTTTCCGAGAAAATCGAGTTTAAAGTTTTTCATATAAAATCAGTCCCAAAAATGGGATTTTGCTGAGTTATATGAGTGATACCAGAATTTCGTTATTTAAGCTCTAGCGCTTCTAGTTTCCGAGAAAATCGAGTTTAAAGTTTTTCATATAAAATCAGTCCCAAAAATGGGATTTTGCTGAGTTATATGAGTGATACCAGAATTTCGTTATTTAAGCTCTAGCGCTTCTAGTCTCCGAGAAAATCGAGTTTAAAGTTTTTCATACAAAATCAGTCCAAAAATGGGATTTTGCTGAGTTATATGAGTGATACCAGAATTTCGTTATTTAAGCTCTAGCGCTTCTAGTTTCCGAGAAAATCGAGTTTAAAGTTTTTCATACAAAATCACTCCAAAAATGGGATTTAGCTGAGTTATATGAGTGATACCAGAATTTCGTTATTTAAGCTCTAGCGCTTCTAGTTTCCGAGAAAATCGAGTTTAAACTTTTTCATACAAAATCAGTCCAAAAATGGGATTTTGCTTGGTTATATGAGTGATACCAGAATTTCGTTATTTAAGCTCTAGCGCTTCTAGTTTCCGAGAAAATCGAGTTTAAACTTTTCATACAAAATCAGTCCAAAAATGGGATTTTGCTTGGTTATATGAGTGATACCAGAATTTCGTAATTTAAGCTCTAGCGCTTCTAGTTTCCGAGAAAATCGAGTTTAAAGTTTTTCATACAAAATCAGTCCAAAATAGGGATTTTGCTGAGTTATATGAGTGATACCAGAATTTCGTTATTTAAGCTCTAGCGCTTCTAGTTTCCGAGAAAATCGAGTTTAAAGTTTTTCATATAAAATCAGTCCCAAAAATGGGATTTTGCTGAGTTATATGAGTGATACCAGAATTTCGTTATTTAAGCTCTAGCGCTTCTAGTCTCCGAGAAAATCGAGTTTAAAGTTTTTCATACAAAATCAGTCCAAAAATGGGATTTTGCTGAGTTATATGAGTGATACCAGAATTTCGTTATTTAAGTTCTAGCGCTTCTAGTTTCCGAGAAAATCGAGTTTAAAGTTTTTCATATAAAATCAGTCCCAAAAATGGGATTTTGCTGAGTTATATGAGTGATACCAGAATTTCGTTATTTAAGTTCTAGCGCTTCTAGTTTCCGAGAAAATCGAGTTTAAAGTTTTTCATACAAAATCAGTCCAAAAATGGGATTTTGCTAAGTTATATGAGTGATACCAGAATTTCGTAATTTAAGCTCTAGTGCTTCTAGTTTCCGAGAAAATCGAGTTTAAACTTTTCATACAAAATCAGTCCAAAAATGGGATTTTGCTGAATTATATGAGTGATACCAGAATTTCGTTATTTAAGCTCTAGCGCTTCTAGTTTCCGAGAAAATCGAGTTTAAAGTTTTTCATACAAAATCAGTCCCAAAAATGGGATTTTGCTGAGTTTATGAGTGATACCAGAATTTCGTAATTTAAGCTCTAGCGCTTCTAGTTTCCGAGAAAATCGAGTTTAAAGTTTTTCATACAAAATCAGTCCAAAAATGGGATTTTGCTGAGTTATATGAGTGATACCAGAATTTCGTAATTTAAGCTCTAGCGCTTCTAGTTTCCGAGAAAATCGAGTTTAAACTTTTCATACAAAATCAGTCCAAAAATGGGATTTTGCTTGGTTATATGAGTGATACCAGAATTTCGTTATTTAAGCTCTAGCGCTTCTAGTTTCCGAGAAAATCGAGTTTAAACTTTTCATACAAAATCAGTCCAAAAATGGGATTTTGCTGAGTTATATGAGTGATACCAGAATTTCGTAATTTAAGCTCTAGCGCTTCTAGTTTCCGAGAAAATCGAGGTTAAAGTTTTTCATACAAAATCAGTCCAAAAATGGGATTTTGCTTGGTTATATGAGTGATACCAGAATTTCGTTATTTAAGCTCTAGCGCTTCTAGTTTCCGAGAAAATCGAGTTTAAACTTTTCATACAAAATCAGTCCAAAAATGGGATTTTGCTGAGTTATATGAGTGATACCAGAATTTCGTTATTTAAGCTCTAGCGCTTCTAGTTTCCGAGAAAATCGAGTTTAAACTTTTTCATACAAAATCAGTCCAAAAATGGGATTTTGCTTGGTTATATGAGTGATACCAGAATTTCGTTATTTAAGCTCTAGCGCTTCTAGTTTCCGAGAAAATCGAGTTTAAACTTTTCATACAAAATCAGTCCAAAAATGGGATTTTGCTTGGTTATATGAGTGATACCAGAATTTCGTAATTTAAGCTCTAGCGCTTCTAGTTTCCGAGAAAATCGAATTTAAAGTTTTTCATATAAAATCAGTCCCAAAAATGGGATTTTGCTTGGTTATATGAGTGATACCAGAATTTCGTTATTTAAGCTCTAGCGCTTCTAGTTTCCGAGAAAATCGAGTTTAAACTTTTCATACAAAATCAGTCCAAAAATGGGATTTTGCTGAGTTATATGAGTGATACCAGAATTTCGTTATTTAAGCTCTAGCGCTTCTAGTTTCCGAGAAAATCGAGTTTAAACTTTTTCATACAAAATCAGTCCAAAAATGGGATTTTGCTGAGTTATATGAGTGATACCAGAATTTCGTTATTTAAGCTCTAGCGCTTCTAGTTTCCGAGAAAATCGAGGTTAAAGTTTTTCATACAAAATCAGTCCAAAAATGGGATTTTGCTTGGTTATATGAGTGATACCAGAATTTCGTAATTTAAGCTCTAGCGCTTCTAGTTTCCGAGAAAATCGAGGTTAAAGTTTTTCATACAAAATCAGTCCAAAAATGGGATTTTGCTTGGTTATATGAGTGATACCAGAATTTCGTTATTTAAGCTCTAGCGCTTCTAGTTTCCGAGAAAATCGAGTTTAAACTTTTCATACAAAATCAGTCCAAAAATGGGATTTTGCTGAGTTATATGAGTGATACCAGAATTTCGTTATTTAAGCTCTAGCGCTTCTAGTTTCCGAGAAAATCGAGTTTAAACTTTTTCATACAAAATTAGTCCAAAAATGGGATTTTGCTTGGTTATATGAGTGATACCAGAATTTCGTTATTTAAGCTCTAGCGCTTCTAGTTTCCGAGAAAATCGAGTTTAAACTTTTCATACAAAATCAGTCCAAAAATGGGATTTTGCTTGGTTATATGAGTGATACCAGAATTTCGTAATTTAAGCTCTAGCGCTTCTAGTTTCCGAGAAAATCGAGTTTAAACTTTTCATACAAAATCAGTCCAAAAATGGGATTTTGCTTGGTTATATGAGTGATACCAGAATTTCGTTATTTAAGCTCTAGCGCTTCTAGTTTCCGAGAAAATCGAGTTTAAAGTTTTTCATATAAAATCAGTCCCAAAAATGGGATTTTGCTGAGTTATATGAGTGATACCAGAATTTCGTTATTTAAGCTCTTGCGCTTCTAGTTTCCGAGAAAATCGAATTTAAAGTTTTTCATACAAAATCAGTCCAAAAATGGGATTTTGCTGAGTTATATGAGTGATACCAGAATTTCGTTATTTAAGCTCTAGCGCTTCTAGTTTCCGAGAAAATCGAGTTTAAAGTTTTTCATATAAAATCAGTCCCAAAAATGGGATTTTGCTGAGTTATATGAGTGATACCAGAATTTCGTTATTTAAGCTCTAGCGCTTCTAGTTTCCGAGAAAATCGAGTTTAAAGTTTTTCATATAAAATCAGTCCCAAAAATGGGATTTTGCTGAGTTATATGAGTGATACCAGAATTTCGTTATTTAAGCTCTAGCGCTTCTAGTTTCCGAGAAAATCGAATTTAAAGTTTTTCATACAAAATCAGTCCAAAAATGGGATTTTGCTGAGTTATATGAGTGATACCAGAATTTCGTTATTTAAGCTCTAGCGCTTCTAGTTTCCGAGAAAATCGAGTTTAAACTTTTCATACAAAATCAGTCCAAAAATGGGATTTTGCTGAGTTATATGAGTGATACCAGAATTTCGTTATTTAAGCTCTAGCGCTTCTAGTTTCCGAGAAAATCGAGTTTAAAGTTTTTCATACAAAATCAGTCCAAAAACGGGATTTTGCTTGGTTATATGAGTGATACCAGAATTTCGTTATTTAAGCTCTAGCGCTTCTAGTTTCCGAGAAAATCGAGTTTAAAGTTTTTCATACAAAATCAGTCCAAAAATGGGATTTTGCTGAGTTATATGAGTGATACCAGAATTTCGTTATTTAAGCTCTAGCGCTTCTAGTTTCCGAGAAAATCGAATTTAAAGTTTTTCATATAAAATCAGTCCCAAAAATGGGATTTTGCTGAGTTATATGAGTGATACCAGAATTTCGTTATTTAAGCTCTAGCGCTTCTAGTTTCCGAGAAAATCGAGTTTAAAGTTTTTCATACAAAATCAGTCCAAAAACGGGATTTTGCTTGGTTATATGAGTGATACCAGAATTTCGTTATTTAAGCTCTAGCGCTTCTAGTTTCCGAGAAAATCGAGTTTAAAGTTTTTCATACAAAATCAGTCCAAATATGGGATTTTGCTGAGTTATATGAGTGATACCAGAATTTCGTTATTTAAGCTCTACCGCTTCTAGTTTCCGAGAAAATCGAGTTTAAAGTTTTTCATATAAAATCAGTCCCAAAAATGGGATTTTGCTGAGTTATATGAGTGATACCAGAATTTCGTTATTTAAGCTCTAGCGCTTCTAGTTTCCGAGAAAATCGAGTTTAAAGTTTTTCATACAAAATCAGTCCCAAAAATGGGATTTTGCTGAGTTATATGAGTGATACCAGAATTTCGTTATTTAAGCTCTAGCGCTTCTAGTTTCCGAGAAAATCGAGTTTAAACTTTTCATACAAAATCAGTCCAAAAATGGGATTTTGCTGAGTTATATGAGTGATACCAGAATTTCGTTATTTAAGCTCTAGCGCTTCTAGTTTCCAAAAAAATCGAGTTTAAAGTTTTTCATACAAAATCAGTCCAAAAACGGGATTTTGCTTGGTTATATGAGTGATACCATACTAGTTTACCTTCTAGTTTCCGAGAAAATCGAGTTTAAAGTTTTTCATACAAAATCAGTCCAAAAATGGGATTTTGCTGAGTTATATGAGTGATACCAGAATTTCGTTATTTAAGCTCTAGCGCTTCTAGTTTCCGAGAAAATCGAGTTTAAACTTTTTCATACAAAATCAGTCCAAAAATGGGATTTTGCTTGGTTATATGAGTGATACCAGAATTTCGTTATTTAAGCTCTAGCCGCTTCTAGTTTCCGAGAAAATCGAATTTAAAGTTTTTCATACAAAATCAGTCCAAAAATGGGATTTTGCTGAGTTATATGAGTGATACCAGAATTTCGTTATTTAAGCTCTAGCGCTTCTAGTTTCCGAGAAAATCGAGTTTAAACTTTTCATACAAAATCAGTCCAAAAATGGGATTTTGCTGAGTTATATGAGTGATACCAGAATTTCGTAATTTAAGCTCTAGCGCTTCTAGTTTCCGAGAAAATCGAGTTTAAAGTTTTTCATACAAAATCAGTCCAAAAATGGGATTTTGCTTGGTTATATGAGTGATACCAGAATTTCGTTATTTAAGCTCTAGCGCTTCTAGTTTCCGAGAAAATCGAGTTTAAACTTTTCATACAAAATCAGTCCAAAAATGGGATTTTGCTGAGTTATATGAGTGATACCAGAATTTCGTTATTTAAGCTCTAGCGCTTCTAGTTTCCGAGAAAATCGAGTTTAAAGTTTTTCATACAAAATCAGTCCAAAAATGGGATTTTGCTTGGTTATATGAGTGATACCAGAATTTCGTTATTTAAGCTCTAGCGCTTCTAGTTTCCGAGAAAATCGAGTTTAAAGTTTTTCATACAAAATCAGTCCAAAAATGGGATTTTGCTGAGTTATATGAGTGATACCAGAATTTCGTTATTTAAGCTCTAGCGCTTCTAGTTTCCGAGAAAATCGAGTTTAAACTTTTTCATACAAAATCAGTCCAAAAATGGGATTTTGCTTGGTTATATGAGTGATACCAGAATTTCGTTATTTAAGCTCTAGCGCTTCTAGTTTCCGAGAAAATCGAGTTTAAACTTTTCATACAAAATCAGTCCAAAAATGGGATTTTGCTTGGTTATATGAGTGATACCAGAATTTCGTAATTTAAGCTCTAGCGCTTCTAGTTTCCGAGAAAATCGAGTTTAAAGTTTTTCATACAAAATCAGTCCAAAAATGGGATTTTGCTGAGTTATATGAGTGATACCAGAATTTCGTTATTTAAGCTCTAGCGCTTCTAGTTTCCGAGAAAATCGAGTTTAAAGTTTTTCATATAAAATCAGTCCCAAAAATGGGATTTTGCTGAGTTATATGAGTGATACCAGAATTTCGTTATTTAAGCTCTATTCTAGTTTCCGAGAAAATCGAGTTTAAAGTTTTTCATACAAAATCAGTCCAAAAATGGGATTTTGTTTGGTTATATGAGTGATACCAGAATTTCGTTATTTAAGCTCTAGCGCTTCTAGTTTCCGAGAAAATCGAGTTTAAACTTTTCATACAAAATCAGTCCAAAAATGGGATTTTGCTTGGTTATATGAGTGATACCAGAATTTCGTAATTTAAGCTCTAGCGCTTCTAGTTTCCGAGAAAATCGAGTTTAAAGTTTTTCATACAAAATCAGTCCAAAAATGGGATTTTGCTGAGTTATATGAGTGATACCAGAATTTCGTTATTTAAGCTCTAGCGCTTCTAGTTTCCGAGAAAACCGAGTTTAAAGTTTTTCATACAAAATGGGATTTTGCTGTGTTATATGAGTGATACCAGAATTTCGTTATTAAAGCTCATACAAAATCAGTCCAAAAATGGGATTTTGCTGATTTATATGAGTGATACCAGAATTTCGTTATTTAAGCTCTAGCGCTTCTAGTTTCCGAGAAAATCGAGTTTTAAGTTTTTCATACAAAATGGGATTTTGCTAAATTATATGAGTGATACCAGAATTTCGTTATTTAAGCTCTAGCGCTTCTAGTTTCCGAGAAAATCGAGTTTAAAGTTTTTCATACAAAATCAGTCCAAAAATGGGATTTTGCTGAGTTATATGAGTGATACCAGAATTTCGTTATTTAAGCTCTAGCGCTTCTAGTTTCCGAGAAAATCGAGTTTAAAGTTTTTCATTCAAAATCAGTCCAAAAATGGGATTTTGCTGATTTATATGAGTGATACCAGAATTTCGTTATTTAAGCTCTAGCGCTTTTAGTTTCCGAGAAAATCGAGTTTAAAGTTTTTCATACAAAATCAGTCCAAAAATGGGATTTTGCTGAGTTATATGAGTGATACCAGAATTTCGTTATTTAAGCTCTAGCGCTTCTAGTTTCCGAGAAAATCGAGTTTAAAGTTTTTCATACAAAATCAGTCCCAAAAATGGGATTTTGCTGAGTTATATGAGTGATACCAGAATTTCGTTATTTAAGCTCTAGCACTTCTAGTTTCCGAGAAAATCGAGTTTAAAGTTTTTCATACAAAATCAGTCCAAAAATGGGATTTTGCTGAGTTATATGAGTGATACCAGAATTTTGTTATTTAAGCTCTAGCACTTCTAGTTTCCGAGAAAATCGAGTTTAAAGTTTTTCATACAAAATCAGTCCAAAAATGGGATTTTGCTGAGTTATATGAGTGATACCAGAATTTCGTTATTTAAGCTCTTCTTGTTTCCAAGAAAATCGAGTTTAAAGTTTTTCATACAAAATCAGTCCAAAAATGGGATTTTGCTGAGTTATATGAGTGATACCAGAATTTCGTTATTTAAGCTCTAGCACTTCTAGTTTCCGAGAAAATCGAGTTTAAAGTTTTTCATACAAAATCAGTCCAAAAATGGGATTTTGCTGAGTTATATGAGTGATACCAGAATTTCGTTATTTAAGCTCTAGCACTTCTAGTTTCCGAGAATATCGAGTTTAAAGTTTTTCATACAAAATCAGTCCAAAAATGGGATTTTGCTGAGTTATATGAGTGATACCAGAATTTCGTTATTTAAGCTCTAGCGCTTCTAGTTTCCGAGAAAATCGAGTTTAAAGTTTTTCATACAAAATCAGTCCAAAAATGGGATTTTGCTGAGTTATATGAGTGATACCAGAATTTCGTTATTTAAGCTCTAGCGCTTCTAGTTTCCGAGAAAATCGAGTTTAAAGTTTTTCATACAAAATGGGATTTTGTTAATTTATATGAGTGATACCAGAATTTCGTTATTTAAGCTCTAGCGCTTCTAGTTTCCGAGAAAATCGAGTTTAAAGTTTTTCATACAAAATCAGTCCAAAAATGGGATTTTGCTAGGTTATATGAGTGATACCAGAATTTCGTTATTTAAGCTCTAGCGCTTCTAGTTTCCGAGAAAATCGAGTTTAAAGTTTTTCATACAAAATCAGTCCAAAAATGGGATTTTGCTAGGTTATATGAGTGATACCAGAATTTCGTTATTTAAGCTCTAGCGCTTCTAGTTTCCGAGAAAATCGAGTTTAAAGTTTTTCATACAAAATGGGATTTTGTTAATTTATATGAGTGATACCAGAATTTCGTTATTTAAGCTCTAGCGCTTCTAGTTTCCGAGAAAATCGAGTTTAAAGTTTTTCATACAAAATCAGTCCAAAAATGGGATTTTGCTAGGTTATATGAGTGATACCAGAATTTCGTTATTTAAGCTCTAGCGCTTCTAGTTTCCGAGAAAATCGAGTTTAAAGTTTTTCATACAAAATGGGATTTTGTTAATTTATATGAGTGATACCAGAATTTCGTTATTTAAGCTCTAGCGCTTCTAGTTTCCGAGAAAATCGAGTTTAAAGTTTTTCATACAAAATCAGTCCCAAAAATGGGATTTTGCTGAGTTATATGAGTGATACCAGAATTTCGTTATTTAAGCTCTAGCGCTTCTAGTTTCCGAGAAAATCGAGTTTAAAGTTTTTCATACAAAATGGGATTTTGTTAATTTATATGAGTGATACCAGAATTTCGTTATTTAAGCTCTAGCGCTTCTAGTTTCCGAGAAAATCGAGTTTAAAGTTTTTCATACAAAATCAGTCCCAAAAATGGGATTTTGCTGAGTTATATGAGCGATACCAGAATTTCGTTATTTAAGCTCTAGCGCTTCTAGTTTCCGAGAAAATCGAGTTTAAAGTTTTTCATACAAAATCAGTCCAACAATGGGATTTTGCAAGGTTATATGAGTGATACCAGAATTTCGTTATTTAAGCTCTAGCGCTTCTAGTTTTCGAGAAAATCGAGTTTAAAGTTTTTCATACAAAATCAGTCCAAAAATGGGATTTTGCTGAGTTATATGAGTGATACCAGAATTTCGTTATTTAAGCTCTAGCGCTTCTAGTTTCCGAGAAAATCGAGTTTAAAGTTTCTCATACAAAATGGGATTTTGTTAAGTTATATGAGTGATACTAGAATTTCGTTATTTAAGCTCTAGCGCTTCTAGTTTCCGAGAAAATCGAGTTTAAAGTTTTTCATACAAAATCAGTCCAAAAATGGGATTTTGCTGAGTTATATGAGTGATACCAGAATTTCGTTATTTAAGCTCTAGCGCTTCTAGCTTCCGAAAAAATCGAGTTTAAAGTTTTTCATACAAAATCAGTCCAAAAATGGGATTTTGCTGAGTTATATGAGTGATACCAGTATTTCGTTATTTAAGCTCTAGCGCTTCTAGTTTCCGAGAAAATCGAGTTTAAAGTTTTTCATACAAAATCAGTCCAAAAATGGGATTTTGCTGAGTTATATGAGTGATACCAGTATTTCGTTATTTAAGCTCTAGCGCTTCTAGTTTCCGAGAAAATCGAGTTTAAAGTTTTTCATACAAAATCAGTCCAAAAATGGGATTTTGCTGAGTTATATGAGTGATACCAGTATTTCGTTATTTAAGCTCTAGCGCTTCTAGTTTCCGAGAAAATCGAGTTTAAAGTTTTTAATACAAAATCAGTCCAAAAATGGGATTTTGCTGAGTTATATGAGTGATACCAGTATTTCGTTATTTAAGCTCTAGCGTTTCTAGTTTCCGAGAAAATCGAGTTTAAAGTTTTTAATACAAAATCAGTCCAAAAATGGGATTTTGCTGAGTTATATGAGTGATACCAGAATTTCGTTATTTAAGCTCTAGCGCTTCTAGCTTCCGAAAAAATCGAGTTTAAAGTTTTTCATACAAAATCAGTCCAAAAATGGGATTTTGCTGAGTTATATGAGTGATACCAGAATTTCGTTATTTAAGCTCTAGCGCTTCTAGCTTCCGAAAAAATCGAGTTTAAAGTTTTTCATACAAAATCAGTCCAAAAATGGGATTTTGCTGAGTTATATGAGTGATACCAGTATTTCGTTATTTAAGCTCTAGCGCTTCTAGTTTCCGAGAAAATCGAGTTTAAAGTTTTTCATACAAAATCAGTCCAAAAATGGGATTTTGCTGAGTTATATGAGTGATACCAGTATTTCGTTATTTAAGCTCTAGCGCTTCTAGTTTCCGAGAAAATCGAGTTTAAAGTTTTTCATACAAAATCAGTCCAAAAATGGGATTTTGCTGAGTTATATGAGTGATACCAGTATTTCGTTATTTAAGCTCTAGCGCTTCTAGTTTCCGAGAAAATCGAGTTTAAAGTTTTTAATACAAAATCAGTCCAAAAATGGGATTTTGCTGAGTTATATGAGTGATACCAGTATTTCGTTATTTAAGCTCTAGCGCTTCTAGTTTCCGAGAAAATCGAGTTTAAAGTTTTTAATACAAAATCAGTCCAAAAATGGGATTTTGCTGAGTTATATGAGTGATACCAGAATTTCGTTATTTAAGCTCTAGCGCTTCTAGCTTCCGAAAAAATCGAGTTTAAAGTTTTTCATACAAAATCAGTCCAAAAATGGGATTTTGCTGAGTTATATGAGTGATACCAGAATTTCGTTATTTAAGCTCTAGCGCTTCTAGCTTCCGAAAAAATCGAGTTTAAAGTTTTTCATACAAAATCACTCCAAAAATGGGATTTTGCTGAGTTATATGAGTGATACCAGTATTTCGTTATTTAAGCTCTAGCGCTTCTAGTTTCCGAGAAAATCGAGTTTAAAGTTTTTCATACAAAATCAGTCCAAAAATGGGATTTTGCTGAGTTATATGAGTGATACCAGTATTTCGTTATTTAAGCTCTAGCGCTTCTAGTTTCCGAGAAAATCGAGTTTAAAGTTTTTAATACAAAATCAGTCCAAAAATGGGATTTTGCTGAGTTATATGAGTGATACCAGTATTTCGTTATTTAAGCTCTAGCGCTTCTAGTTTCCGAGAAAATCGAGTTTAAAGTTTTTAATACAAAATCAGTCCAAAAATGGGATTTTGCTGAGTTATATGAGTGATACCAGAATTTCGTTATTTAAGCTCTAGCGCTTCTAGTTTCCGAGAAAATCGAGTTTAAAGTTTTTCATACAAAATCAGTCCAAAAATGGGATTTTGCTGAGTTATATGAGTGATACCAGTATTTCGTTATTTAAGCTCTAGCGCTTCTAGTTTCCGAGAAAATCGAGTTTAAAGTTTTTCATACAAAATCAGTCCAAAAATGGGATTTTGCTGAGTTATATGAGTGATACCAGTATTTCGTTATTTAAGCTCTAGCGCTTCTAGTTTCCGAGAAAATCGAGTTTAAAGTTTTTAATACAAAATCAGTCCAAAAATGGGATTTTGCTTGGTTATATGAGTGATACCAGAATTTCGTTATTTAAGCTCTAGCGCTTCTAGTTTCCGAGAAAATCGAGTTTAAACTTTTCATACAAAATCAGTCCAAAAATGGGATTTTGCTTGGTTACATGAGTGATACCAGAATTTCGTAATTTAAGCTCTAGCGCTTCTAGTTTCCGAGAAAATCGAGTTTAAAGTTTTTCATACAAAATCAGTCCAAAAATGGGATTTTGCTGAGTTATATGAGTGATACCAGTATTTCGTTATTTAAGCTCTAGCGCTTCTAGTTTCCGAGAAAATCGAGTTTAAAGTTTTTCATACAAAATCAGTCCAAAAATGGGATTTTGCTGAGTTATATGAGTGATACCAGTATTTCGTTATTTAAGCTCTAGCGCTTCTAGTTTCCGAGAAAATCGAGTTTAAAGTTTTTAATACAAAATCAGTCCAAAAATGGGATTTTGTTTGGTTATATGAGTGATACCAGAATTTCGTTATTTAAGCTCTAGCGCTTCTAGTTTCCGAGAAAATCGAGTTTAAACTTTTCATACAAAATCAGTCCAAAAATGGGATTTTGCTTGGTTACATGAGTGATACCAGAATTTCGTAATTTAAGCTCTAGCGCTTCTAGTTTCCGAGAAAATCGAGTTTAAAGTTTTTCATACAAAATCAGTCCAAAAATGGGATTTTGCTGAGTTATATGAGTGATACCAGAATTTCGTTATTTAAGCTCTAGCGCTTCTAGTTTCCGAGAAAATCGAGTTTAAAGTTTTTCATACAAAATCAGTCCAAAAATGGGATTTTGCTGAGTTATATGAGTGATACCAGAATTTCGTTATTTAAGCTCTAGCGCTTCTAGTTTCCCAGAATTCCGGGATTTTGCTGAGTTATATGAGTGATACCAGAATTTCGTTATTTAAGCTCTTGCGCTTCTAGTTTCCGAGAAAATCGAGTTTAAAGTTTTTCATATTTAAGCTCTAGCGCTTCTAGTTTCCGAGAAAATCGAGTTTAAAGTTTTTCATACAAAATCAGTCCAAAAATGGGATTTTGCTGAGTTATATGAGTGATACCAGAATTTCGTTATTTAAGCTCTAGCGCTTCTAGTTTCCGAGAAAATCGAGTTTAAAGTTTTTCATACAAAATCAGTCCAAAAATGGGATTTTGCTGAGTTATATGAGTGATACCAGAATTTCGTTATTTAAGCTCTAGCGCTTCTAGTTTCCGAGAAAATCGAGTTTAAAGTTTTTCATTCAAAATCAGTCCAAAAATGGGATTTTGCTGATTTATATGAGTGATACCAGAATTTCGTTTTTAAGCTCTAGCGCTTCTAGTTTCCGAGAAAATCGAGTTTAAAGTTTTTCATACAAAATCAGTCCAAAAATGGGATTTTGCTGAGTTATATGAGTGATACCAGAATTTCGTTATTTAAGCTCTAGCGCTTCTAGTTTCCGAGAAAATCGAGTTTAAAGTTTTTCATACAAAATGGGATTTTGCTAATTTATATGAGTGATACCAGAATTTCGTTATTTAAGCTCTAGCGCTTCTAGTTTCCGAGAAAATCGAGTTTAAAGTTTTTCATACAAAATCAGTCCCAAAAATGGGATTTTGCTGAGTTATATGAGTGATACCAGAATTTCGTTATTTAAGCAATAGCGCTTCTAGTTTCCGAGAAAATCGAGTTTAAAGTTTTTCATACAAAATCAGTCCAAAAATGGGATTTTGCAAGGTTATATGAGCGATACCAGAATTTCGTTATTTAAGCTCTAGCGCTTCTAGTTTCCGAGAAAATCGAGTTTTAAGTTTTTCATACAAAATGGGATTTTGCTAAATTATATGAGTGATACCAGAATTTCGTTATTTAAGCTCTAGCGCTTCTAGTTTCCGAGAAAATCGAGTTTAAAGTTTTTCATACAAAATCAGTCCAAAAATGGGATTTTGCTGAGTTATATGAGTGATACCAGAATTTCGTTATTTAAGCTCTAGCGCTTCTAGTTTCCGAGAAAATCGAGTTTAAAGTTTTTCATTCAAAATCAGTCCAAAAATGGGATTTTGCTGATTTATATGAGTGATACCAGAATTTCGTTATTTAAGCTCTAGCGCTTTTAGTTTCCGAGAAAATCGAGTTTAAAGTTTTTCATACAAAATCAGTCCAAAAATGGGATTTTGCTGAGTTATATGAGTGATACCAGAATTTCGTTATTTAAGCTCTAGCGCTTCTAGTTTCCGAGAAAATCGAGTTTAAAGTTTTTCATACAAAATGGGATTTTGCTAAGTTATATGAGTGATACCAGAATTTCGTTATTTAAGCTCTAGCGCTTCTAGTTTCCGAGAAAATCGAGTTTAAAGTTTTTCATACAAAATCAGTCCCAAAAATGGGATTTTGCTGAGTTATATGAGTGATACCAGAATTTCGTTATTTAAGCTCTAGCACTTCTAGTTTCCGAGAAAATCGAGTTTAAAGTTTTTCATACAAAATCAGTCCAAAAATGGGATTTTGCTGAGTTATATGAGTGATACCAGAATTTTGTTATTTAAGCTCTAGCACTTCTAGTTTCCGAGAAAATCGAGTTTAAAGTTTTTCATACAAAATCAGTCCAAAAATGGGATTTTGCTGAGTTATATGAGTGATACCAGAATTTCGTTATTTAAGCTCTAGCACTTCTAGTTTCCGAGAAAATCGAGTTTAAAGTTTTTCATACAAAATCAGTCCAAAAATGGGATTTTGCTGAGTTATATGAGTGATACCAGAATTTTGTTATTTAAGCTCTAGCACTTCTAGTTTCCGAGAAAATCGAGTTTAAAGTTTTTCATACAAAATCAGTCCAAAAATGGGATTTTGCTGAGTTATATGAGTGATACCAGAATTTCGTTATTTAAGCTCTAGCACTTCTAGTTTCCGAGAAAATCGAGTTTAAAGTTTTTCATACAAAATCAGTCCAAAAATGGGATTTTGCTGAGTTATATGAGTGATACCAGAATTTCGTTATTTAAGCTCTAGCACTTCTAGTTTCCGAGAATATCGAGTTTAAAGTTTTTCATACAAAATCAGTCCAAAAATGGGATTTTGCTGAGTTATATGAGTGATACCAGAATTTCGTTATTTAAGCTCTAGCGCTTCTAGTTTCCGAGAAAATCGAGTTTAAAGTTTTTCATACAAAATCAGTCCAAAAATGGGATTTTGCTGAGTTATATGAGTGATACCAGAATTTCGTTATTTAAGCTCTAGCGCTTCTAGTTTCCGAGAAAATCGAGTTTAAAGTTTTTCATACAAAATGGGATTTTGTTAATTTATATGAGTGATACCAGAATTTCGTTATTTAAGCTCTAGCGCTTCTAGTTTCCGAGAAAATCGAGTTTAAAGTTTTTCATACAAAATCAGTCCAAAAATGGGATTTTGCTAGGTTATATGAGTGATACCAGAATTTCGTTATTTAAGCTCTAGCGCTTCTAGTTTCCGAGAAAATCGAGTTTAAAGTTTTTCATACAAAATGGGATTTTGTTAATTTATATGAGTGATACCAGAATTTCGTTATTTAAGCTCTAGCGCTTCTAGTTTCCGAGAAAATCGAGTTTAAAGTTTTTCATACAAAATCAGTCCCAAAAATGGGATTTTGCTGAGTTATATGAGTGATACCAGAATTTCGTTATTTAAGCTCTAGCGCTTCTAGTTTCCGAGAAAATCGAGTTTAAAGTTTTTCATACAAAATGGGATTTTGTTAATTTATATGAGTGATACCAGAATTTCGTTATTTAAGCTCTAGCGCTTCTAGTTTCCGAGAAAATCGAGTTTAAAGTTTTTCATACAAAATCAGTCCAAAAATGGGATTTTGCAAGGTTATATGAGCGATACCAGAATTTCGTTATTTAAGCTCTAGCGCTTCTAGTTTCCGAGAAAATCGAGTTTAAAGTTTTTCATACAAAATCAGTCCAACAATGGGATTTTGCAAGGTTATATGAGTGATACCAGAATTTCGTTATTTAAGCTCTAGCGCTTCTAGTTTTCGAGAAAATCGAGTTTAAAGTTTTTCATACAAAATCAGTCCAAAAATGGGATTTTGCTGAGTTATATGAGTGATACCAGAATTTCGTTATTTAAGCTCTAGCGCTTCTAGTTTCCGAGAAAATCGAGTTTAAAGTTTCTCATACAAAATGGGATTTTGTTAAGTTATATGAGTGATACTAGAATTTCGTTATTTAAGCTCTAGCGCTTCTAGTTTCCGAGAAAATCGAGTTTAAAGTTTTTCATACAAAATCAGTCCAAAAATGGGATTTTGCTGAGTTATATGAGTGATACCAGAATTTCGTTATTTAAGCTCTAGCGCTTCTAGCTTCCGAAAAAATCGAGTTTAAAGTTTTTCATACAAAATCAGTCCAAAAATGGGATTTTGCTGAGTTATATGAGTGATACCAGTATTTCGTTATTTAAGCTCTAGCGCTTCTAGTTTCCGAGAAAATCGAGTTTAAAGTTTTTCATACAAAATCAGTCCAAAAATGGGATTTTGCTGAGTTATATGAGTGATACCAGTATTTCGTTATTTAAGCTCTAGCGCTTCTAGTTTCCGAGAAAATCGAGTTTAAAGTTTTTCATACAAAATCAGTCCAAAAATGGGATTTTGCTGAGTTATATGAGTGATACCAGTATTTCGTTATTTAAGCTCTAGCGCTTCTAGTTTCCGAGAAAATCGAGTTTAAAGTTTTTAATACAAAATCAGTCCAAAAATGGGATTTTGCTGAGTTATATGAGTGATACCAGTATTTCGTTATTTAAGCTCTAGCGTTTCTAGTTTCCGAGAAAATCGAGTTTAAAGTTTTTAATACAAAATCAGTCCAAAAATGGGATTTTGCTGAGTTATATGAGTGATACCAGAATTTCGTTATTTAAGCTCTAGCGCTTCTAGCTTCCGAAAAAATCGAGTTTAAAGTTTTTCATACAAAATCAGTCCAAAAATGGGATTTTGCTGAGTTATATGAGTGATACCAGAATTTCGTTATTTAAGCTCTAGCGCTTCTAGCTTCCGAAAAAATCGAGTTTAAAGTTTTTCATACAAAATCAGTCCAAAAATGGGATTTTGCTGAGTTATATGAGTGATACCAGTATTTCGTTATTTAAGCTCTAGCGCTTCTAGTTTCCGAGAAAATCGAGTTTAAAGTTTTTCATACAAAATCAGTCCAAAAATGGGATTTTGCTGAGTTATATGAGTGATACCAGTATTTCGTTATTTAAGCTCTAGCGCTTCTAGTTTCCGAGAAAATCGAGTTTAAAGTTTTTCATACAAAATCAGTCCAAAAATGGGATTTTGCTGAGTTATATGAGTGATACCAGTATTTCGTTATTTAAGCTCTAGCGCTTCTAGTTTCCGAGAAAATCGAGTTTAAAGTTTTTAATACAAAATCAGTCCAAAAATGGGATTTTGCTGAGTTATATGAGTGATACCAGTATTTCGTTATTTAAGCTCTAGCGCTTCTAGTTTCCGAGAAAATCGAGTTTAAAGTTTTTAATACAAAATCAGTCCAAAAATGGGATTTTGCTGAGTTATATGAGTGATACCAGAATTTCGTTATTTAAGCTCTAGCGCTTCTAGCTTCCGAAAAAATCGAGTTTAAAGTTTTTCATACAAAATCAGTCCAAAAATGGGATTTTGCTGAGTTATATGAGTGATACCAGAATTTCGTTATTTAAGCTCTAGCGCTTCTAGCTTCCGAAAAAATCGAGTTTAAAGTTTTTCATACAAAATCAGTCCAAAAATGGGATTTTGCTGAGTTATATGAGTGATACCAGTATTTCGTTATTTAAGCTCTAGCGCTTCTAGTTTCCGAGAAAATCGAGTTTAAAGTTTTTCATACAAAATCAGTCCAAAAATGGGATTTTGCTGAGTTATATGAGTGATACCAGTATTTCGTTATTTAAGCTCTAGCGCTTCTAGTTTCCGAGAAAATCGAGTTTAAAGTTTTTAATACAAAATCAGTCCAAAAATGGGATTTTGCTGAGTTATATGAGTGATACCAGTATTTCGTTATTTAAGCTCTAGCGCTTCTAGTTTCCGAGAAAATCGAGTTTAAAGTTTTTAATACAAAATCAGTCCAAAAATGGGATTTTGCTGAGTTATATGAGTGATACCAGAATTTCGTTATTTAAGCTCTAGCGCTTCTAGTTTCCGAGAAAATCGAGTTTAAAGTTTTTCATACAAAATCAGTCCAAAAATGGGATTTTGCTGAGTTATATGAGTGATACCAGTATTTCGTTATTTAAGCTCTAGCGCTTCTAGTTTCCGAGAAAATCGAGTTTAAAGTTTTTCATACAAAATCAGTCCAAAAATGGGATTTTGCTGAGTTATATGAGTGATACCAGTATTTCGTTATTTAAGCTCTAGCGCTTCTAGTTTCCGAGAAAATCGAGTTTAAAGTTTTTAATACAAAATCAGTCCAAAAATGGGATTTTGCTTGGTTATATGAGTGATACCAGAATTTCGTTATTTAAGCTCTAGCGCTTCTAGTTTCCGAGAAAATCGAGTTTAAACTTTTCATACAAAATCAGTCCAAAAATGGGATTTTGCTTGGTTACATGAGTGATACCAGAATTTCGTAATTTAAGCTCTAGCGCTTCTAGTTTCCGAGAAAATCGAGTTTAAAGTTTTTCATACAAAATCAGTCCAAAAATGGGATTTTGCTGAGTTATATGAGTGATACCAGAATTTCGTTATTTAAGCTCTAGCGCTTCTAGTTTCCGAGAAAAACGAGTTTAAAGTTTTTCATACAAAATCAGTCCAAAAATGGGATTTTGTGAGTTATATGAGTGATACCAGAATTTCGTTATTTAAGCTCTAGCGCTTCTAGTTTCCCAGAATTCCGGGATTTTGCTGAGTTATATGAGTGATACCAGAATTTCGTTATTTAAGCTCTTGCGCTTCTAGTTTCCGAGAAAATCGAGTTTAAAGTTTTTCATATTTAAGCTCTAGCGCTTCTAGTTTCCGAGAAAATCGAGTTTAAAGTTTTTCATACAAAATCAGTCCAAAAATGGGATTTTGCTGAGTTATATGAGTGATACCAGAATTTCGTTATTTAAGCTCTAGCGCTTCTAGTTTCCGAGAAAATCGAGTTTAAAGTTTTTCATACAAAATCAGTCCAAAAATGGGATTTTGCTGAGTTATATGAGTGATACCAGAATTTCGTTATTTAAGCTCTAGCGCTTCTAGTTTCCGAGAAAATCGAGTTTAAAGTTTTTCATTCAAAATCAGTCCAAAAATGGGATTTTGCTGATTTATATGAGTGATACCAGAATTTCGTTTTTAAGCTCTAGCGCTTCTAGTTTCCGAGAAAATCGAGTTTAAAGTTTTTCATACAAAATCAGTCCAAAAATGGGATTTTGCTGAGTTATATGAGTGATACCAGAATTTCGTTATTTAAGCTCTAGCGCTTCTAGTTTCCGAGAAAATCGAGTTTAAAGTTTTTCATACAAAATGGGATTTTGCTAAGTTATATGAGTGATACCAGAATTTCGTTATTTAAGCTCTAGCGCTTCTAGTTTCCGAGAAAATCGAGTTTAAAGTTTTTCATACAAAATCAGTCCCAAAAATGGGATTTTGCTGAGTTATATGAGTGATACCAGAATTTCGTTATTTAAGCTCTAGCGCTTCTGGCTTCCGAGAAAATCGAGTTTAAAGTTTTTCATACAAAATGGGATTTGTTAAGTTGTATAAGTGATACCAGAATTTCTTTATTTAAGCTCTAGCTCTTCTAGTTTCCGAGAAAATCGAGTGTAAAGCTTTTCATACAAAATCAGTCCAAAAACGGGATTTTGCTGAGTTATATGAGTGATACCAGAATTTCGTCATTTAAGCTCTAGCGCTTCTAGTTTCCGAGAAAACCGAGTTTAAAGTTTTTCATACAAATTGGGATTTTGCTGTGTTATATGAGTGATACCAGAATTTCGTTATTTAAGCTCTAGCGCTTCTAGTTTCCGAGAAAATTGAGTTTAAAGTTTTTCATACAAAATCAGTCCAAAAATGGGATTTTGCTGAGTTATATGAGTGATACCAGAATTTCGTTATTTAAGCTCTAGCACTTCTAGTTTCCGAGAAAATCGAGTTTAAAGTTTTTCATACAAAATCAGTCCAAAAATGGGATTTTGCTGAGTTATATGAGTGATACCAGAATTTCGTTATTTAAGCTCTAGCGCTTCTAGTTTCCGAGAAAATCGAGTTTAAAGTTTTTCATACAAAATCAGTCCAAAAATGGGATTTTGCTGAGTTATATGAGTGATACCAGAATTTCGTTATTTAAGCTCTAGCGCTTCTAGTTTCCGAGAAAATCGAGCTTAAAGTTTTTCATACAAAATCAGTCCAAAAATGGGATTTTGTTAATTTATATGAGTGATACCAGAATTTCGTTATTTAAGCTCTAGCGCTTCTAGTTTCCGAGAAAATCGAGTTTAAAGTTTTTCATACAAAATCAGTCCCAAAAATGGGATTTTGCTGAGTTATATGAGTGATACCAGAATTTCGTTATTTAAGCTCTAGCGCTTCTAGTTTCCGAGAAAATCGAGTTTAAAGTTTTTCATACAAAATCAGTCCAAAAATGGGATTTTGCAAGGTTATATGAGTGATACCAGAATTTCGTTATTTAAGCTCTAGCGCTTCTAGTTTTCGAGAAAATCGAGTTTAAAGTTTTTCATACAAAATCAGTCCAAAAATGGGATTTTGCTAGGTTATATGAGTGATACCAGAATTTCGTTATTTAAGCTCTAGCGCTTCTAGTTTCCGAGAAAATCGAGTTTAAAGTTTTTCATACAAAATCAGTCCAAAAATGGGATTTTGCTGAGTTATATGAGTGATACCAGAATTTCGTTATTTAAGCTCTAGCGCTTCTAGTTTCCGAGAAAATCGAGTTTAAAGTTTTTCATACAAAATGGGATTTTGTTAATTTATATGAGTGATACCAGAATTTCGTTATTTAAGCTCTAGCGCTTCTAGTTTCCGAGAAAATCGAGTTTAAAGTTTTTCATACAAAATCAGTCCCAAAAATGGGATTTTGCTGAGTTATATGAGTGATACCAGAATTTCGTTATTTAAGCTCTAGCGCTTCTAGTTTCCGAGAAAATCGAGTTTAAAGTTTTTCATACAAAATCAGTCCAAAAATGGGATTTTGCAAGGTTATATGAGCGATACCAGAATTTCGTTATTTAAGCTCTAGCGCTTCTAGTTTCCGAGAAAATCGAGTTTAAAGTTTTTCATACAAAATCAGTCCAAAAATGGGATTTTGCTAGGTTATATGAGTGATACCAGAATTTCGATATTTAAGTTCTAGCGCTTCTAGTTTCCGAGAAAATCGAGTTTAAAGTTTTTCATACAAAATCAGTCCAACAATGGGATTTTGCAAGGTTATATGAGTGATACCAGAATTTCGTTATTTAAGCTCTAGCGCTTCTAGTTTTCGAGAAAATCGAGTTTAAAGTTTTTCATACAAAATCAGTCCAAAAATGGGATTTTGCTGAGTTATATGAGTGATACCAGAATTTCGTTATTTAAGCTCTAGCGCTTCTAGTTTCCGAGAAAATCGAGTTTAAAGTTTTTCATACAAAATGGGATTTTGTTAAGTTATATGAGTGATACTAGAATTTCGTTATTTAAGCTCTAGCGCTTCTAGTTTCCGAGAAAATCGAGTTTAAAGTTTTTCATACAAAATCAGTCCAACAATGGGATTTTGCAAGGTTATATGAGTGATACCAGAATTTCGTTATTTAAGCTCTAGCGCTTCTAGTTTTCGAGAAAATCGAGTTTAAAGTTTTTCATACAAAATCAGTCCAAAAATGGGATTTTGCTGAGTTATATGAGTGATACCAGAATTTCGTTATTTAAGCTCTAGCGCTTCTAGTTTCCGAGAAAATCGAGTTTAAAGTTTTTCATACAAAATGGGATTTTGCAAGGTTATATGAGTGATACCAGAATTTCGTTATTTAAGCTCTAGCGCTTCTAGTTTCCGAGAAAATCGAGTTTAAAGTTTCTCATACAAAATGGGATTTTGTTAAGTTATATGAGTGATACTAGAATTTCGTTATTTAAGCTCTAGCGCTTCTAGTTTCCGAGAAAATCGAGTTTAAAGTTTTTCATACAAAATCAGTCCAAAAATGGGATTTTGCTGAGTTATATGAGTGATACCAGAATTTCGTTATTTAAGCTCTAGCGCTTCTAGTTTCCGAGAAAATCGAGTTTAAAGTTTTTCATACAAAATCAGTCCAACAATGGGATTTTGCAAGGTTATATGAGTGATACCAGAATTTCGTTATTTAAGCTCTAGCGCTTCTAGTTTTCGAGAAAATCGAGTTTAAAGTTTTTCATACAAAATCAGTCCAAAAATGGGATTTTGCTGAGTTATATGAGTGATACCAGAATTTCGTTATTTAAGCTCTAGCGCTTCTAGTTTCCGAGAAAATCGAGTTTAAAGTTTTTCATACAAAATGGGATTTTGTTAAGTTATATGAGTGATACTAGAATTTCGTTATTTAAGCTCTAGCGCTTCTAGTTTCCGAGAAAATCGAGTTTAAAGTTTTTCATACAAAATCAGTCCAACAATGGGATTTTGCAAGGTTATATGAGTGATACCAGAATTTCGTTATTTAAGCTCTAGCGCTTCTAGTTTTCGAGAAAATCGAGTTTAAAGTTTTTCATACAAAATCAGTCCAAAAATGGGATTTTGCTGAGTTATATGAGTGATACCAGAATTTCGTTATTTAAGCTCTAGCGCTTCTAGTTTCCGAGAAAATCGAGTTTAAAGTTTTTCATACAAAATCAGTCCAACAATGGGATTTTGCAAGGTTATATGAGTGATACCAGAATTTCGTTATTTAAGCTCTAGCGCTTCTAGTTTTCGAGAAAATCGAGTTTAAAGTTTTTCATACAAAATCAGTCCAAAAATGGGATTTTGCTGAGTTATATGAGTGATACCAGAATTTCGTTATTTAAGCTCTAGCGCTTCTAGTTTCCGAGAAAATCGAGTTTAAAGTTTTTCATACAAAATGGGATTTTGTTAAGTTATATGAGTGATACTAGAATTTCGTTATTTAAGCTCTAGCGCTTCTAGTTTCCGAGAAAATCGAGTTTAAAGTTTTTCATACAAAATCAGTCCAAAAATGGGATTTTGCTGAGTTATATGAGTGATACCAGAATTTCGTTATTTAAGCTCTAGCGCTTCTAGTTTCCGAGAAAATCGAGTTTAAAGTTTCTCATACAAAATGGGATTTTGTTAAGTTATATGAGTGATACTAGAATTTCGTTATTTAAGCTCTAGCGCTTCTAGTTTCCGAGAAAATCGAGTTTAAAGTTTTTCATACAAAATCAGTCCAAAAATGGGATTTTGCTGAGTTATATGAGTGATACCAGAATTTCGATATTTAAGTTCTAGCGCTTCTAGTTTCCGAGAAAATCGAGTTTAAAGTTTTTCATACAAAATCAGTCCAACAATGGGATTTTGCAAGGTTATATGAGTGATACCAGAATTTCGTTATTTAAGCTCTAGCGCTTCTAGTTTCCGAGAAAATCGAGTTTAAAGTTTTTCATACAAAATCAGTCCAAAAATGGGATTTTGCTGAGTTATATGAGTGATACCAGAATTTCGTTATTTAAGCTCTAGCGCTTCTAGTTTCCGAGAAAATCGAGTTTAAAGTTTTTCATACAAAATGGGATTTTGTTAAGTTATATGAGTGATACTAGAATTTCGTTATTTAAGCTCTAGCGCTTCTAGTTTCCGAGAAAATCGAGTTTAAAGTTTTTCATACAAAATCAGTCCAACAATGGGATTTTGCAAGGTTATATGAGTGATACCAGAATTTCGTTATTTAAGCTCTAGCGCTTCTAGTTTTCGAGAAAATCGAGTTTAAAGTTTTTCATACAAAATCAGTCCAAAAATGGGATTTTGCTGAGTTATATGAGTGATACCAGAATTTCGTTATTTAAGCTCTAGCGCTTCTAGTTTCCGAGAAAATCGAGTTTAAAGTTTTTCATACAAAATGGGATTTTGCAAGGTTATATGAGTGATACCAGAATTTCGTTATTTAAGCTCTAGCGCTTCTAGTTTCCGAGAAAATCGAGTTTAAAGTTTCTCATACAAAATGGGATTTTGTTAAGTTATATGAGTGATACTAGAATTTCGTTATTTAAGCTCTAGCGCTTCTAGTTTCCGAGAAAATCGAGTTTAAAGTTTTTCATACAAAATCAGTCCAAAAATGGGATTTTGCTGAGTTATATGAGTGATACCAGAATTTCGTTATTTAAGCTCTAGCGCTTCTAGTTTCCGAGAAAATCGAGTTTAAAGTTTTTCATACAAAATGGGATTTTGCTAAGTTATATGAGTGATACTAGAATTTCGTTATTTAAGCTCTAGCGCTTCTAGTTTCCGAGAAAATCGAGTTTAAAGTTTTTCATACAAAATGGGATTTTGTTAATTTATATGAGTGATACCAGAATTTCGTTATTTAAGCTCTAGCGCTTCTAGTTTCCGAGAAAATCGAGTTTAAAGTTTTTCATACAAAATCAGTCCCAAAAATGGGATTTTGCTGAGTTATATGAGTGATACCAGAATTTCGTTATTTAAGCTCTAGCGCTTCTAGTTTCCGAGAAAATCGAGTTTAAAGTTTTTCATACAAAATCAGTCCAAAAATGGGATTTTGCAAGGTTATATGAGCGATACCAGAATTTCGTTATTTAAGCTCTAGCGCTTCTAGTTTCCGAGAAAATCGAGTTTAAAGTTTTTCATACAAAATCAGTCCAAAAATGGGATTTTGCTAGGTTATATGAGTGATACTAGAATTTCGTTATTTAAGCTCTAGCGCTTCTAGTTTCCGAGAAAATCGAGTTTAAAGTTTTTCATACAAAATCAGTCCAAAAATGGGATTTTGCTGAGTTATATGAGTGATACCAGAATTTCGTTATTTAAGCTCTAGCGCTTCTAGTTTCCGAGAAAATCGAGTTTAAAGTTTTTCATACAAAATGGGATTTTGCTAAGTTATATGAGTGATACTAGAATTTCGTTATTTAAGCTCTAGCGCTTCTAGTTTCCGAGAAAATCGAGTTTAAAGTTTTTCATACAAAATGGGATTTTGCTAAGTTATATGAGTGATACTAGAATTTCGTTATTTAAGCTCTAGCGCTTCTAGTTTCCGAGAAAATCGAGTTTAAAGTTTTTCATACAAAATCAGTCCAAAAATGGGATTTTGCTGAGTTATATGAGTGATACCAGAATTTCGTTATTTAAGCTCTAGCACTTCTAGTTTCCGAGAAAATCGAGTTTAAAGTTTTTCATACAAAATCAGTCCAAAAATGGGATTTTGCTGAGTTATATGAGTGATACCAGAATTTCGTTATTTAAGCTCTAGCGCTTCTAGTTTCCGAGAAAATCGAGTTTAAAGTTTTTCATACAAAATGGGATTTTGCTAAGTTATATGAGTGATACTAGAATTTCGTTATTTAAGCTCTAGCGCTTCTAGTTTCCGAGAAAATCGAGTTTAAAGTTTTTCATACAAAATGGGATTTTGTTAATTTATATGAGTGATACCAGAATTTCGTTATTTAAGCTCTAGCGCTTCTAGTTTCCGAGAAAATCGAGTTTAAAGTTTTTCATACAAAATCAGTCCCAAAAATGGGATTTTGCTGAGTTATATGAGTGATACCAGAATTTCGTTATTTAAGCTCTAGCGCTTCTAGTTTCCGAGAAAATCGAGTTTAAAGTTTTTCATACAAAATCAGTCCAAAAATGGGATTTTGCAAGGTTATATGAGCGATACCAGAATTTCGTTATTTAAGCTCTAGCGCTTCTAGTTTCCGAGAAAATCGAGTTTAAAGTTTTTCATACAAAATCAGTCCAAAAATGGGATTTTGCTAGGTTATATGAGTGATACCAGAATTTCGATATTTAAGTTCTAGCGCTTCTAGTTTCCGAGAAAATCGA
Organism: Pollenia amentaria; assembly: GCA_943735925.1. NCBI lineage: Eukaryota > Metazoa > Arthropoda > Insecta > Diptera > Polleniidae > Pollenia > Pollenia amentaria. Next base: position 124,363,608 of record OX031008.1, read on the forward strand.
GTTTAAAGTTTTTCATACAAAATCAGTCCAACAATGGGATTTTGCAAGGTTATATGAGTGATACCAGAATTTCGTTATTTAAGCTCTAGCGCTTCTAGTTTTCGAGAAAATCGAGTTTAAAGTTTTTCATACAAAATCAGTCCAAAAATGGGATTTTGCTGAGTTATATGAGTGATACCAGAATTTCGTTATTTAAGCTCTAGCGCTTCTAGTTTCCGAGAAAATCGAGTTTAAAGTTTCTCATACAAAATGGGATTTTGTTAAGTTATATGAGTGATACTAGAATTTCGTTATTTAAGCTCTAGCGCTTCTAGTTTCCGAGAAAATCGAGTTTAAAGTTTTTCATACAAAATCAGTCCAAAAATGGGATTTTGCTGAGTTATATGAGTGATACCAGAATTTTGTTATTTAAGCTCTAGCACTTCTAGTTTCCGAGAAAATCGAGTTTAAAGTTTTTCATACAAAATCAGTCCAAAAATGGGATTTTGCTGAGTTATATGAGTGATACCAGAATTTCGTTATTTAAGCTCTTCTTGTTTCCAAGAAAATCGAGTTTAAAGTTTTTCATACAAAATCAGTCCAAAAATGGGATTTTGCTGAGTTATATGAGTGATACCAGAATTTCGTTATTTAAGCTCTAGCACTTCTAGTTTCCGAGAAAATCGAGTTTAAAGTTTTTCATACAAAATCAGTCCAAAAATGGGATTTTGCTGAGTTATATGAGTGATACCAGAATTTCGTTATTTAAGCTCTAGCACTTCTAGTTTCCGAGAATATCGAGTTTAAAGTTTTTCATACAAAATCAGTCCAAAAATGGGATTTTGCTGAGTTATATAAGTGATACCAGAATTTCGTTATTTAAGCTCTAGCGCTTCTAGTTTCCGAGAAAATCGAGTTTAAAGTTTTTCATACAAAATCAGTCCAAAAATGGGATTTTGCTGAGTTATATGAGTGATACCAGAATTTCGTTATTTAAGCTCTAGCGCTTCTAGTTTCCGAGAAAATCGAGTTTAAAGTTTTTCATACAAAATCAGTCCAAAAATGGGATTTTGCTAGGTTATATGAGTGATACCAGAATTTCGTTATTTAAGCTCTAGCGCTTCTAGTTTCCGAGAAAATCGAGTTTAAAGTTTTTCATACAAAATGGGATTTTGTTAATTTATATGAGTGATACCAGAATTTCGTTATTTAAGCTCTAGCGCTTCTAGTTTCCGAGAAAATCGAGTTTAAAGTTTTTCATACAAAATCAGTCCCAAAAATGGGATTTTGCTGAGTTATATGAGTGATACCAGAATTTCGTTATTTAAGCTCTAGCGCTTCTAGTTTCCGAGAAAATCGAGTTTAAAGTTTTTCATACAAAATCAGTCCAAAAATGGGATTTTGCAAGGTTATATGAGCGATACCAGAATTTCGTTATTTAAGCTCTAGCGCTTCTAGTTTCCGAGAAAATCGAGTTTAAAGTTTTTCATACAAAATCAGTCCAACAATGGGATTTTGCAAGGTTATATGAGTGATACCAGAATTTCGTTATTTAAGCTCTAGCGCTTCTAGTTTTCGAGAAAATCGAGTTTAAAGTTTTTCATACAAAATCAGTCCAAAAATGGGATTTTGCTGAGTTATATGAGTGATACCAGAATTTCGTTATTTAAGCTCTAGCGCTTCTAGTTTCCGAGAAAATCGAGTTTAAAGTTTCTCATACAAAATGGGATTTTGTTAAGTTATATGAGTGATACTAGAATTTCGTTATTTAAGCTCTAGCGCTTCTAGTTTCCGAGAAAATCGAGTTTAAAGTTTTTCATACAAAATCAGTCCAAAAATGGGATTTTGCTGAGTTATATGAGTGATACCAGAATTTCGTTATTTAAGCTCTAGCGCTTCTAGCTTCCGAAAAAATCGAGTTTAAAGTTTTTCATACAAAATCAGTCCAAAAATGGGATTTTGCTGAGTTATATGAGTGATACCAGTATTTCGTTATTTAAGCTCTAGCGCTTCTAGTTTCCGAGAAAATCGAGTTTAAAGTTTTTCATACAAAATCAGTCCAAAAATGGGATTTTGCTGAGTTATATGAGTGATACCAGTATTTCGTTATTTAAGCTCTAGCGCTTCTAGTTTCCGAGAAAATCGAGTTTAAAGTTTTTCATACAAAATCAGTCCAAAAATGGGATTTTGCTGAGTTATATGAGTGATACCAGTATTTCGTTATTTAAGCTCTAGCGTTTCTAGTTTCCGAGAAAATCGAGTTTAAAGTTTTTCATACAAAATCAGTCCAAAAATGGGATTTTGCTGAGTTATATGAGTGATACCAGTATTTCGTTATTTAAGCTCTAGCGCTTCTAGTTTCCGAGAAAATCGAGTTTAAAGTTTTTCATACAAAATCAGTCCAAAAATGGGATTTTGCTGAGTTATATGAGTGATACCAGTATTTCGTTATTTAAGCTCTAGCGCTTCTAGTTTCCGAGAAAATCGAGTTTAAAGTTTTTCATACAAAATCAGTCCAACAATGGGATTTTGCAAGGTTATATGAGTGATACCAGAATTTCGTTATTTAAGCTCTAGCGCTTCTAGTTTCCGAGAAAATCGAGTTTAAAGTTTTTCATACAAAATCAGTCCAAAAATGGGATTTTGCTGAGTTATATGAGTGATACCAGTATTTCGTTATTTAAGCTCTAGCGCTTCTAGTTTCCGAGAAAATCGAGTTTAAAGTTTTTCATACAAAATCAGTCCAACAATGGGATTTTGCAAGGTTATATGAGCGATACCAGAATTTCGTTATTTAAGCTCTAGCGCTTCTAGTTTCCGAGAAAATCGAGTTTAAAGTTTTTCATACAAAATCAGTCCAACAATGGGATTTTGCAAGGTTATATGAGTGATACCAGAATTTCGTTATTTAAGCTCTAGCGCTTCTAGTTTTCGAGAAAATCGAGTTTAAAGTTTTTCATACAAAATCAGTCCAAAAATGGGATTTTGCTGAGTTATATGAGTGATACCAGAATTTCGTTATTTAAGCTCTAGCGCTTCTAGTTTCCGAGAAAATCGAGTTTAAAGTTTCTCATACAAAATGGGATTTTGTTAAGTTATATGAGTGATACTAGAATTTCGTTATTTAAGCTCTAGCGCTTCTAGTTTCCGAGAAAATCGAGTTTAAAGTTTTTCATACAAAATCAGTCCAAAAATGGGATTTTGCTGAGTTATATGAGTGATACCAGAATTTCGTTATTTAAGCTCTAGCGCTTCTAGCTTCCGAAAAAATCGAGTTTAAAGTTTTTCATACAAAATCAGTCCAAAAATGGGATTTTGCTGAGTTATATGAGTGATACCAGTATTTCGTTATTTAAGCTCTAGCGCTTCTAGTTTCCGAGAAAATCGAGTTTAAAGTTTTTCATACAAAATCAGTCCAAAAATGGGATTTTGCTGAGTTATATGAGTGATACCAGTATTTCGTTATTTAAGCTCTAGCGCTTCTAGTTTCCGAGAAAATCGAGTTTAAAGTTTTTCATACAAAATCAGTCCAAAAATGGGATTTTGCTGAGTTATATGAGTGATACCAGTATTTCGTTATTTAAGCTCTAGCGTTTCTAGTTTCCGAGAAAATCGAGTTTAAAGTTTTTCATACAAAATCAGTCCAAAAATGGGATTTTGCTGAGTTATATGAGTGATACCAGTATTTCGTTATTTAAGCTCTAGCGCTTCTAGTTTCCGAGAAAATCGAGTTTAAAGTTTTTCATACAAAATCAGTCCAAAAATGGGATTTTGCTGAGTTATATGAGTGATACCAGTATTTCGTTATTTAAGCTCTAGCGCTTCTAGTTTCCGAGAAAATCGAGTTTAAAGTTTTTCATACAAAATCAGTCCAAAAATGGGATTTTGCTGAGTTATATGAGTGATACCAGTATTTCGTTATTTAAGCTCTAGCGTTTCTAGTTTCCGAGAAAATCGAGTTTAAAGTTTTTAATACAAAATCAGTCCAAAAATGGGATTTTGCTGAGTTATATGAGTGATACCAGTATTTCGTTATTTAAGCTCTAGCGTTTCTAGTTTCCGAGAAAATCGAGTTTAAAGTTTTTAATACAAAATCAGTCCAAAAATGGGATTTTGCTGAGTTATATGAGTGATACCAGAATTTCGTTATTTAAGCTCTAGCGCTTCTAGCTTCCGAAAAAATCGAGTTTAAAGTTTTTCATACAAAATCAGTCCAAAAATGGGATTTTGCTGAGTTATATGAGTGATACCAGAATTTCGTTATTTAAGCTCTAGCGCTTCTAGCTTCCGAAAAAATCGAGTTTAAAGTTTTTCATACAAAATCAGTCCAAAAATGGGATTTTGCTGAGTTATATGAGTGATACCAGTATTTCGTTATTTAAGCTCTAGCGCTTCTAGTTTCCGAGAAAATCGAGTTTAAAGTTTTTCATACAAAATCAGTCCAAAAATGGGATTTTGCTGAGTTATATGAGTGATACCAGTATTTCGTTATTTAAGCTCTAGCGCTTCTAGTTTCCGAGAAAATCGAGTTTAAAGTTTTTCATACAAAATCAGTCCAAAAATGGGATTTTGCTGAGTTATATGAGTGATACCAGTATTTCGTTATTTAAGCTCTAGCGCTTCTAGTTTCCGAGAAAATCGAGTTTAAAGTTTTTAATACAAAATCAGTCCAAAAATGGGATTTTGCTGAGTTATATGAGTGATACCAGTATTTCGTTATTTAAGCTCTAGCGCTTCTAGTTTCCGAGAAAATCGAGTTTAAAGTTTTTAATACAAAATCAGTCCAAAAATGGGATTTTGCTGAGTTATATGAGTGATACCAGAATTTCGTTATTTAAGCTCTAGCGCTTCTAGCTTCCGAAAAAATCGAGTTTAAAGTTTTTCATACAAAATCAGTCCAAAAATGGGATTTTGCTGAGTTATATGAGTGATACCAGAATTTCGTTATTTAAGCTCTAGCGCTTCTAGCTTCCGAAAAAATCGAGTTTAAAGTTTTTCATACAAAATCAGTCCAAAAATGGGATTTTGCTGAGTTATATGAGTGATACCAGAATTTCGTTATTTAAGCTCTAGCGCTTCTAGTTTCCGAGAAAATCGAGTTTAAAGTTTTTCATACAAAATCAGTCCAAAAATGGGATTTTGCTGAGTTATATGAGTGATACCAGTATTTCGTTATTTAAGCTCTAGCGCTTCTAGTTTCCGAGAAAATCGAGTTTAAAGTTTTTAATACAAAATCAGTCCAAAAATGGGATTTTGCTGAGTTATATGAGTGATACCAGTATTTCGTTATTTAAGCTCTAGCGCTTCTAGTTTCCGAGAAAATCGAGTTTAAAGTTTTTAATACAAAATCAGTCCAAAAATGGGATTTTGCTGAGTTATATGAGTGATACCAGAATTTCGTTATTTAAGCTCTAGCGCTTCTAGTTTCCGAGAAAATCGAGTTTAAAGTTTTTCATACAAAATCAGTCCAAAAATGGGATTTTGCTGAGTTATATGAGTGATACCAGTATTTCGTTATTTAAGCTCTAGCGCTTCTAGTTTCCGAGAAAATCGAGTTTAAAGTTTTTCATACAAAATCAGTCCAAAAATGGGATTTTGCTGAGTTATATGAGTGATACCAGTATTTCGTTATTTAAGCTCTAGCGCTTCTAGTTTCCGAGAAAATCGAGTTTAAAGTTTTTAATACAAAATCAGTCCAAAAATGGGATTTTGCTTGGTTATATGAGTGATACCAGAATTTCGTTATTTAAGCTCTAGCGCTTCTAGTTTCCGAGAAAATCGAGTTTAAACTTTTCATACAAAATCAGTCCAAAAATGGGATTTTGCTTGGTTACATGAGTGATACCAGAATTTCGTAATTTAAGCTCTAGCGCTTCTAGTTTCCGAGAAAATCGAGTTTAAAGTTTTTCATACAAAATCAGTCCAAAAATGGGATTTTGCTGAGTTATATGAGTGATACCAGAATTTCGTTATTTAAGCTCTAGCGCTTCTAGTTTCCGAGAAAAACGAGTTTAAAGTTTTTCATACAAAATCAGTCCAAAAATGGGATTTTGTGAGTTATATGAGTGATACCAGAATTTCGTTATTTAAGCTCTAGCGCTTCTAGTTTCCCAGAATTCCGGGATTTTGCTGAGTTATATGAGTGATACCAGAATTTCGTTATTTAAGCTCTTGCGCTTCTAGTTTCCGAGAAAATCGAGTTTAAAGTTTTTCATATTTAAGCTCTAGCGCTTCTAGTTTCCGAGAAAATCGAGTTTAAAGTTTTTCATACAAAATCAGTCCAAAAATGGGATTTTGCTGAGTTATATGAGTGATACCAGAATATTTAAGCTCTAGCGCTTCTAGTTTCCGAGAAAATCGAGTTTAAAGTTTTTCATACAAAATCAGTCCAAAAATGGGATTTTGCTGAGTTATATGAGTGATACCAGAATTTCGTTATTTAAGCTCTAGCGCTTCTAGTTTCCGAGAAAATCGAGTTTAAAGTTTTTCATTCAAAATCAGTCCAAAAATGGGATTTTGCTGATTTATATGAGTGATACCAGAATTTCGTTATTTAAGCTCTAGCGCTTCTAGTTTCCGAGAAAATCGAGTTTAAAGTTTTTCATACAAAATCAGTCCAAAAATGGGATTTTGCTGAGTTATATGAGTGATACCAGAATTTCGTTATTTAAGCTCTAGCGCTTCTAGTTTCCGAGAAAATCGAGTTTAAAGTTTTTCATACAAAATGGGATTTTGCTAAGTTATATGAGTGATACCAGAATTTCGTTATTTAAGCTCTAGCGCTTCTAGTTTCCGAGAAAATCGAGTTTAAAGTTTTTCATACAAAATCAGTCCCAAAAATGGGATTTTGCTGAGTTATATGAGTGATACCAGAATTTCGTTATTTAAGCTCTAGCGCTTCTGGTTTCCGAGAAAATCGAGTTTAAAGTTTTTCATACAAAATGGGATTTGTTAAGTTGTATAAGTGATACCAGAATTTCGTTATTTAAGCTCTAGCTCTTCTAGTTTCCGAGAAAATCGAGTGTAAAGCTTTTCATACAAAATCAGTCCAAAAACGGGATTTTGCTGAGTTATATGAGTGATACCAGAATTTCGTCATTTAAGCTCTAGCGCTTCTAGTTTCCGAGAAAACCGAGTTTAAAGTTTTTCATACAAATTGGGATTTTGCTGTGTTATATGAGTGATACCAGAATTTCGTTATTTAAGCTCTAGCGCTTCTAGTTTCCGAGAAAATTGAGTTTAAAGTTTTTCATACAAAATCAGTCCAAAAATGGGATTTTGCTGAGTTATATGAGTGATACCAGAATTTCGTTATTTAAGCTCTAGCACTTCTAGTTTCCGAGAAAATCGAGTTTAAAGTTTTTCATACAAAATCAGTCCAAAAATGGGATTTTGCTGAGTTATATGAGTGATACCAGAATTTCGTTATTTAAGCTCTAGCGCTTCTAGTTTCCAAGAAAATCGAGTTTAAAGTTTTTCATACAAAATCAGTCCAAAAATGGGATTTTGCTGAGTTATATGAGTGATACCAGAATTTCGTTATTTAAGCTCTAGCACTTCTAGTTTCCGAGAAAATCGAGTTTAAAGTTTTTCATACAAAATCAGTCCAAAAATGGGATTTTGCTGAGTTATATGAGTGATACCAGAATTTCGTTATTTAAGCTCTAGCGCTTCTAGTTTCCGAGAAAATCGAGTTTAAAGTTTTTCATACAAAATCAGTCCAAAAATGGGATTTTGCTGAGTTATATGAGTGATACCAGAATTTCGTTATTTAAGCTCTAGCGCTTCTAGTTTCCGAGAAAATCGAGCTTAAAGTTTTTCATACAAAATCAGTCCAAAAATGGGATTTTGTTAATTTATATGAGTGATACCAGAATTTCGTTATTTAAGCTCTAGCGCTTCTAGTTTCCGAGAAAATCGAGTTTAAAGTTTTTCATACAAAATCAGTCCCAAAAATGGGATTTTGCTGAGTTATATGAGTGATACCAGAATTTCGTTATTTAAGCTCTAGCGCTTCTAGTTTCCGAGAAAATCGAGTTTAAAGTTTTTCATACAAAATCAGTCCAAAAATGGGATTTTGCAAGGTTATATGAGTGATACCAGAATTTCGTTATTTAAGCTCTAGCGCTTCTAGTTTTCGAGAAAATCGAGTTTAAAGTTTTTCATACAAAATCAGTCCAAAAATGGGATTTTGCTAGGTTATATGAGTGATACCAGAATTTCGTTATTTAAGCTCTAGCGCTTCTAGTTTCCGAGAAAATCGAGTTTAAAGTTTTTCATACAAAATCAGTCCAAAAATGGGATTTTGCTGAGTTATATGAGTGATACCAGAATTTCGTTATTTAAGCTCTAGCGCTTCTAGTTTCCGAGAAAATCGAGTTTAAAGTTTTTCATACAAAATGGGATTTTGTTAATTTATATGAGTGATACCAGAATTTCGTTATTTAAGCTCTAGCGCTTCTAGTTTCCGAGAAAATCGAGTTTAAAGTTTTTCATACAAAATCAGTCCCAAAAATGGGATTTTGCTGAGTTATATGAGTGATACCAGAATTTCGTTATTTAAGCTCTAGCGCTTCTAGTTTCCGAGAAAATCGAGTTTAAAGTTTTTCATACAAAATCAGTCCAAAAATGGGATTTTGCAAGGTTATATGAGCGATACCAGAATTTCGTTATTTAAGCTCTAGCGCTTCTAGTTTCCGAGAAAATCGAGTTTAAAGTTTTTCATACAAAATCAGTCCAAAAATGGGATTTTGCTAGGTTATATGAGTGATACCAGAATTTCGATATTTAAGTTCTAGCGCTTCTAGTTTCCGAGAAAATCGAGTTTAAAGTTTTTCATACAAAATCAGTCCAACAATGGGATTTTGCAAGGTTATATGAGTGATACCAGAATTTCGTTATTTAAGCTCTAGCGCTTCTAGTTTTCGAGAAAATCGAGTTTAAAGTTTTTCATACAAAATCAGTCCAAAAATGGGATTTTGCTGAGTTATATGAGTGATACCAGAATTTCGTTATTTAAGCTCTAGCGCTTCTAGTTTCCGAGAAAATCGAGTTTAAAGTTTCTCATACAAAATGGGATTTTGTTAAGTTATATGAGTGATACTAGAATTTCGTTATTTAAGCTCTAGCGCTTCTAGTTTCCGAGAAAATCGAGTTTAAAGTTTTTCATACAAAATCAGTCCAAAAATGGGATTTTGCTGAGTTATATGAGTGATACCAGAATTTCGTTATTTAAGCTCTAGCGCTTCTAGCTTCCGAAAAAATCGAGTTTAAAGTTTTTCATACAAAATCAGTCCAAAAATGGGATTTTGCTGAGTTATATGAGTGATACCAGAATTTCGTTATTTAAGCTCTAGCGCTTCTAGTTTCCGAGAAAATCGAGTTTAAAGTTTTTCATACAAAATCAGTCCAAAAATGGGGTTTTGCTGAGTTATATGAGTGATACCAGAATTTCGTTATTTAAGCTCTAGCGCTTCTAGTTTCCGAGAAAATCGAGTTTAAAGTTTTTCATACAAAATCAGTCCAAAAATGGGATTTTGCTGAGTTATATGAGTGATACCAGAATTTCGTTATTTAAGCTCTAGCGCTTCTAGTTTCCGAGAAAATCGAGTTTAAAGTTTTTCATACAAAATGGGATTTTGCTAAGTTATATGAGTGATACCAGTTTCCGAGAAAATCGAGTTTAAAGTTTTTAATACAAAATCAGTCCAAAAATGGGATTTTGCTAAGTTATATGAGTGATACCAGAATTTCGATATTTAAGTTCTAGCGCTTCTAGTTTCCGAGAAAATCGAGTTTAAAGTTTTTCATACAAAATCAGTCCAACAATGGGATTTTGCAAGGTTATATGAGTGATACCAGAATTTCGTTATTTAAGCTCTAGCGCTTCTAGTTTCCGAGAAAATCGAGTTTAAAGTTTTTCATACAAAATCAGTCCAAAAATGGGATTTTGCTGAGTTATATGAGTAATACCAGAATTTCGTTATTTAAGCTCTAGCGCTTCTAGTTTCCGAGAAAATCGAGTTTAAAGTTTTTCATACAAAATCAGTCCAACAATGGGATTTTGCTAGGTTATATGAGTGATACCAGAATTTCGATATTTAAGTTCTAGCGCTTCTAGTTTCCGAGAAAATCGAGTTTAAAGTTTTTCATACAAAATCAGTCCAACAATGGGATTTTGCAAGGTTATATGAGTGATACCAGAATTTCGTTATTTAAGCGTTTAAAGTTTTTCATACAAAATCAGTCCAAAAATGGGATTTTGCTGAGTTATATGAGTGATACCAGAATTTCGTTATTTAAGCTCTAGCGCTTCTAGTTTCCGAGAAAATCGAGTTTAAAGTTTCTCATACAAAATGGGATTTTGTTAAGTTATATGAGTGATACTAGAATTTCGTTATTTAAGCTCTAGCGCTTCTAGTTTCCGAGAAAATCGAGTTTAAAGTTTTTCATACAAAATCAGTCCAAAAATGGGATTTTGCTGAGTTATATGAGTGATACCAGAATTTCGTTATTTAAGCTCTAGCGCTTCTAGCTTCCGAAAAAATCGAGTTTAAAGTTTTTCATACAAAATCAGTCCAAAAATGGGATTTTGCTGAGTTATATGAGTGATACCAGAATTTCGTTATTTAAGCTCTAGCGCTTCTAGTTTCCGAGAAAATCGAGTTTAAAGTTTTTCATACAAAATCAGTCCAAAAATGGGGTTTTGCTGAGTTATATGAGTGATACCAGAATTTCGTTATTTAAGCTCTAGCGCTTCTAGTTTCCGAGAAAATCGAGTTTAAAGTTTTTCATACAAAATCAGTCCAAAAATGGGATTTTGCTGAGTTATATGAGTGATACCAGAATTTCGTTATTTAAGCTCTAGCGCTTCTAGTTTCCGAGAAAATCGAGTTTAAAGTTTTTCATACAAAATGGGATTTTGCTAAGTTATATGAGTGATACCAGTTTCCGAGAAAATCGAGTTTAAAGTTTTTAATACAAAATCAGTCCAAAAATGGGATTTTGCTAAGTTATATGAGTGATACCAGAATTTCGATATTTAAGTTCTAGCGCTTCTAGTTTCCGAGAAAATCGAGTTTAAAGTTTTTCATACAAAATCAGTCCAACAATGGGATTTTGCAAGGTTATATGAGTGATACCAGAATTTCGTTATTTAAGCTCTAGCGCTTCTAGTTTCCGAGAAAATCGAGTTTAAAGTTTTTCATACAAAATCAGTCCAAAAATGGGATTTTGCTGAGTTATATGAGTAATACCAGAATTTCGTTATTTAAGCTCTAGCGCTTCTAGTTTCCGAGAAAATCGAGTTTAAAGTTTTTCATACAAAATCAGTCCAACAATGGGATTTTGCTAGGTTATATGAGTGATACCAGAATTTCGTTATTTAAGTTCTAGCGCTTCTAGTTTCCGAGAAAATCGAGTTTAAAGTTTTTCATACAAAATCAGTCCAACAATGGGATTTTGCAAGGTTATATGAGTGATACCAGAATTTCGTTATTTAAGCTCTAGCGCTTCTAGTTTCCGAGAAAATCGAGTTTAAAGTTTTTCATACAAAATCAGTCCAAAAATGGGATTTTGCTGAGTTATATGAGTGATACCAGAATTTCGTTATTTAACCTCTAGCGCTTCTAGTTTCCGAGAAAATCGAGTTTAAAGTTTTTCATACAAAATCAGTCCAAAAATGGGATTTTGCTGAGTTATATGAGTGATACCAGAATTTCGTTATTTAAGCTCTAGCGCTTCTAGTTTCCGAGAAAATCGAGTTTAAAGTTTTTCATACAAAATCAGTCCAAAAATGGGATTTTGCTGAGTTATATGAGTGATACCAGAATTTCGTTATTTAAGCTCTAGCGCTTCTAGTTTCCGAGAAAATCGAGTTTAAAGTTTTTCATACAAAATCAGTCCAAAATTGGGATTTTGCTGAGTTATATGAGTGATACCAGAATTTCGTTATTTAAGCTCTAGCGCTTCTAGTTTCCGAGAAAATCGAGTTTAAAGTTTTTCATACAAAATCAGTCCAAAAATGGGATTTTGCTGAGTTATATGAGTGATACCAGAATTTCGTTATTTAAGCTCTAGCGCTTCTAGTTTCCGAGAAAATCGAGTTTAAAGTTTTTCATACAAAATCAGTCCAAAAATGGGATTTTGCTGAGTTATATGAGTGATACCAGAATTTCGTTATTTAAGCTCTAGCGCTTCTAGTTTCCGAGAAAATCGAGTTTAAAGTTTTTCATACAAAATCAGTCCAAAAATGGGATTTTGCTGAGTTATATGAGTGATACCAGAATTTCGTTATTTAAGCTCTAGCGCTTCTAGTTTCCGAGAAAATCGAGTTTAAAGTTTTTCATACAAAATCAGTCCAAAAATGGGATTTTGCTGAGTTATATGAGTGATACCAGAATTTCGTTATTTAAGCTCTAGCGCTTCTAGTTTCCGAGAAAATCGAGTTTAAAGTTTTTCATACAAAATCAGTCCAAAAATGGGATTTTGCTGAGTTATATGAGTGATACCAGAATTTCGTTATTTAAGCTCTAGCGCTTCTAGTTTCCGAGAAAATCGAGTTTAAAGTTTTTCATACAAAATCAGTCCAACAATGGGATTTTGCTAGGTTATATGAGTGATACCAGAATTTCGTTATTTAAGCTCTAGCGCTTCTAGTTTCCGAGAAAATCGAGTTTAAAGTTTTTCATACAAAATCAGTCCAACAATGGGATTTTGCTAGGTTATATGAGTGATACCAGAATTTCGTTATTTAAGTTCTAGCGCTTCTAGTTTCCGAGAAAATCGAGTTTAAAGTTTTTCATACAAAATCAGTCCAAAAATGGGATTTTGCTGAGTTATATGAGTGATACCAGAATTTCGTTATTTAAGCTCTAGCGCTTCTAGTTTCCGAGAAAATCGAGTTTAAAGTTTTTCATACAAAATCAGTCCAAAAATGGGATTTTGCTGAGTTATATGAGTGATACCAGAATTTCGTTATTTAACCTCTAGCGCTTCTAGTTTCCGAGAAAATCGAGTTTAAAGTTTTTCATACAAAATCAGTCCAAAAATGGGATTTTGCTGAGTTATATGAGTGATACCAGAATTTCGTTATTTAAGCTCTAGCGCTTCTAGTTTCCGAGAAAATCGAGTTTAAAGTTTTTCATACAAAATCAGTCCAAAAATGGGATTTTGCTGAGTTATATGAGTGATACCAGAATTTCGTTATTTAAGCTCTAGCGCTTCTAGTTTCCGAGAAAATCGAGTTTAAAGTTTTTCATACAAAATCAGTCCAAAAATGGGATTTTGCTGAGTTATATGAGTGATACCAGAATTTCGTTATTTAAGCTCTAGCGCTTCTAGTTTCCGAGAAAATCGAGTTTAAAGTTTTTCATACAAAATCAGTCCAAAAATGGGATTTTGCTGAGTTATATGAGTGATACCAGAATTTCGTTATTTAAGCTCTAGCGCTTCTAGTTTCCGAGAAAATCGAGTTTAAAGTTTTTCATACAAAATCAGTCCAAAAATGGGATTTTGCTGAGTTATATGAGTGATACCAGAATTTCGTTATTTAAGCTCTAGCGCTTCTAGTTTCCGAGAAAATCGAGTTTAAAGTTTTTCATACAAAATCAGTCCAAAAATGGGATTTTGCTGAGTTATATGAGTGATACCAGAATTTCGTTATTTAAGCTCTAGCGCTTCTAGTTTCCGAGAAAATCGAGTTTAAAGTTTTTCATACAAAATCAGTCCAAAAATGGGATTTTGCTGAGTTATATGAGTGATACCAGAATTTCGTTATTTAAGCTCTAGCGCTTCTAGTTTCCGAGAAAATCGAGTTTAAAGTTTTTCATACAAAATCAGTCCAAAATTGGGATTTTGCTGAGTTATATGAGTGATACCAGAATTTCGTTATTTAAGCTCTAGCGCTTCTAGTTTCCGAGAAAATCGAGTTTAAAGTTTTTCATACAAAATCAGTCCAAAAATGGGATTTTGCTGAGTTATATGAGTGATACCAGAATTTCGTTATTTAAGCTCTAGCGCTTCTAGTTGCCGAGAAAATCGAGTTTAAAGTTTTTCATACAAAATCAGTCCAAAATTGGGATTTTGCTGAGTTATATGAGTGATACCAGAATTTCGTTATTTAAGCTCTAGCGCTTCTAGTTTCCGAGAAAATCGAGTTTAAAGTTTTTCATACAAAATCAGTCCAAAAATGGGATTTTGCTGAGTTATATGAGTGATACCAGAATTTCGTTATTTAAGCTCTAGCGCTTCTAGTTGCCGAGAAAATCGAGTTTAAAGTTTTTCATACAAAATCAGTCCAAAATTGGGATTTTGCTGAGTTATATGAGTGATACCAGAATTTCGTTATTTAAGCTCTAGCGCTTCTAGTTTCCGAGAAAATCGAGTTTAAAGTTTTTCATACAAAATCAGTCCAAAAATGGGATTTTGCTGAGTTATATGAGTGATACCAGAATTTCGTTATTTAAGCTCTAGCGCTTCTAGTTGCCGAGAAAATCGAGTTTAAAGTTTTTCATACAAAATCAGTCCAAAATTGGGATTTTGCTGAGTTATATGAGTGATACCAGAATTTCGTTATTTAAGCTCTAGCGCTTCTAGTTTCCGAGAAAATCGAGTTTAAAGTTTTTCATACAAAATCAGTCCAAAAATGGGATTTTGCTGAGTTATATGAGTGATACCAGAATTTCGTTATTTAAGCGTTTAAAGTTTTTCATACAAAATCAGTCCAAAAATGGGATTTTGCTGAGTTATATGAGTGATACCAGAATTTCGTTATTTAAGCTCTAGCGCTTCTAGTTTCCGAGAAAATCGAGTTTAAAGTTTTTCATACAAAATCAGTCCAAAATTGGGATTTTGCTGAGTTATATGAGTGATACCAGAATTTCGTTATTTAAGCTCTAGCGCTTCTAGTTTCCGAGAAAATCGAGTTTAAAGTTTTTCATACAAAATCAGTCCAAAAATGGGATTTTGCTGAGTTATATGAGTGATACCAGAATTTCGTTATTTAAGCTCTAGCGCTTCTAGTTTCCGAGAAAATCGAGTTTAAAGTTTTTCATACAAAATCAGTCCAACAATGGGATTTTGCTAGGTTATATGAGTGATACCAGAATTTCGTTATTTAAGCTCTAGCGCTTCTAGTTTCCGAGAAAATCGAGTTTAAAGTTTTTCATACAAAATCAGTCCAACAATGGGATTTTGCTAGGTTATATGAGTGATACCAGAATTTCGTTATTTAAGTTCTAGCGCTTCTAGTTTCCGAGAAAATCGAGTTTAAAGTTTTTCATACAAAATCAGTCCAACAATGGGATTTTGCAAGGTTATATGAGTGATACCAGAATTTCGTTATTTAAGCTCTAGCGCTTCTAGTTTCCGAGAAAATCGAGTTTAAAGTTTTTCATACAAAATCAGTCCAAAAATGGGATTTTGCTGAGTTATATGAGTGATACCAGAATTTCGTTATTTAAGCTCTAGCGCTTCTAGTTTCCGAGAAAATCGAGTTTAAAGTTTTTCATACAAAATCAGTCCAAACATGGGATTTTGCTGAGTTATATGAGTGATACCAGAATTTCGTTATTTAAGCTCTAGCGCTTCTAGTTTCCGAGAAAATCGAGTTTAAAGTTTTTCATACAAAATCAGTCCAAAATTGGGATTTTGCTGAGTTATATGAGTGATACCAGAATTTCGTTATTTAAGCTCTAGCGCTTCTAGTTTCCGAGAAAATCGAGTTTAAAGTTTTTCATACAAAATCAGTCCAAAAATGGGATTTTGCTGAGTTATATGAGTGATACCAGAATTTCGTTATTTAAGCTCTAGCGCTTCTAGTTTCCGAGAAAATCGAGTTTAAAGTTTTTCATACAAAATCAGTCCAAAAATGGGATTTTGCTGAGTTATATGAGTGATACCAGAATATTTAAGCTCTAGCGCTTCTAGTTTCCGAGAAAATCGAGTTTAAAGTTTTTCATACAAAATCAGTCCAAAAATGGGATTTTGCTGAGTTATATGAGTGATACCAGAATTTCGTTATTTAAGCTCTAGCGCTTCTAGTTTCCGAGAAAATCGAGTTTAAAGTTTTTCATACAAAATCAGTCCAAAAATGGGATTTTGCTGAGTTATATGATTGATACCTGAATTTCGTTATTTAAGCTCTAGCGCTTCTAGTTTCCGAGAAAATCG
Source organism: Pollenia amentaria (assembly GCA_943735925.1). Lineage (NCBI taxonomy): Eukaryota > Metazoa > Arthropoda > Insecta > Diptera > Polleniidae > Pollenia > Pollenia amentaria. The sequence goes on from OX031008.1 coordinate 124,379,757, forward strand.
AGTTTAAAGTTTTTCATACAAAATCAGTCCAAAAATGGGATTTTGCTGAGTTATATGAGTGATACCAGAATTTCGTTATTTAAGCTCTAGCGCTTCTAGTTTCCGAGAAAATCGAGTTTAAAGTTTTTCATACAAAATGGGATTTTGCTAAGTTATATGAGTGATACCAGTTTCCGAGAAAATCGAGTTTAAAGTTTTTAATACAAAATCAGTCCAAAAATGGGATTTTGCTAGGTTATATGAGTGATACCAGAATTTGGTTATTTAAGTTCTAGCGCTTCTAGTTTCCGAGAAAATCGAGTTTAAAGTTTTTCATACAAAATCAGTCCAAAAATGGGATTTTGCAAGGTTATATGAGTGATACCAAAATTTCGTTATTTAAGCTCTAGCGCTTCTAGTTTCCGAGAAAATCGAGTTTAAAGTTTTTCATACAAAATCAGTCCAAAAATGGGATTTTGCTGAGTTATATGAGTGATACCAGAATTTCGTTATTTAAGCTCTAGCGCTTCTAGTTTCCGAGAAAATCGAGTTTAAAGTTTTTCATACAAAATCAGTCCAAAAATGGGATTTTGCTGAGTTATATGAGTGATACCAGAATTTTGCTATTTAAGCTCTAGCGCTTCTAGTTTCCGAGAAAATCGAGTTTAAAGTTTTTCATACAAAATCAGTCCAAAATTGGGATTTTGCTGAGTTATATGAGTGATACCAGAATTTCGTTATTTAAGCTCTAGCGCTTCTAGTTTCCGAGAAAATCGAGTTTAAAGTTTTTCATACAAAATCAGTCCAAAAATGGGATTTTGCTGAGTTATATGAGTGATACCAGAATTTCGTTATTTAAGCTCTAGCGCTTCTAGTTTCCGAGAAAATCGAGTTTAAAGTTTTTCATACAAAATCAGTCCAAAAATGGGATTTTGCTGAGTTATATGAGTGATACCAGAATATTTAAGCTCTAGCGCTTCTAGTTTCCGAGAAAATCGAGTTTAAAGTTTTTCATACAAAATCAGTCCAAAAATGGGATTTTGCTGAGTTATATGATTGATACCTGAATTTCGTTATTTAAGCTCTAGCGCTTCTAGTTTCCGAGAAAATCGAGTTTAAAGTTTTTCATACAAAATCAGTCCAAAATTGGGATTTTGCTGAGTTATATGAGTGATACCAGAATTTCGTTATTTAAGCTCTAGCGCTTCTAGTTTCCGAGAAAATCGAGTTTAAAGTTTTTCATACAAAATCAGTCCAAAAATGGGATTTTGCTGAGTTATATGAGTGATACCAGAATTTCGTTATTTAAGCTCTAGCGCTTCTAGTTTCCGAGAAAATCGAGTTTAAAGTTTTTCATACAAAATCAGTCCAAAATTGGGATTTTGCTGAGTTATATGAGTGATACCAGAATTTCGTTATTTAAGCTCTAGCGCTTCTAGTTTCCGAGAAAATCGAGTTTAAAGTTTTTCATACAAAATCAGTCCAAAAATGGGATTTTGCTGAGTTATATGAGTGATACCAGAATTTCGTTATTTAAGCTCTAGCGCTTCTAGTTTCCGAGAAAATCGAGTTTAAAGTTTTTCATACAAAATCAGTCCAAAAATGGGATTTTGCTGAGTTATATGAGTGATACCAGAATATTTAAGCTCTAGCGCTTCTAGTTTCCGAGAAAATCGAGTTTAAAGTTTTTCATACAAAATCAGTCCAAAAATGGGATTTTGCTGAGTTATATGAGTGATACCAGAATTTCGTTATTTAAGCTCTAGCGCTTCTAGTTTCCGAGAAAATCGAGTTTAAAGTTTTTCATACAAAATCAGTCCAAAAATGGGATTTTGCTGAGTTATATGATTGATACCTGAATTTCGTTATTTAAGCTCTAGCGCTTCTAGTTTCCGAGAAAATCGAGTTTAAAGTTTTTCATACAAAATCAGTCCAAAAATGGGATTTTGCTGAGTTATATGAGTGATACCAGAATTTCGTTATTTAAGCTCTAGCGCTTCTAGTTTCCGAGAAAATCGAGTTTAAAGTTTTTCATACAAAATGGGATTTTGCTAAGTTATATGAGTGATACCAGTTTCCGAGAAAATCGAGTTTAAAGTTTTTAATACAAAATCAGTCCAAAAATGGGATTTTGCTAGGTTATATGAGTGATACCAGAATTTGGTTATTTAAGTTCTAGCGCTTCTAGTTTCCGAGAAAATCGAGTTTAAAGTTTTTCATACAAAATCAGTCCAAAAATGGGATTTTGCTGAGTTATATGAGTGATACCAGAATTTGGTTATTTAAGTTCTAGCGCTTCTAGTTTCCGAGAAAATCGAGTTTAAAGTTTTTAATACAAAATCAGTCCAAAAATGGGATTTTGCTGAGTTATATGAGTGATACCAGAATTTGGTTATTTAAGTTCTAGCGCTTCTAGTTTCCGAGAAAATCGAGTTTAAAGTTTTTCATACAAAATCAGTCCAAAAATGGGATTTTGCTGAGTTATATGAGTGATACCAGAATTTGGTTATTTAAGTTCTAGCGCTTCTAGTTTCCGAGAAAATCGAGTTTAAAGTTTTTAATACAAAATCAGTCCAAAAATGGGATTTTGCTAGGTTATATGAGTGATACCAGAATTTGGTTATTTAAGTTCTAGCGCTTCTAGTTTCCGAGAAAATCGAGTTTAAAGTTTTTCATACAAAATCAGTCCAAAAATGGGATTTTGCTGAGTTATATGAGTGATACCAGAATTTGGTTATTTAAGTTCTAGCGCTTCTAGTTTCCGAGAAAATCGAGTTTAAAGTTTTTCATACAAAATCAGTCCAAAAATGGGATTTTGCTGAGTTATATGAGTGATACCAGAATTTGGTTATTTAAGTTCTAGCGCTTCTAGTTTCCGAGAAAATCGAGTTTAAAGTTTTTAATACAAAATCAGTCCAAAAATGGGATTTTGCTAGGTTATATGAGTGATACCAGAATTTGGTTATTTAAGTTCTAGCGCTTCTAGTTTCCGAGAAAATCGAGTTTAAAGTTTTTCATACAAAATCAGTCCAAAAATGGGATTTTGCTGAGTTATATGAGTGATACCAGAATTTGGTTATTTAAGTTCTAGCGCTTCTAGTTTCCGAGAAAATCGAGTTTAAAGTTTTTAATACAAAATCAGTCCAAAAATGGGATTTTGCTGAGTTATATGAGTGATACCAGAATTTGGTTATTTAAGTTCTAGCGCTTCTAGTTTCCGAGAAAATCGAGTTTAAAGTTTTTCATACAAAATCAGTCCAAAAATGGGATTTTGCTGAGTTATATGAGTGATACCAGAATTTTGCTATTTAAGCTCTAGCGCTTCTAGTTTCCGAGAAAATCGAGTTTAAAGTTTTTCATACAAATGGGATTTTGCTAAGTTATATGAGTGATACCAGAATTTGGTTATTTAAGCTCTAGCGCTTCTAGTTTCCGAGAAAATCGAGTTTAAAGTTTTTCATACAAAATCAGTCCAACAATGGGATTTTGCTAGGTTATATGAGTGATACCAGAATTTCGTTATTTAAGCTCTAGCGCTTCTAGTTTCCGAGAAAATCGAGTTTAAAGTTTTTCATACAAAATCAGTCCAACAATGGGATTTTGCAAGGTTATATGAGTGATACCAGAATTTCGTTATTTAAGCTCTAGCGCTTCTAGTTTCCGAGAAAATCGAGTTTAAAGTTTTTCATACAAAATCAGTCCAAAAATGGGATTTTGCTGAGTTATATGAGTGATACCAGAATTTCGTTATTTAAGCTCTAGCGCTTCTAGTTTCCGAGAAAATCGAGTTTAAAGTTTTTCATACAAAATCAGTCCAAACATGGGATTTTGCTGAGTTATATGAGTGATACCAGAATTTCGTTATTTAAGCTCTAGCGCTTCTAGTTTCCGAGAAAATCGAGTTTAAAGTTTTTCATACAAAATCAGTCCAAAATTGGGATTTTGCTGAGTTATATGAGTGATACCAGAATTTCGTTATTTAAGCTCTAGCGCTTCTAGTTTCCGAGAAAATCGAGTTTAAAGTTTTTCATACAAAATCAGTCCAAAAATGGGATTTTGCTGAGTTATATGAGTGATACCAGAATTTCGTTATTTAAGCTCTAGCGCTTCTAGTTTCCGAGAAAATCGAGTTTAAAGTTTTTCATACAAAATCAGTCCAAAAATGGGATTTTGCTAAGTTATATGAGTGATACCAGAATATTTAAGCTCTAGCGCTTCTAGTTTCCGAGAAAATCGAGTTTAAAGTTTTTCATACAAAATCAGTCCAAAAATGGGATTTTGCTGAGTTATATGAGTGATACCAGAATTTCGTTATTTAAGCTCTAGCGCTTCTAGTTTCCGAGAAAATCGAGTTTAAAGTTTTTCATACAAAATGGGATTTTGCTAAGTTATATGAGTGATACCAGTTTCCGAGAAAATCGAGTTTAAAGTTTTTAATACAAAATCAGTCCAAAAATGGGATTTTGCTAGGTTATATGAGTGATACCAGAATTTGGTTATTTAAGTTCTAGCGCTTCTAGTTTCCGAGAAAATCGAGTTTAAAGTTTTTCATACAAAATCAGTCCAAAAATGGGATTTTGCAAGGTTATATGAGTGATACCAAAATTTCGTTATTTAAGCTCTAGCGCTTCTAGTTTCCGAGAAAATCGAGTTTAAAGTTTTTCATACAAAATCAGTCCAAAAATGGGATTTTGCTGAGTTATATGAGTGATACCAGAATTTCGTTATTTAAGCTCTAGCGCTTCTAGTTTCCGAGAAAATCGAGTTTAAAGTTTTTCATACAAAATCAGTCCAAAAATGGGATTTTGCTGAGTTATATGAGTGATACCAGAATTTCGTTATTTAAGCTCTAGCGCTTCTAGTTTCCGAGAAAATCGAGTTTAAAGTTTTTCATACAAAATCAGTCCAAAATTGGGATTTTGCTGAGTTATATGAGTGATACCAGAATTTCGTTATTTAAGCTCTAGCGCTTCTAGTTTCCGAGAAAATCGAGTTTAAAGTTTTTCATACAAAATCAGTCCAAAAATGGGATTTTGCTGAGTTATATGAGTGATACCAGAATTTCGTTATTTAAGCTCTAGCGCTTCTAGTTTCCGAGAAAATCGAGTTTAAAGTTTTTCATACAAAATCAGTCCAAAAATGGGATTTTGCTGAGTTATATGAGTGATACCAGAATATTTAAGCTCTAGCGCTTCTAGTTTCCGAGAAAATCGAGTTTAAAGTTTTTCATACAAAATCAGTCCAAAAATGGGATTTTGCTGAGTTATATGATTGATACCTGAATTTCGTTATTTAAGCTCTAGCGCTTCTAGTTTCCGAGAAAATCGAGTTTAAAGTTTTTCATACAAAATCAGTCCAAAATTGGGATTTTGCTGAGTTATATGAGTGATACCAGAATTTCGTTATTTAAGCTCTAGCGCTTCTAGTTTCCGAGAAAATCGAGTTTAAAGTTTTTCATACAAAATCAGTCCAAAAATGGGATTTTGCTGAGTTATATGAGTGATACCAGAATTTCGTTATTTAAGCTCTAGCGCTTCTAGTTTCCGAGAAAATCGAGTTTAAAGTTTTTCATACAAAATCAGTCCAAAATTGGGATTTTGCTGAGTTATATGAGTGATACCAGAATTTCGTTATTTAAGCTCTAGCGCTTCTAGTTTCCGAGAAAATCGAGTTTAAAGTTTTTCATACAAAATCAGTCCAAAAATGGGATTTTGCTGAGTTATATGAGTGATACCAGAATTTCGTTATTTAAGCTCTAGCGCTTCTAGTTTCCGAGAAAATCGAGTTTAAAGTTTTTCATACAAAATCAGTCCAAAAATGGGATTTTGCTGAGTTATATGAGTGATACCAGAATATTTAAGCTCTAGCGCTTCTAGTTTCCGAGAAAATCGAGTTTAAAGTTTTTCATACAAAATCAGTCCAAAAATGGGATTTTGCTGAGTTATATGAGTGATACCAGAATTTCGTTATTTAAGCTCTAGCGCTTCTAGTTTCCGAGAAAATCGAGTTTAAAGTTTTTCATACAAAATCAGTCCAAAAATGGGATTTTGCTGAGTTATATGATTGATACCTGAATTTCGTTATTTAAGCTCTAGCGCTTCTAGTTTCCGAGAAAATCGAGTTTAAAGTTTTTCATACAAAATCAGTCCAAAAATGGGATTTTGCTGAGTTATATGAGTGATACCAGAATTTCGTTATTTAAGCTCTAGCGCTTCTAGTTTCCGAGAAAATCGAGTTTAAAGTTTTTCATACAAAATGGGATTTTGCTAAGTTATATGAGTGATACCAGTTTCCGAGAAAATCGAGTTTAAAGTTTTTAATACAAAATCAGTCCAAAAATGGGATTTTGCTAGGTTATATGAGTGATACCAGAATTTGGTTATTTAAGTTCTAGCGCTTCTAGTTTCCGAGAAAATCGAGTTTAAAGTTTTTCATACAAAATCAGTCCAAAAATGGGATTTTGCTGAGTTATATGAGTGATACCAGAATTTGGTTATTTAAGTTCTAGCGCTTCTAGTTTCCGAGAAAATCGAGTTTAAAGTTTTTAATACAAAATCAGTCCAAAAATGGGATTTTGCTGAGTTATATGAGTGATACCAGAATTTGGTTATTTAAGTTCTAGCGCTTCTAGTTTCCGAGAAAATCGAGTTTAAAGTTTTTCATACAAAATCAGTCCAAAAATGGGATTTTGCTGAGTTATATGAGTGATACCAGAATTTGGTTATTTAAGTTCTAGCGCTTCTAGTTTCCGAGAAAATCGAGTTTAAAGTTTTTAATACAAAATCAGTCCAAAAATGGGATTTTGCTAGGTTATATGAGTGATACCAGAATTTGGTTATTTAAGTTCTAGCGCTTCTAGTTTCCGAGAAAATCGAGTTTAAAGTTTTTCATACAAAATCAGTCCAAAAATGGGATTTTGCTGAGTTATATGAGTGATACCAGAATTTGGTTATTTAAGTTCTAGCGCTTCTAGTTTCCGAGAAAATCGAGTTTAAAGTTTTTCATACAAAATCAGTCCAAAAATGGGATTTTGCTGAGTTATATGAGTGATACCAGAATTTGGTTATTTAAGTTCTAGCGCTTCTAGTTTCCGAGAAAATCGAGTTTAAAGTTTTTAATACAAAATCAGTCCAAAAATGGGATTTTGCTAGGTTATATGAGTGATACCAGAATTTGGTTATTTAAGTTCTAGCGCTTCTAGTTTCCGAGAAAATCGAGTTTAAAGTTTTTCATACAAAATCAGTCCAAAAATGGGATTTTGCTGAGTTATATGAGTGATACCAGAATTTGGTTATTTAAGTTCTAGCGCTTCTAGTTTCCGAGAAAATCGAGTTTAAAGTTTTTAATACAAAATCAGTCCAAAAATGGGATTTTGCTGAGTTATATGAGTGATACCAGAATTTGGTTATTTAAGTTCTAGCGCTTCTAGTTTCCGAGAAAATCGAGTTTAAAGTTTTTCATACAAAATCAGTCCAAAAATGGGATTTTGCTGAGTTATATGAGTGATACCAGAATTTTGCTATTTAAGCTCTAGCGCTTCTAGTTTCCGAGAAAATCGAGTTTAAAGTTTTTCATACAAATGGGATTTTGCTAAGTTATATGAGTGATACCAGAATTTCGTTATTTAAGCTCTAGCGCTTCTAGTTTCGGAGAAAATCGAGTTTAAAGTTTTTCATTCAAAATGGTATTTTGCTAAGTTATATGAGTGATACCAGAATTTCGTTATTTAAGCTCTAGCGCTTCTAGTTTCCGAGAAAATCGAGTATAAAGTTTTTCATACAAAATCAGTCCAAAAATGGGATTTTGCTGAGTTATATGAGTGATACCAGAATTTTGCTATTTAAGCTCTAGCGCTTCTAGTTTCCGAGAAAATCGAGTTTAAAGTTTTTCATACAAATGGGATTTTGCTAAGTTATATGAGTGATACCAGAATTTCGTTATTTAAGCTCTAGCGCTTCTAGTTTCCGAGAAAATCGAGTTTAAAGTTTTTCATACAAAATGGGATTTTGCTAAGTTATATGAGTGATACCAGAATTTCGTTATTTAAGCTCTAGCGCTTCTAGTTTCCGAGAAAATCGAGTTTAAAGTTTTTCATACAAAATCAGTCCAAAAATGGGATTTTGCTGAGTTATATGAGTGATACCAGAATTTCGTTATTTAAGCTCTAGCGCTTCTAGTTTCCGAGAAAATCGAGTTTAAAGTTTTTCATACAAAATCAGTCCAAAAATGGGATTTTGCTGAGTTATATGAGTGATACCAGAATATTTAAGCTCTAGCGCTTCTAGTTTCCGAGAAAATCGAGTTTAAAGTTTTTCATACAAAATCAGTCCAAAAATGGGATTTTGCTGAGTTATATGAGTGATACCAAAATTTCGTTATTTAAGCTCTAGCGCTTCTAGTTTCCGAGAAAATCGAGTTTAAAGTTTTTCATACAAAATCAGTCCAAAAATGGGATTTTGCTGAGTTATATGATTGATACCAGAATTTCGTTATTTAAGCTCTAGCGCTTCTAGTTTCCGAGAAAATCGAGTTTAAAGTTTTTCATACAAAATCAGTCCAAAAATGGGATTTTGCTGAGTTATATGAGTGATACCAGAATTTCGTTATTTAAGCTCTAGCGCTTCTAGTTTCCGAGAAAATCGAGTTTAAAGTTTTTCATACAAAATGGGATTTTGCTAAGTTATATGAGTGATACCAGTTTCCGAGAAAATCGAGTTTAAAGTTTTTAATACAAAATCAGTCCAAAAATGGGATTTTGCTAGGTTATATGAGTGATACCAGAATTTGGTTATTTAAGTTCTAGCGCTTCTAGTTTCCGAGAAAATCGAGTTTAAAGTTTTTCATACAAAATCAGTCCTAAAATGGGATTTTGCTGAGTTATATGAGTGATACCAGAATTTGGTTATTTAAGTTCTAGCGCTTCTAGTTTCCGAGAAAATCGAGTTTAAAGTTTTTAATACAAAATCAGTCCAAAAATGGGATTTTGCTAGGTTATATGAGTGATACCAGTATTTCGTTATTTAAGCTCTAGCGCTTCTAGTTTCCGAGAAAATCGAGTTTAAAGTTTTTAATACAAAATCAGTCCAAAAATGGGATTTTGCTAAGTTATATGAGTGATACCAGAATTTCGTTATTTAAGCTCTAGCGCTTCTAGTTTCCGAGAAAATCGAGTTTAAAGTTTTTCATACAAAATCAGTCCAAAAATGGGATTTTGCTAAGTTATATGAGTGATACCAGAATTTCGTTATTTAAGCTCTAGCGCTTCTAGTTTCGGAGAAAATCGAGTTTAAAGTTTTTCATGCAAAATGGGATTTTGCTAAGTTATATGAGTGATACCAGAATTTCGTTATTTAAGCTCTAGCGCTTCTAGTTTCCGAGAAAATCGAGTATAAAGTTTTTCATACAAAATCAGTCCAAAAATGGGATTTTGCTGAGTTATATGAGTGATACCAGAATTTTGCTATTTAAGCTCTAGCGCTTCTAGTTTCCGAGAAAATCGAGTTTAAAGTTTTTCATACAAATGGGATTTTGCTAAGTTATATGAGTGATACCAGAATTTCGTTATTTAAGCTCTAGCGCTTCTAGTTTCCGAGAAAATCGAGTTTAAAGTTTTTCATACAAAATGGGATTTTGCTAAGTTATATGAGTGATACCAGAATTTCGTTATTTAAGCTCTAGCGCTTCTAGTTTCCGATAAAATCGAGTATAAAGTTTTTCATACAAAATCAGTCCAAAAATGGGATTTTGCTGAGTTATATGAGTGATACCAGAATTTCGTTATTTAAGCTCTAGCGCTTCTGATACCAGAATTTCGATATTTAAGCTCTAGCGCTTCTAGTTTCCGAGAAAATCGAGTTTAAAGTTTTTCATACAAAATCAGTCCAAACATGGGATTTTGCTGAGTTATATGAGTGATACCAGAATTTCGTTATTTAAGCTCTAGCGCTTCTAGTTTCCGAGAAAATCGAGTTTAAAGTTTTTCATACAAAATCAGTCCAAAAATGGGATTTTGCTGAGTTATATGAGTGATACCAGAATTTCGTTATTTAAGCTCTAGCGCTTCTAGTTTCCGAGAAAATCGAGTGTAAAGTTTTTTATACAAAATCAGTCCAAAAATGGGATTTTGCTGAGTTATATGAGTGATACCAGAATTTCGTTATTTAAGCTCTAGCGCTTCTAGTTTCCGAGAAAATCGAGTTTAAAGTTTTACATACAAAATCAGTCCAAAAATGGGATTTTGCTGAGTTATATGAGTGATACCAGAATTTCGTTATTTAAGCTCTAGCGCTTCTGATACCAGAATTTCGTTATTTAAGCTCTAGCGCTTCTAGTTTCCGAGAAAATCGAGTTTAAAGTTTTTCATACAAAATCAGTCCAAAAATGGGATTTTGCTGAGTTATATGAGTGATACCAGAATTTCGTTATTTAAGCTCTAGCGCTTCTGATACCAGACTTTCGTTATTTAAGCTCTAGCGCTTCTAGTTTCCGAGAAAATCGAGTTTAAAGTTTTTCATACAAAATCAGTCCAAAAATGGGATTTTGCTGAGTTATATGAGTGATACCAGAATTTCGTTATTTAAGCTCTAGCGCTTCTAGTTTCCGAGAAAATCGAGTTTAAAGTTTTTCATACAAAATCAGTCCAAAAATGGGATTTTGCTGAGTTATATGAGTGATACCAGAATTTCGTTATTTAAGCTCTAGCGCTTCTATTTTCCGAGAAAATCGAGTTTAAAGTTTTTCATACAAAATCAGTCCGAAAATGGGATTTTGCTAGGTTATATGAGTGATACCAGAATTTCGTTATTTAAGCTCTAGCGCTTCTAGTTTCCGAGAAAATCGAGTTTAAAGTTTTTCATACAAAATCAGTCCAAAAATGGGATTTTGCTAGGTTATATGAGTGATACCAGAATTTCGTTATTTAAGCTCTAGCGCTTCTAGTTTCCGAGAAAATCGAGTTTAAAGTTTTTCATACAAATGGGATTTTGCTAAGTTATATGAGTGATACCAGAATTTCGTTATTTAAGCTCTAGCGCTTCTAGTTTCCGAGAAAATCGAGTTTAAAGTTTTTCATACAAATGGGATTTTGCTAAGTTATATGAGTGATACCAGAATTTCGTTATTTAAGCTCTAGCGCTTCTATTTTCCGAGAAAATCGAGTTTAAAGTTTTTCATACAAAATCAGTCCGAAAATGGGATTTTGCTAGGTTATATGAGTGATACCAGAATTTCGTTATTTAAGCTCTAGCGCTTCTAGTTTCCGAGAAAATCGAGTTTAAAGTTTTTCATACAAATGGGATTTTGCTAAGTTATATGAGTGATACCAGAATTTCGTTATTTAAGCTCTAGCGCTTCTAGTTTCCGAGAAAATCGAGTTTAAAGTTTTTAATACAAAATCAGTCCAAAAATGGGATTTTGCTGAGTTATATGAGTGATACCAGAATTTCGTTATTTAAGCTCTAGCGCTTCTGATACCAGACTTTCGTTATTTAAGCTCTAGCGCTTCTAGTTTCCGAGAAAATCGAGTTTAAAGTTTTTCATACAAAATCAGTCCAAAAATGGGATTTTGCTGAGTTATATGAGTGATACCAGAATTTCGTTATTTAAGCTCTAGCGCTTCTAGTTTCCGAGAAAATCGAGTTTAAAGTTTTTCATACAAAATCAGTCCAAAAATGGGATTTTGCTAGGTTATATGAGTGATACCAGAATTTCGTTATTTAAGCTCTAGCGCTTCTAGTTTCCGAGAAAATCGAGTTTAAAGTTTTTCATACAAATGGGATTTTGCTAAGTTATATGAGTGATACCAGAATTTCGTTATTTAAGCTCTAGCGCTTCTAGTTTCCGAGAAAATCGAGTTTAAAGTTTTTAATACAAAATCAGTCCGAAAATGGGATTTTGCTAGGTTATATGAGTGATACCAGAATTTCGTTATTTAAGCTCTAGCGCTTCTAGTTTCCGAGAAAATCGAGTTTAAAGTTTTTCATACAAATGGGATTTTGCTAAGTTATATGAGTAATACCAGAATTTGTTATTTAAGCTCTAGCGCTTCTAGTTTCCGAGAAAATCGAGTTTAAAGTTTTTAATACAAAATCAGTCCAAAAATGGGATTTTGCTAGGTTATATGAGTGATACCAGAATTTCGTTATTTAAGCTCTAGCGCTTCTAGTTTCCGAGAAAATCGAGTTTAAAGTTTTTCATACAAAATCAGTCCAAAAATGGGATTTTGCTAGGTTATATGAGTGATACCAGAATTTCGTTATTTAAGCTCTAGCGCTTCTAGTTTCCGAGAAAATCGAGTTTAAAGTTTTTCATACAAATGGGATTTTGCTAAGTTATATGAGTGATACCAGAATTTCGTTATTTAAGCTCTAGCGCTTCTAGTTTCCGAGAAAATCGAGTTTAAAGTTTTTCATACAAATGGGATTTTGCTAAGTTATATGAGTGATACCAGAATTTCGTTATTTAAGCTCTAGCGCTTCTAGTTTCCGAGAAAATCGAGTTTAAAGTTTTTCATACAAATGGGATTTTGCTAAGTTATATGAGTGATACCAGAATTTCGTTATTTAAGCTCTAGCGCTTCTAGTTTCCGAGAAAATCGAGTTTAAAGTTTTTCATACAAATGGGATTTTGCTAAGTTATATGAGTGATACCAGAATTTCGTTATTTAAGCTCTAGCGCTTCTAGTTTCCGAGAAAATCGAGTTTAAAGTTTTTCATACAAATGGGATTTTGCTAAGTTATATGAGTAATACCAGAATTTCGTTATTTAAGCTCTAGCGCTTCTAGTTTCCGAGAAAATCGAGTTTAAAGTTTTTCATACAAATGGGATTTTGCTAAGTTATATGAGTGATACCAGAATTTCGTTATTTAAGCTCTAGCGCTTCTAGTTTCCAAGAAAATCGAGTTTAAAGTTTTTCATACAAATGGGATTTTGCTAAGTTATATGAGTGATACCAGAATTTCGTTATTTAAGCTCTAGCGCTTCTAGTTTCCGAGAAAATCGAGTTTAAAGTTTTTCATACAAATGGGATTTTGCTAAGTTATATGAGTGATACCAGAATTTCGTTATTTAAGCTCTAGCGCTTCTAGTTTCCGAGAAAATCGAGTTTAAAGTTTTTCATACAAATGGGATTTTGCTAAGTTATATGAGTAATACCAGAATTTCGTTATTTAAGCTCTAGCGCTTCTAGTTTCCGAGAAAATCGAGTTTAAAGTTTTTCATACAAAATCAGTCCAAAAATGGGATTTTGCTAGGTTATATGAGTGATACCAGAATTTCGTTATTTAAGCTCTAGCGCTTCTAGTTTCCGAGAAAATCGAGTTTAAAGTTTTTCATACAAATGGGATTTTGCTAAGTTATATGAGTGATACCAGAATTTCGTTATTTAAGCTCTAGCGCTTCTAGTTTCCGAGAAAATCGAGTTTAAAGTTTTTCATACAAATGGGATTTTGCTAAGTTATATGAGTGATACCAGAATTTCGTTATTTTAGCTCTAGCGCTTCTATTTTCCGAGAAAATCGAGTTTAAAGTTTTTCATACAAAATCAGTCCAAAAATGGGATTTTGCTGAGTTATATGAGTGATACCAGAATTTCGTTATTTAAGCTCTAGCGCTTCTAGTTTCCGAGAAAATCGAGTTTAAAGTTTTTCATACAAATGGGATTTTGCTAAGTTATATGAGTAATACCAGAATTTCGTTATTTAAGCTCTAGCGCTTCTAGTTTCCGAGAAAATCGAGTTTAAAGTTTTTAATACAAAATCAGTCCAAGAATGGGATTTTGCTAGGTTATATGAGTGATACCAAAATTTCGTTATTTAAGCTCTAGCGCTTCTAGTTTCCGAGAAAATCGAGATTAAAGTTTTTCATACAAAATCAGTCCAAAAATGGGATTTTGCTGAGTTATATGAGTGATACCAGAATTTCGTTATTTAAGCTCTAGCGCTTCTAGTTTCCGAGAAAATCGAGTTTAAAGTTTTTAATACAAAATCAGTCCAAAAATGGGATTTTGCTAGGTTATATGGGTGATACCAGAATTTCGTTATTTAAGCTCTAGCGCTTCTAGTTTCCGAGAAAATCGAGTTTAAAGTTTTTCATACAAAATCAGTCCAAAAATGGGATTTTGCTGAGTTATATGAGTGATACCAGAATTTCGTTATTTAAGCTCTAGCGCTTCTAGTTTCCGAGAAAATCGAGTTTAAAGTTTTTCATACAAAATCAGTCCAAAAATGGGATTTTGCTAGGTTATATGAGTGATACCAAAATTTCGTTATTTAAGCTCTAGCGCTTCTAGTTTCCGAGAAAATCGAGATTAAAGTTTTTCATACAAAATCAGTCCAAAAATGGGATTTTGCTGAGTTATATGAGTGATACCAGAATTTCGTTATTTAAGCTCTAGCGCTTCTGATACCAGAATTTCGTTATTTAAGCTCTAGCGCTTCTAGTTTCCGAGAAAATCGAGTTTAAAGTTTTTCATACAAAATCAGTCCAAAAATGGGATTTTGCTAGGTTATATGAGTGATACCAAAATTTCGTTATTTAAGCTCTAGCGCTTCTAGTTTCCGAGAAAATCGAGTTTAAAGTTTTTCATACAAATGGGATTTTGCTAAGTTATATGAGTAATACCAGAATTTCGTTATTTAAGCTCTAGCGCTTCTAGTTTCCGAGAAAATCGAGTTTAAAGTTTTTAATACAAAATCAGTCCAAAAATGGGATTTTGCTAGGTTATATGAGTGATACCAAAATTTCGTTATTTAAGCTCTAGCGCTTCTAGTTTCCGAGAAAATCGAGATTAAAGTTTTTCATACAAAATCAGTCCAAAAATGGGATTTTGCTGAGTTATATGAGTGATACCAGAATTTCGTTATTTAAGCTCTAGCGCTTCTAGTTTCCGAGAAAATCGAGTTTAAAGTTTTTAATACAAAATCAGTCCAAAAATGGGATTTTGCTAGGTTATATGAGTGATACCAGAATTTCGTTATTTAAGCTCTAGCGCTTCTAGTTTCCGAGAAAATCGAGTTTAAAGTTTTTCATACAAAATCAGTCCAAAAATGGGATTTTGCTGAGTTATATGAGTGATACCAGAATTTCGTTATTTAAGCTCTAGCGCTTCTAGTTTCCGAGAAAATCGAGTTTAAAGTTTTTCATACAAAATCAGTCCAAAAATGGGATTTTGCTAGGTTATATGAGTGATACCAGAATTTCGTTATTTAAGCTCTAGCGCTTCTAGTTTCCGAGAAAATCGAGTTTAAAGTTTTTCATACAAATGGGATTTTGCTAAGTTATATGAGTGATACCAGAATTTCGTTATTTAAGCTCTAGCGCTTCTAGTTTCCGAGAAAATCGAGTTTAAAGTTTTTCATACAAATGGGATTTTGCTAAGTTATATGAGTGATACCAGAATTTCGTTATTTAAGCTCTAGCGCTTCTAGTTTCCGAGAAAATCGAGTTTAAAGTTTTTCATACAAAATCAGTCCAAAAATGGGATTTTGCTGAGTTATATGAGTGATACCAGAATTTCGTTATTTAAGCTCTAGCGCTTCTAGTTTCCGAGAAAATCGAGTTTAAAGTTTTTCATACAAAATCAGTCCAAAAATGGGATTTTGCTGAGTTATATGAGTGATACCAGAATTTCGTTATTTAAGCTCTAGCGCTTCTGATACCAGAATTTCGTTATTTAAGCTCTAGCGCTTCTAGTTTCCGAGAAAATCGAGTTTAAAGTTTTTGATACAAAATCAGTCCAAAAATGGGATTTTGCTAGGTTATATGAGTGATACCAGAATTTCGTTATTTAAGCTCTAGCGCTTCTAGTTTCCGAGAAAATCTAGTTTAATGTTTTTCATACAAAATCAGTCCAAAAATGGGATTTTGCTAGGTTATATGAGTGATACCAGAATTTCGTTATTTAAGCTCTAGCGCTTCTAGTTTCCGAGAAAATCTAGTTTAATGTTTTTCATACAAAATCAGTCCAAAAATGGGATTTTGCTAGGTTATATGAGTGATACCAGAATTTCGTTATTTAAGCTCTAGCGCTTCTAGTTTCCGAGAAAATCGAGTTTAAAGTTTTTCATACAAAATCAGTCCAAAAATGGGATTTTGCTGAGTTATATGAGTGATACCAGAATTTCGTTATTTAAGCTCTAGCGCTTCTAGTTTCCGAGAAAATCGAGTTTAAAGTTTTTCATACAAAATCAGTCCAAAATGGGATTTTGCTGAGTTATATGAGTGATACCAGAATTTCGTTATTTAAGCTCTACCGCTTCTAGTTTCCGAGAAAATCGAGTTTAAAGTTTTTCATACAAAATCAGTCCAAAAATGGGATTTTGCTAGTTTATATGAGTGATACCAGAATTTCGTTATTTAAGCTCTAGCGCTTCTAGTTTCCGAGAAAATCGAGTTTAAAGTTTTTCATACAAAATCAGTCCAAAAATGGGATTTTGCTAGGTTATATGAGTGATACCAGAATTTCGTTATTTAAGCTCTAGCGCTTCTAGTTTTCGAGAAAAACACATTTAAAGTTTTCTATACAAAAACATGATAAAAATCCATTTCTAGAAGTGATAACAAATTTTTGGGTTTTAAGCTCTAACTCTTCTAGTTTTCGAGAAAAACGCATTTAAAGTTTTCCGTACAAAACCATGAGAAAAATCCATTTTTAGAAGTCAACACAGATCGTGCGTCTGCCCTGTCCATCTGAGAAACACTCTGTAGAATGGAGAACTCCTCTCTATTTGCTTTTTATAGACGATAGACTATTTGGCATGCCATATCTTGTAAGGGACCACCATCAAAAATCATTTTACCTATACAGGGACTATACAGAGGAGCCCTGCAAAGTCTTGCATGAAAAGCGAGAAAATCAAGGTTGGCGTTGGTGTGCGTCATGGATGCGTAATATCACCACTTTTGTTTTATATTTTCTTAGAAGTCGTAATGTAGGCGGCGGCTGACGCGGCCAAAGGGTTATCATGGGAATTACTGGGAAAACTCGGCTACCTGGACTATGCTGATGACATCTGTCTGCTATGTCATATCACTACGACATGTCAGCGAGCATCAAAAAACTTGAGAAAGCAGCGTTGTGTGCCTAAGGATTAATAAGGGCCAACCATTTCTTAATAATGACTCACCAATTGAAGATGTGGGCAACTTCTGCTCTCTTGGAGGTATCAGACTGTTATAGGGGGTCTAGAACTGATATCGTGCATTGCATAAATAACGCCAAGCGCACGTTTGGACTCTTCAAAATTTACGGCTGCGAAATTTGGAACACAAGTTTTTTTTCCAATGCTAATGCCGCGAAGCTCTTTGCTTGTCTGTAGGAAAGCAACCAGATAGAATAGCTCACTACCAACTACCCTACCGGGGCACCCCAGTTACAGAAATGTGAATACACTTCAAGTCTTCACCTGTTTTAGGAGAATAACGTAAACTTTCTGCCCAGCAATAATATTGAATCATGATCTATGGCAGCGGACAGAGCAATCCCCTGTTGCTTTAGAAAGGGAAATACATTGCGTAAGCCATGAGAAGACCTGGTAGTCGAAGAAAGCAGGAGAAGACAGATCGACACAAAATTACGAGAACAACTACACCAAACAGCGAAATTAAGCTGTAGGCGCTCAATAGGAATGAATATAATTTATTTGTAAAGGACCTTTGTTCCACACTGGGACAAAGGGAATAAATATATATATATATATAAAACTGGAATTAGGAATACATATAATAGACACCTCAGCTCCAAGATAGTTCATTGTTTGATAAAAAATCTGTTCTTCTTTGAAATTAAGTTTTCCATTTTATCAGTATAAAACGATTGAAAAAGCGTTTTATGAATCCTAGAATTTTAATCCGGAGAGATCGAATTCTGATGATTTAAATTAGAAAACCCTACTCCCAATTTCCCATCAATTGCTTTATAAACTCCAAAGTATTAATAATATTTTTTAGAAAAAACTTTATCAGACAACCATGTAAAACATCAAACAGATTAAAAGGTTAATAAATTTAATTGAAAAGAAACACAACTTAAAGTATAATAAGCCATTGCATGCATATCAATAAACATATTGAAATATTACTTCCATTTTTAAATCACCTGATACATTTTAAACGATTTTTATTGGAGAAAAATAAGTTCATGATCATTAATAAAAATTAACAACATTGTTTGAAAACTATTCAAAATAAACAATTAAATACTCCTGGGAAACAAAACACCGACACACTTACGGCTTGGCATATTCATCCATTGAAGCAAATGCCCTCTAAACACATTTTTACATGAACAAAATATGAACACAAAATGCTACATGATAAAAAACGTTGGCTCTTATGAGTATTTGCAGTGAAATATACTGATATCTAAAATATTGCGAGGGTAGTGCGAGAAGTTTGTTCAAAAATTTTCATCAAGCTTTCTCAAAGGCTTTAAATTGAGATAACGAGAACCAGTAATACTTGTAGCCTCAAAGGTACTAAGCGTACTGCGAGGTTAACCTGGAGGTCTATATCAATATTGCACAGCACACGTGTATAATGCATGTACTTACTAGGGTATTTATTTAATTGGGCCTTTACTTTAATGGGTTAATCGCTCGATTAATTAACCGAGATTTTGGTTAAATCGGTTAGTTTTGTTATTGATCGGTTAACCGGTTAATAATGTTTTTTATAAATTAAGCAATTTCAATGAATAAAAATTCATAATTTATTTGGAGTTTATTGGTAAAAAAAAACCCATAGCAACAATTATTGATTAAAACTAGCAAACGAAAAAATAATAAATATAAAATATTTATTTTGTAATTAATACATTAATGTATTACAGTCGAACTTCTCTAAAGTGAACTTCTATACAATGAAGCTCTCCCTTTTAACACAGCTTTTCATTTAAATTTTAGTCCCTTTATAATGAATTCCCATACAGTAAATTTTTCTTTACAATTAAAAAATGTTTCAAATATAAATTTGACTTTCATGCATTTTTGTCTCCATATAATGAATTAGTTCAAACAATTTTGACAGCAATTCGCTGTGCTTAGTGAAATAAAGTTTTGCACAAAAGTATCATATCTCTTAAAAAAATTTAGTAGTATTTGATAAAGTTGAAGAATGAAAAAAATCCAAAAAAAAAAAAAAAAAAAAAAAAAAGTTATTCGAAAAATGTAGAGGGCAAGCTGTTCAGCACTAAACACAGCGATCCTCCTTTTTTGAGGATTTTGAGAAGCAATGTTAAAATGGATAACCGGCGCACGTTAAAGAGTGTAATCCAAACTAAAACACCTGCTTATTTAAATAAAAATAGAAAAAATATAATTTCTTCATAATGACATTTCTATACAATGAACTGATTTTATGGACCCATGCATATTCATAATAGGGAAGTTCGACTGTAATTAAAAAATAAACTCATTTTATTAGTTATTGCAATAGTTTTAGGACGTCTTATAAAATAATCGCTTAGAAAAAATTTGGTTTAAATGTTTAGGATTTAAGCGATTTCTTTAGATTTGATAAAACTTTCTTTCACTTATCGTAGATGTTGGAGAAAGCGAAAGCAACCCATAACACAGAATATCTAATTCTGTATATCTCAGCCCTTTTCCTGGATTTCTCAAAACGTATAAGATCTTCCATTATGCCATTAGAGTCCTGTTTTAATTTGTTTAAATTTTTAACCCTGATTGTTTCGGTTAATTCTGTTAAAAGAACACTTATTTAAAATGAAGATCACCTTCTTTCGTTGTATGAAAAAATATTTTCTAAACCTTTTGTATGTGAGACGAAACAAATAATAAAACTCAAAAAAATATGTTATAATACTTCAAAAAATTAAAAATGTTGTTAGGTCGGTTAATCGGTTCATCGACTTAAATTAACCGGTTTAATCGTTAATCGAAAATAGCCAATTTTAAATTAACCGATCAGTGAATCGCGTAGTAATTAACCGATTAACGGTTAACCGAATGATTACCCTGGTACTTACCCATCGAATGTATAAGTAGTTTATCTTTATACTTGTGCTTGCATCGCATGGGTCTTCGAAAAAGGGCCAAAAAGTATCAAAAGCATAGAATGCGTGATGTGCAAGTTCAGCTTTAGACTGGCAATGAAGGCACTTGCGATTATTTATTTATTTGTCTATGGAACATAATCCTTACAGACATCTTAAATTTAATATTCTTAAATAAAGTATACATTACAATACAATACAAAAATATAAATTGTTTATTTACAAAAATTATGAATTTAATGAAATAATTATTTTGTTCTTAATTAGAATTAGGACTTGAAGAAAAATCAAAACAATTATAGAATTTGTTAAACTCATTGCACATTCTAATTAGAGGATCCGCATTAGCATACTAAAACATCGAACTGATAATGGAATAAAATGAGATGAGGGCTTTGAGGAATATTAAACGAAATATTGTTGATTAAGAAACCAGAGCTTACTTCGCCAGTAATAAAATTATTCACCCCTATCGTTAATAATTTCTCCCCTTGTAATTTGTTCCCTTTTCACGTATTTGAGAGCATGAAAAACTCCCATGAAAAAAATTAATTTATAGGAGAATAATAACGTAAAAAAATGTTCGCGGGAAAAAATTCCCCTTATCGTGAACAATTTTTTCCCTCGTAATTTGTTCACTTTTCCCTTTGAATTTCTCACTTTATTTTTGCCGTGGAACAAAACATTTATGTAAGTAATTCTTCTCAAAATTCGAATATTGAAGTTACAAAATTAATTTTAAGGTCAAGATCCGTTAAAAGAGGCAACAATTAATATGTATGTATATTGTTCAACAAAATGCAAAAAAAAAAACAGGTCGATTGCCTGAGGAGTTATGAAGCTTTTCAAAGACGTGGTGGCAGAATTTTAGAAATTTTGTTACTACTTAAAAGCGCAATAAGCTAATGTTGCAATCAAACTATCACTCGAATACAATATATTTTATTTAGTTTTTTTTTTTAACTTTTCTTTAAAATATATGTACGTGAATATTTTTGAACAAAGTCATTTTTTTATTGTTTTTTTAATATTTCTTCTTTTTTTTAACATCCAATGAAAACTGATAGCGCTAAAAATTACTCACAGCAGTTTTACGATAGCATTTTTCCCTTCGAGAGGAATAAAAATTTCATGGGAACAAATATTCCACTTGTTTTTTACGATAGGGGTGGATATGTTTAGCAAAGTCCTACGGCTTTTCAGTGTGGGCAGCTTAATAAGAGAGAGTCTCGCCGAATACGAAGGCAAGTTTACTGGCTTAAAGTTTAATTCAAGAAGACAAAAGAGCTGGAATTTCTTTTGGATGGATTCGATAGCATCGGAATCTTTTTTGTATATAGGGTCCCATATTTTAGATCTATACTCTAGAATAGCTCTAAAAAGCGCAGTTAACAAATTTTTTGTGACATAAGGATCATTCAACTCTTTAGCCCAACGCTTGACAAAACCAAGTACACCGCTTGCTTTATTTGCAATCATAGTGATATGCGAAATAAAATTAAATTTCGACTCAAGTTGAATTCCAAGATCTAAGAAATTAACGGCCAATTCCAGCTGATTTCCCCCAAGATGATATTGTGCAGGTATTGGATTCTTTCTGACAAATCGCATATATTTACATTTTTTATATTTAACTCCATAAGATTTGCATGACACCATGAATAAAACCAGTTTAAGTCATTTTGGAGACGTCGTTGGTCATATTCTTGACAATAACCTAGAAAAACTTTTACATCATCTACATACATTAAAATATTTGAAGATTGAATCTCATTAGGCAAATCGTTAATGAACAGTGAAAAGAGAAGCGGATCAAGGTGGCTTCCCTGTGGTACTCTAGATAGAACATCAATTCGTCTGGCACAGATGTTTTTAAAACGAACGGGTTGTTTTCTATTAGTTAAATATGAATTAATCCATTCAAAACTGAGGTCTGTAAATCCCAAAAAATATAATTTCTTTTTAAGGAGCAAATGGTTAACTTTATCGAAAGCTTAACTGAAGGCAGTGTGTATAACATCAGCTTGTGCTTGTTTCAGAAATCCACGATATATGTATAACGTTTGTGAGTTGAGGAAGGTTTGTCGTAGTAGAGCACTTTTTTGAAATCCATGCTAATTAGGCGATATTAAGTTGGGCACTTGATGGGATAAGTATTCAGTGATATTTTTTTCAAATATTTAAGGTATAATAAAGCGTGATCCATATCGAGGTTCCCTACTTTTTTAAAGAAACAACACATAAAATTCAAATTTAATAGGGAATGTTTATTATCATTTGAAAGAACATACTTTGGCATTTATTTTTTCAAATTCTATCAAATGTTGGCCGTTGCTACGTCGCAGATGGTCCATCCGTTGAGTCCAATTTTCGACGGCTCGTTCGAGCATTTCGACTGGTAACTGGCGAATGACACGCGTGATGTTTTCCTCTAAGGCCTGAATCGAAGCGGGTTTGTCCGCATAAACTTAAGACTTTACATATCCCCAAAGGAAAAAGTCTAACGGTGTGATATCACACGATCTTGGTGGTCAATCGAACGGCCCAAAATGTGAAATTATGTGCTCACCGAAGTGTTCTCTCAATAAATCCATTGATTGATGCAATGTGTGGGAAGTGGTACCGGCATCATTTTTAAAGAAATATGGACCGATGATTCCACCGGCCCACAAACCACACCAAACCGTTGTTTTTTCTGAATGAAATGGCAGTTCTTGAATCTCTTCAGGTTGCTCTTCGTCCCAAATGCGGCAATTTTGTTTGTTTACATACCCATTGAGCCAGAAATGGGCCTCATCGCTGAACAAAATTTGCCTCGAAAACGTCGGATCTTCTTTGAACTTTTCAAGAGCCCATAGAGCGAAGCGATGTCGCTTGGGAAGGTCGAGCGGCTTCAGTTGTTGCACAAGCTGTAATTTGTACGCTTTCAATTTAAGATCTCGACGGAAAATGCGCCAAGTCGGTCCATACGTCAGTCCGAGTTGCTGCGAACGGCGCCGAATCGACTCTCTACGGTCACGTGTACACTCTGATCTACGGCCGCTATATTTTCTTCACAGCGTGCTGGACGTGGTATATTCGGTCGAATATTATCCAATTATGAATGCTGGGTCTCAAAATGGGTGATGGTGTGGCGAATAGTATGCTCAGTAGGCCGATTATGTTGACCATAAGTTGAGCGAAGTGCACGAAACACATTCCTCACAGAAAGTGAATTTTTGTAATAAAGTTGATCGGTTTGTAAACGTTGTTCAGGCGTAAGTATTTTCACTATGAAATGCCAAACAATACTAAACAAAAATAACATGACAGCATGACACGACTCATACGTGATCTGTCAAAAAAAGGCAATTGAAAAAAGTATCTCTACTTGAATCACCCATAACTAAGTTTGGCGATTCCACGGTAGTTTTCCACATCAGACTTTTTTCCTGATTTATTCAAAGGAAATATGAAAGAATCTTTCCAAACGTCAGGAAAATAACCATATTTTATTGATGCATTGAACATAATTTCTAATGGGATGGCAATAGCGTCGGCGCATTTAATTAAAATATTGCTTGGAATTTTATCCGGTCCAAAGTTGTACGAAAATTTAAGGTATTTTAATTCCACGGATATTGTAGAAATATCAGAGAAGGTATATTTATTGTTTGCTTGCAGTTATTTCGAATGGGTAATTAACGGAATCATCATAAGTAGAAACTGAATAAGTTGTTGAGAAAAATCCGCAAATAAGTTGCCTATAGTTGCATAATCACTGGATTCATTCTGTTTAAACTTCATAGAAGAAGGAAACCCTGTGGTTTTTTTTTTTTTTTTTCTTAAAATTAACAAACTTAAAAAACGATTTTGGATTACATTTTAAATTATATTTCATTGTGTTAATATAGTTTTCATAACATAATTTATTTAGTGACGTGTATTCTGCACGGCTAACAGAGTACCTCCGATAGTCAACAGCATATGCAGACTGCTTAAATTTTTTATAACATTTATTTTTTTTATTTTGGCATGAGTTAACTGTTTATTACTCCATGGTGGACCAAATAAAGATTTAGATATTTTTTTCGGAATACTTAATTTCATAAAAGAATATACTTTATCGTAAAATAAAGTATATTCTTATATTATGATATAAACTCGTTTCTGGACGCTGTAGTAGTATTTGCATAGAGATGAATTTTAAAAGTTCGAGTATTTATAGATTCCGGAATTATTAATAGATATAGCATTTTTCATAGCATTATTAAGATATGTTTATATAATATTTAATATGAATACTGTCAACTTGTACTAACTGCCAGCTATTTGGCCCACTCGGCTTGCAGCTGCAATAAAATTAAATAAATTAAAAAAAAAAAAAAAAAAAATAAATATTTGATCAACATAGCACGATAATAAAGCGTACCAATTAGTGTCCGTGAAAAGTTTTTTTGAGTTCGATAAAAAGAAATAACTTTCTCATGGTTAATCGGCAATTTACATGCAGCTTTACATGGAATTGAAGATACTAATTCAATAGTAGGATGGTAGCAGTCTTCAGGCAATGTAATCGGGGATGAGCGCTTAAAAAAAATCGGCCACATCATTGACAAATATTAAGTCTAATATTTTAGAATACTCGTTAAGAACGTCATTAATTAGAAAGAGGCATGTGTCATATACAATATTGGAAAATTCTTCGTATTTGGAACACTGCTTGGTTTGGTTTGAATATTCACCATATTTCTGTACATAGAGGAGGTCCGCTGGATTATTTACCCGAAAACCGTTTTTTATTCGTGGAGCTACAGTGAATAATTTAGACAGTCATGTACTTAAGTTGTCATCTGTCTTCTGTTTATAAGTGTACAAGGGCTTACCATCGTTTTTACCCGGTGTTAAGAACGCCGAGGGATTAGTCCGGCGTGTTTCTGTATCCGCGATCATATTAAACACATCTGTACCAAACAATGAAAGCGCTGCCCTTATTAATTGAGGTATTCTGGAATAAAATGACAAAATAAAATAAATGTGTTTAAGAGAGTTCTTCGGAGAACTGAGATTGTTATTGCGATTCATAAAGAGTACGAAAGGTCATGAAATTTTGGCCATATTTTTTTTTTTATAGATTTTCATTAAAAAATGTCGGTCTTAGTGCAAAGCAGGATAAAACTCAAAAACTGTGGTTAAATAGAAGCTTCTGGAAAATCAAATGTCCGGGATGCCAGGAACTTAACAGACCTCTTAATATAACCATTTTGAAGGAGTTCCTTGAAGAACTTTACTTTAAACTAAAAACGAATCTAAGGATTAAAGAATTATTTGTTAGAAATTTGGTAATTAATACTGGAAAATTTTGTCAGGAATTAATATTTAAACGATTCCTCTCTGGGAGGGTCCGTTAAAAAAACTCTATTTGTAATTCAAGATACGTTAAGGAAGGCTTCGCACTAACAAACCATGAGCTACCAAGATAAAAGTTGTTACTGAAAACAGTATTTAAAATGAAGGATGTCTTCAAAAACGGTATCTTAATATCTAAATTTCAATAAAGCTTGAAAATATTTATTAAAATCTTAACTTAAGGATATGTTAAAAATCCCCTCTGTACGAAAATTTCTCACACCACTCTCACATCAGAGTGAAAAAAAAACAGAAGACAGCGCAAAACAAAACAGACTCATATAAACGCTACACTATTGATACTCCCACATTCCTCAGTTAAATAAATTTATTTAAATGAAATTTTTAAATGACACATTTATCGAAAAGTGTCATAAAAAACAAATAAAACAGAAAGAAAAATTAAAAAAAAACACACACACACTCTGGACAATAAATATTAAGATGTGTTAAAATAAATTAATATTGAAAAGTCAACTTTAAATAAGTTTATTTATATATTTTGTTTATAATTTAATAAAGAAAATAATATACAACGAATCATACATATCGTTACCTTAAGAGCAAAAGGCCCTAACTAACCAAAAGTTAAAAATTGACTTTTTCACCGATTCTGATGTATTGCAACAACACAAATGTCCACAAAATATTTTTGACCAAAATAAGCGATTTTATTAACAAAAAACAACCGGCCCTATCTGCGAAAGATTATATGATAAAAGCAAAAAGGCATAACTAACAGTTTGCATAATATGCAACATTGTCAAAACAACTGATGGGTATTACAAGAAAAATAAATTATAAACAGTTTAAGGCAATTTATCAATGCATTCTTTTAATTAGTTTGGCTTCTGCTATAAAATTGTCAAAATGTTAGATAGGGGCCTTTTGCGTTTTAGGTAACAATATACCAAATACAAATGAAAAATTTATAAAAAAATAACGTTAAATAAAAAGCAACAAACAGCAAAGAGAGCGTTGGGCTTTTGAAAGATGACTATTTTTTCCAAAACACGCTGAAGTTGGCATTTTCGAGTACTTTTTATGATAAATAGCACAACGGAACAAAACTCAATTCTTTTTCTGTTGCATGGAACTTTATTGCTATTCGTTACTAATTTAAGGTCGATGATTTCAAATCTTAACTACATTTTTTTCCATCAGTACACATTTTAAAGTTACAGGTGCGTTCCCATCAATATATTCTTATTATAGAGGAGGGCCACTGGGACGCCCATAGGATTGCGGACTATTGCGGCAACATCAAAAATTAACCCTGTAAACAAGAACATATCAGGGCAACCTGTCCCTGAAAACTTGGGTTCAATTCCCAGCTCAGTCTTTAAACAATAATTATCAATCAATTTTAATTCAATTCATGTTGTAAAAATTCCTTTCTTCAAAAAATCAATTAATGAAAATTAAATTTAATGAACTTGGACTTTGGATTAAAAACCTTAAACAGTTCAATAAAATAAACACAATACAAAAAGATCAATTAAGAAAATTTTTTAAAACAAAATTTTTGCGATGTGTTGTAATTACATTCTAATATTTTTGTATTAAAAATGTACATCTTTTTTTTAAATCGTCCTTTCGTTCTCCCACTAAACTCTGAAAGTTTTGCACCAATTTCAATGAAAAACTCATTTTATTTCAAATATTTTTAGTTACATGCTACAACCAGCCAGGGTGCTAGATAATCTTCATAAAAAATGGGCATATTTCCAAAAAAAAAAAAATTTAGACTGCTATATCCGACAAAATATTCTTTTATGATCTAACAATGAGCTCATTTATGATGATTTTAAATGTTAAGAAGAGTCGAAAAAATCCCATATATGATGATTATATTTTATTTCATTAAATTAGTTTATAATCTACGAAAAAAATTTTAATTAACTAAGTCTTAAATAATGCTTGTCTAATGTTTTCGCTTATTTTGATTCTGAAGCTTAAAATATTTTGTTTTGTTTTTGGTTTGTTGTTTTCACAATTTATTAAATTAAAATTATTCGATAGTATTAAATAACAGTCAATATTTAACATGTACATTGTCACTGTCTCACCTTGCTGCAAACGAATTATACAGGGTGGTGCAGAATGAGCTATATTGTTTGAATTCTTAACAACTTTATTAACTAGTATCTTTTCTTTGTTTTTTTTTTGTGAATTTTGTAAAGAAGACTTGGGGAATTAATTATGAATAACCTTACAATCGAAAAAAAAATAATGACACCCGAAATTTTGTGAAAAGTTATGAAAAATATGTAACAAAAAGAGCAAGTATGTGCGACAGTGATGGAAAATTTAAAATTTTATATGGTACTGACCACCAAGCAAAAGAGTACTTTTTTCAACATTTTGGTACTTTTTTTAAACATATTTTTTTTTTTTTGGAAAATAAACTTAAAAATAAAAAAACAAAAATACATATCTCAGCCATGCCCATATCTCAGCCATTTATGGACCGAGCTGCTCAATTTCAACAGCAAAATTCTGATGAGGATATCTGACATTAAAATAATCAACAAGCTGTGTTGCCATAACCTTTTGATAAGAATTTGCCAAAACTTTTTTAAAAAAAATTATAAAATCTGCTAAATCGTAAAATGAAGAAAATCGGCTAAGATTAAAACAAAAAAATTTTTAAATTTGCTTACAATATGATAATCTTCTGAATTTTTATAAAAAAAATTATGCTTAATATTTGATTAATAAAAATGAATTTAAGTTTTCTTGGGGTTAATTAAACTTTTTATGGGTTTTAAACCAAATTTTAATTTTTTTTTAATCAGGCTTAAGTTCTTCGAATTAAATTTTCATTAAATTATTCTAATGAAGAAACAACACAAAATGAGTTAAAATTTTATTGATCATTTTTATTTTTGACTGAGCTGGGGATCGAACTCGGGCCGAATTTACATTTTTCGAGAATTACCGCATTCTCTTCATCAGAGTTTTTGCAGTTTCACCCTTTCCGCCACTACGACGGCTGTCAGTCTATAGTCAAACATCAATCTTTTAACCAACGCAATTTTTTGGTGGATCGGAATCCGCTGTAATTGATAATCAAGTTTTCAATTTATTTACGTCTCTTCCTTACTTGTGTTTTTTACTACTTTTATCAAGAATTTGTCTAGAATACCAAAGTTCATTTTTGTGTTTTTCCTTTTTTTATATTGAAATTTTTTCACAGCCTGAAGGATATTTAAATTTTTAAACATAGACCTCGTGCCGTAGCTTTGCAATAATTAGTTTTCTTGTGGTTAATTGAATCGTTTATGATTTTTAATACAAGTTTTGATTCATTTTGTTTTATTTTCATTAAATTATCCTAATCAAGAGAGGAATTTTAATATAAGTGTATGTATATCATAAATTTTTTTTTTAAATAATATTAAATTATTAATGTGACTCACGAATAAGTAATAAAAATTTGAATAAGAAATTTTTTAAAAATATGTATTTACATATGTAAAGTCGCTTGAAAAAATATTTTCCAAAATAAAAATACTTCGAAATTGGCGATGAAATATTTAAAAAATTGATTCGAAATTATTACGGAATAATTTTCTTGCTATATTTAACCATCTAAAAGGTACTGCGTTAAAAAAAGAGTTTAAAGGCAAACAAGGACCAGTCTCATATACATTAAGGTAAGATTAGGAGTCGGAGTTGAAATTTCAGCGATTAAAGTCGGAGTTAGTACTTTTTGGTGACGACTCCACAGCCCTGGATAACAATGTTAAAAAAAATAGCAACGCTAAATTTCTAAGCAAAGAAGCATTACAAGAAAAGAGTACTAAAATGGACGTGGGGGTACCTTGGTATTTTTGAAAGGAAAAAGTACTGAAAATAGTACCATAGTACTGAATTTTCCATCACTGATGTGCGAAGCAGAAAATGTACATCACTAACAGGATATAATTTTTTAAAGCTAATTGAAAAAATCCCCAATAATATACTACATTTAAAAAAATAAAAAGTAATAATAAACGCACAAATAAAAAAATTCATAAACCATTTAAACGACACAGAAAAAATTTAAAAATTGTCTCTAATCACCAAATTCATAGAATCCAGCAACCAATTTGTTGATATTGCACCTATACTGAACCAAAAAGGTACTTGGAGACAACGAAAATAACCGTTGAGCAAACGAAAAATTTATTAATTTTCGTCCAATGAATTTGTTCGTTGTGACAACGAATAACTGTTCTTTAAAAGATTTTATTTAAATAATTTAATGTACTGTTCGTTAATATAAGGAAAAAGTTCAAAAATATAACGAATGAACTTATTCTTTAATTCAGTAAACCTTTTCGTTAATTAAACGAATAATTTTGTTTTACAAATTTGTTGGCTCAACGAACACAGTACATTGTCTCAATGAATTATTTTTTTAAATTCATTATACCACCACACAATTCACTTCTGTAACCTCCTATAAAATCAAAAAAAAAAAAAAAAAAAAAAAATAATTATAATTGAAATGTACATATATATTTTTGCAAAAATGTTGCAAATTTATTATAAATACAAAAAAAATTTTTTGTATTTTTTTAAATTTTTTAAAATTTAAAACTTATTTTTTATTTTTTTTGAAAACGGTATTTTTTTTTTTGCTCAAAAGAAAGCTTATGTATTTTCCTTTTAAGTCGTTTTGGTCGCTTAGTGGGATGCGAGTGGTATATGCATAAAAAAAAATAATTTCTAACTCAAGACGAGGGGTTTTCAATTTTTAGCATATGCACTATTTTGAATTTTTTCCTTTTTGTGTGTAAGTGTTTCTAAAACCTTAAAAATAAAACTTATGCTGAGAAACTAGACAAATTAGCCTTTCCGACGGTATATAACATACCTAACTTGCATTTCATTCCCTCAATACTGTAATACCCACAATATGTTAATCCCAGGAATAAAATCACTTTTTCTATAGAGATGTTGACAAATTAAATTTTTTTATTTATTTCTAATAATAATTAAATTAATATAAATGAATAATAATAAAAACAAAAAGATAAATAATCTAAAAAATTTAATCTTAATCACACCTTGGTGCAAATTTCATTCAAATCGGAAGACATCGATTTCAAAAGTGTGGTCACTTGACATGAAATCCCCCATTTATAATGATATTTATATCATTGTATAAAGTTTATTTATAATTTTTATAAAGTTTTTGCAAACTAAAGCCACCCTTGGGGCTTCAAAAGCAGACTAATTCAAACTTTTAAAGCTTCAAAGCATAGTAATACACGTGGCAAAACCTTAATACGGTTTTGATAATAATATTTCAAAAAAATATAATAATTATGCCAAATAAAAGGTAATTTATATTATTTTGTGACGATTAGCTTTATATAATTATTATTATTAAATTTTTTATTGATAATTTCAAGAATGAAAAATTTCATTAAATTATTTTTATGAAGACAGGAATTTTACAACATGAAATTAATTAAAATTTTTTATTGATAATTTCAAGAATGAAAAATTATCATATAATTTCAAGAATGAAAAATTATCAATAAAAAATTTTAATTAATTTCATGTTGTAAAATTCCTGTCTTCATTAAAATAATTTAATGAAATTTTTCTTTCTTGAAATTATCAATAAAAAATTTTAATTAATTTCATGTTGTAAAATTCCTGTCTTCATAAAAATAATTTAATGAAAATTAAATTCAATGAACTTAAGCCTAATTAAAAATATCTAAATTTGGATTAAAAACCATTAACAGTTCAATAAAATAACCACAATACTAATTATTATTATTAATTTTAATTTTTGATTTTTTCCACTTAAATGTTTGCGCACGAATTTCATTGTAGGAATCAGGTAACCATGCAAAGCCCAAAGCATTGCCGCATCTTGACTATCTGCAAAAATAATATAAGAATCTAACATTAATTGAATGCGTATATTTTATGCTTAATTTTTTTTTTAGTATTAAAAATAAAAGTTTTTGTTGCAATGTTTAACTCTTAATGGTATAATTTAATAGTAAGCTATAATAGTTTGGATATTTTAGTTAAGTTTTTTGACTTACTTTTACTTAAATCTCGGTTGATTTTATATTATTTATCACTAGTTTAATGGTTTTTTCCTTGATATGCTGGTTATCTAACAAAAAGTTCAGCAATTTTTCATGTACTGAATCCCAGTTGTCCAATATAAATGTAGTACTATACAAAAATCTGAAGTACAGGTTAACCTATATACATATATATTTAACATATTTAACATATATATATAATTAAAAATATATGTAATACAAATATATCTGTGCCAATATGGAAGAGGTGCTTATGTCGAATATTTCTTGAAGTTTTATTCAAGCAGTTTTTTAGTTCGACTAAAAGTAAAACACGAAATGCCAAAAAATTTTAAACTAACACTGGTTTAAAAATCTACTTAACAAACGTTACATTACCCTCATGAAACTTTTTTGACTTCAATGTACTAATTCGTTAAGCCAACAAATCAATTGTAACTTTTATGCGTTGGGATAATTTTTAATGAAGGGTTTGTTAACTGAAAGAACACTTAATTAATTTTAACGTACAAGTTTGTTACGATAGCGAACAGTTCGTACACTCACAATATTCTGTACGTAAAATTAATTGAAATTGTATTATAAAATAAATGAATATTCAGTTAAAAACCGGTCTACTTATTTTTCATTTATTTTTAACGAAAAGTTCATTAAATTTTTACTGTCAAAAATTCAACTGCGAATTGCGTAAAAACAAATGAATTCTCAGCTATTTTATTAAAATTAACTATCAAAAAATAGCTGACAAAATCCGTAAAAACAAATGAATTCTCCGCTATTTTATTAAAATTAACTATCAAAAAATAGCTGACAAAATCCGTAAAAACAAATGAATTTTCAGTTATTTTATGTAATTCAGTAATTTTATATAATACAGTTTTTACTCGAATTTCTAAGAAATACCAGACTCCTGTCCGCTTGTTATTCTAATGAGAGAGAGAGAGAATATTTATTTTTATTTACTTACCCCGTTATACATGTTAGTTTTAGTTTTGTTGTACTGACCACTTTGTTTACAGAAGAACTTTCAATTTTAAGACACCAGCAGCATGCCCTATATAGTATTCGCAGTTATTTTATCTTAAAAATTTCATGTATTTAACTAAATAACTTTAACAAATAGAATATGGGAATTTTCTACACAAAACAAGCAAATCGTTTTTTACTTTTACTTTTTGCCACAGATTTATAAATAGATTAGAAATTAAATTAACTTTTCGTTAAAATAAAATGCAAAATAAGTAGATCGGTTTTTAAGTAAATTTACAGTTGTTTTAAATTTCATTTTCATTTAATTCTACATAAAGAATACTTTTACTTAAGCATCTGACAATATTAAATGCAACCGAAAATCCGTATTATGTGCTCTTAGTTATTTTAATAAATGTTAGAATCAGTTAAAAATTTAATTTTATTGAAATTTTAAATGTTTGTTTATTTAAAAATGACTGAACGGAATACTTCTTGAATAACCTACAGTCCGTTACTGTAATAATATTGTGAGTGTAGAATTAGCACGCGTTCATGTTACACACACTTGTTAAATCCCTTCTTACCTCAACGAACACTTTATTAAAGTTAACGTACGAGTTCCACGGGACAACGAATAAATTAAAAAATTCACGCGTTTTTGTATTAATATGACTCAATAAATGTTTTACCAGGTTCACGAACATTTCATTAACATTTATGTACATTTGAATTCAGGCGACATATGAACTAGTTAATTTTAATGAACTATTCTTTTGCCAAATGAAAGATTTATTAATTTTTAAGAACATTCATTATTATACCAAATTGTATACTTCCATTATAAACCAATGTTAACGAAATATTTAACAAATGCATGTTCATTGAGTCAATGAATGGTACATAAAAAAAAATATTTGGGTAATTTAATTTTCCATTATATTAACGAATAACTCATTCAGCCAACGAAAATTATTTTAATAAGCGTTGTTCGTTAGTATTATGAACACTTTTTGGTTCAGTGTATTACCAAAATGATTATATTGATTACTAAAAATTTTAAAAATTTTAAATTTTAAATTTGGTTTTTTTTTTTTTTTTTTTCAATAAATGATATTATTAATTTTAATTAAAAAAATTATTTAAATAAAGCTAAGATTTTGACAATTCCCAAACAACAAGGCGAATTAATTACAGGTGATCCTATAAGCCCTGCTGATAACTTTTTTTTTAGCTTTATAATTGTTGGATGTCAAAATTTTATATATTATCTTTGTTTCTGTTTTGATTTGTTGTACTACCGAGATTACCTGGAATGAATTCGCCTTGCCCAACAACAATTCCACAAGCTTAAATTATTTTATTTTAAAGGAAAAAATAAATTCAGATTTTTTGTTATTTAATAAATATATTAATTAAAAATTTATTTTAAAACAACTAAAATATTAATTACATCAAAATTATATTTTTAATTTTCTTTCAACTTAAAAATAATTGATTCAATTATCACATTAATTAAATGTAAATACTTTTTTAATAATTTTTTTTATTGATACAAACTACTGATAATTTTTTCTGTGCATATACCTCATTCTGTGCCACCCTGAAGTAAGAGAACATCATGCTCTATGTGGTATTTTATTGATTTATCATCTGTTGTCAAACGATGGGATTAAGCTGCTACTGATTTGTTTCAATAACTACGTTAAGAACTAAACAAAAAAGTTAAAGTAACTAATTAAATAAATAACTTTGTTTATTCATTAAGAAGCCATAAATAAATAAACTTTAGTCTAAAGTCAAGTTTTTTTAAAGTAAAAACAATAAAGGTTTTCAAATATCTCTATTGTTAAGGTTTAGCCGATTCCTTGTTTTGAACTTAGTCTCGTTAACTCGGTGAAATTTTTGTATAAAAACAGGATATTATTTAGTTCGTTTACACATCAGAAAGTGAAAATAATATTAACTTTAAGTTACTTACCACGACTACACTCGATTTCGATAACTATTCGATGTCAATAACTATGGTTTAACAGCTGAGAATGTCAATCATTGTGAAAATTTACTTAAAAAAAAAAAAAAAATTATGCTTACGAAGTTCATTGAGCACTTCGTCGTTTTTACGAAGCTGGTTAAATTGCTACGACAATAAGCAAAATTGTCGTATTTGGAGCCTTTAACGGATCACTATTACATCCATTAAAATTAACTGTTTGGGGGCGGTTTACACGCTCTTACGAAATGAGCAAGAAGCTGCCGTTACGGTGAATGGCGAGCGCTTTCGGGCCCTGCTGGCTGAATTTTTGTTTCCAAAAATTAATCAGCCTGACATCAACGACATTTGGTTCAACAAGACGCCGCAACTTGCCATACGGAGCGCTAAACAATCGATTTATTGCAAAATTATTTTGGTGACAACTTTATTTCCAGAATGGTCCAGTTCACTGGCCCCCTCGTTCGTGCGATTTAACGCCTCTGGATTACTTTTTATGGAGCTATGTTAAGTTATTGGCTTATGCGGACAATTTAGTAACCCTTAAAGCATTGAAAGCCAATATTCAAGCCAACAATGACGCCCTACGGCCAGTTTTATTGAAAAAAGTAGTAAAAAATTGTACTGATCGAATGGATCATGTAACTCGTAGCCGCGGCGGACATATGCCGGGTATCATATTTAAAAATAAATGCCATGAAATCATCTACCAGATTGTCGTAAAATATTTAAATTTCATTCCAACAATAAATCTGTCTTGTATTTAAATTTTAAATTCTCATGCAGCTAAAAAAACACCCTATACGTATTGTAGTGTAACTACTTTAGAGTTACTGATATTTATTTGATCAAATAAGTTTTGAATTTTAAATATTCTTGTTAAAAAATTTGTATTAAAAAAATATGAGGAACTTTTTTAATAAAATAGTAAAAAATATTTTTACGAAAATTGTTACATAAATAAATATTTTATTTACATATAAATTCCGCTACAAAAGGTATAGTCATTCCAGTAATACATCTGGTGTCTTGTATATCTCTTAGATGATCTAGATATGTCAGTTCTTTCACCTGTCAAAAGATAAGAATGACAAGTACAGAACTGGGAAAACAATCTTTACACAAATATGTTTTAGACGACGAGGAAGGCCTGTTGCGACTTGCTTGTCAATAAAGTTTGTGTATCGGTTATGTATGACAAACGAACTTTAGTTGATGTGCCAGCTACCAAAAAAATATTACACTTGATCAGATTTTGTTTGCTGTGTAAACCATCCATATTCAGCGTTGCCGCTTTGGTTACTTTTGACCAAATTTAGTTACTTTTTTTCTCAATGTGTACTTGTTAGGGTATTCATTTAATCGGGCTTTTGCTTTAATCGGTTAATCGCTCAATAAATTAACCGAGGTTTTGGTTTAATTGGTTAATAATCGGTTAATTTTGTAATTGATCGGTTAACCGATTAATAAAGTTTTTTTTATAAATTAAGTCATTTCATAAATTATTTATTATTTAGAGTTGAAATTTTTTTTTTTAAAATAGTCTTGTTGGAGGTGACCATTTTTAAACATATTTTTTCTCTGCGTGTAGAAACAAAAGAAACTTCGACTACAGTCCCTTCATCAGAAACAACCGTCCTGTTACCCTGACAAGCCCGGTAGATAGACAGTATTACACTTAGCGATACGCCCCAGTTTGTCTTGAAATCTTTCTCCTAGCCATTGCTGCCTGCGACCCTGCATCCTAGGACAGTGGCACAGTACATGCTCAATGTCTATCTCTTTAGAATCCGCGCACAACCTGCAGAAGTCCGGTATGGTATTATCCTAATTACTCGTGAAAGCCCTAGCAGAACAATGACCCCTCAAGAACCCTATAAGTGTCCCAAGATCACTCCTATTCAATCCTAATAGAACTCTGGTTGCCCCTGCGTCCAATCCGTACACCCTGCAATCCGTTCTTTCCCTCCACGACTGGTTAACGGCATCACGGAATCTTTCCCGTATCACCTCATAGTAGCTACATAAGGGGGGTTTTACGCCCCTTCCTTTACCATTAAGTCTAAACCCAAAACAAAAATTACCACGAGACAAAAATCGGACGTACTAGTGCTACAAATGGAATGTAATTGCACATAAATACATATTAAAAACGTTTAACTGTGGAGATTTTGCTAATGACAGATAAATTCGTATTCAGTCTTTTTAGTATCTACTAAATAATTTGCGGCATCTTTGAGAAGCGACAATATGCCCTAAAGCAAGAACATTTGTTTATTAGAACAGACGGTGATTCCAGCGGATTTGAGTTGCCTCTCAAGTGTCTCCCAAGAGATGCTGCATTCCCTCCTTCTTCTTGGTCAAGACAAAATGAATGCACGAAACTTAATAATCATATTAAATTTTTTAAATTAATTTCCTTTACCTTCATTTGTTTGCCTTAATTGTTTATATTTTTTTGGCTGTCGATCTGTCAAAATTGCAACTGACAAAAGTTGCTCTATCTAATGCAAAGTTTTATTTGACAACTGAAGTTCAACACATTGGACTCGAATAAAAATTGTGCAAATCGATTTGTTTAAGCACGATATATAAAATAGTTGTTCTCCTTTGATGAATCAGTAATCTGAGGCTGTTATCACGCAATTTTGGTATATTTATTACCCACTTTTCAAAATACTCAAATTTTTTTTAAATTTATTTAATTTTTAAAAAACTTAATACATTTAATGCTCTGTTTTCTCATCAATACCCTCTGCATAGCATTTTCAATTCCAATGACCTACAGATGGTACTTGAATCTCAAAAGGAAAAAAATACATTAAATAAATACTACGCCAACACTATTTGCTCAAGTATATTGCAAAATAAAATTAAACAAAAATAATAAAAAGAAGACAAACCAACAAATAAACACACATGCAAACAAAATAAACTTACCACAATGCAAATATTGATTGTGCATAATAAACATCAGTATTTATATTGACAATATAATTCAACAAACACGTGCTGGCAAACAAAAAACTTTCCAGGTAGTAGCAATAAAAGCTTTCCGGGAGAGACATTTGTTTAGCAAAATTATTTAAATGGAATTTTCTTTATAAAAAATACCAAAAGAAAACAAGAAGACAATACAGAAAAAAAAACGGTTAGAATGTGGTGAAATAATACAGGTGGTAGCACTAGGGCTTAAAGAATTAAAATGCATAGAACTTTTATTAAAAATATGACACAACAAATTCCATGAAATGACCAAAATGTTGGCTTAATAAGCTCACAAATTTCGGGGAATTTAATGTTTAAAAATAATGTCGTGCATATGGCTTTCACGACTGCGCCTTATAAAAGCTATTCTGTTGGTCCAATATTACACCTCTGTTACACTCACGACTCCTTAGTATTGCTTATTAGTTTCACAGATGGACAATTATACGTACCGTAAACTTGGCGAAGTGCTCTAAAAGTTTGGCACAGAGCGCGAATGTTGAAAATAAATATCAACGACTTGTTACCGTTGTTTTGGTGCAAGTCCTCATTAAAAAATGGAGCTTCCAACGCAGCAGTTTTGTAAGGGAGAAACGTAAAAGTATCGCTTACCATTTCGCTTACGGAAGACCTGGGGCTTATTCTGGCAGTCGTAATCGAATACTTATTCGACTCGAAAGCAATATTTTTATAATTCTTTCAGTCGATACTGAACGAATCGAAATTATTTTTTCAGTGTTGCGAAAACTGAAATAAATGCTTTACAATACTAAAAAAAATGTCGATGCGTTCAGTATCGACTGACATTAAGCTACTCATTCACGATTGCCAGAATTAGCCCCCTGAATTTTATATGCCGAGTTCCCACTTTAAAGCCATACATTTTTGACACAAAAAGCGTTTTATTCAGCGTTTTATTGGTGAATGTAACAATCAGCGTTATTCATAAATATGCTTACTTACAAACCTGCTTCGTAGTAAGGGAATGTCGTGGCTCTTCAAATGTTATACATTTATACATTATATACATTTTTTTTATATTTGTTAAAAATTTGTTCACTTACCTTCCAGCATCTCTGTATGTCTTATTGCGCAGCGCAAAAATGTGCGTTTACTTTTTAAAATTTACTATTATGGCTTCGCCTAACAAAAACATTTTTTAACATTTTTCAATTTTCGAATTTATTCTATGAGTTAAATTTCAGTTATGTATTTTATAAAGCTTTTTGTAATTATAATTCGAAAAATGAAAAATGTTGAATATAATAAAGTTGCTTATGAAAAAGATATAATTCCCAATATCTATTTTTTGGGTCTTTTCGTAATGATTTTCCAATGTATACTGCATTAGAATGACAGTTAGTTTTACAGTTATCCCTATCGAACGTTTTGCAAGTCTACAAAATACCGTTTTCATTATTACAACAAAAATGAAAAATGGTCTCTGAATACACCAAGAATTATTTTAAACAAAAAATCGAATTGGGGTCGCTGAACGTTCTTTAATTTTAAATAAAATAATAGAAAAATTTAACAAAATAAACAAGTCACAAAACAAATCGTGGACTTTTTGTAAACATAAACAAAACTTTGGCAGGAGACTAGACAAACAATACTAGAGCAAAAAATAGCCATCTGGCGTAGTAATGCCACCTGTTTTTCATCTTGGGAAATGGGAAAAGTTTTATTTTTAAACAAAGTCGTTACAAAATGGCCTTCAACTTTTACAATCGTTAGGCCAACGTTTTTTTAAGATCCCTACTTACGTCCTACACTTAAGGTGCTTTTAAAGTTTCAATTATATCGCACTTGTTCAACAATAGTGTTCTAACTCAACATTTTTATTTTTTCACTTTTGGAAAAAATCAACACGTAATATTCATATCTAACCGCTGTAAAAATATCGGGCTTTTTTGTCTAATTTTTGGTAATGAAACGGTTATTTTTAAACTTGTTTTTCATATGCCTTTAATGTCATATTTAAAATTGCTTTGCTTCTACTGAAAATTTTAAATTTTGAGTAAATACGGTATTTTGGAACTAGTGCGACATATGTGTATATTCAAATGATTGAAAAGTTTACAAAACAAAATATATTTAAAAAATCTTAAATTTTTTTTTTTATATTAAATTATTTCGTTACGTTAACAAAAAAAAAGTGTGTAAAGCTGATCATTACATTCACCATTTTTTATATGCGCTGAATTAAACGCTTTTTGTGTCAAAATTTTATTGCTTTAAAGTAGGAACTCGCCATATAAAATTCATGTCTTCGGTAAGCGATATGGTAAGCGAAACTTGTACGTTTCTCCCTTACAAATCTGCTTCATGCATGGGTTAATTTTTATTGGGATATGTTTATGTAACCGTTTGTCTGGTTTATTGGGTCCTTTCTTTTCAATCACAGACAAAAATAATTTTCATATTTGAATACGAAAATCGCATATTTGATTAAAAGAATTTTTGAATTTTCTGCGATGACTATTTCTGCGGTATTGATAAAAAAGTTTGTAGGTATAGTTATTGAATTTTTAGTCAACAACCAAAGTTTATTGAGTCAATAACAAAAGTTTTTGCCCAAAACAATTTTTTTTAACAAAAGGTTTACGTGGTTTTTTAAAATAAATTGTTGAAAATGTTGAATAAATCAAACAAAATGTTCATCGAATCTTTATTAATTTATTTATTAATTATGATGAGCTTAATTCCCAATTTTTATTCTTTGATAAATACAATAAAATTTATTGTTGGGGGATAAGGTTGTTTCGATGCGAATTTTACTGGTTGCTTAGGTCAGATCTTGAGGTCTTTGGAAATCCTAAAGATATTATACAAATAAAACTGTAAAGCGAATGAGAATTACAAACACTCAAGTCTTACTTGCAACGATATCAAAGCTGTTAAAAAATGGAGAAGAGTGGTAAAAATTTACATTGATTCGAATAATTTTTTTTTTATTGAATATGAAGAAATATTTATTTATTTCATTATTAAATATTTTTTATTGAGTGCTATTTTGCAAGGTACAATTTTTATAAATTTTTTCATTGAATCAAATAAAAAGTTTGTTCACCTAAAATTTTATTTTTAACAAAATGTGTTGTTGAAAATTTTCTTGAGATATTTTTTTTTGTGATATGTATTAGTTAAGGAAATACAAAAATATGATGTTATGCGAATATACCATTGAGTAGTTCGACAATAAAAGCCACACATAAAAACACGTTCCAAATACTTATTTTTACTAATAGAATTACCCCCATAATCATAATACATAATTTAGATTTATAGCAGGTTTATGAAATACGTAAAAATTTGAATTTCTGTTGGAACTTATTGTTATATCTTAATATTTATTGATGAAATACAAGAACACAAATTAAAAAGTGTTTTGACGATTTTTGAAATTTTTTTAAAATGGAATGAAGATTTTGAACATTGTTCATTAAAAAATCAGCCAATTTTGCAGATTTTACTTCTAAAAGTTCTGGCAACACTGACACCAACAGCAATAATTTTTAAAGTGTTGCCAGTGAAATTTCGAGAAATATAAATTTTAGGTTCCAAAAAGCTACACTCTTTCCCTAAAATATACATTTTGAAAAAAATTGGAAAATCCATTATTAACGTTTAACATTTATTAACATAACATTTTTATTTAATATTAAATGGATATTGCAAAGAAAATGATATCATATAAATTCATTTTTATATTTATTTAAGCCATATATATTAGGTATGTAATTTTTTTCTTCTAACATTTTATCTTAACAGACATACACAAGAATAAGAAGACGACAGAAGAACTTAAAAAACCGAACATCAAAATACTTGTTATTTTTTATATCTCTTTGTACAGACGGTGGTCAGATCATACAATATTGTAAGCAGGCGTTGCCAATAGAAATATTTTTCTGACAATGGTGCCATTGTCAGATGCATTAATTTTACACGTCTGCCAAATTCAAGATAGCTTACAATGTTCACACAGTAGCAAGACATATTTAGTCAATTTTAATGCAATTTAAGCATCGCTGTTTACCTATATTGTAGGATCTGACCACCGACGAAGCGTATTTAGTTGTCACTTTTTTTTTTTTTAGTATTCAAAACGAAATGATAACTTTAAAAACTTTGTCAGAGACGGAAAGTTTAATATTTAATTTCTGTACATTTTGCGTACAGATTCAAAATTTACGAAAAATGTCAGGATTATACATGATACGAAAAATGTATCTTTCGTATCCTAATGGCATCACTGCAGAGAACATTCACATAGCAAATTAAGCCAATTATATACTCTCTCCTTTTCTGCTTTTGCTTTTTGATTTTGCTCATTCAAAGTTTCAAGTAAGCATTCAGAAACGCAGCTATACATAAAAAATTCTCCAACATTTTCACCAATTGAAGCATTAATCAAAAATAAAATCAGTTTTAATTAAAAAATTGTATCATGTGAATTAAACGTTAATCAAGAAAACTAAACGGATAATCATGTGAATTAAATTTAATTAATTTTTTTACTAATATAACAAATTATTTAATTAATATAAATTTTAATTTTTTTCCGTGTATTTTAATGCAAGGAATTTTAACACTGGCCAAAAGTGTTTCCAAAATTTATGTATAAAAGCCGACCTTAACTTCTACAAAAAGGTAGCTGGTCGTATTCGTACCTAACAGGTATCTTTACCTATTTCATTGTTTATTTGCCTTCGTGTTTTTACTTTAGGTTTTCTTTTAAAATATGGCAGCACTTACACCATAGATTTCTATGCACAGCTTGATTTCTTTTTGTAGAAATTACGGGCATTAGAAAAGCAAAAATGTCAAGGGGTATAAAAGATTCGGTAAAGCCAAATATAGCCTTCTATTTTGTTATTATATTGATATCTACACAGAAAAAATTCTCCAAAATTGTGCACCAATTAAAGCATTAATCAAAAATAAAATCAGTCTTAACTAAAAATTTAATCAAGTGAATTAAACGTTTAATCAAGAGAGTTAACCGTTTAGTCAAGCGAATTATACGTTTAATCAAGTGAATTAAACGTTTAGTCAAGTGAATTAAACGTTGAATTGTTGCTATTAATTTGTTTTCTGGTGCAAATTTAATTAATTTTTAAATTAATATCCCAAATTTTTTAATTGAAATAATTTTTATTTTTTTCTGTGTACGTGTTACATTTCACTCACCACATTTTTTTTTCATATCAGTCACACTTGCAGAATTTTTAATAAAGACTATTTGTAAAATCTCTTAATAATAAATGTCATTTGTTAAATACCTGTCACATATTTTGTTTGTAATATTTATTAATTGTAAAATTAAAGCATTTTAAATGTCAAGTTAACGACATGCACATGTCCAGTGTTAAATGGCTGGTGCATTGAAAAGAAAAGTGAATTTCTTACATTTAAATAAATATTGCATTTAGGATTTGTCATAAAATATAATTCTTTATATTGGCAATTTATAGAATATAAGGTTTGGATTCCACACCCACTCGTTATAATTTATTCTCATTTAGTTAACAAATAAATGAAACAAACAAACTGAGAAAATAACAGAACATTTAAGTCATGTGTCACTTTAAAGTCACAGTGTCTATTTGAGGCTGACTCTGTCTGGCTGATTATATTTCTCTATCCATTTAGCTTGTATGATTATGTCCGTCCATTAAGATGCTATCTTATTGAGATATTTATTGCTTTCAGCTAAAATCAATATACGCCAACAACTGCAACATCAAACATTTATTGCTAATGTTTGGTTTGTTAGTTTGGTTGAATAGTTTGGTGCTTGATTGCCAGATCGTGGTGTGGTTTTTGTCGTCATTGCACTGTGGCACGTGTGCAGAGAAGTTATTTAATTAAGGGAGTAGGATTTTAGGAAAAAAAATTAAAAAATAATGACTTATTCGGAAGTCACTTGTTCGTGGCACAAAAAATAAACATCGATGAATGCAAACATGTTCTGCACGCAAAAGAAATAAAAAGAAAATTAGTAAATATTTGAAATATTATTCAACATTTTTTAGAAACATCAATAATTATGCCAAATATTTTGTAATGCTGACTGACCACTATTTCAAACATTTGGCCAAATAATAACGCCTATCGTGAAAAAAAAGTTAACCGTTTAGTTTATTCCCTTAAAATTCTGCTTATCTCCATACATTTTTTTTAGGGAAAAGGGAATAAATTTATAGAAAATTTTATTCACGATAAGGGTGACCATTTTCCCTAAAAAATTGTTCATATAGTTTAGAAATTTTTGTAAAATTTAGCAGCTTTTTTGCTTCAAGCTTATGATTTTTAAAATTACGCTTACATTCGTCATCCTTTAAAAAAGCTAATATTTTACCATAAAGAAGATGGCTGC
Organism: Pollenia amentaria; assembly: GCA_943735925.1. Classification (NCBI taxonomy): domain Eukaryota; kingdom Metazoa; phylum Arthropoda; class Insecta; order Diptera; family Polleniidae; genus Pollenia; species Pollenia amentaria. The sequence goes on from OX031008.1 coordinate 124,423,532, forward strand.
CAAACAACCTTTAATTTAGGTCAACGACATTGCAGAGGAAGTTCTTAAAACTCCCGTCCTAATATTTTAGGGAATTTTAAAATATTTTTTCCGGCATTTATTCCTTTGTCTTCTAAAAGAAAAAATCCCTTTTGTTTCTTTCTTGCTTTAAACTTAAAAATGATACTGACAATATTTGCGCTTGCTTTGTGTATTGTAGGGCAGTGAAAAATCTATCACTTACTGGCTTCTCCATCATCATTTGCGGGTTCTGTAACAGTAGATGTCGACATTTTGTTTAGTATGTATTAGTATAACGTTAAAAACCTGTCCCGTCTGAATCGAAAAATTGTTTGCTAAATTCTTCGTCTTATTAAAATGTTAAAACATCCGATATGAAATTCACACTAATGGCCATTTCGTCAAAATATCGACAAACTGCTTGTTACTTAATGTCGTCATTAAACCGATTTTCTCCAATTTGACCAATTAAAGAATTAATCAAAAATAAAATCAGTTTTAATTAAAAATTTAATTAAGTGAATTAAACGTTTAATCAAGTGAATGAAACGATTAACCAAGTGAAATAAATTTTTTATGATACAAAACAAGTAAAAAATTAGTTTTTAAAAGTTTATTAAAAACGATATGTTGATATTGTATTAAAAAAAAACTCAACAATAAGGTTAAATAAAATATAAGATCAGTTCAATATAAATTAAAATAAATTAATCTTTTTAAATAAAGTTTTTGGTATACAAATAATTTTATTTATTTTTAATGTTTTTTTTTTTTATTTGAAACAATTTATTTGACTACATCATACTAAATTGTTTGAACAATTTTTCGACCAAAAAAAAAAACATATGCAATTGTTAACAAAATTTTGGAAGAAGGAATATGCTTCACTAATTTTAAAATTAAGTTATGAATTTTAATCGAACTGTTTGGGTTTTAATCTAAAGATAAATATATAATTATTCTGGTTTAAGTTGATTAATTACAGTTAATTTTTTTATTTAAATTATTTTTATTTAGAAAGGAATTTTAAAGCTTATAACAATGGAAAGACAAAAATAATTTTGGCTGCACATACATACATACATACCTTCAGTCGTAAATGCTTTTAATTTTTGAAAATTAAGTTTTTGATGCAGTTCAATAGAATAAACAAAAATACATCGTTTGCGGAAAAAATACAAATATTTTTTTCTAGTTCTTTTTTTGCAACGATATTTAAAAGTTCTAAGTCCAAAAATGCTAAAGAAAAAGCGCTAGGGCCCATTAAAATTTGTTAATAGTCAACATTGAAATAAATAAAATAATTTTATAGTATATTTAATATTTTGCAAATTGACGTACTAAAATGTACATTAAAAGTATAAAATATATAATAGAAAAGGTGATAAGTCACAAAAAGCTATGTAAAACATAAATGTATTATTTTTAGCCAATAAAGAGTCGGCAATGAAGCAAAACTGGATTTACAGACTTAAAATATATTCAGACTTTAGAAAGTTTTTTCTCTCTCCGATAAAATTTATACATTAGAATTACATCCTTTACGACTAAATGATATATACTTATATAGGTAAATTATATTAAAAAAAAATTACGGACTCACCATTGTCTCACTGATTTTTATGTATTTTTGAATATCAAAGAACTTTTCTTATTAATGCACTTGAAATTTAACAGTTATATAATTCTTCTTTGGTAAACTTTTACTTGACCAATACATATGTTCATATGTATATATGTGAAGGTAGAATGACAATGCATATAAAATTCAAATTCAAAGCCTACTATGACGAAGCTATGATACGAAAAACGGTTATATTCAAGTGTATATAATAAATAATTATCATAACACAAATAAAAATATTGCATATACTAAAGCTTATTAATAATTCAAACGCTCGCATTTTCAACCCAAACTTTTATTTTTCGGATATAGATGGCACTTGCTGGGATTGAATGTATAATAATATGTATTTAAATACAGTAAACTAGATGTTTCATTGGAAATATATAATAAGTAACTATTAGGATAAATACTTGGATACTTATTGAAAATTTGATTAGAGATTCAATAAAAAAAAAAAAAACTTAATGGGATTTCCAAAAATTTTGTACATTCGGAAATTCGGGTATTATCGAAATAAGCAAAACATATTTTTATAATTTAGGGGGAGGGGCGGGAGGAATTTCCTTTTTTCACCCCCCTGAATCCGCGCCTGACCCATCTGTTCCGAGCAAAATATTCGTCTGGATAAATGGGTGAATTCGCTTTTAGCGTCTGATTTCTATCATAGACTGAGTGATAAAATTAAGTCTGCCGATTGTTTCGATGCGTGAACTAGTTATGTGCTTCTAATACAATACAATACTTCGAGTAAAAATTTCGAATTTTGAATCCAAAGATTGTTATTTTGAAGGGATCAGCTTGGCGTCGTGTATCAAAAGAGCATCAAGCCAAACAAATCTAATGCTGAATATTGTTTCAGAAAACAATTGATAAGATTGCGTCAGTAATCGAGTAAAAGTATGCCCAAAACTACTTCATACACGACATTTATCTTATTCTCGAAAATGTGTCAGATCAAAAGAAAAAACTTCGCCAAATATTGAGTTTATTATTTGGTTAAATTTTGAACAAGTTTGTTCTAAAACATTTGTAAAATATACAAAAGGCAAATTACGGCAATCGAGATCGAGCGAAATTTTTTATTTAAATTTTGTATTGTAATTTCCATCGATATCGACTGCTGTAATTTGGGCCAATGGATTCCAAAATGATTGTTTATTAAAGTGTAATAAATTTCGAGCGATTTTAAAATCCTTTTCTGAATTGAATTCTTACCTCCGTATTTATAAACGATTATTAAATTTAAAAATCGTTTTTTACATAACATTTTCAAAGAAAATTATAAAGAAATTATAAAGCTAAAAAAATTTTTAAAAATACGGCAGTTAATTTTTTGTTAAAAATTAATTTTAAGGAACATATATAATATAAGATTTGAAAGAATAAAGACAGGAAATAAGATGAAATTGTATTAGAAAATTTTTTATGATACCGAAAAACGATATTATCGAGTTTTAATCGTTTCATATTCAAAACTATATCCAACACATAACCGATAAATTGTTCAAAATATTGACCATCGTTTGTTTTAACATTTTTCCATTAAAAAGTAATCAACCCGATTTCGGAAAACCTGTGTTTCTCATCGATCAACACCTTATAGTCGAACGGGTCAAGATCTGGAATAAAGGACCGAGGAGAAACAACTTTTTAACCACTATTTTTTTTATCTAGTTTTTAATAGGTCTTGACACATGTTGCCGAACGTTATTTACCCTCTGAAACATCATATAAATTATTAAAGACACAAAACATATTTGAAATAAACGCCATTTGAAATGAATTCAGAATTTAAACGTTATACACTTACTGCCTAAGTTATAAAAAAGGTGAATAAAGGGTTTTTATAAATTCTGAATTCATTTCAAATGTCGTTTATTTTAAATATGGCTTGTGTTTTTAATAATTGAAAATTACGCCATTGAAAATTACTCAGTATGAATTAAATCGTAAACTCTGCATTTGACGATGCTTTGATGTTTAGCAAAGTTGTTGAGCATGAGCCGGCGAAGGTTTATAAGTTGATATGACCAATTTCAGACGGGTGGCGCCACTGGAAATGACTCAAAATGAGTTAAATCATAAACTATGCATTTGATCATGCTATGATCTTTGTTGGTATGACCAATTTCCGATAGGCGGCACCATTGAAAATTACTCAAAATAAATTATATCATTTGATCATGCTATGGTCTTTAGTAAAGTTGTTGCGCATGAGACGGCAAAGGTTTCTATGTTGGTATAAACAATTTCCGACAAGAAGTGCCATTGAAAATGAATCAAATCGTAAGCTATGCAATTGATCATGCTTTGATCTGTATCAAAGAATTTGTGCATGAGCCGACGGAGGTTTCTAAATTGATAAATTAAAGCAATGGTGGGCGCTCCATAGCACAATTGTGCTGAGAGATTTCACACGTATTCTTAGCCTCTTTAATTTAGTCTTCGATGAGACAGCATCGAATGCACATGAAGCGGATGCTTACATATTTTTTTATATTTTTTATTTTAATTTTTGGTGGGTACTTCTGCCATCTCACTAATACTAATAAGCATACAAGCACAGTTTTAGTTGTGCCCACTTCTGAATTAAAGAATGAATAAATAAATAAAAAATGTGATTTCATAGAGTGTTTGTGGCCTTAATTTGGAGAACGACTGTTATGATATTCTCTTTACTTATTCAATAGTTTAATTATCTGCACCGAATATTACCTGTACCTGATTCTGTATCTGTATTTTAAATATACACAAAAACAATACTTTTCTAGGCAAAACAACGTTTGCCGGGTCAGCTAGTTTTAAATTTAAGTCACTTTGCTTAACTTGGACTGCCGCCGATGAACAATAAATATTTTGTTATTATTAAACTTTTGTCCGTTAATGCTTCTGACAATACTTAAATATTTTTAAGTCTTAAATTTGAAAATACAATACCCAGAGAAAAAACATGTGTCAATATTGTCACCTCCAACAAAATTATGTTTAAAGAAAATTTTAAACATATTATGTTTTATTTAGCCATACTATAGTTACCGACAACCATATTTTGGTTAAATTAGTGCTCCATCAAGAAGCCACAAATAAATTATGTTTGCCTCTGACCATATTATGGTAAATACTAACTAAAATATATTTAACATTTATAAACGCATGGTTGTTTTTCCACCATAGCATGTGACTTTAAAAAGAGCAAAATTTTATTGTTAATAGATATTGGGAATTATTTCTTTTCATAAGCCACTTTTATTATATTCAACATTTTTCATTTTTCCAATTTATTCTATGAGTTAAATTTCAGTTATGTATTTTTATAAAGCTTTTTGTAATAGCTCTATAAAGTCATTTCTAAAGAAATTTTAAAGGAATAGAGCTATTACAAAAAGCTTTATAAAAATACATAACTGAAATTTAACTCATAGAATAAATTCGAAAAATGAAAAATGTTGAATATTATTGTTAATTTAAAAAAAAATTATTGTCATATTTAACCATAACATGTTTAGATGCAACCATAATATGGTTTTAGCATTTTGATGGAGGACTAATGTAACCATAATATGATTGTAGGTGACAATAATATGGTTAAATTAAACATATGTTTAAATTTTTTATAATTAGTATTGTGGTTATTTTATTGAACTGTTAATGGTTTTTAATCCAAATTTCGATATTTTAGTTAGGTTTAATTTAATTGAATTTAATTTTCATTAATTTTCTTTAAAAATAGGTTTGGAGGTGACCATATATTGAACATAGTTTTTCCTGCGTGAAGTTATTATTTAACTTAATTTACCGAGCAAAAGAAGCGTAAACCTTCAACCCGTTGTAGGGAAACGGACCAGAGTCTCTGGCGAGAGTCGAACCCTTAACCCTCGCACTGATGGTTCACTAGCTCCCTACCAACCAGCCTAACGGAGCAAATGTTATTTCCCAACGTTGCCATCAATTCGATGAGAAACATCGTTAGAGAATGTGATTTTTTTATAACATGCCAACCTATAACAAATTCATACCACTGTGCCTCAATTGCTTAAGCACGATCCCAACTCATACCATTGTTTGGTAGTTTTTGCTCTTTTCTAAATTCGCAACCTATCGATCTTTTAATCAAAACCCATTGTCACCTATTAGTTTGATCGTGGTGACATTTGAGTGACATCGTCATGCGACTATTTATTATTATACTCTTACGTTATTCTCTGCTTTTTCATATTGATATTTTACTATTCTTGTCATAGCAAAAAACAAACAGTGTTCATGCCTTCAATGGATTTTCTTAAAGGATTGGACTTTTCTGTACACAAAATAAGTCTTTTTGTTTATATATAAATAATATGTCTATTGTTGGTAAAGTTTTAATATTGTCTCATGAAGTCTATCATTTGATTCTGAATTGCATTTAGAAGTATTTTTTTAATTTTTTATTTTATTTTATTATGATCGTAATTACACCTGAGAGTGTAATGTCGTGACTTTATTAAGTTGTGCCTCCTGTTGTCGTTGATATGTTGTTGTTGGTGTTGTTGTTATAGTTGGTTTTGTTGATTGTTTGGTTACCATTAATTCTCTATTATATATTTGGTGGTTTTTTGTTTTTAGAAATGATATCATTCATTTGGCCAGATATTGTTGGGTTAGTTTTTTCCACAAACTGCAATAATCTGGAGAAGTTTAGGGAGGAGTAAAATACAAGGAGCTAAAATGTGGTATAATGCGAGTGGCTAGTTATGTTATTGTATTTTGTCAATACCAGTAGAATTGAAATAAACCTGCAATTAATCATGATTTGTTTGCTACAATCACAATAAAAATCATGTAACGTATCACATAATTTTACTCTTGTGCCTTAAACACTCAATTCAGTCAGCCCAGATAGACAGACATACACAATGTATGAATGATCACATTATTATTTATAAAAAAAAAAAAAAAAATAATACAAATTTACTTTTTACATTGATTTATTGGCGACAATCAGACAATATCAGATTGGCGTCAAAAAATATAAAATTGACACGAAAGTTTTGAAATGGTATAACCGGTAGGAGTTGGGTTGGGGTTTAAAATTAAAGAAATTTAAGATTAAAAAATTTTACTATTTGTTTTGAAATTTTTAAAAAAAAAAATTTTTAAACTAAAGCCTATAGTACACGGCATGTAAAAAGACACATGCGCATGTGGTTCTGTCGTAATTTTGACGTCAATGCAAAGCCACAATGAACATTGAGTGTTGTGTGATGACGTCAAAATTACGTCAGAACCACATGCCCATGTGTCTTTTTACATGCCGTGTACTATAGGCTTAAGTATATTGGGTCTATAACTTAAAAATGCGAAATTCACAACAAATGGCGTATCGATCACAAAAAGTTTGTGTCTTTAAGAAATGCTGCTGCAAGTCATCAAAAGATGTAAAAACCAAAGGGGTCCCGTCTTTTATAAGTTACTGAATTCAGGATCACATGTAACCAGTACAAAACACAATCACTGAACCAAAAAAGTACGTGGAGTCAACGAAAATTTACGTTGAGCAAACGAAAAATTTATTAATTTTCGTCCAATGAATTTGTTCGTTGAGACAATGAATGACCGTTCTTAAAAAGATTTGATATTTATAATTTAAACAACTGTTCGTTAATATAAGAAAAAATGTAAGTACTTTAATTAACAAAGATCGTCAATATTATTTTCTGGAAAATAATAATTTAATGAAAGAATATTCTAACCAAATGAACTTTTTCGTAATTTCAGTAAACCTTTACGTTAATTCATAGTTTAATTTTGTTTTTTAAATTTGTTTACTCAACGAACACAGTGAATTGTTTCAATGAATCAGAATTAACTTCTGTAAACACCTATAAAATTGAAAAACTCATAATTAAAATGTATATATTTTTACAAAAATTTTGCAAAGTTATTATAGTATGTGTATGATGATATTTATATCAAAGTATAAACAATGTTTATTGTCAATTAAAGTCACGCTTTGGGGCTTTAATTTGCACTCCAATTGATGCTGCAACGTAAACAAACGATTCCTGTGAATCCTTTATTGTACATTTTGAAGTTGTTTTCTTCCACTTAAATCATTGCGCACAAATTTCAATGTAGGAAACAGTCTACCATGCAAAGCTTAAAGCATTATCGCATTTCGACTATCAGCAAAAAAATATAAGAATCTAACATTAATTGAATGCTTATATTTTTGTTTTATTTTTTATAGTATTAAAAATAAAATTTTGGAATTTTGAAACACTTAAAACTAATATATTATAAAATTCACGCGCTGTTGTGTTAATATGATTTAATAAATGTGTCATTAGCTTAACGAACATTTTATAACCTTTTATATACATTTCAATTGAGGCAACATATGAAATAGTTAATTTCAATGAACTATTCTTTTGTCAGATGAAAGATTTATTAATTTTTAAGCACATTTATTATTACAAAAAATTTCACATTATTTATTATAGATCAATATTAACGAAATATTGGGTGGTATTATTGATTCCGCTCCGCGATTGCGGAAAGCAATTTTTGTGCGAAAGAAAAATTTGCAATCATTCATTCCGCTTGTGCGGTATCTTTCCGTTGTTGCGGTATCATCTCTACCATGGCGGAATTGCCATATTATTGATAGCGCAATATAGATATTTTTCGCCATTTTGCTTACGTTAAAATTTTACAGCGAGAAGCTAACGGAAGGAATGAAAATGTAAGAAGTAACATAAAATTTAAAAAAAGAAAATATGGTTTCGTTATTTAAACAAAAAAAAAATTTTATTTGAATAAAATATATAAATATACAAACAAATTGTTATTATAAGCAATTTTTTATTGTCGATTCAATGAAATTAAATCAAGAAATCGCTTGTGGTTTTAGAGAACGTGGATATGTGAAATAAACTAATTGTTGGAAGATTTGGCATTGACTCTAAATGGTTTCGGGCCACCTATAAACTGTGCCAGTGTTTAAAACTGTTTTTAGTAAAATTTTACTAACGCGAGCATTATTTTTTTTTGTATTGTATTTTGGTAGCTTCATTCTTTAAAAAAATCTCACAAAAGCAGTTGTTTATCTCTGGCAGAAAGAGCTCCTTGCCGACTACTTCCGGAACTTACATTCTCTAGGTCATACAAGATTTATTTAAGTGCTTCCTTATTTATGTGAAAATTTATTGAAAGCTGTGAAAAATTAATCAAAAGATTAACTGCCTTAAACATATATTTAATTTTTTATTACAACTTACTCCCTATCATTCATATCATTGCATCTTCAGATTTGTATTGCGAAACTCTTCTTTCTACTCGAAGGGCTAAGCATTCGTCTTCACTGCTATCTTCAAAAATGCTATTATATCCATATTACAAATTTATATTTTCTACGTTAGTATATTTTAGATAAATTTTACTTGTAAAAAAAATATTACTCTCAAAAACTCTAACAACTTGTTTTAAGTGTTTTTTTTTTTTACCAATAGTTGACACAATATCAACTCCGAAACTTTTAAAACAGAGATGTTAAAAAGGTTTGCGGAAAGCTTATACCGCAGGAATGAATAATTGCAATTTGCATATCGATCGATATTTATTTCCGTTAAACTCAATAATATCACCCATTTAATAAATGCATTTTCATTGAGTCAACGAGTCGTACGTAAATTGAAATATCTGAATGATTTTATTTTTCATTATATTAACGAATAACTCATTGAGCCAACGAAAATTATTTTAATAAACGTTGTTCGTTAATATTATGAACACGTTTTGGTTCGTTTTGAGCGAGCGTACGGAATGTGAGATCAGACATACAGCCGCAGTCGAGCTGTATGTCGATAACGCTCGGTCACATTTTGCAAGATCAGTAACAGAAAAGATTTTTCTCTGTTCCGCCATAGACCAGGCTCCGTCCGGCTCTCATTGTTTTGCTCGATGGAAAACATTCTTACAACGTATCAGAAATAGACGATGCGTTCTTTGCCTCTAAAACAGAATTGTTGACGCGATATCCATATTTTTGCTAAAATATGGACAATGGTCATGTCTTTCGATAAATTTATATTGGACTAGTATTTAACCCGCTACTTTGTAAGCTTTTCCCTTTCTCTAAGATATATTTATATGCCAAAGCTTATGTTTCTAGGGTTTAACATAAAAAGTACCTACAGGTTTCATCTCATAGGTTCCCATTTTATGTTTCTAAGTTCAATCTTGTAGAAAATTCCAAAAGATGTGTTACTTTTTGAATTTTCTACAGAACGGAAAAGTAAAAGAAAGAAATATAATTTTCCGTATTTCCTTGATGCTTTTTTTCGCCCTTATTGAAGTATCAAAAACTTCAATATTTTAGTGAGAGCCCATAATTAAATTTAAATACTTATAGGTCAACGAATGAAGAAAAATATTTTTCAAAAAAAAAGTTCGAATTTCAAAAAAGTACCAAATTAATCTTTGTATTTTTTAGGATAAGTTAAGAATGTAAATAATTTTAATTTCTATGTTTTTTAGTTCAAAAGATAGATGGAGTGGCAAGAAAGTTCCATAATGCAGGTTTTACCCGTTTACTCCCCAAAAAGGCCGAATTTCAAAAAATACCAGACACCTTATTTTTTAAATGAACAACGATAAGTATTTAATTTTTTTTCTATCTCTTTTAGTTTAGAATTTACACGTTTTCAACCTTTTAAGTCTCTAAACATTCGAAAGTACGAAAAGTTTTCATCTAATAGGTTCTCATTCACTCAGAACCCTGCACCTATAATTTTATGTTTCAAAGTCCAATATTGTAGAAAATTCAAAAAGAATCTCATGCAGAACGGAAAAGTAAAAGAAAGAAATTGAATATCCCGTATTTCCTCCTATTGTAAATAAAAGTATCAAAAAAAAAAAGGTAACATTTTTACCCATTAAACGCTCGAATTTCGCAAAAGTACCAAATATACATTTGTCGGTCAACGCGTTTATTTTAGAAACAAGGAATCAGTCCAAACATTTTTAATTAAATTGGGAAATTTTCTGTGTAAATAACCAAATACACTTATAATACGAGTACTCTGACTTCTTTGCGGGGGTTCGCGAACCCTTAAATTTTTATCCAAAACAACTTCACGTCAATCAAGATATTGCTATTGAAAATCAAAGTTAAATGCTATGAAGAGGTAGCACGCTCTACTGCTACCAGACATCAATTGTGGATTTGAGCCGGTAGCAGTTTCCATTAAAAGCAGAGCATATTTGTCAGATATAAAATGAAACTACAAAACGTGGCTTAAAATAGTGCTTATAAATATCAGCAGTTTCGTTTTTTGGGTTTCCAGATGACAAGGATGGCCATAATGTTTTGTTAATGCTGGCAATATTAACAAATTTTCTGGCACGAGGATGATTAATTTTGGCAAAAGTATAAAAGAATTAATAGAAATTCTTTTTGTGAAACATATTGCAACCTGTGCCCACAATTTTCGCTTGCTAATAATATAAATATGCACTTGTAAGAGCGGGCGCTGCAACTTACATTTTGAAACTATTTAATTTTATTTACAAATTACATGTAATTGGTAATTGCCAATTATATGTAATCGGATATTGGTTCTTGGCAGTTATCAACTACATGTATTTGCGGAGTGCCAATGACAAATTTGGTCCAATTTACATTATACGATTTTTGTCGTTGCGATTATTGTCGTTTCTTTTTTGAAGTCGGTCTTATGTTTACATTGTACGATTTATGTCGTTACAACTTCTTGTGTATACATATATTTTGACACTACGAATGAATGAACAAAACGATTCGAAGAGTACACTCGCTTGTGTACCCCTCTTAATACTTCTCTCCCCTATAAGGTAAGAATCGCAACGACAAAAATCGTATAATATAAATTGGAACTTACAAGTTAATTCAAATTTAAGGTAGTTGATGAAAATGAAGTGTTTTTTTTAATTTGTTTTTTAATTAAATGTTATACCATCATAGTAGAGGGCGTTTGTGTTGATGCTTTAAACACCTAAAAAATTGGTCCTAGACTCACCTTTTAGTTTCCCTGGCTTGCTATTCATGTAAACTTTATGTGCAAAGTACAGGTTGCAATTTTGAATGAATAATTTGATGAAGCTTGCTGTATAGTTTATAATTGTCAGACGGGGCAGGCCTATTGAAAATGGTCAGAAGCGGTCCATAATTTCACATAGCCACCACACAAATATCTTTCCGGAATAGAATCTTCATTGGTATTAATATAAAACTTGGCGACAACAACTTTTATAATAGCTTTTGTGTAACGCCAAAGTCCAACGTCCAGAATTGACCATATGTCCCATACAAACCCTGTCACATACGTACCTTTAAGACAAACAGTACTCATATAAATGTTGTTAACTAGATAATATTCGGCGCAAAGAATGAAATTTACCCTCATATTATAATTTTGTTGTGCCGGGTCCATGATTGCCCATGGGTCCTAAATAGGGCCCACTTTCCAAAAGTTTCTGTTTACACTGTAGGGTATCAAATATTCCGGCTTGATTAACTAAACTTCCTTAAGGATTACAGATTTTATAAAGTATATAGAAGTATTTTAGCGATATTACCCTATTTGGGACCCATGATATAAGGTTGTGGTTCATATCAGAGTTCCTTGTGTCGAATTTTATTTAAATATCAACATCTATACACTCATAGAAAAATGCATCTTCATATTGATGATACCTTAACATCAGAATTGTGACATAAATGTTATTACAAATGGCATCAATAAGGCAAAAAGTGACACCAATACAATGGCGAACGTCATCCTAAAATTTTGTCATATTTTGTGCGTCATCTACGCTATGACTACAGTTACATCAATTCGACGCCACATTTTGTGTATACTGAAAGAAAAGGCGTCATAACGCTGATGTATTTTGACATCAGTTCAGACAAACTGTCATCAGTGCGATTACATAATATATAATGTCCTCTGTGTGATGAAAAACTCTCATCAGTGCAATGATAAACTGTCATCATTGCAATGACAAACTGTCATCAGTGCAATGACAAACTTTCATCATCGTCATCAGTGAGCTGACATAACTTTTATAACCCAAATAAAAGTACAATACAAATGAACTTAATTATTTATAAACCAAATAGGACAAACATTTATTAGTTCAAATTTTTTAATATTTTTTTCTTTTAATGCAATATAAATGAATTCAGCGAACAATAAACGAAACAACAAACATTAAAAAATTTCTTTATACCCAATGTCTGTTGTGAATACTTCTGAACCAACCTTACGCATTCTCTGCTTTCCATCTTCATGAATAAATTTTAGTTTGACGTCATCTGCGGACTTAACTCTTGAAAAAGCAACATACAGTTGACCATGACTAAAAACCTGCTTAGGCACAACGTTCGCATAGTAAATAACATTTAAAACAAAAACAAAATTTCAACAAGTTAGAGTGCTATATTCGGCTGTGCCGAATCTTTGATACCCTCCACCGACAGGAGTTGGCTCTATATGATAAATACATATATATTATTAATTAAGCTTCACAAAAACGAACGTCAGCATAAAAATTGGTTGCGGTTTAGACCTGAATTAAATTATTGACCGACAATAAGAAAATGTTATTCGTTTCTTGTATGAACTTTGAACTGGCTTGAGTAAAATATCATTATTCGTAACAGTTTTAGCCGGACTAAAATGATTTTTAGGAGCGTTATTTGTATTGGACCTATGGTAAATTATGGACAAATCATCCCAAAATTCTGAAGACTGATTTCTGGTATTACAAAAAATAAATTTTAAATAAATTTCAATACAGCAGTGTAATTAGTTTTAGCGTTAACAGTAAATTTCACAAACTTGCATGATAGTTTCTCTTGCCATATGAATTTAAGTAAAAAATTTCACCGCAATATCTATAAATCCCAAAGTGGGCTTTATTTGGTTTTAGGCGCAATAAACTATTTTCCGAGAGTAGGGTTTATATGGGGCCTATGGTAAATTATGGACAAATCTTCACGAAATTTGGCAGTGTGATTTCTCGTCCTATAAAACTGTGACGTACCGAATTTCCATTTGATAGCATTATTTATTACGGTTTTAGGCGTACTAAACGGTTTTCCGGGAGTAGGGTTTATATGGGGCCTAGTGTAAATTGTGGAACGATCTTCAAAAAACCTTACAGTTTGATTTCTGGTCCTATAAAACTGTGACGTACCAAATTTATGTATGCTAACGTTATTTATTACGGTTTTAGGCGCAATAAACTGTTTTCCGGGGGTAGGGTTTATATGGGGTCTAGTGTAAATTATGTACCGATCTTCAAAAAATTTTACAGCGTGATTTCTGGTCGTATAAAACTGTGACGTACCAAATTTTAGTATGCTAGCATTATTTATTGCGGTTTTAGGCGTACTAAACTGTTTTCTGGGAGTAGGGTTTATATGGGGCCTATTGTAAATTGTGGACCGATCTTCAAAAAATTTTACAGTGTGATTTCTGGTCCTATAAAACTGTGACGTACCAAATTTTAGTATGATAGCGTTATTTATTACGGTTTTAGGCGCAATAAACTGTTTTCCGAGGGTAGGGTTTATATGGGGCCTAGTGTAAATTATGGGCCGATCTTCAAAAAATTTTACAGTGTGATTTGACGTATTATAAAACTGTGACGTACCAAATTTAAGTATGCTAGCGTTATTTATTGCGGTTTTAGGCGTACTAAACTGATTTCCGCGAGAAGGGTTTATATGGGGCCTATGGTAAATTATGGACCGATCTTCACGAAATTTAACAGAATGATTTGCAGTCGTATAAAGCGAATTCGTGCAAAATTGTATGTCATTCCGTGCATTATTCCACCATTTATGTTGGTTTTTGTATCAAAATTATCATTTTTTTTGGGTAGTGGTTCCACATTTTGATTCATAGTTCTGATCCTACTAAACCGATGTTGCTGGATTTCAATCCCAAACTGCTTAGGATAACTACAAGCAATTTGAGACCAAGTTTGTTCTTTTCTTTTGCGTTTTTCGAAAGTGAGCGTGTTTTCAACAGACGGACAGACGGACATGGCTAAATCGACTTAGAATTACTCAATGACCCAGAATATATATACTTTATGGGGTCTTAGATGTATAATAAAAAAGTTTCACACGGAATGACAAACTGAGTATACCCTCATTCACCACAGTGGTGGTGGATCTCTTAATTTATCCCGAGTATTTTTCTTTCTGTGTAACTACTTTAAAGTAATTCACAGCGTCAGTATCGTATGCTTGGCAATTCTTAGCTTCATTGGTCTTAAGGGGGGCTTCCAAGTAGTCTTAAATGTAAAATAACACAATTTTGCTACTCCACTTTTCCTCTAAATGTTCCGCCCGTAGTCTTATATCCGACTAATTCAAGCTAGGCTCCATTGTAAGGACTACATACTACATTTTCAGCTTCCTATGTCATTATGGGCTTAAATATAAGCTAAAATGTTAAAAAATTTAATTTGCCACGCCACAGGCCAAAATAAATCCGTGTACGTTAGGCTTTGGCCCAGGTGTTTTACTTACTCTGATAGATAAGGCGTCATAATGCTGATAAATTTTGATACTATGAGAAATGTCTTCTTTTTTGACCCCATGACAGTTTTCATCATTGTGATGTCAGCCTTAATATCACTTGGCTAAATTGTCATCAGGGTCAAAAAATTAATTTATGTCATCAATGGGATGACACGTGGGCATGACGAATCGGAGTCAGTTTAATACAACGAGTCTTCAGTGCGATGTCTCAGTAGCATCGAAGAAAGGACAATATTGGAAAGGGCGCGGTTTGTCAAAGTCAAAGTGAAAGAATATTATTATTTACTTACCCGTACCCGTATACATTTTTGTTTAATTTTTGTTGTATTCCGCCCTTTGTTTACAGAATAACTCTCAATTATACGACTCCATCAGTATGCCCAACATGAATTTCGTAATCATTCTACTTTAAAAATTTGATCTATTAATAATTTAAAAAAATAGAATATGGAAATTTGTTGTTTCTTATTCTACTTTTTAAACATGAAAAAGTTTTAAAAATACACAAAATTGCCATCGAATTGATGTAACAGCCCAGTAAAAAATGTACTCCAAAAGCAGGTTTAATGTATGAATTCATACCTCAAATCGCTTCAAACCTGCTGATGGGATGCCTGATTTTTGTATTCAGTGTTCCCGGTTTAAAGGACTGTTTTCTGATGACAATAAGCGCTTCTTTTAACATAATAAAAAAAAATGCAAATAAAGCACTACTATCGTGAATAATTTTTCCCTCGTAATTTTTTCCCTTTTCGCGTATTTGCGATCATGAAAAACTCCCATGAAAAAATGTAATTCATAGGAGAATAAAAACGTGAAAAAAATGTTCGCGGGAAAAAATTCCCCTTGTCGTGAACAATTTTTTCCCTCGTAATTTGTTCACTTTTCACTTTGAATTTCTCACTTTATTTTTGCTGGGGAAGAAAACATTTATGTTAGTAATTATTCTCATCATTCGAATATTTAAATTTACAAAATTAATTTTAAGGTCAAGATCCGTTAAAAGAGGCAACAATTAATATGTATGTATATTGTTCTAAAGAATGCAAAAAACAGGTCGATTGCCTGAGGAGTTATGAAGCTTTTCAAAGACGTGGAGGAAGAACTTTAGAAATTATTTTACTACATAAAAGCGACATAAGCTAATGGTGCAATCAAACTATCACTCGAATACAATATATTTTATTTTGTTTTTTTTTTAACTTTTCTTTAAAATATACGTGTATATTTTTGAACAAAACAATTTTTTTCATGTTTTTTTATATTTCTTCTTTTTTACATTCACTGAGAACTGATAGCGCGAAAATTTGTTCTCGGGAGTTTCACGATAGCATTTTTCCCTTCGAAGGGAATAAAAATTTTATGGGAACAAAAATTCCACTTGTTTTTCACGATAGGGGTGATTCATAAATGTTTTGATTTAACTGGTTTAAATGCCTTTTTTAAGCATTTTCGTAAACCATAATATATTTTTATTTTTTTTGCTTAGAACCCTTCTTCGTTGTCAGCACTAAAAAAGCAGCTTTCTTGAATATATTATTCGTTATTATTTACTGCTGTATAAAAGCTTTCTTATTGAAGCGCTCGATTATGCGCTTTTTCTCATAAGCGCTTTATGCTAGGAACACAACTGGGACGAATGACGAATTTCGCCCAACACGACGAATTTTTCCGTAAAAATTCGCTAAGTAAATTCGTCGTATGAAGCACAATAACGACTAATAGCTGGCAGCTTTTATAATTGAGAAAGTTGATCACTGTTTTTGCAAAGAGAGGGAAAAAGTGTGACCATATTCAAAAAAATAATGTTTAAAAATAAAAACATAATCAAAAACACAACTAAAAACTATTTTTATAGCAAAATACTTTGTATACTTATTTTATGTGTTATACAATAAAAAAAAAAACTATTATTAAAGTAAAAAGTAACTTTATTTACTAAACTACTTCTTAACTAAAACCAAACATGGTCAGCTAGTACTGATTTGTTCGTCGTTCGCCGGCGTACGAAATAGAATTTGATCTATTTAAAGTTCGCCGCGTCTGGCGAATTTTCGCCGGCGCACAGTGGCGCCCGTAGAGCAAGCGAGGTTGCAAAAATCAAAATTTTCATGAGTGCCGACGAAGTTTTGAATAAACCCATGTTATAGGAAACTTTTCAACGATTTCAAATATGCCACTCTTAATAATATCACATTTTTAGTTCAGAAGATATAACCGTTCAAAGTTGACCGACTTTCGGTTTTCAAAAAAACACACAATTTTTAGTCAATTTGTTGCGATTTCAGGTGTAATATCACGAAAAATAGGTAACGAATCGCCTTATTTTTTGTTTGTATTGATTGATGTATTTATTAAATGTATAATGTTAAAAAAAAAATTAACTGTTTGCTCTGTGTTTCTCCTGGTAAATCACTATTTAAAAGCTATCCGTTTTTTCACTATTTTTCAACTTTGACGGAAAATAAAAAAAAACTATATTTTTCTATATTTTCCATATTTGAAAAACCTGTTCTTTGATTAGTTCTTTACATAATTCAAAATTTTTATCTGCCCGTACGTGCCCGTTTGGCTTCTAGAGGTAAAAAAGTTTAAAAAGACATGGTTGCAGAAATTGTATGGCGTCCATCCCTTATATGTTTTGACTGACAGTAGTTTGATCTAATAGTTTGAAAAAAACTACTCATTGAAATTAGCAGGTATGTACCTCACATAAACAATACTTTGGCGTACAAATGGTCAGGAACAATATTGACTTATGGTCCCTACAGGTAGGCACAAATCTTATTTGGACACGTGCATAATATCAAAATTGCATTATTCAGCCTAAATCCATATGTATGCAGGGAACAGATAAATTTTTAGGCATGGTAGCATAAGCCTATATATTGCAAAATAAGCATAATGCCTGGATTAGTCTACGCCTGAAAGTTGGCGCAACAATTACTGAAACCATTAAACAATTTAAGTACTGAAAACATGGCGTTGAACAATTTAAAATTATTTGAACTGTTTAGAAAGTCAACCACACCAAAGTTTTTCACGGAAGTGAAAATTCTTCCTGAGAAGTTGACATTGATCAGCAAATGGGGCTGCGAAGGATCATCCGGACAAAGCGTTTATAAGCAAAGGATATCTTCCGATGACGCTACAATATCGGATGGAAATATGTTTATGGCATCTGTTGTTCCTTTGCGGCTAAAATCGGATGATTCCCTACACTGGAAAAATCCACGACCGTCATCAGTGCATTATTGCCGACCAATAATGTTTCAGTTTGCAAGGGAATCGACAGAACTCATAAGGACTACGGTGAAGGACATTGAAGAACAAATAAGCAAGATTAAGCCTACAAAGCTGCAAATTGGAGAAGGAAAATATATTGAATGCAATTACGAGTTCCACCTGACCATGGTTGACGAAAAAGTCGTAAACGAACTGACAGGAACAACCTCAACAATGTCATGCCCGATTTGCAAAAAGAGTCAGAAGAACTTTTTTCAATTCAATTCAATTTATTTCATATATAATATGTTACATCTCAATTTTATATAATTAGTTGTAAAGAATTTAAGATAAGTATCTTTTTCTGCTTAATTATAACATACATATTTCAATTAGTTATCATATACATATATATAGACAGAATTATTTTGGAGGTAAAAATTTAGCAAAAACCTATTTAAACCCCTTTTTTCGTTTTATTTTTATATTTTTTTTTATCGATTTTTTACTATTATTTGTCAGAAGAACTTTGGTAATTTAAACGATTCTACACGTAGAAAAAAAACTTGTTTAAATATGGTCACCTCCAACAAAACTATTTTTAAAGAAAATTTTAAACATAATATGTTTAAATTTAACCATATTATTATCACCGACAACCATATTATGGTTAAATGTGTCCTCTATCAAGAAGCCACAACCATATTATGGTTGCTTCTAAACATGTTATGGTTAAATATGACAATAATTTGTTTTGAAATTAACAGTACTATTTTCCTCTTCTCCAAGAGCAACAAGCTATGGTTGAAAACCAACAATGCTATTATAAGTGTTAAACATATTTTAGTTATTATTGACCAAAACATGTTTGGAGGCAACCATAATATGGTTGTGCCTTCTTGATGGAGGACACATTTAACCATAGTATGGTTGTCGGTGATAATAATATGGTTAAATTTAAACATATTATGTTTAAAATTTTCTTTAAAAATAGTTTTGTTGGAGGTGATCATATTTAAACAAGTTTTTTTTCTGCGTGTACAAATGAGGAGAATTACGAATATGGAATGTCACCAATGCACGCAAGGATAAGGTGTATGGAATTCTTGCTAAAACTGGCATATACCCTACCACAAGAGGAGGAAAACTTCGATGAAAATACATCAATAAAGGATAAGGAGAAGATCAGAAAGAAGCAAATACAGGAGGCTTTTTTTAAACAAGTTGGACTAAAAGTAGACTGTCCCAAGCACGGATACGGTAACTCAAACGATGGAAACACTTCTAGGAGATTTTTTGAAAATGATGAGGCAGTAACTAGAATCATTGGAATTGACAATCAAATCGTGAAAAGATTGGGAACGATCTTGGATGTTTTAAACTGCAAAGAAAATGTCAATTCTACAAAATATGGAGAATATGCGTCGAAAACTGCATCTCTTTTAGCAGAAATGTATCCACAGAAGAAGTTGACCCCGACCGTCCATAAAATATTGGCGCATGGCAAAGATATAATTGAGTACCAGTCTTTGCCAATTGGAGAGCTTTCTGAAGAAGCACAGGAGTCTCTTAACAAATTTTATAAAATATATATATTGCACAACACATTCAAAGCATCAAGGGTAAGGCAAAATAAGGACCTCTTCAATATGTTGGCAGCATCTTCCGATCCACTTATTTCTTCCCTGCGGCATGTGAAGTCACAAATAGAGTTACAAAATAATTATAGTTTAGAAATGGTTAGTCTTTTAGATATACCTTCTCTTACGAATTGTGATGAATATTTTACAGAAAATTTAAAAAATAAATTTAAAAAAAAAATAATTTTTTTTTTTAATTTGTTGGGTAATAATTTAAAACATAAAACCCTTAAGAAAAAAAATAAAAACAATCTAAAAATGTAAAAATAATTTTTTTTAGTTACCATAAAATTGATTTTTCTACTAATTTTAACTTTGATAACCCATAAGTAGACCCCTACAAAGCGTAGCACCCTTTCCAAACGCTCATTTCATAGGCTGAACAGTTATCTATCATATGCTGTTTAAACTGTTCAATTATCTTATTCTGTTCAAAAGATATGATTTTTGCAACGAAAAAACTCAAATGGCGCCACTGTGCGGCGCCCAGATTGTGTGCATTTTCATATACACAAACGTCTTTTATTTTTGGCGACGAATATTCGCGGCTAAAAATTCGTCGTTCGCCCCAGTTGTGTTTCTAGCATTAAACACACAAATTTTTTTTTACTGGGAGTAGTCATTTCATTGATGACGCATAAAATATGACAAAATTTTACGATGACGTTTGTAATAACATTGATGTCACAATTCTGATGTTAGGGCATCATCAATATGAATATGCATTATTCAATGAGTGTATATGCATGCCAATATTTTAGCTGTTTAGCCCATTAGTGGGCTTCAAAAGGCTCTGGATAGACAAAAAAGAAAAACACATAAGTGTTTTAGTGGAAGAAAAATTACCGAATTCGGCTTCGGCCTGAAAAAGTACGTTTGGTCGGACACTACATGTATTAATTAATATCCCTTTCCATTAAATAAAAAGACCATTTTTATTTATTTTATTTCAGTATTTTATAAAATAAAGTTTTTATTTTTGCATTTCATTTTGTTTTTCTTTATTGTATTTCAATAAAGTTGGGTTAATTTTTCGTTTTTTTTTTAACTTTAAAGATTTTGTTTTTATTGGTTCTTTTTTTCAATAAATATCATAGTTTTATTAAAAAAGACAATAATAAAGTATCTGCCTGGTTTCAAAACAATAGCGCAAAACTCGTTCGTTTAACTTAGATTTAAAACAAAACCAAATTTTAACCTTTTGTTTTTGTTTTAAATGTAGGTTAAACGAACTAGTTTGGCGTTTGTGTTCTAAAAATAGGCTGTAAATATATATTTTATATGATGCAAAAATCTAATAAAAACTATAATGTTTTTATAAGCAGATATGATTATTTTTTAATCAAAACAATTTTTTTTATTATTATTGATAATATTATATAATACAAACATATAAAAAAATTATTTTATTTAAGTAAAAAAAAGTAATTTGGTTAAGGTTTCTTGATTAGGGAAGGGGCTGTTTTGGGTGTTGCGAAGAAAAAGGGTGAAGTGGGTTCTTATAAAAAAAAACTGTATTGAAGCTCTTTTGGGATTTAATGCTTAATATGTGAAATAAATAAAAGATTGTTTTTTATGGATATTTTGTAAAATTTTATAGGTTTTTTTTTATATATTTAAAAAAAATTTAAAACTGAAAAAATAATAATACAAAGAATTAAGTAAAATTAAGGAAATTATAAAAAAAACTAAAGAATAAAATTAAAATAAAGAAAAATTGTACAAAAAAAAGTTTAAAAAAAATGGTAAAATAAAATTGAAATTATATTACATTTAAAATAATAATAATATGCAATAATAAGAAATATTAACATTTAAATTAATACAATTCCGTTTTTTTTTCTTTTTTTTTTTTAAAGACGGGGGAAGGAAGCTTTTAAAAAATATTTAAGTATTATTGTAAGAGTTTTTGGGGCTGTAAAGAAAAATATTTTTTAGTTTTTTTTTAATGTTTAAAGTTTTTTTTATGTATAAAGAAAATATACATAATTTTAAACATTAATTTTTAATTACTAAAAATTATTTTCCTTTTTTTTAAATTTCTTTTAATTATATTTTTAAAATATAATTATGAAATATTTTTTTTTTTTTTTTTTTTAATTATTAGAAAAAAATATAACAACAATGTTGGTTTAATTAAATGGATATGTTTTTTTTTCTTATGAACTTTATGAAATTGAAATGATTTGTTTAAGGAATTCTATGCAAGTTTTTTCTCTAAGTGCAGTTTTAATATTATTTATGATTTTCACAGGTTTTGGGTGTATTTTTTTTATTTTTTTGAAAAAAGTTTTGACGTGTGAAATTATTGTAATTTTAAATTAGTAAAAAAACAAGTTTCATTTTATATTATTACAAATAAGTTTTTAAGTAAAATATATTTTTTTTTTAAATTTTTTAACTTAAAACTAAAGTTGCCATTCAGTCAATCAGTCGAAACTTTTGGGATGTGTTTCTATTTATATTTATATAAATATATCATTTTTTTTTACGAAGAAAATAATTTTTCTTTTAATTTCAAAATAAATTTCTCTCTTTTTTTTAAGAAAAAATTTTCTTTTTCAAAGATTTTACACTAGAAAAAGATCTTTATAACACCAGTAGTAAAAAAGATACATTTTTTGCTTTTTTTTAATTAAAATAAATAATTTTGTTTTCTATATCTTACTGCACTGGTTTTAAGTAAATTTTTCTTTTAAATATATTATTTCTTTAAGTGTATTTTTTTTTAGTTTATATAATACATAGAGATATAACAATTTCTATATGCTTTCCTATCATATATTATTAAGAAAACTCATAAATTTCTACAGAAAAAATAAGGTTTTCTGGTTCTCTAACTCTTCTATTTTGTTACTTTACTTTTGAATTTTTCTCAGTGTAGAATTTTAATTTAATAAAATTTTCATATAAAGAAGAATTGAAGTTTTGTTGTTGCAAAGAGAAAAAGAAAAAAATTCGAATTAACAAGTTCAAATTTTTTTTAAATGTTTTTTTTTTTAAAAAAGTTTTTAGCGCTTTTTCCAAAAAGTTGGTAATAAAAAATTTTCAAATTGCCAACACTTTTTATGTTTTACTTGTTTTTAAACAATTCAGCTGCTTACTCCTTGATGATTAAGCTTCTTTGGTGTTTGTTCGTTTTGTTGTTGAGTTCTTCGGTGATGTCTTCGGGGTCTTTTGCATTGTGAGGAACAGCATTCGTCAATTAGAGGTTCACTGCCAGGTTTTTCGAAAAGTTTTCTCTTGGAGGAAACTCTATTTTGTTGGCAGGTAGAGCGGGAACAACGTTTGCGATCACAATTGACTTTGGAATCCTAAAAAATTAAAAAAACAGATATCATATTCCATTAGTTTTTGAAAAAATTGAAAAAAGGGGAAGAATTTGATCTTACCTTGCATCTACATTTAATGCATTTCTGTTCACCATGGGAAGCCAAAATTGGATGCCATTCTTGCCCATTCTCATAGATTTTATTGACCACTTTGCAGCCTCCTTGTTGTAAAATTTCGTCGGTAGAACGTACATTGGGCTTAGAAGAACCTTGATCTTGCAAAACATTGGGATTATTATTGCTGCTACTGCGTGAGGAAATCTTGCCCTCGGGACAAACTTTACAGCAGGCTTTTTTATCTGGTCTATAAGCATCCTTTTCCTTGCACTGCAATGGTGGACAAACCATGCGTGGACATCTGATTTCCAAAGTCAAAAGATCACAGGTACAGGTGGTACATGTATCAAAGCCATTGGGTGGTAAGAATGGATGCCAAGTTGCCCCGGCCAAATGGAATTGATCACCTAAGCGACAGCCTCGTTTGCTGGCTTCTATTTCTTTGTTATTTGAATTCAGGGGTTCACATATGCCACAACATTCTCCCTCCAAATGAACTAACATTTCATTAGGTTTGCAATGCACAACGGGACATTTAATGGGTTCACAAGTGGCATGACCTCTTTGGCAGGCACACATTTGGCAAGTTTCTTCAGTGCTGCGCCATTGCTCGGTTTCATCATAAAAACGTCCCGAATGGAAGCATTTGGTATCGGGGGTAATTAGAAGATCATCATTGCGGTCACCAGGCAAAAATACATTGGGCACATTGTTATCGGTATAAATGGGGAAACAGTGGGCTGGAACTTTGGTCGACTTCAATTTGCCTCTTAACAACAATTCCTTTTTATCCTTGGAATGAATTTCCAAATAGCAAACACTGGACTCCAATTTAACCAACTCGTTAGAGGGCATACCCAAAACAAAACCTTCCATATAAGAACCATTGAATTCCTCTAATAATTTGCGTGTCACTGGGGCTCCGATAGCTTCAATGGGTTTTTCTTCCAAATAGATTTGTAAGTCTTGCAAGTGGGACTGAAACCCGCTCAACGTGATTTCATAGTGCAAGTTGCATTCATTATCAATTGAAAGCCAAGCCATGCCCATGGCATGATTAGGAGCCGAAACAGAATTATCCGATCTTTTCAATAAAATTGGTTCAGCGGAATCACGGGCATCAGCTACAGGGCGCGATACCAAACGTCCTCTTATCAAACTGGTTTCATGTTCGATGGCAATATTTACGCCCAAATCTCCATTATACAAAGATTCCACTACTTTTGGTCCCAATTTATCAACAGTGCCTATGGCTTGATTGAAATTAAAACTGGGGGTTAAATCTTCCAACATGGCTTTTCTTTTACCCAAATCTTCAATCAAACTGATTTCAGGATGATCACGTGCATTGACCTGATCCGTTTCAATATTGTAGGCCAAAGAACCATCAGTGTTCAAAAATACCCAAGCCAAGCCACTGCTTCTACCCTTGGATTCCGTGTTATGTGGAGCCAATAAAGTCTGGAAGATTTCACAAGTAGTGCGAGTAACAATATGACCTTGAATACGTAAATTGGGATTCTTCTTAGATTCAATTGTCAGCAGGAGCTTGCCACGGGACATTAAACGCAAATTTTGTATCGAGATGGGGGACGAGATTTCCAAAACATTCACTTCCGATGAAGGTTTGCGTACCTTTTGAACTTCATCCAAAACAACTTCACGGCGATCGGGAGATTCAATGCGTATATTAATGGGAGCATCCATATATTCCTCAGGCGAGAAAACACCATTAAAAACCAAAGTCAAATGCATGGAGGAAGCAGCACCACTGCTGGTCGATACAATAGCGGTACCACCTGATCCCGACATTAAGTCCGATTTAGAGCCGGGTGCAGGTTCCATTAAGGCACTAAACAATTCCGATTGTAAAGCTGTATATTTACCAATCTTACCAGCCAAAGCCAATTCTGTTTGGAATTTATTTCCGCCCCATAGCAAGACAACATGCAAACGCTCATCACGCAACAAACGCTTATAATCGCGAGGTACACGACGCCAGACACCACAAATTTTGCCCGTAACATTTTGATAAATTGATTGGGGTCCAGCTGGCAATTGCAATTGATGTTCTTCCAAAATGGTTCCACCATCATCGACAAATTGTATGGCACGTGGACGATTAACCTTGGCCGAGGTGTAGAAAGAGTAATAGAGATTCTTTTTGTGAAACATGAAGCGACCGGTGGCCACAATATTATGGGGATTATGGGTGGTATACATGGCCTTCATTTCTTCGCCTTTAAGGAAGTGCGAGGTGCGGCCAGTCAATAGAGCAGCGAAATCTGTTTATTAAAAAGAAATATAAAATAAAACTGTTTTAATATTGATTCAGTGGAAGGGGAAGAGAGAGAGAAAAAGATTTTGATATACATTTTAAATAGGAGTTCATAGGAAAAAATACTTACGTTTCATATTGCGCTCTTCTTCTTCAATTGGTGCCGGTGTATCTAAAGCGACATCGGGTTCTATAATGAGAAGAATAAAATTAAAAGAAATTAGTCATGAAAATGTCATCGATTTAAACAGAGTTTTATTTTCTTTCTTGAATGAATTTTTGTTAAGAACAATAAACAGGAAATTTTTTTTTACGAAAAATGGAAAATCACCTACCACGTCATTGTTTTCAAATATTTTAAAACTCATTGATCGGACAAAAGTGTTAAATGCTTTTGTCCAAGAAGAATTGAGGAGAAATTTAAGAAATAAATGTGTGAATAGAGGAGTAACCTATCCACACTCTCAAACACACACACACACACAGTCTTATATTCTGGCAATCTCAATGAATTCATTTATTTTCTACTGTGTAAGTCTACTAACGATATCTTTTGAATCTTTTCTTTTTCATTTTCCTTTAGTTGGTCTTCTCTGACATAATACCCCTAACAAGTTACCGCCTTCTTTGCCAGCAAAACACGTGATATTTCTTCTTTTGTTATTCGGGATTGGGTTCAGGGTACAAAGTAAATTTTTACGGTTAGTAACAGAAATTTAATACGACAACAATAGATTTTAAAAGACAAAACAAATTTAAAGAAAATCTTGTCTTCTTTTCTTCGAAATCTTTAAAATCTCGAATTCTGGGAAACAATTTATTCATTGACAAGAAAAATATTTTTTCTTAATGACAATCTTTTAAAATACTTTTTTGGTAACATTTTTGGGATCATAATGTTGAAAAAAAAAATAATGTTACAAAAATGACAATAAAACGTCGTTAAATAATTAAATTTCGAAATTTATGGAGGTACCGAAAGAGTTTTTGTTAAAAATAGGATTTAATTTAAAAAAATATTTTTTAAGAAAATTTCAGATGATGGACATTTTAAGATTGAAGAAAGGAAGAAGGTTTGTTAATAATAAACCGGATTTCCGGAAGACATTTTAAAGGAATTGTAAGAAATTCCGAACAGTTTTGTTAAGGTTTCTAATAAAAATTGTATTTCAATTTTAAGCTTCTTTGTAATTTTTTTTAGTTTGTATTCTATAAGATTTTTCTTCTTTTCATTTTTAAGGTTGGAATTTTTTTGAGGTAATAATTTTTTTAAGGTTAGAATTTTTTATGGTTAGATTTTTTGTGGCCAGTTTTTCTTTTAACTATAGAATTCCTTATTTTTATGTTACTAAAACATGTTTATTGTTTGAAAGTTTTATCAATTCGTGCTATATTTTTTCCTATATCTAATCTTTTTTCTTAGATTTTTTTTAGTTTTCTTGCTTTTATTTTTCTCCCAATTATTTCAGTTTTCTTTTGTAACATTTTTTTTCTCGAAAACTTGCTATAGCCATTATTTTTTATTAAACAAGTTGATTTTTGTTAGTATTTCCATAATAAACTGTTAAATTCCTTAAAAAAAACATTGTAAATGATTTATTATGACCAATAAAATTCAGAGATGGTTATAGTTAATTTGTTTTAAAGTTAAATATTCCCAGTTTTTTATAGAAATATGTGTTTCTAAACTAATTACAAAAAAAAAAAAAAAAAAAAAAAAATATTCTTATGAGTGCGAAAGAAAAATAAAAAATTCTTATGGGTGCGGAATTTGGTAAATAAAGTTGTTTCAAGTACCGATTACTTTTAGTCTTTTGAAGAAATTTTAATTTGTTGATATTTTATTATTAATTCATTTATTAAATGTTACAAAAACAATTGCAAATTGTATAAGGGAGCTCTTCAGCTCACTGTACTGGAACGGACTAGAGTGTCTGGCGGAAATCGAACTTACACACATTAATAGACCAGCTCACTACATTCCAACTTACTAGCCTACCGTTGAGCCAATTATATTTTTATAATCCATATTGTTTTGAAAATAGATTAAAATCATTTAGAACTGGCTATTTTAATTTTTTGTTATATGGTTACCGATTACTTTTCGTTATGTAAGAGAAAATTTTACTGTTTATTTTGTTAAATTGCCTTAAATGGCTAAATTGCTGTAAAGTTTTATGTAAGCAATAATATACACTATTTTGTACTCTTTCTTAAAATGGTTATCGATTACTTTTTTTAATTTTAATGATTTTTGTCAAATTTCTAATGTTTAAATAATGTTGAGTGTTAGACCAGTTTACAAAAATTAAAAAGAGGTGGTTATTAAAATGTTTTGTTGTAATGGGTACCGATTACTCTTCGTTATAAAATAAACAATTTTAATGCTTCTATTTGCTTTTAATAGTTTCAAAGTTGTATGCAAGCAATATTATTCACTGTTTTACACTCTTTCTTATAATGGTTATCGATTACTTTTTTCAATTTAAAAGTACTTTAATAAAATTTGTAAAGCTTTCATAATTATTAGTGCTTTTAATATATATTTAAATTAAAAAGATCTGGTTTTTTTCTTAAACGGTAAACAATTACGTTTTATTATTAAAAGAAAGAAAAATCGTTTTTTTATTTAATTGCATTTAAAATTATATAAAATTTTAAACATGTAAAAAATTATTTATCCTTCTAGCTATGGTTACCGACTACACATTTTATTTTGAAATAACTTTTGGTTGTTTAAGAAAAAATTTTTAACTTTGTTTTTAGGTAAAATGCTTTAAAAAAAGAATACGATCTTATGCAAAATTAATTCTTTTTTTTTATTTGCTATTTTTCATATGATGGTTACCGATTACTTTTTTAAATTTGCAGGATTTTTGAGAAAAAATATCGAGAAATTTTTATTGTGAAATGATTTAAAATCTTGTAAATGTTTTATTTAGGTAGCGAAATTATAAATAGTTTTTAGTTTTCTTAACAAAAAAATGTGGAAAACTTTTTTTGTTTAACGCTTTTGTTGATAATATTGCAACTGTCTCTACTTGTGTGGCTTAATCTCTTGGCATTTTTATAGTCACCTCCTGCGGTTTTTGGCCTTAGTAGTTGTTGGTGTTGTTGCTGTTGAAAACTGTTTAACATTACAAAGAAAGCTTTAAGAGAAACTTCATAAAGACTTTTCTGTTAAATCTCTAAGGATTTATTAAGAAATTTTCTTTAACAAAGTTTTTTTTTCAAATTTTTTTTTCTACTATGATTGTATAAATTGTTAAAATATTTCAAATATTTATAATTTCTTTCTTACAGGCTTTTTAAAAGGAGGCAGAAGCCAGCATTAAAGGGGGAAACCTTATAAGGTAAGTTTACCAAGCTTTATTTTTTTTAAGAACAGGTTATAAGTTTTTCTCTGTTATTACATGGAGTCTATAATTCTAGAAAAATTCTTAAGATTGAAGTTTGATTTTGAAAAAAAAAAAAAAAATGTAAAGCAAATTTTCACTTTTTATTATAACAAAAAGCAAAAATTGCATTTTTTCTAGTAAAAATGCTAAATTGTGGAGTTAAAGAATTGTTGGCTGAAAATGATGAGGCTTTTGAGATGATGAAGGTGCCTAGGCATTTATCAAAACATGAACTCGTTTCCATAATAGTGCAACTTTATATAAAAGTGGTAGAGAAAAAAAAAACTAAACAAGTTAAAATCATACCAAATACATTACAATTGCAAACAGCCAACATTTAAACACCACTAGCCACAATTTAAACTTACTGACTTGGAAGTTTGTTGCATGTTGCATATACAGCAGCAGTAGTAGTAGTAGTAGTTGGCCACAATTACTAAATATGACTAGAGTAGTAAAACTCCTTTATAAATGAGCAAAAAAAAAAAAAATCTAAAAAAATACATCAAAAGAAGTTGAGTATTGTTTGGAAAACTAAACATTGAGCTGGCAGCCACTTCAATACCAAATTTGGTTATGACAAAAATATGCCATATAAAACCAAAAAAGTCATTTAATTTTTTTCCAACTCTCTACAATTGAAAATATTATATCTATATAGTTTTTTTTTATATAATGCAGTATAAATAACTTAAAAAGCGTTTAAGACAAAAAAAAAAAAAAAATCTCAATAAAACTAAAAATTCTTAAAATTATTGTCAACAACATATTTAAGCCTTAACAAATCATATCCATCGTAGAAGAGATCTTTTTACTGCTGGCTCATTATTGTCATCATTATCATTAAAATTTACAGCATGATGCCTCCTCATGTTTGTTGGTATGTTTGTGTGTATATGAATACTAGAGGAGTTACAAACTCCTTTTAACAACAACTTCTGCTTTACAGTGACTTGCCAATGTCTTGATTCCTTAAGATTTTGTTATACAACCTCTTTAATTTATGCAGCTTGCCACAAAATTAAAAAAAATGCTTTGGTCATCATTTTAAACATTGTCTTTATAATGACATAACTCGAGCATTTTAACGCTTATTAAATTATCTCATTTTAAGGTAAATGTAGTAAAAATTGTTCTACGTATCTTTTTTTTATGTCTGCCAAACAATCACTCAGCGGGAGTTGAAATATTTAAGCTACAACAACAAAGACAAGATCTCTACATAAAACCCGAGATCTTTAAAAGATAATTCTAAGCACTAGTAGTTAAAACAACACCCCAGTTAAAGAAAACAAAAAAAAAAAAAAAAAAAAAAATTATATTAAACTAAAAACGGTGTTCGGAAATTCTCGGTTGACAAAAAGGCTTCTTCTTATTTATTTCGTTTTTTATTTCTTCTTAATGAAATATTTTGTGTTCGTGACTTTTTTTTTTTGTTGATTTTTGAAACTGTGACAATCTTTTAGGATTTCCTTTTTTTTAATCAACCTTTAAGATCAAATAAGAACTTAAATCAAAGCGGTTTTTTTTTTTTGTTTGTTTGGTTATTTTAAAAGCCATAAAATAAAGATTATAATCAGATAAAGGAATATAATCTAAATTAAAATAATAATAAAATAGAAATAAAGGGTCTTGGTATATAAAAATGTTAACGACTAAAACAAATTCAAAAACATAAATTAGGCTTAAATTCTAAAAAAAAAGTTTAAATTTAATTAAAATGGCGGCTCAGAAAAGAATTTTGAAAATGTTGTCTTAAAATTTGTTTAATAAGTGAAAAGGAATTAAAGCCAACAAGTCTTTAAAGGTTAAAAAAAATATGGAATAGAACTTAATTTGAGATGAAATTTGTTTTCTTTTCGTAAATCTTGTTTAATAAATAAAAAAAAGTTCTTAATTTTAATAATTAAAATAATAAAATTAAAAATTATTAAAAAATTTAAGATTTTCAACAAGTTGTTTTTTTGAGGTTAAGTTGAATTTTTGGTTTATATTATACAATGTATCAAAGCAAATAATTAAATAGCTATTAATTTAACCCTTTCAGGGTCAAAAATAATCTGAAACTTTGTATATAAGGTAATGTGATATCGCCCTTATAAGGTAATGTGATATTGACCTTCAAAGGTCCACAAAAGAACCTGCATTTATTTTTGCAATATTTTTTTTCAAGAAAATACTTATTTACGCTTGTATCAATACTTACAATTTTTTTAATATCGCCTGATCCCCGAAACTATTATTATTTTTTCTTCCTAAATCTAACCTTTTTACAAATTTCCTGACTTGGGGACGACAATGCACTCTATAATAAGAAAAGAAAGTCAATGGGTACTATAATTACAATTTAAAATATCAAAAGTGTCCCTCTTTCAGATAAAACAAAAAAAATATAATTAACTGTACAATTTTATTCAGTAAAAGTGCGTAGAAAGAGAGTACAATGCAATGTCAAATATATTCGACAAAAACACGGAAAGGGTTAACTTATATAAAAGCTTTTATTTCAAAGAAATTTTAAATATTAGTAACCTGTTCTATATGGTTAAATTTCAATAACTAGCAAAATTAAAAAATAACTGGATAAATCAGTGGTTTTCATGGGTAACCGCGTATGTCTCTAAATCAAATTTTCTAGTTGAGCCGAAAACCGTTTTAGATGAAACTATGGGCTAGGTATTGAACAATTTGAACTAGATTATTTCGTTATGAAATCGTAATTGGTCCATCTTTTTTGGAAATTTTTGGAACCATGTAAAAAAACGTTTAAAATTAAGCAATCATCTCGAAATCGAAGAAAATAGACATACGCAGTTACCCATAAAAACCACAGAAATATCAAAAAACCTTTTAAAGTGTTTAAATTGCTTTAAATAATGCTTTAAACAAATTTAACATCTTGAGGTTAGAAACGATTTTTTCTTTAAGACTTAATTTTAGCTCAAAAGTGTTTAAAGAATTTAACTTTATTAAGATTTGTTATATGGTTGACTTTCAAAGATTTAAAAAACTAGAAAAATTCAAGTTTTTTTTATGTTAAAAACGATTTTTTCTTATTTCTCAAATATTTTGCTTTGATATTGTTTAAAATGTTTATAAATATCTTGATTAATATAAAAACAAATCTTTAAAAGTGTTAAAGTAAATTTAAATAAGATTTTAACAAATATAAAAATTTGAGGTTAGAAACGATTTTTCTTTAAAACTTAGTTTAAGTAAAATGTTTTTTAAGGAAATTACTTTACTTAACTGTTTTGAATGGTTAACTTTCAAAGAATTAAAAAAAAAAATACTAAAAGAATTGAATATTTTTTTAGGTTAAAAACTATTTTTTCTTGTGCCGCAAATATTTTGCTATGATATTATTTTAAATGTCTTATCTTGATACATATAAAAAAAAACTGGTAAAGTGTTTATTTAAATGGCTTAAAATAACGAATTAAACAAATTTGAGGTTAGAAACGATTTTTCTTTAAAACTTAGCTTAAACAATTATTTTTTTCAACAATTTTCTTATTTTTAAACTCTTGCGGAATTAAAAAAAAAAACGAAAAAAAATTTTAGAGCTTTTTTTTTTTAGGTTAAAAACGACTTTTAAGCTATTTCAGGATAAAAATAACTGCAAATTGCTTCGAAATAAAAGAAAATAACTTCCTAAGCTTATAAAAAGCCTTAAGAATAGTTTATTTTATTAAAATAACTGTTTTAGACATTTTAATATTTTTAAGGTTAGAAAACAATTTTCTTATGTCTTACTTAGTTTTTAGTTGAAATTCATTTAATAATTCAAGTAGCAATACTGTTTTTGGTATTTAAAAAAAAAAAAAATTTATTTTTTAATATTTCAGTTTTTCTTCAATAAGTAAACGAATAATTACATACATAATAATTATTTCAGTTTTTTTTTTTAATTTTTTTAGTTTAAGCCGAATTATTTTTTAAAATCAATTTTTCTTTCAAGTTTTTTTGTATTTCTTTTGCTTTTCTGAATTCCAGTTGAATTTCTTAATTAACACCTTTTTTTTTTTGAAAATCTGAAATGCTTTTTTCTTCTTTTTTTTTGTAAATTCCTTAACAATTTTTTCAATATTAATCATTAAAAAGAATTTGTGTGTGTACATTCTCAAACGTAGAAATCTCATTTATCTTGAAAATGAAATTCATTCATTTCTCACTTTTGTGTGTGTTAAAAAAGATTCCTTTAAAGAAAAATTACCCAAAACCATAAAAAACAAAAGTTTTTGAATTAAGCCGGGCAACACAAAAACACCAGACCGTGTTGAGTTATCTGGACAACAACAACGAATACTTCAAAGATCAAATGATAAGATCTGTTTGAGAGCAGAAGTACCTCTGCTGTTGTATTTTTAAAATACCTTTTGGTCATAAAAACAAAAAAAATAAAAAAATGCAATCAAAAACAGGACTGTGCCTTCCTAAAGACGCAGAAAATTTAAATTTGGATACTTTTTATAGGTTGGCAACACTTTGATAAGAGTTAAACAAAAAAATGTTGAAAATAAAGCGTTTTTTAACTTTAATATGACTCATTTAATTTTTCTAATTTGCCAGACCAGACATAGCGACAATTTGTTTATGAATATACATATCTTTTAAAACGTGATTGTTTATAACAATTTGTTTAAAAAGTTTATTTTTTTTTCTTTGTTAACTATTTGTTTAATTTCCACACCTTGGCAAGTAGTATGAACACAAAAAACGCCTAAAAAATTTCATTTTATTGTTAGTTTTTTTTTTTGAGTGAATGACGCCAATTTAAAATAAAACTTTTTTTTTTTTTTGAAATTAATTATGTATGCTATTCAGGCAGAAAATTACTTATAAAAAGAAGGTTAATTATATATAATACAATATTTATTTTTATAATAAAAGAGTTTATTTTTAAATTAAAATTCAAGGAAGAATTTACGCACATTTGCTAAAGATGATGATGATAGTGTCAGTCTTGATTGTATCAAATTTTTTTTTATAAGTTAAACAAAAAAAAAACATAAAAAAGTAATAATCATTTGAAATAAAATGAATTTTTTTAAATTTGTTTTTCGACGACACATATTGATGTTGTTTGCTCGTGTAGACAGACGCCAAACTCTTTGAGAATTCTTTTTTTTCAAAGGGGTGTTTTTTTGTTTTTACAAATTTTCTTTTGATAAAAAATTATTAAAATTTAAAATAATAAAAAATGCAAAATTTTTTAAGCAGATGTTGTAGAAATTAATTTTGTTCGGAAAAAAATTAACATGAGAACATAAAAAAATCTTGTTAGATTTCAGAATAACACTTTTAAAAGTGATAAAGTCTCAGACAAAAAAAAGAAAAAAAACTACACTAAGAAAATTTTAAGGAATAATAAAGCAAATATAATAACCTAATCATATAACTATATAACTACCAAAAGCTTATTATAAAGCTTGAATTTGTTTGAAGTTTTTTTTTTTAAGAAATTGAATTTTCTACAAGAGGTGTTTTTCAATAGAGTTTTAAGCATCTTAAAAAAACTTTCTATTATCTTAATTTTAATTATTATTAAAATATTAAAGCTTTGAGACTTATATTTTGATTTTAAACAAATTTGCAAAAACAAAAAATATATTTAAAATTTCAAAACGTGTATAAAATTATCTGAAATCTGTATAAAAGCCTAAAGCTTTTAAAATGTGTATAAAATTTGCATTTTTAAATCTGTTTCAAAAGCTTAATTAAATGCCTAAAGCTTTTTAAATTTATAGATTATTTTAGAGAAACGTTTTGTTCTTTTAAAGCTTTTCCACAAAAAAGTTTTATTGTCTGATGACCTAAAAATTTTAAGTTATATTTTTTGAAAGCGTTAAGCTTTAAATCTTTTTTTTATCTAATATCAAAGAAATCTCCATGTAATATCAACAAGGCCATACAATAAACATATTTATACTTTATACTTATAAGTTAAAAGCTGTAAGTTTTTTTTTAATATATATTAAATTTAAAGAAAATATAAAAATGTGTATAAAATTATCTGAAATCTCTATAGCTTTTGAAATTTCTAGCTTATTAAAAAAATTACATTTTTATAGCTAAAACCACGAAAAAGCTAAGTCCTAGTATTGAAAAACGATTATTAAATTTAACCAACTTTTATTAAGGAACATTTGTTTTGTAATTCTTTATTAAATCTTAAATATTTTTATGAATACAGAAAACACTTTTTTTAAGTTTAGAGCTTTTTTGAAGGTTAAAGCTTTTAGAAATTTTTAATCTAATTTCCAAGAAATCTATGTAATAAGGGTTTATATTAACTAACGAAAAGCTTTTTTAAAGCTTATAGCTTTATACACTTTGGATAAGATTTTAAAACAGTCAAAAAAAAAAAAAAAAAAAAAATTAAAAGAACTTTCAAATAAAAAATTAGTTTTTTTTTTGTTTTATTTCTGTTTAACTAGAAATCTTAAAAAAAAAAATATCTAAAAATAAATTTAGTTTTCATTGAATTTTTCAATATTAAAAGATATCTGTAAATATTTCTATTATTTCAATTAATTCAAGAAAAAGTTTTCCAAAAAGTTAGTTTCTCACTTCTTTTTTGGGTTATTAAAGAATATTTTTTAAAAGAACTTTTATTTTCCAGAAAAGAATTAAACATGTTTAATGAACAACAATAAATGAGGAAAAAACTTTCAATTTATTTTAAAGCTCATTATAAATTTTTAGTAATTTAGTTTAAATTTATAAAAAAAAAAATAAAATCCTGCCGTATGCATTGTAAAGGGTGGTTAAATTTTAAGGGCAGATGTTGAATGTGAACCACACCTAAACGTCAAGCTTTTTTCTGCATTTCATTTGACATTTCTCAGTTTCAGACTTACTCAATTTGAACCGTGGAAAGATATACAATTGAGCAACGCGTTAAAGTTATTCAGGCTTATTATGAAAATGGGCGTTCAAATCAAAATGCATATCGTGAAAATCATCTTCATTGACGAGGCACATTTTCACCTTAGTGGATTCGTCAATAAGCAGAATTGCCACATTTGGGCGAATGGTTATCCAAGAGTGATTGCCGAGAAACCAATGCACCCACAAAAAGTGACTGTTTGGTGCGGTTTATTAGCTGGCGGCATCTTCGGGCCGTATATTTTCCAAAATTAGGCCGGTCAGACAGTTACTGTGAATGGTTTTCGCTATCGTGAGATGATATCGAACTTTTTATGGCCCGAATTGGAAGATATGGATGTGGACGATATTTGATTTCAACACACAGCTAACGAAACAATGGCTCTTTTGCGCGACAAATTCAATGGCCGTGTTATCTCACGTGGTGGCGATGTCAATTGGCCGCCAAGATCATGTGATTTGACACCGTTGGACTTCTTTCTTTGGGGTTATTTAAAAGAAAAGGTGTATGCCATCAACAATTCAAGAGCTAAAGGATGAGAAAATTCGGCATAGAACCTCAATTGTGCCTCAGCGTCATCGAAAATTTGGACCATCGGATGGAGGTGTGCCGCCGAGGTCGCGCCGGCCATTTGGCCGATATTTTGTTCAATACATAATTGAACTTTACCAATATTATCATAATAAAAAGAAATGTAACAGTAATTTCCTTAATAATTTGTGTTTTATTCAAAATCAACATCGGCCCTTAAAATGTAACCTCCCTTTATATAATTTAGATTTCAAACATATTTTAAAACAAAATTTATACAAATTTTTCTTAAAATAATTTTTTAATCTAATTCAGTTTTTTTGGGAACTATGGCAGTTATAAATATAGTTATTATAATTCAAAAAACAAAAACAATTTTCATTATTTTAACAAAATAACATTTAACTAAGAAAAATGTTTTACTTAATCTTTAAGCTTTTTACGAATAAAATGCTATTATTTAAGCTTAAAGGCTTTTTTTTAAATTCTGAAATTAATTTACTAATTTGAATTAAAATTTTATACTATCTTAAAAAATCTTAATATTTACAAAAGCTTTTGGTATAATTTCAAATTTTTCTTTTAATTTTCAGACCTGTTTTATCAAGAAATTTCTTTTAGTGTTTGAATTTTTTTTTTATTTATTTAAAATAAACTTAAATATGTATATATATATTTATCTATATAAAATTGTCTGCTGCGGTCTTAATTTTAAATATTTTTTTTTGCGAAAATTTTTGTATTTTTGTCATTGAAAATCTTCTTGTGAATGTGTATCTGATTTTTTTTGCAGAAATTTTTCGCTGCCCATAAAATTGGTTGAAATATGTTTATTATGATCAAAAACGACAAGAATCTTTTATAAAAAAAAAAAAAACACACCCAAAATAACTTCAATATATCAAAAAATATAAGTAAGTCAAAAAATTCAGATTAAAAAGAAAAAAGAAAAACAACCATTTTCTCTGTCCAAAATGTTTTTTTTTTTTACTAAAAAAAAATTATAATTTTTTTTTTTGCTTAATCTAGCAGACAATTTATTTTTAAATGCTTGAAATATTTTATAATTTATGTAGCGATTATAAATTTTAATTTTTTTCTTTTAAAAGTCATTGCGATTTAAAAAAAATTAGGGATTTGAAGACATTAATGATTCATTCAAGAAGAAGTAATTTAAATAATTTTGAATATAATAAATGAAAAGAAAAATAAACTTACCATTATTTTTATCGCCGGGACATGTCTTACAACATTTACCGGGCAGCAGGATGGGATCATCGCACAAGGCAGGCGGGCATTCATTTTTAATATTGCGACATTGAACACGAGCCACAATGCGCCGTTTTTTGGGAACCTGGAAGAGGAATTAAAATGATTTCTTTTTAGCAAATTTATTCCGTGAGAATTTTTTTTTTTTTTGTATACATAAATATATAAAATTTTTTTGCTTTTTGTTTTTAACGACTGTCTGTTTTCGAAATCCATTTGTTTTTCATAATTTTTAATTAACTCATAAATTTTTTTTATAATTTATTGATAATACTAGATGTTTTGCAAAAAATGAAATGTTGTTTATCATAAAAAAAATTTCAATTTTGGAGCTTTTAATTGGTATTATTAATTTTTGATGTGAAATTTTGTTTTTTTAATTTTTTTTAGCTAGAAATATAAAATTTTGAGCGGATGCTTTTAAACGTGTCTGCAAAATAAATTTTTATTTGGAAGGAAAATAAAATGGTTTAAAAAAATTTTTTTTTTATTTTTAGGTTAACCAATTTCTTTTTTTTGGGGTTAATTTAAACTTTTGTTTATTAAATTTGTTATTTTGCTTAGAAGGGAAAAAAGTTTAAAATTCTTAAGCCCCAAATACTCTTATCAAATTACTCGTCAAGCATTGTGGTAGTATTAGTGAAAATGTGTTTGTATATGTGACACAAACGATGCTGGATGGAAAATCAATTAATTTAGATATGACGGCGAATATTGGGTCCAGCACACGTACACGAGTGAATTCGCCTGCATAACAATCATTTTGACCATGTGCAGACCCCTTAAAGAGTTTTTAAGTATTTTTTGAGATTGGAAACGAAAAAAAAAAAAAAATTTCAAGTGCTTTTTTTAATTACAAGCGGTTTTTTTTTTGCAAAAATTTGATCATTAAACATTTTACGATTTTTTTTTAAAGTTGGATAAATTAGAGGGAATGAACTAAAATTTTTTTTGTTGTATAAAAAGGAAAGTTTTAAGATTAGGAACGGTTTTTTTTTATTTTTTTTTGAAAAACTGTGACCATTAAACATTTTACTATTTTTTCTTAAAGTTGGATAAATGATTAAAAATTAAATCAATTGGTTTATTTCGCTTGTTAACAACAAATTTAAGTTTTTTTTGGCTTTTTTTTAGATCTAAAACGGTTCAATTTCTTTTGCAAAATTTTGATCATTGAACATTTTAAGATATTTTCCTCTTGAAGTTGGATAATTGAG
This sequence comes from Pollenia amentaria, assembly GCA_943735925.1. NCBI lineage: Eukaryota > Metazoa > Arthropoda > Insecta > Diptera > Polleniidae > Pollenia > Pollenia amentaria. The sequence goes on from OX031008.1 coordinate 124,462,571, forward strand.
AGGAAAATGAATCAAATTTGCTTATTTAGCTTTAAAGCAAGAATTATGTAAAAAAAGTAAACATTTTCAGATTTGTTTCTTTTAAAGTTGGATAAATAATTGTGGAACAAATTAAATTTTAGCCGTTAACTTGTTTAAAGCAGAATTATAATAAAAATTCAAAGTTTTAAGATTTTGTTTTAAGTTTGAAACGATTTTGTTCGAAAAACGTGGCTCATTTTGCTGGAAAATGTTTAACTCTTATAATTTTTTATATTAATTAGCTTGTTTAAGTTTTAGATTAAAAAACGAAAATTGTCAAAAATATGTTGAAACTATTTACCAAGGCGAATTCATACAAGTTGTGGACAAATAATACAACACTGTTGTAAACAAATTAGCTGTTTGTCAAAAATATAAGCAGTCACATTTCACTTTGTTTTTAATTTTAAATTGTGTGTTTTGAAATGTAATAATTTAAAGTGAAAATTATAAAGTTTATAAAGATTCCCCACAACCACCAGATTGTTATACCATTTTGATATATGGTTAGTTATCAGCTGTTGCTTACGTAGCAAGACAAGGTCACCTGGTGTGTATTCGCCCTGATATTTACAGAATTTTAAAAAAAATTTCATTCTTTTAAGGTTGTCAGAATTTTTTTTTTTAAATTTGATTATTTTTTTTTTTAAAACTTAAAAACTAAAATATCGAAAATTTATCTGTCATTTTTCCTTAAAACTTTAAAGGTCCCTCCGTTACTTTACTGTACATTTCTAAAAAACATCAAAATATTAAATATCACCTGTTTTTTTTTTGCTATTTAATTTGTGCTGGTGGCGTACATTTATGCAGGGTATAAAAATAATCATGATTAAATTTAATCCCAGAAGACATTCGCAAAAAACAGAAGAAAAAAAAAATACAGACAAAAAAAAAAGAAAAATAATACATTTATAAAAATCACAGACATGCAGACTAAAAAAAGACTTTATGGCGTCAATTAAATGCTTTTTTCCCCCATTCTTCTCATATTTACTTTATTTTCTCTTAAATTTTCTGCATTAAAAAAACTGTATTCTACTGATCTGCTCTATAGAATATTTAAACGAGGCCAAAAACAAGACATCATCAAGTGTTATAAAAAAGCAGATAGAAAGAAATTAATTAAAAAAAAGTCAAATTGTTTTTTCGTGTTAACAATAATTTGCGTAATACATTAAAGCGAAAAAACGAAAAACGTCTAAACGAAATAATATATAAAGTTATTAATCATTTAAAACCCCTGAAGACAACCAGCACACGTTATTTGAAATTATCCAGACTGTTTGTTAAAAAGTTTTTAAAACAATTTTCAAAATTTTTTAAAATTTGAAATTAATTTTAAAAATTTTCCTGTCATGTTTTTTATTTTAATTTTTCTTTCTTTTAACTAAACTTAATATTAAAAAAAAAGACCTTTAAAAAAATCATTAATCATTTTTTTCATTTTTGTGAAAACTCACAATTTAAAACAAAACAAAATTTAAACAAAAACTACTGAAAAAAAAAATTAAAATTAATATTTGATTGTTGTTTGAAAACTTACCGCCACACATTCACATTTAATGCAGTACATAACGCCGAATGGTGGTCCCAAATCGGCATACCAGGTCGAGCCTAATTCACGTAAAGTTTTGCCAAACTGACATTCGGAAACTGAAAAGGAAATTAAAGAAAAAATGCAATTAACAAGGTAAAAAATAAGATATTAAGAATTAAAAAAAGCATGTTAAAGTCTATTTTTTATTTAATGACTTTTTTTTTCTTGGAATATATCACCCAAGCCTTGACTTCAAATTTGTCTAGGAGGTTTTAAAGAGCGGTCAGCGCAGTAGATAAATAAAATAATGCCAGCTCATCCCTGTGGTAAAGTCGTAACAAACCTTCACCAACAAAGTTCAAAGTCATGCCTGCTCCCCAAAGCAAAAAATCATGATATAAATTTAGTCTTCTCACAAATTATAATATTATTAATATTTTTTTATTAATATTTTTATCCAAAATTGCGTAAACTCATGTTTCAAAATGGTTTTTGCAATATAAAATTCAATTAAAAAACGCATGCCCTAAAAAGCCATTTATTTCCTTTTAATTCTTCCCAGTAGAAAAGTCTTTGCCTGTCAATTAACCTCTGCCTATTTAGTTACAAGTCATACCTGCTCCACAAAGTATAAAAGTCATGATGAAAAGATAGTCTACTGTAATTTTTGCTTAATTTTTTTGAGTTGAGTTTAAGTTTCTTTATTAAAAATTTTTATATTAATTCGAATGTGTATTCTAAGTCAAATTAGAATTTTAAATTATTTCTGGAAAATATTGAAGGAATAAGACTATTAAAGTATAAAAGTTTTTCAAAATTGTAATTTGAATTAGAATACACATTCGAATTAATATAAAAACTTATAATAAATTGATTTACACATAATATCATTATTTTCTCCCAGTAAAAAAAATCATAATGACAATCAAGTCTAAGCCTTCAAAGTTTAAAGTCATGCCTGCCTCCCCAAAGTAAAAACTCCTGATTAAAATTAAATCTGCCCTGGTTTTTGTGTGGTTTTTTTTAACGTAACATTTTTATTTTCTTGCAGTTCGTCCCAGTAGAAAAGCCATAATGAGAATCAAATCTAAGCCTACAAAGCTTAAAGTCATGCCAGCTCCCTAAAGTAAAAGAGTCATGATGAAAATTTAATCTCCCTGGTTTTTGTGTAGTTTTTTTTAAAACGTTACATTTTTATTTTCTTCCAGTTCTTCCCAGTAGAAAAGTCATAATGAAAACCAAGTCTAAGCCTACAAAGATTAAAGTCATGGCTGCTTTTGTGTAGTTTTTTTTAACGTAGCATTTTTATTTTCTCTTAGCAGAAAAGTCATAATGAATATCTAGTCTTAGTCTGTCATTTAACCTTCGTCTATAAAAATCAAAGTCATGCCTGCTCCCCACAGTAAAAAAAAAGTCATGATAAAAATTTGGTCGTCTAGTAGTCATAAAAATTTACGTTTCCAAATTGCTTTTGCGTTCAAAACATAATTTTAATTAAAAAAAAAAAAAAAAAAAAAAAAAAAAAAAAAAAAAAAAAAAAAAACATGTGTTAATAAGACCTTTAATTTCTTTTATAATTTATGTTTTTATCATCTTAAATGTAATAAAAAAAAACAACATTTAACATTAACCTACTTATCAACAAATAAGAAAAAATAATAAATAATAAAAATTTTATGTGTTTTATAATGAGAAAAAAATCCCTTTAAATATTTTTTATATTTGTTTTTTTATTTATTTATTTTTGGTTACTTTAACAAATTATATGCCAATAAAACTTGCTCATAATTTGTTAATTTATTAAAATAAAACTTAATATGGTTGTTGTTGGTAATTAATTGTATGTTTATATAATTTTTATGATAATATTTAATTTTCTAATCAACATCTTCATAAAAAAAAAAATATTGAAAAAAATATGAGCTCATAATAAAAAAAAGCAATAATAATATTTTTTTCCTAAGTGGTGAAAGAAGAAAGATAGAAAAAAATAATAACAATATAAAAATGAAATATAAATAAACATAATTTAATAATAAATATTCGCACGCAAAATCAATGTGGCGCCAAACTTATATAAAAATAAATAATGAAATATATTCCCACATACACATAAACACAAACTGAGAGATAATTTAAGCCAGCCAGAGGTAATTTAAACTTAAAAAAAATATATATATATGGGCACTTCCACAGAAGTGTCACGTTACGCCACTAAAGGCTGAGTCAGATAAAACGTTTGCTTCGCGTTGCGTTACAGATTCGCTTTGACATCTAAGACGAAATATAAATACTTATATGAAACATGTCACATTTAGTACTTTTAACGTAGAGCGAAGCGAAAAGTTAGGCCATTCTCATCTCTTTGTGCGCTTTGACAATCAGCTGGCATAATTTTTTTTTTTCCTTTGCAAAATTCAATTCTAATTAATTTTCCAATAAAATTTATAACTTTTTTGTGTATACCAAACAATTTAATGTATAATTTACCCAACCGCTTTTATAGGTAACCAAACAATGTGTTAGGGTTTTCAAAGGTTTTATTGTGCAATACACCTTTTGCTTTACGCTTTTCTGTCAAAATTAGAAACGTCACGCAACGCAACGAAGTTGTATCTGACACGGCCTTTCACAGGGTCTCCACCTGAGATAATATCTGAGAAAGCGTCGACAGAATGAGAGAATACATTTCTTCATGTTAATCTTAATATTAAACAAGGGCAACAGGTATCTTATAAGATTTCATAATCGACTGATTCTCGTACAGTAAACTTGTATCGTTTTTATTATTTTTTATTCTTTTTTTGTAGTTTTATGATTTTTTAGTTTAAAATATGGTTTTTTAAAACACTTTTCACAAGATTGGCACGATTTGCATTAATAAATTACAGATTTTAATAATGGTGGTTTATTATTGTTTTATATGTGTGTATGCATGTGTATTTTTGACAGCTTATCTTATAAGATAATTGTTATAAGATTTCTCATAACAACTGTCTCATAACATTTATTAGAATTTTAATACTAACACTATTTGAGAGTCCACACGTAAGATAATACGCTCGGCGATTGAATTTGACGTTTGCTAATATAAAAATCTTATATCTTATCTCAGGTGGAGACCCTGTGTTAAGCAATTAAGCCTGCATTAAACTCCCATGTTGTTCAAATTTTTCTCTCTTTCACTAAATTGGGCTTTAGATCAAAATACAAAAAAATTAAATAATATAGAAGATATTCTTTGAGAAACAATTTAAAAAGCTGGGTGGCGTAACGTGACAAAAAGCAGACTTTCCTGTGGAAATGCCCATATATACATATATACATACTTATATATATTTAAAATTTTCGCAAGGCTGACTGACAACAGTTTAAATTTTGAAAAAATTTTTTTTTTATTTATTGTTAGCAAAAACCTTTTGTGGTGTGAACAGGGCTAAAATCCCTAAAAAAAAACTAGTAAGAAAGTAAAGACGGTCAAATGATATCCTACATCACAGAATTTAAAGACAAATTTGCGAGAGTGTACTCTATTTGGGACCCAAGGGCATGCATGGATCAGCTAGAACAAAATTATGTAATTTTATTTATTTTATTCTTTAATTGCCATACAGGCCTGTTCGGAAATTCACGAGATTTCAAATCATGTTCTTTTAAAATCATACGTGTAATTTTGTGGTGTTCTAAAAATCACAAAGGTTTTGTGTAATTGAAAATTGGAAATCACACCGAAAAACACAAAAATGGTTTTAAAATGTGCTTGGTAATAGAGTGATATTGAAAAAATTCTTAAAATATTTGTCGAATATTTAATTATAATAAAAAAAAAAAAAAATCGAGCTCAAAACTTTTTAATATTTTAACTTTTTTTCGCTCTGAAGACCACAAAAAAATAGAACTCGATTAAAATAATTTTTTTATCAGGGCTGTTCTGGAAATCGAAAACGCAAGAATTTAGTTCTTTTTAGTTCTTTTTAATACAATCTTAATCCAATTTTTTTATAACTTTCTTATAAAATTCTGCTTAATAGAAAAATATTTGTATTGCTTTGTATTTGTATTTCTTTTACTACAAAAATCGTATTTAAACAACGACTTTTAAGTTCTTGCTTTTTCGATTTCCAGAACACCCCTGTATAATTCGATATCCATAGTAATGTAATAAAATTTCTCCTCAATTTTTCTTCAAATTTGAAAGGCCTTTTGAAAAGCCAGCCAATGTGAATGCTGAAAAAAAAACGCTGTTAATAATCTTAATAAATTTTTTAAAAACAAGATGCTAAAATGCTACACTGATTTACATTTAAGCTTATGCCATATAATGAATCGAAAAACAAGATTATGAGGTATGTGATGGAAATCGATTTGGAAAACGAAACGATTTGAAAGCGATAATATCGTTTTAAGAATCTTTTATAATTGCTGTCTTATACATATTCCTCTTATTTCCAGCCGCTATTCTTTTAAATTGTGTATGACATGAGTTTATTGTACTGTATTTTGAATCGCTCGAAATTCATCACACTTTTTGAAAACGTTCGTTTTGATATCGATCGATTTTCATCACATACCCGTATGCATTGCGCAGGTTCGTTATTTTTTTGTGTGTCGTAGACATAGAATTTGTGTTGTAAACAAAGAACATTTTTGCATTCTCCCTCTTTCATTTTTATGCTCATGTACGTCACAATAGTAAATGAGCACAAATTCTATCACACTAACACCTGTATGTGGTAGGCTGAATGTTTGTTTACATTTAAATCTTTTCACTGCAATGACGTTAAAATGACGTAAAAATTAGATCACAAATTTGTTTTCTTTGCTTCATGTATGCGCAGTAGAATATTTTTATTTTTTATACAACTGAGTGCGCAATCTTGTTGATTCATGAGCTCATGCCGTATTGTCTGAAGAGAGAGATAGGGAGGGGGAGAGATAGAGCGTGAATGAACTAATAAATGTAAATTGTAAAGTTGTTTGTTATATTCTTCATTACTTAAACGTTGTTTATTATTAGAATATTAACAGTTTTTTTTTTATTTATTTTATTATCAAAATTCTTAATTTAATAAAATTAATTAAAAACATTTGTTACTATTTGAAGTAATGGAAACATTTTTAAGTATTTTAATAAATTTTTCATACTAGATTTTGTTTTAATAAAAATTTAAATGTTTATTTTCCTTTATTTATAATTTTTTACAAACCCTGCCAATTTTTGTGTGTTTGTTCAAAATTTATTTCTATTTTTTTTTTTAATTTATTTAAATTGTGTTAAAAAGCATCTTACGCTTAATTAAATTTTTGTAAATATTTCGCATACACTTGACACATTGACATTAAATGGCGCCACGAAAAAAAAACAAATTTTTAAACAAAAATTAAAAAAGAAAACAAATTAATTTGATTTCTTCTTCTTTAGTTACAAAACTATACAATTACAAAAAGTGTTATATGATGCCTTTATTTTTCTACCCAGTCAAAAGAAAAAAGCTTAAAACAATTTTAAACCTCCTGCCGGAAATGCTTACTTAAACATTTAAATAGAGTTTTTTCTGTTTTTTTGATTATTTTTATGAAGAATTGTTTTTTTTTTTTTTTTTTGTTAATGTTTTAAGCCTACGTTGCAAGCCATTGAGGCGCCAAATTGCATTTAGCAGATTCCTACACATGCAATTTTTTTTTTTTTTTTAATTTTTTGTTTAGTAAAAAGTTTTTTTTTTTGTTTTTTTTTTGCTCTTTCATTTTGATGTAAAGTAAACTGTCAATTTTATCAAATTGCTTTGCTTTTTTTTCCTTTGCTTCATACAAAAAAGAAAACTTAACCTACGCGTTCAAGTTTTGTTGTAAGCGGCTGCTAGACGCCACTTTTAACATTTTAGTTTTTATAATTTTCTTTTTTCTTTATTTTTTAATTTTTATCTAGTGAAGAGTTTGTAGGTACAAAAAATAAAGTAAACTATAAAAACTTGGCATAGAAATGATTGGCTGTATTTTGTTTAACATGTTGGAAAATAAAAAAATAAAAAAAAATTATTTTTATAAAAAATAACAAAATTGTAGTTTTTAAGTAACAAACAACTTCCTGTAATAGTTTTTTTTTTTTTTTGAAGAGTTAAAGAAACAAATTTATCAAAGTGTCATCTTGAAAATGAAAATTTAAAGAAATTAAATGAAAACCATTAAATCTACATGCAATTTATTTAAAAGAAGTGGTGAACCTGCTTAGTTTTTAACGCTTATATTTACCACTAGAAAACTTGCTTCGAAAAAATTATAATAAAGCAACAACCAAGCGAAAACAAATTGAGGCTTATGTAATTTTAATTAAAAACAATGAATGAACAGAACAATCATTTTATAAAGTACATTTGGCAATGACGCCCAAGCATAATTATGTTGGTTAAGCACGTGTTCTGAGAAATTGAGAATGTACAGCAATTCTTGAGTTTATTGGTGAGAGGTGTGTTTCAGTTTCATATACTCTGCAATTCTGTTTTGTTTTGTAATTCTCACACTTTTTCAACTTTAAGTTGGCAGCAGGTGTTTTTGTATTTATATTTAAAATATAAAAAGGAGAAGAGAAAAGACAAGATAAATATACAAAAATTACAAAACTAGAATTTCAAAGCAGAATTTTAAAAAACAAAATTTGGACGATTCTTTAGTCATCTTTAACAGTTATTTTGCGGAAAGGCGAATATATATCAGGTGGCAACGTAAAGAGAGAGACTTTGCTAATTCCAAGAATAAAAGAATACCAGATTACGCCATGTGCATGACTTCCCGTTAAATGACGTAGTTTGTCCGTGGTAATTGTTGCCATGTCTATAAAACCCTAAAATTCGCTGATTGTTTGATTAGAAACAGCTGGTATTACCGCTGCTAAACAACTACCTTGAGTTTGCCACCTTAAAATGATTGGCCAATAGGAATGCAGTTCGCGTGCCGTCATTTGCATAAGAATTTGATTATGTGATTGGGATGGCGTAATCATTATTTTTAACATTCTTGGATATTTTATACCTTTTGCTTTGCTTTTACAATGTTTTGTGTACAAATGGTTGTAATTTCGAGCCGAAAACTCTGGGGGCCTTTATTACAACTTGCCGTTAGGTAAAGGTAGGATTTTGTCCCACGTATAAAAATAAAAAGTTTTTCACTATAACAACTTTGCTTTAAACTAAAGGGAGTCATATGTTGAAGGCAGAACCGGTTAGGTTAAAGTAAAGTTGAAATAAGAAATATCTTGTTATGCGTCCGAAAAAATTGTACATTTAACTAACGGCATGTTGTAGTAATGGCCCTAACTGTTTTTGTCTTGTTGCTGGTTTTGTGTAGTATTGCTGTCACCGTGTACATAAATTCGCCTTCATTTCTGCAGTAGTGAAAAACTAACAAAATTACTTGAAAAAAAGGGCCATTTACACTTGTCAAATGCTTATCATGCAGGCGAATTCACTCGTGTACGTGTGCTGAACGTAGTATTCGCCGTCCTATCTAAATTTTTTGATTTTCCCCTGTAGAAAATGTCACTAGTGAATATGTACTGATACACTATTGACACAATCTGCAGTACTAGTGACTTATTATACCCCAGACAATGTTATTTACTATAGAAATTTAACATGTAAGTGTCACTGGAAATCTACTACTGACGTTTGCACTATTAACTAGGCAGTTCTTTTGGGACCTTATGTAGACATCGGAACCAGAGAATCACTTTTTTAAAGTTGTTGTCGAATTGAAAATTGCATACTTTTTAACATCTAATCTCTTATTAAAACAAATAAAAATACGAATTCATAACAATAAAAATACGAATTCATAACAATATGTTCTTCATAGAAAAGGTAAAGGTAATGTGTAGACACTTTGTTAACATTGTAGCCAAATAGTCACCAAAATAGTCGACAAAAATGGTGACTTGGAGATACTTTCACCCAGGTCTCTTTCAGGGTCATTTTCAGCAATACTATGGGACATTCTCACCAATACTACCACAATCCATGATGAGTATTTTGATAAGTGTATTTGGGCCTTAATGGTAGTATTAGTGAAAACGTGATTGTATGGAAAATGAAACCAATTAATGGAAAATCAAACCAATTAAAATTTCAAGGCGAATTCACGTACACGAGTAAATTCGCCTTGATGTCAAGCATTTTGATAGTGTACGGTGCCCTTTAAGTTTTTTTTCCAATATTAATTTCCTATAAATATTTTTTTTTATTTTTATTTCATTTAAATAATTGTGTTAACATTCTCTAGTATTTAAATTAAATTCCAGCTTTACCAAGTGTGTGTTTTGTAAATAAATATTTGAATATCTTGCCATTGAATGTGTCAAAAGTATTTATATAAATATAAATTAAGTAAATATTATTTATTATGCAAATGTTATTATTTATTTTACAATTTAATAAACAATAAAATTTCTATTAATTATTAAAAAAAAGGAAGAACTTAAAACGCAATTTTCTGGTAGTTGTAAAGAAAAAAAAAAATATAATATAAATAAAATCATTTCTCTATGGAAATTTTTATATTTAAATAAGAAAAAAATTGCGTATTTCTTGTGTAAATGAATCAACAAAAATTGTAAAGAGCAAGAATTTTGGCGCCAAAGAATTTCAATAATTTTAAAAAACAAGATTGTTAATAATATTTTTTATTTGTTGTGTTTTACCCATTCTATTATATTAAAAATTAATAACTAAATAAGTGCAATAAATATTTAACATATTTTGGCTACTGTTGAAAATCTGAAAACAAATTTGAATACATTTTTGTTACTCCTACACATTTATGTAAATTTTAAATGTTTTATAGTAAATTGTAATTTTTTTTATTAAGGGTAATCACAGTTTGTAAATGAAATAAAAAAAAATTTTTCTTCGAAATAAATTCTTAAAGCATAGAAAAGGCTAGAATGGAAAGAGAAAAACAATTTTGAAAAAATCTCAAAATTCAAAATTTAAGTCATTAAGTTGGGTTCAAGGCGAATTTTCTCTTCAGCTGGCGTTGAAACCACAGATGGGTTTTTTTTTATAAGTTAAAGAGATAAATGCCAAAAGTTACAATGTTGTTTTTTTATTGTTGTACTTCTTTTAGTATTCCTACATCTGGATCATGAATTCGCCTTGGTTGGGGTTTGACCCCTTTCAGACTTGGCAAGTTAGTTGCGTAAGTTACTTGCCGAGTACAACAAAGTCTGTAATAAATTATTTTTTCCTTAACCCGACCTTACCATTGACATCTAGAAACCAAGAGTTGCGCAAGTAACTTGCAGAGTCTGAAAGGGGTCTTTTTGACAGATTTTTCTCTCTCTGTTTAAGTGGTATTCTATGACTATATATGCAGCTTTTTAAGTCAGTTAATACCCCCTGTTTTTCTTTAAATATTTTTCATTGTTTAGTATTGAGGTCGCTGACCCTGAGTATTTTACAATTCATATTTTATTATTATTATTTTTTTTTTTTTTTTTTGGTTTTTGTTTCATAAATTTGCTTGTTGATATAATTTTTATTTTTCAACACAACTACTTAAATAAAAAATTATTCATAAAAATGCAAGTTTTTTTTTGTTTGAAATGGGTTTTTTCTTTAAGAATTAAAACAATTTTGTCTTGAAAAAGTTTATTTGTTTATAAACATAAATATTATTTTTTACTATTTCTGTAGTCAATACACATGAGAATTAAGCGATGAAATTGTTTTTTTTTCTTTGTTTATAAAAAAAGGAAACTTGGTGACAGCTCAAAATAACAAACATTTTTTTCTTTGTATGCGAAATAATTTTAAAATCTAGACGTGTAAAAAATAAACTGAATGAATATTATAGAAAAATGTTTATTTGTGAATGAATATTGAATGAAAAATATCTGTATGTCTAATGAAATCAGGTAGATTTATAAAAAAAATAAATAGAAATAAGTTTGAAATAAAAAAAGCGTAACGAAAAACAAATATTTTTTTTTAATAAAATATTAACAGAATGTTTAGAAAATTTAAAACTTAATATTAATTTTAGCAAATTTTCTAACATGCTAGAAGAAAACTTTACAACAAGGCGATCATGATAGGAAATATATTAGAAAATATTTAAATTTTTTAAAACTAAACCTAAAAATATTTGCAATTTTTAATTGTAGCGATTTTTTTTTATTATTAAAATCTTAAGTTTAGCAAATTTTCTAACATGCGAGAAGAACATTTCTATCATGCTAGGAAATATTTTAGAAAATACTTAAGTTTCTTTAAAACTAAACCTTCAAATATTTGAAATTTTCAATTGTAGGGAATATTTAATTTGATTAAAATCTCAATTTTAACAAATATTCTATCACGCGAGAAGAAAATTTCTATCATGATAGGAAATGTATTAGAAAATATTTAGAATCTTTGCAACTAAACCTAACAATATTTGAAATTTTCAATTGTAGCGATATTATATTATTAAATTCTTTATTTTAGCAAATTTTCTAACATGCTAGAAGAAAATTTTAGAAAATGTCTATCATGCTAGGAACTATTTTAGAAAATACTTAAATTTCTTTGTAGTTAAACCTAAAAATATTTAAAATCTTTAATTATAACGAATTTTTAATAATAATTATAATCTTAAATTTAACAAATCATCTAACATGTCAGAAGAAAATTCGGAAGTTTTTCTAGCATGTTACGGAATATTTTAGAATATTAAGCAAATTTCTTTGAAAAATAATCTAAAAATATTTAAAATATTTGAATTTTTATTAATCATTTCCAAAAAAACAGCGTCTATATTTAAAAGAATTCCTCAAAATAGTTCTGTTTTCAAAACCAAAACTCCATTAATAAAACTGTTTAACAACTTTTTACAATAAACAATTGTAATGAAACAAAAACAATAAAAAACAAACCACAAAATGTTTATAAGGAAAAATTTCAATAAAAAAAAAAAAAAAAAAAAAAAAAAAAATCTCGTTTCAAATGTTTATAATTCAACACAGTAACAAATGTTTAACAAGAGGGACGGATTCACATTAAGGCGGCAAGCATTAACACCCGCTGACCCGCTTTGAAGTAAAAAAGAAACACATACACATCAAAAAATTTCCATTTAACAATAAAAATAATTTTTATGATTCCGATTCGAAATTCTCTTCAATTATTTCCATTTTATTACATTTCTAACACCTTCAAAGCAAGTGGGGGGAATCTTATAAAACCAGGGAGTTTAGTAGAAGTTTTATTAATAAAGTTCGATAGTATTTTGAGATTTTACAACTTCTATTCATTATTTTGTAGAAATAGTTAGACCGCCCATGTTTTTCTGTTTCTAATACAGGTTCTTTCATTAAGCTCTTCCTATGATTGAATTTAAATAAAATACAGAATTTTTTTTCCCCCAATTAAAGCATTAATCAAAAATAATATTAGTTTAAATTAAAAATTTTATCAAGTGAACTAAATGTTTAATCAAGTTAATTACACGTTTAATTTTTACTATTAATTTGGTTACTGGTGCAAATTAATAGTATAAATTAAACTTTTAATTCACTTGATTAAACGTTTAATTCACTTGATTAAATTTTTAATTAAAACTAATTTTATTTTTGATTAATGCTTTAATTGGGGAATGTTTTTTTTTCTGTGAACAAAGTATGTGTTTTATAGGGACAGATTTGTTCATTGTTTAACGGGAGTACCTGCCTTACGGCCTTACGTCATGGTGTTCTTACCACCGGGACAACACAATGCGTTGACCAATACCCCCTTTCTTCTCTGCCACAACGCTGTGGCACCAGAGTAAGAGTGCCGACTTTAATTCTTGTATTTGGCCATTTCATTATCCTCGCTGAAGAACGGAACCATTGTAGGTATAGTAGACAATAAGCACTGCGACATATTGGATGTTTTGTCTGGATCGATACCATAATGATTGGAATAGAACATTGCGAAAATGTCCGACGCAGCTTCGCTGAATGGGACGAGCTCTTAATGTCCAATTTTCCATGACACTGGCGCATGAACCAGGCTGGGTATACCTTTAGCGTGGGTCATTCGCATAGACCTGCGACTCAGGAAAAAGTCGAACGAAGTCAATTCGCAGATTTCAATGGCTAGATAATACTCGTGGATAATGTCTAATGTTACATGAGCTGTGTGGCTCGTAGCTCGAGCTATTGATTCACATCTCGTTGGTGTCTATATTATCTAATTCAGGCCAACAGAAGTTGGATTTCATCGTTATATGGCACTCGCCGTTGACGGTGATGGCCAACGCCAGCTAAAAATCAACACCAAACAGTGACTTTTTCGGAATGAATTGAACGCTCTTCGATCTCATGTAAATTGGCATCTCCCCAATTTCGACAATTTTGTTTGTTGACGCCCCTTTTCGTCCAGAAACGGGTCTCATCGCGGCAACCCTCCATCGTGAATTGGCAACTCAGACCGAATAAAGGACAGACAACTCGACAGATGTAGCTTCAAGAATATGGACGCTATCAATTGTCAAAGTTAAGAAGTCTCTATCGGTATGCCCTTTACTAAATTTGTAAGTATTGTTATTGTTTCTAGTTTATGAAATCGATACTTTTTTAAGAAAAAATGTTTCAGTTCTGTGTGTTATTTCCTTTATATGGTGTTAATTAAACTATTATGTGAATAGAGTGAAAACACAATGGGAGATTTTTCTAAACTGAAAACTCATTAGACCTTAAGACGTCATTTATTTAGATTTTTTTTTTTTTTTTTTTTTTTTTTTTTTTTTTTTTTTTTTTTGTGTTAAGAAACCTTAAAAGTGCAAATTGTATTTATTATTAAAAAGTTTTTCATTTGTTTTTTGTTTTTTATTTAAATAATAATTCATTTTTGAATTACATTAAGAAAAAAAAAAAAAAAACTAGACGTCACAGTCTTATTAAATTTTCTGAGTGCTCAGGGTTAAAAACGAAATTTATTTGTTTTGTCAATTGAAAAATGATTTTGATTTAATTAAATAGCACACAAATAAGTTTAAAAAAACAACATAATAAATTTTAAGAAAAAACTTTTTCATTTTCTCTATTGACGTATAAAATTCACTCTTCAAAATTTTTATTTTTTTTTTAAATTTTAAAAAAAAATTGTTTTAATGGATTTTTTTCTGGTAATTATTGTTTAGTGGCGCCAAAAAAGCACCAAAAATTAAAAGGAAATTTCAATTAAATTAAATTGAAATAAAAATCTATTAATCAATGAAAAATAAAACTTGAAAATTTTTTAAAAATCATTTCATTTTGAAAGCCTGAGAGAAAAAATTTTTTAACTAATTTGAAAGAAAACATTTGTTCTGGTAACATTTTCCCTTATGTTTATTTTGACCTTAAATTTATAGTTTTTGAATGCCATGTTTGTTTAATTGCTCTTTTTTTATAAACTTAAATCATACTTAAATCATACTCTATATTAACTTAAAAGAGAGACTCTAAAATGCTGGTAATTTGGCGATTTTTCTGAAAATCTATCGAGTTTTATGAGCTTATCGTGGTATTACTTACTGAGCTACCTAAACAAGAGCGTTTTTTTTAACATGAAAATTCTTTTTTACATTAATTTTCAATGAAATAAACCGACTTAGGCCGTGTTTTTAAGATGTCGATTAGGTTTAAACTTAGTTTAAAGTACTTTGAAACTCGGAGAAATGTGATTTTTTTATTATATCATTAAAGATCAATATTTTAAGCCAAACTAAGATGTTCTGTCAAAAAACTTGGCAAAGGCGGCACAAATCTGTTTTCAGATTAACTAAACTTAGTTTAATTGAAATCTCAAAAACCCAGCCTTAGCAATCTGTTTAAAAAGATTTAACTCCGGGTGGTGTTGAATTCGCGTTCTAAAAAACGCTTGCCTCTCTCATTTAGGTAGATCAGTTATGTTTTGGAGGGTAGCGGAATAATCAAGTGATTTTTCAATAGCAATTTTGTGCTAAGTGTGCAAAAAGAGTGTTGTTCCTTTTTAAGCAAAAGCCATCGTATTTCGTGAGAGAGAAAGGAAAGAGAACAGCAGATAAAAGTTTGTTTAAATTTTTTAAAAAGTAAATACATGTATTTACAGCAGTTTATGTATTTTAAGGTGAATAAAAGATTTATTCGATTGTGTATGCATTTGAATTTTATTCCCAAGCAGTGTTGTCAATGAAGAATTCAGAAATGACTATTTCCCAAATTACACATTAAAAGCAAAATTACACACACAAAATGAAAAAATTTGCTTTGATAAAATTAATTCGCCCTGCACCAACTTTTTGTAATTCTTTGTTGGGCAATTAAATGTTTACAAAAAAAGCCAAAGCATACCGATTTCTGGGGCCTGATTATGGCAGTCGTGGTCGAGTACTTTCTCGATTCGAAAGCATATTAATATCTAATTATTTCAGTCAATACTGAACGAACCGGAATTATTTTGTCAGTGTTGTAAAGCATTAATTTGAGTTTCACAATACTGAAAAAATAATTTCAATTCGTTCAGTATTGGCCGAAAGAATTAGAAATAAAATTGCTTTCGAATCGAGAAAGTACTTGATCACGACTGCCATAATCAGGCCCCCAGGGGCCTAATTAAAAAAGAAATGGATGTCCATTTTAAATGACACGTCTCGAACATAATTAATAACGTAGGTAGAAGATTAGTACAAAAATGTTTATGTTCCAGCTTAAGCAACATAAATTCCTTAAATTAACTGTTAATTGTTTTATTTATCGGAAACAATTGAATTGATGAAGTTTTTCAATTCGTGAAATAGAAATTGATGAAGATTTTCAACTGATTTTTTGTTAATATGAACGTGGCTTTTACTGATTTCAGAAGTAGTTTAGGTAAAGGAAAGTGATTTCTATTTTTTTATGAACTTTGAATACGGAAGAGTTTTCAAAATTTTTATTAATTTCAATTTCACGTGATTTCGATTTTCAGAACATGCACGTATGTATATATACAAAAAGATTTCGAAGAAAAAACGTGGCTGTCAAAAAATAATAAAAAAATATAGCACTCAAAGTAAAATTACTCACAGATTACACCTGAAACAAATTACACATGGGCTACTCATGCAAGTAGAAATTACACACGAATTGGCAACACTGTTCCCAAGTCACTTTAAAGATTTTTAAGAAGTTTTTTTTTGGAGGATTAATTAGTTGTAATACCAGATAATTTATTAAAAATTTATTTTTAAAGAAAAACACATTTTTTTTTAATTATCTAAAAAATCTTTCAACCTCGAATATTGTCATAAACACTTATTTTCCATTTCATTTCAAGAAAATAATAATAATAATAATAATAAAAATACTGTCTTTCAGTCTATCTGTCTGTCAGTTAAAGTATCATTTGTAGCTTTTTTTTTGGTTTTGAAAATTGTACACATTTGCCAATGTTCTTTATTTAACTTAACTCGTCTCATAAACTCAGGGCTAAGGTGTAAAAATCCACACATTTAAATTATAAACAAGTATAAATAATGGCAAAGCAAAAAATAAACTTAAAAAAAAAACGCAAACTAGTAACGATGACGACGACTTGACTTGCCAATAATCGTGGCAATAATCATAAAATATGCAATACACACACGCACACACACACACACCCAGAACCAAGAGAAAGAAGAAGAAAAATTTTAGCATGTCATAATCCTTAAACATGCTTGTCGCCGTTTTTTTTTTTAATTTTCTCTTTAACTTTAGTAGAGTTTTAAATGATGATGATGCCTTATAATTAATACAGGCAGTGTAAAAGTCACAGTTATATATTCTTTAAAGCTTTTGGCGAGTTTTAATCTGTTTGAGTCTGCAGCTTAGCAAAAGTAGAATTAATTTACAATTTATAACGAGTTTAGTAGACGCCCATGTAAAGGCTACTTAGAGAGCAGAAGGCGGGCGCTTTATAAAGTTTTTTTTATAGATTTTTTTTTTTTTTTTTGTAAAGGGCTTAAAGTTCTTGAAATGGAGATAGAAAGAGAATTGTTTTTTTTTTGAGTGTATGTTGAAAAATTTACATAAAGTTTTTTTTCCGTTCTCAAAAAGAAAAAAAAAAGACTTGTCAATATATTTAGCCTCCTTGGGACGGTCATCTTTTTATTTCTCAAGTTGTTATTGCTTAAAGATGATTTTTAAATTGACTTTTTTTCTCTTCTTAAATAAATCGGCTTATGTTTATTGTCAATAAGCAAGAATTGTATCCAATTTACGCGTTTGTTAAAGCCTGTCACAAAAAAAAAAAAAATATCTTGTATAAGAAAAAGAAACTCTTAAAAAATTTATACATTTTTTTCTTTCTTTGGAATTATTTTCAGTTCTTGGTAAATTTTTGTTATTGTGTTGAAAAAGTCCCTAAAAAAAGTCACACAAAAAATTGTATTGGCATATTTTAGATTTTTTATACAAATTCCTTCTTTTTTTTATTCCCCTGCTTTTTAAAGATCTTTTGAAGTGCAAAGCAAATTATCGCACGTTAAAAAGGAAACCTGGATTGAAAGTTTATTTTTCTTAAAAAAAAAATAACACATGCCATACAAGACATTCGACAGCACACAAAACACAGCTTTTCAAGCCTTGCCAAGAATTTAAGAATGTCTTGCTGCATTTTTTTTCTTAAGTTTTAAGACTCTCTCAGTGCTAAAAAAAAATCGTATGAATTTTATGCTAAAAAGGTTTCGTTTGTTGTTGGTGGCTTATGGGGAAGGTGTAAACCTTTAAGTTAACTATGTGGGCAAAGCCACTTAAGCTTAAATCCCAATGTGGTGTTACAAACAATATTTTTTTGTTTGCCTTAAAGGTTTTTATTTAAAGGCTCCTTTTTTTAAATATTTAAACGGAGATATTCTTAAGAGTTTAAGCATATAAAACATTTAGTATATGTCTTCTAAAAATCTGAAGAGAGAGTTCCTTTGCCAATAATATTACACATTGGCTTAAAGGCAAGAAAAAAAATCTTAAAAAATAATTGATTTTAAAGAAATTTAATAAAACCATAGCATGATTTAATTTTTGTTCTAATAACAAAAATCCAAAAAAAAATTATTTAACGGGCTTAGGAAAAATAAATTTTTAATTACAAGTTTTTATAATCTAAAAAATCTAAAAACTAAACTTTTTTCTAGCATGCTTAAAAAAAATAACATATCTTTTAATGACAAGAAAATGGGCAAAATTCAGCTTATATCGTAATAAATAAAATAAATGTACAATTTTTTAAGTAAGTTTTTAGTGTTGAAAAATTCTCTAGCATGTAATAAAAATTTAAAAAAAATTCTCTCATGCTATAAAATTTTAAAATCTTAAAAATATATATGTTAAAAATTTTGCTAAAAGTTCTAAAAAAGGGTAAAGATAATTTTTGTTAAAACTTTTAACTTTTTCTCTCATGCTATAAAAAATATAAAAAAGTGTAAAGAAAAGCTATGTATGTATTATAATTATAGCAGAATGCGCTTGAGTGGTTTTTGACTCATGATCTTGAAGCTTACAAGGAAAATAAGTGTTATCAAACACAAACCCACGTGAAAGGAATATTTAATTTTTTACGCCATTTTTGTTATAAATCACTTTCACTCACTACTCATTTCTCATGTCTTACAATCGCACTCTATCGCGAAATATAAAATAAAAAAATAGTGAGTTTTTAATGAAGGACTAGATATTAAATAGTTTTATTAACTGACTGGTATAGAATTTTATATTGAAAACTGAGTGTTTTTCATGAAATTTTCTATCCGAACGTTAACGTTCGAAAAGGCACTTGATTTCTAAAAATGTTTTCAACAAAGTTTTTTTTTCTAAATAAACCCCCATATGCATGGAAAATACTTTTTATATATTAAAGGTTCGAATTTTCATTTGAAATTTGTTTAATAAACCTTTTATAAATCAAAAATACTTTTTATGAATATAATGGAAAGCCTTTAGTGCATTCTCAATAGTTCTCTAAAAAATTGAGTGATTAAGAAGTCGTGGAGGATTATATAGAGTTATAATCACACACGATCGCGCGTACAAATTTTAAATTACAATGACGCTCCCACATGAGATTGATATTAAAAAATTTCATCAAAATCACAAGTAAATCCCACACAATGCAAAAAATTCACGCCACTTGCACAAATTTTTTATTAGAATCACTCTCTCTCTCTCTCTCTCTTTGTGCGTGATTAAAATGATCACAATTACGAGTTGTTCACGCGCGACACAAATAACTCACGTCACTCGCTTTTTTTTAAACCAACAAATTTGTACTCGATATTTTTGCTCTCATACTACCAAAATTTTATTTCTTTAAAAAAAAATTATTCTTAATCTTCTTTTAGAAAAATGTTTAACAATTTATGTCTATTCAACATTTTTTTTTTGAATTTATTCTATGAGCTAAATTTCAGTTATGTATTTTATAAAACTTTTTGTAATAGTTCTATTTCTTATAAAAAGAAATAATTCCCAGATTCAATTTATGTTTATATAATAAATTTGTTATAATTTCTTAAATAAAAAAATTAGAATCTGGGAATTATTTCTTTTTCGAGTTACTTTATTATATTTCACATTTTTTATTTTTTCCAATTTATTCTATGTGTTAAATTTCAGTTATGTATTATATAAAGCTTTTTGTTAAAGTTCTATTCCTTCAATAAAATACATAAAAGCTTTATAAAATACATAACTGAAATTTAATTCATAGAATAAATTCGAAAAAATAAAAAATGTTAAATAAAAAAAAAATAAATAAAAAAACCTCATGTTAGAAAATAGTTTTATTTTAAATTAATTTATTTAAAAAAATTTAATTTCTTTAAAAAAAAATTATTCGTAATCTTCTTTTAGAAAAATGTTAAACAATTTATGTTTATATACTAAACTTGTTATAATTTCTTAAATAAAAATAAAAAAAAAAAAAAAAAAAAAAAAAAAAAAAAAAATATTCTCGTTAGAAAAAAGTGATTTTTTTAAAAAAAATTGATTCTTTTTTTCAAAAAATGTTTTTACATTTACTGCCAGGCCCACAATGTCGACAAGAACATTTCTATCGTATATTTATATTGGAAACAAAAACAAATTTTAATTTTTTATTATTGTTTTCAATATAAAAATGCGAAAGAAATGTTCTTGTCGACATTGTGGGCCTGTCAGTTAATTTTCCTTTTTAAAAATTTTGTTAATTTGGTTAATGATTATTTCAATCTCTCTTGTGTTTTTAAACCCACACCACCAAAGTAAGAGAGGGTATTATGCCCTTATGTGTTGATGTGTGTAACACATTAAAATATTGGTTCTAGTATACCGATCGTCTCAGATCTAACGATGTCCGTCCGTCCAGATGGCTGGCTGTCTAAACCTTGTGCGCAAAATACAGGTCGGAATTTTGGAGATAGTTTGATGAAATTTTGTACAGATGTTCTAATTGTCGGAAGGACAAAGTCTAGAAAAGCTATACTATGTCAAAATTTTGCTCACATAAATCCCTTAAATCCCTTTTTATGACATTTAGATATGGACATCTGAAAAAATCCTTATCAAGGATATCTTATATAAATCTTAACCTTATAAAATAATTTTGTTGTGGCGGGTCTATGATTACCCATGGGTCCCAAATGGTGCTTATTTTTAAAAATGTTTCTGAAGAAATTGTGCTGTAGGGTATCATATGGTCGGGCTTGACTGTCTTGACTTGTTTTTATTTATTTTTTATTTAATTTGTTTCTGTGAAAACAAAATCATGGCAATTGCTAAAAATACTTGAAATTCTTAATTAATTACAAGCAGACATCACAAGAGTACAAAAGTAAATGACACGCCTACTAGACGTTACCAAAACGAAACAAATATATATATTTGCTATTTTGTGGGGTTTTTTGGTTTGTTTTTTTTTAATTTTTTATTTTGCAAAAACTATATATTTATTTTTAACTGCAAACTGTAAAAGAAACGCAAATATTAAACATTAAAGTGTAGCTATAAACTAAACAGCACTCACTATTTTAAAAACATAGACATGATATTTTTTTTTAATTTTGTTTTTTAATTTTGTATTTTTTTTTTGTTTTTTGCAAAAAAGTGCTTAGAAGTGCATTGACTTGCACATAAAAAATAAAAACTAACCCTACAAACATTTAATATTTATTATCTTTAAGAAAGATGGTTTCTCTATTGAAAATATTTTCTCTCCTAGGTAGTATCTTCCGCAATACAAAGTCTATTTTGTCGATAATTCCATTTTTTATACCTCTTATTAATTATAAATTATTTTTAATTCTTGTTCATATGTTCACTGGGTTTCTACAAACTGATTTAAAAGCAAATTCTATGATTTTTTTTCTTTGTAGAAAAAAATATTGAAAATTAATTTTTGAATATTTTTTTTTGTAGGTTTTTGTTTTCAAATAAAAATCTTTAGAGATTAATTTTGTATTTTTTTTTTTAAATTTTTCGGCGCCCAATTGCCGCCATTTATCTAGAATGTATTTTAAAATAACTAAATAAAAAAAAAAAATATTTAACAGGCAGCAAAAAATAGTATTATAAAATTGAGATTTAATTAAAATCGAATTGCTGAGGTCAGCTTGTGAGTAATTAATCGTTCAAACTAATTACTGTTAAGTGTGCAGTATGTCTGTCTATCTTTCGAAATAGACTACAACTTTTGAAAAAAAAAAGTTTCAGCAAAAATTTGTTTCAAAATAAATTGAATATAAAAAATTTTTTATTTTGTATGACTTAAAGTTCAAACGTTTAAGGTGGATTCACAATTTTTTGGGACAAAATTTTTTACTGAAAATTTGTCTTGAAAATCAAAGCCATGTGTAAACAAAATTATTTAGTTTTACAAATTTGATATTATGGGACAGGGCATGATTTTCCGTTCAATGAAGTAGTTTTCAAATATTATAGTAGTTTTTCCGCGACAAGGGTTGCCAAGTCTAAAGGTCCAATTAGACGTAACATAACTATAATGCTTAAGCCGGTAACCATAACCATAGAAACACAAATTCAATTGGTTTTATGGGTATGGCGGTATGGTAAGTCACCTATAATCAAATACAGTGTTGCCCATAAGGTTGGTTTCAAAGAAAAAGTCCTTAAGACTCGTGATTTTTTTTTTTTTTTTTTTAGAAATGTATGCATTTTATAAGAGCATTTTAGGTTTTCCAGCTTAAAATTATTAGCCAAGGGAATACAGCTCGCGTTACGTCATTTGTCCGACATTCGCAAAAGATTTCCACTTATTTTTGGTATGGTGTTTTATTTATTTCTATTACTTGTGGTAGATTGTCCTAGGCAAAAGTTGCCAAGTATAAAAGTCTCTGAGATTCGCGACTTTTTTGTTTTGTAAAAAAGAATGCACTTTGTACGAGCTGTGGCAGCCCTTTAACTAAACCTCAACTATTCAAGGCGAATCCACTACAGGTAGCTGCGAAAAGCCTGCTGGCTTTGACACTTCGAACCAATTCGTTTTGGTTTAACAAAGTTCTCGTATTTAGAAATGGTTGTCATTTCGAGCCGTAAACACTAACCGCCTTATTTAAAAAAAAAATAAACCCGGCTTATAAAGGGTTTATTAAAGAAATTTTCATAGAAAATCCGTTTCATAAAGCTCTTATAAACCTTTTTTATTTTTTATTTATAAATAAGGCCGTAAGAATGTAATGAAAAATACCTCTTTTTTGTGTTTTGTATTGTAGTATTTCTGCAACCGTGCATAAAAATTCGCTTTGCAACTATCTTAAGTTTGCCAGTAGGAATGCAGTTCGTCATTTGTCCGACATGCGTTAAAAATTTCAACTTTGTTTTCGTGATGGCGTTATCTTTATTTTTATCATTCTTAAGTGAATTCACCTTTATAATATTTGTCTTCCTTTAGCAAATATTCTATGTATTCTTTGAACAAAATAAATAACATATAAAATTAAATAAACAAATAATAAATTTTGTTACTGAATTAAAGAAATTAACTGAATAATTTTTCAAATAGAAATAAAGAAATATAGCAATTTAAAAAAAGAAAAGAATCGTTAAGTTAAGTAAATAGTTGTTGTCTATTTGAGAAAAGAGAAGAAAAAAGGTGATAAATATTTTCGGTTTCGTTTTTGTGTGACATTTTAAAGTGTTAAAATGTCAATCATGAAGTCAATCATTATTATTATTTGTTTAAGGCGGCATATTCATTAGTTTTCTTTTCTCTTTGTTTTATTAGTGTTTTATGTATGTGTTTTAAAGAAATATAAATCTTCAAAGAACAAAAAGTAAAATCAATTTTTTAGGTTTGTAAGAAACTTTAAATGTTAATTTATGGCCTTTTAAATTATTTTCTAAAAAAAAAAAAAAATTAAGAAAATAAATATTTGCTTTAAAATAAATTTTATTATTTTTCAAAAATACTTCCAAAACACGATAATGCTGTGGCGCTTCATATAAAAGTATGTTTATTTTAAAATTGATTGCCTTATTTGTCAAAATGTCATGTAAAATGTTGACAAGTTGTTTTTTTTTATTATTTATTTATTTATGTGTATATTTTTGGTTTCAGTTTCTTTTTAAGCATTTTCTACTTTTTATTTACTTAAATTTTATAAAGTAACAAAAACTAAACTGGAATATATTAAAATTGCCTAATAAGGCTGAAAATAAATACAGAAAAGAAACAATTTTTTTTTATCAAAAAAACATAAGTTTTGTTATTTTTTTTTCAATTAAAGAAAAGTTGTTTTTTTCAATATACAATTTTTAGCTAAAATCTATAGAAATCTAAACTTTTTTTGAAAAAAATTTTTAACTTTGAAGTCAAATTCTTAAAACCCTTTTCAGTTGTTACAAAACAATTAAGTGTGCTATATTCAGCTGTGCCGAAACTTTAATACCGCTCACCTAACATAATGCAGCGTCTTAGACCACACAGTAACTAACAGAGTACATGTGACATAAATGTATAAAAACCTAGTCCCAATCATTTCTGGGGTCTTCGGAAAACTAATTTCAACAGACAGACGGACATCGATAAATCAACTTCGCTACTCATTAGGATGCAGAATATATATACTTAACAGGGTCTTTAAAGATCTAAGAGAATTACAAACGGAATGACAAATTTATATATATACTAGGGTATTCATTTAATCGGTTAATCGCTCGATTAAATAACCGAGGTTTTGGTTTAATCGGTGAATATTCGGCTAATTTTATAATTAATCGGTTAACCGATTTATTAAGTTTTTTTTTTTAAATTAAGTAATTTCAATATATAAAAATTCATAATTTATTTATTATTAACATGACAAACATAACAATTGTTAAGCAAAAACGAGTAAACAAAAAAATAATTCATAATTATGTAATACATATTTTTTATTTAATACATATTATGTATGTATTAATTAAAAAAGAAGCGGTAAGATAATTTTTTTTAGTTATTTCAAAAGTTTAAAGAGATCTTATAAAAAAATCTTTTAGACAAAGAATTTGGTTTGATTGTTAGGGATTTAAGCGATTTTTTTCTTTAGTTTTTTATAAGACTTGACTTGGAAAACAAATCTTTTATTTATCGTAAATTTTGGAGAAATCGAAAGCAGCTTCTAATACAGAATATCCAATTGCTCAGTCCTTTTCCTGGATTTCTCGTAACATATTAAATCTTCAATTACGCCATTAGAGCACTATTTTTTTTTTTAAATTTTTAACACTTAATTGTTTCGGTTAATTCTGTTAAAAGATTGATATGGGAAGATTTGAGAAGAAACAAATAACTTAACACATACATATAAAAAGTACGTGAAACAAAAAGCTGTTGACATCAAACACTTATTGAAAATGAAGATCACTAAACACATTTTTTGTTTGTATGAAAAAATATTTTCTAAACACATTCCTTTTGTAAATGGGATGAAACATTATAATACTACAAATAATTTAAAAATATGTTACATCGGTTATTCGGTTAATCGACTAAAATTAACCGGTTTAATATTTAATCGAAAAAGCCTATTTTAAATTAACCGATCAGTTAATTGGGTAGTAAATAATCGGTAAACCGATTAACGGTTAACCTAATGAATACCCTTATATATACCCTTTTTAACTGTGTTTTTTTTTAATATTTTACAAATGTCTTTAATATTTTACAAATTTGCCCTTAATTTCATTTTCAACAAAATCTCTTATTTCCAGTTTAAAACAATTGAAACCTGGTGCTTAAAAGTGTCTTTAAAACTACCAGGTACTTTGGTCTACATTTCCTGCTCTGACTTTTTTAGCCTACCGTGAATTAGGCATATCGTGAATTATTAATTTTTTCACCGGTTTGATATTCGCCGCGGTTTTTGTTTTGTTTTTAGCGTCAAACGGCTCGGGTTTTAAGGGCAGTTGCAAGGCGAATTCATTTATCAGGTGGCGTTGAAAGCACAGCTGTGCTACTTTTTTTTTTTACTTAGAGAGAGAAATGTCAAAAGTTGCTTGTGTTTTTGTAATATCGATCAACGAAAGCAACAAAAAAATTCATTGTTGTGTTCTTGGTGTTGTTACTTGTTGTAGTATCGACACCACCGTATACATGAATTCGCCTTGGGCAGTTGCTTCTTAGCTGCGTTAATCACGAGTTCATCCTCCGGCTCCTAATTAACAGTCACGAGTTTCATGCATTTGCATACCTAAGTATACCTATATTGTACATTAAAATAAGTAGTACTTACGACCTTAGACCCGGCTAATATTAATAAAAATAATTAAGAAAAGCTAAAAAGAGCAAATAACACAACAGCAACTTCGCCGTAGCATATTTTTAGGTATTCTCTTAAGCTTAAGAGTCCTTTGTATAGAGATAGATTATGTTGAAGTAAAGTGGTTTTTGTTTGTAAATTACTTTAAAAAAATTGCTGTTTAGACAAGTTTCTTAAAAAATGTCTTCAAATAAATTAAAATATTTTTTTTTTAAATTTAGGATAAAAAAAATTTTAAGATTTTAACAAACTTTTAATGGGAATAAGCTTTAAAAAAAAAACATTTAAAAAACAATTATTTCATTATAAATGAATGAAAGGCGTGTGTACTTTTTTTGTTAAAAAGAAATATTAAATAAAACATGCAAACTAATAATGACGCAAGTTTTTTTTTTTTTTTGTTTTATACAGACTTGGCAACAAAACCAAACTTTTTTGAAATAGATTCAGTAACGGAAAATATCAATCATAAAAATTATGATGCAGAAAAAAAAGTTTCACCATTTTAAATAAAATTTACAAAACATGATTTTTGTCTATTTCATATTTTTTTTTTAATAATAAAAAAAGTTACTAAAATTATTATACAATAACTGACCTACCACAATATTTGAGTGTTGAGTACTAGAAAGTCCGACTTTTTTTCTAAATGATTTATCTATATTTTTTTGTTTCATTTTTCTATAATTTAATGGGTGTGTGTAAAAGTGTTTGAATTTACGAATTATTGTTGCTGAGGCGAACGTGACGAATTGCACTAAAAGTTTAGACATTCTCTACAAAATATATGAATATGTATAGAGAAAAAAAAAATGAGAAAAAACGTCTTAGCCGAATCTTATATACCCTTTATCCAACTCAGCATTAAAATCGCAATTTAAGTTGCCATAAAATCGGTGGAGGAAGTTTTTCCAAAGATTTTTTCGGAAATTGCACCGACAAATTTTAAGCCAAAAGGTTATGTTATGGACATTTTCAAGCTTTAAAAATTTGAATTATTTAATATCTTTTGGGTTTTTTTTACTTGAATTTTGAAATTCTCCCCCGTATTCATAAACGATTCTGAAACTTAACAAGCGTTTGTTAAGGAACATTTTCGGCGGCATAAAATAGCCCCCAACATATAGCCCATAAAAATTTGTACAGAAAGCAACAACAATGATTTTTGGGGTGATATTTAATTTTTTAAGGAAGTATTTTCTCCTCTATGGTACAGCAAATAGGGCTACGCAGAGAAGCTTTAGGTAGCGAGAAAATTCTAAAAAATGAAATATCACCCCAAAAATCATTGTTGTTGCTTTCTGTACAAATTTTTGGGGGTTATTTCATTTATTTTGTTTCATTTTTTTTCAGAGGAGTTTTAGATAGCGATGCCGGTATTTATTATACCAAAAAGGAGACGCAGAGAAGCTTTAGTTAGCGAAGCCGGTATTTGCATTACCAAAGAGAAGAAAATTCTTACGCCCGGCCGAAGTACCAACCATCCTATATATCGCGTGATTCTTAAAACCTTACCTATAAAATTAATTGTATTACACATTTAGGGGTCTTATTTCATATCATAAATTGGGGTCTTATTTTATATGAAGCATTTCTGTTTGGGGGCTTATTTCATTTTTAAAATTGAGGTTTTATTTCTTATGAAATTAGGTCCCACGCTTTGGTGGGTTATTTTTTTTGGAGGAGGCTATTTCCATTGAAAATTTGTTTTGTAAACTTTTATTAAAATTAAAATATTTTGACGAATACAGTCATTAGTATTTTCTTTGTAACTCGCCATCTTTTTTTTGAGGGAGGGAAGTGGCGAAAAATTTTCTCCATCCAAACGTACACAAAATACGTAAGTTAGTTATATCGGAATATCGGTGGTATACTGAAAATCGATTTATTAAAAAAGTTGGTATTTCGGTCTAAGACACTGTCGGTTCTGGCGTAAACTCCGAGCAGCTAAACTGGAGCATCCCTATAAGGCTGCCGGATCACTGCAGTGTCATTTAGGCCGAAATAATGCTCATATACACAGCCGCGAGACACATTCGGTAAGGTGAAATATCTGACAGAGATATTTACATTATTACAGATAGCAAGGCGGCCATAAGATCCCTGGAGAAGAAGTTCATCACATCGAGGATTGTCCAAGAATGCCGAATGTCTCTGGAGGATATAGCGAGACATTCAGTGGTTACCCGTAGATACATGGAAACTGTATGGCGGACTCGTTGGCGCATGCAGGCACCACTTTGAATCAAAACGATTCAACATATGATACAGGTGTTTCACTTCCAAGGAGTAAGCAACTTATTTCACACAAGTTTCATCTTATTGCCGGTCAGAAATGGCTTTGTGAAACCAGCTGTGGGGAAACTAGGAAAATTTGGCCCATCATAGAGGAAAGAAGGACTAGGCGGGCATTACAGCTGTCCAGACATCCCCTCAGGAACCTTATTGCGGTTATAACTGGCCCATTGGGAGGCACACCCAAAGGCTAGGGCTTCCTTACAATGACCTTTGTAGAAGTTGTGGTGGAGGAAGAGTAAACGGAATATCTTCTGTGTTATTGCCGGCTTTCGGAGATCTTAAACTTAAACTATTTGGCCGACGAACCCTAGGCGACAAAACGTTTTGATTTAAACACGATCCACTCCTTTGTTGAATCGACTGCATGGCTTAGTAAGAATACTAGCAGCCTGGTAACATAGGACCCTTGGGGGACGGTGTGACATGGTAAGACAACGGGAACTAATCAATGGACCCACGTGAGCTGTGCTTGAATACGGCTGCCAATGGAACCTAACCTAACCTATGGGAAAATTATATATCTCAACCATTTGTAGACTGATCTTATTGAATTTAAATAGCCAACTTCTACGGACAATATGTAATATACATTTATAATAGTGCATTTACACCTACACCATAAACACGTTATAAGTTGTTTATGATGATAAACTAGTTTAAGAAACTTGTTTATCCATACAAATTATAAACACGTTTGTAACTAGCTTTTGAGATAAACTAGTTGCAAACAACCAGTTTTTGTTAATGCAACTCTGTTCTTTTCAAATTTTGCTCTGGCAACGCTAGTGATATTTGACATTTCATAAAAAAAAAATTAAGTTAAAAAAGTTTGCGTTAAAAAAAGGAACACATCAAGAAAAAGTTAAAAAAATTAATTGAAAATTGTTTTATATAATATGGATAACGAAAATAAAAGGTATGTTTATCGTATGTATAAATGTACGTGCACCAACGTTTTTAAGTTTTTTTTACTGAAGTCAGCTGTTTTGTGACACGGCTGTTAAACTGTTAACTGTCAAAACTGCTTATGTAAACGATATAGTTTATGAAAGTAGTTTACGATCATAAACTAGTTTGAAAATTACAAGTGTAAATGCACTATAACATTCAGTTCCCATCATATCTGGTGTCTTAAAAAAAACTATTTCAACCAACACAAAGATTGACCCAGACATCGTTTAATCAACTTTCCAAGAATATACAGTAATCCCTCTATTTACGTCGTGGTTAGTTTTGGTATATGAATTTTATAACTCAATATATAGTCACTAGCAATCCAAAAGGCAGTTAGCGACAAAACATACAAATCTACTTTTTTAAATTAAAAACATCTTAATGAAACAAAAAGTCCATTTTTTATTTTCAAATACTTTGTAATTAAAGACCTTTTAGATTTTACGTGACGATATGTATATATTTTACGGGTTCTTAGATCATTACTAAAAAATAAAAAACAAACGGAATGACAAACTTATTTATTACTACTTGTGATGATGGGCAAACAAATTGAGATAATTTTCACATGACGTTATGAAAGTTACAAAAGCAATTTGCGCAATTATATTTTAGCAAAAAAAGAAAAGAATTAATAGAAAAATAACATATTGCAATATAAAGTATTTTCAAGCTAAACTTTTTTTTTTTTTTATTTGAAAAAAAAAAATTAATTTATTTTATTTAAAAAAAAAAAAAAATTTTTTTTTTCGAAAACTATTCTAAAATGTTGAGCTTGCTTTAAGCGGGGTTCACACGGTCGAACCACAAAATAATTTATGGTTGTCTTTTATCTGACGAAAATTAGCGGCCGCACTATTGAGCAAGCGAAAATTTAAACGAAACTGTCCTTCATGTTCGATAGTGTGTACTCCTTTTTGTAACTTAAAACATCTTTCAAGGTTATTACTTAATATTTCCTTTATTAAAATCTAAAATCTTTTTTTTAAAATCTAATAAAAACTTTGCAACAATTTTTTTTTAAGTTATATAATTTCATTTAAATTTCTTATTTCAAAACTTAAAGCAAAAAAGAAAAAAAAATCACGAGACATTTAATTTATTTTGGTTTTTCTCAATTTCCTTAAAAAAAACTCAATTATTTTATTTTGTGGCACACAATTTTTATAGCAAAAAACAGGAAAAAAAGAGACAAAAAAACATCAAAATGAAAAATAAACATAAATTAAGAGACATTGTTTGTTTTAAAGGTTTTTATCTATTTAGAAATTTGTGCTAAATTTAGTCTAATTCTAAAAATGTTTGAAAAAAAATGAGAATTTAAGTCTGAGTAGTTTAGAACAATTAAATTGTTGTTTATTTTTGGGGTGTTTGCTTTTTTTTTTTTAATGATTAAACGATAATGATGATGAATTTATAAAATATTTTTTTTTGCAAAAAAGAAAAAAAAAAAAAATAAAATGAAATGAGTCTGCTTTGAATGGCATTAAAATTATTTTATCATCACATGTTTCAAGTATTTGCCTTTTTGGCATTTGACATTATATTTGTTAGGAAGAATAAGACACTAAATAATAAACAGAAAAAGGAGGTGGTTTTTTATTTAATCAAATGGCAGTTGATTTAAAAGTGTCGAAATCAACTTTTAAACATTTTAAGTGAATTTAGTAACACACCCATTTTTAGTTGTTTTCGAATGCAAGAAAAAAACGAAAATGTGAAATCACATCACGAAAATTTAAAACTGGCCCCTTAAAAAAAAAATTTGTCAGGTGTAAGAAATTTTAAAAGTTAAACATGTGAATTTAAACTAAAAAAAAAATTAAATAAATAAATACATTTCCCAATTTTCTATTTTTAAAAATTTCAAATCTTCATAATTATTTTTATTTCCTATTAACTTAAAGTTTTAGAAAATTTTCCATTTTTGTTTTTTGAATAGTTTAACAGTGTGTTACTCATTTATTTTAAGTGTGTTGTTGTTTCATATTATTTTTTGCGTTTGTTGTAAATGTGCCGTGCCGTTTTGTCTGTGTTTTAAATATCAAGATTTTCATTTTTGATGAAGCTTGCAAGACATCATGAAGAAAAAAAAACTAAAAAACAAAATTTCCTTACAAACTGTAGAATATAATAATTGTATGTAAAATTATAAGAAAAGCGAGATTGTTTTTAAAAGATAATTTGAAATGCACTTTAAGAATGTGGCATAAAAATAATGATGAGTAAAAGAAATTATATTTTTAAAGTCTTTTTAGTCTTAGTAAAAAATTTTAGAAGAAAAAAAAAGTTATGAAACTTTGTTGCAGTTATTAAATTTTTTAAAAATTAAAACAAATATTTTCTTTGATTTTGCTCGAATTTTTTCGACTAAGAATTTGCTGTCGTAAAATATTTTTTACTGTTTTGCATAAAGCAAAGACTTTTATTTTTATATACAAAGTTTTAGGAAAATATCTCGAAAATTATTAAAGTTCTAAGCATTTTTTTAAGTAACATGGATTTTTCTTTTGTAATTTACTCAAATAATGCCTAAAAGTATGCTCTGTTTAGTATTCTGTTTCTTACTGTTGATTACATTGTGATATCTCTTCTTTTAAAATGGCCAGAATGTTTAAAGCTCTTAAGCTGGAGGCCTACTCCACGCTTTTTCTTCCCCACGCATTGCATGATTTTTATACCTTACTTGCATTCTTCGTTTCAAGTTACATGCAACGCTATTTATGCGGCATTACTACAAGTAAAAATTTGATTTCATTTGTCAACATCAGCTGATTTGTTCAAATGCTGCTTGTGACGCTTGCAAAAGTAGAAAGCAACCCTACTTTTTGCATTCAACGCCTCAATGCATCCTACGCTTTTGTGCATGTAACTTGTTACAAATAATTGCACAGATTCGACAGCTGCGAAGGCTGCGAGAAGGCGTGTAATGCGCGGTGTGGACCTCTAGCGTTAAGGACAGAAAACATTTTCTCTAATCACCAAATTTATAGAATCAATCAAATAAATTGTTGATTCAACACCTATTATGAAAATGATTATATTGATTACTAAAATTGTATAAATTTAAAATTGGTTTCAATAAATATTTGTGCACGAGCTTGAGATCAAGCAGTTTGATAGTGTATGTTGCCCTGAAAAGGATTTGTTTACATTTGTATAAGCTAATGTGCGAAAGTGATAGGGAAACGCCTAGAGTTTTGTTCTCAACTGTCATTGCTTAGGTGTTGTGATTTTTAATAATTTTTTTTTTAAATTTTGTTCTGGGTAAAAAAATACTCCTAATTTTTTATTATTTAGTTTCCTTTTTAGTCTTGCCTTAAATCAGCTTTAAGGGAAATGTTTTGAGTTAGAGGTTTTTATAGGTTAAAAAAATCATTTTTTTACCTATTCGCCATCAATGATCCCCTTTGGGAACGTGCACAAATAATTGAATAAAAAATAATTGAATAAATTTAATAAATAAAATTATTTTTTTCGAAAATAGAAAGAGCGAAAGTCTCTAAAACAAAAATATGGCGCTAATGGGTTAATAAAATTTTAAGAACATATTTTGAAGAACATTTCAAGCTCTTTATTTAATGTTTATTTAACTATTTTTTCTTATTTAAATTTTTGTATTTTAATCCTTACAGTTCTGTTCAGAAATTTAAATTGAAGAATTCTTTTTCAAAATTCTTAAAGCTTAAAATTAAAACAATAAGGCTATTCACAAAGTGTACTATTATATAATATTGGTTGTATTAGAACACTTCGATATTGTCGATACTGATCGAATCGAAATTAATTTTTCAGTGTTGTAAAGCATTTTTTTTGAATTTTCACCACACTGGAAAAATAATTTCGATTCGTTTAGTATCGAATGGAAGAATTAGAAATAAAATTGCTTTAAAATCGAAAATAATTCGATCAATACTGCCAGAATTAGCCCCCTGGCCTTTATAAAAGTGTACTACCGAATTTAGAGTTTTGATACGATTTTTAATATTGCAGTGAAGTGTAACTAAGATTCCGCAAAGCCGTGTAAAGCACTTTTACTTATTTGAATAACTATTTTTTTTTTGTTTTTTTTTTTGTTAATTAGTTTTTTTATAAAGTTTTTTAAGCTTTTTTTTTTCTTTAATCCTTTTAATTCCTTTAAGCAATTTTAATTGAAAAATTTTTTTTTCCACAAAATCTTTATGGTTTTAAACTAAAACGGATTAAATATTAAAGAGCGTTTTCTTTAAGAAATTAAAACAAGTTTTTAACTCATGTGGAGTTTTTATTAAGTCTTTTTTTTACAGGTAACGGCGTCATCTTAAGACTTTTTTTGAGTAATTTTTATTTGTTTTTTATGGCTTATTAATGAATTTATTTGTTGTTTAATTTAGTTTTAGCTTAAAAAAACAAAAAAGAAAAAAAAAACTGTTGCAATTTGACACCTTGTGGGCATTTAAAGCTTCCTCTGCCTACATATTATTGTAAGAAAATAAATTAAATATAAATTTATTTTTTCTTTTCTTTAGTTTTTCTCAAACTGGCAGTTATTTTTTTTTTTTACTCTTAACTTAAAACAATGTTTTAAAGTTTTTTTTTATTGAAATTAAAACTAAATTTCAAACATCTTTAAGACTTTTAGACATGACGCCTTAAAGCCTTAAATGGTTTTGGAGAAAAAAAATCGTATGTCTAAAATGAATTTTGTGGAAAAAATGTAGTTAGAAAACAACTTTTAAAAACACCTTTAACCATATTTAAGATTTTTTTTTTAACTAAAAACCCATACATCATTCTGAAAAAAGCTTTAACTCCCAAAAAACAAAGTGCGTAGTTGCAATTTTTCATTCATTAAAATTGGTTTTATTTTGTTTTTTTTTTTAAGGCAACAACAACTTCATTCATAACAAAAAAAAAAACACCAAATAAATTTTAAAGATTTCATTCATTAAATTAAATTTTTATTACTTTTATTTCAACAAAGCAGCTACGAGTGAAATAAAAAAAAAGAAAAAACCTGTAGACGTACGCCGCCTAAACCCACATATAAAAATTTAAAATAAATATCAATGAATTAAAAATTATTTTTGAACAAAAAAAAACCTCAAAAAAAACTGGTGGGTTTTGTGTTTAAATCACTTATAATTAAGCCAGGTTTTATGGGGTCTAAAGGCGAAATTGAATATAAAAAAAATGTTATAATTTTCGGCTTTATGAGATTTTTTGTTAATATTTTGTTTTTTTTTTTTTTATTAAAAATTAAATAAGCGGCTTCCGTTGAATAGAATAAGGAGAAGGAAGAGTTTTTGAAAACTTAGACATTTTTGTAAAATTAAATTAAATCTTTTTCTAATACCTTTCTTTATGATTCAATTATAAAACTGTTAAAAGAAAAACAGCTGCATTTTTCTTAGGCTTATCTCTGAAAATCTGAACAAAAAAAAAAAAAAAAAAAAAATATTTCTAAAAAAAAACTATTTATTTGTAAAACAAAGATTTTTTTTTTAAACCCAGCCATATTTTTAAACAGACCCTAAACTGTATTTAGCTAGAGATAATACCTCAAAAAAGGCCCCTTTTTTTAAACAGGGAGGGAGGTCTTTTCAAATCCCAAATAGAACAAAGAAAAAGAAACAAACAAACCAAAAATATAAGCCGCTTAGAAGAAACAGAAAGAATAAATAGTAGAAAAAAAGAGATAAAAAAATTCTTGGGTTTTCTTTAGACAAATTGGCACCAGAGATTTTCTAAAGCTGTTATTTTTAAAACAACAAGAAGAAAAACAAGTAAGAAAGTAGCGTCAGTGTCAAGCTCATCGATATGATACACTACAGCACAGTATTTAAAAAAGTTTTTGATTTGGGACCAGAAAAACTTTATCTTATGAGGTTAATATTGATGTAATAGATCCTTATGCCAAATATTATTATGATATCTTCATCTATATGAGACTTGTTTGTTTGTCACGTGAAGTGACATTACATAGCACTGCCGCCAACTTTATGGTTACACCAACATTCATAAGGAAGTTATGGCACCAAGAGTAGTATTTGTATGGAAGCTACGGTCAAATATAGACCGATTCCAGTAAAATTAAAATTGCAATAAGTTAGAAAAAAATTCAAGTGAAATACCAACCTTATAAGATCGTTCGTGTGCACAAAGTCTCTATTCCGGAAAGAAACTTGTATGGGGGGATATGTAAAATTACGAACGGATTCTCACAATTTTCAATAGGCTTAGTCCTTGTGACAATTAGATCCCATGAACAAATTTTCATCATATTAATTCTAACATTGCGGCCTCTACTTTGGGCACAAAGTCTTCATGGACAGCCAGCCAGCCGGATGGACGGACATCGTTAGATCGATTCAAAAAGTGATTCTAAGCCGATCGGTATACTAAAAGTTGGGTCTAAGAACAATATTTTAAGGTGTTACAAACATCAGCACAAACGCATACTACCCTCCTTTAATTGTGCTGTGGGTATAACAATTCTTGAACACAAATAAAAACTTTTAACTATTTAAAACCTTTTGAACAACAACTCCAAACTAAATGTCTCTTGGAAGAAAAAAAGAAAAACTTCAGAAAATTTTCTAGATTTCTTTAAAATTGTTTTTGCTCAACTATTATGTATTTACTTTAACAATTATAACATTTCTTTTGAAACAAGCTATGTGCAACATGTTGCCTGTAGGAATTTCCCACAATATCAAAATGTGTGTGTGTAACTTCAAATCCTTAAGGGATTAAATGACATTTAACAGCAAGTACATTTATTTGTATTAGATTATTTAGTTGTTTTTTTATCACCAGAGGGATAGAAATGGAGGCATGTTATGGGATTAATTTAGATTTTCATACACAAACACAAGTATCAAGCACAGATTCTTTTGGTAGGTGGCCCAGGTAAAAAGTTGTGATAGGAAATTCCGGAATTATTCTCTACATGTTGCAGAAAAAAAATGCTATTGCATGCGCTTTGTAGAGAAGAAGGGAAAACCAATAAATGAGAAAATTTACCAAGTGTTAAGTATAGTTTACAACATGTTGTAAAATAAAATTTGCGTATTTGATAAGATAAACCTGCTGTTAGGTCATAAACCGGTAGGAAAGGGATTATGTCCAGGCAACGACACTTAAAAATTTAGTGTGGGAATTTCCTATAATTCCGGTAAAAATGTTGCAGCAACACGAAAAAAAACAGTTAAAGAATTTCCAATTGGAATAATTCTTTTAAAGTCATCATTGACTTTATATGTTATTCAGATTTTCAAAGTATAATTAGAATTTTTTTTTATCACTTCTAGTTTTCGCCATATAGAGTAAAATCAACAACAAGGGCACTTTCAGGACATAAGTTACCATAACATGGGAAGGCTTTGCTCTATTCAGTAAGTTAAGAAAATTCGAAAAAATATCTTTAAGGCGTGCAAATATTATTTCTAGGTCTGCACAGTAGTTTTAAAGGTATCGTAAAAGTTTGAGCAAAAAAAAAACGTTTTTTTTGTAAAATTTTTTAACATTTTTGTTTTTAAATTTCATGAAAAATATTTTCGAAAGGAATTCATTGAAATTTTGATTGTATTCGCACTTAAGTGACAGAACAAAACCGATAGAAATTGAAAATTCCATACAGCAGTTCCCCACCCGACACCAACACAAATTCATAAGTTTTACAGAATATCAATTTTTTTTTTTTTTTTTTTTTTTTTTTGGATCAAACTTTTATGATATCTCTAAACTACTGAGTAAATTTAGAAACAATGTTTGGACGATAAAATAATGATAATTTTTAATGATATAAAATGTCAAATTTTTTTTTTTTACGGAATAGGGAAATCTTTTCACAAGTTATGCTACTATATGTGGTAAAAGTGCCTTCATTTTTTACATAACGCCATATCGCGAATACTATAGCTAATCAA
The DNA here is from genome assembly GCA_943735925.1 of Pollenia amentaria. Lineage (NCBI taxonomy): Eukaryota > Metazoa > Arthropoda > Insecta > Diptera > Polleniidae > Pollenia > Pollenia amentaria. Next base: position 124,500,017 of record OX031008.1, read on the forward strand.
AAAAATAATAAAACTTAGTGGATATTCGCGTTCAGCGTTTTAAATAACTAGCAAACGAAAAAGTATATCGAAATTTGTAAACAAGTGTAATTAATTTTTAGTTTCTTAAATTTTTTAAAATTTTGAATATTTTCAAAATGTTTAATATTAAATTTAAAAATAAAGCATTAAGCATTTTAAGAGCATCATTTTTTTTTGGAATTTTTCGAAGTTTCTCATTTTTTAAAACATTTTGAAAATTTTACCTGCTTCTAAAAATGAATTTTTGTGTTTTCGACTTTTTGTAAAATTTTTTAAAAATAGAATATGGGAATTTTGTTCTCATGGTGAGTAACATTTATTATAAATTTTCATATTAATTCGAATGTGTATTCTTAGAAAATATTTCTGGAAAATATTGAAGGAATAATACTTTTAAAGTATGAAACCTTTATAAATTGTAATTTGTCTTTAATTCGAATGTAGAATACACATTCGAATTAATTTCATTAATAAATTTTTTAAAAATGTTTGAAAAATTTTCAAATATTTTGTTTATTATAAAAAATTTTAAGTATTACTAATTTACTTTTAGTAAAATTTTTTAAAAAGTTTAAAATTTTTTTTAAATGTTTTATTTAAATTTAAAAATTTAAGTAATAATAATTTAAAAGGACTTTACATTTTTTAAAATTCTTCAAGTTTTTCGTATATTAAGACATTTTGAAAATATGAACTTCTTTTTGAAACTAAATTTTTTTAACTTTTTGTAAATTTTTTTAAAAAGTTCTAAACATTTTTGAAACGTTTTATTTATTATGAAAAAATAAAGTAATAAAAATTTACAAAAACCTTAAATTTTTTTAAATTCTTCAAGTTTTTTATATTTTAAAATATTTTGAAAATAACTACTTCTTTTTGAAAAAAATTTTTTTTATTTTTTAACTTTTTGTTAAAATTTTTAAAAAGTTCTAAAAATTTAAGCATTAATTATTTGAAAGAACCTTGATTTTTATTTAAATTTGTCAAGTTTTTTAAATTTTAAAACATGATAAGTTTAACTTTTTTAAAACTAATTTTTTGTAAATTTTTTTTAAAACGTTTTAAAATTTTTTAAAAGGTTTTATTTGTTATAAAAAAATTTAATTATTAATAATTTGAAAGAACCTTTTTTTTAAATTAATTTTTTATTATATTTTATAACATGTTTAAAATGTAAATTTATTTTGAAACTATTTTTTTTTTTGAAAATTTTTTTATACAGTTTTAAATATATTTTTGAAAGGTCTTATTGAAAGTTAAAAATAAAAGCTCTAAAAATTTGAAAGATACTTAAAGTTCTTTAAAATTCTTAAATTTTTTATATAGTAAATTTATTTTGAAAATTTAAACTCTTTTAAAACTTACTTTTTTATTTTGTTTTAACTTTTTGTAAAATTTTTTAAAACGTTTTAAATCTATTTCTGAAGGTCTTATTGAAAGTTAAAAATTTAAGTTCTAATAATTTGAAAGACACTCAAATTTCTTTTAAATTGTTATTTTTTCTTATTTTAAAACATTTTGAAAATATAAACTTTTTGAAACTACATAATTTTTTTTTTACTTTTAGTAAAACATTTTAAATAGTCTTGAAATTTTTAAAATCTTTTATATATTATAAAAAAATTAAAGTATTAACAATTTATAATCACTTAAATTTTTTAAAATTCTTCAAGTTTTTCATATTTTAAAGCATTTTGAAAATTTTTACTTTTTTAAAACTAATTTTCTTCTTTTTTATTATTTTTTTAATTTTTTGTAAATTGTTTTAAAAAATTGTAAACATTTTTAAAATGTTTTATTTATTATAAAAACTTAAAGTATTCACAATTGTAGAGACACTTAAATTTTTTTTTAATTTGTTTAAGTTTTTTTATATTTTATAAGATTTTAAAAATTTTATTATTGTTAAAAAAAATTTTTTTTCAAAAGTTTTTTTAACTTATTGTAAATTTTAAAAGTTTTAAAAATTTTTTAAATGTTTCCTTTATTATAAAAAAACAAAAGTATTAATAACTTGACCCTTAAATTTTTTAATTTAATCAAGTTTTTTTATATCTTAAAACATTTTGAAAATTTAGACTTTTTTAAAATTGAGGTTAATGCAAATGTTAGAAATTTCATCAAATTAAAAATATTTTGAAGATCTCCCAATTTTTAAACCTTTTTTTTTGGATTGAACTTTTTTCAATTTCTTTAACTTTTTCTACGAAATGATTCTTTATGCTTTCAACTAATTTTGGGTTTCTTTAAATGATATTTTTTTGTTTAATTTTTGAAATTAAACTTAATTGATAATAGAGAACTTAACAAAAATTCAAACTTACCAGCTGGTCGATTGTTGCGCCGATTGCCCTCAGCTTCTTCCACAAATAATGGAGAATGTTTACGGCTTTCTACAAATTCTGATTGGCAGAGGCATAGAAGGGAAAATATAAAAATTTTTAAGGCTAAATTTGTTAACGATGATGCCGACGAAGAGTTGTGGGAGGAGGGCGAGGAGAAGTTGGTGGTGCTCATGGTTGTTGGATGTGATGATGATGATTTTGTCGTTATTGATGATGATTTATTAAAGTTACTTGATTTGGTCGTTTGATTTGTAATTTTAGCCATTTTTCTGTGGTTTGTTATTGCATATAAATCAATTATTTTGTTGTTGTTATTATTATAGAATTTTATCTTAAAGATTTGATAAATTTGTATAAACACTTTTTGCAATATCGTAGATTTTTTTTTATATTTTTAAATTATTGCTCGGTTTTTGTTTTGTATGACAAGAACTATAATTTTTTATTTTTTTTTTTTATTAAATAAATGGAAATTTATAGATTAGATAACACCAAGATTTTTTTCTTTTTGTAATATTTTTCTTAAAATTTTCTTCTCACTATTCACTTGTTGTTGTATGTATATTTTACATTTATTTTATATTTATGGTATTATTTTGTTGTTTTGCTTTATAATTTTTTTTTTATTTTGTTATAATTTTTTCTTATGTATTTAAAAGATACTTTTTTGTATTTCTTTTTTTTACACGCGTTCTTTTCTGCTTTGTTGCAGAATTAATTTTTTCTTTGCTTTAAATAAACTCGATGTTTTTTATATTTCTCTGTACTCACTTAGCGGTGTTATAGTTTCTTTTTTATAAAGTATATATAAGATACTTTTTTCGTTTCAATTTTTTTTTAAATCTTCATTAAAAAATTATAAAATATTTCGTTAATTTTTTAAATTTATTTGAAAAATTTTTTTTTGTTTATTAAATTGAAAAAATGTTTGCTTGTTGCAGTTTACAGCAGGGTGAGTGTGTGTTGAATGTTGCGCGTTTCGAAAACTAATGTCCACACACGGTATCGGTCGTTGAATAAATAAACTAACGAGCTCACACACCAAAAACCAACAAAACACAAAAAGATCTTGTTGTTTTTGTTGCTTTTGTATTTTAGAAAACTCTTTACTTTGCGGTTTTTGTGTTTTTGTATTTCTTTTAAAAGATATTGAGATACATTCATCTACTTGTATCCGTTCACTACAATATTTTTGTATTTTTTTTTCGTTGATTTGTTTTAAAATAAAAACCAAAACAAAATAAAAACGTATTAAAAAAAGAGGTTGGTTTTTGTCTGTTGTTATTTTTTTTTTTATTAATTTTCAGCTCTCGTGCCAATTATATACATACCGACATGGGTATATATAAAAATGCTTATTTTTTAAGTCATACGTTTTTAGAAAAACGTCTATTAAAAAATTTTTTAGAGCGCAATAATTGTTTTTTTTTTAATATTTATAAAAATCTCACTTTATTTCTTAAAAACGCTCTCTTTGAATTTAAAATAAAATCATTTTTGTAGAAGAAAAAAATTTAGAAAAATGTTTTGCTAAAACTTATATTTATGCGCACGTTCGCTTCTAATACTCGCTGCATACTGTAGATCACTAGTTCTGTCGCAAATACACGAAGCCTCGGAAAAATGTTGCTCTAAAGAGCAGGCCAAATTAATGCAAAATGTCTATACTCTCATAAGCTCTTTGGTTAAGCTCTGGCAACATGTTTGATTAACAACAGGTAGTTTAGCAACATTTTTCGTTTATGTTTGACATGTTTAGCAACAATGATGCTTTTAAATTGTACAAACTATAAACCGGAAATCCGTTTAAACACACACACATAGCCATAAGCACATATTTACACTTAATAAGAAATATAAAACAATGTTTCCTCCTTAAAACTGCAAGACACACAAACACTCACACTACTCGTTACTTCATTTTTGTTTTCATTCCCCTCCCCTACTTTTTTAATACTTTCTCTCTCTTGCTCTTTACTCATGCTAGCTCTTTCTTTAAGTATTTTCAAACCCAGAAACAGTAAATTCAAAGGTAAATTGTAGTTTAAAAATTAAACGATGATTTTTTGGTGTTTTCCCAACACAACAATAACTACAGCAAAAACAACACTTTTCTATAAATCTATCTAAGAATAAAAACTCGCTCTTCAACTAATATACTCTTAATTTTAAAGATTATAAATCTTGTTGCTGTTGTTGTTCTTTAAACTCTAGAAAAGTGTGAAAAATCGTGGGTTATTTGTATTTAACACCTTGAATAACTTCAATACATCGTAGCAAATGCACCAGATTATAACTTCAAACAAAATGTCTTTCCATCTTTCCTATTTACTTTCCTATTTATAACACCTTTTTTCCTCCAGAAAAAAATCGTCATATGGGCATTTCCATGTCATCGTATATTTTTCCTTTATAATCTGTAATTGGAAACAGACATTTTTTGGATGGTGTTATAATGAACAAAATATAATATCGTTCGTGACATACCGTACGTGACAGATTTTTCTCTTATGGTATATACAAGGAATAACATATATTTTTTGTAAATATATGTATACAAAAACTTAAAACAAACAATTCAGAAAGTATAGTCGGTCAAGCCCGACCGTATGATACCCTACACCAAAATATTACACAAACAAATTTTTGAGAGGGTACCTTATTCGTGGCCCATGGTCAATCATAGTCGCCAGAACAGAATTATGCTATGAGGTTAAGAGTTATATTTGAGCCGAATATTATTTAGATATCTTCATCTATAAGCGATTTGTTTGCCTCTAACCGAATTAAAGAAGGGGGTTTATATGGGACCTATGGTTAATTTTGGGCCTACCTGCACCACATTTTGTCATGACATAGTACCTATCATAAATTTTTTTTTTTCAATACCAACATTTGTCAGGAAGTTATGGCATTACAAGCTATTTTCGGGAGTATTATTTGTATGGATGCGTGGTATGGTTAAATATGGATAGATTCCAATAATATTTTAACTAAATACCAACATAATAAGAAGATACATTTATATTGTATTATTGCATTTATAGTACTTACAATATCGTACGTGACGACCTTTAAAGGCTTTTAACATTTTTATTATACCAATTAAAAAAAATCCGATCAGTATTTTTTTACAAGAAATATCTTGCTTTGAACTTTTATATTGAAACACCTACGACTTAAATAATACAAATGACGTTTTTTCACCATGTACGTGACATTAGAATAGCATCTAAAACAAACCAAAAATTAAACCGCTAATTGAGCTATATATTTGATCTTTATTATTAACATTAATTTCAAAGTATAATTGCAATGTTACCTCTGAGAAATCGGCAGAAAAGTCAAAATTGTTGATTGCAGTTACTTGAAATAAATCAAAGAGATAGTCAGCTTAAATTTTATTTCTTGCTTTTTAAAATTTGTAATAAGCTATAAGTACCTCTGAATAGTAAAGATTGAGTATTTTTGTAGTCGTGGTTGACATTCTCATGGAAATGCCCATATGTAACATTTCAATTCTCGTCTTTATCTTTCATCTCATTAAGTATAAATAAATACTTCTTTTTTCACATTTATTGTTTTAATTCTTTTCAAATAAAAGTTTCCCTATAAAAAAAAATGTTAAACGTCAACAGTCATGTTAAAATGTTAATCGATTTAGATTATCTCTGTAGAGCAAAAGCCTGTTTTTTGTTCTCTAATACCAGGATTAATTAAATAATTTTGATTAATTTTAATTACTTTATTAGTTTTTTATTAATTAAAAATATATACATTTGTTGTTTAAAGATTAAATCTGTTATTGAGCAAGTTTTAAACATTATGATTTTGACATGTAAATCTTAGAATTGCAGGGTGATTTGCTTTTTAGCATCCCAGGTGTCCAGACGGGAGCTTATCCCCAATAAGCTCTAGATAAATCAAGGAAGAATTAGAAAACATTTTTGTCGTAATTATGCATGAAGTTGAAAAGAAATATATAATTCTTGTTTTTAAATACATTTTTGTAATGTCAGATTTATTGGTATAAATACCACTTAAATTATTTATCAAGTCTTAAGCGCAATATGTTAACTCCTTAGGCCGGGTTTTTGAGATATGGATTAAGTTTAAACTTAGTTGAACGTACTCTGAAACTCGGATTTTTTCGGTGAAATGTGATTTCTCTTTTATTTCTTCATTAAAGACCAACATTTTAAGAAAAACTAAGCTGTTCCGTCAAAATTTTGTATACAAACTCGGTAATGGTGGCCCAAATATGTTTTCAGATTAACTAAACCTAGTTTAACTGAGATCTCAAAAACCCAGCCTTAATGTTTAATGTTATCAGGGCAAGTTTTAATAGGCACAAACATTTTTAAAATATTTATGCAAATATACCGAAAAAACATTAAAATATGCACAAAAAAATAAAAACTAATAATTTTAAATTAATTTTATTTGAACAAATGTTTATTACAAATTATTTTTAATCATGTAATTTTTTAAGCTTTCAAATTGAAATGATTTTCGTTTGTAACCGCTTTGGACCGGGGATTTTTAGAAATTCGAATGCTAAGGGGGTAAAATCAGTAACCTCAAATCTCCAAAGCTAAAAGAGATACAAAAAAATATAATACCTATCGTTGTTCTTTAGAAAAAATAGGCGGCCAGGTGTCTGGTACTTTTTTAAAATTCGTCCTTTTTAGGGAGTATACGGATAAAACCTGTATTTTGGTACTTTTTGACATCCCACTTACTTTTAAACCAATAAACGAAAAAATAAAGATTATTTCACATTCGAAAATCTAAAGCATACAAATACGAATTTAGTACTTTTTCAAATTTCGAATGTTTAACTGTTCGTTAAAGCGTTAATATTCAGTGTTTATTCATATTTCGCCAGCATTTGTCAGCAAACTCCTACAATTATCATTTTAGTTTACTACATTTTTTGATTAACCGTACCGAAATTCTTTAGTTTTGGAAAACAAACAGTCGCAAAGTTGGTGGTCTAATAGAGTAGGTTCTTGGAAAAATCAATAAAAATCTGAATACTCGTTAAGAAAAAAAAAAAAAAAAAAAAAAAAAAGTAAACAAAATGTATTACAAATTAGGGCGGTTTCAACAAACCCATCTAAGGGGGATTCGACAAATATGGTTATTAATATTGTTGACTATTTTTTTTTTTATTCCATGACCATTAAATGTGCAGAAATTAAAAGTTTATGAAAAAAAAAATCGATTTGGAACCATAGTGCAACTGTTTGATATGAACATTACGTGTCGATTTTTTCCAAAAGGTGAAAAATAAAAATTTTGAGTTAATACACTCTTGTTAAACAAGTGCGATATAGTAAGGAAAAGTTTGTTATTAAAATTCAGCCAGATCGGCCTACAAATGACTGCCTAACTTCTTTTAATATATATACTCTCGTTTTTTTTTCACTTTTACTACCTAAAATGAAATACTGATACATAGAAATTTTAGAGGCTTTGATATGACATGCAGATAATTTAAGCTTAAAATATTACAGGCAAACAATATAGAAAAAAACTGATCTTTTGAAATGCAAATAAAAATAAAAAATTAAAACTCTAAAAAATTTCAACATTATATAAGATTTGTTAAAGCCGTTTATAACACTTTAACTTGCTTTTACTTCCCTACAGAAAATTCATATCAGATTCTTACTTATTTCCTTTTCAGATTTTCTACAAATGTTATAGTGATTATAAGATGTAAATCTAAGAAGTAGATAAATAAATGAAGGCCGACACAAGTTTGAACTGAAAGGTAAATTGTTTAATCTAAATTTGTATGTTATTAGAGATATGCTGTCGTTTAGTAAATCGGAGATAGATAAATGAATTAAATATATGTATATATATACCCATATTCCAAAAAAAATATTTTAACTTTATAGCTGGCTTATAAAAATTTGTATAATAAACCTTTTATTAATCAAAAATATTTTTTATGAATATGGGGGATAGTATTTTGTAGGGTATTCATTCGGTTAACCGGTTATCGGATAACCAATTAATTACTACCCGATTAACTGAGCGGTTAATTTAAAATTGGCTATTTTCGATTAACGAATAAACCGGTTAATTTTATTATTAACCGTTGAAACAAAATTTTATAATTTTTTTTTAGTAGCATTATAATATATTTTTAATGTTTTTAATAATGTATTGAGACGAAATACTCATATACAAAAGATTGGTGTTTAGAAAAATTTTTTTTTCATACAAAAAAAGAAGGTATTCAGTGATCTTCATTTTAAATCAGTGTTTGCTCTCAACAGCTGTTTGTTTCACATACTTTTTATAAGTATGGGTTGAGTGATTTGTTTAGAAACAATTAGAAGTGTTAAAAATTAAAAAAAAAATTAAAACAGGACTCTAATGGCATAATGAAAGATTTTATTATATGTTTAGAGAAATCCAGGTCGAAGGACTGCGAGACTAGATATTCTGTATTATGGATTGTTTCGATTTCTCCAACATCTACGTAAGTGAAAGATTTTTTTCCAAGTCAAGTTTTATCAAATCGAATGAAAAAAAAAATCGCTTAAATCCTAAACATTTAAATCAAATTATTTTTCTAAAAGATTATTTTATAAGATCTCCTTAAACTATTGAAATAACTAATAAAATGTTCTCACATTTTATTTTTTAATGAATATGTATTAATTAAAAAAATAAGTATTACATATTAATTAATTATTTTTTGATTGCTTGTTTTAGTTCAAGGATTGTTATGTTTGTTTTTACTCATAAACTCCAAACAATAAATAATGTATGCATTTTTATTCATTGAAATTACTTAATTTATTAAAAAAAGACTTTTTTTTTATCTGTTAACCGATCAATAACAAAACTAACCGATTATTAACTGAGTAAACTAAAACCTCGGTTAATTAATCGAGCGATTAATCGATTAAAGCAATTGCTCGATTAAACACAGTGTGCAAATGGATTTTTTTTTTTTTTTTTGAAAATTCTCAATAATGTAGTTGTATACAATCTAGATAAATAGGATATTTTCTTATGTATTGAGTTACTAACTTCCCAGACTGTTTCCATAGAATTATAAGTGGGACTGTAAATAAAATTACAACTTTTAAAATGACAAAGAAAAACGGCAAGACAGATAAACTTAATTTGACCCAAAATTAAGAATCTAGTCGTGTAATCCGTATTTTGAAGTAAAAATAAAAAATTGGATAAAATTAGTTTAGTAGCTTCTTCTGAAAAAAAGTTGAATAACATTGTCAACGGATTTAACCCAAACCCTCCTGACACGGGTACCCCGGTACCCGAACGTAATGTAAAGTCAAATATCTCTTAAACAATAAAAGATACAAAGTTGAGGTTCCTTCAGTTAACCCTGTTCTAAAGATTTTTATAATTTGAAGTTTCCCTGATTTGTTTGGGTTGGCTGTGGAGCCACCGAAAGTCAAATAGTCCTCACCCTCCTGATAAGTCTACCTGGGTATCCGTATATAAGTTGACCTATTCTGTATAGAAAAAGTAAAGGTATGTAAGAGTAGTTTTACTTTATTTAGTATTCATAAATTTCTATATACATACATATCGAACTTTGTACTGCTTAATTTTAGGAAATTAACATTTTGTGCAGCGTGGAGCAATTATTGTATTATGGGTGTTGCACACTGGCCGTTTATAGCCATAACATATTTTGCGTGTCTTGCGACCCGTTTTAATCAATAGCACCACAAAGGTAGCAACGACCTTTTAATGGTAGCCGACCAGTTGTTCCCGATAGGCCTGCATCACCCTGAGAAACTTTCTTAGCGATGGTTTCATTTATCGTATCGTATTATACGATTGTCATTGGCTCTTTTTGCATGTTTTCAGTTGCCAATGCACGCCAAGTGATGTCAAAAACAATTACGGGAGCTTCGAGATTTTTTGGCACTTGGATTGAGGCTTGAGAATATAAAAAAATGCACCCAAACCAGCCACGTTAGAAAATATGTTAAAAAAAAGGCCCAAAGTCCAGCTTTTTTGCTTTACGTTTAGTGCTATATTTCGACACAATTTGGTCCATAAAATCTACTCCGCCTTTTATCTTATTTTTTTCTTTCTTTTCGTTAAAAGCTGGCTTTCCTCGAGTATTGTGCTTTGTCGAAAAAAAAACACTTTTCTTCTTCTTCGTTACAACAGACAAAAGTGTCCAGCTCTTACTGAAACCGCAGCTCTTTCGGAATATACTCTTTGTTTTGACGAAGGGTACCGACAAGACTTATTCCCAGCGTTGCCAAATGTGCAGATTTATCTGCATTTTCAGTTTTTCTAAGCATTGAGCAGCTGTGAAGTTTTTTGTTTAAAAATAAGTTTTTTTTTGTAAATTGTGCAGATTTTGCAGTTTTTATATTAAATTCTTTTTACTTTCAATTTTGTTATATTATTTTTTATTTCTTTAGCTATAATCCGTTTTAATTTGCTTAATACATACTCGTCTAAAGGCCGATTTTGCCGACCGTAAATGTAATGAAATGCAATGTAACCTACCGTAACGTACTGTAAGCTCGTTTGTGCACTTATAGAACATGTAAGAACGTGCCATCTGTTTTTCAAAAACATCAACAAAAAAGCATAATTATACATAAAACAACGCACACAGTGATGGGAACTTAAAATGTTCAAATGGTGACCGCTTTGCAGGAAAAGTACCAAATGATTTAAATGGAATTAAAACTGAATTTCTTGTATGTATAAATACATAAATAATTTAATATTTGTCATTTATATTATAGAATTACAATAAACAAATATGTATTAGAGCATATACATACTAGGTTTTGATACCACAGTTTTCATTGTTTGTGTATAAGTATGCATTTTTTTATACATTAAAACATATATTTGTATAAATGATAATATGTATGTGTTGTAAGATATATTGTCAAAAGTCCACAGATATTATTATTGAAAAAATTACCAAAGAAAAAGAGTGAATTTACCTGCATTCCATTAAATATACATGCAGACCATCACTATCTACAACTGTCACATAACCTCGTAATGAAATTTTATTTTCTACAGGTTGGCACGTTACGGTTAAGTGACATTACAGTCAGTTAAGCATTTATATTGTTTTACATATAACAGAAACGATCAGCTGTTTACATTACATTTACATTTCTACATTTACGGGCGGCTAACGCGGCCTTAACAGTGGCAAGCTTTAAGAGCCAAACAAACCACACAAACGGTTTGGGAAACACGCACTTTCCGTTAACAAATAAACGATGCAAACCTAATTAATAATAATTTTTCAATAAATTCTAATAAAAAACTTATATCCTCTTCAATTTTTTATGTTTCGTATTTTCCTTTTTGAAATTTTAACTTAAATTATTAAACTTAGTACTAGGTAGCGCAAACAGTTTGAAAAATATTCAACGTTTCGATTTTTCTAAAGGGTGGTCCAACCATAATGCACGATTTTTATTGTGCTTTGACATTTTTTTGATTCAGTATTTGAAAAATTCAACCATTGGAAGGTACACAATTGAGCAGCGCGTAAAGACTGTTCAAGCCCTGTTCAAAATGCACTTCGTGATTTTTTTGGTCAGCCAAAACGACCAAGTGTGTACACAATTGGGAAAATTGTATGAAAATTTCAGCAAACTGGCCAAGCAGTTACCGCGAATGGTGTTCGCTATCGTAAGATGATAACGGACTTCTTGTGGCCAGAAATTGATGATATGGATCTAGGCGATATGTCGCTCCAACAGGGCTAGAAATTCAATGGTCGTGTTTTCTCACACCATTGTACTTCTTTCTTTGGGGATATTAAAAAAAAAGTGTACGTCAATAAGCAAAGATCAATTCATTAGCTAAAGGATAACATAATGCGACATATTAATGGCATTGAACCTCAATTATAATTATCTGAAATGTTTGTTTAATTTACAATTAACATCGTGCGTTTTGGTTGGCCAACATTTTACAAACATGTTTTAATCGTTTGTCAAATATCCCAATTAAAAACACAAAAAAGATTTTACAAACGTAAAATTTCGACATGTTTGCCAGCCCGTTAGAGCAGTTTATTTCGCGTTTACTTTTGAAAGTTTAATTATATCCCCGATTACATTTTGGGATTTTTGTTGTTCTGGGTTTACATTGTAAAATGTTTATTGCTGCAATTTTTCATGTATGTACAGTTCACAAATAGAAAAATCTGCGCCCAAACTAAAATAAATTTTGTATCAAATGAGGAAACAAAAAATTGCAAGACTATATGTACTTGTGTACTCTTAATTCCACTCTCTTTTATCTAGCCTACAAAGTAACGATATTCGTTAATAATAAGGGTTTGCATGATATCGGTCAAAAGTCTTCCAATCTTTGCAAACTGCGCATTTTCACGCTTTCGCAAATGAACCGTCAAAAATTATATAATATTTCAATTGTTCAATTGTGCATTTTTACAAACAGATTTTATTTAATGCTTACCGTCGTTGTCAATGAAAAATGCAAGTGTTTATAAATCACAAACAATAAATTTTGCAATAATTTAACCTTTTGTCGTTCTTTATGCATTTTTATAAACAAATTTCACATGTTAATCACAAATGTCAACATTAATTTATATAATTTTTATTTTTTTGCATTGACATTTCTAACAAACTGACATTAAAAGGGTCTTCATGAAACGAGTCTCGCAAATTTTCCCTTAATATAATATTGAATTTGTTTCTGTATTATATATAAGTATACTATATAAATATCTGTGGGTATTTTTATGTGCAGGTATTTTAAGCAAAAAACCAGTTTTTTTCCTAAGATGCAGTTATTTTCCAAAAAATTATGGCAACGCTGCTTATTCCTCTCATTTGAAGCCGAATGTGTAAAGAGAGTGACGTAAAAGTACCATCAGTTGCTATATTTATTCTATTGATCCATCACACACTAGCAAGGCGAATTCATGTATACGGTGGTGTCGATACTACAACAAGTAACAACACCAAAAACACAGCAATGTATTTTTTTGTTGCTTTCGTTGATCGATATGTCAAAAACACAAGCAACTTTTGACATTTCTCTCTCTAAGTAAGAAAAAAAAAGTAGCAAAGCTGTGCTTTCAACGCCGCCTTGCACCCTAGACTACTATTTACGCCACACAATTTTTGTCCTTTCCGTCACACACGGGATTATTTAATCTGACATAAAATGTATACGTATACACAGCTTTTTATGTATTAGTGTTTTTTGAAAATGTATATGTATTGGTTTCATGCTGCTTGTGCGGGGTTGAAGTCGGTTGAAACTTTACGCCAACGAAAAACTATTCTCTTCACCTTGCTTGCCCACAAGCAGTCATTTTGTGCGGGCATAATTGTTCTAGTATGTGAAGGGCCGTTGATTATAAATCGCATAGCAAAACATGCAAAATATGTGATGGCTGCGCATAGCACAATACCTTGCTTACGCTGCACAAAGCACTAATTTCCTAAGGCTTATGTTGTGTAATGATACCAGTACAAAGTTAGATATACAAATTTATGAATTCTAAATAAATTAAAAAGCAAAAACTAGTGTTATCTTTACTCTTTCTATACCAAGACGAATTCAACTACAGGTGATGTCGATACTACAACAATCCAAAAACAACAGAAACAACATGGGGGTTTTTGCATTGCATTGTTAGTGTTTACGGTCCAAAGTGTCAACGATTCCTAACAAAACACTAACAAATCAAAACAAAGTAGCTCGAACTGTCAAAATCAGATGGTGTTTCGACACCACCTGTAGTTGAATTCGCCTTGTTCTATACAAATCCCCTATTTGGGATGGGCAATAAATATCGATTTTTCAAATATCGATATTTAAAAAAAATTATAATCGATATATATCGCCGATATTAAAAATACCCATATATCGATACATCGATATTTATCTACGACTATCGAATTAGATATTTTTAAGATCTTTTTATAATTAAATTCAACATTTTAACCGTTGCTCAACTGCTTACAATACTGTTTTTTAAGAATTGCATCATATGCTTTTAAACTAATATTAAGAAAATAACGGCGCTTTTCCATTGTACATTTTCATAGATAACTCAGTTCACTTTTGTCTCGGTTTTTTAACAGATGACAGCAAAAAAATATGCGCGAAAAATTTATTCTGGAAAGGGTTTCTAGAATTATGCAAAGAATCGCCTTAATTATGGCGTATTAGCAGCAATACCCTCAAAAAAGTTGGAATGGTAATACGTAATAAAAAAAAAATATTTTGTTTTTTTTTTTATTTGAGCATGTTCTTATATGTATATTAAAATAAAATATTACACAGCTTAATTGCTTAGTATGTGTCACAAGTTTCGTTTACCGGCAGTATATTATCCGGCATTATATAATCCCAATTAATTTTTTTATTTGTTAGATTTCAAATGGCGAATAAATAAAAACTTTTTTGTATGCTTTACTTTTTTTCGATTTTTATTGTAGAATTAACGGCCGGCCCCTCTATTTCAAACGAAAACTTCGTTCGCAAGACTTACCTTAAAAACATAATTTTAAATTTGGTTTTTAATTTAAATAAAAGTTAAGCGAATGAAAGTTTCGTTCGAAATCGAGGAACAGGCAGTAAATTTGAAATTAAAAGAAGCAATAAAAGGTTAGAATGGAACTACATGTAATATGTTTGTACATATGTAAATATATATTGACATATGTAGGTATATCAAGTTTTTAAATTTGGTAATAATTTCACCTTAATACGTTCGATACATCAAAATATCGATATTTTTAATTAATAAATATCGATACTCTTAGAAAATATCGATACGATATATATCAATATATTTTTTCAATTTGCCCATCCCTAACCCTGATATCCTTATCAGGAGTCTACGTATAAAAATATTGTCAGTACGGTTAGGGTTAAAATGTCCCATTTGATTTATTTAAACATTTTCGGCGTAGTTTTTTTCTTCGAAACGACGAGTAAACAGCTGATATGTTTTGTTTACAATTATAAATTCATAGCTAAGAGAAAAGTAAATTTATTAATACTTATGGTATTATGTGTTAAAAAAAAAAACATTTAATTAAATATATGTAGATACATAAATATGTATGTACATAAAATACATCGTCTGTCATTTAGGCGACCGGTTCAAAATCACGCCATATTATAATTTGTTTGTGCGCATTTAAAATAGCGTTGATAAAAAGTAATTTTCAGAACAGGCCTTCATTTTAGTTTATTTTGAGAAATATTTCTTAATACATTTTCTTGTAAAACTACAATCAGAAGGCCCGCAAAAAAAACAAAAATTTTTTTTTGGTTATTAAAAAAATGTTGTTATTAGAACTAACACTGCCGAACATGTAATTACAAATTTTGATCACAATGTACAGCCTACTTTGACTGCAGGAGTGCCGGAAAGTTAAAATATTTAATTATAAGCTTTAAAAACAATTATTTGGCTTTTTGAACAACGATATTGGGGCCGGCTAATTTTGGATTTTATCATATGACACTGACACTCTTTTAAGTCAACCCCATTATCATCGTTCAAATAAAATATACAAAATTAATAAAAAAAAAAGAACAAAATTCTGTTTTTTAGGGGTTTTTAGAGGTTGAAGGACCTTACTACAGGTTAGTACAAATACTCAAGTAAGTACTATGAGTTTTACAACCGTCTCCGGCCACTATTCCTAAACTTTTCAATGTGTGGAAATAATATTAAAATAAAAAAAAACTACAATTATTAGGTGCGTTTGAGTACTTTTACAGTAAAATGCAGTAAATGAGTTAACTGACAAATTTTCTCTCACAAAAAGCTGTTGTTAAGAAAAGTAAGCGAACGCAAAATTTGTAAAAATTCGTAAAATAAAGGCAACACCTGATGGCAAATAATTGAAGTGTTGAAAAATGTTTACACTTTTGACTACTTAACTCGTTTTCTTATCGGTACTCGATTAAATACTTTTTATAACACGAACATTTTAAGAAAATCCAAACAATTTATTTCATTTTTCTTTCACGCTTTTATTTTTTTTTTTTTTTTATTTTATTTGATTTTACTAATTTGTGTCCGGCTAAATTTGTTAAAAAATACATGAATATATTTTTTGCTATTGATTACTTAAAAAATAAGTGATGTACTAAGTACCCAAATACAAAAACTTTTAACAACTCTAAAAAATAAAACAAACAACAAAAAAAGCTTAAAAGTTGGAATTTAACCATATAAATGCACCACAAAGAAGTTTAATTAATTAATATTTATTATTTTTTGTTGTTGTTTAATTTTTATTTAAACTTTCCTTTTTTAAAACAATTTCTTTACAATTTGTATCCTTTTTGTTTGTTTCTTTTGCTTGTTTACCTTTTGTAACATTTCTGCAGTAAAAATTTGTAAGTACTCAGTCAAGAACTGTCACTTTACGCTCTCAATTTGTGTTCTCATTTACTGCATTTTGTGTAATCGAACGCAATTTCGTAAAATGCAGTAAAGTTCAGTAAAAACTTTTGTGTTCTCGAACGCAGCTATTATTGAGAACATCAAAAATATTGAAAAAATATTTATTTTTTTGTGTACCTAAATATTTGTTTGCATGAAATAATAAAAATAAAGGCCCCTATTACGGTTTACAACTCAGTTGAGTTGTAATTAAAACTGGTTGTGATGAGTTGTAATTTTTTGATGTTTTTGTTCGCCGCAATATAGCAAAGTTGTAAATCATAATACAAAAATTAAGAAATTACAACTCAACTGAGTTGAGTTGTGAACCGTAATAGAGGCCAAAATAAACCTAATCTTATAATTTGGTTACCTATAAAAAATTGGTTTATTACATAAAAATCAAAATTGATAAAGCGACAGGTTCTAGAATCATTTATCTGAGAAATATAGATATCTTAAGACCATTTACAATGATATATACAGTTTTTATATTGGACAAATAACGTCTTAATGACCACAATATTATAAGGGGCGTTATATGTATATGGGCGTGAAAAAATTTTCAAACGTCAGTAAACGGCCTTTAGCAGTTTCATCCACGTACTTAGTTTTATTGCTCTACAAAACAGAAAATATTATTAAATTTCTCCAATCACCAAATTTATTCCAAATTCATAATATCAAACAAACAAGTTGTTGACTTTGCACCTATTACCAAAATGATTATATTGATTACTAAAAATTTTAAAATTTTGGAAAAATATTCTCAATAAATGATATTTTTAATTTTAATTAAAAAAGTGATCAAAAAACTTTGCCTTTTCAAACAATGTGTTAATTTATTCAATTAAATATTGACAATTCGCAACAACAATTCTACATGTTTAAATTATTTTATTTAAAACGAAAAAAGTCAATTAAGATTTTTTGTTATTTAATTAAAATTTTAATTGAAAATTTATTTGAAAACAACTAAAATGTTAATTAAGTCAAAATTAAATTTTTAATTTTCTTTCAACTAAAAAAATAATTGAGTCAATTATCACATTAATAAAATTTGAATACTTTTTAAACCATTTTTTTAATTGATAAAACACTTTTTTCTGTGAAAGCTATAGGATTTTGGCCAAAATCTCCCACTGTGCACTGGACTATATGCAATCTGTATACCAAAATTTTTCAAACAAAGAAAAGTACCAAAATGACCCATTTTTCCATTTTTACATCATTAAAAGTACTCTATATTTAAATCTGGACCATATGGTATCTATTTCCCAAATTTTTCGAAAAGATAAAAAGTCATACGCTATCCGTATACCAAATTTCATCGAAATCTATTAAGCGGATTTTGCGTGATTGAGCCACAAACACCCAAACTTTCACATTTATAATATCAGTAGGATTAGCTGTCCATACAATTTTTTTGGTTTCGGGTAAGACATGTTGTTGGATTTTTGGCTGTTGATCGTGATCCAAGTAGTAAAGGCCTGCAGAAACGTATTTGAATATCAAACACACACAACAAAAATTAAATGCGTACAACCACAATAAAAAATGTTATGCATTATTGTTAGTCGCACAATTTAAAGAGTGTTGTGCTGACACAAGATTTTAAACAAATACACCCCAGACAGTACTTGTTTCTTTAAAAACCTATAAATACACTTAAACATTTTTGGCTAGTATTTGAAAATTATCAGAATGTACAATCTGTGAAAGTTGGGATCGAACTAATACCAAGAATTGTTTTTGCAAAGAATTGTTGTTGCAATAAAATTTTTCACATATGACACTCCTTTTGGTCTTTGCCAAAACTCTTTCTAGTGATCAGGGTTTTACGAGCAATACTCGTATTAGGGCATAACAATGACCCTAATAATAAATTTTAATTAAAATATTGCAATTTCGAGCATTGGCCGATTGTTATTATAATTAGGCCTGTCACAAAATTTAGTTCCGATCAAAATTAGAAGTTATTTCGTATTTTGCTCCTCCAAAAACCGAAATTTTAATGAAAAATACAAAAACAAGTTCGACCGGAATTGCAACTCTTGAGTTAAAAACATTTTGATCGGAATGTGTGACAGACCTGTTTTAAAATTTCTTTTACTAAATTGTAGTGTCAGACCAACCGTTCGGGTTAGGTTACGAAGTTCGGCAAAATATTATGTTCGACCAAAGTTCGGTGTTCGGTAAAATTTTTACCAAACACCGAACTTTTTTTTTATGAATTTACGAGTTATTATTTATGTGTGTATATGAAAATAAAACGAAAGCACCACATGTAGAAGATCAAGAAGAACAGGACGAAAATGTTGTTGATAAAGAAATCCAAATGTGTTTGACCTAATCTTTAAGTCTTCGAAATATAGATATATGTAGAAATACTGACATTTTATAATAAATAAATTTAAAAAAGTACAATTGTTCTGATTTAATGACAAAAAGTTTGGGTTCGGTTCGGGTTCGGTCGAACTTTGCAAAATTTACCGAAGTGCGGGTTCAGGCTAAGGAGGTTCGGTCTGAAAAAATGTGTTCGGTCGGACACTACTAAATTGCTTAAAATAAAATTATGAAAAGTTGTAAATGTGACAATGTATATTCTAAAGGCCAACGTGAGATTTGGCACATTTTAAGTTCAGACAATTGGTCTGTTAAATTTTCCTCTAAAAAGTTTAAACAACTTAATCAAATTAATTCTTGATAGTATGTGGGAGTTATTTATTTTTGTTATTTATTTTTGTTTGTATGTATGTAATAGGGTATCAACTCAATAAATCGTTGTTCGATTAATCGAAGAAATTTTTCGCCATTATATGATCTATTAATTAAAATAGCCAATTTCAAATAGCGAATAACTCGAACAAGTTATGTCAATTGATCGATTAAGATTAATTTCTTATGGCGATTTCTTTTCTGAGAAAAATGTTGCATAAATGCTACATGCTCTACACAAAAGAGATAGTGCATGTACCATTTATGCAACATATTTCTCAGAAAAGAAATCGCCATTAGAAAATTCTACTTTTTCATATAAAAATATTTTTTTTTTTAGATATCTAACTAATAAAATACAGAACAAATAAATAACATGTTATATTCTGTATCTATTCTGAACAAATTTTAGTCTATTTTTAGATATGGGTGTATGTGAGACAAATCATGTAATAAACGATTAACTACTTATTCCATACGTACGAATTTTCGTACTAAAATAATATTGACTTTGTTTGACGTTCATTGTAAAGAATTCATCAGCTTTTATAAATATGTAAACCATGCACTGTCAGATTATGGGCCACCTGTTTTTACCCTTTCTTCAATTTCTTTATTACCTCTAACGCTGCATTTACACATGAAAGTACTTTCATGAAATTTCTGTATACGTATTATCACTACAAATTTCTAAAAAAAAATAATAAAATTTCATGAAAATGTTCATGAAAGTGAAATTTCATTTTCAAAATGTCGTCAAAGGGCAAATTTCTACCAAAAATTTCTCGTCTTCTTCTTTTATTGTTTTGTTTATTTCAAGCTTAAGAGTTGCCGAGCCAATTATTCACGCCGAACTTCAGGTATTCGTTCAAAATAATATTTATTTTTATTAGTTTTCATGATATTTATAAATTTTAATTAGAATCATTGTGTTCTTAATATTTAGTTGAAAAAATATATTAAAATTCTTTATATATACGAAAAAAAAAAAAAATTTCAATTGGTAACACTGCTTAGTTATTGTCATTTACTTTCATGAAATCGCTTTCTTGAAATTTTCATTGAAAGCTAGCTGAAATTTGGACTGAAAGTAGAAAAATGTAAATGTGTTAGTGAAAAAGTGTGAGTGTATTGCGACTTTCAAGAAACTACTTTCATGTGTAAATGCCCAGTTACCATCCATGACATTTTAGGTATTGTTTGATTCGTCTTAAAAACCGAAGTATCCTTAGATAGGTAGTTGAAAACAAAATCATGGATTTGTGGCGCAAAATAGTAATATGTTTAAGAAACAAATTAACCAAACTTATAGAGTAGAGCTTTAAAATGAAGAAAAATAAAGGTATCCGCCATGTTCGGTAAATCAAATATATATAAGTGAAGTTGAAATCGAACAAACTTTGAAAGCGATCCAGTTTAAAAAGTTTCGTCATACTTTGAGTTCTTATTTTAACCATAACTTCTCTTAAAATCAGGAAAAATGCGGCGATTTAAAAAAATTATCTGAGAATCTCAATTGATTTAAATTTAACTTGATTTTCAGGAATAATATGTTAGTTAAATTGAATTACGAATGATAAATTTGTTCAAATAGGCTGGACCTCTCATAAAAATACCGCGACAAAAACGTCTAAAATAAAATAAATAATTAAAAAAAAATAAATAAGAATATGAGATGAAAGCCTATGTTAAATTCCCGCATTAAGCTTAGCAGGAGGCAAATTATACATTGAAATAAAATTAATGGACCCCGATTGCTGCTGAATCTAATGCATTTATTAAACTTTGGCTTTCAGATCATTTTATATTCTGTTCAACCGAAGTAGTGCTTACTTTGTTTATTTTTATTTAATTTTATTGCTTTAATCTTCTTTCGGTCTCTTTAGCGCCTTAAAAACTGAATGTTTTGCAGCAGAGTTTTGAATACGTGGTATAAATGAATTGTTATTTTATTGTTTATTGTTTAACTATATTTTTATTTTATGGTTTTTTTCGGTTTATTAATATATTAAAAGTATGAAATCAAGTAGACATGTATGTTTTTCTCATTGGATAAAATTATTTGAATTATTCGAGTTATTCGAACATATGAAACTTCTTATTCGATTAATCGAGCAAAATTAAAATTAAAAAATCGATTAATTCCTCACTCGAACAAAACCAAAAGTCAAACAATTGAATACTCTAGTATGTAACATGTTGTGTAACATGTAATGTTTCAAATCAAAATAAAACGATTAATCGAGCAAAATTAAAATTAAAAAATCGATTAATTTCTTACTCGAACAAAACAAAAAGTCAAACAATTGAATACTCTAGTATGTAACATGTTGTGTAACATGTAATGTTTCAAATCAAAATAAAACATAAGTATCTATAAAATCAACAAGATATTAATGAAAAGTGAGTGCAAAAGTCTGTGATCGTATTTTGCTTAAAATTTAAGTGAAATGTTATTTTCCTACCTAAATATTTAGGAAATCGTGGCAACGAAAATGAGTATTTTCGACAAAAGGGGTAATAGCTGGATGTCGTTGATAAGATTGTTATGACTAAAGGAACGTTATTCATTGTATAGTTTTTATAGTTGTTTATATAAAAAGAATTAAATACAAAGTGACAAATCTAAACGCGTCATTTTCTAATTTGTTATTTGAATAAGATAAAATCTGACCTCCAGATAAATGATTTTGTTCTGTATATTTCCAAAAGAGCTCACAACATAAATTTACATTAATACGTATATAAATTTTCTGGACTATTTATATACTATACATACATATACATAGTTCAAGATGAATTACAGCATACATTCATACACTACGCAGAAAAAGTCTGCGTACAAAACAAATTCACTTAAAAGATTGCAAAAAAGTGGCGGAACGATAATTTAAAATTCATTTTTTATTTTTAAATATTTTTCCGGCCTTTTAAACGATACTAATATTAAACAAAATTGCCTGCTATTAATGAATTAATAAAAAAAAAAATGAGAAAAAGTCTATGGAAATATTGACCAATATTATCAATAAATTAATAACTATTTATCAATAAATTTATAATTTTTGAAATTAATAAGCAGGGGGCTAATTCTGGCAGTCGTGATCGAATACTTTTTCGATTCGAAAGCAATTTTATTTCTCATTCTTTCAGTCGGTGCTAAATTAATCGAAATTACTTTTTCAGTGTTGTGAAGACCCAGATAAATGATAAACAACGCTGAAAAAATAATTTCGATGCGTTCAGTATCAATTGAAAGAATTAGATATAAAATTACCTTCGAATCGAAAAAGTATTCGATCGCGACTGTCAGAATTAGCAGCCAGGTAAGAACTTGAATGTTCAATTATTTTGTTCGAGTAAGGAATTAATCGTTTTTTAAAATTTAATATTGCTCGATTAATTGAATAAGGGTTTTAAATTATTCGAACAACTTGAATAATTCAGATAATTATATCCAATGGGAAAAAATACATGTCTAATTTATTTTATACTGCAAAAAAAAAGTTTTATGCGTTAAAAAAACCGAAAGAAGATTTAGGAAACAAATTAAAAGCAAACTAAAAAAAAGTAAAATCTGCTTCGGTTTAACAGATTATTAAATGATACAAAAGCCAAGGGTTAATATATGCATTAAGTTTAGTAGCAGGCGGGACCAATTAAGTTTATTTCAGTTTATAATTTGCAATTCTGTGCCGCCTACTTTACTAAATGCGGATATTTTACATATTAAAGCTTGCAGCTCATATATATTTTTTTTTAATTTTAATTATTTATTATATTATTACACAGAAAAAACTAAAAATGTTCTCCAATCACCAAATTCATACCAAATTGATAGAATCCAGCAAACAATTTGTTGACTTTGAACCCATTACCAAAATGATTATATTGATTTCTAAAAATTTTAAAAATGTATATTTTTTTTTCCAATAAAGGATATTTTTAATTTTAATTAAAAAAATGATCAAAAAACTTTGACGTTTTAAACAATGTGTTAATTGATTTTATTAAATATAGCTCGGGTTTTGACAATTCTCAAGAAAAATTCTACAAGTTTAAATTATTTTATTTTAAACGAAAAAATCAAGTGGGTAATTCCATGTCAAATCGACCAAGAGTGGGACCCGACCCCTTTCGATTTCAATGAACTTGGTGTGAAGTTTCCTTTCATCCTATAAGGAACATATATTAACGAAAACAAATTACAATTTTTTTTTTCAATAATTACGTCATATTCAAAATGTCATAATTTCGCCGAATTAGTCAGTCGAATATGTTGAGTTTATTTTTTTCAATATCTCTAAATTAAGATATATTGCTATTTTGTTATAAATGATATTTTAAATTCAAAAAAATGATCAAAAAACTTTGCCGTTTCAAACAATGTGTTAATTGATTTAATTAAATATAGATCAGGTTTTGACAAATCCCAACAATAATTCTACAAGTTTAAATTATTCTATTTCAAACGAAAAAATCAATTAAGATTTTTTGTTATTTAATTAAAAATTTATTTCGAAACAACTAAAATGTTAATTAAATCAAAATTATATTTTTAATTTTCTTTCAAGTAAAAAAAGGAATTGATTCAATTATCACATGAATTAGATTGAAATACTTTTTAAAAAATTTTGATAAATTTGATAAAAATTGATATAAAAACAACTACTGAGAATTCTTTCTGTGTAGTTATGAAAAATTTTCTAAACCAATTTATTATATTCCAGTGACCCGAATAAAATTGAAAACTACCATAGTTTTCCCTGATCTAAAGATAAGTTCTGGTAAAAATAAGAACTCAAAGTATATAAAAAGAATTTTTTTATAATCTTTTAAATTGTTTTAACTTCACTTGTTTGAATTCGGAATTCAGAACATGGCTAATAGCTTATATTTACTTTTATATATTTTTGGATTTCCCTTTTAATTTCCTTTATTTAAAACTACTCTACCAAACCAAACCTAGTTAATTTTTTTCAACTTATTGCTATCACGCGTCTAAGATAAGCCATATCTCGAATGTCAATATCAAGCCGATTTTAAGATGCGATTTATTAAAGAAATTGAGAGTCGGGTAAAAATAGGTAACCCATAATCGGACAGTGCAGAGCGTAAGCACTCCTAAATGCTGATGAATTTTTTTTTAGAATAAACGTAAAACTGAATAAGAAAAATGCCCTATTTTATTAAGAAATTTCTTAGGTATAAAATTTGACGTTTATCGTGATTTACATAATTTGGCACAAACACAACTAAAAAGGGACTAAAATATCTTCAATATTGTTTGTACCAACATGTAATTAAGTTTTTAACGACCGTATTCATAAAAAATAAAAAAGGTTAATAAAAGGTTTATCAAACTGATTTATGTAAAATAAAATTCAATATAATTGCTGTTCTGCCTTTTTTAAGCTTTATTGTCAATTTGAAAGATTTTGACACTTTAACAGTATATTTTTGACAATAACCAATAAAATATACATTTTTAGAAATGTGAACTTTTTTAGTTTAAACGAAGAACTCAATTAAGGTTTTGATTTATTTAATTAATATTTTAATTACATATTTATTTTCTAACAATTAAAATGTGAATTGAAGCAAATATATATTTTTAGTTTTTCTCCAAATAAAAAAATAATTGATTCAAATAACACATGACTTTAATTATAATAATTTTCAAAAAATTTTGAAATTTTTTTCTGTGTAGTTATAGTGTATTATATAGACCGAGGACATATCACTATGTAGATAAAAAAAATGGGTTTTATGCAATATCGTGAAAATGTAACGTCCTTAATGCAAAAAAGAACCTTTTGTACGCAGACTTTTTCTGGCTAGTGTATGAATGTATGTATGTATATCGCTTTGTTAAAGAAGTCCTCAATTTATAATATTCTAATTTTTCTGTATTTTTTTTTAATACGCTAACAATAAAAATACAAAAAAAAAACGATATAAAAAATCTGTAATAAATTAAAAAAAGAAAGAAAAACAAAAATTGAAACAACAAGGTCACCTCATTAAAAGCCCAAAATTTTTCACACATCCTTCAAACAGCTGTTAATTTAAGACACCGACACTAGACAAAAAAAAAAAAAAAAAAAAAAAATTAAAATAGACAATACACACACTCTACATAATATCTCTATTTAATATTTTAATTTTTGTCCAATTTTATTTTTTTGTTGTTGTTTTGTTTTAACAACACCAACAATATAATTTACCACAAATATTGGGGGCGTGTAAAATAATTTGTTGTTTTTCACACACGATTAAATACATTATGATATGTAGCTGTCAACCATCATCATCACAGAACCAACTCTCATAAAACAACAACATTGAGGGCAACAACAACAAACAAAAAAGTGCGACATCGGTGACAATTCACAAAAACATCACACACATACAGAAAATAAAAACAACATGAATTACAAAAAAAAAACCTTTAAGAAGAAGAATAGAACTCACACAACGACCGCAACAACAATTTTATGTGTTATGAGAATCGAGTCACAACAATCAATTTGAAAAACGATAAAATTACAAGAACAACTCAAACATTTCATAAAAAAAACCAAAAATAGGAAAATAAACTCTAACGAACAGTGTTACCGTTTTGGTTAATTTGGTTTTTCAATGTGTACTTGAGTACTTCTTTTCATATTAGTTACTTTTTTTCAACAGAAAAATTATAAATATTTTTTCTAATACTACCCAGCGGGAAAATGAGTAATTGATTACACAAATAACTAAAATAAATAATGTATTAGTTTCGATAGAATAATAATGCATTCATTGGAATCGATATTATTTAACACAATAATTATGCATCGATTTGCAGAACAAGGAATGTATAGTTTCTGTTCGTGTGTTTTATTCGTGCTTTTCTTTGACATATTTTCTTAGCAATAATGCGTTATTTTTGCTTCATTTATGTCGCCTAGTAATTTTTATTATAAAGGATTAATTTTTTAATTCATTCGCAGGGTACGTTAAAATAATTTATTACAATCCTAGGACATGTTTTGTGTTAAAAATAATGAATATTGGAATCAAATATTATACAAGATATTTATTACATTCTCGATTCCTATTGATTAGATTTTCCTGCTGGGTAGCATAACCCGCTCTGCTTTTATTCACCTTTATTATTGTGTTGCATTCAATTCAATATCAATACTTTTTTTCATCTACTTACGATTTTTTTTAAAAGCTTAAACTGAAACAGACTTTCAACTTAACCATATAAGGTATATACTTTGGAAGTTTCACCTGTTCACATCTTGTTATATCTTAAATTTTTAGCTTGAGAAATCCATTATAGTTAACTGCAAATTGTGATAACCAGGGAAACCGTTTATTTACCCTTTTTAGAGCTTTTTATGAATTTTAGCATAAATTTGTTAGTGCATATTTTTTCACATTTTACCAATCTCCATCGATTGCAATTTTATTCGTTTTTTATAAAATTTTTACAGTGCAATAATCTAAGTTCATATATATAAATCGGCAAAGACAAAAAAGTTAAGAACACTTTTTTTGTATTTGTTTGTACTCCTTTAGTTTTGGAGAGATGAGGTTACAGAATTTAGCCGTTTTTTACCCCCTCAGATTTTAATAAAATGTAAATTGTGCACTTTCTAGTAAATACCTTTCAAACGGTGTAATAAATACCTTTCAAACGGTTAATCGTGGTAACCAGTGTGGCCATTTTGGCATTTTTGCGGCTAAACTTAACATTAATATTTTTTTATTTAGCTGCAAAATTTTCATTTAGCACCTGACATTTTATTTAGCATTTTTAGAAAATGTGTTTAGCTTTTTTTTTAGCATTATTTATTTTAAAAATTTGGACTATTGATTTTACTTAAATTGTTTTATAAATTATAATAAATTTTTACTTAAAATAGTTATATATCTAAAATAATTTTGTATAAAAAGGGATAATACTTATGTTAAGAAACATTTTACCTGTCTTATAAAATAGAATATTCAGGGAATATTAGAAATGCCCTTATCATGTTGAATGGAAATTTTATTTGCTCCTTAATATAACGATATAAAAGTACAAGGAATTTTCACTTCGTATTTAGATAAAAATTCAATGGTGTATGAGTTTAAAAAAATAGTTTGCTCTAAACTGCTGAAAAAATAATTATTTTAAAGCCTCAACTTTTCTTAAATAAAAAATAAAATTATCTAAACAATTTTGTATATCATGGAAATAAATCGTTTAAATTGAGCATGTATCAGCGGTTTGCAGGCCCCTAAATTAAAAATTTAATCTTAACTACCTGTCCTTCATATGTATGTATGTGTATCAGATGATTTACCAAAATCTATCCACTTGTTTAAATATAACCATTTATTATAATCTCGTTAAAAAATAAGTCACTAAAATGTATTTTGCTTAGAATAAAATTTCATACTGGTAATACATTTTTAACAAAAATCTGTAAAAATGTTAGCATTTTTTAAAATAATTTTTAGCATTTTTTGGCCATGTCTGATGCCAGATTTAGCTGTAAAAATTTTTAAATCTGGTCACACTGGTGGCAATGCTGATAACGAAATAAATGCAAAATAGTTTTTTTGCTGCTTCATTCTCATGTTGTGAGTTGTTCATACATTTCGTTAGAGTAGAAAAGTTTTCGAAAATAGAAAAAGAGCCCAATGTAAGAAAAAAATATATTTTGTTTTTTTGTTTTAAATTTAGTAAAATTTCTTTTAATATTCATAACGAATTTATTGTCACATTAAACTAAAAATATTACAAATTAAGAAGGAAATTAACATGATTCTAAAGACAGATACTTTTAAACATCGTTAGATGGAACGAGTTGTGAAAGAGATCAGTGGTGTGTAGACATGGTCGATTATATAGAGACCCTATCAACATATAAAAAGGTATTTTTAAAATTGAATATGGGCATTTCCACAGGAAAGGAATATGTCAGGTTATTATTATTTAGCGTATGGATTTAAAAAACTATTATGAGTTGCATTCGACAAACGATTATCGCTGGTTATCGAACATCGACAATCGATTGTAAAATATGTATTATGGGTTGGCGGTACTGTCGATAATTTTGTTGTGCGTCGAATTTTTTAACGAAAACAATTTTGCTTCGACACTGCAAATAAATATAACAAATTTGTTGAAAATTTAAATGTTTGGCAAAAGAAATTTGCATAAAAGTTCAGGCTTTAAAACAGTGGGAATAAATCTCGCAGGAGCTAAATTGCTCTTTTTCCAAGGCTAAGCTTGTATAATCCCATCTTGAGCTCACAACTGTTGCCAATACTTTTTTACAAACTTGTTTCCTTTTTCAGTATGTTGAAAGTATCCCTCAACCTTTTTTTTTTTTTTATTGCCTCTGACCAGTTCCAGTAAGCGACCATTTTCGTCAGATAAATCATCGATCCAGAACTCCGTCCTGGTCATGTTTATTTTTTAATTTAAATGCCAGCTAATAGAAATTTACTATTGTGAATAAACCAAGTTAGTAAAATACAAAATAGTGCTTTTTTATCGACTGTGCTATATAAAGCCTGGTACTCTGTTGAACATTTCTCGTGAAATAGTGTCAAAACTGATATGAGAAAACTTGTCCGGAATTTCTATGAAATTATGCTGATAGAGTTGTACTCTGTTCAATTTGTGAAAAATTTACAAAATGTTTCTGCCAACATTTTTTTATTACTGCAAATGGAAAAAATTTTAACTTAATATTAAATATAACTTAATACCTTGGCCAAATATTATTCTCACTTTTTATAAAGGATCTGCCGAGTGTAATACACAATTGTGATGTATTAATGTTTGCCGGTGATGTTAAAATCCTATTAAGCTACAAAATTCTTAAAAAATTTTTTTTTTTAAATGTAATATTTACAAAATATTCAATTTTAAAAATGGACAAAAACCTAATTATTTTGTTTGCCTGATTCTTTTTTATATAATTTCTCAAACTGTTCTTTAAAAATTCTGAAACTTTGAAGGTGGTGTTTTTATTTTCTTTTTTAAGATATGATTTTTTTTCTTTTGCAACCTGTAAAAAATAATCCTAAAATGAAATTTTAATATTGTAATTTTGAGCAATAAGTTTTATTAAATCTGATTTGTTTGATTTTAGGTGTTAAAAAAAAGTAACGACATTAATAGAGTTTTTTATGTTTATTTGTTTCATTTTTTGTTGGAGCTCAATGTGGGCCCTTTTAAAGAAAAGTACACTGTTTGTCACGTTACATCTCTGAGAAAAAAAATTGAAAATAGATAACACAAGGGAACAAGGTTTTTGTTGATTAAGAACTGAATGTTGTTTTTAAGGTTATTTGGGACGCTGAATTCAAATCTGCACTCAGTTTTTTTTTATCAGCTCGACTTTTCGAGATATACCGTTATTTCCTAAATTATAATTTATCATATTTAATAGTTTTTACTTCTCCTTTAAAATTTTCAAAATGTTAGATAGGGCCTTTTTCGTTTTAGGTAACGATATATTGCAATAACTTGAAAACGGTGCACCATATTCACTTTAAAAAAACCAGAATTCGCTGACAATATTATCTTTCAGTCGTGCTTACACTGTTTTTAAATTTGCCCGGTAGTTTCTGTGATATCGTTTACATTTTTTTTAAATAAAAGAACAATTAAAAAAAATACATTTTTTTTTATTTACTGCCAGTTCATCGATTTCGAACGTTTACGTTCGCATAGAAAATTAAATTTAAAACAGCAACAAAATTTTAAAATTTGTTTTTGTTTTAAATGTTATTTTCTATGCGAACGTTAACGTTCGAAATTGTTGAACAGGCAGTTAAAAACTCATAAAAAACTGAAATTTCGATTGGTATACAGTTAGCTTAACATATTTCGAATGAAATGTGCTTTATTGTATTGTAATCGGTGCACGACTTTTGATTTTATTCAGAATTTACTGAAGCAATTAAATTGATATAAATCGCGATTTCCATACAAAAATAACATTTTTTAATGTGTGTGTGTTTGCTGCTGTTCTATTTATGGACGTTTTTTCCTTCACTTCACTCCACTTGATTGTGAATAAAAGAGAAACGCGTTCATCGATTTTTGTGATCTAGGTATATCTCATTTTATTCACAGGTTATGTGACTTTACGTGAAAGTAATACGACTGACTTTTTTATTTTTGGATTTTTCATGATTTTTAAAAATAAAAAATTGTATTGTACAATTACATCTTTAAAAAAAAAGAAGAAATCTGAAAATCGCTGCAAAATTCCATTAGTATTTGTGACTCAAAAATGCGATCTGATAGAGAAAAATGGAGATTAAATTGAAATCAGCGACCTCAAATTAGTAAAAAATTGCATCAAACTTCCAATCAACACATAAAAAGTTCAATTTTGTTCCGCTGTGTAATCGATTACAAAAAATTTCGATTAACCACCATTTGTTTAAAGATTGATGTTTGACTTTATACTGACAGCCGTGGCTGTGGCGATGAGGGACAACACATGCAAGAACTCTGATGATGAGATACGTGGTTCGAAAGAACGTTGTCAGTTCGACCTAGTTCAATTCCCAGTTCAGTCCAGAATAAAAATTATTTATAATATTTAAATTTATTTCATGTTGATAAATTCCTTTCTTAATTTTAGAATAATCTTATGAAAATTTAATTTGATGATCTTGAGTCAAATCTAGATTTTTGACCATAAAATCTCTACATTTTATCTTAGTGGCTTAAATTTCCTTTAAAAGGCAGGTTTTTATGTTTGAAAAACTATATTTCAAAACCCCCCAAAAAAATCTTTGGAAAAATTTGATCGTAACCACTATTTTTATATTTTTAATTTTGGAAAATAAAAAATGTCCTTGAATAAAACTTATATTTAGCATTAAGTAAAAAGAGAATGAAATTTTTTTTCCTCTCTCTCTCTCCTAAAAACTCAAGACTTGACAACTAAAACTTGAGACATGTGATCCAGTGATGCCATTAGGATACGAAAGATAAATTTTTCGTATCCTTTGATGACTTCATGTATCATGTATAATCCTGACAGTATTCGTATCTTTTGAGTCTGTGCGCAAAATATACAGAAATAAAATATTAAACTTTCCGTATCTGACAAAGTTTTTTAAAGTTACTATTTCGTTATGAATTCTAAAAAAACAGTGACAACTAAATAAGCTTCGTATAAACGGTGGTCGGATCTTACAATATTGGTAAACAGCTTTGGTTAAATTGCATTAAAATTGACTAAAAATGTCTTGCTACTGTGTGAACATTGTAAGCAAATTTATATTCGGCAGATGTATAAAATTAATGCATCGGACAATGGCACCATTGTCAGAAAAATATTTCTATTGGCAACGCCTGCTTATTCTTGTGTATGTGTGTTTAGATGACATTTTAAAAGAAATATGTATGTAAACTTTTTGATATAATAGCCTAAGTATTATCGCCTTAACTCGTATATTAATTTTTACAAAAATTAATTTGTTTTGATTTATTATTGATAATTTTAAAGTTTTCTTACTGTATTTTTAAAAATTACATACCTAGTTAATATATATGACTTAAATAAATATAAAAATGAATTTATATGATATCACTTTCTTTGCAATATTCATTAAATATGAAATAAAAATGTTAAACGTTGAAAATTGATTTTCAAATTTTTTTCAAAATGTATCTTTTTGGAAACTAAAATGTATCTTTCTCGAAATTTCACTGGCAACACTGACCAGCACAAACATTTTTCTCTTCTTTCCTGACTATATTCACAGAAAATATTTCATTGGTTTTTTTATAAATTAAAAAAGTTGTTTGAAAAGTATTTCAATTAAATTAATGTGATACAAGATTTATACACTTACGGTCTAAGTTATAAAAACTAAAACATGTTAATAAAGGGTTTATGAAACGGATTTCCCTACAAAATCCGTTTCATAAACCCTTTATTGACCTGTTTTATTTTTTTATTACTTAGGCGGTTATTGTTTTAGTTGAAAGAAAATTAAAAATATAATTTTGATTTAATTAACATTTTAGTTGTTTTGAAATAAATTTTTATTTAAAGATTATAATTAAATAACAAAAAATCTGAATTGATTTTTTCGCTTAAAATAAAATAATTTTTACTTGTTGTTGGAAATTGTCAAAACCAGAGCTATATTTAATTAAATCAATTAATACATTGTTTGAAACGGCAAAGTTTTTCGATTATTTTTTTAATTAAAATTAAAAATAAAATGTATTGAAAAAAAAATATTCACAATTTTACAATTTTTAGTAATCAATATAATAATTTTGGCAATATGTGCAAAATCAACAACTTGATTGCTTGATTCTATGAATTTGGTGTTGAGAGACAATTTTTAATTTTTTCTGTGTTCTTTCAAATTTCATATCGTATACGAGTATGTTAATTGAACTATATTTTGAACAAGGAATTAAGACTATAATTAAGAAATGGATTTTAAATCGCTCGAACCTCTTTAAAAAACGGATCATTTTAAAATCGATCGATTTTCATTACATGCCTGATTCGCTTTTAGAATATAAATGTGCACTCAATGCTTAAACGTTGTCGTTGTCTGAAGGGAAACAAAAGTGTTTAAAAAATATTTTTCTTTGAAAATTTTTTGTTACAAGTCCATTTCATCTACCAAACTAAATTCGTACTAATAAGTACTAAAGGGTGCACAAAAATAAAATTAAACTCAAAAATATGAGTGTTAACGTATGTGTTCGTATTTGGTGTTTCGATCTATAAAATTGTCTGACTTTTTTTTATATGAATATTTGTTTTATTTGTGTTAAAAATGCGAAAGATTCTATAAATTAATGTTTATTTGTCTTGTGACACAAGAATAAAAAAAAGAAAGAAAAAAATGAACAAAATTAAAACATAGATTTTTCATTTTTTCAATTTCTTTCCTCATAAAAGTATGAACGAACTTTAGTACAACAACATTTGTGTTGATATCTTTTTTGGATTTCATGGATACATGTGCCATGTTGTTATTAATAATGCTCAAAATTTGTTGTTGTTCTTGTTGTCGTCTTTAGTCTGTCTAAAATATAATTAATACACTCGTTAGATATTATTTTGTGGCGAAAAATTTAAATTTACAAATTCATCTCACAGATGAAAATTTAAATTTTGAATCCTAAACATCATAATGATAAAACAATTTTTACGTTAGTAAAAATTTGTTTAAATTAAAGAGATCTTTTCACTCATCCTGATTATGAGAACTAACATCATCATCTTGTTTGAAAACATGATTACTAACACGATCATTGTTTGTCTGTCTCTCCTGACTGTCCTTCCATTTGTCTGCCTGTCTGTTTACTGCTTGCCGATTTTTTTTTTGTTTTTCGTTTTCCATCGCTGCTAATTTTAAGTTTTATAATGATAATAATAAATAAATTTATGTTTTCTTTAGTTTTTTTCTCATTTATTTTTTTCAAAAATAGAAAATGTCGTCTTTAAGATTTAAATTTTTTTTTTTTTTTTTTTTTTTTTTTTTAAATTCATGTGACTGCGAGAGTTTGTTTCTTTCATGTAGTAAAAAAAAAATAAATAATGGATCGAATAGATCTATTCAGTTGGTTTGCAGGAGTCGAGACTTTATTTTTACATATTTGTGGAAACTATTGCAAATGATAAAAAAAACTATCGAAAAATTTCGTACGTGTGAAGTAACAACAATAAAACGAATAAATTTCACACAATCATAGAGTTAAGTTTTTTTTTTACAGGTGAGTTTGGTTTTGGTTTTTTTCTTTCTCTTTCTATTCTAGCCGTTTTCTATGGCTGCAGTATCGTTAGTTGTTTTTTTTCCCATTGATTGATTAAGTCAACCATTCTCCTATCTACATGTAGAGAAGGATGAGACACGTTATTAAGATACAATGTTGCCATGTTGTTTGTTAACACATATCAACTACACTCACTTATCGACCAATACACGCATAGTTTGTTGTTTTTTTTTTTTTATTCGTAAGATTTGAACAAGAATGAAATAATTATAAGGATTATTTCATTCACGCAATTGACAACAGTATTGAGTAGCAATTTAGTAGGAATGCTCACAATCAAATAAAATTACTATTATTCTTTTTAGACACTTTCTTAATATGGGTATTAAGATAAAGTGAGATAAAAATCGTTTTACTAACAAAGTTTATCTGTGATGTGTGGAAATAAGTTATTTTACTCCTTTAGACGGAGTTAAGTTAGTCGAAATATAATCATACTTAACAGGATGGTAAACTTAATAAATCTATCGGAGTTTTAAAAATGCAAAAATTATATGTATATTAAACTTCTCAGTTTTTCCTTTGACCTTGGTCGTACTTTACCTTTAATTCGACCCAAAAACTGTACGAATCAGCCTCTAACTCAGCATTTTTTTAAGATCATCGTCCCCGAAATTTGAGTAAAAACTACTGCGACCACTCAATAAAAAGGGCCTGTTTGGCAACTGGTCAACCGCGTTCTTTCAAGGACCAGCTTCAGCTCTTGGCTGCACCGATATCCCCGTAGAGCACAACTCCAAGAAGTATGGGCTCTTCAAGACGTTCAACCCCTGGGGAATCTTTCACGTATAACGAATACGTTTTCTAATTATCTGACGTTTTCGTTGTACAGAGCTTTGCTAATCCATAACCGAATAATTTTATTTTTTTTTTTTGCCAATTAACCTTCGAGAGATGAATTTGAAGGGAAGCCGCCGCTACATAAGTTAAAAACAATGATATCAAAGTTTGCACTGCTTAAATAACAATAATGTGCATTAACTGATATCGGATAAAAGTTGATTCCAATTCTCTTAATATTCTGAAATTTTGCTTATCTTTTGTTAAATTACACGGGCTCTAAAAGAATTTTAAGCAAAGATAATTACATATCTGGATCGGCACCGTGAAGATAATAAAAATGTTATGCACTTCCTGTGCCAGTGTCCTTCATTTAGTTATTGTAGTTACTGTTTCTTTAGAAAAAGAAGTATTTTGTGCCAACAAAGTATCATTGCAGGAAGTTAAGATTTATTTCTCAAATTTGACAAAAAAAATTGCACCTGAAGCATATTGATTACTCGCCGAATGCATTAAGCCAATTAAAATTTTTGTCAGAGGGAAGAACTTGCCAAACAATTGGCAGACACTCAAGCAGACATTTCAAAACGTTTACAAGCAGCAGGATTTATTCAAATTCAAGGGAATTGGGTATGACATGAATTGAAGAAGAGACGATCAAATCAAACCATTAATTCGTGGAAAAAGCGTTATATTACGTCAACGCTCAGTTGGCAAGTTTTGTCTCACCCGCCTTATAGCTCAGACCTTGCCTTCGTCGAGAACTATTTGTGTAGATCGATGCAAAACTCTCTCCTGAAATACACTTCGCTTTGGGACAGCGAATTTGAAATTGGCTTGATTGGTTTTTAAGAATTTGTTTTTTTGACAATCTTTTAGATTAGATCGATGGAATTTTTGACAGATGAATTTTTGTTCATCCATATTCCCTTCATGGATACAATCCAAAATATGTTCATTATCGAGCTAGTTCTTGGATTATATAGGTTAAGTCGAAACGAGGGGATAATGCATTACCCATACCCATTTTGAAATACTCCTACGCCAATTTGGAATATAAGGCCCTCTAAGGGAGTATCGTTTGTAATTAAATTATATTTTAAATTTCACAACTTTCTAAAAATGATTATTTGACACTTATCTGGCAAATGTTCAAGCTTTAAGATTATAATATTAAAAGTTTATTGAAGCAATGAACTGCTTTAGGTAGGTAGGTAGAAGTTTAACTCCACACCCTCACCAAAAGACAAGTATTGTGTACGGTGACGCCTAGAGAAGTAAAAGAAATTAAATGAGGGAAAGGGAAAGCAGAACAATTGGGGAAACTACCATCAAACGAGAAGAAAAAACAACACTACTTAGCGCAATAGCCCTTCGCAATAGTACAGCCTCGAGCCAATCAGATTCTCGAGCCCACAATCTAAGATATCTCCTATTTCGCCTACCTACTACTCATCCATCTCAGCCTGCTCTTCTGTATCCTAAGACAGCAACACAGAATGTACTCAACTGTCTCTATCTCCTCGCACTATCTACATAATTCCGAGGTAACTCCGCCCTCCTGCCTACCATGCAGTGGATCGTGATAACACTGGACATAATGACCGCAATACTCCTCATACAGTTCTATTCCTCCATTTCCGATTGCTTCCGTTTATAACCCATTCCCTAATCCTAACCAGGTAGAAGCCCAGTGGAGGCTTGACTGCGTCCACACGTTTATTCCAGTCTCGCCAATTAATCGGTCATTTCGTTGCCGGTGATGTTGCAGGGACCCAGTTCCCAGCATATCCTAACCACATACTACCCTAATATCTCTCTTTAAGCCCTTTTACAATCCTACACTAGCTCGGAATTTACAAAATAGCAAATAACGGCTCTAAGAGCCGCCTGGCTATCCACACATAAAAACTCTTTTAGATATCTGTAAATTCGCTTTTACATATAATTCTTCATATTTTTTTTGTGCTATTTTTGAAAAAAAGATGTGCGATCTGTAGTGTCTGTCTGTAGCATGTATTTTGTTGTTGCCGCCATGTCTCACGTCAGATCGCTTTTTTGTGTGACTTTTTTTTATTTGGCGTTTAAACACGTACAACAAATAAAATACAGGAAAAATACTATACAACTAAACAACCAACGAAAAAAAATTGTGAAAAAAATATTTAAATTGTGATTCACCTATTTTGGTGCAAAATGTAGTAACCAATGTTTGTAACTCAAAAACACTGATAAAACAAAAAAAAAAGATAAAAAAAATCGTTTCTTTTATGCGCATAAAGATCATAGAATTTTATAAATAATTAGATTTTTTTCATTCTCGAAAAATAGATTCTAAAAAAAACATGTTGCTAAAAGAACAATTTTTATTTAAGTTGTTCATGATGCAATTTTTAACGTAAAGTTCATTGTTTTTACACGTTTTTTTTGCGCACTCAAACGCTCTTACTAGGTCAACATTGTTTAAGAGTGAGCAATTGATTCTTTGTTAAATTTGTTCAGTGTGGTAACTCTTAAAATAGGACGCGGAAGAGTCTTAAAATAATCGATTTGATTAGTGAGAAGTCGGTCGGAATAAGTAAGATTGATTCTGAATAAAGTGTTGCATTTTTTTTTAATTAGATAAGTATTTGGCATTTCTTAAATTAGAAAAAATTTATTAATAAAATTTTATTGAAATGGTTTTTTTTCAAAAATTATTTTCGGGAATGAAATATTTATTATTAATTAATTCATTTATTAGTGATGTGCTAATAATTTTTTTTCTTTTAGAAAATTCTTAAAAATTGAAAATTCCTCTTAAATGGACCTCTTAAATTAATCTTGATATTTGGAGATTTTGAGATATATTGCTTTTGTTGTTATAACGATATTGTCTTATATTTCGTTATTCATTTCAATTATCACAAAATCGTCGCCTAACAAAGTTAAAAACTTGAACATTTTAGCAACAAATTTTGCAAGCTTAAGAGTAATTTTTTTTAAGTATCAAACTAGAATTTAGATTATTAAATGTAAACAAGTTAAAGTGCTATAAGAACAGAAAGTCATACAAATACCGGTCTTTACACTCATAGAAAAATGCAACTTCATATTGCTAATACCCGTACATCAGTATTGTAACATCAATGTTATTACAAATGTCATCGATGAGGCAAAAAGTGACATGAATCCAATGGCGAATGTCATCATAACATTTCGTCATATTTTATGCGTCATCTATGCTTTGACTACAGTGACATCAATTCGATGCCACATTTTGTGTTTTATTAAACATTTTTCATGTTTAAAAAGTAAAATAAGAGTCAAAATTTCCCATATTCTATTTTTTTAAGTTATTTAGTTAAATACATCAAATTTTCAAAGTAAATGATTACGAAAATCAACAAAAGGCTAATACAATAAAAGTAAGTAGCGGAGTAACCGCTTTGATGACAGGTTTTATTTATCTGACTTCGATTCGTCATTTCTGTGATGCCAATGTGCCTTCCCATTGCACAGTGTCGGAAATACCCCCATCTTGCGGCGTTTTGTTAATAACTTTAAAAACATAAAAAATTGTGAATGATTTTTTTTTTGTTTTTTTTTTAAATTTTTGTATATATAATTATAACTAATTCATTAAATTTTAAAATGGGTTTGTTTTTTTTAAGTATACATATGGGTAGTTCCATATCTAACCAACGAATAAAATAAAAATTTTGGACCTGACCCTCTCCAAACTTGACGAAATTTGGTATAAAAATTATATTCTACATGGTTAAGATAAATGGGATTGCTAGACCAGATGGTTCTGGAGATACAAGGTCATGAAAAGTGAAAACTCATCAAAATCTTTACTAATGGCTAATAAATCAGTAAGAGTTTAAACGCTGGTTTAATTGAACTTAACTTAACTTAAATTAATCTTTAGTTTAAACTCAACGGTTGTAAATCAATTTCCCATGTATTAAATGTAGTTTTAAAAGTAACATGTGGCAGCACTACGATAAATGTTGTTAAATTCATATGGTTTGTATTGGTAGTTTAAACGCCCAAATTTATGCGTTTAAAGATGGTTTATATGCTCACTGATTTATAGATTTCTTGGTTAAAACACATTGTAAACCAAAAAGAGAGTTTAACTTGCTCTGATTTATTAGCCCTAAGTAGTACAACGTTTTTAGCTATATCTTTCTCAATTTTTATGCAACGACAATCAACAAAATCTCAATTTAAAGCTAATGAGGTTTCTATTAAAATGGTGTCATACAAGATTTTTTTGTTTAGGGTTTAAGGTCTTATTTACCAGGATTTTTTTTTTTATTACCGTGTAATTTTTTTTAAAAAGGCTTTTGCTTCATATTTTTTTTTACAGTTTACAAAAAAAAAAAAAAAAAAAAAAAAAACTATTCAGAGTCGGAGCTTTCAGAATTAGGCTGTTAGGTAGGTCATTTATATTCAAAAGAAGCTGCTTGACCTCATCATCTATTTTAATGTGTTTTTTGAAGTATTTCGAGGTGCTTTTTGATTTAGATGTAATAAAAGGATCCGACGAAACCAAGAAGACTTACCTACCATTATGTCCAATCTCGAGTCTTTTCGCGTGTGGTTCAGCCTATAACTGCGAAAATCTTTATTTCTTACCTTAAGTGCCTCTTCTGACATCATTTCTATTGGTAGCGAAACTTTTTCAATAATATCTGCTCCATGTAACCAAGTAGAGTGCCCACTGCTACCATCACAGCCCCATTTAAATATTGCTTTTTTGCAATCGTAACTATTGCCTACAGTCATGACATCCTCAAAAGTTGTTGAAAAGCCTTTGTGTTATACGTGCAACAGTATGTTCTACGATACTTTGTAAGCCAACTTCGGGTGAACGTTCAGTTACGTGTATGTCACTGGTGTAACACTCCGTTTAAGTTTTAGGCAAAATATCGCAGCTTGGATAAATATTGCAGTTTCGTTCTTTGGCACCATATTGCATTGTATGACCTTTTTGAGTATCCACCATCAATATAGAGAGCAAAAGCTTCTTCAGGTGTATACGGAATATGTGTTTTTTAGATTTAAGCATTTTTGTAGCTATTGCAGATTCTAAACATAACTTTGAAACCTGTGACGCGCTTCTTTTTCCAGCTTTGTAAAGACTCACGCTCGCCGCTACCATTAACTCTTGGTTCGATGTTTCCTTGGCAATTGATGCAATTTTTTTTTTTTTTTTTTTTGAGACTTACTTGTGCACTCTGAAAAAGGTTTCATTTTACGTTGGGCAACGCCTGGATTAGGAAAAATAATGTCTTCATCCAACCACATCTTATTTCGCCCTTCGAATACAGACAAAACTCTGTGACTTTCTTTCCACTTTTCTACAAGCTGACTAATAAAATTTCTGAATTGTTTCTGAAGATGGTGGTATTGTTCTTCGCTATATTTTGAGCGATCAATGACATTGGAAACTATATGATATTTAACCATTAAAAGTTTTTTTGTTGGCACCGGTTCACTATGCCATATTAAAAATAGGGTGCGTTTAGATTCTGCCATTGTAACTAAAAAACGAAAAAAATCAAAACTTTGCAAAAACTTGCATCCTATTTTTGAACTTGACATAGATAAAAACCCATTTAAACAAACTATACAAACAGTGAACCGAATGCAGTCGAATCCACCCCGCTTTTAATCCACACAAAATTGGATTTAATATCTAAAAGCACTTTCACAAAGGACATTTTTTCTTTTTCCACTGTCCAGCACTAAAACAAACAATTACAGATCACTTTTTTTTATTTAATACGCAAATCGCAAATCTTATTAAAAAATTAAATATTTAATTTTTTGCTGTCAACAAAATTGCACTTGAAAAAAGCTTAAAAATAGTTATTGCACTTGCAGAAATAAGTGTTAACTTTAATTGCTCACAGCTGTGCGAAAATTAGGAACAAAACAAAAAAGAAAACAGAAAAAAATCAGTTGAGGTTTAAATTTTCAAAAAAAAAAAAAAAAAAAAAAAAATTAAAGATTGCCGAATTCTTAATTTTAAAATTTCACTAAAGCGACGCTAGATTGGGTATTTAAGCCACTGTGCATTGATGACATAATTTCTGACCCTGATGACAATTTGGCCAAGTTATCTTAAGACTGACATCATAATGATGAAAAGTGTCATTGGGTCAAAATACATCAGCGTTATGAAGCCTTTTTCTAGTTATAAATTTATTTTGGGCCACGCCTTCCTCCAATCTCGCCCACATTTTGCCGGGAGTTGTGTATTGATAACTAATTTGCTTGTACCTAATTTGAAACTTTGGCTCTTGCTGTCCAGATATACCGGAATCTATAATGTCTTTGCACGGGAGAGGACGAGCATACTTTGGCTCTTGACGCAGGGATGGGCAATATATATCGATATATCAAAATATCGATATTTAAAAAAATAACAATCGATATTTCGCCGATATTTAAAATACCCATATATCGATACATCGATATTTATTTACTTCTATCGAATTCGATATTTTTAAGAACTCTTTATAATAAAATTCAACATTTTATCTGCTTACAATACTGTTGTATTTTAAGAATTTTTTTTGACTAATATTAAGAAAGAAAACGGACCTTTTCCATTGTACATATTCATAGTTTTTTAAGAGATGACAACAAAATAATAAGCGGGGAAAAATATTCCGGACAAGCTTCCTAAAATGATGCAAAGAATCGCCTTATTAAAAGCAGCAAAAGACTAATGAAAGTGGAAATGTAAATAAAAAAGAAAGCAAATTTTTTTTTATTTTTTTTTTTAATTTGAACATGTTCTTCGCTTATATATTAAAAATAAAATATCGCACAGTTTACCTGTATAGTATGTGTCACAAGTTTCGTTTACCGGCATTATATAATCCGGCATTAAATAATCCCATTTAAATTTTTCGTAATCTATTTTTTTATTAGATTTCATATGGCGAATAAAAAAAATGTGGTCTTAGGAATTAATTCACCTTTTTTTATTTTTATTGAATTTTATTTTATTGTAGAATTTCGAACGAAAACTTCATTCGCATAACTTACATTAAAACCTAAATTTTAAAATTTGTTTTTGTTTTAAATGGAAGTTAAGCGAATGAAAGATTCGTTCGAAATCAAGGGACATTTAGTTAATTTGAAATAAAAAAAAAAAAAACAATAAAAAGTTACTCCTGTTTGTAGAATGCAAACGCAAAAGTGACTCGCCTCACTTACATTCAAAACAAAAACAAAATTTAAAATTTTGTTTTAAATGGCAACAAATTTCGAAAATTTTTAATGTTTTTTTTTAGTTGAAAATCAATTAACAGTATTTAAGCAAATAATAGGATTAAGTATTCAAATGAAATTAATTGGTGAAAATTTCCGCAGAAACTTAAAAACGTGCTCCCTTCTAAATTGAATGGTACATTAAACAATTAATCAAATCAAAAATGACTCACATTCACTCTGAATTAATTGTTTTTTTTTGGGCATTTCCGATTAAAGTTTATTTGAATTTAATTTTTATTTGTTTATGCCGATTTATTATGCCGACAAACTTTTTTTTAGTTATTAAGTAGTTTTTTATTGGCTGTTTTTTTTTTTGTCAAGTTTCTGAGAATCGTTTTTTTTCGATTTTTAGCCATTAATTATAACTAAAAGTTTTAAGTATAATTAGTATTGTGTTTATTTTATTAAACTGTTATTGGTTTTTAATCCAAATTTTGATATTTTAATCAGGCTTAAGTTAACTTTTTTATGAAGAAAGGAATTTTACAACATGAAATGAATTAAAATTTGTTGAAAATTTTTCATTCTTCACTGAGCTGGCAGTTTTAAGCTAATATTTAAATAACTATTTATTGATTTAAGTTTAATGTACATTATTATTTAGATTATTTTAACAAATCTGTAACGTTTGTTGTCTCGTTCGACCGAACATTTGGCGAGATACAGTCTCAAAAGCTTTAAAAAAATGCTCGAAATTTCGAATTATAGACTTCACTATCTTGAAACTAGTCGGGGCGTTCACAGCGCCCACATCTTTTTCAAAAACAAATGACAAACAGGATTATGGTATACTTTAGGGAAATCGCAATCACTAGGATTTTTTGACCCAAATGATTTTTAAAGTATTCGATAATTTGGATTTTCCACAACATTCGATTCCACTGCTATTCCTTCATGCCCTAAGTCTTATATATGAACTTATGGGAACAAGAGGCTTAAAGGTCAGGTACACGGGCTTAGTTTTTAGAAAAATCAAAACCGTGATGAACCTTTAACCAAGAGAAAGGTTTTGATTATATTTCGAAAGTAGCTGCACCCAACACTACCAGCTTTTTTTTGGTCTTTAAATTTGCAGGGTTCAATAGATCGCGGTTGGTCAAAGTCAATCTGTTACCAAGTAAATTTTACCCCGCAGTTAGTAAGAGAGGCACTGTTTGTAAGGCTTCTTTAGTGGTGACGTGGTTTCTGTGGTTTTTAATATTGTATCCCAGGCTTGTTGATTTTGAAAAGGGTAGGAGAAAGTTGTTTAAGCAATGCCCTGGCCTAATGGTGAACTCATTGTTTTCACCCGTAGTTAATAGCTCAGTTGAACGAATATGTAGTGGCAGATACTCGCGATAATTATGAACATATCTTTAAAAATTATCATCAGTGAAATTAATTTCAACTTTAAATAGATCCAAACATTTCCTATGCCTTTCGAACTACTCCCTTTCTAGATTTCTACACGCAGAGGAAAAAAAACATTTTTCAATATGGACACCACCAACAAAACTATTTTTAACGACATTTTTTAAACATATTATGTTTATTTTAACCATATTATTGTCACCGGCAACCATATTAT
This sequence comes from Pollenia amentaria, assembly GCA_943735925.1. Classification (NCBI taxonomy): domain Eukaryota; kingdom Metazoa; phylum Arthropoda; class Insecta; order Diptera; family Polleniidae; genus Pollenia; species Pollenia amentaria. The sequence continues at coordinate 124,543,993 of OX031008.1, forward strand.
GGTTAAATTAGTGTTCCATCACTAAGGCACAACCATATTATGGTTGCCTCTAAACATGTCTAAACAGGAGTGCGACAAGGTTGCGAAATGTCACCACTTTTATTTAACATTGTGTTGGATATTGTCTTGAGCCAGGCTATTTCGGGCAATAGAGGTATTGGTTGGGGACTTTTAAATCGGTTAAATGATCTTGAATATGCTGATGACATTTGCCTTCTCTCTCACCGATACTCCGATATGAACATGCAACTGGAACGTCTTGCGGAGCTGGCCAAGAACGCTGGTCTTAGGATTAATGTTGGCAAAACTAAAGTAATGCGAGTGAACACGGAAAACTCTAATATCTTTACAATTGATAATGTGCCCTTGGAGGAGGTTAATTAGTTTTGTTACCTCGGAGCAGTCATCCCAACATCAGGCGGTTCGAGTGCAGATATTGCCAATCGAATAAAAAAAGCGCTCAAGCCTATGGCCAACTTAATAAGATATGGAACTCTTAAACTCTCTCTCGCGAAACGTGGAATGCGGCCCCTCATGATATGCATGCCCTGCAAGTTTTTATAAACAAATGCCTAAGAAGAATCCTACGAGTCTTTTGGCCACAATACATATCAAACAACAGAACATTGGCATCTAACGAGAATCAATCCCCCATAACTCTTGAAATACAAAGGCAAAAATGGAATTGGATTGGTCTCATAATACGAAAACCGGTCACAGATATTGCCAGAACAGCGATCGAGTGGAATCCTCAAGGTAGCCGTAGAAGAGGTCGACCAGCTCATACATGGCGAAGACAAATTGAAACCGAAGCGTCAAATATACAAACGAGCTGGAAAGAAGTAAAAAACATCGCTATGAACAGATCAAGATGGAAAGATTTTGTTGAGGCCCTATGCTCCTTATAGGAACGATGGGAACATATATATATATATATATATATATAAACATGTTTTGGTTAAATATGACAATAATTGAAAGAATAAGAAATAAAACTGCTTCCGAATCGAAACAGTATTTGATCACGACTGCCAGAATTAGCCCCCTGTTTTCTAAATTCAAGCGAGTAAACTGGCTTTTTTCGGTATATACTATAATCTTAGAACGATAAGAGTTTTTATGTATAACAAGTACTTAGTGGGCATCCGAAAAATATTGTAACTCCCTCTCTTAATTATATTGTAAGCAACTTTTTCCCTCGAATCCCCTTAAACGGATGAGAAATCAGAAACAATTTTAGTTAAGCAGTAAAATAATAAAAAAAAAACAAAAATTGAATTTCAGAAACAAAATTGCCAGCAATATTTTATAAAAAATGCGTTTCTCACCTCATTACCAAACACAACAACACCTTTTTGAGAATGGCAAGAAGTCGCTTATGTGCAACGTTATTTCACGAGGAGAACATTTGTAATGATCTTATGATGATCACTATTTAACAACATCATGATGCTAGCGACGTAATGAGCTTGATAATGATGTTGTTGTTGCATTTATTTTTTGATGTTGCTGTAATGCAAACGATGCCACACTGATGCCAGTTAGACTCGCCCAATTTGTTAAAAACGTAGAAAGAAAAAAAACCATCAGCAGCAGTAAAAGCAGTGGTTAAGAAAATAAAATTAAAATTGAATGCAAAAAATAGGAGGAAAAAAAAACTTTAACGTAACGAATCATCCATCCATACCATTTTGATCATAAATGTTTGTTGTCGATGAGCCAACCAGCCAGCCACCACCACCAATCAACTCTGGCGTTCTTAATAATGATCATTTCAACAAGAATGTTGTAAGACAAATTTATAAAAAAAAAACTGCAATTGCAACAGCAACAAAAAATTAAAATTAATTTAAGGAAATAAGTTTGTTTTTTATTTTTTTATTTCTTATTTATATATAAAAAAAAACATTTACTTTTTATACTCCGTAATCGTGTCGTGAATTTAAGCGGCAATAAACGATGTATTGCAAAATGCAACTACATTCACAACATATGCGAGCACATATATAACACCTTTTTAACAGTGGAACTATTTGTATCAAGAAATCGTTGGAATTTCAAACTAATCAAAACCCAATATTTTTCGCTGATTTCCGAATCAATTTCAACACTTTTTTTCTTTGAACCGGGTTTCTCTTCCTAACTTCTAAAAGAAACTTAACTCATTTTCGGCAGTTTTTTCACTATCCATCTATATTATTATCCTCTTGTTTTTCAAAAAAAATTTGCTGATCATAGTAAGTTCGTGTCGGGGATTTTAATTATTTTTTTTTTTCGATTAAAGTCCACATTTAAAGGATTAGTCAGAAAAAAGTGGTTTCCTAGTGAAATTTAAAAAATGTTTATGTTTGCTATGCGGACTAATCTCAATCTGTTATCAATCCCACTGTGCCATAGAGTGGATGCAATAAGCAACTACAACATTTGCTAGTTTAGCAACATTTAAGAATCAGATCATACATACAGCTTTTTTCTGTAAAGGCTTGTAATGTGGGTACCATATACATTTTTTTTAACAGTAGGACGAATAATAAAGCTTACCTTTTTTAAATACACAAAATTTTTTTGTGTTTTTTAGAAACTATACAAAATCCCTTCAGAATTAAGTAAAGAATTTTTTATTTTTTTTTGTTGTTTCCTTAATTTCAGAGCAGTGGAATCCTCAAACAATTGTATAACTCCGATTCCGACTCCAACCGCTGAAATTTTTAAAGTCCTACTGTGGCTGCAACTCTAACTTCGATTGTTAATGTAAATAGACATATCAATATCAATGGACAGATCAATAACCAAGTTATGCCAAGGCAATTTAGATTCTTGCCCACACTAATGAATAAAATGCTAAAATAATTTAAATTATTGCACACTATTCAGTACTCTTTTAGCCACTTTACACTACAACGAAATATAGTACTTACAAGATTTCTGTCCAAATCTAGTTGTTTTTGACTTGACGAAATCTACTCAAAATCTAGTAGTATTTAGTAATGCAACTATGTTTTATTTTCTATATAGCACTAAAAAATACTTCCCTGCATAAGAAAATAGGACATTTTAATAAAAAAAAAAAAAAAAAAAATTCAATAATTTTGTTAAAATAGTAAACAAATGAAAAAGATAAATAATATTGATAAAATAAATTAAGTTGATTATAAATAAAAGGTAATGCAAATTTTTAAAAAATACTTTAAATCGGCTGTTTTTGTTATGAAAACAATATCTCGCTACTGCCAAAAAAAAGTATAATGTAAACACACTAGATTTTGAGGAAGATTTCAAATGAAATCTACTAGATTTCGTTGTAATGTAAACGACCAATGCGTTGTAATGTAAACGACCAATTAAAAAAAAAATTTACTTATTAATAGTGAACTGTAAAATATTATGTCGCCAATTTCGAAGAATTTTTGTTTTGGAAAATATTTGAAAAATTCTTTGAATATTTTATACACGTTTCTTTTTTGCAAGTACTACGACTCCGGTTCAAACACCACAACTCCGACTCCACAGCCCTGCTTTATTCTGTTCCACTTAAAAACATGGTGCTTCTAAAAGAGTATTCCAACTTATTTTATCATTACATAAGATTTTTATTATCAAAGTTGTTTTTGGGAATACTATTATTTATTAAAAGATTTTGTTTGTTGTGCTTAATTCCCTTTTTAAATAATTGAAAAAAAATAAACTGAAATTTATTGTTGGAGGAAAAGCTGTTCATATGCGCATTTCACTGGTTGCTTAGGCCAGATCATCAGGACACGTTCTCCTAAATAATTTTAGAAAAGCCAAAGCTATCAGCAAACAAAACTACAGAGGGAATGAGAATTACCTACAAACATTCAAAAAGTCTTCTTTGCAACGATATCAAAGCTTAAACAAAATACCAAACAATAAATCAGTGAAAAGTTTTCTGAGATCTTTTTAACTCCTTTATGTGGTTTGTTCCTACGGCCTTGCTGTTTTCTATATTAATTCCCACGCCAACAAACATTCTTCGCAATTATGGTTAATTCATCTAATTGGCTTTGCATATCATGAAACTTATGTGACAATAGGCAGATGTCATCCCTTTTCTTTTCGCATAGCTTTGAAATAATCTTATCGAGAACAACGGCGAAAAGTAAAGGAGAAAGGGGGGCACCCCCCGCGTTGATAAAGCAAGTTTCGCTTATCCGGCCTCTGTATTGAACGTGAATGGCAGCATTGGTGTACATCCCCTCCACAATTTTAATTAGCTTCATCGATACCCCTCTAGTGCCCAGCAAAAACTTGGTAATCACTTGCAATTACTGAACAACTTACTTTTAATGACTACTTCATACCATCTGCATTACATAGAAGTAGTTAAGTAATGACTGACATATAATCTGATACATAAGCACTTGCTTATTACCTGATTAACGAAATTTATAATTAATTCATAATAAAATGCATTTGAGGTTTTATTTATTCAAATCTAATGCAAAATGTTTTCAAATACATATTTGTTCTTACAGTTTTTTTTTTATTTCTTATAAATGACAAACCATTTGTGATAGATTTGAATTCATTCCAAATTTATAGAATCAAGCAAACAATTTGTTGATTTTGCACCTATTACCAAAATGATTATATCGATTGCTAAAAATTGTAAAAATGGAAAATTGTGAACATTTTTTTCAATAAATGATATTATTAATTTTAATTAAAAAAATTATCAAAAAACTTTGCCATTTCGAACATTATGTTAATTTATTTAATTAAATATTGACAATTCCCAACAACAATTCTACAAGTTTAAATTATTTTATTTAAACGAAAAAGTCAATTAATATTTTTTGATATTTAATTAATATTTTAATTAAAAATTTATTTCAAAATAACATTTTTTATTTTTCGAATTTATTCTATGAGTTAAATTTCAGTTATGTATTTTATAAAGCTTTTTGTAATAGTTCTATTCCTTAAATTTTTAGGAATGACTTTATATAATAAAGTTGCTTATAAAAAGAAATAATTCCCAATATCTATTTCAAAATAACTTAAATATTAATTAAATCAAAAGTATATTATTAATTTTCTTTCAATTAAAAAAATAATGGATTCAATTATCATATTAATTAAATTTAAATACTTTTTGAACCATTTTTTTAAGTGATAAAAACTTTTTTCTGTGTATGAAAAATTTAATTACTTAATTGATGTCCTTAATGAAGGGTAGTAAAATTTTGCATTAGAAAGTAAATTAAATTTAAAAGCACAATTTGTGTGACAAATTCAGGTTTTTTTATACCAATGATAAGTACCTATTTGTAAGCGTACGTGGTAATGACTTATTTAACTCCCTATTTGTAAGCGAATGTGGTAATGACTTATTTAACTCCCTATTTGTAAGCGAATGTGGTAATGACTTATTTAACTCCCTATTTGTAAGCGAATGTCGTAATGACTTATTTAACTCCCTATTTGTAAGCGAGGGTGGTAAGTACTTGCCTCCAATGGCATCACCGTGTTAAAATAATGAGTTAAAATGCCAATGTATAAGTAGTGAACAGTAGTTATAATAGCTTTTTAACTCATTACTTTTCAATGAAAGTTTTTGCTGGGTGCGTTCCATATAGCCCTCCTTTTTATTGAATCGAAGGCTTTCTTAAAATCGATGATGACAAAAAAGAGCGGTGTTTGCCACTTTTTCGACTGCTAAGTGGTTATTCGGAGGGTGTTTGTTTGGTGCAAACGAAAGGCGGATGTTCTTCTCTCAGTGATTCTTCGATCACTTGTAGTCTGTTATTAATAACACTTTGCTATAATTTGCAAATAAGACGGTTTAATGAAATTCGTAAATTTGGCCCCTGCACTGCCCAGGATGCCCCTAGACAGGTCAAATGTGTGACCAACCCTACTTAGTTTTTCATCCCCGTCATTTGTTTTAAAAATACTTAGCCGCTTTCTCCATTCCTTAACTCCTCTTCTCCATGCGCTAACGATTTGAACAAGACATGAACATAACGCCGGCAGAGCAATGGTATTAATTTGTTCATGTTCTTGTATGTGGCGAATAATGTTGATGTTCATGTTCTGATTTACCAAAATTTTTGGTTGTACGTTTGGTTGTAGACATAAAATGACATTGTAAGGCGACCATCATGGCGAACATTGTTTCTAAGACATATGTTTAGCCAACGATGGCAGCACATGAAGGAAATATGACCATGAAGAGTCTACACTAGCAGAAATCATGTGCGACATACTGCTCTTACGAAGTTGATGGATAGTAGAGAAGGGTATTAAGAGGCCCCCAAACAACATTTTTATACATGCTAGAAATACATTGAAGAAGAGGCCCATAATTGCGTAGAAGTCGCCCCTAAATGTATGTATTGGAAGTCAATAGTCTTTAGTCGTAAAAATTTTCTCAATACATACTTTCCCTTTTTATCCAACCCTTATGGGGGCTGCCATACAAATATGGCGTTTTATGAAATTTTTAAATTTAATTAAAAATGTTCTTGTGAATAAAATCAAAAGTTGTAGACGGATTTTAATTATTTATGGCTTATTTTGTTTGGAACTTTGTTTATGCCGTTTTAAAATACAAAAAATTCGAAATTTTCTTAATAAATTTTTTTTTGACAATGAAAAATTTTGCTAAAATGACTGCGAATATTAAAAAAGTTTAGCCTCACTTAAAGGTAATTTTTAGCGGAATTTCGTCTGTTTTAGTTTATTTAATAATTTAAACCGTTTTTGAGTTACCTCCTCCATTTTCGAAATAACGGCATATCTTGAAAACAAGAGCTAATCTAAAAAAACGTTGAGCACCACTGAACTCAGCGTACTGGAATTGGTTAACCCACAGGGTGCCCTGCGAGACAGTTTTTTCCACTAATACAATGTAATTAGTTCCACTATTTTATAAATGGTATTGTGTAGAGTAATTCTCCTCCGCATTTCTCATTCGGTGTGAACATTTCTTTACTTTCTAATTATTTTAATGTATTTCTACGTCTTTGTTGGTGTGTAGTAGGATTAACATAATGTCCCGGACGATATAAGTTTTCTGAATTTTGGTAATATTTTAATGTTCTGTTAATATGAGTAAGTCGTAACGCTCTTACAGACAATGAAAATTGTAATCCTTTTGAAATAAAGCTCACATAAAAGCTTTTATAGAAAAATATGGAATATTTAAACTTAAAAGGTATACAAAACAAATTTTTACGAAAATGTTCCTTAATAAACGTTTGTTAAATAAAATAATCGCTTATGAATACGGGGGCACTCTGCAAAATCTTAGGGATTTTAATGTTTTCTTTAAGACTCTTAATAGAATCAATTACTTGGTATTGCCCCTTTAAATCGTTGTTACTCTGTTCTCTATAACTCAAACATATAAATGCAACTCACTATGATCAATTTTATGTCTGATGTATAGAATGGCTCTGGGTAGAATGTACCACCCGATCAGAAGCTGTGCATGTTGTAATTTGTGGTCTATTTAAAACAAAAAATTAAAAAAAAAAAAAAAATTGCAGCTAGAAACAAAAAAATAAAAAATATGGGGGAAACACAACTGCTGTGTTGCTGTTGCCGCTGCTCAAAAAGTTAGGCCTCCTTGCAGCTGAGACACACACATGCACGGTTGGATACAAATGATGTGTTTGCTGTAATACTTTTGCCGGTCATTATGTAGTGGCTGACGATCGTTGACGCAGCTGAGTGTATAGAATCGGTATGTTCGCTCATTTACTCTGTATGAATTTAAATTATGTTTTTATTATTACTATTTTTTTTATAGATATTGTTGTTGTTGCTGCTGTTGTTTTAATATAATGTTGCCTCTATGTTGCGATCAATTTGTGTTTACATGCAAATTAATTGGCGGCAACAATTAAAAATTGTCGACCAATTCTCTCTACCATGCATCGACGTTCGGTCGAAAAATGATTAAACAAATTAATTGGTTTGTTCAAACTCGATTTTCTGTTTAAGGCATTTTACAAATAGTTCTTTAAATTTTGAAGTCTTCTAAATCGGGGTTATTATTTTCTTATTTTCAAAATTAATTTTTACTACTGAGAGAGCTGATTGTAATAAAATTAGGAGTTGTTCGATTTTCAAAATCATGGTTGCTGTAATTTAAAAAAGTGAATATTTTAATACTTGTGGGAAAACTTAAATCTGCTTAGGACTCGAAAGAAAACCTTTGATACATTTAAAAACATTATTTTCAGTGTAGTTATTTAAGTGTAGTTTAAAAAATTAATAAATATCAATTATCCTCAACAAGTTATTGGCGGCTGCCAGCAAAATAACTCTTAAGCAAAATCGCCCAAAGCAATGTGTTAAAAATTGCCCGAATTCGAAAATTCCGAATTTAAAAATCCCAAAATTAAAATCCCTTAATCGATAACTTAATCTTCTCTCCATAGCTCGCCTTGGGCTGGGCGGAAAGATTTTCTCCTATAGGGAAAAGGGAGTCCAAATTTTAAGTATCAATGGTCAATGAAAATCGCTAAAGGAAGATGATCCGAAGCTTTTTGTAGCGGAAAATTGATGATTTAGACGTAGAGAAGATGTGGTCTTAACAGGATGGTGCCACTTGCCACACAGCAAGAGAAAGATGGATCTTTTGAAAGATAATTCGAAAATCGCATTATTTCTCGTAGAGGAGGAGTGAATTTGCCACTAAAATCTTGCGATTTGACACCTTTAGATTCGGAGCCTGCCGAGCCATTAGGAGGGACAATTGACCGACATAATTTTTAAATTTTAACCGGAATCTGGTTGTAATAAACTGAAATAAAAATATTTTTCATATCTCAAACAAAACTTTTTTTTTTATTAAACACCGGCTTCGCTTACTACAGCTTCTATATTCCGGATTTGATATCGGGATTTTAAAATACGGAATTATAATGTTCGGGATTTTGAGATACAGAATTCTGAAATTCGGGATTAAATAATTCGGGATTTGGAAATTTCGAGATTTTGAATTTCGGGATTTTAAAACTATCACTAACTATTAATATAAAGACCTCAATAATATCGGCTACTTTCGTTAGCCAGTATGGACATTGGAATTTTGCCACCAGATTTTTACCTTTCCATTGTTTTAAACACTTAAACCGTTGCTGTCGTAACTTATTTATTTCACAGCAAACAAAAGTTATTTTACTAGATCTTACAACCGTTATTTTTTACTATCTCATTAAAAAATTTCTCAAAGTAAGAAAATGAAAAATCGGTCATAAAATTTTTTTTAACTATGGTAAAGACGAATTAGTACCCAATGATTGCAAAAAATCGCCCGAATTTGTATGGAAATTTTTTGGATAATTTTTCACACATTTATTTGGGCGATTTTTTTATTTTGCCTCCACTGATAGAAAATACGTCATAACGCTGATGTATTTCGACATCAGTACTATGATAAGTATCTTTGTTTTTGACCCGATGATACTTTACATCACTGAGATTATCATGATTTTTTCTTTAAACCCCTATTGGACATCACACACTTTTGGGGTACTTTGTGCCAATCTAAACGGTGAACCCAGCTTAGAATTCCATGGAATATATGGCAAAGAGGTTTTAAAACAACTTCAGTTTCAAAATAAAAATTTTGCACCGATATTTTCAAAATATCTAAACTAATTTGCCTTTTGCCCTCGTACAACTATTGCTCATATACAATTAGTGACTTTGCATCGAACGATAGAATATATCAGAAGGGAAATTGTTAAGCGTTTTACAACAAATTAATGTTGAGTAGGTTTTTTTTCTCTCTCAAATTTATTAAAAGAAAATTTTATGGTTGTTTTCCTTTTAATTTATAATATTCCATTGAAAGTTAAGGAAGAACGTTATAAAAGTATAGAAAATAAAACAAAATTTTATTATTTAATACAAACAATGCAGAACTGGACTAAAAACTAATTTAACATTTACAGCTTTCTGGTTGGACTTTAAACATTTCTGTTTTAAAAACTTAAAATGTTTGCAAAAACAACTTTATTATTGATGAAAATCGAGGTAGCTGCTTTATGTATGTACGTCAATATTTGTGACCTACTGATCGTTATCTTCAACAAACCAACGGTCTTTGGAGGCAGGGTTAGAAATAAAGTAGATTTTCGATCATTAAAAATAAGTGTTAAATTTTAAATAATTTATCATCGACAGTATCATTTCATCGTCTAGAGGTCTCTGTAGATTTTTTAACGGCTGGGAATATTTTTAAACACGATATTTTAACATTAAGCAGTTCAAATTTAAAATATTTCATAAAAAATCAAAAGTAAATAAATAAAAAACAATACGAGTACCAGATGAAAGCAATAAAAATAAACGTTAATGATCAGAAACGTTGACATTTAAATTTAAGGGAAGTTTTGAAGACAAAGAATTAAATAGCCCGTTTACTCTTAACTATTGAATCGTCCTTCTACCCTGTCTGTTGGAACTTGACAAATTGAAAGGTTAAAGAAAGATCCGGGTCTATATTTTTATGGTTATCAACTCAGATCTAAAATACAATGAATCGTAAATAAGTCAAACAAGATAACATGAAGGTCATTGAGGCATTACGCGAACTAGACATCCCTGTCGACTTAAATAAATAATTTTAACTATTTAATTAGGCTTAAGTTCATTAAATTTAATTTTCATTAAATTATTTTTATGAAGAAAGGAATTTTACAACATGGAGAATTAATTAAAATTGTTATTGATAATTTTCATTCTTGACTGACCTGGGATTCGAAGCCAGGCTGGCTGGCGTGTGATTCGAACCCAGGCGGCTGGTTACCCTGACATGTTTCGACCTCAACCACTAGGTCTCCTCAGAGGGATTTGCCGTCTTACACTCGCAGCCATCGATGACTGCTGACGTCAGTAGTCAAACATCAATCCTTAAACCAAATTGTATTTTAACCTTTGGTAGATCGAAATTTGCTTTTTGAATGATTATCCATTTTTAATTGATCTCACATGTTTTTCCTTACTTCTGTTTTTTCGTACTTTTGTCAAGAATTCTTCTTGAAGTCCAAAGTACATTTTTTTTGTTTATCATGTTTTTTGTCTTTCTTTTTTCTTGTTGACATTTTTCAGCACAACTTGAAGGACAAATGAACACATAGAGCTTGTGCCTTAGCTTTAACAATAATTAGTATTGTGGTTATTTTGTTGAACTATTCATGGTTTTTAATCCAAATTTTAAATATTTAATTAGGCTTAAGTTCATTAAATTTAATTTTCATTAAATTATTTTTATGAAGAAAGGAATTTTACAACATGGAGAATTAATTAAAATTGTTATTGATAATTTTCATTCTTGACTGACCTGGGATTCGAAGCCAGGCTGGCTGGCGTGTGATTCGAACCCAGGCGGCTGGTTACCCTGACAATTAAAAATGGATTATCATTCAAAAAGCAAATTTCGATCTACCAAAGGTTAAAATACAATTTGGTTTAAGGATTGATGTTTGACTACTGACGTCAGCAGTCATCGATGGCTGCGAGTGTAAGACGGCAAATCCCTCTGGGGAGACCTAGTGGTTGAGGTCGAAACATGTCAGGGTAACCAGCCGCCTGGGTTCGAATCACACGCCAGCCAGCCTGGCTTCGAATCCCAGGTCAGTCAAGAATGAAAATTATCAATAACAATTTTAATTAATTCTCCATGTTGTAAAATTCCTTTCTTCATAAAAATAATTTAATGAAAATTAAATTTAATGAACTTAAGCCTAATTAAATAGTTAAAATTTGGATTAAAAACCATGAATAGTTCAACAAAATAACCACAATACTAATTATTAAATAAATAATTAATTATTCCGTAATATTTGCACCCTGTATGTCAACGACTAGGTCCGCTATTATGACCATATAAACCCGCAATACTGAGCCACCATTTCCAAAATGTTCAGTATTTAGCAGGTATTAGTTTCGGTAGCTAATTCTGAGAGGAAACTTAATTTTAGGACTACAGGAGGTACCAAAATCCCGAGGACGGTCTGGCTGAACGTATATTTCCTTATGGAGAGTACCATGGTGATAACCAGGGTTTAAAAAACTTGCAGTTGAAACCAAAAACTGTAGAACAAAAACCTTTTCGCTTTTTGAGTTGGCTTGACAGCGACTGTTTACATTTAATGAATCAGAAGTAAAAGCAACAGTTTTTTTTTTTTTTTGCACAATGACAAATAAAGAAGTGGCAGAAATGGCAGTTTTCAACATTGAATTAGGTTCTTTGCAACTATTTGTATGAGACATTAAAACTCTTCAATTTAAAAACTAACAGAGGAAAAATAAACGTATTTACATGTATTTACAAGTATTGTAGTGAACCACCAAGGAGAGCCCTACATATTTCCGTTCGTTCTAATAATATATGAAAAAGAATTGGTTAACTTTTCTGCTATACATCGACATCTAATTAAACTTCAAAATTGTTTAGAAAGATTGTGCTTAATATTGCAATTTTATATACAGAGTTTCCCTAACTTGTTATAAGGTGTGTGTTTAAAGGACTCCTTTACTTATTCAGGCCTATCGATTAATTAAAGCGAACAGATTTTCTTCCTTGGAACTTTGTTTTGTTCCATAAATTTTTTAGGGGTATTTAAAATAAAATTACAATTGATGCCATTATTTGTTGATTACGACATCATTCGAATGTCCCCATCAAAGCTCTGAAACGAGTTTTCGAGCATTCGTGAGCACCTTTCCATGGAATAGCACGCTCGAACTTGGTCCTCAATAATTCGATTGTGTCGTACGCTGTATAGTACATTGCCTCCTTCTGTTGGAACCACATAACGCCCAAGCTTAAATTCAGCGAACAGGTTCTATAAATATTCCGATATCATTGCCCTGAAACTATCACACTCCTTAAGGATATTTCACCTTCTGATGTTAAACCCTCCAGCGAAATCAAGTGCAGCCTCTACCTGAAATTTTACAAAAATCCAAAATTAACAGGTCTTTACAGATCTTTGCGATCTCTTGCGGTCGCGACTGACCAGTGATCCTATCTGGTACCACAGGAGTCTGAAATTACCGGTGGCACGACACCGGACTGCCTCTGTTAGTATACTGTTTGCGGGAAATGCTCTCGGTCTTTTAGAAACATTGGCTTTGCGGAAGTTTTACTTTTCTGATAATCAGCAATTTCAAGGTTGCCCTTTCGCCTGATGAAAGCTTACTTTTACCAATAAGATGAAACGGATATATGTTTTTTGACGAAGGGATAGTTGCGGGGATCACGCGATTGTTTTGGTTTAAACCGAAAGTCGTGGGAAGGTATATCATAAAAAACCCCACGAACGGGCTAAAGGGAAAATTCTGCCTGAAGGGGGATCTTTACTAAGTGCTGTTGCTACTCAGTTACTGCTAGCATATGTTCAAAAGTAGCGGAGGTTAGATAGCTCCAGCTTTTAAACAAGGGACAAGTAAATAATATTGGCCGGTTATGCACTCAAATTGCAACCTGGATGTGTGAAGGCGTTGGTAAACGCCATGTTTATCACCCAGTGTATAAGATCCACCATGAAGTAGGTCTACGCTGCAGGTATCCATGTACATCTTTTTAACATCTGTAGCGATCTCAGCTGACGGTTGTGCTGTTATTATTAAATTTAGAAAAATTGCCAATTTTCGCTGCTGGTACGAAAATCGCCCTTAACAGTTAATTTGATTGCATAAAGTTTTGCCTCGTTCGCCACTTCAGCTTATTGACAAAACCGCCGAGCTAAAAGTGAGCTTAATTCGAAAAAATTATTTTGTTGTGAGTGCGAACGTCACGTAGTCGCAATATAGGGTGGCGCATGAGTAAGATAATAAGATTTTGTTTTAAGGGCGCAAGCAACGTAGTTATAATTTAAGGTGCATAAGTAACATTATGACGTCCAAAAACCACAATTCTGGATTGTTCTCTGCCGCGTTGTATGTACTTAAATGTTCAATAGGAGGTCAGAGCATGTTCGACTCTCTTTTTGGTTTAAAATGTGTTTAATCCAACAAATATATAAATCAGCAAATATATAAACCATCGTTAACGCATAAAATTAGGTGTTTAAGCTACTAATACAGACTATATGAATTTGATAACATTTATCGTCGTGCTGCCACATGTTACTTTTTAATCTACATATATAGTACATGGGACACTGACTTACAACTATTGAGCTTAAACTAAATATAAATTTAAGTTTAGTTCAACTTAACCAGCGTTTAAACGCTTACTGATTTATTTGCCATAAGTGTAACATTTAACTCATATAAAGCATCTAAATTTTGAAGCAGTTACCCAAATATCTGGAATAAATCTTAATGTTGTAAGAACCATTTCTTTGATACGAATAAACTGATGAATAAAAAAAAAAAATAATTTAACCTCAATAGGGGACGCCCCTGATTCAAAAATAAAATCATAAAAATAATTGTTTTGCGTGTTTGTTTAACTATCAAAGCAATAAAATATACACGCTCTGTCTTTCTCCAAGATTTATTCATTTTGTTTTATGAAATTATTTTGCATCTTCAGCATTTGAACCACAAATTGTGATGCTGCCCTGACCGCCTGCCTGCCAGCCATCGAGCCAGCTGATGATAGCGGTGAATGTGGTGGGTATTACTGGTAGTTAAACATTTTAAATACAGACATCGATCATTTTGCATACGATTTAGTAGAGACAAACATTTATTCAGTCATAAATTTGTAAGTTGGTTTGTTTGTCGGTTTATTGGTTTACCAAAAAAACAACTTCATTTTCATAATAAAACGTATACACAATTTCTTATCTGGCCCGCATTTTGTTTCAATTTACGTATCGTCATAGTCTTTTTTTTAATAGATTTTTTTTTGCTATAATTTTAACCAATAACTTTTAGCAACAAAGTATGAATTAAAAAAAAAAAAAAAATTAAAATAATAAAACAACTGTTAATGGGGTTGTTGATGTGATTTTTATTAGTTTTAAAGACGGACAAAATGACCAGTTTTTTCTGAATGATATTAATTTATATTTAAACATGAATTGGTGGCCCGGTTGTTTGTAATATCTGCAAAATTTTGCCTTAAGCTCTAAATTAGCTAATAGTTTTGGGAAACATACAAAAAAAAAAAGATTCATTCATTTGCAGAAAGAAGGCAGAAACACGAAAAGGCAAACAGGAAACTAGTGATTCATACTGATCTGTCATTAAAGTAGTTTTTCATT